>CM058238.1:24571651-25905142 GCA_030180135.1 Orychophragmus violaceus
TTTCATCTTTGGGATTCCTTGATAAAAGACTTACATTATTGTGGGCAAAAACAAGTCTTGGGCATGACTTTTATCTAACCTGATCCTCTTCAGTAAGTGAATGAATGAGTAAGTACTTCAATTTCTTTCAGCACAAGAAGATGAACTAGGTTTCCAAACAACTTAAAAGTTAAACCTTGGAGAAGAGAAGTATGGGCACCAAAGTTAACCCACTAATTCTGAGGCGGCATCTTATCCAACGAGCATGATATATCTTCAAAAGGACCAGTTCTCATCGAGAATAATGCATATTCATTCAAGACCCTACTGTGATCATCATCATTAGGAAACAATTTTCTAAAACACTTCCTCCTCTCAAGATATCTCTGCATCTCTATGTGGACCAATTCTTGTGGGATCCTCATCTAGCCATGTATCCTATAAAACCTTCAAAACAAAAGAAATATTGTATACAATTAGATGAAAAAACAAATCATGTTAAACATGAAGAAAAACACAAAAACAGACATTATTACTAGTCAACTACTAACTACATTATACTCCACGTAGGGTCTTATATTCTAGATTTCTTGTATAAGATATGAGATATAATAGCATAATAATCTTTGATATGCCTTTCACGTACATAGCATAATAGCATAACATATGAGATATTATTATAACTTATTGACTGCTTATTCTCAATAGTACGTACTCCTTTTCATTATTATGTTTAAAGTTTAATCATAGCAGAACAAAATTTATACTAAAAAAAAAAAAAAACAGAAAGTAGATACTTTGGATTTAAAGAATAAGCTAGACAATGAAGAAAAATGTTATTTTTTTCGAGAGAGCCACCAAAATGTCATAAAAAGTTCATAGAATGGACAAAATTCAACGACTGAAAGCTTTTCTCCTTGTAAAATCTTCACCTTCTCTATTATTGAATCTCACATCTCAAATACCAAATGAAGACACGGTTTGTCCGTGTCACAAAGCCTAATCATATCATATATAGGCCTTGTGAAATCTAGAATATAAGGAACCTTATCCCAACACTCTTTATTCAAAATCTTCTCCCTAACAAAGTTTTTTTTTCCCGATGTCATCGTCTTTATAAGATGTCCACTCATGACTTATAACCATAGCTTTAAGACTCCTTTTAGTAAGCTTCAGCCTTTTAGGCATCACAATTATAAAGGCGAAGCGAGTATCACCAACAGACAACAATTTCAAAGGGGAGAACTTGTTAAAAATTGCTAATCGCATATTATGATTCATGATGAAGTGCTTGATTGTGAGACCATCTCCATGAACAGTGGTTATCCATTCACACTCTTTATATGTTTCCTTATAGCTTTTCGTATTCTTTTCACAACATATGTTCTTCAATGCGAGATTAAAAGTGTGGACAACACAAGGTGTTCAATAGATGTGAGGAAACAAACCTAAAATATTCTCTCCATCTCCTTTGAAATTTGCTGCATTGTCGGTAATTACTTGCACAACATTCTCAACCTCATTGATTACTTCTTTCATCAAATCAGAAATAAAAAGCCTATCTTTCACTTCGCCTTGACAGTCCACAATCTTTAGAAATATAGGACCACTTCCAGAAATAACCATGAAGTTGATAAGAGGTTTTCTTGAAGGATCACTCCAACCGTATGAGACAATCGATGCTCCTTTTTCTTTCAATGTGCGTCTAAGTGGCTTCAACAAAGTTTCGACATGGCCTTTTTCTTGCTGCAGTAGAGTGGTTCAGAGCTTATTATAACCAGGAGGTATGTAGCCAATGATTTTGTTCTCAGCAGCAAACTGATAGGAGCTGTAGTAATGTGGATTCTTTGCAAGATTAAACGACAACCCTCCAGTGTAGAACATTCTTCTTGATCTAGTTGTTCCCTGATCTGATCATTAAACGCTTTAACAAGAGGTGAGAAGCTGGACTTTTTTTTTGAGAAATAATCTGTATCATTTTGAAGGTCACAAGGCAAAGGAACTTCTCTAGGACCATAATCCTTTTTACGGTTCTCAAACTTTTCTTCTAACCTGCGCATTTCAACTCTGTGATCAGCTTTTGCATTTGTACAAAGAGAAGTTCCTTTTATTCGGTATTTCAAAGAGATGTGATCTAACTCTAGAATAAGATCCAATTCGTATCTCCTTACAAAAGCTTGCATTGAAATTTTCAAGATCCTCTAGTTACTCCTTTTTATCTAATTTATCCACATACTTCCATAATGGAGTCGCTCCATCAAATTGATCAGATTCACCATTATCACTTTGTTCTTGAAACATCACAAGACAAAATCAATGACCAAACTGCACAAAATAAAATAAAAAACGAAACAGAGAATAACATCAACGAAACATAGGTGTATGCTTCGTTTGTTTGATTGTTTCCAAGTGTAAACTTCCACCAACAAATTCCCAGAAGAACACTTTTTATTTAAAAGCCTACGAGTTGGTGAATGCTAATAGCAAGTGTACATAAGAAAATAAACTTTAATTTCAATAGAGAACAAATTTTCAATGGACTATATAACAAACCACTAGTGTTGACAAAAAAAAAAACCACTAGTATACACGTTGATTCTCGGAGACAGAGGAATTTGGCTGGTCAAAAACAGATGATTACCTACTGTTTGTTTGACTGTTTGTCTCTGCTTGATCTTCCTCACAAAAGCACCAAGAGATGATGCAAATGAAGGGACACAACACAAGTTGAGAGTTGAAGACTCG
Source organism: Orychophragmus violaceus (assembly GCA_030180135.1). Lineage (NCBI taxonomy): Eukaryota > Viridiplantae > Streptophyta > Magnoliopsida > Brassicales > Brassicaceae > Orychophragmus > Orychophragmus violaceus. Next base: position 24,574,376 of record CM058238.1, read on the forward strand.
TTATTAAACCTAGGTTTTATTTTTGTTTTCCTTTTTAGATTAATTACTTTCAAAAAATGAACATTTTTTTACGGGACTCTTAAAATCGTGTCCAAACGTCCCCGCCATCAGGCCGAACTGTCCCCGTGAAACACTCGCCGTTCCCATTTATCAAAGCCTGACGGAGAAGTCCCTATGCCGTTCCCGAAACGTCCCTAAAGCCGGAGACGGCAGCTAAATGGCCCTTCCGTGCTTCGTTGGTGTACACTGATCGGTAACAATCGGTGCACCTCATGGCAGGGGTTGAGCAATGATGAAAATATCTTGAGCTGTGGTAATGAATCTTCGGATGTGATATAAACCTCGCTTTAGCTGAGCTCATCCTTTCAAAGAAGTAAAAATGTTCCAAACAAAGATTCTAAACACGGTTGCATAGTATACACCCCTGCATTCTCAGTTTTGATCTACGAAGTTTTTCTGGTTCGAAGACTATAACCTTATACGAACATATATATGTGCACGTAAATGCTTGACAATAACATTGGTAGACATGTCGACAAAACATTGCCAACAGTAGTTTTTCCAAAAATAATTTGAATCTTATTTTAAAAGACATGAAACAAGAGTTTAGACACATCTATAGAAGAGATTATCAGAGCAGTGTAGCAACAAAAGAAATACCGAAATAAAACCCTATAAATATTATAATAAGGAAAAACAGAGCATAACATAAGACTTTGTAAGGTCTTCACTTGAGTGGTATAAACCTGGAGGAGTTGGTAGCACCAACACCAGGCCTACCGTGCTTAACCGGCTTGTACGAGATTGAGAACTCGGCCAAGTAATGTCCAATCATCTCCGGTTTGATCTCGACTTGGTTGAAAGTCTTTCCATTGTAAACACCGATGATGCTCCCAATCATTTCAGGCACAATGATCATGTTCCTCAAGTGGGTTCTCACTGGTTCTGGCTTCTCACCAGCTGGTGCATCTCTCTTCTGCTCAAAACATAGATAGGTTATATATTTCTTAGTGTTTAAAGCCATTTGATGGGAAAGACCGAGCAAAAGATTGTATCATTAATATAGAGATGGAGATACAAGAATTTCTCTAATGTTTAAAGCCATTTGGTAGCAAAAAACGATCACAAAATTGTATAGAGAAATGGATATACACTATCGACATTAATAAAAAAAAGAGATGCCGAAATAGTCAACATTATAAAATCTGAGAAAAAACAAATTCCAAGAATCAGATTTGGACGATTGTATATCTATGTGACAATTTCAACAACATGACTAATAATTAGTGATGAAAGAAATTTGGGGGCATTACCGCTTTGCGCAATTTCTTAATCAAAGCCATAGGCTTTCTGGTCAATCCTCTAGAGAACCTATAGATATATAAAAAGAATTTACAAAAGTGACAACGGATCAGTCTCAGAACCAAGAGTAAGATATCAAAAGATTCGAACAAGACAAAGCTTTTTATTTGGTTCAGAAACTCTAGTTAATAATACCTTCTGCGAATACGGGAACTGAAAAGCTTGACAAGATCATCGGTAGACATGTCGAGAAGAGCATCGAGATCGACTCCTCTGAAAGAAAACTTCTTGAACGTTCTCTTTTTCACTATTCCAGCCGCAGCAGAAACATCTGGTTCCACATCCGCCTACATATTTTCCCAGGATTACAAACATAACGATGGAAAATCTAATCAGGAGAATAAAAGACTTTCAGAGATCGACGGACAAACCATTGTTGAATCGATGAAACCCTAAAAATTCACAAAGCTGCGCAAGCGACAAACAACTTAACTTAAGCACCAATATATACCTCGGATAACCTTAGAAAACTGGTTTTTATTTATTAATCGGTACTTATGTTCTTTTTCAATTTTCATCTGGGCCCATATGTTTAAAACATAAGCCGAACGAACTTGAACTTATATGTATATAATATTTCAACCCATTATAACTTGAAAGATTAAAAAAGTATAGGAACTCAAATCGACTCCTAATCTTAGTTTCCTCAACAGTTAAAGAATTTTCATTCATTCAGGTTGTACTTAGATTGACAATGAGCATTAATCTTGAAACTGAGCAAATGGATGTAAAGACGGTGTTCTTTCATGATGATTAACATGAAGAAATTTACATGGTATAATTAGAAGGTTTTGCGAAAAAGAACAAAGAAGATTTAGTTTGCCACTTAAAAATAAAAAAATTATGGATTGAAGCAAGTGCCGAACAGTGGTACAAGAAATTTAAGTCGGTTATGGGGAACATGGTTGTAGGAAGACTACTTATGATTATTGTGTATTTATGCATGTGTTTGGTGATGATGATTTATCATATTGTTGTTGTATGTTAACAACATGTTGATTGTGGGCATGAACTTGAGCAGAATTTAAGAATTGAAGAAGTATCTTAGCAAGTGCTATACCATGAAAGAATTGGGTCGACTGAAGCATATTCTTGGTATAAGAATTTTTCGAGATATAGGTAATTAAGAAGCTGATTCTTTTGTCTCAAGAGAAGTATATTGAGAAGGTACTTCAAATATTTTACATGGACAAGTCTAAAGTTGTAAGCAATCCTCTTACTACACACTTTAGATTAACCAGTCAAAAGAGTCCGAACACAGATGCAGAGAAAGAAGATATAGTGAGGGTTTCATATGCTTCAGGAGTTGGTAGCTTGATATATGATATGGTTTGTACAATACCAGATATAGCTCATGCAGTTGGAATAGTTAGTCGTTTTCTCAAAATCAGGAAGAGGAACATTGGAATATTGTGAAGTGGATTTTGATATATCTTCGGAGGTGATAATACATTGCTTGTAATTTACACTTATGTTGACTGGCTGGGGATGTTGATTCTAGTTTGAATGCTCCAGGTTACTTGGTAACATTTGCAGGGGGAGTTGTAGCATTGCAATCAAGATTGCAAAAGTTTGTTGCACTTTCAACCAATGAAGCTGAGTTAATAGCCTCAGCGGAAGCTTGTACAGAGTTTTTGTGATGAATAAAATTCTTTATGATATCGGTCTGAGGCAAAAAAGTATAAGTTGTTTTGTGATATTCAAAGCAAAATTTATCTCGGGAAGAACTCTACATTTCATTAGCGTTCAAAACACATTGACAAGAATTATCATTGGATATGTGATGTGACTGCTTGTAAAAAGTGAAACTTGTGAAAGTTCGTATAGATGATAATAGAGTATGAATAATGAGTCACTACAATAAAATAGGTCATTTCTGAGGGTAGAAATCGATGGTTTTCCGTCGGAAATAGTCATTTCCGATGGATTTCCCACCAAGAAATTCCGTCAGTTCTATTTCGTCGGAAAAAAATATCTGTCGGTTTTTCGTCAGTATTTTCTGATGGATTACCGTCGGAAAACATACCGACGGATTATCGATCGATTTTTGACGGAAAGGGTACCGACGGGATTCTGACGGGAATTATGACGGGGAAAACCGATGGTTTACCGACGGTATACCGACGGTGTACCGACGAAATATAACCGGCGGTGTTCCGACGGTATACCGACAGAATATAACTGGCGGTATTCTGACGGTATACCGACGGTTTACCGAGGGAATATTACCGACGGTTTACCGACGGATATGCAAATTTATTTAAAAAAATATGTTTTGAAAATTAATTAATTATTATTAGAAATATAAACACCAAAAAAATTTTATTAAAATTAACATCTTTTTAATTTAAATCTTTACTTTGAAAAATTCTTAATTATTTTTTTTCTATAGAACATCTATCAATTTATTGATTTTATTTAAAAAAAAAATATTATTGACAATATCATTATTGTATATAATTATTTGATATATATGTATATTAACATTTATATTGATTTTCATTTAAAATTTATATGATAATATCTATATTTAATAATTCATATTGTTAATAGTTTAAAATAGATTAAATGTTTTATATTGTTTTAATTTAAATTAAAAACCCATCTTGCGCGGGTTTACAAATCTAATCTAATATATAATGGAAAACCACTTTTTCATAGACATGTGTCATATTTACTTTTAATAATGGACCTTCGATAAAAATAAAACACAAATCTTATTTTTCTAACCAAATCCAAATTTCAATAGTTGATGGTTAAGCAATAGCCCAAATTGTTTTTAGAGCCCACATCACCTTACCCTTTCACCTACTTCACCAACGCTCCTCCCTGGCTCCATCAATTTCAGATGGCCTCTGACCTCCTCCCTGGACTAATAAAATCTCTCACAACTGATAGTCTCCCTCCTTTCATTTCAGTTCACCAGTTACAAATCTCACTATGTACCTAACAATTACCCAACTTCACATCTGCAGCCCTTACATCTTCTCCCCTTACCCGGGGACAAACCTGCCCACAACCATCTCGAAACAAAATTCCCTACGCAGCATCATTGCTCTCGAATTTGAAATCCCTGTCATGGCTCAAGTCTATTTGGTTCTCATCAAATCATCGGGAGGTAATTTAATATTGAATAAAGTCTTTCTTTTGCTTCCGCTAGATGCTGATTTTCTTAAATTGCTCGGTAATAAGATTTCAAGCTAATGTAGAGGTAATTGTTCGTTTCTCACAGAAATACTTACGAGGTAGAGGCTGAACATAAGCTTCTTGCTGAGGTTAGTCTATAAATTATTCTCGCTTCTGCCATCGACAACTATAATTTCCTTCTTATCGAAGCTTAAGAGAATCTTTGGGGATTTCAAATTAAGACTTTTCTTATGTGTTACTGACTATCAAGAATGCTAGGGAAAGAGAACGGCGGACGCTCATGTGTGCTGTAAGCTTCTGTAGTTTATTCACCATTGAAGTATATATGTTTTCAAACAAGTAGGACGATATCTTACTTTGAAGAGTATGTGAGTCCCTTAAGTTGTATTTAACTATTTTTTCGTGACAGGTGAACAAAGATAACAACATGAAAAAATCAGATGAAGTAGGAACAAGGAGCGATAGTAGCAAGGTTGATGATGTGTTTCCATCAACATCCCTTGAAGAATATACAAACAAGTCAGGAAACCTCAGCGGGATTGTTGGTCATGGTAGTGTGCCTGATCATGGCCATGTAGGCCACCAAAAATATTTAACCCACCAAAAAACTCTCCAAGTCCGTAACTCTAACTCCGCCTGAGCTTAAAAACAAACACAGACGGACCTAAGCGATCACCGAAACATGTATGACGGACAAAGAGAAGGTAATATTACATGTTCTCCGACACATCTAACGACCACTCGAGATTGGGACATCATGACATGACAGCCATACCAGAAAAGAAAAGGGGGCAAGATGGACGAAGACAGAATATCGAAAAGAGAGCGACCTAAGGTGACCGTTCCGTCGACGCTCACTATTGCTGACACAAGTAAGTCAACTCTAACACAAAAGCTTATCACACACTTTGTCTACATTTCACAGTCATAATTTGTGGCCGAACCAGTTTGAAATGAGAGGGATCAATTCACACACAATTTTAACAAATTATGATAGCCTTAATATTTGCATGTGAAGAAGCTTTTAGAGACCTCCCAACGTAAAACAAGCATCCACTAAACATTATTTACCCATTTCTTTCTTGCTAAATAAATTTTAGTAAAACTAATGAATAACAATAGCAACCACAATGAATTGTTTATATGGTATAAATTTAGCTACAATAATTGGTTATAATGCAGGGGACAATAAACTGGAATACGTGCAAATACTGTTGAAAGATGATTGTGTTTGCCTTTTTTTGCAGCGAATTTGTATCTCAAGGAGGAAGATAAGAGATGCTCAGAGATGGATAGTCAACCACTGTTGAAAGATTTCACCTCTCTAAGTAAACCTATTCGAGATGACGAACATGGTGAAGAAGAAATGGCGACAAAGAGATGAAATTGATATGCAGTTGCTAAAAAGAGAAGACCATGTGAAGAAGAAGAAGAAGAAGTTTCAGCTGTGGAGAGAAAATGAGCACATATCAAATGGGGCTCTCAGACACAAGGATCAAGACCAAGAAACTAGAGATTGAGGTAAAATTTCTGAATTTGAGATAACATTTTTGATGACTACAAGCATGTTCTAGATGAGAATCAGGACGAGGACCGAGTTCGAGAGTGATTTGTTTCATCTAATTGTTGCAGAGAAATGAGGAGAAATCTTTAGATGGCTTATCTATGTTGTTTAATCCTGCCATGAAGACTACAAAGGTTGAAACTTGAAACTGGTTTAGGCCTCGGTTTAATTTGAGTTCAATGGTTAATGGAAAAAGAGAAGGCATAGCCGTATAAGAATTGGAAGACGACGATCTTCTGAGCAGTTTAATCACATATCGGAATTGGAAGAAGCTGACCAGTCCTCCACGGAGGTCAAGCGCATAGGATAGTTGGACTTGTGGCAATCAAGTCCAACTGTAGTTTGGTTACTCCTCTTATTAGCAGTGGTCCAAAAAAGACATGGAAAGGAGCTGTTGCATGATTTTTTTTTTTGTATTACCAATTTACTCTATAAAATACAAATCTTTGTCATGGCCTCAAGCTCTTGTCAATTCCGATCGAATTCCCTAGCTCTACTAAATGCATATCTGTTTTAGATTTTCTTTATGAATGGTTCTTTTTACAACACAATAGCTTTTGGGTCATTGTTGCTTCCAAATAAACATTAATCACTTTTTGGGGCTTTCACTGTTTTAAAAACCACAATTTCGACCACTTCCATTCTCCAAAAATATATGCTGCAAATTCTTCCATAGAAAAGCAACAAGTTCAATTATCAGGCCAACAATACAAGCACTTATGTGAACAAAGCCAGAAAAAGAAGGCTTCCAACAACATATAAGTCACAAGAACTAAAAAGTGGAGACGCAAATCATGCTTTGATTGGTTAAGGTTTTTCATTGAAGGCCTCCAACTCCACCCTATTTAATAGATAGAAAAATATATGGAGCCGAAGATTAAAAAATGGAAAACTTAAATAAAATTAATGAATTCACATGACTAGAAAATTAAAAAACGATAGAAAAACCTCTTAGTAAAAAAGTATATAAGTGAATATATAAAGATACAAATGCCAAATTTATATTAAAAAAAAAAAGAGAGAGAGAGAGACGAAGTTAAAATGTGGAATAAAAAATACAAAACATCTCATGGCACAAATAAATGATTATATAAGTATATTAATTAGACCAACAGAAAAAGGCTCAAATAGAAAAAAATTTCTTTCCGAAAATAGAACCAAACTCATATAAGAAAAAAAAAGATTTACTTAAGCTATGAAAGAGAAATATCTAGACCACAAAAATGTAACTTTTATATAAAAAAAAAATATATGCAAATAAAATAATAAAAAATTTCCCTACAAAATGAGAAAAATATAGAATCTATTCTGAAAATGAAATAAGTTTTTTTTAAAAAATATATATAAAACTCAAAATACAAAACAAGCAACAACAAAATTGTACTTCAAAAAATGAGAAATATCGTGTACAAATTGACCACCAGAAAAGCTCTAATGTGTATATTTATACAAAAAAACAGATACGAGTAAAAAAATAGTTTAGCGTTTTCCAACATAATAGTGAAAACAACATAAAATAATAACTAGAACAAACCACATAAAACATATTGTATAAAAATGAAGTCAATATAAAACAAAATATAAAACTAAGAAATATAAAAAGTAAAAATAAAATCAATTTAACTTTAAATATATTCACAAGAAATAACAAATACGATTAGACCATAAATACCTGAAATATGTAAATTTAAATGTAATATAAAATAATTATAAATAAAATAATTTAGAGTTGTCGAAAAAATGAAAGTTATAATATATATTACTAAAGAAAATAATAAAAAATATAATCAAAATATTAAATTAAAAACACATGAAATACAAAAAAATCTATGTGCGTATACTGAAACCGGTGGCGATTTATTTAAAATAACGCAAAATGATTCATTCACAATTTCAACCGTCTTTTAATACAATAAAAAATAAACACAACATGACCTCCGCGCGTGTGCGTAGATAGTCAACCAACTAGTATTGATAAGTAATCCACTCATCTATATGAAAAATGGATGTTGAAAACTCAATCTATCATTTCTATTAGTATTCCAATCCAATTATTGTTAGTATTCGGTGAAGTATGGCTAGTACAATTACAAAACTAGAGTATGATCCGCGCTTAGCACGGGATTATTTTCGGATAGATGCTAAATAATATTTTGTAAACTAAAATATTTGGATTTTTGAATGTTTATATTTAGAAAACATTATTTGTGGTTTTGTTTTGATTTTATATTTAAATGGGTTTTTTAAGTCATCATAAGTGTATGAAAAGTTTGTAATAGTGTTGAGTCAATGATATTAGTTTCATTTTTTGGTGTTTTTATCGGTCTTTTTAGTGAAAGCTTGTTTTTGTTGGATTTTTCTTTTGCCATCTTGTTGGCTTTGTTTAATATAGATTTTAGATATTTTATTTATTAAAAATTATATATTATTTTGAGTATTTAAATTATTCCGTTTTGGATAATATATGTGAATATGTTATTGTTTTTAACCATAGTCGATTATTAATGACTGAAATCTTAGTAAATCGGAGAAATTGTCTAATATATTCGATTATATGGTTGTTAAAATCTTGATAGATATTTTGTTTGTTATATTGTATTCGAGCCAAAATAAAGAAAGTTAAAATATTACTTCGTAAATATTATGGCCTCTTATTTTTAGAAAATTTCGTTTAAGTGGTTATTACGTTAGATTTATCAAAATCTATTGAAAATCTAATATTATCACTTTGTTTAGGTGGTTATTACGTTAGATATAAAAATTATTAAGATCTTTTAGGTTGTTAGAATATTAGAAGAAGTCGTTAAAGGAAATTTTAAATAACTTAAATCGATTTTTTATATTGTATATATTTTTTATCTAATGTAATATTTCGGTTTTTGTTTGATATTAAAGATACGCTACAACATATTCAAAATCGATTGAGATTGTTTGGGTTGGTTTTAGTATATTGAATTATTGGCCATTGATTTTCAGTTGGTTTAGTTGTATTTTGATCTTATGTACTGTTTTCAAAATCCTCATATTGTTTAGTTTGATCTAATTTATTGATTGATTTTCACTAAGATTTAAGTTATTTGAATTTATATACAATGTAAAGTTTGTTTCTCAATTTCGTTTGAAATGAATTAGTTTGCATAAATTCAGTTCTTCTTTAGTTGTTTCATATTTTGTTTATGTCAACAATGTATATGTCATTTGCTAATGAGTTTGTTCTCTTTTTCATGAATATGTTGGATGAAATTCAGTTTAAATGAACAGTAAGAGATTAGCAGCTTACAGACTACAACAAAAATATATCTAAACAACAACAATGGTTATCATGTATATCCTTCACAGTGAAAGACCATTAGGCCATGGTTCTTTGTATATTATGAGTGTGGTTAACGTTAATAAAAGGAACTATAACTTGTCGACAGATTTAATAACATATCAATTAATATTGTTTATGTTTATGGTAATATCTATTATTTCATACGAAATTTTAGGCAATTTTTAGAATTAAATAAATTGACTATTATGCCCTTAACAAAAATCAAAAACAAAATGACATATAAAGTAAATAACACGTAGGGGTAGGGGTAAGGTTGCTTTTATATTGGTCTCCTATTTTAATAGATAAGATATATAAACGAAAACATGAATTAATCAGAAAGAGATGTTTAATCAACCAACCATTCATGCATCATTACTAACACATTGGCCCTCCTATATTAATAATAGAATTAAATCATTAGTAATTGTGAAACTTTTTTTTTGTAACAAGGCTTTCATAGTAATTATGTACTTACAAAAGATGTAGACACAATTGTGGGTCTAACAATGATAAATTTCTGCAATAAAAGTGTGAGAAAGGCTTGTCGAAGGTTGGGTTTTGATGGGATTTTAAAGAGTAAAATCTTCTAAATAGCATCAAATCCAAGCAATTGTCGGCAGAACCAGCCTTACTTTTTTAATCTTTAGGCTACCACATACAATATAGTAACTATAAGCTACTTCTATTAGGGTGCTAAACAAGTCAGCTATATACGTGGCTCGATATTAGACGGAATAGAATCCATTGTTCATCCAAAATTTAAGTTGCATAATGTTATTTTAGTGATGGTCATCTAAATGATCTCATTCCATTACATTAATAACGTTGCCATTCGACGAAATATAACAACGTTTATGCATAATCCGCGTTCAATGGGAAAAATATATAAAAAGAATTATATCATATCCATTAAAGGCATAAAAGAGGTTCGTGAATGCAGCAGCTTTATTACTATAGTCTATGGTAGATAGAGTTAAGATTCTTACTTTTTTTTACCGCTGCTTCCTTCCTTTACTACTATTATTTACCTTACCAATGGCCTTTGTTTCCCCCGACCTATATCCAAACCGGAGAAAAACAGATTAACCGATTAAAAACCGAACCAAATAGTTTCCAATTACGGTTACTATATTAGTTTCTTCTTTACCTTTGCTCGATGATGCTGCAACGAAACGAGGAACTCGTGGCTAAAGCTTTTCAGAGACTAGAAGATTCCCAACTAGCATAAACAGCACCTATAATCTTCTCATGCAAAACTTGACCAGAACATGCTATGATTCCTCTGTCAAGACCTTCCAAGTAAACTCCTTTCGAGAAGTCTAAGTTTCTCCCGCCAGCATCAGTCACCACACCACCAGCTTCTTCTACAATCACAACTCCAGCTGCGTGGTCCCATATCTTCTCTTTGTAACTCGACTGCGCAAACTTCATAAACACTTCTGCGTCTCCACATGCAATCGCTGCATACTTCACCATGCTGTACACTCGCATAGGCTGTTTTCTAACTCCCATGCTATTGGCAAGTCCTGCGGTGAACAGGTGGTTAGAGTTTGCTCTCTCCACTGGCTCACAAACCGTAGCTAAAACCGGATCATCCACTGTTGAAACCTTGAGAAGCGTTGCAGATTCCTGATATCCATTAGCGAGTAACGGTTGCATCCAAGCTTGACCACTACCTCTCTTTGCATACATGACACACCCTTTCGATACTGACCCTGCTCCAGATTTCGTCGTCGAGGTATGATTGTTGCAACCGTTACTTAGGCACTCTTTTTTGACCGGATAGTTAGGACATCCTAGTACCCCCAACAGAACTTTACCGTTTTCAATCAGAGCCAAAGCAACAGCGTACTGATCACCACGAACAAATCCTAACGTTCCATCAACGGGATCAAGAACCCAGTGTCTTCCCTTAGGACCTCCAACAGAGTTGCATCGACCAATAGCCTTTAGAATTTCATTTGATCCCAAGGGTTTATCTGGTTTCGGAAGACCGTATTTGGGAGCTTCAGACAATGCTTCATTAACTGCGTTCGAGACAGCTCCCAAAAGACCTAATGACTCGGCCTTGGAGAGGGACTCAGTGTCCTCTTCAGCAACAATGGAAAGGTTCTGACTACCAAAAACCTCAGCTAAAACCCAGCTCACAATCGCTTGAACACCCCAATCTGTTAACCAACAGAATTAAGAATCAGTTAAATCCAAGAAGGATAGAGATTAACCAATCACAGTTTTATGATATCTCTAGAATGAATCTCATCAATGCTGCAGACTCCTGACACTAAAACACATCTAATCTGGCATTTTGTCAGCTGACACACTTTCTCACTATTAAACTTGGCAATGTCGGTAGCAGAAAACCATGCGATACACACAGAGAATTCAATTAAACTACGAATACAGACAATCATTTGTTCAAAGCTGATTACATTGCATGCCCTTAAAAACCAAAAACTGTATAAAGCAAAATAAATTAGCACTAAACAACATAAAGTGTAGATTTTTTTTTTTTAACATTCTATCTGTTTCGTGTTCAATGAACAAGTAACTATGGTTATGCGTTTTTAGATTAGCAAATCAAATTGCTTTGAAAAATATTGGCAGAATCTAATATCACAAATTCTCAGAACGCAAACGGATCTCGAATTGCGATAAACTAAAATTCGTATTAACTTGATAAAGAAACAAAACCCAAAAATCGCAAGTAAATCCTTGAAACAAATGAAAAATAGAGAAATCGGTGACGGAGACGAAAAGAACCTGCGACGGTGACAGGGGAATCATCATCCTTGGACTTAACGTGACCACCGTTAGTGGAGGAAGGGAGACGAAGCTTCTCCTGAACTTTAACACACAGAGAAGAAGCGAGGTGCACCACACGCACCGCCGTGTCCATTTCCGTCGCTAAGGATTCCACCGCCATCGCCGGTGAAATCTTCTCGAGGGTAGGGGAAATTAAAGGACGGAAGACTCTCCACTGCTTCTTCGCTCTTCTCGTTTGTGTTGCCGACCCTTTTTCACAAAAAAAATGATAATTTTATTTTACCTTTATACTTTTTGTGGCTTTTAATAAAATACCTTTTGAAAACTCTTAAAATAAAATAATAATCTTACCTATTCCAGGATTAATTAATACCTATACATTTCTCTCCTACAATATTTCCGAAATTTTTAATTTTCATTTCTCCTGCTAATTGAGCTTGTAGTTTGTATTTTGTATTTCTAGTTTAACATCATACTACCAAATATTGTGCACTTTGACGATTTTCTAATAAAAAGATAAGTATTTGAAAAGAATCTTAGTGGATATCTTTTGGCATCTTGATGAGCATTTTCTTAGCGAATCAAAACTAACTTATTTCTTTTAAAAAACTCATATGGTATATCCGAGATATATGGTATACCTATATATATTCAAACAACCAAATATCTGAAGATAAAAAAATAAGACATTAAAATTATTAACATTTTTCATGTTTGAAAATGCCAAAGACAATAAATAGTTATTTTTTTATGAAGCCAAAAAGCATCTTATTACGAGAAATCTTAACGTGTGATGGTGGGTAGAGTTTGTACTTTGTAGACTTGTAGTTAGGTGAATAAGGAACCACATGTGGGAAAAGGGTTCGGAAATACCAAATTTTAGTTACGTACTTCTTATTTTCAGCTAATACATATGCATACTTTTTTTTTTTTATTAAAACACATATTCATACTTAACCCTTCACATAATTTTTTCGTATTCGTCCTTTTTTTAATTGCATAATTTATAACCAGATAATAGAGTAAACAAGTTGGAGATAAACGCATGGAGTACGGCTTTTTTTCTTCCCGTCACTCTGGCTTAATAATTTAGAGAATTAAAAAAAAAAATTGAAAAGGTCAAATGTATTTAGACCGTAAAGTTGGAACTGTGCATGATCATGCATGGGGACATGGAGCTGATGTATTGCTGTATAATTATATTAGATTAAACAACCCATTTAGTTAATCAGCCTGTATAATTATATTAGATTAAACAACCCATTTAGTTAATCAGCCTGGCACTTTTTATGTTAGTTTTAGGCTTGGACATTCGAATATCGGATCGAGTATTTCGGATTTTGGGTAAATCGGATATTGACAAACTGGTATCGATCGGATAATATTATTTTCCAGATCGGATTCGGATCGATACCAAGTTGGAACGGGTATTATGTAAAAGATCTGAATTTTTACGGATCCAGTAATTTATAACCGAAACTATCCATACTATGTGATTTTATCCGAAAACTAAACTATAGTTGAACATGAGTTTGACTAAATGTTACTGCTAATTGCTTTTTTTTTTTTTGCCAGTAAAGCATTATAATATTATTTAAAAAGATTTTACAACATAGGAGCTATGTTTAACTCGGGTTAACTTGGCTAACATATCTACATCCTTAAGCTGAGAGCGAGAGCAATATTCAAAAACATAGTTCATATCTTGAGACAGAGTTAACAAGTCTTTGACGAAGATAAGTAGTGGAGTATGGATTTGTACTTCACGCTCTTGAACTGCAATGGATAGATGGCTAAGAGAGTCCATTAATATTTTACAGTCTCCCCGGAACTTGACATTTTCATAGCCTAGTCTCTTAATGGTTACCACATCTATGGTAAGGCCTACTGCTTCCGCCACCAATGGTGAGTTAGTTTGTTGCGTGACAGAGGAACCAGACCATAAGCATCTTCCACCTTGTGAAAAGAGCTTCCAAGCTATTCCAGTTGGCTGCAAAGGAGAAAGCCAAGATGCATCAGTATGACAGTAATATGGAGTGTCAGGAGAACCGGTGAGGGTGTCTGTAGAGAGAGATGGGGTATACGCCTCCACTTCAAGTGAACATGCCAGCTGCCATTGTTTTAGTTGAGTTAAAGCATTGTTAATTTGGGAAACAATACTTTCTCTTGTATTTTCAAAGATCAATTTATTTATGGCCTTCCAAATGATCCATCTCAGGAAAGGAGCCACGGTGGGTTCCTTTTGTGCACTATGTTCTGTAGAAAACAGAGATTGAATATTGGCATAAAGATCTTGCATTTGGAAAAGATCACCTTGGAGAGTAAGTGTAGGAGCTAGATCCCAAAGTTCTCTAAAGATACGGCACTGGAACAAATGATGGTTGATGTCTTCCTCTCTTTATCCACAGAGTGGACATGTAGTATCAATTGTGATACCACGACGCTTAAGCTGCAAATACACAGGAAGACTGTTGTGGATGACACGCCTGAAGGATTATGTGTGTTCATGGTGTAATTGTCAGGTTACAACCTAGCACATAATCATCTAGGATCTAGGTGATTTGCAGTTGAATCATAAAACAGATCAGGATCATTACCTTATGATTGCAGCGGATTAATCAATGGAATATCGAGATCTGCAAGAGCTGATGATTACCGGCTCCTCCTCAAGTATCCACACGCTTACAAGCTATTGGATCAGGCTGCTAGACCAAGTTGGAATCCACAGAGAGAGAGGACGGCCAGACCTAATAAAATCGCAGGAGACAAGTCTTACTGGCGCCTGTGCTCTTCCTTATATGGGCCCAAGTAATTAAACTAATGGCTCATTAGGCTTTTGGGCCCAAGGCCCAAATCAGACAAAAGACTGTCTTTTGTCTGGCCCAATTCTCTGTACAAATACAGTAAATGCCTTTGCATCTTACCGTATTAATTCCATTTAACTTTCCCGTTAGCTATGGTGTGTGACCCTTTGGGATCATACAATACTGGTAATAAGTCTTAAACTTATACATCATGAGCGGGCTCTAGCAAGTCATCATGATCACCCAGTATTTATGACTTATGTCTGATCTCGACACTTATCATACTTTCTAGAGATAGTACGGTAGATTTCAGGACATTCCCAACAATCTCCCACTTGTACTGGAATCCTACATTCCCTAATCCTTTTGTCTCAATATCTCGATCTGGCATAAGGCAAGATGCGTGTCATCCTTATATAGCCAGACCATGTTTATCGGAACAGATTTGATACTGACAATGCAAACGACTTGGGCAAGTCCGTTTGGGAGTGGCCACTCTCTTACCAGCTATCAAGTCTCCGATTGGCCTAGAGATATTTCCTCCGTTAAACGGCAGGGACAAATTCCATCTTGTTCCATCACTATGAACTACACACTTTATAATACACCCAACCAAGGTCCTTATAGCTCCCAGTTACGAAACAACGTTAGACAATGATCAAAGCGCATCACTCCATGTGCAGCCACATGCATGCGAACTCAGGTCTAAGGACTATACTCTATAGTCGTATATGAGAACCTCTCATGACACAGATATTAATATCTTGTAGAGTTCTCATCAGCGGGCCATGTCCGGTCATATGCTCCCCTACATATACCTATGTGTCGACTTTGATGCCGCGCATCTATGACCCCTCGAAACTTGGTCATAAGTCTCAACACAATCTAGTCTCAAGTGGTTGTTGGTGTTCCAATTTCAACAACCTTCGACTATGGACACTATGATTTATGTCATTTCGTTAAATATGGGGTTTCAGGATCAAGTCTACTCATGTACTTCGATGGCCCATATATAATGACATGAATCATTTTGGAACGATTATTTATATCACAGTTAAAATAATCCAGAAATCATAAATTTCATTAACATAAAATATTATGTTTACATGAACCTTTCAAAACAACTAAATTAAGCCCTTTACAAACTCCCACTGAAATTAAGACTACATCTTAATTTCACTTATCCTACAGCTACAGTCCGCGACTCGTGCTTAGGCCTAAGGAGTGGCTTCGTTAATAGATTAGCAACGTTCTCATTCGTTGAAACTTGCTGATCTACTTAACACCTCTGTCATTTATCTCACGGAATAGGTAACACCTACCCTCAATGTGTTTGGATCTCAGATGTGCAGCTAGCCACATCAAGTTCAGTGATGAACTCTTCTTTCCAAACAACCTCTTTCGCCGCTTCCCAAGCTGCGAAATGTTCAGCTTAAGTCATGGAGTCAGCAACAGTGCCTTGCACCGCCAGACAGACACAAGATATAACCGGACTGTGACCGGAAATCATCTTTGTCTGTTGGAAACTTGCCTTTCAGACTCTACCGACTTGTAGCACCTCACTTTCTCCGTAAATCAAGAACTTATCCTAAGTATTTTCCAAATACTTGAGGATATTCATTACGTCTATCCAGTGATTCTTTGCTGGATTTGACTGGTCTTTACTTGTCTTGCTTAACATTAAAGCAACATCAAAACAAGTACGTGTCATGGCATACATGATAGATCCAATTGCCGACGCATATGGAATCTCATCCATGCATTCAAGCTCAGCAGTTATCGTAGGACACTGTTTCTTGCTTAACGTAATGCCATGTGACATTGGCATAAAACCCTTCTTGAAATGCTGAAAACGTGTAGGACTTTGTCAATATAAGAATCCTGACTTTGTCCTACCAGCTATTTTGGATCTCTATCTTTAGATCCAAAATCCAAGAACATACGTGGCTTTACCCATGTCAATTATAAAACCAACTCCCAAGCCAGTCCTTTACCGACTGCAGCATTGGAACGTTATTTCCGAGAATCAGTATGTCATCGACATACACTATGAGAAATGCAAGATCGCTCCCAACTCCGATACAGTTCCACTTCGTTCTTGTTCAAGTCAAAACCTTGACTACTTCAACAGAACGAAGATTCCAACTCCGATATGTTTGCTTCCATCCATGAATGGATCGATGAAGCTAACTTACATACAGTATAATTTTTCGGAGTCCTGGCTCACTTTCGCTTCTGTGAATTTCGCAGGTTCGTCACTTTCAATGATCATCAGATCATGGCAATTATTCACGAGAAATCACTCTCGGATTAGTGACGGATTCAAATCTGCGAACTTCAGGCTCTACAGGTGTAGATTCTACAGAAATCTGTAAATCCATCCGCTGCTCTCCCTCAACAGGTTGAGCAGCCTCCTGTATTTCTCGAATTTCTTCGAGTTATACTTTTACTCCCACTGTTCTTCTTGGAAAGCAACTTCCCTCTTAGAAAACAGAATTCCGAACAAACTAACTTCGTTTTCGGAATGGACGTAAAAGTAACAAGCCTTGGTTTCCCCAACTACAAATACTCAGTAAAGACGAATTTGGATCATTTCCAGTCCACATTAATGTGGTGTCTTTCAACTGATATTTGTGGAACTATTTCAGCGTAAACTTAGATATTTCTAGAGCGTTATTCTTAAAGAATATCATGGAAGATTCGTGTGACTCATCTATAATCATTTCTAATAAGATCTGATTCTTTCTCACAGAAACACCTCCAGGTTTTCAGGAGAAATGAGCTGTGAAACGACTTCACACTCATTCAGATGATCACACCATCAATGACTTAAGTATTCTCACTCGTGATCTAATCCAGAGTCTCAATACTTCTGTCACTCAGATTCTATACCTCATTCTGGAACTCTTTCGACCATTTCAAAGAATTCTGACTCGTGTCTCATCAAATGAACACAGTCATACTCACTGAAGTAATCAGTAAATATAATGAAGTACAGGAAATTTTTCTCTGGCATTACTGCTCATCGGGCCACATACATGAGTATGTTCAAGGTCCAATAAGCCTTTGGGCCTTTCTCTAGCTCGGCTAAGATGGGCCCTTTGTCTTTTGGTCCAGTGAGCAGAATTCAAGTCTCATAAGATATCCGATCAAATGAGCCCAAAAGTCCATAACTATGGGATTTCTGAATCCGACTCACTCTATGTGACCAAAACATTTACGCCAAGAAAAATCAGGTTTAATTTATCAGATTTAAACCAATTAGGTATTTATGTTATATTTAGGCACTCTTTGGTTTAAGATATAAAACCCATTCCTTGAATAGGGTGCTACAATTAATATTTCATTGAGATCAAAAGAACAAAACTTGTCTTTTATCAAAATGAAAACATTCAAATTCTTACAAGAAAATGAAAGACAACTCTGCTTAAAGCAGGTACATTGTAGCAATTACTTAATACAAAACCAAGCCTCAAAGGCATCTTCAAGTGAAAACCCTATGGCTGAGGCAGCATCCATAGCTCCTTCCAGACATGCAGTTCCACTTGTCCTTCCTTCAACGTTCTACTGTTGTTTAGGCTCTGCATATTATTGTTGGAATTGTGTCCAGCAATCTCTGTACTGTCTCTATAACGTAAGAGTATGTCAGTGATCAGACATAAGTCATACAATACTGGGGGTCATGATGGCTTGCTAGAGTCCGCTCATGATCTATAAGTCTTGGACTTATTGCCTTTATTGTATGATCCCATATGGGTCACACGCTTAAGCTAGCAGGAAATAATGTTGGAACGGCATAGCAGAAGTACGACAAAAGTGCTAGGCATTTGTCGTACTAAGAGAGAATGAATAATGGGTCTGATTAAATGGGATTTAATCAGATTGGGCCCAAAAGCCCATTAGGGAAAAGAGAAGGCTTTTAATGACTAAAAGCCAAAGTCTCTTTCTCTCTAACACAACCCTAACACCCATAGCCGCGATTTCTCTCCTCTCTCTGCGCCTCTCTTTCTCTTGGTCTAGCAACCAGTTTCCTGTGATTGCGTGTGTGAGCCTTTGGAGGATCCATCTCTCGGTGTATCTCCCTGATCATTGACCTGTTCTCAATTCCGCTGCCAAACAAACAGGTAAAAGGTGAGATCATATGATTCTAAATAAGAACACCTAGATCTAATGCATGTTTAGGTTGATATCAATATGAGAATTGAATCAGGATCAACCAAAAACTTCCAACAGTGGTATCAGAGCCATTGGTTCTTAGGTTTCTTGTTTTAGATTCATTGTTTAGGTTGTTAAATCTGTTTAGATGTGTTTTGAATCCATTACTGATAAGAAAAACACATAAGAAACTGAATTAAATCCTGAACAAACACTTGGATCACAAAACCGAGCTATATGACTCGGGTTTTGTTGATCGGCCATGGTGTGATCGACCGGCTTGGCCGGTTTGATGATTGGCCTCGGGAACGGACGGTCGGACGCGGTTGGACCGGACGGTCGGGATCGACCGGTCAGACGATCGGACGATCGATCGCAGTCGATCGTTGCGTCGCGTCCCGGCTGTCGCGAGCATCGCGTCCCGATCGCTCGGCGATCATGGAGCGTGCGTCTGTCCCGTCCGCGTCCCAGCACCGTCCCGAACGTCCCGGTGAACCGTCCCGGCTGTCCTGCGCATCGTCTCGATCTCGGATCGTTGACGGCTTGCGGCTGGACGATCATTGCTTGATCCGAAAGCTAGGGTTTCACGGTTCAATCGGTTCGGTTCGGTTAATGGTTCGGTTTAAAATTTGATTAAAAATCAACGTTCTGGTTTAATAAACAGATTTTAATAATTTTATTAAATCTGGTTAAACCGGAATAAGAAATCCAATGTCGAAAGAAATATTGGATTTAGTGCCTAAACCAGGGATTTCTAATTTGATTTGGTTGGACCAAATAAATTGAGAAATTCCGGTTTAGTAAATAACCGGTTGACAATTGTGGTCATCGTAGTAATTAAAACTTGGTTAGACCAGTTTTAATGAACCAGACCGGTTATGTCAATTAATTGGACAATTGGGTCATGTCTTGGACATGGACCAATTCTTGGGCCTCGGGCCAAGAAGTTAAAACAATTGGGCCAGTTAATTGAGTCTTTCTTCAGATTAATTTAAAATCTATTTTATAAAATTATAAAGTCGGTTTTAAATTAAAGTTTCCGAAATTTTATAATTAGAAAGTTTCTTAAAATAGAATTTTCTGAATTTGCGGGTTTTGGATTTTAAAGAAGTTTCTAAAGTTAGAAAGTTTCCGGTTTTAGAAAGTTTCCAATTTTAGAAAGTTTCTAAAAATAGTAGGTTTCCATAAATAGAAAGTTTCCCGAAATAGTAATCTTCTATTTTGGGAATGATTTTAATAAACCTACGAACCTCAAACAATATCAAGCGTTGGATGTCTTGTCCAGGCTATGTCAGCTGTCAAAGCCCATTCAATTGCATTCATGGCCTTACAGTGTGAGGATGTCTGTTTTTGCGTGGGTAAGACGGTTTGTGATTCATAAATGTCATTGGGAGTCCCAGACATTAATGATTACATGACTGTATAGTCCGGTTTTCTTGACTAGGCCATCGGGAGTCCCGGGCCTTGAGACATCAGGGTGGATTGGGCCTCGGGCCCAGATTCACAACCAAGAGTTATATCACGGATATAATTAGCCGATATAGGGCTTACCGATATAAGCTAAGGTTGGGTGACGGCCAGTGGCCCACTTTAATCTTAGTTATATGTGGATCTTGGAATCATTATATTCTATTGAGGGTAACTTATGTTATTGAATATAATGCATGATTAATCATATTATAATTTAATACGAGATTAATCATTTTGAACATATAACTAATAACCTTTTTATTTATATATTTCAGATATGACTACTACAAGCACACAAAACACATTCTCGATCCGGTCTGTTCTCGAGAAGGAGAAGCTGACTGGAACGAACTTCCTGACATGGTCAAGGAACTTGAGGCTGGTCCTCAAGCAGGAGAAGAAGGATTACGTCCTTCGAGATCCCCTCCCCGAGAGGCCTCTTGCCAATGCTGCCAGGACTCTGCACAATGCTTGGGAAAAGCATTCGTCAGATGAAAATGATGTTTATTGCCTGATGTTGGTGACAATGACTCCTGAGCTGCAAAAGCAGTTCGAAAGTGTATTGTCTCCAATCGAGATCATGGCAAGCCTGAAATCGCTTTTTCAGGAGCAGGCTAGGACTGAGAGGTTCCAGACAGTTAAGAACCTCTTGGACTGTAAGTTGGCTGCGAATGCGGCAGTGAGTCCTCATGTGTTGAAGATGATGGGTTATCTCGATCATCTTCACAAACTCGACTGCCCAATCAGCCAGGAACTTGCCTGCGACATCATTCTGCAGTCTTTACCTGCAAGCTATGATCAGTTCATTCTGAACTTTAACATGCATGGCTTGAGTAAGACACTACCTGAGCTTCACGGAATGCTCAAGACTGCAGAGCCCAACTTGAAGAAAACCGCCAAGGACCCCAATGTACTTATGGTACAAAAGGGCAAGGGGTTTAAGAAGTCTTCTGCTAAGGATAAGGGAAAGGCCAAGGGTGTCCAAGTCGTGGACTCAGACACGCCAAAGCCCAAGCCCAAGTCCAAGGCTGGGCCTACTGACATGTGCAGGTTCTGCAAAGAACTGGGGCATTGGAGAAGAGATTGCAAGAAATTCCAGGAAGGTCTAAAGGAATTAAAGAAGAAGACTTTCGAGACTTCTTCATCAGGTATTTTTGTTATAGAAGTTAATACAACTACTTCTGATAATACCTCATGGGTCATGGATACTGGTTGTGGGGCTCATATTTGTACTAATATGCAGGCACTCAGCAACAGTAGAAGGCTGAAGCAAGGACAAGTGGAACTACGAGTTGGGAATGGAGCGAAAGTTTCAGCACTAGCTGTAGGAACTTACTTGTTGTCTTTACCTTCGGGATTGATTTTAGAACTGAATAATTGTTATTTTGTACCTGCTATAAGCAGAAATATTATTTCAATTTCTTTGTTGGATTTGGAAGGTTATGATTTTTCAGTAAAGAATAAATTATGTTCCTTCAATCGCAACAATTTGTTCTATGGTTCTGCCCCTCTTTCGAATGGGCTTTACATACTCGATCAATCCGCGCCAATATATAACATTAATACAAAACGGTTTAAACCTAATGAGGAAAACCGAACGTTTCTATGGCATTGTCGTTTAGGGCACATCAGCGAGAAACGCATCAAGAGGCTCCATTCGAATGGACTTCTTGGCTCATTTGACTTTGAGTCATGTGAGAAATGCGAATCCTGCATGATGGGCAAAATGACACGGGCCCCCTTTAATAAACCTAACGAGAGGGCCAGTGACTTATTGGGCCTGATACACACTGATGTGTGTGGCCCAATGTCCACAAATGCAAGAGGAAACTATCAGTACTTCATTACCTTCACTGATGATTTCAGTAGGTATGGATATGTTTATTTGATGAAACATAAGTCTGAATCTTTTGAAAAGTTCAGAGAATTCCAAAATGAAGTACAGAACCAACTTGGCAAAAGCATTAAGGCTCTTCGGTCCGACCGAGGAGGAGAATACTTAAGCCAGGAATTCAGTGATCATCTGAGAGAGTGTGGGATCGTATCCCAACTCACTCCTCCTGGAACACCTCAATGGAATGGTGTGTCTGAGAGGAGAAATCGGACCTTATTGGATATGGTTCGATCTATGATGAGTCACACAGACCTTCCAATATCCCTTTGGGGATATGCTCTGCTAACAGCAGTGTTCACTCTAAATAGAGCGCCATCAAAAGCAGTAGCAAAGACACCATATGAATTATGGCCTGGAGAAGCTCCAGTGCTGTCTTATCTCAGAATTTGGGGTTGTGAAGCCTACGTCAAGAGATTAATCTCAGATAAGCTTACACCAAAATCTGATAAATGCTACTTCATTGGTTATCCACGGGAAACCAAGGCTTATTACTTCTATCTACGTTCCGAGAACAAGATCTTTGTTGCCCGGGATTGTAACTTTCTTGAGAGAGAGTTTCTCTCTAAGAAAGACAGTGGGAGTAAGGTACTGCTTGAAGAAATTCAAGATGAACAGGATACTGCTCAACCTAATGAGGAAGAGCAGCAGGAGGATCTACAAGAAATTGTAGAGCCTGAACCTGTAGTACCTGAAGTTCGAAGATCCGGGAGGATCCGTCACGAACCCGAGAGATATCAGGGATTCCTCGTGACTGACTGTCATGATCTTTTGATCATTGATGGTGATGAACCATCGAACTTCAATCAAGCCATGATGGGCCCAGATTCCTCTAAGTGGCGCAAGGCCACTGATTCCGAAATGGACTCCATGTCGGTCAACCAAGTCTTTTCGTTGGTTGACTTACCCGTTGGTGTAAAAGCCATCGAGTGCAAATGGATCTTCAAGAAGAAGATTGACGTGGATGGAAATGTCCAGATTTATAAAGCCAGGTTGGTGGCAAAAGGTTTCAGACAAGTTCACGGAGTGGACTACGATGAAACCTATTCACCGGTGGCTATGATGAAATCTATTCGGATTCTACTAGCAACTGCAGCTTTTCATGATTATGAAATTTGGCAGATGGACGTAAAAACCGCCTTCCTGAATGGCATTCTGGAAGAGGATGTGTATATGACACAACCTGACGGTTACATAGATCCAAAGAATGCTGGGAAAGTATGCAAGCTTCATAAATCCATTTATGGATTGAAGCAAGCATCGAGGAGCTGGAATCTTCGTTTTGATGAAGCGATCAAGCAATTTGACTTCATCAGAAACGAAGAAGAACAATGCGTGTATAAGAAATCTAGTGGGAGCAAGATTGTATTTCTTATCCTGTATGTCGATGACATACTGCTTCTCGGAAACGACGTTCCAATGCTGAAATCTGTAAAAGACTGGCTTGGAAGTTGTTTTTCCATGAAAGACATGGGTGAAGCCGCATACGTTCTTGGAATTAGGATCTATCGGGATAGACCTAAGAGGCTGATAGGCTTGTGTCAAGACTCATACATTGACAAAGTCCTACAAAGATTCAGCATGAAAGATTCCAAGAAGGGCTTCACGCCAATGGTACATGGCACATCGCTAAGCAAGAAGCAGAGCCCTACGTCGGCTGCTGAGCTTGAGCGCATGAAGAATATTCCTTATGCATCTGCAATAGGATCTGTCATGTATGCCATGATCTGTACTCGTCCTGATGTTGCTTACGCATTGAGCATGACGAGTAGATACCAGTCAAATCCAGGTGAAAACCATTGGATTGCCGTAAAGAACATCTTGAAGTATCTAAGACATACTAAGGATAAGTTCTTAGTGTACGGTGGAAGTGATGTGCTTAAAGTCAGTGGATTCACGGACGCAAGTTTCCAGACAGACACAGATGATTTCCGGTCACAGTCCGGTTATGTCTTTTGTCTGAATGGCGGTGCAGTAAGTTGGAGAAGCTCCAAGCAGGACACCGTTGCTGATTCCACTACGGAAGCTGAATATATCGCCGCCTCGGAAGCAGCGAAGGAAGCTGTTTGGATACGAAAGTTCATTATGGAACTAGGTGTGATACCAGATGCGGCTGAGCCTCTGGCACTGTTTTGTGACAACAATGGTGCTATAGCTCAGGCAAAGGAACCAAGATCACACCAGAAATCCAAGCATGTTCAAAGAAGATATCACTTGATACATGACATCATTAATAGAAAGGAAGTCAAGATCAGCCGAGTTCCGACAGATGATAATGTCGCTGATCCGTTGACAAAGCCACTCCCAAGGCCTAAGCTCGAGTTCCTGACTGAAGCTGTAGGCATTAGAAACATTGAAATGTAATCTAAATTTGAGTGGGAGTTTTGTGAGCTTTATTTTAGTTATTTGATATGTTCTTGTAAAACATTATTTATGTTTTAATGAAATTATTATTTCAAGATTATTTTAACTGTGATGAAATAATCGTTCCAAAATGATATGAACCATTTTATAGGTCATCGAAGTAAATGATTTGATCTTGAGTCATCGAAGTCATTTAGCTTGATCATGAGATCCTATATTTGATAAATGTTTTATATCATCCTGTCCCTAGTCGAAGGTTGTTGAAATTGGAACACCAACAACCATGTAAGACTGGATTGATACGTGACTTATGACAAAGTCTCAGTGTGTCATAGATGCTCGGCATCAAAGTCAGTACATAGGTGTATGTTGGGAACATACGACCGGACAAGACCCGCTAATAAGAACTCTTCAGGATATTTATATCTGTGTCATAAGAGATTCTTACTACAACTATAGAGTATAGTCCTTAGACCTGAGTTCACATGCATGTGACTGCATATGGACTGATGCACTTTGATCATTGTATAACGCCATCGTTCTGCGATAGCTATAAGGACCTTGTTTGGGTACATCATGAAGTGAGTAGTTTACAGTGATGGAACAAGATGGGATTTGTCCCTCCAATATAAATGGAGTGAATATCTCTAGGCCAATCGGAGATTTGAATACTGGAAAACGCATGGCCATGCTCAAACGGACTTTCCCGAGTCGTTTGTATTGTCAGTATCAAATCAGAGTCCGATGAACAAGATTAGGCTTTATAAGGATGACACTAATCTTGCCTTATGACTAATCGAGATATTGAGACGAAAGGGATTATGAATACAGAGATTCCAGTTCAAGTGGGAGATTGTTGGAATTGTGTCCAGCAATCTCTGTACTGTCTCTATAACGTAAGAGTATGTCAGTGATCAGACATAAGTCATACAATACTGGGGGTCATGATGGCTTGCTAGAGTCCGCTCATGATCTATAAGTCTTGGACTTATTGCCTTTATTGTATGATCCCATATGGGTCACACGCTTAAGCTAGCAGGAAATAATGTTGGAACGGCATAGCAGAAGTACGACAAAAGTGCTAGGCATTTGTCGTACTAAGAGAGAATGAATAATGGGTCTGATTAAATGGGATTTAATCAGATTGGGCCCAAAAGCCCATTAGGGAAAAGAGAAGGCTTTTAATGACTAAAAGCCAAAGTCTCTTTCTC
Organism: Orychophragmus violaceus; assembly: GCA_030180135.1. Lineage (NCBI taxonomy): Eukaryota > Viridiplantae > Streptophyta > Magnoliopsida > Brassicales > Brassicaceae > Orychophragmus > Orychophragmus violaceus. The sequence goes on from CM058238.1 coordinate 24,600,423, forward strand.
TCTAACACAACCCTAACACCCATAGCCGCGATTTCTCTCCTCTCTCTGCGCCTCTCTTTCTCTTGGTCTAGCAACCAGTTTCCTGTGATTGCGTGTGTGAGCCTTTGGAGGATCCATCTCTCGGTGTATCTCCCTGATCATTGACCTGTTCTCAATTCCGCTGCCAAACAAACAGGTAAAAGGTGAGATCATATGATTCTAAATAAGAACACCTAGATCTAATGCATGTTTAGGTTGATATCAATATGAGAATTGAATCAGGATCAACCAAAAACTTCCAACAATTATAACAAATATCAGTGCCACAACCAGTATCCAATACCTATAAGGTAGAACTTGAAGTAATAACATGAATACCTGAGGAAGTAGTCTCATACATCAACTTCAACTCCTCATAATCTTCCATGAATTTAATGCAATCTCTCTTCCAATGCCCAGTCTCTTTACAGTAGCAGCACTTACCAACGTAAGATGTATCTGACTCGGGCTCAGAAGACACACGCTTGCCATGATTCAAAATCTGGACAACTTTGTCTTCACCCTTGTCAGCATTAGGTTTAGTAAACCTACCCTTCTCCATTATGAGATTATACAGGGTACTCTTCACGTTTGGCTCAACTGTCTTGAGCATATCATGCAGTTCAGTCAGCGTCTTCGTTAAGCCTTTCTTGATATAGTTCCTTCTGAACTTATCATAGCTTGACGGCAGTGACTGCAGAATGATCTCAGTTGCCAATTCTTGGCTAACTGGATAATCCAGATTCCTCAGGTTATCAATGTAACCCATCATTTTACTGACATGAGGACTCACTGGATGATCATTTGGTAGCTTGCAGCTAGTGAGAGACTTAACCAACTGGTATCTCTCCACTCTTACCTGCTCCTGAAATTTCAATTTCAGGCTGCTGATCATCTCTATTGGCGACTCCATGTTCTCATATTGCTTCAGAAAATCTGAGTCCATGGTAGCCAATATCAGACCACGCACATCTACCGCATCATTATAATGCTTATTCCAAGCATCATATACTGCATGAGAGGCATTGGACCCGATCCTCTCGGGGAGAGCTATTTCAAGGACATAGTCCTTTCTCTCCTGTCTAAGGACTAGCCTCAGGTTCCGCGACCAAGTCAAGAAATTTGATCCGTTCAGTTTGTACATCTCAAGGACAGACCGGATCGAGAAAGTGTTTTGATTGTTTGTGCTAGTCATAACTGAAATTTAGAGATAAATAGAGTTTTAGTTATTTAGTTCATAAAAGAGTAATCTTAATAACTTATAAGAAAACTCGCATTGCATTCAAAATTTCTTTGTTTAACCTCATAAGAATGCAATGATTCCGAGACCCATGTTCAGCTAAATCTAAAGTGGGCCACTGGCCGTCACCCAGAAGTAGCTTTACTTGGTAAGCATACACACAGCTAGTTATATCCAATAACTCTCGGTTGTGAATTGGGCCCAATGCCCAATTCACCAGATGTCTCAAGGCCCGGGACTCCCGATGGCCCAGTCAAGGAAACCAATCTCTTACAGCCAAATAATCACTAAAGTCTGGGACTCCCAATGAAATTAGTGACTATATACTACTTTACTTACGCAAAAACAGACACCTCACACTGTAAGCCATATCTGTAATTGAATAAGCGTTAAGTAGCTGACAAGATTGGGCAAGACATCCAAGCTTGATATTGGTTTTGAGGATTTTAGGTTTTATTTCCAAAAATAGAAGATTACTATTTTGGGAAACTTACTTATTTTAGAAACTTTCTAAATTTAGAAATATACTAAAAATAGAAATTTCTAATTTAATATTTTATTAAAGTTTTCGGTTGGGTCACAAATTATAGGCCCAATTCTTGGCCCAAGACCACAGAATTCTAATTGGCCCAATAATTTGACATAACCGTGTCGGTTCATTAATTCTGGTCCAAGACCAAATTAACTACTAAATCCAACTGGTTATTTACTAAACCAGACCAGCTCTAAATTATTTGGTCCAACCAAATCAAACTTAGACCAGCCTTCGGTTTAGGTTAAAATTCAATTTTTGAATTTAAATCCGGTTTAACCAGAAATTAAATAATACCAATTGTATTAAATAATTTCCAGCAAACCGCGATTTGGGTTAACCGCTTAAAGATTATGACATTAACAACCAATCATCGATTCTCTCTTTTGATTGCAAAACAAAACAAAATCAAAACGATTTAGCATATGATCATGCGATTGATAACATTCACTTAAAACAAAAACAATTTTGTCCTTTTCCTTGATGAACAATCGATTCATTATTTCATAAAAATCAACATGCGATCGATTGATAATGACAAAAGCGATTCTTTACCTCAATTCAATAATTGTTTCAAGCGATCAACAATACAACAAGCGATACACAAGCGAATCGATTCCAAGCGATAATCAAGCGATACACAATACACAATACAATACAACAATCGATTCCAAATTAATTCAACAATCACTAAAGGACAAAATCAATAATCACATTATCGATAATGGATTTTGACTTTCGATCGCCACCTTATCCAATTAAATTGAAAGCGTGATTCATCTAAAGTCAACAACACGTTTTGACTTTTCAAATTGAAAGCGATCATTGGATCGATTCATACGATCACTTATAATCAAAATCGATTCATTCAAAGATCCAAAAGCAAAAACCTAATGACCTAGGCTCTGATACCACTGAAGGATTATGTGTGTTCATGGTGTAATTGTCAGGTTACAACCTAGCACATAATCATCTAGGATCTAGGTGATTTGCAGTTGAATCATAAAACAGATCAGGATCATTACCTTATGATTGCAGCGGATTAATCAATGGAATATCGAGTTCTGCAAGAGCTGATGATTACCGGCTCCTCCTCAGGTATCCACACGCTTACAAGCTATTGGATCAGGCTGCTAGACCAAGTTAGAATCCACAGAGAGAGAGGACGGCCAGACCTAATAAAATCGCAGGAGACAAGTCTTACTGGCGCCTGTGCTCTTCCTTATATGGGCCCAAGTAATTAAACTAATGGCTCATTAGGCTTTTGGGCCCAAGGCCCAAATCAGACAAAAGACTGTCTTTTGTCTGGCCCAATTCTCTGTACAAATACAGTAAATGCCTTTGCATCTTACCGTATTAATTCCATTTAACTTTCCCGTTAGCTATGGTGTGTGACCCTTTGGGATCATACAATACTGGTAATAAGTCCTAAACTTATAGATCATGAGCGGGCTCTAGCAAGTCATCATGATCACCCAGTATTTATGACTTATGTCTGATCTCGACACTTATCATACTTTCTAGAGATAGTACGGTAGATTTCAGGACATTCCCAACAACGCCACCAAAACAGCTTTATACGAGGTGGAGTATTAATTTTCCAGAGTTGGCAACATAAGGAAATAACTGTATCATTAGTGTCAGGATGATCCTTCGAGGGCATAGATACAATTCTAAGAGTGTGATATCCTGATTTAACAGTATAAGTGTTGGGAATGTCCTGAAATCACACTTGAAATCCCTCTAGAGGTAGTTGTGTTGTTGAGATTGGACATTCATATGATACTGGGTAATCATAATGTTTTGCTAGAAGCCACTTATGATCAATGAGTTTAGAACTTATTGCTAGTGTCATATGATCCTACACTTAACCTAACCTAATTCACAGCCACCAGAAAGAAACAGAAAACCTCTTGAGAGATCTGATCTCCGACGGCACTAGCATCCCATCTGTTCAGTTTGTGTGTGTGTGAATACCAGTAGAGGCACATCATTTGAGGTGCTTCAAGATCTCGATTACTTGCAAACCTTCCGCTGCTAATCTCCAGGTAACTTCGAGATATCGAGATTCAATTTACATGAACCCTATATCTTAGGGAATGGAATTTATACCTAGGGTTGCTAATCTGATTAGGAACTGCTAGAAATTCCTACAGTGGTATCAAAGCCTTAGGGTTCTATTGAATCAGTAGCATGTTGATTAGATTAGTTGAATCTGAATCTCTGTATAGTTGATACAAGCATGCTAAAACTCGTTTTAATCAAAGTAATCTAGTTTAGTTTTTTTGCTTGAAAAACGATTAGGGTTTATCGCACTGTGTCGATCGATGCCAATCCGGTGTCGATCGACACATAAGGATAACCCGAATAAAACTTAGGTTTAACCTAACTGTGACGATCGACACAAGGGTTGTGTCGGTCGACACAGACCTTACGGTCAGGTTAATCGTTTCAATTGGATTGAACCGGTTATCTAGCTTGGTTAAACCGCTAAACGGTTTATTGCGATTAATTTGATAAGGTTAGCATCGACCGACACTAATGTAGTGTCGATCGACACTGACCGGATATCGTAAAACCGGATCAATTGGATTGATCGGTTATCGCAAATTGGTTTTGGTTAATCTGCATCGATCGACACTAAAGTAGTGTCGGTCGACACAAGATCCGCTGATTTAGGTTATTGAACCTGAAATAACAGAACCAAACCAAGATAAATCATTTTAATTAGAAGAACTAAAACATAATAAAACTGAACGTTTTAAAGGTTCTGTTCCTCAACCAAATATCAAGTAATCCTTGATGTCTTCCCGATCTTGTCAACTGTCAAGACTTGTTTCATTGTGCGATAGACTTGCAGTGCAAGGTGTCCACAATTACATAAGTAAGACAGGAAGTAATCGTGTTGATGGACTTGCAGTGCAAGACATCAACAATTACATGACTCAAAAGATTGGTTTATTTGAATGGGCCATCAAAATCGTTTTGGGCTCAGAGACATCAGGTGGATTGGACATGAGATGTCAATCCACAACCAAGAGTTATATTGGATATAACTAGCAAAGTTGTTGCTTACCTAGATAGCTAAAATTTGGGTGATAGCCAGTGGCTCACTCAAGTTTTAGTGAAGTATGGGTCTTGGATCATTATATTCGTCAGAGGAAACATTGTTTTGAATATAATGCGAGTCTTCTTAATAGTTAAGAATTCTCATTTCTTGAACGTCATAACTAAACCTCTCTTGTTTTCAGCTATGTCTAGCACAAACCATCATAACAATTTCTCCCTGCGATCCGTCCTTGAGAAGGACAAGTTAAATGGATCCAACTTTCTTGAATGGTATCGGAACTTGAGAATTGTTCTCAAACATGAGAAAAAGGACTATGTCCTTGAGAAAGTTCTCCCCAAGAAGTACCGAGTAAATGCCTGGCAGTCAGATAAGGATGCTTGGGATAAGCATTCAAATGATGTGGTCGATGTGTGTTGTCTCTTGTTGGCTACCATGAACTCGGACTTGCAAAAGCAATATGAGTACGTGGAGTCGCCAATAGAGATGATCAATGGCCTGAAAAGTATGTTTCAGGAGCGGGTGCGAACTCAGAGATACCAGACGGTTAAGTCTCTGATTGAGTGCAAGCTGCCAAAGGACGAACCAGTTAGTCCTCATGTCATTAAGATGATGGGTTATGTTGATAACCTGGGAAAACTGGATTGTCCCATTAGCCAAGAGTTGGCTACTGACATCATTTTGCAGTCATTGCCATCAAGCTATGATCAGTTTGTTATGAACTATAACATGAATAACTTGACAAAAACTTTGACTGAGTTGCATGGGATGCTCAAAACTGCTGAACCTAACATCAAGAAGGACACCCCAAATGTCCTTATGGTACAAAAGGGTAGAAAGTTTAAGAAACTTGGTAAGAACAAAGGTGATGGCAAGACGAGCTCGATTGTGAATCCAAGCGAATCTAACCATGTTCCCAAGGTCAAAACCGGTCCTTCTAAAGATGATAAGTGCCTTTATTGTAAAGGTTATGGGCATTTGAAAAGAAACTGCAATAAATTCTTGGAAGATTATGAGAAGCTGAAGGAGACGTACGAGACTTCCTCTTCAGGTATTTATGTTGTAGAAGTAAATGTTATTTCTTATGGTTCTACTTATTGGGTATTAGATACCGGCTGTGGTGCTCATATTTTGTTAAAATGTGCAGGGCCTAAGCAATAGTGGGACTTTGGAGAAAGGACAAGTGAATCTACGCGTGGGAATGGAGCAAGAGTTGCTACATTAGCCATAGGAATATTTCATTTGTTTTGCTTCATGTCATTTTTTTGAACTTAAGAACTACTACTATGTACCTTCTATAAGCAGAAATATTATTTCTATTCCTTATTTGGATATGGAAGGATATCAGTTTTCAAATTAAGAATAAGTGTTATTCATTTGATTACAATGATATGTTTTGTAGTAGCAGTCCATTAGAGAATGGACCTTATGTTCTAAACCAAAAGGTGCCTAACTATAACATTAGTACCAAGAGATTCAAATCAAATGATACGAATCATGCTTCTTCCTGGCATTTTCGTTTGGGCCACATAAATGAGAACGGATTCAGGAGCTCCATCGTGATGGACTTTTGGGCTCAATTGATTATGAATCATGTGAGAGATGCGAACCTTGTTTACTGGGTAAAACGACAAAAGCCCCTTTCAACAAAGGTAGTGTCGATCGACACAAGATGTGCATCGATCGATACAGGTTGCGAACGAAAAAAATGAAAGGGCCAGAGGCTTATTGGACCTTATACATATGGATGTGTATGGCCCGATAAGCACTAATGCTAGAAGAAATTTTCAGTACTTCATTACCCTTACTGATATTTTCAGTAGGTACGGTTGTGTCTAACTAATGAGACACAAGTCGGAATCTTCTGAAAAGTTCAAAGAGTTCCAGAATGAAGTACATAATCAAATTGGCAAAAGTATTAAAGCTCTGCGATGAGATCATGGAGGTGGATACTTAAGTCAAGAATTTAGTGATCATCTGAGAGATTGTGGAATTGTTTCACAACTCACTCCTCCTGAATCAGACTTTATTAGACATGGTTCGATCAATGATGAGTCACTTATATCTTCCATTATCCTTCTAGGAATACTCTCTAGAAACGTCTGCGTTTACACTAAATAGGGTTCCATCAAAATCAGTTACAAAGACACCACATGAGATGTGGACTGTTGATATTCCTGATTTGTCTTTCATGAAGATTTGAGGTTGTGAGGCTTATATAAAACGTTTAATCTCTGATAATCTCACACCCAAATCCGATAAGTGCTACTTCATTGGTTGTCCTAACGAAACCAAGGCATGTTACTTTTACAACCGGTCCGAGAACAAATTGTTTGTTGCTCGGAACTATGTTTTCTTGAGAAAGACTTTCTTTCCAGGAAGAACAGTGGGAGTAAAAGTACAACTCGAATAAATTCGAGAAACACAGGAGACTGCTCAACCTGATAAGGAAGAGCAGGAGTTGGATCCACAAAGAGTTGTAGAACATGCAACTGTGGTGCCTGAGGTTTGGAAAAGGATCGGGTGAATGTATATTCGATATACGTTTAAATGGCGAGTGTCTGAAGAAGTGTCGATCGACACAAAGGTGCATCGATTGACATAGATCGCGAACCAAAATATTGATTTTGGTTTATGACTTAATTAACTACGGTTTAAATCTTGGTTAATTAGGTCGTGGTAAAAGTCTATATATGAGATATATGTGCGACTTTTACACAAACTTGAAGCTCGCAGATCCAAAAGGATCCATCACGAACCCGAGAAATTTGGATTTCTCGTAACTAATTGCCGTGATCTGCTTATCATTGAAAGTAACGAGCCTGCAAATTATGAAGAAGCAATATTGGGCCCTGACTCCGAAAGTGGCTGAAAGCCGCTGAATCCGAAATGGGATCCATGTCACATAACCAAGCATGGACTTTGGTCGATTTACCCAATGGTGCAAAAGCCATTGAGCGTAAATGGATTTTCAAGAAAGAAAATTGACATGGATGATAATATTCAAATATTAAAAGCTGGGTTGGTGGCAAAAGGTTTCAAGCAAGTTCATAGAATTAACCATGAAGAAACCTATTCCCCAGTCGCCATGCTTAAGTCTATTCGGATTCTCTTAGCAACCACCACTCATAAGGGTTATGAGATCTGGCAGATGGATGTGAAAACAGTTTTCTTAATGGAATTCTGGAAAAGGATGTGTGCATGACACAACCTGAAGTTTTCATTGATCCTAATGAAGCTAGGAAGGTAGGCAAGCTTCATCGATTGAAGCAAGCATCTCGGAGTTGGAATATTCGTTTTGATAAAGCAGTCAAAAGATTTGACTTCATCAGGAACGAAGAGGAACCGTGTGTTTACAAGATTACTAGTGGGAGCGCAGTTGCATTTCTGGTATTGTATGTTGATAACATACTGCTTCTCGGAAATGAAGTTCCTTTGTTTTCAGTCTGTTAAGACTTGACTCAAAAGTTGTTTTTCGATGAAAATATGGGAGAAACCGTATACATTCTTGGAATAAGAATCTATAAAGATAGATTGGACGAGCTAATTGGATTGTGTCAAGATACTTATATTGGTAAGGTCTTGCACAGGTCCAGTATACATGATTCCAAGAAGGGTTTCATGCCAATGACTCTTGGCATTACTCTTAGCAAGACGCAGTGTCCTTCGACACATACTGAGCAAGAGCGTATAAGGGTCAGACTTCTGCTACAAGCATTAGATGTCTTAATATGTGATATTAATTTTAGTAGGAGTTGTCGTTATGATATGATGTTCATGTAAACATAATTTGATTGTGTTAATAAATTCTGACATCAGTATTATTTAATTATGTTATTAAATAATAGTCCCAAAGAAATTTATGACATTTTATAGGTCATCAAGTATGTGACTTGATCATGAAACCCTATAAATAATAAATAGCATAAGTTATGTAAGTCCCTGGTCAAGGTTGTTAAAGTGGGACACTAACAACCGCGTGAGACTAGAATTTGAGGTGACTGATGACTAAGTTTCATGGAGTCATTAATAAGAGTATTAAAGTCAATCACATAGATATGTGTTGGAGAACACAGGATCGGACATGACCCGCTAATGAGAACTATACAGGATAATTACATAAGTGAGAGTTTTCATTACGACTATAGAGTACAGTCCTTAGACCTGAGTTCATCATGTTTTCTTACATGTGAATTGGTCCGCTTTAACCTTGTCAAACGTCAGCCGTAACTGGTGACCATAAAGGCATTGATTGGGCGTATCATGAAGTGTGTGAAGGAACAGGGATGGAACAAGATGGGATTTGTCCCTCCCATATAACAGGAGATAAATATCTCAGGGCCCATCGAAGATTTGATACTGAGAAATGTGTGGCCGCACTCAAACGAGGTGATTGTCAGTCGTTTGTCTTGTCAGTATGAATCAGAGTTCGATGAACATGATCTTGGCTAAATAAGGATGACACAGATCTTGCCTTATGCCAGATCGAGATATAGAGACGAAGGGATTATGGGAATAAATGATTCCAGTACAAGTGGGAGATTGTTGGGAATGTCCTGAAATCACACTTGAAATCACTCTAGAGGTAGTTGTGTTGTTGAGATTGGACATTCATATGATACTGGGTAATCATAATGCTTTTCTAGAAGCCACTTATGATCAATGAGTTTAGAACTTATTGCTAGTGTCATATGATCCTATAGGGTCACACACCTAAGCAAACTGGACATAGAATATGAGGTCGATCATTAATGTAATGATCTAGTGAATACATATTTGATATGCATTCAATAACAAGTTTCTGAGGCTGTGTCGATCGATACACAAGGTGTATCGATCGACACAGATCGTGGTCGTGATAAAAGTTGATATATATAAGATATATACACGACTTTTACACTTAACCTAACCTAATTCACACCCACCAGAAAGAAACAGAAAACCTCTTGAGAGATCTGATCTCCGACGGCACTAGTATCCCATCTGTTCAGTTTGTGTGCGTGTGGATACCAGTAGAGGCACATCATTTGAGGTGCTTCAAGATCTCGATTACTTGCAAACCTTCCGCTGCTAATCTCCAGGTAACTTCGAGATATCGAGATTCAATTTACATGAACCCTAGATCTTAGGGAATGGAATTTATACCTAGGGTTGCTAATCTGATTAGGAACTGCTAGAAATTCCTACAATAAGTACCATGAGAAGTATTGGCCAAGTAATAATGATCACTTACTCCAGTTATAGAGGCACGAATCTTGAGAATTTCAGGGATGTCTTCCGGATGAATCCAAGAGTGCAACTTTTGTAAATCCCAATTTGTTGTGCCTGAGATAAACAAATCAGAAACAATAAATTTTGGCACATATCCATATTGTTTAGGTCTGGGACAACGAGGAGGGTTCGTTGGAAGCCATGGGTGTCTCCACACACGAGCAGATAAACCATTGCCCACCTTAATGCCTAATCCTTGGCGTAATAGAGATTGAGATGAAATTATGTTGTGCCAAGCATAACTTGATCTAGGAATAGGGGAAGCATCTAAGAAAGATTTACCTGAATAATATTTAGCTTGGAATACCTTGGCTACCAAACTATTAGGTTGTGTAACCAGTCTCCAGCCTTGTTTGGCTAACAAAGCTAAGTTAAAGTCCCTGAGATCTCTGAATCCTAAACCGCCAAGATATTTAGGATGGGTCATTTTATGCCAGGCAATCCAAGGAAGTTTGTGTTTGTCAGGGGAATTATGTTGGAATTATGTCCAGTTATCTCTGTACTGTCTCTAGAAAGTAAGAGTATGTCAATGATCAGACATAAGTCATATAATACTGGGGGTCATGATGGCTTGCTAGAGTTCGCTCATGATCTATAAGTCTTGGACTTATTGCCTTTATTATATGATCCCATATGGGTCACACGCCTAAGCTAACAGGAAACCATGAAGGAACGTTTCAGCAGAAGTACGGTAAAAGTGCTAGGCATTTACTGTGCTTAGAGAGATAGAAGGGCCTGATTAAATCCAAGGGATTTAATCAGACTGGGAATTGGGCCCAAAATCCCAAAAGGAACTAGGCATAAGTTTTATGATTAAAACTTAACCTAGCCACCTTTTTCCCCTAAGCCTCTGCGCCTCCTCTCTCTCTTCTCTGCGCCTCCCTCCCTGTGGTCTAGCAGCCAATTTCTTGAAGTGTGCGTGTGTGAACCTTTGGAGGAGCTGTCTCTTGGCGGTTCTGCTGATCTCTGACTCGTACCTCCCCATTCCGCTGCATAACAAGGTATTAGGTGAGATCCTTTATGATTCAGCAAGAGAACCTAGATCCAATCTGTTTAGTAGGAATCAATCAATGAGAAATTGAATCAGGATAAACTAAACAATCCTTCAGTGGTATCAGAGCCATTGGTTCTATTAGGATTTCTTGTTTAGAATCATGTTTAGGTTGTTTAGAAGTGTTTGAATCAATCTGTGCTTGAATTTGATGAGAAAACACTTAAGAAACAAAGAATTAAAACCCTAAACTAAATCGCATGAACCGATCGATGAGGATCGGTATGCGTCGGTTCATCGGATCGGAATGACGCACGGACCGATCGTGGATCGTGTCGCGTGGTCGTACCGGTCAGCGGTGAGGCGCGAGAGATGGGTTGATCCGCAATGCGGATCGCATGGACGCGATCGCGTCATGCTCTCGTCCCGCTCTCGTCCAGCTCTCGTCCCGATCGCGTCATGATCGCACGACCCGAGCTCGCCTATCGCGTCCCGTCCCGATCACAACCCGAGCTCGTCCCGATCGCGTGGCTTGCGGCTGTCCCGATCGTTCCTCGATCGTGTGAAGCTCGCGTCCGATCGTGATCGGTTCGTGACCTAATGGTCGTTTCGGTTTTGGGTTGTGATGGTTCGGTTTAAGATAATTAAAACTTGATCGTCACGGTTTAATAATTACAGACTTAATAAAATTTATTAAGATCTGGTTAAACCGTGATAAGAAATCCAAAGTCGTAAAATTGGATTTAGTGCCTAAACCAGTGGTTTTCTAATTTGATTTGGTTGGACCAAATAAATTGAGAAAATCCGGTTTAGTAAATAACCGGTTGACAATTGTGGTCATCGTAGTAATTAATTTTGGTTAGACCAATTTTAATGAACCAGACCGGTTATGTCATTTAATTGGACAATTGGATTATGTCTTGGACATAGATCAATTCTTGGGCCATGGGCCAAGAAGTTAAAACAATTGGGCCAGTTATTTGAGTCTTTTCTTCAGATTTATTTTAAAATTCATTTAATAATTAAAATTTGATTTTAAAATTAATCAGTTTCCAAAATTTCAAATTAGAAAGTTTCTTAGAATAGAAGTTTCTAGATTTGCATGTTTTGGATATTTAGGAAATTTCTATAGTTAGAAAGTTTCCAATTTTAGGAAGTTTCCAATTTTAGAAAGTTTCCAAAAACAGTAGGTTTCCAAAAATGGAAAGTTTCCAAAAATAGTAATCTTCTATTTTGGGAATGAAATTTTAAGAAAACCTATAAACCTCAAATAATATCAAGCGTTGGATGTCTTGTCCAGATTATGTCAGCTGTTGAAGCCCATTCAATCGTACACACGGCCTTACAGTGTGAGGGTGTCTATCTTTTGCGTGGGTAAGACAGTTTGTGATTCATTGATGTCATTGGGAGTCCCAGACATTAGTGATTACGTGACTGTATAGTCTGGTTTTCTTAACTAGGCCATCGGGAGTCCCGAGCCTTGAGACATCAGAGTGAATTGGGCCTCGGGCCCAGATTCACAACCAAGAGTTATATCACGGATATAATTAGCCGAAATAGGGCTTACCGATATAAGCTAAGGTTGGGTGATGGCCAGTGGCCCACTTTGATCTTAGTTATATGTGGATCTTGGAATCATTATATTCTATTGAGGGTAACTGATGTTATTGAATATAATGCGAGATTAATCATATTAAATATAATACGAGATTAATCATATTGAACATATTAACTAAAATCCTTTTATCTTATATTTCAGCTATGACTACAACAAGCACTCAAAACACATTCTCAATCCGGTCTGTTCTCGACAAGGAGAAGCTGACTGGAACGAACTTCCTGACGTGGTCAAGGAACTTGAGGCTGGTCCTCAAGCAGGAGAAGAAGGAATATGTCCTTCGTGATCCCCTCCCTGAGAGGCCTCCTAACAATGCCGCCAGGAATCTGCATAATGTTTGGGAAAAGCATTCGTCAGATGAAAATGATGTCTATTGCCTGATGTTGGCGACCATGACTCCTGAGCTGCAAATGCAGTTCGAGAGTGTGCTGTCACCCATCGAGATAATGGCAAGCCTGAAATCGCTTTTTCAGGAGCAGGCAAGGACTGAGAGGTTCCAGACAGTTAAGAACCTCTTGGACTGTAAGATGGCTGCAAATGCGGCAGTGAGTCCTCATGTCTTGAAGATGATGGGTTATCTCGATCATCTTCAGAAACTCGACTGCCCTATCAGCCAGGAACTTGCCTGCGACATCATTCTGCAGTCTTTACCTGCAAGCTATGATCAGTTCATCCTGAACTTCAATATGCATGGCTTGAGTAAGACATTGCCTGAGCTTCACGGAATGCTCAAGACTGCAGAGCCCAACTTGAGGAAAGCCAAGGACCCCAATGTGCTTATGGTGCAAAAGGGCAAGGGCTTTAAGAAATCCTCTGCCAAGGACAAGGGAAAGGCTAAGGCTGTTCAGGTCTCGGACAAGGACACGCCAAAGCCCAAGCCCAAGTCCAAGGCTGGGCCTACTGACATCTGCAGTTTCTGCAAAGAACCAGGGCATTGGAGGAGAGAATGTAAGAAATTCCTGGAAGGTCTAAAGGAATTGAAGAAGAAGACTCTGGAGACTTCTTCATCAGGTATTTTTTTTTATAGAAGTTAATACAACTACTTCTGATAATACCTCATGGGTCATGGATACTGGTTGTGGGGCTCATATTTGTACTAATATGCAGGCACTCAGCAACAGTAGGAGGCTGAAGCAAGGACAAGTGGAGCTACGAGTTGGGAATGGAGAGAAAGTTCCTGCACTAGCTGTAGGCACATACTTGTTGTCTTTACCTTCGGGATTGGTTTTAGAACTCAATAATTGTTATTTTGTACCTGCGAGAAGCAGAAATATTATTTCAATTTCATTGTTGGATTTGGATGGTTATGATTTTTCAGTTAAGAATAAATTATGTTCCTTCAATCGCAACAATTTGTTCTATGGTTGTGCCCCTCTTACGAATGGGCTTTACATACTTGATCAATCCGCGCCAATTTATAACATTAATACCAAACGGTTCAAACCTAATGAGGAGAACCGAACGTTTCTATGGCATTGTCGTTTAGGGCACATCAGTGAGAAACGCATTAAGAGGCTCCATTCGAATGGACTTCTTGGCTCATTTGACTTTGAGTCATGTGAGAAATGCGAATCCTGTCTGATGGGCAAAATGACGCGGGCCCCCTTTAATAAACCTAACGAGAGGGCCAGTGATTTATTGGGCCTGATACACACAAATGTGTGTGGCCCAATGTCCACAAATGCAAGAGGAAACTATCAGTACTTCATTACCTTCACTGATGATTTCAGTAGGTATGGATATGTTTATTTAATGAAACATAAGTCTGAATCGTTTGAGAGATTCAGAGAATTCCAAAATGAAGTACAGAACCAACTTGGCAAAAGCATTAAAGCTCTTCGGTCCGACCGAGGAGGAGAATACTTGAGCCAAGAGTTCAGTGATCATCTAAGAGAGTGTGGGATAGTTTCCCAACTCACTCCTCCTGGAACACCTCAATGGAATGGTGTGTTTGAGAGGAGGAATCGGACCTTATTGGATATGGTTCGGTCTATGATGAGTCACACAGACCTTCCAATATCCCTTTGGGGATATGCTCTGCTAACAGCAGTGTTCACTCTAAATAGAGCGCCATCAAAAGCAGTAGCTAAGACACCATATGAATTATGGACTGGGGAAGCTCCAGTGCTGTCTTATCTTAGAATTTGGGGTTGTGAAGCCTATGTCAAGAGATTGATCTCTGACAAGCTTACACAAAAGTCTGATAAATGCTACTTCATTGGTTATCCGAAGGAGACCAAGGCTTATTACTTCTACCTACGATCCGAGAACAAGATCTTTGTTGCCCGGGATTGTAATTTTCTTGAGAGGGAGTTTCTCTCTTAGAAAAACAGTGGGAGTAAGGTACTGCTTGAAGAAATTCAAGATGAACAGGATACTGCTCAACCTAATGAGGAAGAGCAGCAGGAGGACCTACAAGAAATTGTAGAGCCTGAACCTGTGGTACCTGAAGTTCGAAGATCCGGGAGGATCCGTCACGAACCCGAGAGATATCAAGGATTTCTCGTGACTGACTGTCATGATCTTCTGATCATTGATGGTGATGAACCATCGAACTTCAATCAAGCCATGATGGGCCCAGATTCCTCTAAGTGGCGTAAGGCCACTGATTCCGAAATGGACTCCATGTCGGTCAACCAAATGTTTTCATTGGTTGACTTACCCGCTGGTGTAAAAGCCATCGAGTGCAAATGGATCTTCAAGAAGAAGATTGACGTGGATGGAAATGTCCAGATTTATAAAGCCAGGTTGGTGGCAAAAGGTTTCAGACAAGTTCACGGTGTGGATTATGATGAAACCTATTCCCCAGTGGCTATGATGAAATCTATTCGGATTCTACTAGCAACTACAGCTTTTCATGATTATGAAATTTGGCAGATGGACGTGAAAACCGCCTTCCTGAATGGCATTCTGGAAGAGGATGTGTATATGACACAACCTGACGGTTACATAGATCCAAAGAATGCTGGAAAAGTATGCAAGCTTCATAAATCCATTTATGGATTGAAGCAAGCATCGAGGAGCTGGAATCTTCGTTTTGATGAAGCAATCAAGCAATTTGACTTCATCAGAAACGAAGAAGAACAATGCGTGTATAAGAAAACTAGTGGGAGCAAGATAGTATTTCTTATTCTGTATGTCGATGACATACTGCTTCTCGGAAACGACGTACCAATGCTGCGGTCGGTAAAGGACTGGCTTGGAAGTTGTTTTTCCATGAAAGACATGGGTGAAGCCGCATACATTCTTGGAATAAGGATCTACCGGGATAGATCTAAAAGGCTGATAGGCTTGTGTCAAGATTCATACATTGACAAAGTCCTGCATAGATTAAGCATGGCAGATTCCAAGAAGGGCTTCACGCCAATGGTACATGGCACAACGCTAAGCAAGAAGCAGAGCCCTACGACGGCTGCTGAGCTTGAGCGCATGAAGAATATTCCTTATGCATCTGCAATAGGATCTGTCATGTATGCCATGATCTGTACTCGTCCTGATGTTGCTTATGCATTGAGCATGACGAGTAGATACCAGTCAAATCCAGGTGAAAACCATTGGATTGCCGTCAAGAATATCCTAAAGTATCTAAGACATACTAAGGATAAGTTCTTGGTGTACGGCGGAAGTAATGTGCTTGAAGTCAGTGGATTCACGGACGCAAGTTTCCAGACAGACCAAGATGATTTCCGGTCACAGTCCGGTTATATCTTTTGTCTGAATGGCGGTGCAATCAGTTGGAGAAGCTCCAAGCAAGACACCGTTGCTGATTCCACTACAGAAGCTGAATATATCGCCGCTTCAGAAGCAGCGAAGGAAGCTGTTTGGATACGAAAGTTCATTATTGAACTAGGTGTGATACCAAATGCGGCTGAGCCTCTGGCACTGTTTTGTGATAACAATGGTGCTATTGCTCAGGCAAAGGAACCAAGATCACACCAGAAATCCAAGCATGTACTAAGAAGATTTCACTTGATACGTGACATCATTAATAGAAAGGAAGTTAAGATCAGCCGAGTTCAGACAGATGATAACGTCGCTGATCCATTGACAAAGCCACTCCCAAGACCTAAGCTCGAGTTCCTGACTGAAGCTGTAGACATTAGAGACATTGAAATGTAATCTAAATTTGAGTGGGAGTTTGAGGGCTTTATTTAGTTATTGATGTGTTCTTGTAAAACATTTGAGATGTTTAATAATAAAATTATTATTTAAAGATTATTTTAACTGTGATGAAATAATCGTTCCAAAATGATATAAACCATTTTATAGGTCATCGAAGTAAGTGACTTGATCTTGAGTCATCGAAGTCATTTAGCTTGATCATGAGACCCTATATTTGATAGATGGCTTACATCATCCTGTCCCTAGTCGAAGGTTGTTGAAATTGGAACACCAACAACCGCGTGAGACTAGATTGGTATGTGACTTATGACAAAGTCTCAGGATGTCATAGATGCACGGCATCAAAGTCAGTACATAGGTGTATGTTGGGGTACATACGACCGGACAAGACCCGCTTATAAGAACTCTTCAGGATATTTATATCTATGTCATAAGAGATTCTTACTACAACTATAGAGTATAGTCCTTAGACCTGAGTTCGTATGCATGTGACTGCACATCGACTAATGCGCTTTGATCATTGTCTAACGCTGTCGTTAAGCGATAGTTATAAGGACCTTGTTTGGGTGTATTATGAAATGAGTAGTTTACAGTGATGGAACAAGACGGGATTTGTCCCTCCAATATAAATGGAGTGAATATCTCTAGGCCAATCGGAGATTTGAATACTGGAAAATGCATGGCCATGCTCAAACGGACTGTCCCGAGTCGTTTGGATTGTCAGTATCAAATCAGAGTCCGATGAACATGATTAGGCTTTATAAGGATGACACTCATCTTGCCTTATGACTAATCGAGATATTGAGACAAAAGGAATATGAATACAGAGATTCCAGTACAAGTGGGAGATTGTTGGAATTATATCCAGTTATCTCTGTACTGTCTCTAGAAAGTAAGAGTATGTCAATGATCAGACATAAGTCATATAATACTGGGGGTCATGATGGCTTGCTAGAGTCCGCTCATGATCTATAAGTCTTGGACTTATTGCCTTTATTATATGATCCCATATGGGTCACACGCCTAAGCTAACAGGAAACCATGAAGGAACGTTTCAGCAGAAGTACGGTAAAAGTGCTAGGCATTTACTGTGCTTAGAGAGATAGAAGGGCCTGATTAAATCCAAGGGATTTAATCAGACTGGGAATTGGGCCCAAAAGCCCAAAAGGAACTAGGCATAAGTTTTATGATTAAAACTTAACCTAGCCACCTTTTTCCCCTAAGCCTCTGCGCCTCCTCTCTCTCTTCTCTGCGCCTCTCTCTCTTCTCTGCGCCTCCCTCCCTGTGGTCTAGCAGCCAATTTCCTGAAGTGTGCGTGTGTGAACCTTTGGAGGAGCTGTCTCTTGGCGGTTCTGCTGATCTCTGACTCGTACCTCCCCATTCCGCTGCATAACAAGGTATTAGGTGAGATCCTTTATGATTCAGCAAGAGAACCTAGATCCAATATGTTTAGTAGGAATCAATCAATGAGAAATTGAATCAGGATAAACTAAACAATCCTTCAAATTAGACCACCAAAAACGACGAATATATGTCATCAAACTGTTTAAGAGCTTCTTGGAAAGTAGAAAACACTCATAGTGTATGTGGGAATAGCTTGGATGACAGATTTTATTAAAATTTTCTTTTCTGCCGGTGAGAGAAGTTTGGAGTACCAAAGAGATAACTTAGTATTAATCCGTTGTTTCGGATACTGAACCATATGGGTACAGTTTCTACCTATTTGATGAGGAAGACCCAGATATTTACCAAAAGAACCAATTGTTCGTATGTTTAGGGTCTTATATATTTCAGAAATAGAGGTAGAGGGTGTACCTTTACTAAACATTAATGCAGATTTGAGTGGATTGACCTCTTGACCAGACGCTTGAGCGTAAGTGTTAAGGAGATGAGAGATAATGAGAGCATCAGAGACTGTGGGTCGAGAGAACAACAGAGAATCATCTGCAAACAGCAGATGAGTAAGTTTAGATGCACCTCTTGCAGCTTGATATCCACCTATTCTTTTTTGTTCAGAGTAAGATTTCAGCAAACCAGATAATCCTTCTGTACAAATTAGATATAAGTAAGGAGATATAAGGTCTCCTTGGTGAATACCTCGTTGGGGGAAAATAGAAGGGGTAGTTTTGCCATTACATAAGACAGAGTATGTAACTGTTGTGATACAAGTCTTGATCCAATCTCTCCATTTATCAGTAAACCCCATCTTCTGCATCACTGCATCCAAATAAACCCATTCTACCTTATCAAAAGCCTTCGTAATATCTAGCTTAAGGCCATATGATGATCTTTCCTTTTTCTAGTATGCAACGAATGGATCATTTCATGTCCAATGAGGAGGTTATCCGTAATAAGGCGATTTGGAAGGAAAGCTGTTTGGGGTTCAGATATGATGCAATGAAGCCATTTTTTTTAACCGATTACAAGTATTTTAGAAATAATCTTGTAAGCTACATTAGCTAAACTAATCGGTCTAAAGTCCTTTAATGTAGTAGGGGCAGAGATCTTAGGGATTAAGCATATGTGGGTATGGTTTAACTTAGGTTCTAAGTAGCCATCCCTAAACAAAAGGTTTACATAATCAAAAACCTCATTATGAATAGTATTCCAATGAAAACGATAAAAAGCAGCACTCATACTATCAGGGCCTGGTGCTTTATCAGGATTAATACTAAAGACTGTTGCTCTAAGCTCTGACATGGTAAGTGGTTTAGTAAGATCTTCATTTATAGTATGAGTGACAGTAGTAGGAATACCTTATAACAGTTCTGGAGAGATTGTAGGAGCTGAACTAGCATAGAGCTCTGAAAGTAGCGTTGCATAAGAGTTTGAATTTGATCTTGATGTCTGAAAATACAACCTTTCTCATCCTGAACTATAGTGATTCAGTTATGCTCTCGTCTCTGCTTGGTTCGAGCATGGAAGAATTGGTATTCTTATCCCCACATTTGAGCCAAAGATTTCCACTCTGAATTCTCCAGTATTCTTCTTCACGTCTGTAAGCAATGATAAGTTGATGCTTTAGATGAGATATAAAGTGATAGTCAAGTTTAGAGGATTGATAAGCAGTATGTGATTGTTGTTTAAGCTGATCAATATCTTTCCTGGCATTGAGGTTGCATGTGGACTTCCATTTGGCTAAAGCATCACGGCAATTTGCAACAGCTGCTGTAAAATGTTGTGGTGGGATATGTTTACAGCGATATGCCCAGGTTGAGTCTACCACCTCCTTAATTTCAGGTTCAAAACGCCATCAAGGTTCATATCGAAATAGCTTCTTGCCTCGCCAGATAGAATTATCCGTAAAGAGGAGCAATGGGCGGTGATCAGAACCCAACCAACTTAGAAGACGACCATAAGCTTGGGGAAAGGACTCCAACCACTGAATATTGGCAAAAGCTCGATCAATTTTGGAGTGTAAAGTGTGAGAATGTCGAGTACCACACCAAGTATATGGTCCATCAACAACACGTAGCTCCTGAACTCCACTGGCTGCGATCAAATTTTGAAAGACTTGAAAACTGGATTCAGAACATAGTGGGCCGCCTCTTTTATCTTCATTTGATAAGATGTCATTGAAATCGCCTAGAACCAGCCGCAGAGTAGAGTGATAGAGGACAACTTGAGTCATCATTCTGTGCCAAAGCTGTTGCCTTAACCTTCTCTTTGGATTTCCATAGACGTAACTTATACAGTAGCGAGTAGAACCCTCTTGAATATAAACATCTGTTAGATTAAGGGAAGGACGTACTATATATACTTGAATATGGTGACTCCAAAAAATTTCCAGTCCCCCTCGAGATCCAATTGCCGCTAAACAGAAATACTGAGGATAGCCGAGCTGCTGACTAAGGTAATGTACATAAGATTGAGACTGTTTGGTCTCTATGAGGAACATAAGATCAGGAGATTGTATACGCTTAATCTCATGTAAGTGCTGGACTGCCAGAGGGTTTCTCAGCCCCTGACAGTTCCAGTGTTGTAGTTTCATTGATCTGGTGGTGGCTTCGGGGTTGCCACCTCCCCTGTGCCAGAGTGCTTAGATTTCTGTTTAGAACTTTTTTTCTGTCTAGTGGTTGAGACTTCATCTTCCGTATTAACTTGAAAGGATTTCCTTTTAGTACCACACTCCACAGGAATGTAAGATGTGGAAGCAAGGACAGGTGCTACTGGAGTCAGAGGACTAGAGACATGAGAGACTGGGAGTGGAAAGTTAAATTCCGCTCCAATGGATCCAGCTTGGACATTATCAGAAACTTCCATATTGATATTAGATGCAACGTTTTCCCGCATTGTATCATCTCGATCCTGTACAGATATCAGAGGATCCAAAGGTGAGTGTTGGGGAGGATAAGAATCATGGCGATCAGATGCAGGTGGAAGATGAGGGTCTGCTGGTGGTGACTGGAGATATACATCGTGAGGTGCTCACCTTCATAATCACAGTTGGCATCGCTATGGGTAAGAGCTCCACATCGGAAACAAAACTTCCAAAGTTTCTTATAGATAAACTGAATCATAACAGGCTGGCCCAGGATCGAAGTCCATATATCTAAGAAAGATGAGCCGATCATAGACAGAGCGAGTGATTCGGACCCATACCTCACTTTCAGAATCGCCTCATTGATACTGATTTCCTCAATAATACCCAGGGGCTCAACCACTTCTTCAATGATAAGTCGAGTTTGTGAGTCTTCCGGAACATGAAGGACTTTTACCCAGAACGAGATATGGGTAAGAAAATCCGGTTCAAATCGTCTGGACCAGCGATCAATTGCAACCATCCAGTTATTACAGTGTCAGGGTTCATTTTCGAGGACGTTCATAAGATGATGTTCCACTTTGAAGAAGAATTGTACCGTACCATCATTTTGGATGTGACCATTGACTTTATCCTCCAGTTTCCAAGCTTTAGGCAGGAGAATTTTGATATCTAAGGGTTTCTGTTGCAGAGGATTAAGAGGAAGAACAACGAGGCTAAGCCGATTGTTAGCGATTCTGCACTGACGGACTTCGTCGAAGATGGGCTTGGAGGTGCGATCTTCCCCTCCAAGACTCAAATTCTGCAGAGCTTTCCAAACATCCTCCATGGAAAACAAGGTGAGGGCACATAAAACAGTGATTCGGAGATCCGGCAGTAGCACCGTAAGGTCAATCCACACGGCGGTGGAAGGATAAGCACCGTACAGGAAGGCAGTACACAGACCTAACAAATGTAAAACAGTTTATAACAAGTCAGAACAAGATATCTTTCTCAAGCTTATCATGTAGCTCAATATCATTAAGCATTTGAGCACTGGAAACAACTCGACGTTCACTTATCTTAATGTCAGACTTCATCCACTTCTTTAAACACATCAAGACCTCAATCATGTGATGTGTTAAGCAAGACCTATATGGATCTATGATCCGACCACTTGTGTTGAACGCATTTTCAGAAGCAACAGAGGAAACTTGCATTGCGAGAACATCTCTTGTCATTTCAGCTAGTACCGGATATTTTGTACTATTAAACCTCTACCAAGACAAGACATCAAACTCAGTTCCAGCCATGGTATTCAAAGTTTCAACCTTTTCCTTAAGGTAAATCTCTAACTCATCTGTTGCATCCTCAACTCCTATTTCAGCCACCATCTCCGTATAGGCAAAGTCCATTCTCTCAAACCCGAAATCATCATCGACCAAATCCATTCCATCAATGTTGTCACATGAAACATGGTCTTGTCCACTAGAAGATGATGATGCATGAGTAGACTGAGATGATGAACCGATTGTTTCTCTCGCATAACGAGCACTATACTCCTTAAACATGGTAGTCATAACATCATGGACATATTGGCAAATATCTTTAGCTTCTGCAGTGTCTTTACCGTAAAGCTTCTCAAAGCACATCTTAGCAAACTGTATTTTTTTGCTTGGATAAAACACACTAGCAACAATCAAGATCTTGTTTATGTTCTTCATACCATCCCAATATTTCTCAAAATTAGCTCTCATATCTTAAGCCTTGGACTTCAAATCCTTTTCTAGACTATTTCTCATTCGAATCAGATTATTCTCTATAGTAACTATCTCGCTGTAACACTTGTAGTAGCAAACATAAGTAGATGCCGAGACAACCAAGGTAGAGTTGTAGAAGATGATAAGAAATTTTACTAACCTCTCCACAACATTCCAATCATCTATAGCAGGCGGTCCAATCCTCTTCTTACCATTGTCTACTTCATTGAAATAGTCATTGTAGAGCTTGTCATCGGCTTCCATTTTATCAAAGGCTTATATGTACCTAATTTCCCTTTGCAGCATCAAATATCTAGAATTCAACCTTGTCTTAATATCCAGAGGCAAGCTCCCTCTACTCATTCTACCCGAGTCAACTCTCAGCTCACACGATTTTAACCATGGAGTAGAAGACCTTACATATTTCACAGCGTTTCGTATAGCTGCCACATTTTCACCAATCTCATGCAGTCCTTCCTTCACAATGCGGTTGATATTATGAGTCGAGTACCTCTTATGAATGAACTCACTATCCAAAACGAAAGCCTCATTACCCAATGCACCGAACTCTCTTTGAAACCTCTTAAGAGCAGACTTGTTTGCAGTTGCATTGTCGACGGTGATGGTGTATACCTTCTCAATTCCCCATTCAGACAAAACACCAAACAAAACTGAAGCTATTGTCGCACCTTTGTGATCGGTGATGTACTTGAAATGAGCTTCCTCAATTGTCATCTTGCATCAATAAATGCATTGTGGCCACCATGTAGCTCACATCAGTAGCTTGAGCAACCCATATGTTTGTTGTGATAGACACTCTCCTCTTAGTCTTCTTAAACAAGTCCTTTAGAGCTGCTTTCCTTTTGCTATAAATCTCAACAATGTCACGGGTGGAAGTTTTTCTTGAATGTGGCTTGTACAGATTCACACGGTCACAAAAATGTCTCCAACTTACTGATTCCACAAACGAAAGTGGCAACTCTCCTAAAACCAGCAGTTCTTTAGTTGCATCCCTAAAAACTTTATCATAAACTCTCGCATTAGCAACAATACCTTCATTTGTGATGACTGTTGATCCTTTTCCGACTCTTAACCCGCGCTTTATACGGCTTGCAAGATAAGAGATGATTCTTTCAGTTGGAGATTCCTGCTGATGATGTACATCTGAACAACTTAAAGATCTCAACACTCGACTATTGGTTAAAAGATCTAAATTATGTTTAGCATTTGCTTGCCTAAAAGTTCAGCTTAGATAGTACGTAAACAACAATTGAATTCCATTTAGGAGTTTGGTTTTTGGTCATAAAGAGACAAAGAATATGTATTTGGGTTTTAAGGATAAGTTGGATACTTGGATTAGTTTGTTTACACGGTCGTGAAGATTACTTTTAGTCTTGTGTCTTTCATGAATCTGGATTTTGTTGTCCAACATACAGAGGAATTCACATGCGATGTTGAGAGAGACATGAGGAATGTGATAAATGGAGCAAGAACGAATGGAGAGAAGACATTGTGCAAACACTCACAGGTCTTCAAGATGCTAACATAGAACTTGTGCCCTCTAGGTTAGGGATGTTAAATAGGGCTCAAGCTAATAGGGTTAGCCCAGCCCTGGTCACCTTTTTTTAACCATAAATCTTGTATTTTAAAACAGGGCTCAAATAGGGTCGCCTAAATTTAACCCTTGGGCTTTAAGAGGGCTACCTTTTTTTTAATAGTTTCTGAATATCAAAACAACGTAGTATCAAAACACCTAAATTTGGTCGTGAAAAATTGAAGAGCCCTAATTTTGTTCTCTCCTTCTCTGACACAACCATCTTTGGCGTCGATCTCATCGATTTTATGGTCGGATTCTTCAGTTTCAGTGGACTTTCCGGTGAGTTATGAAAATTGGTTTGTGGGTTTGCTTGTATTCGTGTGTTTCTGGGTTCTATTGAAGGTCTGTACTATATAGATGGTAAATTTGGGTCAGATGGTTTTCTTAAGGGCGTGTGGTTAAAAATCTTTGAAGCTGAGCTTAATCTAAATCGAGTACACTGATTCACCGAGTTTAAGAGTAAGCATGAAGAGGAAGTGTTGTTTCTTTAATATCTATGTTAGTTAGAAAGGATCGTTTTGTTTGTGATCCTAAACTTCTCATTCTTCCACACCGGTTTACTGTTTTGCAGATGCAAGTTTATTACAAGGTGTATGAACTAAAAAAGATTAAACTGAAGTAAAAATATGGTATGGTGTTTGAACTTAGAGATTGAATATTATACTCTGAGACTGGTGGAAGTATAAAATACATATATTACTAAAAAAAACAATTAAAAAGAAAAGGCAAAGTAGAGGATGACCCGACCATTTTATCAGGGTTGATATCTTGAAAGTATATAGTATATATCTTTATTTGCGAGAAGTTTACTTGATCATCATTTACCTTGTCTATACGACCACCTGGATAAAGGGCAAACTTTGAAAAGAATGTCATTGTATTTTCCAAATCCGGTCTTTAGCTATGGTCAATTTTGATATCGCTCTGTCATGTATAACCGCATCAAAGGGTCTAAACAACTTAGGCACTACCTACAAAAAATGAAAGATTCCTTTGTATCTAACATCGTCAACAAAGAAGCTTTCCGCGACTTACCAAAACCCATATAACATATATTCGAAAAAAGCAAAACATCAAAGTGAACATAACAACCAAGAATTAAAAACAAAAAACAAAATTGACTGCAGGTAAAAGGAGGATAATGTCGGCAGTTGCAGAACCGGAATGAAGTTTCCATGTTTGAGAAAACCATCGCAAGAAGACACAAAGAAATATATATCATGTTGGTAAACATACAATGCAATACATTGCTATGTTTAACTAATAAAAATGATATACTATTCTTAAATAGTAATATATTACATAGTACTCTAAACAAATAAAACAACAAAGTCTCAAGCATATAGAAAGGCACTACAATAAGAAAAAGGAAAACTAAAAAGAGTAAAAGAACTTTGGTTATATAACATTCTTTACAAGAAGTAATACTAAAAAACGGATCGGGGAAGAGAGTTGGGAACCGCGTGTGCACTGCTGCGAAAATGGAATGAAATATTGGTGGGAAGCATTGTAATGTATATATTTTGTTTAAATTATATATTGTACAACTTATTTTAAGATTTTAAAAAGAGCTACCTCACTAACAATAGACGGAAATGTGAGTGGGAGGAGATAAAGAGACATTACTGCAAAGACAACAAACGGTTCTACAGCTGCTCGAACAAGAAAATCGGTAGCTTCGGAGAACACAAGAAAAGTTAGAACAACTGAAAAACACTAACAAAAATCAGTGGCAATTAAAGAAGGGAATGCAAGAATATTAGAAAGTGCATTTTAGAGACTAACAAAATACAAATGCATATATAAAGCTTATTGTTCTTCAAATAGGCGTGAATGAATAATAATGAATAACTTAGCAGAAACGTATTTTAAAAATCAAAACAAAATAAGAGAACATATAACAAAACACAAACACAACTACAAACCAAAAAAGTAGAAAAAGAAAGAAAAAACTCACTCATGCACATGCGCGGAGTGCAGTCCGTAGTACATAAAATTAAAAACCCATATTTACTTTTTCATATATAGGCTCCGAATGGTAACTGCGGATTGGATGGTGCGGATCAAGCGGTTTGGATGGTGCGGTATAATACAATTGCGGTTTCATATAAAAAATGCATACTGCAGAATACGAACGATTGAAATTAAAAAGGTGCGTAACAAAATTTGAATGGTGATAAAAATAATATACGGTGCATTATTATTATTTTAATTTTTTTTAAGATTACAATCATTTTTTTTCTTTACATAAACTTATTATAATTACTAATATTAATTTACACAATTTTAAATAATATTTTCTATAAAAATAAAAATATTAACGAGGAACCGCACCTTGGAACACACCTCTTTAGGTGTGTAACTGTTATATGGCGTATCTCATTCAGACTATGAATGTTAAGTGTGGTTTACATGTGGGACGGTACGTACCGCACATGTTGTCACCATTCAACACAAATTTTCAATATTTGTAGTTTGATAATTAGAATATATAAAATAGAATGAGACTCATCCGTTTCATGAGAAAGTGAATGAAAAGCACTCAAATAATTTAAACAACATATGAGGTTTGTTTTAAAGTGAAAAGTGTGGTTCACTATTTTTTCTTCTAAAAAAATCACAAAAAACTGTTTTAAAATTTGTGTAAATCAATACCATCAACAAAAATATGTTCATGTAAAAGAAAAATATTGGTTATAATCCTACTATTAAATAATAAATAATAAAGTATTACACATATCACATATTATTTTTGTCACCATTCAAACTTTAATACGCACCGCTTTTTATTTCAACCGCTTATATTCCGCAGTGTGTGTTTCTTTTTTATAAACCGCAGTTAAACCGTACCGCATGATGTTATCCGCTCAATCCGCACTGCTCAATCCGATGTTACCATTCGAACCCTCAATTATTCTAAAACGCTAGGATCCCACATTATTTTTATATATATTCAATCATCAATTTATGTGTTGTATTTAGTATTGAATGGTAACAAATCCAAAGTGCGTACCTCTCCCACAGGTGAAACGCCTTTAACATTCACACCCATAGAAATTAACTTTTACCGTTTGAAACTAAAATACTGAAATTGCTTTTACCCACATACAAATCATACAAATTAGTTATTTCTTTGATTATCAAGTTTTTTAAAAACATTTGGTGCATAATATGTGAAGATAGTTAATATTTATATATAAATCTAATATATAAAATTGCATTTCCACCTAAACAAAATCAAATATATAACTAGACTTCAAAACCCCAATTATGAAATCCCTTCTATGGGCTTGGACCATCAACGGGCGAAGCTGGTTTCTTCGGCGAGTGTAGGACGAAGGACCTTTCATCTCATAGGTCTTATTCTTTGGATAAAAGTAGCGACAGTTTGGTTTCGTGAAAGGCCCTCGCAACAGGTCCGAAGGGATCCAGTGCCCAACTACCGACTTTTGAATATTATGAATCATTCATGAATATCACAGTCATTTCTTCACCGGGCTTAGACCATGTCTCCCGTTTTGGAACCCTACAGCGATAGGAACGCCTCACGAGCACGGATGTTTAATTTAAATGGGCTTCTTGGGATAGGGGAGTCCGCTTTGAAATCGTCTGCCATGCGCCATGACCAAAAGAGGTATCCTACACGGAGAACGAGATTACTTTCAATTTTTTTGGTTCATAAAAAATTATCATACCCTAAATCATAAGTCCATTTTCTACTCCTCCAATTAGAGTATCCATATCACCATAATTTTTTTAGTGGAACCCACCAAAAAAAAGAAGCAAAATCGTCGATTCAAGTTAAATCTACTTCAAACAAGTGTCGACGATCTATTTCCCCACGAAAACTATCGTATAGTACTATATGCAGCCCATAAGTATGTCTCGTTTTAAATATCCCCGAAAAAAATTTAAGATCTATAACTCCCCGAATTTCAAGTTCGAAACTAATTTCTCCCTAATATGATAGTTTAAAACCATAATACCCATAGACTTGGGTTTAAAACGGTTTACTCTTTTTCAATTAATTATTAACCAACAATAACAACACTTAACCAAACCCAAACCTGTTTGAGACTCGATTTAAACCGCTGAGTACCCAATTACACCACTAAACCATTTGAAACCCAACCAACCCTTTTAAAAAAATCCCCAAATAGACGAGACAAAAGAAAAACATCCAGAAATTCTCAATTCGATGGGAACTGGCCGATATCAGAATGAGTCAACTTTCATGTTCACCAATCGGCTTAGGAGAGAGATCACGTTCATCAATGTTTGCCTTTGTAAGAGCATCTCTAACTCTATTCCAAATTTGGTGCCAAATTCTATTTTGGAATAAAATTTGCTTCAATCCTATCTCATTTTCAATTGTAAAATGGCATAATGCTATTTTTTATTTTTATATATAACCATCTAATTTTCAATTGCATTTTGCAATTGAACTTTTTTATTTATAAAACAGTCCTTCAGATTTTAAATATTTTTACTTTAAGACATAAATAATTATTTTGATTATGATTTCTTTTTATTGATAATTATAATTACTAAAACACTATACTCTCTAAAATAAAAATGCAAATAACATTTTATTTATATATAAACATAATAAAACATATCAAATTTGAAATATTTAAAATACTGTTTGGAACATTTTATTCTAAAGTGGTTATAAGAGTAAATGTTCTCTCATCAATTTCTTTTTTCATTTTTGTTTTTTTCCCATTTCAGAAGTCAACATAGGCGAAGACGATAATACTCGGTTCCAAAATTTTATTGCTCGATTTAGACAAATCAAAGATAAAGACGTTCATTTTTCACTTCAAAACACATTAGTTGATCACTTATGGAAAAAATATTTGAATGAAGATGATTAAATTAAAATCTACTTTTTATTATTTTTATTAATTTAATGTGTTTTTATTTATGTTATAATAGTTAAATTTAAATAATATAATAATTTATGAAAGTTTTGAAAAAAAATGAATGGATCAATTTGTAAGTTTTGAAGAAAATGTGTATAATTTGCAATTAATAATAAAATAAAATAAAATTAAAAAATATATTTAAAACATCCAGTTTCAAATGGAATATAGCATAATACATTGTAGAGAATTTCAATTGCATTTTGTATTTTTTTCTATTTTGGAAGGAAAATGCAATTGAACATTGGAGATGCTCTAATCGACAATTTCTTAATAGTTGCAGAATTAGAAGAAGAAGATGAGGAGTTTCTTAATAGTTGCAGAGTTTGTCGTATATATATGTCTCCATGTAAATATGATTTGGTTTGAGTATGATTGATGAATTTCCCTTCTTTGGTTTGAATATGATCGATATAAACATAGAACAAACAAAAGCAAGAGCTTCCTCAAAACAAAACAAAACAAAAACTCCATTGAGAACAATAACCAAGGCACAATGTATGAATCTGGATTTATATGACATTTATGTGAGAGATATTGTCACTATAACTGAAGAAAACTCTTTGTCTTTGAAAAAAAAAAATTATTAACTCGTTTGGGCCCCTCGTGTAGAGATGATGTAGGCCGATGATGGGTGGTAAATCCTAGATGAGATGATATGATGATGATGTAGAGTTTAAAAGAAAATTTCAGATGCTTCCAAGCAAATCAATGGCCTAAGTGCTCTAAGAGCTCTGTATGGTGCACTGAGTTGCTCCACATGGGACAAATGATGTCCCACTGTGTGCTCTAACTCGTGGATTTGAAGAATGCATGACTCGAGCTGGTTTCGAATTGCTTAAACAACGGTGTAACTGAAGAGACATCAGCAGTGATACTGGGAAGGTCCACTACTCATGCTTCTCGACTTACAACATCAATCGGAGATTAGTATGCCGGACAATTTGGTTTTTGGATTTTAGGGTCTATGTGGAGATATTGATTTGGGGGTTTTAAAAACAGTTTGGGTTTCCTAATCGGATATCCGATTGGGGTTATGGGATTCATCAGGTTTCAAATTTGGTTTACAATCAGGTTATGATGGTTTAGTTATGGTTTATATGATAAACCATTGAAATTGACATTAGTGTGGTATGAGTTTTTGAACTTCAAATTGGGGGAGTTATAGATTTTAAACTTTGTTTTCTGGGATATTTAAAACAAGACATATTTTTGGGTCGTATCTGGTGTTATACGATAGTGTTTGTGGGGAAATAAATCGTCGACCCTTCAAACAATATCATCTATATCTCATTCAATAATCGGACCTTTCACGTCCAGTCGTTACATCGCACTCTTTTTTTGTTGGTAGTATAAATAATCAACTCACCACTATGAAAAACCTCTTGGCCATCTTCACAAAGAATCACCATCTACATTACTAGCCTATTACCCCTCCAATTTTTAAATCTCTGACATGGCTTAAGTCGATGTTGTCGCTATCTTCGTGTTGATTCAGAGAATAACAACGATCAATTCAATAAACTGATCTTAAAATGAGGGACTTGGAAAAGAAGATTAGAAAGATTGCAAAGCAATAACAGAGATATACCGGAAAATCTAGTCTTTATTAGAAATAGAGCCGAATCGATCAAGTCGCTAGCTCTAGGGTTTCTGAGTACAAAGTGTATGATTGTTCGACTCAGTCTTTTCACGCGCATGGGAAAGATATTTATAGCATAGGATCTAGTTTTTTCCCTAGATTCTCTCTGATAATATTTATAAAATCCGAACCAAATTAGATTCTCTTTCCTTTAAGAATTTTCACTTATCTTCTTCTATTTTCTAAATATGTTAATTTAACATATTTATCCTTCTCACTGTAGGTTGCCAGGAGTATTGTCGCTGGGTTGCTTCGTGAGGCCGCGCTGCTTCATAATGGACTGACTTCTTCTTGCTTGGGATGGATTTCTTACGGAACATTCAGCTATTGTGCTGGGCCATAAAGGGGTGTTAAACCTACCTCCAACAGTAAGCCCCTCAGTTCGTCGTGCTGAGTGGAGCTTAGGTCAGCGAATTTACTCGTGGTTTGGCCTAGTTAGCTATAATGGCGCGCTTTTGCTTCGTCATCGTATCTTCATTAATTGCCTTTGACCAAAAAAAATCCATGCAAATCTCGGAAGCATTTAAGGCGCCTCTTCTTCTAGCAATGAATGCGCTCCGCGTATTTGGAACGACGTGTCACTTTTAATCATGTGTTGGTAACCGTCGCGTTGCTTCGGTAACCGATGCTTCCTTTGCTATAAATACGGCCCCTTTCCTCATCATTTTCCATCATCTTCATTTCTTTCTTCATCTCTACTTCTGCTAAGTCTTTCAATTCCTCCCTTTTCTTATGTCTTCTTTTCTCCCTTAGAGATGATTACGAATCTTTCATCTTTCCAATGTTCGAGTTTGTGCCATCCTCCTGAGGTTCATCTGCTCGAGTTCATCGATGAGTTTATGCTCTTTTTGCTAAAGGGTAGCTCCTCGGTATCTGGATTTATGCCGATGGTTGCTTCCGTTTTTCGCCCTTCCAAACTTAAGAGCGGGGCTTAGGTCCTTCGCATGGATCGATCTGATGCGTCTTTGATTTCAGTAACGTGCTCTGGTCTGCTACTTCTAGGATCATTTGCCTTCTGCGTAAGCTTCGTTTCTCTGTTTTCCCTAGGTATTTGCAACCCGGAGTTTTAACCTTTTTGTTTTGACAGAGAAACTGATGGTACCTCGGAGCGGACCCGTTCCGGAAAAGGCGGGCGGATTGTTTCTTTGGGTAATATGTCTAGCAGAGCTCAGTCAGCAGCGAGGTGGGAGTTTTTGGGACGGTTAGTTCGGTGCTTCAGAGTTATTGTTTACCCCATGAAGATCCTCCATCCGGCCTCGACTTCGTAACAATTCCCATATGTGCAGCTGACTATCAGGGATGAGCCTTACCAGCGACAGGCGACGAAATCATCTTTCAAGAAAGTTCCTCGGTGGTGAGATGGCTGTTTTGAGATCGGTTCCTTTGAATCTTCTTTATCTTCAGGAGAACATTGGTGCCAATGTTGCTTTCATTAAAAGTTTCTTTCTCATCGGCGGCCTTGCTCGGAGAAGACGACGCAATCGTTTTGTCGGGAAAGCAGTTCGGTTTCTGGCGAGAGACCGAACTCAGACGGAAATCGTCTTTCAAGAAATTAGTTTAGATCTTTCGAGCTGTAATAATATCTATTGAAGATAAATAAAACGAAGGATTCTCCATTTTCCTTACTCTTCCTCAATTATTGTACTTCGGCTTATATTTTTCTTTTGGATGAAAGAAATCGTCCTTTTCACCAGTTGGCCTTGATCTGATAAATATTCAATTGGTTATTATACCTCACCGCATTTATCCTTCCAAGCTTATAGAATGCCAACGCGTGTTGTTTTTTTTATCTTGCCGAAGTATTTCTAACTTGCCGACATATTCGAATATTTCCTTCGTTTAACGAGTTTATTTTGAGCCTAGTTATGCATCGGCGGGATTGTAACCCTCTTGTGGACAACGATTTCGGATTTAGTTCCGTTTTGTTGTGAAAGAGGGGCTGGGGGTTACCGAAGTATGCCACGACACCCTATTTGTGATACGAGTGGTTATGAATGCCGACTTCGTATCATGGCTATTGCTTAGTCCGAGGTCGGTTATGTGAGACATGTCGGCTTATTTGTCGCGACTTAGACTTAAGAGAACGGGGGCGATCCCGACTTAATCCTTCAGCAATGTGGCTTTGAGTTATAACTTTTTTCACACATGATGAAGGTGTGGATTATTACACCACGACACTCGTGGAGCGCGTTTGAGTCAGTAATCTGGTCAGGATGCCGACGTAGTCATATATTTTTGCAAGATGTAAATTTATTGAAGATATAGTTGAATCCGTGAGGACTGCCTACGTTGTAAAAGGGGATTGATAGGGTCTAAGTTTTAAATCCTATTCTACTGCAAGTGCACAGTTATGTGATTGTAGTATAAAAGGTATCGAATCCCACAGAGACTCTAGACTCTTGCGATAGATTATAGAACGTCGAATTAAGCTAGGTGAAACAGTTGAAAGCAGTAAATCAGAGCAGCAGAAAAGTAAATAGATCGGTTTGTAAATCAGAAGGCGAAGGCGAAGGCGTCAGGTCAAGGGAGTTCTCAGGAAATCAGGAATACAAGTGATATACCATGGATTTTAGGGATTTTAGCCATGATATATATCTTATTTATCGAGTCTTTTATTATGTTTTGGAGTCCTTTTAGTATGTTTACAGGTCTAGATACGTTTGGAGCGGAATTGGACATTATGGAGCATTCTGGAGCATTTTGGAGATTAAACCCGAGTAGAAGAGTTCACTGCCCATATCAGACATGTGTGTCGATCGTTGCAAGGTGTGCATCGATCGACACAAGATCGTGACAGACACATTCTAGCGAGTTTATGAAGAGTTTGGGAATTGCAACTTTGCCTAGATATTTCTCATAATTACAAAGAAGCCCCAGCCGACTTTAGACCATTATATTAGGGTTTTTAAGCCATTGTTTAGGCAACGCTTTACATACACTTTATTCTATTTTCAGAGAGAGTTAGGGGCTGATCCTGCTCTCGAAAGAGAGAGGATTTCGAACCCCAGTTCTTTATTTGATTTTATAATATTTGGTTTTCTATTTATGATGTCTTCTGTTTCGATGAACATGTCTGAGTAGATTACATGTTAGGTTTAGGGATTCTCAATAGGGATTTCATGGAATTATAGGCTAATCAATCTGTTAGGGATTCATACTTTCTAGTTCTTCGTCTAGGATTGTTCTTAGTGCTAAATCTGAATTGGCCACTTAGATTATTGATGTTAGGTTGATTGATGCAACGACAGTTGGTTAATTAGCTAGAAAGAACCTAGATGAGCAATTGAATTACTCGCAAAGGAATTTGGTTTAGTTTAATTGTGAACACATCGAACTCGATCTTAAAGATAGTTTAATCTGTTAGTAATTGCAAATGAATTTGGATTGCTGCACTTAGACTTAGAGAATTCTCGCAACGACAGTTGGTTAATTCTATATTTGTGTTTGAGTTCTAGAACAGTACCTAATTAGATCCGCTTGATTGATTGCCTGTGTTCCTGATTTCCTGAGAACTCCCTAGACTTAACGCCTTCGCCTTCTGACCGGATTCCCTGTGGATTTGATACCCTAAGTACTACAACTACATCACTGTGCACTTGCAGTTAGTATAGGGATTAAAACTCGACCTATCAAGTTTTTGGCGCCGTTGCCGGGGACTCTTTTGAGTCTTCGATAGATTTGAACTTAGGGTTTAGACTAGGTTTTTCGTTTTTATTTTTTGTTACTAACTTTTTTTTTCTTTCTTCTTTTTCTGTTCTTGCGTTTCAGGTACGCCTGTAATCGCCTAGCATCGATCGACACGGTCCTGTGTGTCGATCGACACATCTTCGAGCTTGCATCAATCGACACTACTCTGCATCGATCGACACAGCGCGTAAGATGATGGGAATGATGGAACGGATGTTGGAAAATCAGCATAATAATTTATTTTTCAGAGGCTATGGTTCCTATTCATTCACCAGAGATTATGAATTTCCATCATATCAGCCTTTTCCTCCTCAAAATAAACAATCTGATAAGCATGATGGAGTAGTTATTGGAAAAGCAGGAAGAAGATTTGAACTACATCAGTGGCTCTGGATTCCAAAGAAACAAGTTTGGTAATCAGCAAGGTAAATTTTATCAGAGAACCTATGGATCATCTTCTTATCAGACATCTCCTGCTACTAATGCTTATAAGAGCAAAATGGAAGCCATGATGGAGCAGTTGCTAGAGGATCAGACTAAGACTGCTGTAAACTTCGACAGGAAGCTGGATGCTATACATGAAAATCTGAATGGGGAGTTTGAATACTTGAGCACACATGTGAAGAAGCCAGATGTACAAGTTCAGCAGACAGCTGGAGCAATACAAAGGCAAAATGAAGCTGGGAAAGCTGAACAGTACAGATCCATCAAAGTTGTGACCTTAAGAGATGTGATTGACTTGCTGGGAGAAGAAGAGAGCATAATCTCGGATTTTCTGGACGAATTATGTCTGTCTGAGACTTACATCGATCGACACAACTCAAGCATCGATCGACACAGTCCCGATCCGACTGATGAAATTGGACATAATCGCCTTGTGTCGATCGACACAAATCGTGCATCGATTGACACAGATCGCAGACGAGACCAGAAATCTGTAACAGTCCAGGAACGAGTCTATAAGCCCTTTGTGCCATATCCCAAGGTTCTTAAACCGTCTAACCAAGAGCTAGAAGTGGTTAACTGCATGAAAGTGATGGATAAGGAGCTGAATGAAACTCCACTAGCTGAAGCTTCGCGAGTTCACCCTTGTGTGTTGAGAGATGCAAAGAAGATGATCTCCACTGACGGTCATTTGAAAGAAGAAGCTCAGATTGGTGGAACTACAGTATCTGATAGTGGAAAGAAGAAGATGGCGGTTCCTTTTGAACCTGCTCTAACATCTTCAGAGCCTGCAACTTCTCATAAGCAGAAAGCTCCAAACATCATATCTGCACCAAAGGTAAGGTATAAATCACCTAAGCTTAAACCTCCTGACCACATTGTTTTGAATGCAGGAAAACGCAGTGTCTCACCCAAGATTTGCTCCCGCCCTGATTCTGTTTATTCATTCCTTGGAAAGCCTCATGATCTGAAAGCCTATACACCTCCTTGGATGAAGAGATATTCACAGAGACATTCAAAGTCTCTGTTGAAACCACCATGAATCAAATCTATGTCCCATAGTCAAGCTAATGACTAAAAACAAGCGTTGAGTGGGAGGCAACCCACTAGTAGGTTCGTTTTTCTTTTCATTTTTCGTTTTGATTTTGGTGTTTTGATTTTTCTTTTTGAGTGTGTTCAGAGCCGAGAGAAACAGGAAAAATCGCATTGCATCGATCGACACATATTGTGCATCGGTCGATGCAGTTGCGATTCATGGTTTACCGATTTGATTGCGGTTTAGACACCGGTTATTTCATAAACCGCGGGCACAATTCGCCTTGCATCGATCGACACCCTTGTGGCATCGATCGACACAAGGCAACGACAAGTAAGTGTTCTGCAACTTTTTGGATGTTTCAATTTGCTTATTATTTTCACCAATCCTGAGCTTGATTACACTGGGAACAGTGTAGTTTAAGTGTGGGGGAGGAAGCTACTGACGCACGCTTTTGTTTTCTTAGAGTCAGTCTTTTGTTTTTCACAAATTGTTTTATTGAGTCAAAATTGTATGAAACTATGATTTTCCGAGGAAACTTTTTGCTTGAACAGGAACTAAGTGACCATTGGACAGACTTGCAGAGCCTCTATGACTGTTAGAAAACCCAAACACGGATCAGCCTACTGAGAACACCCACATCACTTCAGGTATCAGAGGATCCTTTTACTGACTTCACCTTAATACTGACTTAATTTTCTCACCTAAGGGCTTGGAATACCTTGAGTCGGATTCCTTTGTTTGTTCTGACACATCTTGTAAACTTGTCCTATTTGGTTCCCTTCTCCCCTTCCATAAAGAAAAAAAAAGATAATAAACTGAGGATGAGTTAGTAACTCCGAAGTGGTCTCTGGGAGTGGTAGCTACAACTATCATATCATGTGCATCCATGGAATGTGTCCAAAGTACACCCCATAACGGGAAGAACACTGATAAAAAAAAAAAAATGATACCCAATGGGGAAAAATCAGTTGTTAAGGAAGGGAAAGAGAAGAAAGGGACCAGAGAAAGATAGTATGGTGGTCTAGAGCTGACAAGGTAAGAATCCATGTGCCCTTTGATCGATAATCCTTAGGTGAGACCGCACTTAAATTGCTTATAGAAGTCAGTAGGGTGAATTTGAATGCTTGAATGTGATTGTGGAGTTTACTTGGGACAGTTGCTAAGTGTGGGGGAAGTATATTGTGGTTTTGAGTTCTGTAGGAAAGTTTTCAGTGGCTTACAAAGTGAATGTGAATGCGAGAGTTCCTAGGACGAAATGAGTTTCTGTGTTTTCAAACTTCTTCTCTTATATTTTGGTTTTTTACCTGCTTGAGGGCAAGCAAGAGCTAAGTGTGGGGAAGTTGATATACCATGGATTTTAGGGATTTTATCCATGGTATATATCTTATTTATCGAGTCTTTTATTATGTTTTGGAGTCCTTTTAGTATGTTTACAGGTCTAGACACGTTTGGAGCGGAATTGGACATTATGGAGCATTCTGGAGCATTTTGGAGATTAAACCCGAGAAGAAGAGTTCACTGCCCATATCAGACATGTGTGTCGATCGTTGCAAGGTGTGCATCGATCGACACAAGATCGTGACAGACACATTCTCGCGAGTTTATGAAGAGTTTGGGAATTGCAACTTTGCCCAGATATTTCTCATAATTACAAAGAAGCCCCAGCCGACTTTAGACCATTATATTAGGGTTTTTAAGCCATTTTTTAGGCAACGCTTTACATACACTTTATTCTATTTTCAGAGAGAGTTAGGGGCTGATCCTGCTCTCGAAAGAGAGAGGATTTCGAACCCCAGTTCTTTATTTGATTTTATAATATTTGGTTTTCTATTTATGATGTCTTCTGTTTCGATGAACATGTCTGAGTAGATTACCTGTTAGGTTTAGAGATTCTCATTAGGGATTTCATGGAATTATAGGCTAATCAATCTGTTAGGGATTCATACTTTCTAGTTCTTCGTCTAGGATTGTTCTTAATGCTAAATCTGAATTGGCCACTTAGATTATTGATGTTAGGTTGATTGATGCAACGACAGTTGGTTAAAATAGCTAGAAAGAACCTAGATGAGCAATTGAATTACTCGCAAAGGAATTTGGTTTAGTTTAATTGTGAACATATCGAACTCGATCTTAAAGCTAGTTTAATCTGTTAGTAATTGCAAAGGAATTTGGATTGTTGCACTTAGACTTAGAGAATTCTCGCAACGACAGTTGGTTAATTCTATATCTGTGTTTGAGTTCTAGAACAGTTCCTAATTAGATCCCGCTTGATTGATTGCCTGTGTTCCTGATTTCCTGAGAACTCCCTAGACTTAACGCCTTCGCCTTCTGATTTACAACCGATCTGTTTACTTTTCTGCTTGCTTGATTTATTGCTTTTGCCCTAGTTTAATCTTTACTGTTCTTAATCTATCGTTGACCGGAGTTCCTGTGGATTCGATACCCTAAGTACTACAACTACATCATTGTGCACTTGCAGTTAGTATAGGGATTAAAACTCGACCTATCAACATGCTAATCAATCAATCGGGATCTAATTAAGAGCTGTTCTAGAACTGGAATCACAGAAATATAAGAAGCCAACATTCGTTGCGAATTCTAGAGTTCTAAACAAGCATTAATCTCAAGTTCTTTCATTCACAATTCCTCTAAACCAAATTTCTTTGTGAGTAGATCAAATTGCTCATCTAGATTCTTTCTAGCTAATTAACCAACTGTCGTTGTGGAAATCAACCTAACATCATAAATCTGGGTAGCTACTTCAGATTAAGCAGTAAGAACAACCCTAGATGAAGAACTAACAGATATGAATCCCTACAGATCGATTAACCTATAATTCCATGAAATCCCTTGTGAGAATCCCTAAACCTAACTGGTAAACTACTCAGACATGATCATCGAAACAGAAGACATCATGAATAGAAAACCAAATAGCATATAATAAAATAAGGAACTGAGGTTCGAAATCACCTCTCTTTCAAGAACAAGATCAGCCCCTAACTCTCTCTGAATGTAAAATAAAGCGTAAGTAAAGCGTCGCCTAAACAAGTGGCTAAAAACCCTAATATATAGTCTAAAACACGTCTGGGGCCTTTTTGCAAATCTAGGAAGTTTCTGGGCAAAAACTGTAATTTCTGGATTTTTGTGCGCAGAACCCTGGAATCACCTTGCATCGACCGATGCACATACTGCATCGACCGAAGCACATACTGCATCGACCGAAGCACATACTGCATCGACCGATGCATGGCGATTTCGCAGCAAGTGAACTCTGTGAAACCTCTAAACAGTGCAGAAATGCTCCAAATGCTCCCAGAACATCCAATTAGGCTCCAAATGTCCTTAAACCTGTAAAACATCTGAAAAGACTCCAAAACATACTAAAAGACTCGATAATAAAGACATATATCATGGTCGAAAGTCCTAAAAACCATGATATATCAGGGATCAAATCATTCGTAGTTCATTTTACATAGATTGTAGCTCGGTAACAGCACTTTTTTAGACCGGAAAATCTAGTAAACAAAGCGCTTGAAATGCATTGAGTTCCATGGGAATCTGGCATGTTTCCCGTCTAACTTAGAGAGCTCGTAAACCCCTGGATTGACAACCTTAAAGATTTGGTAAGGTCATTCCAAATGTATGCTGAGTTTACCGGAATTATTTTCTCTTGTTCCCTTATGAAGTTCGCTTAGGACAAGGTCTCCTTCCTTTAGATGCCGACCTCTGGTCTTTTTGTAGTATCGAGCAGCGAAGTGCATGTAGTTTTGAATCCGCAGGAGGGCCTCTTACCTTGTTCTTCAAGTGAATCAAGGTTATCAAGAAGAATTTTGTCGTTGAGTTTGGGGTTCCGTACGAGCATGGATCATCGAATGGTCGGCAAAATTATTTCCTCTAGCAATATTCTTCTACTCCATGAGCTAAGGAAAATGGGGTTGATTCGATGGATGCCTCGGGGTGGTTCGATGTGACCACAAAACTCCGTCCTATTCATCTTCCCAATTCCCTTTATGTTTTTCGAGCCGCTTTTTAAGTCTGGAGATGATTGTTTTGTTCATGGCTTCTGTCTGGCTGTTTTCTTGTGGGTTGAACGGCGTTGATTTACTTAGTCTAATGTTCCACTTTTTGCAAAACTGACTTAATAGGAACGACGTGAATTGCTTTCCATTTTCGGTGACGATCTTATAAGGGATCTCGTGTCTGCAGATGATGTACTTCCATAGAAAGCTGGTGACGTCCCAAGCTGTAACCGTTGAGTATGCTTTCGCTTTTACCCATTTTGTGAAATAGTCTATGAGAATTAAAGCGTGTTCGTCCTGCCGAGAATTGTGCATTGGTCTGACTATGTGCATATCCCATCACATGAATGGATATGGTGATGTAGCAGATTGCAGCTTTTTTGTAGGTGCATGTATAGCTGAGGCGTGTTTTTGGCATGGCTCGCACTTCGCAGTGTATCTTACGCAGTCCTTTTCCATATTTGGCTAGAAGAAGTAGTTTCTTAATCTTCAGTTCCAGTGATTTCCCTCTAGCATGATTTCCCCCTGCTCGTTCGTGGGTTTTCTTGATCACTTCCTCGATCTCTTTTCCCTCTACATATTGCAATGCTACTCCGACAGCGTTATAACAGAAAAGACCATCCTCAATGATAATATACCGAGCTGCTTTTTCCTTGAGCCTACGAGCTTCCCACCATCCTTGAATACCTCTATGTCCGATACATACGCTTTTATTTCCGATGTCCAGTTGTTCCTTTGTACTCCATCGTCATGGACTTGGTTTCCCGTGACGTTTTCGTCATTTATGTCTCTGTCGATGACATTGCAGACATCAAGGGGACTTATACTTGGTTTGTCTATGAGTTCCACTAGGATCGTTCGTCTCAGGTGTGCGTCTGAACTTGAGGCTAAGACTGCAAGGGCATATTCTGATGTATTTTCCTTCCTTGGGATTCTTTTTAGATTGAATAGACTAAGATCGTCCGTAAATTGCTTGGATATGCCAAGGTAGGCATCCATTCTTTCGTTTTTAGCTTCGTATTCTCCAATGAATTGGTTTACAACCAACTGCGATCGCAGTAAGCCTGAATGTGCTTCGCACCGATGGCATTTGCCAATCGTAATCCGGCAATCAAAGCTTCGTACTCGGCTTTGTTTTTTGAATCTGGAAATCCTAGTCTGAACGACAGCTCGAGTACTTTGCCCGTTGGTTATTCGAGCCTAATTCTGATTCCTGAGCCAGCTTTCAACAATGACCCATCTACGTGAAGGCTCCAACGTTTTTCTTCTTCTTGATCATCCTGTGTCAACTCAGCCAGGATCTCGACGACGAAATCCGCTAAGACCTGAGATTTTACACTAGTCCGGCCTTTGAATTTGATGTCGTATTCGCTCAACTCGACTGCCTATTTGGCCAATCTTTCCGAGTTCACGACCGCCAGGGCCAATTTTTCGATTGTTGGGTACCGAGTTTCTGCTCCATCTAAGGTATTGCTGACGTAAAAGATTGGTCTCTTGTTAGAGAGATTTTAACTAGGACCCCGCTTACGGCTGCACTTGACACCACTATGTAGATGTAAAACATCTCTCCTTCTTCTGGTTTCACCAATATCGGTGGTGTAGTGAGGTATTCTTTTAACTGCTGGAAAGCTTCTTCGCACTTTTCGTCCCATTCAAACTTTTTGTTCCCTCGTAGGAGTTGATAGAACGGCAGGCACTTGTTAGTCGACCTGGAAATGAAGCGATTGAGCGCGGCGATCCTGCCGATTAGCCTTTGTACCTCGCGAGTTTTCGTCGAGGACAACATGTTCATTATTGCTTTGATTTGCTTTGGGTTGGCTTCGATTCCTTTCTCGGTCACGATATATCCCAAGAACTCTCCCTAGGTGACACCGAAGGTTCACTCTGATGGGTTTAGCTTCATATCGTAGTCGTTCAGGATGTCGAAACATGTCTTTAGTGTTGGATCCTCCTAGGATCTAGGGTTTGATATATTGAATTTACCAACCTCGTTCTTACCTTGAACTGGCAGCGGAATTGGTAAACGAGATCAGTGAGCAACGCAGATGCCTTGCCTCTACCACGTACACACGCACACAAGCTGGAAACGGGATGCTAGTGCCGGATCTGTGGGATCTAAGAGTTTCTGGTGTTTCTGCTTTTCTGTCAGAGAGAAGAGAAGACGGCTAGGGTTCAGGTCGACCATATAAGCCTTTATATATCGACCTGTAAATGACATCACAAACCGTCGGACAATCCCGGCTCGGTTACGTCATTAATCCGAAACATCAGTTTCGGAACCCGATGTGCAACGATCGACACACTTACTGTGTCGATCGACACATCTCCACGAAAAGCTTGCATCGATCGACGCACTCATGCATCGATCGACACACACATTGTAAAACTCTATGTAAACGTGTATCCAATACACATAAGTATGATCATTACCATAATGATCATTCCCACTTTCATGCTTCCAGTTTTCTTAGGTGTGTGACCCTATAGGATCATATAATACTGGCAGTAAGTCTACAACTTACAGACTGCAAGAGGCTTCTAGCAAAACATTGCAACCACCCAGTATTATACGAATGTCTGATCTCGACACACAACTATCATCAGGAGTGAGTACAAGTGTGATTTCAGGACACTATCCCAACAATCTCCCACTTGTACTGGAATCATCAATTCCTATAATCCTTTTGTCTCTATATCTCGATTTGGCATAAGGCAAGATTGGTGTCATCCTTATTAAGCCAACATCGTATTTATCGAACTCCTGATCTCATACTGAACATTACAAACAACTGAACTACAGTTCGTTCGAGTGCGGCCACACATTTTCTCAGTATTAAATCTTCGATAGGCCATGAGATATTTATCTCCCGTTATTCAGGAGGGACAAATTCCATCTTGTTCCATCCCTGTTTCAACGCACATTTCATGATACACTTGAACAGTGCCGTTATAGTCGCCAGTTACGGGTCGACGTTTGACAAAGTCAAAATGCACCAATTCATATGCAATAAAGCATGATGAACTCAGGTCTAAGGACTATACTCTATAGTCGTAATGAGAACCTCTTATGACACATATATAACTATCTTGTAGACTTCTCATTAGCGGGTCATGTCCGATCATATGTTCACTAACATATATCTATGTGACTGACTGCGATAATCATATCATTGGCTCCATGAAACTTAGCCAACAGTCACCTCACAATCTAGTCTCTAACGGTTGTCAGTGTCCCAATTCTACAACCTCGACTAGGGACAAAACATAATTTATTAACTTATAGGGTTTCATGATCAAGTCCTCAACTTGATGACCTATAATATGTCATAAACTTATTTTGGGACCATTATTTAGATCACAATAAATAATGCTGAAATCAAATTTCATTAAACACTTCTAAAAGAATGTTTACAAGAGCATCTTATTATAACTAAAATAAAACCAAAAAATCCCACTAGAATCAAGATTACATCTTAAGATCTCTAATGCCTACAGCAGTCGTATGACTCTCATGCTTAGGCCTTGGGAGTGACTTAGTTAGAGGATCAGCGACATTCTCGTCTGTCGGAACTCGGCTGATCTTCACATCACCTCTATTGACGATATCTCGAATCAGGTGATATCTCCTCTCCACGTGTTTGGACTTCTGGTGT
The DNA here is from genome assembly GCA_030180135.1 of Orychophragmus violaceus. Taxonomy (NCBI): domain Eukaryota; kingdom Viridiplantae; phylum Streptophyta; class Magnoliopsida; order Brassicales; family Brassicaceae; genus Orychophragmus; species Orychophragmus violaceus. The sequence goes on from CM058238.1 coordinate 24,644,288, forward strand.
GACCTTGGTTCTTTTGCCTGAGCAATGGCTCCATTGTTATCACAAAACAAAGACACTGGCTCCAAGATACTAGGAACCACACCAAGTTCAATCATGAACTTCTTGATCCAAACAGCTTCCTTTGCCGCTTCTGAAGCAGCAACATATTCAGCTTCCGTTGTGGAATCAGCTACGGTATTCTGCTTAGAGCTCTTCTAGCTCACTGCACCGCCATTTAGACAGAAGACATATCCAGATTGTGATCGGAAATCGTCTCTGTCTGTCTGAAAACTCGCATCGGTGAATCCATTCACCACAAGTTCTTCACTTCCTCCATACACAAGGAATTTATCCTTAGTATGTCTCAAATACTTGAGAATATTCTTGACAGCTGTCCAGTGAACTTCACCTGGATCAGATTGGTATCTACTCGTCATGCTTAACGCGTAAGCTACATCTGGACGAGTGCAGAGCATGGCATACATAATAGATCCTATTGCAGAAGCATAAGGAATCCTATTCATGCGCTCTCGCTCAGCAAGTGTCGTCGGACACTGCTTCTTGCTGAGACTCATGCCATGAGACATCGGTATGAAGCCCTTCTTGGAATCTTGCATCCTGAATCTGTGCAACACCTTATCAATATAAGTGTCCTGGCACAATCCAATCAGCCTATTCAATCTATCTCTGTAGATTCTGATTCCAAGAATGTACGCGGCTTCTCCCATGTCTTTCATGGAAAAACAACTTCCAAGCCAAGTCTTGACAGACTGAAGCAACGGAACGTCATTACCGAGGAGGAGTATGTCATCGACATACAGTACAAGAAACGCAATTTTGCTCCCACTAGTCTTCTTGTAAACACATGGTTCTTCTTCGTTCTTGATGAAACCAAATTGTTTAACTGATTCATCAAAACGAAGATTCCAACTCTGTGATGCTTGCTTCAATCCATAAATGGATTTATGAAGCTTGCATACCATCCCAGCTTTCTTAGGATCGACAAAACCTTCAGTCTGTGTCATATACACATCCTCTTCCAGAATACTATTCAGGAATGCAGTTTTGACATCCATTTGCCAAATCTCATAATCATAATGAGCGGCAATTGCTAGAAGAATCCGAATGGATTTAAGCATAGCGACTGGGGAATAGGTTTCATCATAGTCAATACCATGAATTTGCTTGAAACCTTTAGCCACCAACCTCACTTTGTAAATCTGTACATTGCCATCCACGTCAATCTTCTTTTTGAAGATCCATTTACACTCAATGGCTTTTGCACCATTAGGTAAATCGACCAAGGACCATACTTGGTTTTCTGACATGGATCCCATTTCGGACTTAGAGGCTCCAAGCCATTTTTCGGAGTCCGGGCCCATCATTGCTTCCGCGAAGGTCGCTGGTTCGTCACTATCAATGATCATCAGATCATTTGAATCGGTCACGAGAAATCAATAGTATCTCTCGGGTTCGTGACGGATCCTTCCGGATCTGCGAACTTCAGGCTCCACAGGCGCCGGTTCCACAGAACTTTGTGGATCCAACTGCTGCTCCTCCTCAGCAGGTTGAGCAGTCTCCTGTGCATCTCGAATTTCTTCAAGATGTACTTTACTCCCACTGTTTTTCATAGAGAGAAACTCCCTCTCAAGAAAAGAACAGTCCCGAGCAACAAATACTTTGTTCTCAGATTGGTTGTAAAAGTAGTATGCCTTGGTTTCCCTAGGATAACCAACGAAGTAGCATTTATCTGATTTGGGTGCAAGCTTGTCAGAGATTAAACGTTTGACATAAGCTTCACAACCCCAAATCCTCAGGAAAAACAGACTAGGAACATTCCCAGTCCACAGTTCATGTGGTGTCTTTTCCACTGATTTAGATGGTACCCTATTTAGTGTAAACGCAGACGTTTCTAGAGCGTATCCCCAAAAGGATAATGGAAGATTTGAATGACTCATCATAGACCGAACCATATCCAATAAGGTTCGATTCCTCCTCTCCGACACTCCATTCCATTGGGGCGTACCAGGAGGAGTGAGTTGTGAAAAAATTCCACACTCGCTCAAATAGTCGCTGAATTCTTGACTCAAGTATTCTCCTCCGCGATCCGATCGCAGAACTTTGATACTTTTGCCAAGTTGATTATGTACTTCATTCTTGAATTCCTTGAATCTATCAAAGGATTCCGACTTATGTCTCATCAAATAGACATAGCCATACCTACTGAAATCATCAGTGAAGGTAATGAAGTACTTGTAATTTCCTCTGGCAATAGTACTCATCGGCCCACATACATCAGTATGAACAAGGCCCAATAAGTCACTGGCCCTTTCATTTGGTTTGTTGAAAGGGGCTCTAGCCATTTTGCCTATCAAACAAGATTCGCATTTCTCACATGATTCAAAATCAAATGAGCCCAGAAGCCCATTTCTATGGAGCCTTTGGATGTGTTTCTCATTATGTGGCCCAAACGACAATGCCATAAGAAAGTCGGGTTTTCGTCATTGGACTTAAACCGCTTTGTATTTATGTTAAATGCAGGCATTTCTTGGTTTAAAATATATAACCCATTATCTAATGGGGCGCTACCATAAAACGTACCATCACGATTAAAAGAACAAACTTTATTCTTAACAGCAAAATCAAAACCTTCCAAATCCAAAACGGAAACTGAAATTATGTTTCTGCTTATCGCAGGTACATAGTAGCAATTATTTAAAATTAAAACCATGCCCGATGGTAAGGACAACTCGTAGGTGCCTACGGTCAGTGCAGCAACCTTAGCTCCATTCCCGACCCGTAGCTCCACTTGTCCTTTCTTCAGCGTCCTACTGTTTCTTAGTGCCTGCACATCAGTACAAATATGAGCACCGCAGCCGGTATCCAATACCCACGAAGTAGAACTAGAAGACATAACATTAAGTTCGATAACATAAATACCTGAATCAGACGCATCATACGTCTTTTTCAGCTTCTTGTAATCTTCCTTGAACTTCTTGCAGTCTCTCTTCCAATGCCCCAACTGCTTGCAGTAGTTGCACTTATCCTCAGGAGAAGGCCCGGATTTGGGCTTGGGCTTGTCTTGACTTTCAGTCTCGACAACCTGGGCCTTTCCCTTGTCCTTCTTCGGTTTCTTAAACCTTTTACCCCCTTGTACCATCAGGACACTGGGAGTAGCCTTCTTGAGATTCGGCTCCGCTGTCTTCAGCATGCCGTGCAACTTAGTCAATGTCTTAGTCATGTTTTGCATGTTGTAGTTCATGATGAACTGATCAAAACACGACGGCAAAGACTGCAGAATCATGTCAGTGGCTAGCTCCTGGCTAATGGCACAGTCCAGTTTCCCCAGGTTATCAATGTAACCCATCATTTTAAGGACATGAGGACTTACTGGACTGTCCTTAGCCAGCTTGCAATCCATGAGAGATTTAACCGTCTAGTATCTCTCTGTGCGAGCTTGCTCCTGAAACAAAGCTTTCAGGCTGTTAATCATCTCAATGGGTGACATCACGTTCTCATATTGCTTCTGCAGCTCAGAGTTCATAGTCACCAGCATTAGACAATTAACATCTTTGACATCAGCTGAATGCTTATCCCAAGCATTCTTTTCTGTCTGCGGGGCATTGGAACGTGGCCTCTCGGTGAGAACTCTTTCAAGGACATATTCCTTGTTCTCCTGCCTGAGAACTATTCTCAGGTTCCGATACCATTCCAAGAAATTAGATCCATTTAACTTGTCCTTCTCAAGGACGGATCTTAGTGAGAAAGTGTTGATGTGATTTGAGACAGACATAGCTGTAATTTAAAAGAGGTAGATTTTAGTTATAATGCTCAAGAAATGAGAATTCTTATCTAATAAGAAAAACTCGCATTTTATTCAAAACTATGTTTCCTCGGATGAATACAATGAGCCAAGATCCTCAGATTACTAAAATTCGAGTGGGCGACTCGCCGTTACTCAAACTTTAGCTATCTAGGTAAGCAAATCATTGCTAATTGTACTCGGTACAATTCTTGGTCGTGGATAAGACAAACTATGTCCAATCCACTCTGATGTCTCTGGGCCCAGAACTTCTGGTAGCCCAGTCAAGTGAAACCAATCCATTATTTGCCTTGTGATCACTGACAATTGCACTGCAAATCTGTCAATGATCACCTGCCTTACTTGCGTTGCAGTGGATACCGAGGACTCCAAGATTATCCAACAAACGACACGAGTCTTGGCAGTAGACCAGATCGGGCAAGACATCAAGATCACTTGATATTTAGTTGAGGAAATGAACTATTTCATCTTGGTGCATATCCAATATACATCCAAGAAGTTATTAATTTAATCAAAACATTCAGTTTTATTAAGTTTAGTTTTATTCGATTTGGTAATCGCAACTATAGGTCCAACCTTTGAGTCTGCGAGTTGTGTGTCGATCGACGCATCCTTGCATCGATCGACACATCCTAACCACAATCAAAATTGGTCTCCGGTTCAATTCAATTGAACCGAAACCAACCAACTGAATCGATCGATCCACCCAGTGCGTCGATCGATACAGTGCGAGTTTTCGCGGTGCATCGATCGACACAAGCTTTGTGTCGATCGACGCTATGCGAACAACCCAAAATATTTTACGAGTTTTCGCTCTGCGTCGATCGATGCACGCTTTGCACCGATCGACACTCTGCGACAAACCCTAAAAGGTTTACGTGTTTTCGCTCTGCATCGATCGATGCACGCTTTGCACCGATCGACACGCTGCGACAAACACATGTATCGAATTTCCAGCATAAGCTTTTAATCTTTTTAATCCGAGATTAACACTTGAAAAACGATTTTAGCAGGCAATAATCAATTCAACAAACCCAGTTTTCGAATTAGTTTCATCAGATTCAATAGCCTAAACCCTAACATGCTCTGATACCACTGTTGGATCTTCCTAGGATCTAGGGTTTGATATATTGAATTTACCAACCTCGTTCTTACCTTGAACTGGCAGCGGAATTGGTGAACGAGATCAGTGAGCAACGCAGATGCCTTGCCTCTACCACGTACACACGCACACAAGCTGGAAACGGGATGCTAGTGCCGGATCTGTGGGATCTAAGAGTTTCTGGTGTTTCTGCTTTTCTGTCAGAGAGAAGAGAAGACAGCTAGGGTTCAGGTCGACCATATAAGCCTTTATATATCGACCTGTAAATGACATCACAAACCGTCGGACAATCCCGGCTCGGTTACGTCATTAATCCGAAATATCAGTTTCGGAACCCGATGTGCAACGATCGACACACTTACTGTGTCGATCGACACACCTCCACGAAAAGCCTGCATCGATCGACGCACTCATGCATCGATCGACACACACATTGTAAAACTCTATGTAAACGTGTATCCAATACACATAAGTATGATCATTACCATAATGATCATTCCCACTTTCATGCTTCCAGTTTGCTTAGGTGTGTGACCCTATAGGATCATATAATACTGGCAGTAAGTCTACAACTTACAGACTGCAAGAGGCTTCTAGCAAAACATTGCAACCACCCAGTATTATACGAATGTCTGATCTCGACACACAACTATCATCAGGAGTGAGTACAAGTGTGATTTCAGGACACTATCCCAACATTTAGATGAGCGACGTGGTCCGCTGCTACCAATGATTTTACGAGCATATCGTCGATGTATACTTCCATGGTACGGCCGAGATGCTTGGATTGACGAGGCGTTGGTACGTTGCTCTCGCGATTTATAGTCCGAAAGGCATGCCCTTGTAGCAAAAGGTTCCTCGGTCTGTTATGAACGACGTTTTCTCTCTATCGTCCGGGTGCATCAGGATTTTGTTGTATGACGATAAAGATTCCATGAACGATATGAGTTCGTTGCCATCGGTTGCTTCGACTTGCCGGTCAATATGCGGTAGCGGGAAAAAAAATTTGGGACACGCTGTTTAGGTCTGTGAAGTCCACGCAGACTCTCCGCTTGTCGTTCTTCTTTTTGACAACAACTGGATTAGCGAGCCATTCAGGGTATTTCACCTCCTTGATGGACCTGGCTCCTAATAGCTTATACACCTCATCGTTTATTGCTTTCCTTCTCTCCGCTCCAATCTTCCTTCTTTTTTGTTTGATGGGCTTGAATGTCCTGTCGACGTTGATCTCATGACACGCGATTTTTGGGTCGATTCCTATCATGTCCTTGACTGACCACGCGAACGTTGACACGTTCTTCTTGAGAAAGTCTTTCAGTTCGACCCTGATGTCGGGATTGAGATCGGCTCTGATTCCTACGCTTCGTTCAGGGTTTCGGTCAGCTCCAAGCGCGGGTCGTCTCGGTCGAACTCTTTCGGTGGCGTCATTTTATTCTGCGCCGTCGCAGTCGCGTCTTGTTGGGATAGATTGGACGGGGTCCGTTCTTTTCCCGTTGTGCGTTTGATTTTGGTGATGTCGCATATCATCATTCAAGTACTTAATTTAATCGTAAATTAGCCTACTCTATCCATATAGTAATTTATCCCTTGCATATGTGGTTGGGCAATTAAGATTTGCTAAGTAGGTGTTATTAGTTTATGCATTTTAGTCGAGTCTTAAATCCAAGCAAAATCATGTGTTATTCGATTATTGATTTTAAAATCTTTATCAAAATCATATGTTATTGGTTCTATGATTTTAAAATCTTAATTAAAATTATATGTTATTGGTTCTATTATTTCAAAATCTGAATTCAAAACAAGTGTTATTCAATAGTAAGGATTTATATATGGATTTGATTTTATCATGGATTTGAATGGATTTTGGTGGATTTTAAAGTTTAAAATATAAAGACTTAAATACGAGTAAAAACTTACGGATTTTGAAAATATTAATAAAATCTATCTATTAGAGGGTGTTATTGGTTTATCTATTTCGTGTATTTGGAAATATGTTTAAAAATCCACTCGCACCTATGTTGTCACAGTATATGAATGGAGTTGAAGAAGACTTGAATCCGAGCTCATCAAGGAGTTGAACGACCCATTCTACCTCAGACGCAGTGTCAGAAACAGACTTGTACTCTGCTTCTTGTTGGGATTGTGTCCTGAAATCACACTTGTACTCACTCCTGATAGTAGTTGTGTATCGAGATCAATCATTTGTATAATACTGGTGATTGTAATGCTTTGCTAGAAGCCTCTTGTAATCTGTAAGTTGTAGACTTACTGCTAGTATTATATGATCCTATAGGGTCACACACCTAAGCAATCTGGAAGCTAATATATGGGAATGATCATTTGATAATGATCAAGTTGATGTGTATTGGATACACATTGACATAGAGTTTTATGATGTATGTGTCGATCGATACATGAGTGTGTCGATCGATGCAGGCTTTTCGAGAAGGTGTGTCGATCGACACAGTAAGTGTGTCGATCGATGCATATCGGGTTTTTACGTAAACAAGTCGGGCTTATCCGACGGTTTGTGAAGTCAATTCCAGGTCGATATATAAAGGCTTATATGTTCGACCTGGAGCCCTAGCCGTCACTGTAATTCTCAGAGAGAAAAGCAGAGACATCGAAAACTCATTCCCTGAATCCGGCACTAGCATCCCGGCGTTCCAGGTTGTGTGAGTGTGTGCTTGGTAGAGGCGAAGCACTTGATTCGCTAGATCTCGTTCACCATTCCATTCCGCTGCCAGATCTGAGGTAAGAACGAGGTTGGTAATTTTAATATAACAAACCCTAGATCCTAAGAGGATCCAACAGTGGTATCAGAGCCTGGTAGGGTTTAGTCTATTGAATCTAAGGCATTTAAATCGAATACTGATGAATTTGATTAGTTAATTGCCTGTTGAATCGTGTTTTCTAGAAATTACTCTCGGATTGAATCTCTGTTGAAAACGACGAACTGTTGTTGTCGCACTGTGTCGATCGTCACTAAGCTTGTGTCGGTCGACACACGGCGAAACGCATAATAAATTTTTAGTGTTTGTCGCATAGTGTCGATCGACACAAAGTGTGTGTCGGTCGACACAGAGCGAAAACGCGTAAATAATTTAGGGTTTGTCGCATGGTGTCGATCGACACTAAGCTTGGGTCGGTCGACACATCGCGAAAACTCGTAAAATATATTAGGGGTTTTCGCACAGCATCGATCGACGCACTGGGTGTATCGGTCGATACACGGCGAAAATACGAAAGATTTGAAATCGCACTATGTCGATCGACGCACTGGGTGCATCGGTCGACACAGACTGTGCGAATGGATAGATCGGTTCAATTGGATTGAACTGGTTATCTCGCATGGTCATGTCGATTTAATCCCTAATATTCTACAATGTCGGTCGACACAAACCTTGCGGTTGGTTGAATCGGTTCAATTGGATTGAACTGGTTATCATGCTTGGTTAAGGTAGATTAGATCGGTCTAAATTGGATGAATTGGATCAATTGAATTGAACTGGTTATCTCAATTAGAATAAACCGATTTAATTGGTTAAGATCAGTTTGATCGGATAAGTCGATCCAATTGGATTGGACCGGTTATCGCGATTAGTTAAAACTGGTTGAATCGGTTCGATTAGATGAACTGGTCAAATTGGATTTGACCGGTTATCTCGAATGATCTTAAGGTTGCATATCAAGAGTCGACCAAGTGTGTCAGTCGACGCATATGGTGACGATGTGAACCGTAATCGTTTGGTTTTTGAACCAAGTGATTAAGAAACGAACCGAATGACCTAACCCACTGAAATTAGAACTATTAAAACTTAATTAAAATTAAAGGTTAAAAAATGTTCTAAACCTGTTTAATACACATTGGATGTGTGTCAAATCGAAGCTTAGTTATTCAATATGGTAAACTGTCAAGACTCGTTTCGTTGTTGGATAGTCTTGCCAAGAGCTTGGTGTCCACAATTACATGAGTAAGGCAAGTAGTAGTATTGATGGTCTTGCAGTGCTTGACATCAACTATTGCATGGCCTAAGAGATTGAATTACTAATCTTTTAAAGTTCCATTTCCTCAACTAAATATCAAGTGATCTTGATGTCTTGCCCAATCTTGTCTACTGTCAAGACTCGTGTCGTTTGTTGGATACTCTTGGAGTCCTTGATATCCACTGCAACATGAGTAAGGCAGATGGTCATTGACAGACTTGCAGTGCAACTGTCAGTGATCACAAGACAGAAGAGATTGGTTTTACTTGACTGGGCTATCAGAAGTTCTGGGCCCAGAGACGTCAGAGTGGATGAAACATGGATTGTCTTATCTACGACCAAGAGTTGTACTGAGTACAATTAGCAATGATTTGCTTACCTAGATTGCTAAACTCTGGGTGAAGACGAGTCGTCCACCCGGATTTTAGTGATGTATGGATCTTGGATTATTATATTCATAGAGGAAACGTTGTTTGAATATAATGCGAGTTTTCTTATTGAATAAGATTCCTCATTTCCTGAAATCATAACTAAAATTTTCTTTGATTAAATTTTCCAGCCTATGTCTAAAACTACCTTCTCGTTACGACCCGTCCTTGAGAAGGACAAGTTAAATGGGTCAAATTTCCTGGATTGGTATCGCAATTTGATATTAATCCTCAAGCAGGAGAGTAAGGACTATGTCCTTGAGAAAGCTCTTCCAGAAAGGCTTGGGGCCAATCGCTCGAATGCAGTATATAATGCTTGGAACAAGCATTATATTGATGTGGTAGATGTGCGTGGTCTGATGTTGACTACCATGAACTCGGACTTGAAGATTCAATACGAGAACATGGAGTCGCCAATAGAGATGATCACCAGCCTGAAACTGAAGTTTCAGGATCTGGCACGAGTTGAGAGATTCCAGTTGGTGAAGTCTCTCACTAGGTGCAGACTACCAGAGGATGTTCCAGTGAGTCCTCATGCCATTAAAATGATGGGTTACGTTGATAACCTGGGGAAACTGGATTGTCCTGTCAGCTTAGAGTTGGCAACTGACATCATTCTGCAGTCACTGCCGTCAAGCTATGATAAGTTCATTAAGAACTATATCAAGAAAGGCTTGACGAAGACGTTGACTGAGCTGCATGGCATGCTCAAAACAGTAGAGCAAGACATCATAAAGGGTAAAAGATTTGAGAAATATTGTGTTGGCAAGGGTAGAGGCAGGGCCGTCCAGATTTGGAATCAGGATAAGCCTGTGTCATCTTATAAGCTCAAGTCCGACCCATCTGGTGTTAGAAAGTGCTTCTACTGTAATGAGTATGGGCATTGGAAGAGAGATTGCATTAAATTCTTGGAAGATTCACAAGAGATGAAGAAGATGTACGGTACTTCTTCTTCAGGTATTGTGTTATTATTTCAAGTTCTACGTAAGTATTGGATACTGGTTGTGGTACTGATATTTTGGAAATATGCAGGGCCTAAGCAACAGTAGAACGTTGAAGAAAGGACAAGTGGAACTGCGTGCCTAGTATGGAGCAATGGTTGCTGCATAAGCCGTAGAGATTCTGCACTTGTAGGAGCCTTTCAAGCTTGGTTTTTGAAATAAGTAATTGCTACTATGTACCTGCTTTATGCATAAATGTCTTTCATTTTCTTGTAAGAATTTGAATGTTTTTCATTCTGATAAAAGACAAGTTTTTCTCTTTTGATCTTAATGAAATATCATATAGTAGCACCCCTTTTGAAAGGGTTTTGTATCTTAAACCAACATACGCTTAAACATAACATAAATATCAAATGATTCAAGTCTGATGACTTGAACTCGATTTTTCCTTAGCATAGTCAAATTGACCAAATAAAGCGCAGCGGATTTAGATGTTCCATAGTTATGGGATTCAGGTTCATTTGATTGTAAATCGATTGAGACATGAATTCTTCTTGCTGGGCCAAATGACTAAGGCTTCTTTAGCAGAGCTAAAGAAACGGGCCAGAGGCTCGTTGGGCCTTGCACATACTGATGTATGCGGCCCGATGAGCATTAGTGCCAAAGGAAAACTTCAATACTTCATTGACTTATTGATGGCTTCAACAAGTATGACTGTGTTCATTTGATGTGACACGAGCCAGAATCCTTTGGAATGATCAAAGGAGTTTTAGAATGAAGTATAGAACCGATTTGACAGAAGTATTGATATCCTCGATTAGATCGCGGAGGAAAACACTTGAGTCAAGAATTGAGTGATCATCTAAGTGAGTGTGAAGCCATATCACAACTCTTTTCTCCCAGAAAACCTGAATGGTGTTTCTGAGAGAATGAATCGGATCTTATTGAATATTCTCCGATTAATGATGAGTCATATGAATCTTCCATTATTCTTTTAAAATACGCTCTAAAATGAACATGTTTACGCTAAATAAGTTTTCTATCAGAATCAGTGAAAAACACCACATTGGATGTGGACTGGGTGATTTCCAAATATGTTTTTCTGATTAATTGGGATTGCAAGGTTTGTGTAAGGCAGTTGTCAACAAACAAACTTGAACCCAAATCTGATAAGTGCTGCTTCGCTGGTTGTCCTAAGGAAACCGAGGCTTAGTACTTTTGCAACCAATCCGAGAACAAAGTTTTGTTGTTCGGAACTCTGTTTTCCCAAGAAGAACAGTGGGAGTAAAAGTACAGCTCGAAGAAATTCGAGAAACACAGGAGGCTGTTCAACCTGTTGAGGGAGAGCAGCGGTTAGATCTACAGAGTGCTGTAGGATCTACACCTGTGGAGCCTGAAATTCGCAGATCCGAAAGGATCCATCACTAAATTGAGGGTGATTCCTCGTGACCGATTTTCGTGATCCGTTGATCATTGAAAAGTGATGCGCATGCGAAATTCAAAGAAGCGATGGTGAGCCCCAACTCCGAAAAATTGGCTAGTTATGCATGTTAGCTTCACCAGTTGAAGCAAGCATCTTGGAGTTGGAATCTATGTTCTGTTAAAACGGTCAAAGGCTTTGACTCGATCAGGAACGAATAGAAACAGTGCGTTTACAAGTAAACTAGTGGGAGCGTAATTGCAATTCTCAAACTGTATGTTAAGAACGTACTTAATCTCATAAACGACGTTCCGACGCTAAAGTCTTGCCAAGATTTGGGTCAGAAGTCAAATTTAACGATATATATGGGAGAAGTCGTGTAAGCTCTTGGAATATGGATCCATTGAGATGGATCAGAAGAGCTAATTGGATCGTGTCAGAATCCTTATGATTATAAGGTACTGGACAGTTCCAATATGCATGATTCCAAGAATGGCTTCACACCAAAGGTCTTATGGCAATGATCTTAGCAAGATGAAGTGTCTTGGACACTGGCTGAGCTAGTGTCTATGAGTGAGATTCCTTTTGCTCATGCAATAGAATCCATCATGAATGCCATATTTGCGCTCGTCTAAATACAGCTGACGCATAAAGCATGACGAGTAGATACCAATTTGTTTCAGTAAGAGTCACTGGACAGTTGTAAGGAATATCCCCAAATGTTTGAAAAACACTAAGGATAGGTTCTTGTACAACTGAGAAAAGACGAATCAGTTGTCAACTGTGTAGTTAGACGGACAAAGATGACTCCCGACTTTCACCTGGTTATGTCATTTTGCATGTGTAACGGTACTGTATGTTGGAAAGGTTTCCAAGCATAGGACCGTAGAATAGTGCTTATTAAAGAATAGCGGTGTGGTTTGTTGGAATGGTTACAAGCAAGAACACCGCAGCATCTCTCACAACCTAAGCACGAGTTGAACACTGTTGCTATAGGTACTAGAAATCTGAAGACTTGGTCTTGATTCTAGTGGGAGTTAGTTTAGTTATGATGTTCAGATAAATAATATATGGTCATGTTTATGAAAAACTGACATCAACATTATTTGACTATTGGATAATTAAATAATGGTCCCAAAATAAGTTTGTGTCATATTATAGGCCATCAAGTTGAGGACTTGATCATGAAACCCTATAAGTAACAAATGACATAAATTATGATGTGTCCCTAGTCGAGGTTGTTAAAGTGGGACAATAACAACCGCGAGAGACTAGCTTGTGAGGTGATTGTTGACTAAGTTTCATGGAGTCAATGATATGAGTATCACAGTCAGTCACATAGATATATGTTGGTGAACATATGATCGGACGTGACCCGCTAATGAGAAGTCTCCAGGATAGTTATATTTGTGTCATGAGAGGTTCTCATTACGACTATTGAGTATAGTCCTTAGGCCTGAATTCATCATGCTTTCTTGCATGTGAATTGGTGCACCTTGACCTTGTCAAACGTCGATCCGTAACTGGCGGCTATAAAGGCACTGCTCAGGTGTATCATGAAGTGTGTAAAGGAACAGGGATGGAACAAGATGGGATTTGTCCCTCCTGAATAACGGGAGATAAATATCTCAGGGCCTATCGAAGATTTTATGCTGAGAAAATGTGTGGCCGCACTCAAACGAACTGTAGTTCAGTTGTTTGTTTTGTTCAGTATAGATCAGCAGTTTGATAAATATGATATTGGCTTAATAAGAATGACATTAATCTTGTCTTATGCCAAATCGAGATATAGAGACAAAAGGATTGTAGGAATTGATGATTCCAGTACAAGTGGGAGATTGTTGGGATTGTGTCCTGAAATCACATTTGTACTCACTCCTGATAGTAGTTGTGTATCGAGATCAATCGTTTGTATAATACTGGTGATTGTAATGCTTTGCTAGAAGCCTCTTGTAATATGTAAGTTGTAGACTTACTGCCAGTATTATATGATCCTATAGGGTCACACACCTAAGCAATCCGGAAGCTAACATATGGGAATGATCATTTGATAATGATCAAGTTGATGTGTATTGGATACACATTGACATAGAGTTTTATGATGTATGTGTCGGGCTTATCCGACGGTTTGTGAAGTCAATTCCAGGTCGATATATAAAAGCTTATATGGTCGACCTGGAGCCCTAGCCGTCACTGTAATTCTCAGAGAGAAAAGCAGAGACATCGAAAACTCATTCCCTGAATCCGGCACTAGCATCCCGGTGTTCCAGGTTGTGTGAGTGTGTGCTTGGTAGAGGCGAAGCACTTGATTCGCTAGATCTCGTTCACCATTCCATTCCGCTGCCAGATCTGAGGTAAGAACGAGGTTGGTAATTTCAATATAACAAACCTTAGATCCTAAGGGGATCCAACACTTCTGTGGATGACCTGGCCACAGTCTTCTGTTTCTTCGAGGACCAAGACACTAAGTGATTTCCCACATAGACCAAATATGCACAAGTAGACATGAAATCGTCGCGGTCCTCAGCCCAGTCGGCGTCTGAAAAAGCGTGAACAGCCATCGAACTTGTAGCTGAATAGAAAATGCTTGTCGTCTTTGATCCAGCAAGATAACGAAGGATCCGCTTGACTGCCTCCCAATGCTCATCAATGGGTTTATGCATAAATTGAAAAATCTTATTAACAGCGAACGAAATATCAGGTCTTGTGAAGAGAAGATATTGCATGCTTCCAATGATTGATCGGAACTCTGATGGATCGTCAGGAAGAGTTCCTGAATCAAGCAACAATGGAGGGTGATCAACCATCAGCGTCTGAACAGATTTAGCAGCAGTCATATTCGTCCAATGAAGAAGATCGTTTTTGTACTTCATCTGTGTTAAGGTGAGACCAGAAGCTGTCCGCTAGACTTCTATTCCAAAGAAATAATGAAAATCGTCCATATCCTTCAAGGAGAAGCAAGCTGAGATTTGCGAGATGAACCGTGATACATGATCTAGGAAGTTGCATGTAACAACAATGTCATCGACATAAATGAAAACAAAAATCGCAACAACTTCTGAATGGAAGATGAAGAGCAAAGTGTCAGAGACCAAGTTCTGAAAACCAGCTTGCAACAGGAAGTCACGCATTGCATTGTACCAGGCTCTTATGCCTATTTCAATCTGTAGATCGCCTTTCGTAATTTGCAGACGTAATCAGGTCTGTCTAAGTCATTAAACCCAGGTGGTTGTGCCATGTATACATCTTCTGTAGGCTCTCTTTGCAAGAACGCATTATTTACATCCAATTGGCGAAGAATCCACCCACGAGCAACTGCTTGGCCAAGAACTAACAAGACAGTAGGATGTTTGACAACATGACTAAAGGTTTCGAAGTAGTCGATATCTGGTCTCTGATTGTATCCCTTCTCTACCAGTCTTGATTTGAAACGATCAACAAACCCATCAACTTTTCGTTTGATCCGGAAACCCCATCGACAGCCAACTAAGTTGTAGCTTGGATCAGGAGGTATGAGATCCCATGTATGATTTGAATCTGGGAATTCATTTCATCCCCCATTAAACTACGCCAGCGAGAATCCTTGAGAGCCTACACATGAGTCTTTGGATCAATTTCATCCTCAAGAGCTTTTGTAATGGACAACGCATATCGTGGATTAGGTTTTATTATGTTGTTCAGCAGCCGAGTAGTCATTGTGTGATTTGGTTTATTTGCACTAACCATCTGAGAAGTAACATCCGGAGAGGATGAATCAGCAGTATCAGCAGCAGAGGATGAGTCAATGTCCAATACCGAAGTAGATGCAGCAGCTGGTGCAGGAGCTGCAGTTTCAACGTGTTGAGTGGTGTCTGTCGGCTCGACTGAAGACTGTGGTGCAGGCGCAGGATCAGAACTAACATGTTGGACCGTTGGAGATGTTATGAGTGTCTGAGGTAGAAAAAGAATCGACGAAGGAGTGTCAGATTCGCTAGCTGAAGAAATTGGAGAGGCTTTTTTCTGGGCAAATGGGAAGTGATTCTATGAGAACTTAACATGGCGCGATGTGTAAAGCCGGAAGGTGATACGATCAGAGTTTTAATCCCTAGATCTACACTGCAAGTGCACAGACGTGACAGTAGTATATAGGTATTGAAATCCACAAAGACTCTAGACCTTACGATAGATTGTAGAATTGTCAAGTTAAGCTAGGTGAGATTAATATAAACTAAATAGCAAAGCAGAAAAATCAATAGCAGAAGTGGTTTTGTAAGCAAGTACTAAAAGCGCTAAGTCTAGGAAGTTCTCATGAAATCGGACAAGTAAATTAACTATCAGTCAGGATCAAATTAAGTCCGGTTCTAGAACTCAAACACAGATATAGAATTAACCAACTTTCGTTGCGAGAATTCTCTAAGTCTAATAGCAGAAATCCAAATTTCTTTGCATTTCCTAACATATTAAACTAGCTTTAAGTGCAAGTTTGATATGTTCACAATTCAATTAAACCAAATTTCTTTGCGGATAATTCAATTGCTCAACCTAAATAGTTCATATTCTAAATTACACTTTCGTGTCAATTTAATAATCAAAAGTCTAGATTCTAAGTGATCAAGTTAGAAACTAGTATTAAACACAATTCTGGTTGAAGAACAATTAGGTTATGAATCCTAAACTGATGAATAAATCTAACAAGTCATGAAAACCTTTAAGAGAATCCCTAAACCTAACTATGAATCTATTCAGACATGATCAATGAAACACAAATCAATGAATGAATAAATTGTTAGAATATGATGTTTAGAACAAGAACACAACTTAGATTGAAGAGAGAATGACGAGAGAATGTAGAGAGAATGTAGAGAGAGAGACTCGGCACCCGATTAGGGTTTATGACCGAGAGAGAGATATTAAGAGAGATAGCAAGAACTAGAGATGTATAACTCTCAATGTGTTATTAACTAATGAAGTACAAGGTATATATAAGCATTACAAGTAGGTTAAGCAAGTGTGAATGGACCAATGGCTTTTAGGTGAGATGTTGGTGAGATGTTGGTGAGAGTTTGGTGAGATATTGGTGAGATGTTGGTGAGAGTTTGGTGAGATATTGGTGAGACCAAGGTTTTAGAGTGAGAAACCCTAGTTTGCACATTACTCCTTCTTGGTTCCTTGTAACACAATGCACATGTCTAACTTGTGATCTCCAATTCAATACTCCCCCTCAAGCTTGAGTTCAAGGATTGAATCAAGCTTGGAGTGACAATGGAGATCTACCTCATTAAAAACCTTCATGAAGAAAACCACTTGGGATAAAACTTCATGAAGGGAAAAAGAGTGTAGACTCCATGGCCTTAGAGGATTCCGGGATTTCCATGAGTCCAAGCTTGGTGTGAATGGACTCACACACCTTCAAGCCAGCTGCCTTGGTGAACACATCTGCTAGTTGTTCTTCACTTCTTGTGAAGCAAGGTAGCACAACTCCTTGCTCAATCAACTGCCTCACTTTGTGGCAATCCACTTCAATATGTTTAGTCCTTTCATGGAAGACTGAGTTTGAAGCAATGTGAATGGCTGCTTGGTTGTCACAATGCATGGTGATTGGTTTTGTCTTCTCAATCCCCAAATCCACAAGAAGAGCTTCGATCCACACCAATTCTGTTGCTAGCTTCCTCATTGCTCTATATTCAGATTCAGCACTTGAACATGATACTATCTTCTGCTTCTTGCTCTTCCAAGTGACAAGGTTTCCTCCAATGAATGTGCAATATCCAGTAGTAGATCTCCTGTCCACTCTATCTCCTGCCCAATCAGCATCACAATACCCAACTATCTCTGTACTTTGATTGCAACCCATCCAAATGTCTTGACCAGGAGCACCACTTAGATATCTGAGTATCCTTTCAACCATATCCCAATGATGCATCTTTGGTGCTTGCATATGTTGGCTTACCTGGTTCACTGCAAAATACAAATCAGGTCTGGTTATGGTTAAGTAAATAAGCTTACCAACCATCCTTCTATATTTGGTAATGTCCTCAAATGGTCTGTCTTCAAGCTCCCCCTCTCTTATGACTTTGTAGCCTTCCTCCAATGGTGTCTTAGCTGGTTTTGATCCAATCTTTCCTGCCTCAGATAACAAATCAAGTGTGTATTTCCTTAGAGATAAGAAGAGTCCATCATTAGATCGACAAACTTCTATCCCAAGGAAGTACTTTAGAGTACCAAGATCTTTAATATCAAAAACAGATTTGAGATAAGCTTTAGTTTCTTGTATACCTGACTTGTTACTCCTTGATATGATAATGTCATCAACATAAACAAGGATAACAATGATACCTTCCTGATCTTTGAGAGTGAACAATGTATGATCTCCTTCAGACCTCTTGAAACCTCTTTGCATAAGTGTTGAACTCAGCTTGTGATACCAAGCTCTAGGTGATTGTTTTAACCCATAGATGTCCTTCTTGAGTCTTAGTACTTTCCCTGTTTTAACAAGGCTTTCAAGACCAGAGGGTGGAGTCATGTATACCTCATCTTCAAGCTCCCCTTGAAGGAATGCATTCTTGACATCCATTTGCCAAAGTTCCCAATCAAGATTTGTTGCCAAAGACAAGATGATCCTAACTGTGTGAAGCTTAGCTACTGGTGCAAAGGTGTCCAAGTAATTCTTTCCATAAGTTTGAGTGAAGCCTCTTGCAACCATCCTTGCTTTGTATCTCTCCACTTCTCCATTACTTATGTACTTGATGGTGAAAACCCATTTGGAAGTCACTGCCTTCTTTCCTCTAGGAAGTTCAGCTTCATACCAAGTCCCATTGTTGTCCATTGCTTTTATCTCTTCATCCACAGCCTGCATCCACCTCTTATCTCCCTTTGCTTCTTCATAGGTTGTTGGTACATATTCTTGATCCAACTTCCCAATGAACACTTGATGCTCCAATGGTACTTGAGCTAAACTGCAAACAGATTGAGTGGGATGGGCTACTGCATTGCTGTTGAAGTAAACCCTCTTCTTCCATTCAGATGGATCCTTTTTCTCCCTTGTACTTCTTCTTAACACCTGAACTTGTTGCTGCTCATTCATAACCGGCTCCTCAACTTGATGATCCAACTTCTCAGCTTCTTCAACATGTTCTTCCTTATGTTCCTCATGCTCCTCATTTTCAGCTTGATCATGTGCAGAAGGATCAGCTACTTGCGGTTCTGGAGCTGATTCAGCTACTTGCGGTTCTGGAGCTGATTCATGACTGTCCCCCTCATGATCAAGATGGGAATGTTGAGGAGTTTCTGAAGTTGGAGCATGGACTGAAGTGGTAGGGCTTGTCTTGGCCGGTTGCTGAGGCATACTAATACCCAAGTTTTCCATGATCATCCTTAAGTTAGCTGCTCTATCTGATTGAGAAGTGGGAAGATCCTTCAAGCTATCCCAATTCTTTTCATCATAAAAACTCCTTGTTTCCATAAACTTCACATCTCTTGAGATCAAAACCTTCCTTGTTTCAGGTACATAACACTTGTATCCTCTTTGTGTTGTGGAGTAACCAATGAACATAGCTTTGGTGCTCTTAGCATCCAGCTTATCTCTTTGTTCTCCTGGTATTAACACAAAGCAAATACACCCAAACACACGTAAGTGATCAACTAATGGATTTGTTTTGTTTAGTACCTGAAATGGAGATTGATCCTTAAGAACTCTTGTGGGAGTTCTATTGATCAAGTAGCAAGCAGTCATGACTGCATCTCCCCAAAACCTCTTAGGAACATTCCTGTAGAACATCATGGACCTTGCCACCTCCATTAAGTGTCTGTTCTTTCTCTCAGCCACTCCATTTTGTTGTGGGGTATAAGGACAGCTTGTTTGATGGAGAATCCCATGTTTGGACAAGTGTTGTTTGAAAGCATTGCTTGTATACTCACCACCATTGTCTGATCTAAAAATTTTGATCTTACCATTGAAATGATTAGTAACATGACTTTGAAAGTTCATAAACGCTTCTAACACTCTATCCTTAGTTTGCATCAATGTTATCCAAGTATACTTAGATTTTTCATCAATAAAAGTGACAAAATACTTATGGTTTTCTCTAGACAAACAAGGAGCAGTCCACACATCAGAATGAAAAAGATCAAAACAATTTTCATAAGTAGTTTTAGAAGTTGGAAAAACAGACTTGCAATGTTTCCCAAGAATACAAGCCTCACATTCATCATTTTTAAACACAACAGAAGGTAATAGAAGCCCTAAAGCCATAGAGTGTGGATGTCCTAGTCTAGCATGCCAAATAGAGTCATCCACACCAACACAAGTAGATAAAGCAGTAGATAAAGCAGGGGATAATTCAGAATAGGGATTAGTGTTTTCAATCATGTAGAGTTCATCCTTGGTCACACCTTTCCCAATCAACTTACTTGTTCTAATATCCTGAAACACAACATCATTAGGACTGAAAACAACATTGCAATTTAGATCAGTGGCTATTCTTTTAACAGATACTAAGTTGGATGTGAAACTAGGCATAAAGAAAGCTTTGGATTCTTTATCAAATAATTTCAAATTTCCTATGCCTTCAATTGAAATTTTATCACCATTTGCAATCACTACACATCCTAAAGCTGGTTTAACATTTTCTATCAACTTAGGGTCACTGATCATATGGTGAGAAGCTCCAGAATCAATAATCAAAGGTCTGATTTTATTTGATGCAAAGAGTGAAGTACTAAGGACCATACCAGAGTTTTCCTTGAGGGCTTTGATGAGTGCCTCAAGGTCTGACCTTCTTACCACATCATTAGTCATAGCTGGAGCTTGATGAACCACCATTGCTCTCCCTTCATCACATTGCTGCATAGAAGAAGAACCTGGTCCAGCTCCACCATATGAGTAGTTTGCCCTTTGATCCTTGAACCGGTTGTTGTGAGATGATGGTCTGAGGTTTGGGTGAAGGCGCCAGCATCTATCTTTCAAGTGCCCACTCTTCTTGCAAAAATCACATATCAAGACTCCTCTCTTGCCACCTCCATAGTGTGTTCTCCTTGAGTTCTCCATTGCTTAAAAAAGAGAATGCACACAACAATAAACGAGTTTAAAAACAAGTTACAAGAACAAGGAAGAACAAGCCGGTTACAAGAACAAGTATAAGACCGAGAGTAAATAGGTTTTGAAACAAAGTTTGCGGAAATGAATAGGTCTAGGAGCTTAGTGCTCTGATACCATGTTAGAATATGATGTTTAGAACAAGAACACAACTTAGATTGAAGAGAGAATGACGAGAGAATGTAGAGAGAATGTAGAGAGAGAGACTCGGCACCCGATTAGGGTTTATGACCGAGAGAGAGAGATTAAGAGAGATAGCAAGAACTAGAGATGTATAACTCTCAATGTGTTATTAACTAATGAAGTACAAGGTATATATAAGCATTACAAGTAGGTTAAGCAAGTGTGAATGGACCAATGGCTTTTAGGTGAGATGTTGGTGAGAGTTTGGTGAGATATTGGTGAGATGTTGGTGAGAGTTTGGTGAGATATTGGTGAGACCAAGGTTTTAGAGTGAGAAACCCTAGTTTGCACATTACTCCTTCTTGGTTCCTTGTAACACAATGCACATGTCTAACTTGTGATCTCCAATTCAATATAAATTGCATAAATAGAGAGTAAAGAATAAAAGGGGTTCGAAATCTTCTCCAAAAGCAGGAAGCAGTACAGGTTCAGATCAACCCCAAGATCTCTAAAATCTCTATGCTCAAAGTATGAAAGCGTAAGTAAGCGTATGTAAAACTTAGCCTAAACAATGGCTTAAAAACCCTAATATAATGGTCTAATAACGGCTGGGGCTTCTTTGTAATTATGAGAAACTTCCGGGCCAAAGTGCAATTTTCAAACTCTTCATTAAACCGCCGAGAAAAAGTCTGATTCGAGTGTGCATCGATCGATGCACGAGATGTGTCGATCGATGCAAATCTCTGTTTTGGACAGTGAACTCTTCCTCTCGGGTTGAATCTCCAAAATGCTCCAGAATGCGCCATAATCTCCAAATCCGCTCCAAACGTACCTAGACCTGTAAACATACCTAAAAGACTCCAAAACATAATAAAAGACTCGATAAATAAGACATATACCATGGTTAAAAACCCTAAAATCTATGGCATATCAGAAGGTTGAGGGATTTAAACACAAGTAAGCATTTTGGGATTGTGAGTAACCCATGAAAACATATGGAGCTGAACGAGGATCTAGTTTGTGATTTGAATAGGGTCAAAGCCAGGGATAACAAAGACACCCAAAAACTCTAAGTTTGGAATAATTTGTCTGTTCTTTGAAAAGTAGTTCATAAGGGATTTTAAAATCTAGAGAGGAGCTGTGAAGTCTATTTATGAGATAAACAGATGTGGGAAACGCATAAGACCAGAATTTAAGAGAAATTTGAGCATGTGAGAGCAATGACAACCATGTTTCGACAATATGTCAATGTTTTCGTTCAGAAATCATGTTATGTTCAGGAGTGTGAGGAGGAGAATTTCTGTGTGAAATGCCAACTTTAGAAAGAAATGGGGTAAGATCAATGAACTCTCCTCCATTATCAGAATAAAATGTAACAATTCGAGTGGAAAATGATTCTCGACTAGTTCTTTAAAACGCAGAAAGATCTCAAAAACTTGGGATTTTCGTTTCATAGGATAAATCCATGTGTAACGAGTGAAATGATCGACTAAAACAAGATAATATTTGAATCCATCGAATGAAAGAACAAGAGATGTCCAAACATCCGAGAACACAATTTCAAGCGGTCGAGAGGATTGAAGAGAGTTGGTTCCAAAACCCAGTTTATGACTTTTATTGATTGAACAAGAGTTGCATAACAAAGGAGAAGAAACCCTATTAGAAAACGGCAACAAACACTTAGAAAGAACACTTTTTAAAACATTGAAAGACGGATGACCAAGCCGCGATTCCGCGAATGCCACTCAATCATTGACGTTTTTATTGTGTAAATCACACGAATTTGAGAAGAAGAAGATAGAGAATCCAACTACTCATACATCTCATTGTTAGTGCGTCCTCTTTTGAGAATCGTCTCCGTGGTTAGATCCCGCACATGAAAAGACCAAGGATCAAAAGTAATTGACACACCAATATCAGTACACGCTTTATAAACTGAAATAAGATTCTTTTTAATTACTCGGAGCATAAAGAACATTGCTGAGATTTAAAGAATGTGGAGCAAGACGGAGAGAGATAGAACCCATGTGTTATGGGATGTCCGGAGCCATCACCATTCAGAACATAATCATACCCTTGATATGGAGAATGAAGCGAAAGATTACTCATATTAGAGGTGACATGGTGAGAGGCACCGGAGTCGAGGATCCAAGATGGAGATTCAGCAACTGGTGCAAGTGTTGTAGCATGAGATCTCGGTTGCCACAACGATGGTGATTCTTGGTATGAACCAGAGGAGCCTTGCGATACGATGCGAAATTGTGGACATTTTTTAACACCATGCCCCCGAAATCCACACGCCTGACACCTTCCAAGGTAAGTCCTAGAAAAACGAGTTTTTGATTGTGGTCGAGTAAAGCGGTGAACTGTTCCTGATTCCGTGCATCATGATGTTGTTGATGCGACGAATAAGAGCTTTTCCGTTTTGTTGTAACCGTATTAGTTGTGGCCAGAAAAGGTGTAGCAGGAGCAGAACATAGGATTGTAGCCTCGCGATTGACAAGCTTGTCTCGAAGTTCATCCAGAGAAGGTGGTGTATCTCGCCCATTTATTTGCTCCATGATTCCTTTGTACTCATCATCAAGACCATCTAAGATGTACTCTATGACATCTTCATGATCAAGATGTTTACCCAGTAGCGCCAGTTGATAAGCTCGAGCTTTCATATATTGAAGGTACTCATCAATGGATTTTTGGCCCTTATTACCTTTCTTCAACAAATCTTTGATCTGTTTCATATGGCCATGAGAAGGTCGGCCAAAAGTTGACTTAAGAGTATTCTAGGCTTCAAGCGATGTGCTTGTAGTGGAAACAAGTGTTTGTTGAGAGGTTGAGATTGCACCTAACAACCCAGCAAAGATCAGCATTTCTTGTCGCATCCACGCAGTGTACGCAGGATTGGAGACTGCAACGTTGTCGATCTGAATGACTTCCGGAGGAATGGAGGCACCATCGGTGATGAACTGTTTTAGATTCAGCCCATCGAGAAATAAGAAGACCTGGAGGCTCCACGTGATATAGTTTGCCTTCGTGAGTCTGGTAATAGTACTCATATTGACAGACAAAATCGGATTGTTGGAGTCATTAGGGTTAATGACCATGATCGTTCCACCATTGGCAGCCGATGTTGAAGACGTTGTGGCAGATGAAGCCGCCATGAGAAAGAAAATTTAGGTCAAACCGTGAAGCTCTGATACCATGTGATGAATTGTATTGAGTTGTATTTCATAAAGAATAATTACAAGTATATATACAAGAGGATTGTTGAGAATATCCTAAGTATATAGTATATTACAAGAGATATGATATCTAAGAGATAACTACATATATTAACTATCCAACAGAATCAATGTCTGAAGCAGTCAAGTCGTCAGTCTCTTCTGTCAGCAAATACGGAACAACTGAGGATTACACAACCGAAAAAATTCCATGTCACTTAAAGATCACAGACTTACCGAACATTACTAGGAGAAAGCTCATCCACAACCTTTTGTACAGTGACTGGATTAAATGTAATTGCCAAGAATACAGAAGATTAAAAAAAGTTTTAGTATATTATTGGGTTTGTGCTTTAATGATGTAGATTACCAAACTTAGTTGAAGTATATATCTTCATATGGACAACTAATGTAATGGTTGTTGACGTAGGACCAGAGATGGCGACAAATCTAATAAGTATTACATCAGCAACATTACAGGTAGAATGCAATTTAGTATAGTAACGACATGGAATTTTCAAATCAGCGGTGTAGTATATTACGTAAGCAATAAGTAACCAGCAGTTTACGTAGATCAACTCTAAGGATCATGGAGGCAAACTATCAGCCAATTGTATGTATTAGACAAGCAATATGGTGACACTGAGGTAATGTCGAAGATACTACAGATCGAGGAGGTGAATGTGCTTCAGCCATGAACACAATTCGATAGCATCTGAGGATGGCTCTCCTAACATAACGAACCAGTAACTCCCTATTTAGGGAACGGGAATAGTGTATATTTCATGGAAGAGTCAACCCCTTGACAATAGACGCTTTAGCATTGTGCAGCTTCATTTATAAGACTCCTAAATAGAGATATTGTGATACGACAAGATGCAACCCAAAAAACAGTAAAAAAATAAGTCCAACAAAACGAATACAACCTCGGAATGAAGTCCACTAGTCTAAAATAATACTCCGGTCCTAAGCGGAAGAAGTTTTGGAAGGATCAAAGATTTGACCAACGAACAAAACGGTTCCAGTTTTATCTTCTCTAGTTAAAAATAGAAATGGATGATCAGCCACAAAATCTATCTTCCTGACGCCGCGGTAGCCTCCACGGCCTCCTCCTCGGCCTACTAAACAAGTAACAGCCGCAGCTTCTGCACCATCTTCATCGATCTCGACCACAGCTTTATGGTACAAGGAAACCGAATCCAGTTCCAATTCATTGAAAGCCCTTGAAGCCTCAAAACCGAATTCGATCTTAAACTTTGGGATTCTGAATTCACCAACTTGAACTTCTTTACTTGGAATGTGACTATCCAAGAACCCAGGATTAGATGCCATTATCTTCACCAGATTATCCAATCCATCCTTGTCGTCCGAGAGATAGAAATACATAGAGAATTGGCGATCGATATCATCACCGCATTGTCGTAATGGGAGCTTAAGGACCTTGAAATGGTCGTACTCACTTATGTATTGCTTCCTATATGTATTGCTCATGAACGGCACAGAGACTGAGGTGCCATTGAGACGGTGAAACTCATCATCTCTAGTCAAGGACTTTGGGAATTTGTGTTCCCAGGCTCCTTTGAAGTATAATGCGTTTCCATAAATCCAGACTGTGTCGCTTTTAACGGATCCAGGAGGAAGAATATCTTTGATGAGATCATTAGTGTGACGTGAAGCCCACGAATTCACCTCCATACGTACTTGTTCACTCTGTTTCAAAGCTAATTTATCATAAATTTGTAGTTTTCTAAGCACTGTGTTCTACAGAAAAGCTCTTGACCTAATCTATTTCAAAGCAAAAAAGATAAGTAGAGAAATCGTTGACCTTGAATCGGAAGTCAACTTGAGCAAAAGCAGCCTTGAAGAAATTCTCAACGAGATCCTTCACCGAGGGATCAACAGATAGCGATTGCTCCATCCACACTCCATTAACCGCCGAGATCTTAGGGCCACCGTTGGCGCTTCCATCGACGAGGACGGTGTAAGCTATCTCACGGAAAACGGCGTTGAGTTCACCGATTGAAGATGACCCAAGGAAGGAGATGATGAAGGATCTCAGTGTTTCTACTTCGGAGGTAGCAGCGACCATGGTTAGAACGGCGTTGATTGATGCCGGAGAGAAGACAAAGTTTATGTTTTTGGCTACGGCAGAGATTACTTTCCCCGTAAGGAACATAGCGACGTCGTTTTGCTTCTTCATCGCTTTTCCCACATCCTTCTTTGATATTTCTGATGTGCTAAGCTTCTGTCTCTTCTCTTTTGGATCCATCTTTTAGGGTTTCAGTTTATTGCTTATGAATGAGCATATACTCTCGCATATACATATATATAAAAGATGATCTAGATGTCAATTAAGAAAAAACAATAGACCGACGTAAGAATAATTGGTATATATATCGTAATGGGCTTCTTATGATTCTTTAGTTAAACCCAAAAGCCCATTACTAAGTTGATGGTACTTCTGAGTCTCATTGGTGGGATTTATAGTAGCATCGTCTAATTGGATGATTTAAAACAAAAAAAAAAGAATTGATAATTTAGATAACGGTGACGTGGCTTGATAAAATAAAATGACAACGATGAGGTGGCAAGTGGTAACCAAAACCCTGCCTAGTGTGGTGTAGACAGACGAAAATTAAATCAGTTTGCCCTAATAATTAACCCCTCCAAATCGCTCTTCTTTACTAACGGCAGCAGCAATGACAATGAGGAGCTCATACAACGGCGGCGCAATGGGCGGACGTGCTGCCGGAACCGGTGGTGGCGGAAAATCGTCAGCTCCAGTTGACAAAGAAGTTGATTACGCTAATTACTTCTGCACATACTCTTTCCTCTACCACCAGAAAGACATGCTCTCCGATCGTGTCCGTATGGACGCTTACTTCAACGCCGTCTTCGAGAACAAACATCATTTTGCGGGCAAGGTATAAAACGTAAATCTTGGATATATATCACTTTCTATAAGTCATTGGTCTCTGTAAATTTGACTAATTTTGTT
Organism: Orychophragmus violaceus; assembly: GCA_030180135.1. Classification (NCBI taxonomy): domain Eukaryota; kingdom Viridiplantae; phylum Streptophyta; class Magnoliopsida; order Brassicales; family Brassicaceae; genus Orychophragmus; species Orychophragmus violaceus. The sequence continues at coordinate 24,671,380 of CM058238.1, forward strand.
TGTTTAATGTTATGAAAGACGGTCTTGGACGTTGGAACTGGGAGTGGGATTCTTGCGATTTGGTCAGCTCAAGCTGGTGCGAGGAAAGTTTATGCCGTGGAAGCTACTACAATGGCTGATCATGCTCGTGCTCTTGTCAAAGCCAATAATCTTGAACATATTGTTGAAGTGATTCAAGGATCTGTGGAAGATATCTCTTTGCCAGAGAAAGGTATGGCTATCAATCTAAGCTTCCTTATTTGCAAGCTAAGAGAGTAATGATGGTATTTTAAACAGAGCAATTTGGTTGAGTATTAGAACATGTTTCTTCTGATAAAATTTGTTGATGTTACTCTAATCGACATTACATAAAGCTAATATCTACTACTTATTCAATTTAATGGGCAGTTGATGTGATTATCTCGGAGTGGATGGGATACTTCCTTCTGCGGGAGTCCATGTTTGATTCTGTCATATGTGCTCGTGACCGATGGTTAAAGCCGACCGGTGTCATGTAAGTAGATTTCTTTTATTTCAAAAATGCATTATGGTTACTTATTATTATCATCTTGTGTCACTTGATAGCTTGATATGTTGTGTAAACACGAGTTGTGAGGTCATGTTGGTAACTAGCTGATAAGCTTTGAAATTTGGATTCAATAGGTACCCTAGCCATGCTCGCATGTGGCTTGCACCTATCAAATCTAATATGGCAGATCGGAAGAAGAATGATTTTGACGGGGCAATGGCGGATTGGGAAAACTTTTCTGATGAGATCAAAAGCTTCTACGGGGTTGATATGAGCGTTTTAACAAAACCTTTTGCTGAAGAACAAGAAAAGTATTACATACAGGTAGGTCTCCTTTTGCTGCAAATTGGTTTATCTTTTAGATTAAAAGGAGGATTGTTTAAAAGAGTTTAACTGTTTAAGTTAATGTATCTTAGCTGACTGATGAACAATCATCAAACTGACTCTCAGACCCTTTTCCCTCTTATTTGAATGGGAAACTCATATAATTTGTCATTTGTAAATTTGTTTGAGCAGACAGCTATGTGGAATGACTTGAATCCACTTCAAGTCATAGGCACACCTACAATTGTCAAAGAGATGGATTGCTTGACAGCCACTGTGAGTGAAATCGAGGAAGTCAGATCGAATGTAACGTCAGTCATCTATGGGCAGAACACAAGGCTATGTGGTTTTGGTGGATGGTTTGATGTTCAGTTCCGGGTTAGTTCATATACAGATTGTTCGTGTTGCACCGTATTGTGTGTTATGTTGAAGAAACTCTTATACTTTGCTGTTACTTGTTTGTTTTTAGGGGCGAAAAGAAGATCCCGCGGAGCATGAAATCGAGTTGACAACAGCTCCAAGTGAACAGCATTGCACGCATTGGGGACAGCAGGTACATACTCCCTCACTTTTCTTCCCTATGATATGATCAAGGCTTCAAAGAGTTTCATTTGTTCAATACAAAGTTATGCTTTTTCTTTCTGTTGGGCGTTTGCGTTTACAATTAACAAAAGAAAACCGAACTGAAAGACCTGTAATGATCTGAATGTGGCAGGTTTTCATTTTGTCCAAGCCTATAAATGTCGGGGAAGGTGATAATCTGAACCTTGGTTTGGTAATGAGCCGGTCCAAGGAAAATCACCGACTGATGGAGATCGAGCTTGATTGTGAGATAAAAGAGGCTTCTGGCAACCCTAAGGAGTCTTTCAAGAAGACGTATTTCATAGAATGATTATACAGAAATTGGTGTGATGACCTCTTTTCCATGGGGAGAATTGTGGTTCTTGTATCCAAATGCATGAACCCAAATGTAATGTTATACTATTTGTTTCCAACTATTATTTTTTTTTTTTCTGTAACGAGCAATTTACATTAGTAACTGAAAACTGTCTTTACAAGAATGTTTTTAATCAAATTTTGATAGTATTTAGTGAAACTTGCTAGATTGTTTAGCTTTGATTCAATCCTTTTTTTTCTGCAGTGTTTCAAACTACCGAGTGATATGGATCACATTATATATATATATTTCATGTTTATTGAATTTTGGAGAAATCTGAAACGTTTAAAGTTTGTAATTATTTTTAGGAGGACGATGATAACTTGAATCTTTTTTTTTTTCTTTTTTGCATCAAAATTTTTTTTTGTTTATCCCGATTCCGCATAATAACTAGCTTTGAGGGCTAGTTGTATATGTGTTTCCTGACTTACAAACGAGAAGGGGCAGTTGTGAGACCTTGCGTCCTTCGCTAAACTATCAGCGCGACAACTAAGGTTTCTAGGTATAAAAATCAGGGAAACACGTCGAAATTTAGATCGAAGATATTTGAATTCATCCATCTTTACATCCATGGAAGGCATGTCCACATCTTTGTCGATAATACGTACGAGTTACAATCCGTTTCGAATTCCACATTGGGGCTCTCCCTGTTGATCCTAAGCTCCATTGCCCATCGTAAACTCGCGAATTCTGCGTGAAAAGGTGTGCGCATACAGGTGACTCCTTTGTGTCCCATTAGGATCGTTGCATTGTCTTCCTCAACCACTAGCCCAAGCCCGGACATCGAGTAATGCCCTATCCATGACGCGTCCGCTTGACAATGCCTGCCAGGGAGGGTCGGGTTTGTACCTTGCGTGGAAATATGAGTTCGGGTATGTTGCTCATCGTCGGATTCCTCTGTTTCCAGAAATGTTTGTGCCGCTCTCCACGCTTCAGCTTCTTGTCTAGCCAGGTTGAGAGTATCTAATGGCGATGTTTCTGCTCCTTGGAATATCTTTGAGTTACGACTCTTCCAAACATACCAAACAATCCAAGGGAAGGCTGTTACGTCGTTCGATCGTACCCCAAGATCATTTGCTCTCCACATCAAAAAATCTATGTTTTGATACAGAGACCTACACGGGAACTCACCCGAATTGGAAGGTATATCAGACAAAGCCCAGAATTGGAGGGCAGGGGGACATAGGAACGAAATATGATTGATCAGACTCATTGGTGTCACCACATCTTTGGCATGTTCGATTTGTACCAAAGTGTCGGTTAACCAGATTACTAGTTGCTACGACATAGCCCGATAGAGCCTGCCAGAGGAAGTGTTTAAGCTTTCTTGATGTTTTCAGCTTCCATGTCTGCTTCTTTAGAATCGTCACACTCGGCTCCAAACACATCTTCGGTCGCACGCGAATTCGTTGGTCTCTCGCCATGAAGTACCCTACTATAATCGTATATAATCCTTCTTTTTTGAATCCCAACTATAGATGTCCATGTGTTCTGATCGACTCACTTTGAGCGACAAAATTAGATGTATATCCTCCTCAGCAATGTATTCGCGTAGAAGATCCCATCTCCACTCCTTCGTATCAAAATCTATTAGGTTGTGGACCTTTAGGTGTTCGTGATGACCTCCTATAACTCGTGCGGGGCGTGCCACATATGAAGGTACCCAACAATCCTCCCAAACATTTGTATTGGCTAAGGTTCCTATCGTTTTTATTAGACCTTCTTCAACAATCGGTTTAGCCTCCATTAGGCTCCACCATCCGAAGGATGGGTTATTGGCTCGTGCTACCAACAGCGGGTTGGAGTGTCGATAGTATCGGCCCTTCAATACCCTTGCTACTAATGAGTCTGGATATTGTAATGTCGCCAGAGTTGTTTACCCAGCAATGCTAGATTCATATCTCTGATGTCGCGGAATCCCAAGCCTCCATTGTCAAGGGGACCACAAATCTTGTCCCATGTCATCTAATGCAGGCCTCTATTTTCTTCACTGGTACTCCACCAGAATTTGGCGATCGAGCTCGTCAGATTTTTGGTTATATCTTGTGGGAGAAAGAAACATGACATTGCATAATTAGGGGTAGCCTGGGCAACAGATTTGATCACTACTTCCTTACCCCCTCTAGATAATTGCCTTTCGGACCACGAGTTTATCTTTCCATTTAAGCGATCTTGTATGTAAGCGAAGACCTGTTTTTGGATCCGCAAATCTGTTCTCGTATCCCTACATACAATCCCATACCTCCCTCTCGTTGAATATCGATCGATCTTTTCAGAACAGTTTTTTTGGGACATGAAAACCTTAGAACCGAACATAATTGAAGATTTTGATTTATTCAGTTGTTGTCACGAGGCTGAACTGTAAACGTCGATGATCCTCATCAATTACTCACATTGACTTTGCTTCGCTTTACAAAAGAATAGGCTGTCATCCGCAAATAGTAAACGAGAGATCGAGGGGCAGGCGCGGTGATGAGGACATCAAGTCATCATCAGTCAAGCAGACCATAGGATGGCTCACCGAGCCAGTATATGCCCTTGGAGAGAAGCAGCTTGATCACACTAGGGACATAGGTGCACGTTTTGGATCATATCTACCCAACCATGAGAATTCAAGCTTCAACTCAACCTGTTCTGGAAACCTGACTCAACATGGAATCTTCACGAAGTGGAATCACATCAATACCATTTGCTATGAAGAAGTTATGCCCATTTCAAAACATGTGATTTTCAGGAAACCCGCTATAGATCGACTTGCACATTTTGGAGTGCTGAGAACGAACCAGGTGTTGGAATTGTGTCCAGTAATCTCGGTACTGTCTCTAGAAAGTAAGAGTATGTCAATGATCAGACATAAGTCATATAATACTGGGGGTCATGATGGCTTGCTAGAGTCCGCTCATGATCTATAAGTCTTGGACTTATTGCCTTTATTATATGATCCCATATGGGTCACACGCCTAAGCCAACAGGAAACAGTGTAGGAACGGTTTAGCAGAAGTACGGTAAAAGTGCTAGGCATTTACTGTACTTAGAGAGAATAAAAGGGTTTGGCGACTCTGTGTCGATCGATACACAAGGAGTGTCGATCGACACAGTGCGCGAACGCTTTCGAGTTATTTGGTATTTGGGCCAAACGGCCCAAACGGAATTGGACAAGTTTTATAAGTAAAACTCGAGTCTTTTTCTTCTCCAACCCTAACTAGCCGCGCCTCTCTCTCTCCTGCGACTTCTCCTAGTGGCCTAGCAGCCTTCTTCCTGCTTGGTGTGCGTGTGTGAACCTCTGGAGGAGTTATCTCTCGGTGGCTCTCTGATCTCAGACATACCGTCCCCTTTCCGCTGCAAATCAGGTATAAGGTGAGATCATCATTGTTTCTATTCTGAGAAGAACCTAGATCCGCATGTTTAGGTTGATATGAATCTAAGAATTGAATCATGATCAACTAAACAATCCTTCAGTGGTATCAGAGCCATTGGTTCTGGTTTTTCTTGTTTAGATTCAAGTTTAGGATTGTTTTTCTTGTTTAAAAGTGTTTTGAATCAACTACTGATAAGATAAATCACTTAAGTAACAAGAATTGAACCCTAAACATATGAAAAATCGCATGATCAAGCTATATGATTTGGTGTGCGATCTGATCCGAGAGAATGAGAATCGGCCAGAATCGCATGTATCGATCGATACGATCGCATGGATCGGTCGATATAATCGGAGATCGCATGGATCGATCGATACGATCGCATGGATCGGTCGATACAGTCTATCGGCAAAACCAGTTAACGCGTGAAAGCATCGATCGATGCAGGATCGATGCAGGTTCGATATTGGTGCATCGACCGATGCGGTTGGTGCACATCGATCGACACGGTTAGGGTTTCGGCTCGGTTCAGTGCATGCGTGAGAGCATCGATCGATACAGGATCGATGCACGATCGATGCAGGATCGATACTGAGAGCATCGACCGATGTGGTTGATGGATCGATCGACACGGTTGGTTCATCGATCGACATGGTTGGTTTAAGGCTCGGTTTAATTTTGATTAAAATTAATTCGTCCTGGTTTAATAAACAGATTTAATAATTTTATTAAGTCTGGTTAAACCGGGACAAGAAATCCAATGTCGAAAGAATTATTGGATTTAGTGCCTAAACCAGGATTTTCTAATTTGATTTGGTTGGACCAAGTAAATTGAGAAAATCCGGTTTAGTAAATAACCGGTTGACAATTGTGGTCATCGTAGTAATTAAAATTTGGTTAGACCAATTTTAATGAACCAGACCGGTTATGTCATTTAATTGGACAATTGGGTCATGTCTTGGACATGGACCAATTCTTGGGCCTCGGGCCAAGAAGTTAAAACAATTGGGTCAATTATTTGAGTCTTTCTTCAGATTAATTTAAAATTTATTTTATAAAATTATAAAGTCGATTTTAAATTAAAGTTTCCGAAATTTTGAAATTAGAAAGTTTCTTAAATTAGAAGTTTCTGGATTTGCGGGTTTTGGATTTTAAAGAAATTTCTAAAGTTAGAAAGTTTCCGGTTTTAGAAAGTTTCCAATTTTAGAAAGTTTCCAAAAAATAGTAGGTTTCCAAAAATGGAAAGTTTCCCGAAATAGTAATCTTCTATTTTGGGAATGAATTTTAAATAAACCTACGAACCTCAAATAATATCAAGCGTTGGATGTCTTGTCCAGGCTATGTCAGCTGTTGAAGCCCATTCAATCGTATTCATGGCCTTACAGTGTGAGGGTGTCTGCTTTTTGCGTGGGTAAGACGGTTTGTGATTCATAAATGTCATTGGGAGTCCCAGACATTAATGATTACATGACTGTATAGTCTGGTTTTCTTGACTAGGCCATCGGGAGTCCCGGGCCTTGAGACATCAGAGTGAATTGGGCCTCGGGCCCAGATTCACAACCAAGAGTTATATCACGGATATAATTAGCCGATATAGGGCTTACCGATATAAGCTAAGGTTGGGTGACGGCCAGTGGCCCACTTTGATCTTAGTTATATGTGGATCTTGGAATCATTATATTCTATTGAGGGTGACTTATGTTATTGAATATAATGCATGATTAATCATATTAAAATTTAATACGAGATTAATCATATTGAACATATTAACTAAAATCCTTTTATCTTAATTTTCAGTTATGACTAGCACAAACAATCAAAACACTTTCTCGATCCGGTCTGTCCTTAAGATGGACAAGCTGAACGGATCAAATTTCTTGACTTGGTCGCGGAACCTGAGGCTAGTCCTCAGACAGGAGAGAAAGGACTATGTCCTTGAGAGAGCTCTCCCCGTGAGGATCGGGTCCAATGCTTCTCATGCAGTATATGATGCTTGGAATAAGCATTATAATGATACGGTAGATGTGCGTGGTCTGATGTTGGCTACCATGGACTCAGATTTGCGGAAGCAATATGAGAACATGGAGTCGCCAATAGAGATGATCAGCAGCCTGAAATTGAAATTTCAGGAGCAGATAAGAGTGGAGAGATACCGGTTGGTTAAGTCTCTCACTAGCTGCAAGCTACCAAATGATAATCCAGTGAGTCCTCATGTCAGTAAAATGATGGGTTACATTGATAACCTGAGGAAACTGGATTATCCAGTTAGCCAAGAGTTGGCAACTGAGATCATTCTGCAGTCACTGCCGTCAAGCTATGATAAGTTCAGAAGGAACTATATCAAGAAAGGCTTAACGAAGACGCTGACTGAACTGCATGATATGCTCAAGACAGTTGAGCCAAACGTGAAGAGTACCCTGTACAATCTCATGAATGAGAAGGGTAGGTTTACTAAACCTAATGCTGACAAGGGTGAAGACAAAGTTGTCCAGATTTTGAATCATGGCAAGCGTGTGTCTTCTGAGCCCGAGTCAGATACCTCTTGCGTTGGTAAGTGCTGCTACTGTAAGGAGACAGGGCATTGGAAGAGAAATTGCATTAAATTCATGGAATATGATGAGGAATTGAAGTTGATGTATGAGACTACTTCCTCAGGTATTCATGTTATTACTTCAAGTTCTACCTTAAAGGTATTGAATACTGGTTGTGGCACTGATATTTGTGATAATATGCAGAGCCTAAGCAACAGTAGAACGTCCTTAAAAGGTATTGGATACTGGTTGTGGCACTGATATTTGTGATAATATGCAGAGCCTAAGCAACAGTAGAACGTTGAAGGAAGGGCAAGTGAAACTACATGTCTGGAAGGAGCTTGAGATGCTGCCTCAGCCGTAGGGTTTTCACTTATAGATCCCTTTTAGGCTTGGTTTTGTATTAAGTAATTGCTACAATGTACCTACTTTAAGCAGAATTGTCTTTCATTTTCTTGTAAGAATTTGAATGTTTTTCATTTTGATAAAAGACAAGTTTTGTTCTTTTGATCTTAATGAAATATTAATTGTAGCACCCTATTCATGGAATGGGTTTTATATCTTAAACCAAAGAGTGCCTAAATGTAACATAAATACCGAATTGGTTTAAATCTAATGAATTAAACCTGATTTTTCTTGGCATAAAAGTCTTGGTCACATAGAGTAAGTCGGATTCAGAAATCCCATAGTTATGGACTGTTGGGCTCATTTGATAAGATATCTTATGAGACTTGAATTCTGTTTACTGGACCAAAAGGAAAAGAGGCCTATCTTAGCCGAGCTAGAGAAAGGCCCAAAGGCTTATTGGACCTAGAACATACTGATGTATGTGGCCCAATGAGCAGTAATGCCAGAGAAAATTTCCTGTACTTCATTGTCTCTACTGATTACTTCAGTGAGTGTGACTGTGTTCATTTGATGAGACACAAGTCGGAATTCTTTGACATGGTCGAAAGAGTTCCAGAATGAAGTATAGGATCTGAATGACAAAAGTATTAAGACTCTGGATTAAATCACGAGTGAGAATACTTAAGTCATTGATTGTGTGATCATCTTAATGAGTGTGAAATCGTTTCACAGCTCATTTCTCCTGAAAACCTGAAGGTGTTTCTGTGAGAAAGAATCAGATCTTATTAGAAATGATTAAAGATGAGTCACATGAATCTTCCATGATATTATTTAAGAATAACGCTCTAAAATATCTAAGTTTACGCTGAAATAGTTCCACAAATATCAGTTGAAAGACACCACGTTAATGTGGATTGGAATCGATCCAAATTTGTCTTTACTGAGTATTTGTAGTTGTGCTACTTCGCTGGTTGTCCTAGAGAAACTAAGGCTTGTTACTTTTACGTCTAATCTGTTTTCTAAGAAGGGAAGTTATTTTCCAAGAAGAACAGTGGGAGTAAAAGTATAACTCGAAGTTTTCTCAGGGAAACCAAGGCTCGGTACTTTTACGACCATTCTGTTTTCTAAGAAGGAAATTACTTTCCAAGAAGAACAGTGGGAGTAAAAAGTATTTTTACGACCATTCTGTTTTCTAAGAAGGGAAGTTACTTTCCAAGAAGAACAGTGGGAGTAAAAGTACAACTCGAAGAAATTCGAGAAATACAGGAGGCTGCTTAACCTATTGAGGGAGAGCAGCGGAAGGATTTACAGATTTCTGTAGAATCTACACCTGTGGAGCCTGAAGTTCGCAGATATGAAAGAATCAGTCACTAATCCGAGAGTGAATTCTCGTCATTAGTTCAGCCTGATGATCATTGAATGTTCGCATGATCTGATGATCATTGAAAGCGACGAATCTGCGAAATCCTAGGAAGCGAAAGTGAGCCCAGACTCCGAAGAATTACATTTTGTGTAAGTTGGCTTCATCGATCCATTCATGGATGGAAGCAAACATATCGGAGTTGGAATCTTCGTTCTGTTGAAGTAGTCAAGGTTTTGACTTGAACAGGAACGAAGCGGAACTGTGTGTTTACTAATAGGTTAGTGGGAGCGATATTGCATTTCTCATAGTGTATGTCGATGACATACTGATTCTCGGATATAACGTCCCAACGCTGTAGTCGGTAAAGGACTAGCTTGGGAGTTGGTTTAATGAATGACATGGGTAAAGCCACGTAGTTCTTGGATTTTGGATCTAAAGATAGAGATCCAAAAGAGCTGGTAGGACAAAGTCAGGATTCTTAAATTGACAAAGTCCTACACATTTTGAGCAATCCAAGAAGGGTTTTATGCCAATGTCACATGGCATTAAGTTAAGCAAGATACAGTATCCTACGATAACTGCTGAGCTTAAATGCATGGATAAGATTCCATATGCGTCAGCAATTGGATCTATCATGTATGCCATGAAACGTACTTGTTTGATGTTGCTTTAATGTTAAGCAAGACAAGTAAAGACCAGTCAAATCCAGCAAAGAAACACTGGATTGCCGTAAAGAATATCCTAAAGTATTTGAGGAATACTAAGGATAAATTCTAGAGTTACGGAGAAAGTGAGGTGCTACGAGTCGGTAGAGTCTGAAAGGCAAGTTTCCAATAGACAAAGATGATTTCCGATCACAGTCCGGTTATATCTTGTGTCTATCTGGCGGTGCAAGGCACTGTTGCTGACTCAATGACTTAAGCTGAACATTTCGCAGCTTGGGAAGTGGCGAAAGAGGTTGTTTGGAAAGAAGAGTTCGTCACTGAACTTGATGTGATTCCCAGCATAGATGAGACTAGCTGCACATCAGAGGTCCAAACACCTTGAGGATAGGTATAACCTATTCCGTAAGATAAATGACAGAGATGTTAAGTAGATCAGCAAGTTTCAACGAATGAGAGCGTTGCTAATCTATTAACGAAGCCACTCCTTGGGCCTAAGCACGAGTCGCGGACTGTTGCTGTAGGATAAGTGAAATTAAGATGTAGTCTTAATTTCAGTGGGAGTTATTAAAGGGCTTTATTTAGTTATTGGATATGTTCTTGAAACAACATTTAAGATGTTTAATGAAATTATTATTATTTCAAGATTATTTTAGCTGTGATGAAATAATCGTTCCAAAATGATATGAATCATCTTATAGGTCATCGAAGTAAATGACTTGATCTTGAGTCATCGAAGTCATTTAGCTTGATCATGAGACCCTATATTTGATAGATGTTTTATATCATCCTGTCCCTAGTCGAAGGTTGTTGAAATTGGAACACCAACAACCGTGTGAGACTGGATTGGTACGTGACTTATGACAAAGTCTCAGTGTGTCATAGATGCGCGGCATCAAAGTCAGTACATAGGTGTATGTTGGGGAACATACGACAGGACAAGACCCGCTTATAAGAACTCTTCAGGATATTTATATCTGTGTCATAAGAGATTCTTACTACGACTATAGAGTATAGTCCTTAGACCTGAGTTCGCATGCATGTGACTGCACATGGACTGATGCACTTTGATCATTGTCTAACGCTGTCGTTCTGCGATAGTTATAAGGACCTTGTTTGGGTACATTATGAAATGAGTAGTTTACAGTGATGGAACAAGACGGGATTTGTCCCTCCAATATAAATGGAGTGAATATCTCTAGGCCAATCGGAGATTTGAATACTGGAAAATGCATGGCCATGCTCAAACGGACTGTCCCGAGTCGTTTGGATTGTCAGTACCGAATCAGAGTCCGATGAACAAGATTAGGCTTTATAAGGATGACACCAATCTTGCCTTATGACTAATCGAGATATTGTGACAAAAGGATTATGAATACAGAGATTCCAGTACAAGTGGGAGATTGTTGGAATTGTGTCCAGTAATCTCGGTACTGTCTCTAGAAAGTAAGAGTATGTCAATGATCAGACATAAGTCATATAATACTGGGGGTCATGATGGCTTGCTAGAGTCCGCTCATGATCTATAAGTCTTGGACTTATTGCCTTTATTATATGATCCCATATGGGTCACACGCCTAAGCCAACAGGAAACAGTGTAGGAACGGTTTAGCAGAAGTACGGTAAAAGTGCTAGGCATTTACTGTACTTAGAGAGAATAAAAGGGTTTGGCGACTCTGTGTCGATCGATACACAAGGAGTGTCGATCGACACAGTGCGCGAACGCTTTCGAGTTATTTGGTATTTGGGCCAAACGGCCCAAACGGAATTGGACAAGTTTTATAAGTAAAACTCGAGTCTTTTTCTTCTCCAACCCTAACTAGCCGCGCCTCTCTCTCTCCTGCGACTTCTCCTAGTGGCCTAGCAGCCTTCTTCCTGCTTGGTGTGCGTGTGTGAACCTCTGGAGGAGTTATCTCTCGGTGGCTCTCTGATCTCAGACATACCGTCCCCTTTCCGCTGCAAATCAGGTATAAGGTGAGATCATCATTGTTTCTATTCTGAGAAGAACCTAGATCCGCATGTTTAGGTTGATATGAATCTAAGAATTGAATCAGGATCAACTAAACAATCCTTCACCAGGATGAATCAAGGAGTAAAGGAAGTTGGTCTGGATTCTTGATTCATCAGGGAATGCATGAGAGTTGTAATCACACCAATACCAGCTCGGAAGAAGAAGATATGCAAGACCAAACCCGAAGGTTTTTGGACCTGCCTTATTTGGAAGCGCACAGATTTAGTGAACTCCAGAACTATGTTTGGCGACCAGGAGCACGTGAAACATCTCCTTGGGATGAGGTTTATACTCTTTTCCCCTTAAGTGTGGTTTTATCCCAATTGGGTTTTTCCACTAAGGTTTTTAATGAGGTAAACCAAAGCCCGATACAAGAGAAGGAGAATCTGGCCCGTCCAACCTTCCTTCTTGTCTTTTCTTTTATGATTTCGACCAGGCCCTTTTTTGGCCCATTTGTAACATATACTATTGGCTATTTAAGCCATTCTTTTCGTTGCTAATAAGATTAAGTAAGTTTTAAGAAAAAGAAACCCCTAAAGGTTGTCGATCTCTTTCTCCTTGCGTGGTTACCCCTTGGAGATTAGATCTCTTCTAGCTTCTTGCTTGCTTGTTCGAATTGTTCCTAGTGCTCTCAACGTTCTGTAGTTCTCAGACCATCACCGACCATCCACTGACGATGAAGAGAGCGCCATCGGCCAGCTTCCAAGTCCCACTCGTCCCATCGATCTGCCTTCGACCATCATCCCGCTCGTCGCTTCTCGACCGCCCGACCACCCGCCTCCGATCTCATATCATCTTGTATCAGAGCTAAAAGCTCCTACCTCCAGGTTGTGTTCATCCAACCTTTATCTTCCTCAATTTCGTTTTGCATTTTTTTTGTTTTTATCTTTTGTTGATTGCTTCTTTATAAATCGAAAAATCCAAAAAAAAAAAAAATTGTGATTCCTTTTGTTTTTGTTTGCAATCTAGTAGTTTCTGCATATTCATATCTGAAAAAGTGTTGTTGAGGTCTTAAAAGTAATTGGCTGCATATTGTTCTTAGGGTTTGCTTGATAATCAACTATTGCTGTTTCTTAGAATTGATCGATCCCTTTGTGTTGCATGTTGGTTTGAGTCCTGATTGTTTTAGCTCCTAGCATAATCCTTCTTCATTATGTTGGTTTCATACACATTTAAAAAAAGAATTAAGTTGTTAGTTGCAAATTCACAGCCGCACCATTTAGTCATCTCATTAGGGTTGGTACGAGTGCTTACTTGTAAACCATGTGAGTTGTGACTTTTTTTTGGCTTGGTTTATTGTCTCTGGTTCACTTAGTTCAATTGGTGTACTCCTGTAACTGCATGAGAACTACTGATTATCATCGTTTGTCTTGATTATCATAGCTGGTTAGCTGTTGCTTGCATTGAAACTGTCTTGCTCAATATATCTTGGTTGTGTTGGGATTATGTCCTGAAATCACATTGTACTTACTCTAAATATAGTTGTATTGTCGAGATCGGACAATTCATGTGATACTGGGTAGTCATAATGTTTTGCTAGAAACCACTTATGACAAATGAGTTGTAACTCATTTCTAGTATCGTGTGAACCTAAAGGGTCACACACCTAAGCAAGTTGGATACGCTCCTGTAGGGAATTGATCATTGGCATATGGTCCGATCAATGTGTATTGGGTGCACATTGATTCGTGTTTTAAGAGGTGTGTCGATCGATGCCATTGGTGCGTCGATCGATACAAGAGTTGTGTCGATCGTTGCCATTGGGTGCAACGATCGACACAAGGTCGATATCGTAACTGATGTTATGGTTTGTAAACCGTGGGCCTATTTGTAGGGGGCCAAGTTACACGACCTAAACAGAGCCGTAGCAGACAGTTTTCTCTTGACAGAGAAAAACAGACCCTCTTCCTCGAGAAACACACAGAGAATCCCAGGAGATCCGATCACCGGTACTAGCATCCCGGCGGATTCCAGCTTGTGTGCGTGTGGACTACGATAGAGGCGCAGCGATTGAGGCGCTCCAGATCTCGTTTACCTGCTCCAATTTCCGCTGCCAATCTCCAGGTAAACACGAGGTCAGTTCTTAGATTCAATCACCTAGACCCAGGATCCTAGGGATTCCAACAGTGGTATCAGAGCCATAGGGTTTAATCGATTGAATCAGTAGCCTAGAATTCGATTGAAATGGTATTTGATTGAATTGTTGCTAGCTAGGATTCATTTTGATAATAAGAATCTCGGATTTGTTAATATCGAAAACGAAGAACTGTGTTTTCGCACAGTGTCGATCGACACAAGTTTGTGTCGATCGACACACCGCGAAAACGATGAAAATATTTTAGGGTTTTCGCACATCATCGATCGATACACTGGGTGTGTCGATCGATGCAGCGCGAAAATACAAAAAGGATATTGTGTTTTCGCATAGCGTCGATCGACACAAGTTTGTGTCGATCGATGCATCGCGAATTCGCCTATTAAAGGATTGGGTTTCGATTTAAAATCGCATTGTGTCGATCGACACACTGGGTGCATCGATCGACACAGGCTGTGCGAAAGGATAGATCGTTTCAATTGGATTGAACCGGTTATCTCGCATGGTTATGTCGGTTTAATTCGATTAAAATTCCCTAATACCCTGTTGTAGCGATCGACACAGGTTTAGTGTCGGTCGACACAGGCCTTGCGATTGGTTGATCGGTTCAATCGGATTGAATTGGTTATCATGCTTGGTTAAGGTATATCAGATCGGTTTAAATTGGATGAATTGATTCAATTGGATTGAATTGGTTATCTCAATTGGAATAAACCGATTTGATTGGTTAAAGATCAATTTGATTGGATAAGTCGGTTCAATTAGATTGGACCGGTTATCGCAATTGGTCTAAGACCGGTTATAGGGTTGGTAAAGGTTGCATATCAAATGTCGACCAATTGTGTCAGTCGATGCGCATGGTAACGATGTGAACCGTAATTGTTTGGTTTTGAACCAGATGATTGAAAAACCGAACCAAATGACCTAACCCACTTAAATTAGAGCAAGTAAAACTTAATTGAAATTGAAAGTAAAACATGTTCTAAATCTATCTGGTACACATTGGATGTGTATTAGATCAAAAGTTTAGTTTTCAATATGGTCAACTATCAAGACTCATTTGGTTGTAGTGATAGTCTTGCCAAGAGCTTGGTGTCCACAATTACGTGAGTAAGGCAGGAAGTAGTGTTGATGATCTTGCAGTGCTTGACATCAACAATTACATGACCTAAGAGATTGAATTACTAACTTTTGAGTTCCGTTTCCTCAACTAAATATCAAGTGATCTTGATGTCTTGCCCGATCTTGTCTACTGTCAAGACTCGTTTCGTTGTTGGATAGTCTTGGAGTCCTATGTATCCACAATTACATGAGTAAGGCAGGTGATCATTGATAGACTTGCAGTGCGACTGTCAATGATCACAAGACTGAAGAGATTGGTTCACTTGACTGGGCTATCAGAAGTTCTGGGCCCAGAGATATCAGAGTGGATGAGACATAGATTGTCTTATCTGCGACCAAGAGTTGTACTGGGTACAATTAGCAATGATTTGCTTACCTAGATAACTAAACTTTGGGTGATGACGAGTCGTCCACTCAGATTTTAGTGATGTATGGGTCTTGGATCATTATATTCATAGAGGAAACATTGTTTGAATATAATGCGAGTTTTCTTATTAGATAAGATTTCTCATTCCCTGAACTTCATAACTAAAAATTTTCTTTTATTAAATTTTCAGCCTATGTCTAAAACTACTTTCTCGTTACGATCCGTCCTTGAGAAGGACAAGTTAAATGGATCAAATTTCCTGGATTGGTATCGCAATTTGAGATTAATACTCAAGCAGGAGAGCAAGGACTATGTCCTTGAGAAAGCTCTTCCAGAAAGGCTTGGGACCAATCGCTCGAATGCAGTATATGATGCTTGGAATAAGCATTATATTGATGTGGTAGATGTGCGTGGTCTGATGTTGGCTACCATGAACTCGGACTTGAAGAGTCAGTAGGAGAACATGGAGTCGCCAATAGAGATGATCACTAGCCTGAAACTGAAGTTTCAGGATCTGGCACGAGTTGAGAGATTCCAGATGGTGAAGTCTCTCTCTGGGTGCAAGCTACCAGAGGATGCTCCAGTGAGTCCTCATGTCATTAAAATGATGGGTTACATTGATAACCTGGGGAAAGTGGAATGTCCTGTCAGCTTAGAGTTGGCCACAGACATCATTCTGCAGTCACTGCCGTCTAGTTTTGATAAGTTTATCAAAAGCTATGTCAAGAATAACTTGACGAAGACGTTGACTGAGCTGCATGGCATGCTCAAAACAGCAGAGCAAGACATCATAAAGGGTAAAAGATTTGAGAAATCTTGTATTGACAAGGGTAGAGGCAGGGCCGTCCAGATTTGGAATCAGGATAAGCCTGTGTCATCTTATAAGCCCAAGTCTGGCCCACCTGGTGTTAGAAAGTGCTTTTACTGTGATGAGTCATGGCATTGGAAGAGAGATTGCATTAAATTCTTTGAAGATTCACAAGAGATGAAGGAGATTTATGGCACTTCTTCTTCAGGTATTGTGTTATTAATTCAAGTTCTACGTATGTATTGGATACTAGTTGTGGTTCTGATATTTTGGAAATATGCAGGGCCTAAGCAACAGTAGAACGTTGAGGAAAGGACAATTGGAACTGCGTGTCTGGTATGGAGCAATGGTTGCTACATAAGCCGTAGAGATTCTCCACTTGTAGGAGCCTTTCAAGCTTGGTTTTTGAATTAAGTAATTGCTACTATGTACCTGCTTTATGCAAAGATGTCTTACATTTTCTTGTAAGAATTTGGATGTTTTTCATTCTGATAAAAGACAAGTTTGACTCTTTTGATCTTAATGAAATATTATATGGTAGCACCCCTTTTGATAAATGGGTTTTATGTCTTAAACCAATATACTCTTGAATATAACATAAATACCAAACGGTTTAAGTCTGATGACTTGAAATCTTCAGTACTTCATTACTTTATTGATGGCTTTAGTAAGTATGAATGTGTTCATTTGATGAGACACGAGTCGGAATCCTTTGGAATGGTCAAAGGAGTTTCAGAATGAAGTATAGAACCGATTTGACAGAAGTATTGAGATCCTCGATTAGATCGCGGAAGAAAATACTTGAGTCAAGAATTGAGAGATCATCTAAGTGAGTGTGAAGTCATACCACAGCTCTTTTCTCATGAAAGCCTAATTGGTGTTTCTGAGAGAATGAATCGGATCTTATTGGATATGCTCCGATTAATGATGAGTCACATGAATCTTGCATTATCCTTTTAAAATACGCTCTAAAATGAATAAGTTTACGCAAATTATGTTTCTATCAGAATCAGTTGAAAAACACCACATTGGATGTGGACTGGGTGATTTCCAAGTATGTTTTACTGATTAATTGAGATTGCAAGGTTTGTGTAAGGCAGTTGTCAACAAACATACTTGAATCCAAATCTGATAAGGGCTGCTTCGCCGGTTGTCCTAAGGAAACCTAGGCTTAGTACTTTTGCAACCAATCCGAGAACAAAGTTTTGTTGTTCGGAACTCTGTTTTTCCAAGAAAACAGTGGGAGTAAAAGTACAACTCGAAGAAATTCAGAAACACAGGAGGCTGTTAAACCCGTTGAGGAAAAGCAGCGGTTGGATCTACAGAGTGCTGTAGGATCTGAACCTGTGGAGCCTGAAGTTCGCTGATCCTGATGGATCCGTCACTAAACCGAGGGTGATTCCTCATGACCGATTGCTGTGATCTGTTGATCATTGAAAAGTGACGAGCCTGCGAAATTCAAAAGAAGCGAAGGTGAGCCCCAACTCCGAAATTTAACTAGGAATGTTTGTTAGCTTCACCGATCCATCTCTGGATTGAAGCAAACACCTTGGAGTTGGAATCTATGTTCTGTTAAAACAGTCAAAAGTTATTGACTTGATCAGTGAAGGAACTTGGAGCCAATTCTACCGTATTCAGAATCCTCGCGAGTTCCAGATAGCCTAGGATCTAGGGTCTAGTTAATTGAATCACTGATGGATCTAGCGTTTACCTTGTTCTGGCAGCGGAATAGGGTCAGATAAACGAGATCTCTGGAGCGCCTCAGATGATGCGCCTCTACTGTTCAGTCCACACGCACACAAGCTGGAATCCGCCGGGATGCTAGTACCGGGATTCGGATCTCCTTGGGAACTGAGTTTCTCTGAGGTTTCTGTGTTTTCTCTCTAAGAAAACACTCTAGGCGGCGCAGAACCAACCCACCTAGATCGAGATATAAAACGTGTTTATATACTGACCTCGAGGTGAACCGAAACATCAGTTTCGGTTTTGCCATTGTGTCGACCGACACACTTAATGGTGTCGATCGACACACGTCTTGTATCGATCGACGCACCCAATGGTGTCGATCGATACACCCTTTTGAAACATATTCGATCTGTATCCAATACATATCGATCAGACCATATGCCAATGATCAATTCCCATGCAGAGTATATCCAACTTGCTTAGGTATGTGACCCTGTAGGTTCACACGATACTGGAAACGAGTTACAACTCATTTGTCATAATTGGTTTCTAGCAAAACATTATGATTACTCAGTATCATATGAATTGTCCGATCTCGACAATACAACTATCTCTAGAGTTCGTACAATGTGATTTCAGGACATAATCCCAACAATCTCCCACTTATACTGGAATCACTTATTCCTATAATCCCTTCGTCACTATATCTCGATATGGCATAAGGCAAGAGACTGTGTCATCCTTATTATAGCCAACATCATGTTCATCGAAATCCTGATTTATACTGATAAAACAAACGACTGACAATCACCTCGTTTGAGCACGGCCATGCATTTTCTCAGTATCAAATCTTCGATGGGCCCTGAGATATTTATCTCCCGTTACACAGGAGGGACAAATTCCATCTTGTTCCATCCCTGTTTCTACACATACTTCATGATACGTCGAAACAATGCCGTTATAGCCACCAGTTACGGAACGACGTTTGACAAGGTCAAAGCGCACCAATTCATATGCTAGAAAGCATGATGAACTCAGGTCTAAGGACTATACTCTATAGTCGTAATGAGAACCTCCCATGACACTTATATATAACTATCCTGTGGAGTTCTCATTAAGCGGGTCATGTCCGATCATATGTTCATCAACATATATCTATGTGACTGACTGTGATAATCATATCATTGACTCCATGAAACTTAGTCCAACAGTCACCTCACATACTAGTCTGTGCGGTTGTTAGTGTCCCATTTTAACAACCTTGACTAGGGACAATCATAATTTATGTCATCTTTTAATTATAGGGTTTCATGATCAAGTCTTCAACTTGATGACCTATAAGATGACCATAAAGTACTTTGGGACCATTATTTAATTATCCAATAATTAAATAATACTGATGTCAGTTTTAACTTACACAAACACTGCCAAAGCATGTATATGTTAAGTTTACAACATAACTAAAATAACTCCCACTAGAATCAAGATCATCTTTTCAGATATCTTACACCTACAGCAACAGAATAAATTCCGTGCTTAGGTTGTGGGAGAGAGTGTGGTGCTATTGCTTGAAACAATTTCAACAAATTACACCGCCAAGCAGATAAAAGCACTATTCTACGGTCTACTGCTTGGAGCCTTTCCAACAGTTAGCACCGCTTTTCAGGCAAAGAGACATAACCAGGTGGGAACCGGGAATCGTCTTTGTCCGACTAACTACTTTCAACTGGTTCGTCACTTTATCAGTTCACCACGAACATATCCTTAGTGTTTCTCAACACTTGGGATATTTCTGGTAACTGTTTAGTGACTATTACCGGAATATATTGGTATATTCTCGTCATGCTTAAGCTGCATCTAGACGAGCGCAAAATATGGCATTCATGATGGATTCCATTGCAGTAGCAAAAGCAATCACATTCATTAATACTAGTTCAGACAGTGTTCAAAACACTTCATCTTGCTAATATTGTTATAAGACCTTTGGTATGAAGCCATTCTTGGAATCAATCACATTTGAACTGTCCAATACCTTATCTACATAAGGGTTTTGACACGATCCAATTAGCTTACTCAATCTATATTAATAGATTCTTATTCCAAGAATTCACGCGGCTACTCCCATGTCTATCGTTTAAGTTTGACTTCCGACCCAAATCTTGACAAGACTTTAGCGTCGGAACGTCATTTGTGAGATTCAAGTATGTTATCTACATACTGTGTGAGAATTGCCATTACGCTCCCACTAGTCTCCTTGTAAACGCATGGTTTCTTTTTCTTTCTGATCAAGTCAAAACTTTTGACCAATTTGTCAGAATTTTGATTCCAACTCCAAGATGTTTGTTTCAATCCAAAAATGGATCGGTGAAACTAACATGCATACCCAGCCAATTTTTGGAGTTGAGCCTCACCATCGCTTCTTCGAATTTCGCATGTTCGTCACTTTTCAATGATCGGCAGATCACGACAATTGGTTACGAGAAATCACTCTCGAGTTAGTGACGGATCCTTTCGGATCTGCGAATTTCAGGCTCCACAGTTGCAGATCTTACAGTGCTTTGTAGATCTCACCGCTGCTCTCCCTTAACAGGTTGAACAGCTTACTGTGTTTATCGAATTTCTTCGATGTGTACTTTTACTCCCACTGTTCCTCTTGAAAGTATCACCTTTCTTAAAAGACACAGTTCTGGGCAACAAAAGTACTAAGCCTTGGTTTCTTCAGGACAACCAGCGAGGTAGAACTTATCAGATATGGATTCAAGTTTGTTTGTTGACTACTGTCTTACACAAACCTTGCAATCCCAATTAATCAGAAAAACAAATTTGGAAATCACCCAGTCCACATCCAATGTGGTGTTTTTCACTGATTCTGATAGAAACCTTTTAGCGTAAATATAGACATTTCAGAACGTATTCTTAAATGGTTATGGAAGATTCATGTGATTCATCATTAATCGAATCATATCTCATAAGATATGATTCATTCTTTCAGATGATCACCCAATTCTTGACTCTAGTATTTTCTTCGCGATTCAATCGAGGATCTCAATACTTCTGTCAGATTGGTTCTTCACTTCATCTTGGAACTCCCTTAAGGGATTCCAGCTTGTGTCTCATCAAATGAACACAGCCACGCTTATTGATGCCATCAATAAGGTAATGAAGTACAGAACATTTCCTTTGGCAATAATGCTAGTTGAGCCGCATACATCAGAATGTGTAGGGCCCAACAAGCCTCTGGCCCGTTTCCTTTTAGCTCTGCTAAATGGGCCTTAGTCATTTGGTCCAGTGAACTGAATTCATATCTCAAATGATTAAAATCAAATGAGTTCAAAATATGTATTTACTGAATCCGCTTCACTCTTTTTGGTTAAATGACTATACCAAAGAAAAGTCGAGTTCGAGTCATCAGACTTAAACCGTTTGGTATTTATGTTATATTCATGTTGGTTTAAGATATAAAACCCATTCTAAACGGGGTGCTACCATAGAATATTTCATTAAGATCTAAAGAACAAAACTTGTCTTTTATCAAAATGAAAAACATCCAAATTCTCAAAAGAAAATGAAAGACATTTCTGCACAAGGCAGATACATAGTAGCAATTACTTAATTTCTAAAACCAAGTATGAAAGGCTCCTACAAGTGAAGAATCTCTACGGCTCATGCAGCAACCATTGCTTCATACCAGACACGCAGTTCCACTTGTCCTTTCTTCAACGTTCTACTGTCGCTTAGGTCCTGCATATTTCCAAAATATCAGTACCATAACTAGTATCCAATACTTATGTAGAACTTGAATTAATAACACAATACCTGAAGAAGAAGTACCATACATCTCCTTCATCTCTTGTGAATCTTCCAAGAATTTAATGCAATCTCTCTTCCAATGCCCCGACTCATTACAGTAGAAGCACTTACTAACACCAGATGGGCTTGACTTAGGCTTATAAGATGACACAGGCTTATCCTGATTCCAAATCTGGACGGCCTTGCCAACACCCTTGTCTAAACAAGATTTCTCAAATCTTTTGCCCCTTTTGATGTTTTGCTCTGCTGCCTTGAGCATGCCATGCAGCTCAGTCAACGTCTTCGTCAAGCCTTTCTTGATATAGTTCTTAACGAACTTGTCATAGCTAGATGGCAGTGACTGCAGAATGATGTCAGTGGCCAACTCTAAGCTGACAGGACATTCCAGTCTCCCCAGGTTATCAATGTAACCCATCAGTTTAATGACATGAGGACTTACTGGAGCATCCTCAGGTAGCTTGCACTCAGTTAGAGACTTCACCATCTGGAATCTCTCAACTCGTGCCAGATCCTGAAACTTCAGTTTCAGGCTGGTGATCATCTCTATTGGCGACTCCATGTTCTCGTATTGACCTTTCAAGTCCGAGTTCATGGTAGCCAACATCAGACCACGCACATCTACCACATCAGTATAATGCTCACTCCAAGCATTATATGCTGCATGCGAGCGATTGGTCCCAAGCCTTTCTGGAAGAGCCTTTTCAAGGACATAGTCCTTGCTCTCCTGCTTGAGAATGAATCTCAGATTCCGATACCAATCCAGGAAGTTGGATCCATTTAACTTGTCCTTCTCAAGGACGGATCGCAACGAGAAAGTAGTCATAGACATAAGCTGAAATCCAAGAAAACAAAGATTTAGTTATGTATATGATGAGAAATCTTATTTTAATAAGAAAACTCGCATTATATTCAAATAATGTTTCCTCTATGAATATAATAATCCAAGATCCATACTTCACCAAATTTGAGTGGGCGACTCGCCATTACCCAAACTTTAGTTATCTAGGTAAGCAAATCATTGCTAATTGTACTCTGTACAACTCTTGGTTGTGGATGAGACAAACTATGTCTAATCCACTCTGATGTCTCTGGGCCCAGAACTTCTGATAGCTCAGTCAAGTAAACCAATCTCTTTAGTCTCGTGATCATTGACAGTTGCACTGCAAATCTGTCAATGACCACCTGCCTTACTCATGTTGCAGTGGATACCAAGGACTCCAAGACTATCCAACAAACGACACAGGTCTTGACAGTAGACCAGACTTGGGCAAGACATCAATGTTACTTGATATTTAGTTGAGGAAACTAAACTCTGAAAGTTTAGCAAATCAATTTCTTAGGTCATGTAATTGTTGATGTTAATGCACTGCAAGTCCATCAACATTATTACCTGCCTTACTCACGTAATTGTGGACACCAAGCTCTTGGCTAGAGATCACACAACGAAATGATTCTTGACAGTTGACCACATTGAAGCTAATCTTTGACCAAGGTTTAGGTCGAGTTTGGTTTCTGCAAATTCAAGGTTCAATAACCAGAATTTCGAGCACTGTATCGATCGACGCAGACTATGTCTATCGATCGACACCGCCAAACATAACCGGACTTCAATAACCGGTTAATTCAATTAACCTGATTCATCGAACCGGTCATGTCGATCGACACAACCTATGTGTGACGGTCGACATTAACCTAAACCGAAGACAGTTTTGATAACCGGTCCAATTCAATTGAACCGACTTATCTGATCAAACTGATCTTAACCAATCGGTTTATTCTAATTAGGATAGCCAGTTCAATCCAATTGAACCTATTCATCCAATTTAAACTGTT
The DNA here is from genome assembly GCA_030180135.1 of Orychophragmus violaceus. Lineage (NCBI taxonomy): Eukaryota > Viridiplantae > Streptophyta > Magnoliopsida > Brassicales > Brassicaceae > Orychophragmus > Orychophragmus violaceus. The sequence goes on from CM058238.1 coordinate 24,695,144, forward strand.
TAAACTAGTTTCAACTGATTGCGATAACCAGTCCAATTCTATTGAACCGTATTATCCAATCAAACTGATTTAACCCATCGGTTCATGCTAATTGTGATAATCAGTTCAATCCAATTGAACCAATTCATCCAATTCAAACCGATCCATTCGGACTTAACCAAGCATGATAACCGGTCCAATCCAATTGAACCGATTAACCATTCGCTCGGTCTGTGTCGACCGACACAAAATTGTGTCGATCGATACGTGACCGAATCTGCTCTGTGTCGACCGATACACAACCTGTGTCGATCGACACAAAAGGCTTTCGGTTTTTCTTCGCGAAAAACCCTAGCCGCCGAATCTGTCGATTTCGCCACTTTGTGTCGACCGACACACCCAGTGTGTCGATCGACATTGTGCGAAAACACAGAATCGCAGATCGATCAAATCGATCTCACCTGTTCTAAACCAAGCAACCTAGTTTGCGAATCTAAATCATCAAATTCGTTTAACATGTTCGATTCAATGATAAAACCCTAATGCTCTGATACCACTGAAGGAACTTGGAGCCAATTCTACCGTATTCAGAATCCTCGCGAGTTCCAGATAGCCTAGGATCTAGGGTCTAGTTAATTGAATCACTGATGGATCTAGCGTTTACCTTGTTCTGGCAGCGGAATAGGGTCAGATAAACGAGATCTCTGGAGCGCCTCAGATGCTGCGCCTCTACTGTTCAGTCCACACGCACACAAGCTGGAATCCGCCGGGATGCTAGTACCGGGATTCGGATCTCCTTGGGAACTGAGTTTCTCTGAGGTTTCTGTGTTTTCTCTCTAAGAAAACACTCTAGGCGGCGCATAACCAACCCACCTAGATCGAGATATAAAACGTGTTTATATACTGACCTCGAGGTGAACCGAAACATCAGTTTCGGTTTTGCCATTGTGTCGACCGACACACTTAATGGTGTCGATCGACACACGTCTTGTATCGATCGACGCACCCAATGGTGTCGATCGATACACCCTTTTGAAACTTATATTCGATCTGTATCCAATACATATCGATCAGACCATATGCCAATGATCAATTCCCATGCAGAGTATATCCAACTTGCTTAGGTGTGTGACCCTGTAGGTTCACACGATACTGGAAACGAGTTACAACTCATTTGTCATAATTGGTTTCTAGCAAAACATTATGATTACTCAGTATCATATGAATTGTCCGATCTCGACAATACAACTATCTCTAGAGTTCGTACAATGTGATTTCAGGACATAATCCCAACAATCAGGAACGTATAGAAACCGTGCGTTTACAAGTAAACTAGTGGGAGCGTAGTTGCAATTCTCACACCGTATGTTTATAACATACTTAATCTCATAAACGACATTCCGACGCTAAAGTCTTGTCAAGATTTGGGTCGGAAGTCAAATTTAACGATAGACATGGGAGAAGGCACAAAAGTTTTTGGAATAAGGATCCATTGAAATGGATTACAAAGACCAATTGGATCGTGTCAGAATCCTTATGGTGATAAGGTATTGGACCGTTCAAATGTGCTTAATTCCAAGAATGGCTTCACACCAAAGGTCTTATGGCAATAATCTTAGCAAGATGGAGTGTCTTTGACACTGGCTGAGCTAGTATCGATCTTAGCAAGATGAAGTGTCTTGGACACTGGCTGAGCTACTATCTATGAGTGTGATTCCTTTTTTGCTTATGCAATAGAATCCATCATGAATGCCATATTTTGTGCTCGTCTAAATGCAGCTGACGCATAAAGCATGACGAGAAGATACCAACTTGTTCCGGTAAGAGTCACTGGACAATTGTAAGGAATATCCCCAAGTGTTTGAGAAACACTAAGGATAGGTTCTTGTACAACTGAGGAAATGATGATTCTGTTAAGAGTAGTTAGACGGACAAAGATGACTCCTGGATCCCACCTGGTTATGTCTCTTTGTCTGTGTAGCGGCGCTATCTGTTGGAAAGTTTTCCAAGCAGTGGAACGTAGAATAGTGCTTATTAAAGAATAGTGGTGTGGTTTGTTGGAATGGCTCCAAGCAAGAACACCGCAGCATCTCTCACAACCTAAGCATGAATTTCATGTTGTTGCTGTAGGTACTAGATATCTGAAGACGTGGTCTAGATTCTAGTGGGAGTTATGTTAGTTATGATGTTCAGATTGACATGATATGGTCATGTTTATGAAAAAATGACATCAGCATTATTTGGTTATTGCTTAATTAAATAATGGTCCCAAAGTATTTTACGTTCATTTTATAGGTCATCAAGTTGAGGACTTGATCATGAAACCCTATAAGTAAAAGATGACATAAATTATGATTGTCCCTAGTCGAGATTGTCAAAGTGGGACACTGACAACCGTGAGAGACTAGCTTGTGAGGTGACTGTTGACTAAGTTTCATGGAGTCAACGATGTGAGTATCACAGTCAGTCACATAGATATATGTTTGTGAACATATGATCGGACATGATCCGCTAATGAGAACTCTACAGGATAGTTATATCTATGTCATGAGAGTTCCTCATTACGACTATAGAGTATAGTCCTTAGACCTGAGTTCATCATGATTTCTAGCATATGAATTGGTACACTTTGACCTTGTCAAACGTCGATCCGTAAATGGCAGCTATAAAGGAATTGCTCAGGTGTATCATGAAGTATGTGTAGAAACAGGTATGGAACAAGAAGGGATTTGTCCCTCCTATATAACAGGAGATAAATATCTCAGGGCCCATCGAAGATTTGATGCTGAGAAAATGCATGGCCGTGCTCAAACGAGGTGATTGTCAGTCGTTTGTTTTATCAGTATAGATCAGAGGTTCGATGAACATGATGTTGGCTATAATAAGGATGACACAGTTTCTTGCCTTATGCCATATCGAGATATAGCGACAAAGGGATTATGGGAATAGATGATTCCAGTACAAGTGGGAGATTGTTGGGATTATGTCCTGAAATCACATTGTACTTACTCTAAAGATAGTTGTATTGTCGAGATCGGACAATTCATGTGATACTGGGTAGTCATAATGTTTTGCTAGAAAACACTTATGACAAATGAGTTGTAACTCATTTCTAGTATCGTGTGAACCTAAAGGGTCACACACCTAAGCAAGTTGGATACGCTCCTGTAGGGAATTGATCATTGGCATATGGTCCGATCAATGTGTATTGGGTGCACATTGATTCGTGTTTTAAGAGGTGTGTCGATCGATGCCATTGGTGTGTCAATCGATACAAGAGGTGTGTCGATCGTTGCCATTGGGTGCAACGATCGACACAAGGTCGATATCGTAACTGATGTTACGGTTTGTAAACCGTGGGCCTATTTGTAGGGGGCCAGGTTACACGACCTAAACAGAGCCGTCGCAGACAGTTTTCTCTTGACAGAGAAAAACAGACCCTCTTCCTCGAGAAACACACAGAGAATCCCAGGAGATCCGATCACCGGTACTAGCATCCCGGCGGATTCCAGCTTGTGTGCGTGTGGACTACGATAGAGGCGCAGCGATTGAGGCGCTCCAGATCTCGTTTACCTGCTCCAATTTCCGCTGCCAATCTCCAGGTAAACACGAGGTCAGTTCTTAGATTCAATCACCTAGACCCAGGATCCTAGGGATTCCAACAGGTTGTTCTTTGATCATTGCTGTGTTATTTTTTCTGGTTAGTTGCTGTCTGGTTTTGTTCTAACTTAATTAATTAACTCACCTTGTACCTGCAAGAAAACAAAAGTAATTTGTGAGTCATATCTAATAAACTGGCTGCAACATATAGCTCTCGATAGGTTGAAAAAATTGCTTGTTGCTTGTTGTGTATAAACCGTGTGAGCTGAGATAAGTGTGAGATTGTTAGGTTTGGTTTGATTCTTGTTATCATCTCTGGTTTAGCTTAATTAATTAGCTAGCCTTTACCCTTGCCAGAAAGCCAAAGAAGCTCGTTAGTGTTACTTGGTTGTACTCTTGCTTCTTCTCGCTTGTGTTGTGAATTATTGCTTGAACTGTCTACCTAGCTCCATTACTTGTGTGAGTTTTTGCTTGGTCCAATATTGCGGTTATTGTTTGCCTGTTCTGAGTTTATTTTTGCATTTAGGGTGTTAGTGAATTACTTAGTTTGCATCAAAAAAAAAAAAATCATCCTTATAGCATTGTTAATTCAAATCGACATATTTTCATTTTTTTTAGTTTTTGCAATTTTCCATTTGTTCCGAATTGCCGATTTGCCTTTTTTGTTCTTCTTGTTTGTTTTTAGTTCTTGTGGCACTTGATTTCGTGTTTAGTGTTGTTCTTACAGGAATTAGCTACCATGGAGAGTGGAGAAGAAGACGTGGCTGAAGATAAAATTAGTTTTGGTGGTAGACCAATTCAAGTGCAATACAATTTTAAACTGAAAGATCATTCCCATAAAGAAGGAGAAGACTATGAGCCGCATAACTTCTCTTTTTCAGGTCTTGAACAAGACCCAGAGGCATATCTAAGATGGGAGAAAGTCTTGGAAGATTGGTTTAGGTATTACAAAGTTCCGAAGGAGAAGAGATTATATCATGCCATCAATGCACTTGTTGGAGAAGCTTCTATATGGTGGATACGAGAAGAAGCTCTCAACTACTACCATAACCCGATCACTACTTGGGGAGTTTTAAAGCATCATATGTACAAGGAGTTTGTACAAAAGTCCCACAACAGTAGCTACATTCCCAAGAGGCTTATGATGAGATCATCTTCACGAGTTTGGATGTCAACACCAAAGAAGAAGATTGTTTTGGGTCAACAACCCGATAAGAGCCAATCTAATGAGCAAGGTAAGTCTCTAAACTCTCTTAAACTTTCTGAACCTGAATCTTCATGTCTTGGTGTAGGAACATCTCTCTTGAAGGAAACACATCGTAAAGATGGAGGAGAAAAAGTGGATGACACGCTAGATTACAATATGATCCAAGAGAGCGAAGAAGATGTTCACGCCTTGGCCAACCCTAAGGTGATCTCTGAATTTAAAAACACCGAAACCAAGTTAGATGCCTCACGAATCCATGAACTGATCCAAGCTGAGACTTGTTTACATGTTTATGATTCCATGACTGCGATAACACACTTGGTTCTTGTCAAGAGTAATAGGGATAAAACAGGTACGAAGGCTGAGATCAAAGAAAATCCGCCCAACCCAAACCTGACTGAGAGTGTTAGTCAGGTAAGGCTTCCTTTAAAACAATTTATATATACTGATTCCACAGCTGTATTAAAGGATCTACTGAACGAAAATGAGAAATCAGAACATGATTTCAGACCACAACTAGATCTTGGTAGGAGTACATGTTCAGCACGTTTTTACTGTCCGAAAGAACACCTAACGCATTTGTCTCTCGCCAAAGGTGTCCATATTATTGCAGGAACCAAAGAGGCGAACCGGAAAGAAGTACCACCCGACCTTGGACGCTACAAGACCGAGACCACAAGATATGATTGTGCAGCAGCTCGTCTGTGGCTCCCAATCCAGAAAAACGGCGTGATATTGAACCACCTTCTCAAAGGAGAACCGCCTGGTAACCCTTACGTCAACAAGACCCGGATCCATCAAGGTAAGGCCATGGACGCACAAAACCGCATGAAAGCTAATTTGCTATCTCTTGGTGCAGGTTATACAGTTTTGAGGTCGAAACTTTTTCAAGAAGGAGAGTATGATGAGGACATCAAGTCATCATCAGTCAAGCAGACCATAGGATGGCTCACCGAGCCAGTATATGCCCTTGGAGAGAAGCAGCTTGATCACACTAGGGACATAGGTGCACTTTTGGATCATATCTGCCCAACCATGAGGATTCAAGCTTCAACTCAACATGTTATGGAAACCTGACTCAACAAGGAATCTTCACGAAGTGAAATCATATCAATACCATTTGCTATGAAGAAGTTATGCCCATTTCAGGACAGGTGATTTTCATGGAACCCGCTATAGACCGACTTACACATTTTGGAGTGCTGAGAACGAACCAGGATGAATCAAGGAGTAAAGGAAGTTGGTCTGGATTCTTGATTCATCAGGGAATGCATGAGAGTTGTAATCACACCAATACCAGCTCGGAAGAAGAAGATATGCAAGATCAAACCCGAAGGTTTCTGGACCTGCCTTATTTGAAAGCTCACGGATTTAGTGAACTCCAGAACTATGTTTGACGACCAGGAGCACGTGAAACATCTCCTTGGGCTGAGGTTTATACTCTTTTTCCCTTAAGTGTGGTTTTATCCCAATTGGGTTTTCCCACTAAGGTTTTTAATGAGGTAAACCAAAGCCCGATACAAGAGAAGGAGAATCTGGCCCGTCTAACCTTCCTTCTTGTCTTTTCTTTTATGATTTCGACCAGACCCTTTTTTGGCCCACTTGTAACATATACTATTGGATATTTAAGCCATTCTTTTCGTTGCTAATAAGATTAAGTAAGTTTTAAGCAAAAGAAAACCCTAAAGGTTGTTGATCTCTTCCTCCTTTCGTGGCTGCCCCTTGGAGATTAGATTTCTTCTAGCTTCTTGCTTGCTTGTTCGAATTGTTCCTAGTGCTCTCAACGTTCTGTAGTTCTCAGACCATCACCGACATCCACCGACGAGGAAGAGAGCGCCATCGGCCAGATTCCAAGTCCCACTCATCCCATCGATCTGCCTTCGACCATCATCCCGCTCATCGCTTCTCGACCGCCCGACCACCCTCCTCCGATCTCATATCACGCGGACTATCTTTAAGCCAGTGATCTTCTTTGCTCTTTTTGCTTCTCTAATGTGCGATATTAAGACCTCCGTGCACATTATGAACATGAATGGTGAGAGAGGTTCTCCTTGTCTCAGGCTTCGAGCGGGAATGATATGACCCTTAGACTCTCCATTTATCAGAACCTTGTATGAAACCGAGGTAACACACTCCATGATCCACATGACCCATTGTTCCTCGAGTCCCATTTTTAACATCAAGGCCTGCAATAAATTCCACTCGACTCGATCATACGCTTTACTCATGTTCGTTTTGATCGCTACATATTTCGATTGTCAGCGGGTTTGTGCGTAGTGCATGGAACATTTCTTGTGCTATAAGGATATTGTCTGTAATTAGACGTCAAGCCACAAAGACTGATTGTGTTTCCGAGATTATGTTTGGGAGTATCTTTGATATTATATTGTAACTGACATTGCATAGGCTGATAGGCCTAAGTTCAGTCATGCTCGTCGGTCGCTCCATCTTCGGGATGAGACAATTGTTCGTCTATTTGATCCTCGTATCCAACTCTCCCCTCTCAAAGAAGTCTCCGAACATAGCTACAACGTCTTTACCAATTGTCTTCCAAATGTTTTGGTAAAACAAGCTCGTCATCCCATTGGGCCTGGGGCTTTTTCGGGTTTATAGCAAAGGCTGCTTCTTTAATCTCATGCTCTGAAGGAATCTGCGTTAATGAACTGTTCATCTCACTCGTGAACGTGGACTCGATAAGTCGGAGTGAGTCTTCAATGTCCACAGAGTTAGAGGAGGAGAATAGCGTCTGAAAGTACTCTGACACAAGCCTTTCAATTCCTTCTTATGTTTCCACCCATTGGTCGCTTGCATTTTTCAATTTGATCTGGTTTCTAGTTGTCTTACATTTTTTTAATGGCTTGAAAGTATTTCGTGTTACGATCGCCTTCTCATAGGTATGTTACCCTACTCTTTTGTCGCCAAAATATTTCTTCATCACTGTAGGCTGCACATAGTCTCCATTTAAGTTCCAATTCTTCTTCATTGGTGGTTTGTTCATCTTGTTGAACTTTATCCAATTGTTCCTTAAGACACGCAATGATCTTTTCATTATTTGATGGATTGGACCGCTTCCAGGTCGATATAGATCTGTGCCATTTAGTAATTTTATCCATCAATAGGCTTGGGTCTGCTTCTTCCCCTGCGGTCCATCCCTCCTCGACAGCCCTCCTAAATTCGTCCTTCGACAACCATCTTTTAGCGAACTTAAAACCTTTCTGCCGTCGGGCTTCTTTGGATCTAACGCTGGTTACAATTGTCAAGGAATTAGATTAAGTTATATATGTCAAGTGTATATTTACAATCAATGGTCGAACCCTAGTGCACTCATGTATATAATCTGATGTACAGACTCAATAATATTCAAGCAACTATTTTCCAATCTCTCTATATGGTATCAGAGCCCGATCTATGCAGTCCAACCCGATCCGACCCAAAGTTGGTCCACTCATCGACAAGCCAGGCCCAAATTGGTGCCGTCGATCCAAGCCCGATCATTCCGAGATTAATGGCCAAAGGACCATTATCTCGAGGGGGCGTATTAGGGAATATTGTCCCACATCGGAAGTTGGAAGGGATCTCACACAATATATAACTTAATCTAATTCCTTGACAACAATTGGTCAGTGTTCTGACCCCCACCGAAGAAGATACTACACATCAGTGTGGAAAAAAGAGATTGTGCCACTCCTCATTTCCGACAGACCGGTCTAGGCGACATTGAATTCTCCCATTTCTTATTTTCCCTGCCCATGAGAAACTGTTTCCTTTCATTGGAAACTCTATCATACCCCACCGAACCAGATTTCTTAGAGAGAGTTATGCTCTTCGCAGATGGAAACACCTCAATATGAGGAAGATGAGGAGAGTGTGCTTTCTTCTTTAGCAATCATTTCCTAGCAATCAACATCTTCCTCAACGGCGAGCTGCATCCACGAGTAGAAAATTTTCTTGAAGCCGTAGACTTTTTGAAATCAGGGCTTCTAGGTGTTCTCTTATTCATTGGTGAAGGTGGAGCTTTAGACCTAGAAGAGATACTTGCTTCTCGTTTCTGATTAGAGTCCAAGGAGCCATTCCCAGCCTTTGTCTTCTGCATAGTTCCAGTCTTCTTCTCCGGTGTAAGCTGTGAGTCTCAATCTGTTCTTTCGCATCTAACTGATCCATGAGTTTTTCTCCAAGCAAGTCGTCATTAACGACATGATCCTCATCATATTAGGATATTGTGCAAGCAGTCTTTCAAATTCTTCTTCCTCTGTCTCTGGAGCGTTATCTTCTCCATTCGCTGGGTTAACTTGCTTAGTTCCAGGGTGCACAGTAGTACTGATCTTATCAGCTCCTTTTGAGGCATTGATTGTGTCATCTTGAGGGGTTCCATTGTGATGGACAGAGGTGGGATTTGAGTTAGACTTCTCTGCAGCTTTCTGGAAAATAGCAGAAGACTCTTCTGCATGCTCAGCTATTGTCTGTCTCAGAACATCCTTCGGCCGAGTTTGCGATTGGTCTCTGATTACTAAAGACGAAGGTCTCTATGTGTTGGCCGTGAAAGCATCCAGCATTAGTCTCTCTTTCCTTTGCTTTGAGCTTTCAGTAATTATAGCTTTCCCTTTCATTCTTCTTACTCTTTCTTCCTCTGTTTCTTCAGCTTCTCGGGATGGTGTTTGACTCTGGTTTTCCGGTTGTCTCACCACTGGTCTCCATTCCATCATGTGATGAGGATTCGTTCTATCTAAATCCGACCGGTTGACTCTGTCATTCTCTCTCTGTAAGTTCCTTCGATCCGAAACTGTCTGTTGAGAGTCCGGTGGTGCTTTACCAGAGTATATGAGACGATCGCCAACTCTGTTTCTCAGCTCGCTGCCATCTCTTGAACCTTCTTGGTCCGAGAGTCGTCTTTCATTCTCCAGTATGGTGGCGATCTTCTTTAGGCCGATGAATAAGATTCACCATAGTGTGTTAGATGGTCCTCTCTACAGTCTCTTTTGTATGGATGGTAATACTCTCGAGCTCGGGGACGATGATTATCAGCTCTGTTTTCCAATCGATTCCATATTTCCTTACTTCTCGAAGTCCTTTTCTCCAGGATTTTGTTACCCAAATCTAAGGATTTTGAGTCTTCCTTCCTTTGTTGATGTGACTTCTCGCTAGGTGGTCTGTATACAATATCTCGCACAAGCTTTTGGGCAATTAAAATGTGTTCATGACGCATAGAGAAGCTTCCCGAGCCACAATCTCTTCCTTCTTCTTTTGCTCCAGGCGAGCTATGCGGTTTGCTTCTCGTTGTTCTACAGAGAGTTATGGGCAGGTTCCTTCCTCATGGGTATACGTTTACACGTATAACAGTATTTGTGTAAATCTTCATAGGTCAGTGTTACTTTCACCAAGTCCCCATTGTCTAACTTTGTCCTGCGCTCAAATTTCAAGGGTTCATCTCCGTTCACCGAGACTCTCACTCTTCCACCATCCACATCAACCGTATCAACGATTCCAAGAGTCCTTTCGATGTTGCGAAAGGTTGCATCCTTCTTGTAGTGAATCAGAATTCCAGATATACTTACCCAAAACATCATTGTGTTTGGGAAGTCTTCCCTAATACATGTGATCCGTCGTTCCAGAGAGAAGCTCCACTTATTAAAGTGGCATGGTCTCCTCTGCAACACCCTTTGAAGGTCCTCTTCTGAGTCGAAATCAAACTGGAACTTATTGTTGCCCATGTTTGTTCCTCGAGCACATCCCTCGACATATCAAATGCGTTTTTTGGCATGTGCTTGATCAAAACGTCCACGCTTCTCCCATCCTCATGGAACATTCTTCCTACTAAGGTTAGTTTGTATTTCTCAATCAAGTTAGAGAAGCCAAAGGCTAGGATCTTTATGATGTCCTTCTCGTCCTGCAGTCGTCTTCTAACTTTTCTGTCACGATCTCCTCTGCTCCGGAAATCCTTCTATTTACTCATTTTCTAAAGTTTTTTAAAAAACCGTACACCCTATTGAAGGGGATACAACTTTCAAAGATACGGATGAGAAGTTGCAGACTAAAGCCATGATACACTTGGATAATCTCCCAATCAACTTCAAACAACTCTAGTATAGGGGAAAGTCTTATATCACACTTGTCTAAGCAGAGTTTCTGATATGCGTATGAAGGAAATCGCAGAGACAGAACACGCAGTAACACAAGGGAATAAGCAGAAACCGGATCCAAAGAACAGGTCGAAGACACACCAATACGGTTTCGTATCGCAGAAGCAAGCAATAATGGCCAATGAAATCTTATCAGAAAAACGAGTTTTTGGGGCTGAGAGGCTAGAGAGGAGTATAGGCAGTCTCCCTCTCTAAGGATGTAGCCGGAAACCTTCAGAAGCGACGGTGCCGGTCAGAAGAAGAAATCTGAGGTCGTCCTAAAAGTCGCCCAAAACCCTAGTGCCATGCTCGAAATAATATTTAAACACTATGGGATAACACGAATCCAAATGTATCAATTTTAGGGAAGAGCCAAAAACATAAGCATTTGTATTGTTACCCGTCCACGCCAGTACAACTATACAAGTGAGCCCAAAATGATATATTTTTGTTGGCCCATAATGACATATATCGACCATTTGAAGCCCATGTGAAATCCTGAAAATGCTTTAGATTTTGGAAAATTGACAAAGATGTTTAGGAATCAGATTTTGGTAAACCTTTACCTACCCCTACCACTGTACCACTTGAATGATTGTTACCAATCAGACGAGCAAAAGCAACGCCACCATCCGTTTTTTGTTTTCGATATAACCAAAAACAACATCTTCGTACCAAGTATCTTTTAATACTACTTTTTCTACCGTTTTTAACTACTCATTACTTTTTACCACTAAAAAGACCTTTAAAGCTTTATATAACTTTGCACACACAAAAAAAGCTTTATATAACAATCGACTATTTTGGCTGATCTTTACCGAAAATAAGAAGTGTATAAAAATTGCAAAACACCTGACTTAAACGGACAAATGATTCGATGACTAATAGCATATAAGCTTAGTCGGATGTCAGTTTCTTCATTTGAAATCGAAACCGGAAAATTTTGGAAACTTTTTCTGTTACATATGATATATGATTTAAAATACGGATCCGTTGTCAAAGGGTGTGGCACGTGCCACATACTAGTTAATGAATAATTTGTAAAGAGCCAATACTAGTGCTTGTGCATTAGATCAACTGGTTTAGGGAGTCATTTCTTTGCCTATGAGCAAAGTGTGCTCGATTCCCTTCCTCACCATTTTTGAGTGTTTCTCATGTTTTTATTTTATTATTTTTATTATTTATATAGTAGCTCGTATTTTCTTTTACTCTTTCAACTCCATCAATGCATTTTTATTCTTTCTCTTTTTATTGGCTGCATTATATATTCGTTTATTATATGTTTCCATTAGACATTCTTTTTTTCCCTTTTTAATCTCAATATGTTATGTTATTTATTAAAAAAAGTTATTTAAATTCTAAAAATTTAACAATTGTTTCGGTATATCAAATATTTGATTTGGATCTAGTTTATTAATTAATTTAGAATCTAGTTTTTTTAAAAGGCTGTTTTATTATTATCTATATCATATTTTGTTTGAATTATTTTCTATATTTTATTATACATGGACACAAATTTAAAATTAATGAAAACTGTTTTTTATTAGTTATGTTTTTAAGATTCAAAATTCGAAACATATAACAAGTTTTCTTTTGAAGAAAAATTATAGAATTTTTTTGTGTGTTAGGATTATTTTTATTATATTTAATTATATTTGTTTAGTTGTGCCACATACAAATATTTTGTCTAGATCTGCCTTTGGTGGACTCCATGTGTATTCTCGGCCCATTGACTCACCTTTCGTTGGAAAGACGGTGCAATAATTTGGAAGATTTTAAAAATTTGTTTACTAATATTGCAATCTGATGCATCGTATATTATAGATTTATGTTTATACTTATTTTTAACTATTAGATTTTCTTTTATTTTTAGATAAGCACATATCTTGGTCGATTAGTTTTAAGAGATATGATTACAATCTATTTCATATAGTATATATAGGATATTCTACAGTTTTGTAAAGATAACTTTGATTTGATTAATAAATTGATTTTAACCTAAAGAGCTTGTTTAAGCCTTGTGAAGAGGATTCACAAACGTTATTGCTTTTCTCGTTGAGAGTATCAACGAATCAGCAAGATCCGAGCTAGGATCCGATCATCTCCTGGAGATACCGTGTTCTTCCTCGTTATATAGCTTCCGCTCTCTATCAGTTGGTATCAGAGACAAAACGTTCCTTCACGGTGTCTCAATTTTCAACGATAATGACAAGGATGGCTAAAAACATCACCACCGACGGTTACCATCACCAATATCTTCATGTAGCTTCTAAGGAAGAGTGGATTGAGCTTCGTAACGAGCTATTTTCAATTCAACAGAAATTCCAAGCGAAAATTTGTGAGTCGATCCATAAATTAGCGGAGACGAAGGCGTATGATAACCACCCCTCACATGCCTACGATTCAGAAGAAGATTTCAAGGATATCATTGGCGATAAATCCTTGATGTGCGACGAAGCTCATCAGCAGATCAACAGTAAGCCATCAAGTTGTGATTGCGATGTTAGTTCGTTGTTTCTAAGTCAAGGAGATCGTTACACGGATCTCTACAGTGAACCGGTTTTTGACAGCTATGATGATGAGCTGATTTGGGACCTTGCTATTGACGAATCATGTCTTAACGAGCATGTTTGCTATGACAATCCAATGTTTGATGTTTCTGATGATGAAAATCCAATCTTCGATGGGTACAATAAGGACGAAAGCTTATGTGATGTTGTTTTCAAAAACAATTTATTTGTTCTAGGTTTTGAAGAAAAGACAAACGCGGATCAAGTCTTCCTCGTCGCAAATAATGAAGATTTGACTGATGACCTATTCCATCACACTGAGATTGGCTTCATTGGAATTAAAGAGGTGAAAGACAGAGAATTTGGATCAACAAAACATGTTCCTGTCAACGTTGAGCCTCCAGATCGGGGTCGCATCGAAATATTTTTTTGTCGCAGCGAGGAAGATCTTTCCACAAAGATCTATGGTGATCGGGCTTGCAACATTCACGATGATGTCAATAGTGATGAGCATGAAGATTTGATTCTAGAGCTACATGGAAAAGGGGACCTAATATCAGCTTCTCTTCAAGGTAGTGATGAGTTAATGGCTGTAACAGGACTGAGTTGTGCGACAGAAGAGATGGGTAAAACTTATGAATTGTTGGAGGAAATTTGTTGTATGCTACTGGAGAATGGAGAGAGTCCCCATGACATATCAAGGGAACAACGCGAGGGGAAGAATTTTCCATTACTTGTGTTGTGGCGTTTGTGTGTTTCTCTGTCACGAGACTTTGGTCCATGTTTACAAAATGGTGAATGTTCTTGGTCTACAGCAAGTGGTTGATCTGACATCTTATACGTTGATCTGGTGTAAAGAAGGTATTGGAATCACACTTCGGCATCGGGTCTTGGTGTATTACACAATCAGTTTTTTCTATCAAGACCATAAGTATGGCGTTGTTGCACAAAGGAATGTGTATACTGGCCTTCTGGATAGACACGTGACACACACTTGGAAGAGTGGTGTATGTAGCTTTACTTTTAATAACAGAAGGATCTTGGTGATGCCTGATTCGTTGTTCTCACCACCGTCACTGACCTTGTTCGGTGTTGCCTCACATGGAGAGATTGAGGGCACATGTTCGAGCACCTTATTTTTGCTCTGTTTTTGCTTCACAGTCCATTCTCACCCACTCCTAACGAAGGATTACAATAATACCTTCAACAAGGGACACTTGACGGAAGCACCATTATGGGAGGAAAGTCTTTGTTGTTTGAGTTGGTGGATAACAATTGCCTCTTATCACTATTCATATTTTTGTAAACACTAACATGGATGTGAGTTTTGGAGATTGCAGCTAGTAACGGCAGGCCAATGCTTTACTGCTTTTGATGCTATTTATGGGCTTGTGGTGTTCCATTTTTATTCTATTAAGGATCTGGTTTTCAAGATTTATGATGAAGATCCAATTTGTCTTGTTTTCATGGAGGACTTATGGTTGAGCTATGCTTATACTTTATATAAGCGATCTAAGACTGCAAAACATCATGTTCCTGAGACAGAGATACTGGCACCACGACAGCTTTGTGCAAGCGTTCGTCCACGGGTAGGTCTCGTTCTTCTTCGTCTTCAGTTGGGTATGGAGGCTTTTATGAATTCAAATCACTGTCGAGTAATTGTTCTTTGCCAACGTGACAATCTTTTTCTTAATGAACTGAGGTGCAATGAGAGTGTCAATGGGATCTTGTTGAGTTCTATGGAATCGTTAGTAGGACCAAAGGAAGCACATTGTTTCTGGTATGCCGTTTGTCGTGGGCAGTTTGTTCTCCATTATGGCTCCCATATGGATTTTCTCTTCAATGTAAAAGGGAAAACAAAAATTTTAAGGCTACTATGGGTTCATGAGGTCTCTACAATTCTTCTTCAAGAACTCATAAATATGATCAAGTTGATCTTTTTGACCTTATCATTCCCAAGTAAGTTGTATTGTGGAGGGCATACATGGATAATTAGAGCTTTATGTGATCCACGGTTAGATTTCAACTATAAATCCTCGACAAATATGTGTTGGAATGACGTTGCGTGCGATTCAAGCAAGCTGTTTTGCTCTCGCTCTCTTTTGTATGTTCAAAGTGATGTCTCTGTTTTCTCGTCACCATCAGTGAATCAGTTACCTCTTGTCGTGTGGCCCTTGGAGGAAGACATTTATGTTTGGCGAGACAATCAATACAGAAAACGGCATGGCGTGCACGCGGTCGTGGGTTTCTTTGATATGGTACTCATTGTAGTCTGTAGAAGCCATGGCGGATGTCCCTCATTTACACCACCACTACTTACTGCGTTTATTCCATTGTGTTTATTTCATCGCGTACAGAGAGAAGACCATGTTCTGCGTCCACCATGGTTCCACAAGGCATCACGATCTTTTATACACACGTTCCTAGTCTTACTGTTGGTGTCTTTTCATGTCATCCTGTTACATATTGAGCTACGATGTGGAGTTTCTGTGGAGAGATTCAGAACAGTGTGTTTTTCACATGTGGAGTTATCTTATGATGTCGCAACGGTTCTAAGTTGGGAGGACGTTTGTGTGGATATAATGAAGTGCGAGATTACGACGTGGGATATTCTCATGAGTCGTGTGATGTTTTACATGGAGATTTCCTTACACCTAGGTGTACTGCAGGAGGTGATATCCACAATATCATTTGGGTTGGCATGTCGTATTTTGCATCTAGCGACTCATTGCGGTGACCATGTGCTCTTTGTGATGGTGCGTAGAAAGTTGTCTTCTTCTGTGTGGCCACCGTGGAGTCATTTTGCGTTTGTTCCTTCTTCTGCTGCTCTTAACTTAAATTTTCCTGGGAAAGGTGGACATGAGGTATGGAACATATGTATTGTTACTGGTGAACAGGGGACAATATGTTTGGTTCTATGTTATGGTGCTGAGAGTATTGCTAATTTTGAGAGAGAAGCAAGCCTAAGTCAAGATATTCAAGAAAAACTCCTGTACTTTATGCTCCAATTTCAAGTTAACGACATCTCTTTACCCAAGGAAGATTTAATGGGGTTATGGAGAAACTGGATCCAGTTTTGGGGAAAGTCTCCACCAAAAGCAGATTATCATTCTGAATGCCATAATGGAATATTTGATGACGTTATTAATTGTGGCACCTTATTCGACGGACGTTTGGATTCACGAGCAATGAGGACTTTTGACAGTCTCCTCGCCAGAACTGTTGCAGCTACTTCAGATTCGAGGACGAATTTTTTCTCAACCGGAGAGACTGATGCAGCGTATATTATAGATTTATGTTTATACTTATTTTTAACTATTAGATTTTCTTTTATTTTTATATAAACACATATCTTGGTCGATTAGTTTTAAGAGATATGATTACAATCTATTTCATATAGTATATATAGATATTCTACAGCTTTGTAAAGATAACTTTGATTTGATTAATAAATTGGTTTTAACCTAAAGAGCTTGTTTAAGTCCTGTGAAGAGGATTCACAAACGTTATTGCTTTTCTCGTTGAGAGTATCAACGAATCAGCAAGATCCGAGCTAGGATCCGATTATCTCCTGGAGATATCGTGTTCTTCCTCGTTATATAGCTTCCGCTCTCTATCACAATCATTAGGTAATATTTTTTTCATGTTTTGTCATCATGTATATGATATCAAAAATAATTTTATGATAGGTTACTTATCCTAAAAAATTTCAATTCAAATATATTTAATTTTATAGTTTTTTTTTATAAAAAAATAAACAAAAAAATAAATGCACTTTAATGATATCAAATATTTTAAGTCTATTCATATATACTAAATTTTGGAACGTTCTATATGTCTTTTTCTAGTTCAATACTTTAGTTATAAAATTATATTTTAGATCTGATGAGTCATACAATAAGAAAATGGTTCGGCCAACAAAGGAAAGATAAAAATAGTCAGAGAGAATTCATCGTAGTAGTGATAGTCTAGTGACAATATAATAAGATTGATTTTCTTGTATTTTGAAATCGAATTTTCTTTCAATATAAATTGTTAATTTTTAAATTAGATTTTCTAAAAATTAATTTTAGATTCGTGAGAGATTATATAGATTATATATTTAACATTTAGAATTTTCACATTATTAAAGGAAAAATCGTTAGCCATATTTTATTTTTCTTATTAGAATAATGCTAAAGAAAAAAACGCGGCCAACTGGGTGGGTTCACGGTTTTGACGTGATTGACGGTGTCGACGTAACCAACGTTTCATTTTTATGTTCTTTAACTGAAAATTGTAATTTCGTCATATTTGTATCAGTCAGTGTTTTCGGTAATCCAAATAGAAGTTGTAAGCCAAGTGTTTTTTTTTTTTGAACAAATGTAAGCCAAGTGTTTCTTAGAAGTTCTATACACAACACTAAATTAGAAGCACTTTTATTTCACGTTTCAAAAACACTAGACACACTAATTAATATCATATATTCATATATTGGTATATATATAATGTCTTTTCCCCGAAAATGACACATATTATCATGTTTGTCCATAGTGATTTTAAAAAGCTAACAACCACATAAAAAGAGAGAACAAATCATAAAATTTTGATTGATTTTAATTGATACTACAAAATAAGCGTGTATGTACTAAATAATATATCCCACCAACTCTAAACTAAATATCTCATCGATTGAAAATTCCAATCAATTTATAGTTTTATACTATTAAGATCAATGAACTTTCAACCTAAAACCAATTAGTGATAAGTGGAGTGGTCTATATCCTTTATATTACTAACAATCCTTTCCAACTACCGATATGAGACTTATGTCCCTAATACACCCCTTCGAGATAATGGCTCTTTGGCCATTAATCTCGGAATGTACGGATTTGGATCGACGGCACCAATTTGGGTCTGGATTGTCGATGATTGGACCAACTTTAGGTCGGATCGGATTGGATTGTATGGATCGGGATCTGATACCATATTAAGATCAATGGGCTTCCAACCTAAAACCAATTGGTGATAAGTGGAGTGGTCCATATCCCTTGTCTTAGGCATGGAAGCTCGTGGAAGACATTGGCCATTGTCTAATCATCGAGTTTATAAACAATTAATAACTCTTATAAAAGATAAATTACTATAATCACAGCCTACAAATAATTTCAACGCGTTCATCTGAATATGATATGAACTTTTTGTGCCTTTTAAGGCCACAAAATTATAAAATAAACGAATCTGATTTTAAAAAAGTCTTAGAAGTTAGTATGCGGTCGTCTTCTAAATTCCAGCATTCGAACAATCTAATCTATTAAAACAGGAAGGTTTGCCATGGTACATAAATGTTGTTTCCGGAATTTACCCTTGATATTATTAGGATTTGTAACCTTCATTAAGGGTAAAACTGTAAAACAATTTATATTTGATTTATTATCTTTACAATCCATGTTTCCAAACAAGATAATTATTAAACATGTAGCCAAACAACCAAAATCTAATGGGTCTCACTTTCCTAATTAATTAAAATCAAAACAAATTAATTGATAAATATAATTAATAATTTATACATCAACTATTATATATAAATTAAGATTCTCTAATTTATGATTTAATTCAAAATATATTTATAATATATTTTAATATCTTTTTCAAATATATATATATACATATTATTATTGATGTTTTTACGATTATATTTTTTAGCAAGTTTTTCCATCAAACTGAAAAATATTTAATTAATTAAACGGGTTGAAAAATTAATTAGCCAATCTCGATTATAAATTTTCTATAAAAAAATTCGCATATAGTAAATAATTTCAGTTGATATATTTTAAACTTAATAAAAATAATAAAATGATTTCATACTTATATTATTCAAATATTTGAAGCGTCAAATTATGCTTTATGTTTGAATGAAGTTTTTAACGGATAGTTCCATCAAATTTACAAATTATATATACGACTACAACATGTATTTTATAAAATAATATTTTAGATAAATATAATAACAATTAAACATATACCACATAACTTTTATAATAGTTGTTTTCACATATATATATATATATTTTTTCCAAACTATGATCTTACGATACAACACATATTAAAATATATAATGCGAAATCGTTATTTTAATCTCTTAATCCTTACGATATAAATCCTTCAAATAACACATAATTCATTTAAAAAAAAACTAAATTGCTAACTCACTGTTTATAATGTTGGTTAAACAATTATAATCAAAATTAGATTACATAATTAAAAATCTAAACTACTATTAACAAAATGAATAAAAAGTAAAATTTGTAAAGAAAATTATACCCGCACTTAGAAGTGCGGGTCAAAATCTAGTAATAAGTTAAAAAACCTTTTTAAGTAGATAATAAAGATTCAGCTGTAGGAATCATGTGGCCTTGATATAGGAACGCATGTGCAAGCACATGGTGCGACCTAACGAATTCATCCTCTCCACTATATCATATTCTTCTTTTCTTTCTCCGAATACATAAATAGTTTTTTTTTTATAATCGTATTGATATAAAAAACTCTCTGAATATATATTTTCACAGAGGATTTTATATATTAATTATTATTTTTTTTTTTTTCTTAACAAACAAGTTTAAAACATAACTTTTTTTAAAAAAATAATCCAACTAAACAATTTTGAAATGGACCTAGCTAACAAATCATCGGTCCAATAAACTTTCTCTAAAATAAACCTAAACAAAGAATGAAAATTCTAGTTTTTTGGACCAACCTGACCCTAACACAAACGAGTCGATTGCCGCTATCACCATAGCCGGAGAAAACCACCGCACCTAAGCCCGAAACAAGAAACCTTCAAAAGCACCACCACCAATTGAAATCAGAAACTAGAAAAAGAAAAGGTATTATGCCTGTGAGATGCGAATCCACCGACAAAAACGGCAAATCGGACCTAACGAATCAGCACCACAAAGTCGCCAATTTGAACCTTTTCACGCCATCCTCTTTGTAATACCTTGTTTCCAAAAATTAAGTCAATGGACAAAGAAAAATTTAATAGGGGTAAATTGTAAATTTTAAAAGTTGGAAGGCATTTGGTAATTTTATCAAAATGCGAACCGTAAGCTGAGACGGGCCAAATCTTCTTCTTTTTAATTAAAGAAAACATTTAGAAGATTAGAAATGGAAGGAGCGACCACCTTTTGTAACACTCCTTTCCCGTTATCCTCTGACCGACGAGCTGACCGGTCAACAATCAAACAAGAACATGACCAAGTCGAAACCGAGCAAGTCAAACGAGAAAAGTTCGTCACAATACGAAGCCAAAGATAGTTCGATTTGATACACGGGCTCACACCAAACCGTCATTGACCCCGTTTACCTCCCATGCACAATACAAAGATTTTCAACATGTATTGCTTCCGCGAGTTGTGTCAGTTCAGAATAAACCAATATACTAGGAAAGCGATTTCATTTCTAAATAAATAAACTTTTACATAACGTTTATACAAAATAATTCGCTTATTAAATTCTCATCACAATAAAACAAGAATAAGATAGGCGCCATAAATCTGAACCGGAAACAACACCAATGAAATCATCGAATCAAAACTCCCAACCCATAAGCAATCTCAAACCTACACCGATGACCTCCCACGTCCGTCGCTACTAAACCTGAAAAACACAAAAAGAGTCTAATGAGTGAACTAATATCACCCAGCGAGTCGGCTCTCCACTAACGGCTTCTAATCTATCTATAACTACAATTCCCGCCCCAAAACCCAAAAGAACAATTATAAAAAAGAAATGATCTATCACATGCCACCACGACCTGATAAACCCACAACACACAAGAACTTGCAAATGAAAGGGAAGGATTACGGAAATCGAAGTCAATGCGGCACATACCCTCGATTAGACTCGATTTATCTATCGCGAACGAACTTAACACCACTGGGCCCACTATGCGAACTCGGTAACTTCCATGGGAAAACTTAGCTACTGACATGGTAACTAAAACTACCTACGACTCCGCCAATTCGCTAATCCAAAGTAGTGGACTAAATGAGATTAAAATATTTTAATGAACTTAAAGGCTTGCTTAACCGTTTGATTGCATGTTGTTGCTTTGATGTTGTGTGTGCTGTGTGCAGGCCTGTGTTTAGACTACTTTGGTGTAGGGCCGGGTAGTCCGTTTGCGTGTTACTTACGCCGATCATGGGACCGGGTAAGTTTGTAGTTACCCGATTTGGTATAGCATCAAAAAGGGTTGGTGGTGGTGGTGTTGGATTAGGGCTTGCGGGATAGATCGGTGCTGCTTTTATCTTTCTGTTGACCTTGACGGTCCCGTGCTCTGTGTTAGAGTTCCAGTGAGTCTGCATGTTTATTTTATTGCACTAGAACGCTAGGGTGCGTGAGATCTCGCAAGTCTAGGTTTGAAAATGTTTTGGTACTTCCGACCCGATTGGATCCTCGGGTGGTGACC
Organism: Orychophragmus violaceus; assembly: GCA_030180135.1. Lineage (NCBI taxonomy): Eukaryota > Viridiplantae > Streptophyta > Magnoliopsida > Brassicales > Brassicaceae > Orychophragmus > Orychophragmus violaceus. Next base: position 24,717,008 of record CM058238.1, read on the forward strand.
TGACCAATTCACGTGGTGATTCTGGTTTTGGTGTAAACCTACTGAGTGGCGCCGGTAGATGTGTGTTCTGGAGAATACGAGGTCATATCCTAGGGCCGGACTGCATGGAAACTTAGGATTCTGTGGGGTAGCCCGAGTCGCTGTGTATCGATGGACTGAGAACAATGTCCTTGGTCATGTTCTTGTTTGATTTTTGACCGGTCAGCTCGTTGGTCAGCGGATAACGGGAAAGGGGCGTTACATTCTTGGCTTACTAAAGCTCGTCGTTGGTTCATGTAACTGTTATCATTTTCCGCGACGCCACACCGTAACTCACCAAACCCCTGGACCTTTCCGCTAGATCTAGGGCGAAAACCAAAAGAGAGAAAACACTAGAGCTCGCGCCAAACCGCCATGGAGGAAGATTCGCCATATCCCATCCTCAAAAACATGGATCCGCACATCACCGCCGATGCCCACCACCGATGGACCGTTGTAAAGCTTCAAATATTAAAATACCGCCACATAAATCAAAATCAAAGATTCGTTAGCCACATATGAATACCGAAGGCAGATAAAAGAAAAGTATGAGAGCCCTTCCACACCACTGGTAGAAAAGCCGGCAAACGGAAAGACATACAGACGGAGAAATTTTTGGTTTAGGAGAGAGAAAAAAGAGAAAGTGCATGAACGATTGTTCGTCCTTGACAACCACTATGGAGACGCTATTGTGTGACAAATCTACGGATATATTATATATATTATTATAGTTTATTGTACTATAAATTCATGTTTATGCGTATGTGAACAAAATTTTGACGTCGTGTTATGGTTAGTAAATCCCCCAAATATACGTTTACCCCAGCACATAATCGATCGAGAAGAAAAGGTTGCCACAATTTCTTTTTCATGTTTGAAATACGAGGTCGTCCAATATGATTATACTTCAACGCGTGAGCCTTACGTGTAAAGCTTTTTCTCTCTAAAAACAAAAAGCTTCGAACCATATCATCTTCGGCGCGTCTAGCCTCCTTGGTGCCGGAAACTCGACAGAGTCCGGGGAGGGCACCTAGTTCTTCTCTTTTGTTGGCCGTGTGTTGGTCATGTGGGATATGGCGGCGCTTCCTGTGAGTCGGAGTGAAGTTTCGATCTGGACGTGCGGTGAGTTGTTGGCTTTGGCGGTGATTTTCCGAGCTGGGGTGGTGGCTTCGGGATGTAACCTACCAGTTGTTGTCCGGATCTACCGTATGAGGACAGCAGTGTCAAAGGCGGAGTTGGGCTTTGGGTTTTTTTTCGCGGAGGCGTTGTCGGGTCATCGAAGGTTTGTATCATGCGGCGGCTTATGCATCATGGTTCAGAGGGACGACATCGGCTCGGGGTGACGACGATGGCTGTGTGGCTCGCTCTAGTGAAATCTCGCCGGATCTTCAGTTTCTCCCCCACGGTGGTGTCCTCTTCCTCCGACACGACTCGTACGGTATTGGCACCTCAATTTAAAACAAGGCGGTTGTTGTTAGTTGTTCCAAATTAGGACATCTGATTTAATCGGTTTGATTGGTTTGAGGTTTAGGCTCGGTTACATGGTTAGTGAAGGTTTGAGTTTGGTTAAGTTTGGCCATGGTTTTGTCATGTGTTCTGAAATTTAGTTGAGGATGAGCTAGTAATGCTTCGGTTGTGGTGATGCTTCGGGTTTTACTTTGCTATTAAGCTCCATAAGCTTGTGTAATCCCACATTTAAGGCCGGATCCAGGAGTTTTGAGATCAATTTTGAGATGTGGAAGTCAGTATTAGGTCGGGTATCTCTAGACTTTGCTGTCGAATGACATTATTTCCTGGGTTGCCGAATGAACAACTTCTTTAGTTATTCTCATTGGTTCTTCAGGCTTCTTCAAATGCTCATCCTCTCTAGCCCGACGGTGACTTTCTAAGGTTTCGAGAAGTTTATCGTTAATTTTGTCGGTAAATTATCGATTTCTTTAGTTCCCATATTTTTATCTTTTTTTGTTTGAATTCTACAATTGGTTATGCAAATTGTGTATTTAGTTGTAACACCTAAATATTTTATTTTGATTAATAATATTAATATACTCAGTGCCGGCCCAATATTTTTGGATGCCCTATTCAAAATAAAATATTATTTAATATAATTTTTATTAAAATTTTTATTTAAATATCTTAACAAAAAATTCTATTTTAAAGTGCCTACATTATGAAAAAAATATATTTAAAAATGCCCTTTTAATTTTTTTTAATATATGCTAATGAAGAAAATATATAAAAAATGTCCTTTTTAGCCGGATGCCCTAATCCGTCGCTTATGTGGCTTATGCTCGAAGCCGGTTCTCAATATACTTATAAAAAAAGTACGTAACCAAACAAAAAGGGCTTACCTCTTGCATGTCAAAACAATGGTACTGAAGTAGTCGAAAGTCGAAATCATAGAATGGGCAAGTAGCCAAGCCTCAACAAAAATAAAATAAATACATGTTACGTTTTATAATAATATTTAAATTAATAAGTGTAAAACGATACATAGCCGGACTTGAACTTATCGTTATCCTCTCAAATATAAAATTATCTAATTATTTTCGTTTCGTAATTCGAAAATGTTTTTAGTTGCAAAAAGAAACTCAAATTTATATATTTTAAAATTATGCGAAACAAAAAATAATCTAAACAAACGGAAACAAAAAAAACAAAAAAACAAAAAAAAACTTAAAAAGTTATTTATACTTTACACAACTTTTATTTAGTATAAATATATGTTTCTCGTAATATTATGTTTTTTTTATAATAACCACATCACAAATTGATATACAAAGTAGGCTTTATATAAAATTTTGGATTTTTTACATAAGATGAAATTGCACTCAGAAATTTTATGAGAATTGTGTTTAGACCCAATCTGAAACGATTGAAACGATGAAATTATGAAAATAAATAATATGTTTTACCCTTTATATATAATATATGATGGAATGGAACCACAATTTATTTAGCTACAAAACTAGGAGTGTAACTCTAGTGTCATCAGATTTATATAAAGTTATTCTTTTATTGTCTTTGGTCTTTTGTTTTAGGTATTTGATGTTGGCAGTTCTATTTCTGCTATGGTTTATGGCTGTGCAAAAAAAACGGTTTATTTTAGTACAGTTTATTTTTGATAAATGTATTTTATAGGATAAATGTGGTTTGTATAAAATAAATGGTACAAAATAAAATTTAATTAATAAAATTTTGAATAACGATACACAGTAAAATAAGTGAATGATATTTTAAGTAATTTGGTAACATTTTGAATTCCAAGTTGTGGTATTTTTTCAGATATTTTAGTTATATTTCAAGTATAAAGTTATATTTGTATATTACCCAATTATGTAAAAATGTTAACTGATAATAAAAATGAATTCAGTATGCAACGTACATACTTATACTATATATTTATTATTTAAAATAAGAAATTGTATAACATAATTATTATCAAGTGACGTATTCATTGTACCACTAGTTAGTAATTACCTGTTGTATGAATTTCAAGTGCTTTTGCTATATACTAGGCTATTTTTATCATTGTAAAAATTAGCGAATAGTTTTTGTTAGGGCTGGGCATAATATCCGGACCCGAAATACCGAACCGAACCCGAACCGAAAAAGTAGAACCGAACCCGAACCCGAAACGATAAAATACCCGAACGGGTCCTAAACTCCTATATCCGAAGAACCGAACCCGAACCCGACCCGAACCGAGAACCGAATGGGTACCCGAAATATCCGAATTACAATTATATACCTAAAATATTAATTATATTTAGACCTAATATAACAAAATTATCCAAAATTATAATTATAAACTTAAATATATTAGTTGTTTTTAGTCTAAAATAACTAAATTATCAAAAATAAACAAAATATATGAAGGGTTTTGTTATATTTATCAAAATTTAACGAATTTTTATTTAAATATAACTAATTTTTATTTTTGTTTTATGTTTTTCGGGTACCCGAACCCGAACCGAACCCGAATGGAACCGAACCGAACCCGAACCGAAATTCTAAAATACCCGAATGGGTTTTATATCTCAGACCCGAAAACCCGAAAACCCGAAAGACCCGAACCGAACCCGAACGGGTACCCAAACGCCCAGGCCTAGTTTTTGTTTTGTTTTTGTTTTGACAACTGATGTTGTATTTAAAAGCTCAAAAGAGCAAAAACCACCTCATACAAACTTTCTACACTATTCCCATCACCCTTGTTAATGACTGATCCAAAACACTTACCAGCACCATACAACAAGAAGACAAGCCCGTTGACAAAACAAAAGGCTGCAACCCCAAAAAATCATATCCAAAACACTTACCAACACCACACTTTGATAAATCATATCGGTCCAAGAAGACAAGTACGTTAAAAGTCAACAACCCAACAGAAAATCAACTTCCCAACGCTATAAATAGGACTCTTCACTCTTCATTTTAGACAAATTATAACTTGTGAAGGCTCCGAGCTACTCTTATAAAACTCCGAGCTCAAACAGCATTTAGGGAGCACGTCATTCGACGGACTCCCACCTCATACCATTTTGTTCACTGCTCGACTTCAGCCTTAAGATTAATAAAGAACAGTTTCGACCTCACTTAAGTTTATTTCTCACCTCGTAGTTCGGACTTCTCTAATCGCAACCTGACTTTCTGGACTAGATCGAAATTCCGTAACAACAATTGTCACCTTCTGTGGGGAACCGGAAATTTTTTCTTGACATGACATCTTTCGAACTATCGCAACTCCAGGCTATCCGAGCAGAGTCCGAGCCCGCTTCTTCCGAGCTCGTATACTCCTTCACTACCACCAAACGACGTCGCCTAACCGGCAGTAACGACCAGCCCGGCCCGAACAAACAACATGATCATGGGAGGTCTTCCGACCTGCAACGACTCTGTGAGATCGATAAAAGAGTACAGAAAAAGGGTGGACACATACTGAGTCGAAAGCAAAGAACAGGCTACGAGCTCGGAAGCGAGGACGGGATAACATTCACCGAGAACGATGAGAAAGGGAGACTATTCATGGCAGGCTCGAGAACCAAAGTAAAATACCCAGACTGGCTCACAAAGGCAGTTCAAGAAAAATAACGGGAAGTGGAGAGTGTGCGTCGACTTCACCGACCTCAACAAAGCCTGCCCAAAAGAGAGCTTCCCACTTCCTCACATCGACAGACTCATTGAAGCCACGGAAGGCAACGAGCTCCTATCGTTCAAGAATGCTTTTGTCGGATACAACCAGATAATGATGCACATCGACGACCGAAAAAAACATCGTTCATCACTGACCGAGGAACATACTGTTACAAGGTGATGCCATTCGGCCTCAAGAACGCCGACCAACTTGGAAAAACGATGGAGGTGTATATAGACGACATGCTGGTAAAATCAGCCTCAACTGACGACCACATCGCCCACCTCATAACCTGCTTCAACAGCCTGAACAAATATGGGATGATGCTCAACCCAGCCAAATGCACATTCAGAGTCATTTCAGGGGAATTCCTCGGATACATAGCCACCAAAAGGGGGATAGAAGCGAAACCACAAAAGATTGCGACACTCACTTAACTCCCTTCGCTGAGAAACACGCGCGAGGTGCAAAACCTTACGGGACGAATCGCCGCATTAAGTCGGTTTATTTCAAAGTCAACGGACATGTGCCTACCATTCTACCGACGCCTAAAAGAAAGGTGTGTCCATTACGTTGTGAACGACGAAAAGCTATTCCGAGTGAGCGCATAAAAAACTCTCATAAGCTGCATCCACGGCGAAGAAATCAAATGGGTAACGGAAGAAACACACGAATGAGAAGGTGGAAACCACTCCAACGGCCGGACGCTCGCCACAAAAATCAAGAGGCATGGACATTTCTGGACAACAATGGTAGCGGACTGCGAGAAGTATGTTGCCCGCTGCGAAAAATGTCAAAGACACGCAACCGACATTCACCAGCCCGCCGAACTGTTAACCACCTCAGCCGCCCCTTAACCGTTCATGAGATGGCGATAGATATGGTAGGCCCCATGCCGGCTTCCATACAAAATAAATTCGACATCATCATGACATATTATTTCACTAAGTGGGTAGAGGCCGAATCCTACGCCAATATCAGCGACCTCGACGTGCAGAAATTCGTATGGAAATACGTTATCTGCCGCCACGGCCTACCATACAAAATCGTTACGGACAACGGATCATAGTTTATATCGAACGACTTCGAAGGCTTATGCGCGAGATGGAAAATACGACTGAGCAAATCAAGGCAAGCTGAAGCCACAAACAAGACAATTATCGACGGAATCAAGAAACGCCTCGAAGATAAAAAAAATAAAAAAAAGTTCCGACGAGCTAGACAGAGTACTATGGTCCCACGGAATGACCCCACGCCGAGCAACCGGGCAAACCCCTTTTTCGGTATCACTTGTAATGGAAGCGATGACGCCATCCCAAGTTTGCAAACCAACAATCAGACGTAAACTCGCGCCAAAGCACGAAGACCTCAACAACAACATGATTCTTGACCACCTCGATCAAATAAAAGAAAAAAGCGACCAAGCACTTCTCAGAATCCTAAACTACCAACAAAAATCCACGTGTTATTAGAACAAGAAGGTCAAAGGAAGGAATTTCAACGAAGGAGACCTCGTCTTGCGAAAGTGTTCGAAAATACACGTGAATATAGAGCAGGAAAACTCGGCGCGAACTGGGAGGACCCATACATCATCTCTAAAATCGTCAAACCAGGAGTATACGAGCTCGTCACCATGCAAGACGAAGCGATACCCATGTCGTGGAACGCAAACACACTCAAACAGTACTAGTACTAAAAACAAATGTGTAAAAGTGAACTACGATCGGCTTGATCCCTCTTTAGAGGGTATATAGGCAGCCTTTTTTTCAAGGTTCCGTTATTTCAATAAAATTCTTTATAAAATTATTTTCTCTTAGCTGCTTGCATTTCCTTAAACTCACCGACGTTCTGGTCAAACGATCGACGAGAACAATGCACTGCACAAAAATGACCAACGCGTGTCATGACCCAAGTCGGGCCCAGTCCCGCAAAACGTCTCTGAACAAACGACAAGATAGGCCGAACACATACTCGCACGTCCAACTCAAACGAGACTTCTACAGGATAAGACAAGCACGTACTTGCACCTAAAATAGTTATCCATAGGATAAGCCGAGCGCGAGCTCACCCCTAAAAGTTATTTACATGATAAGCCGACAATAGTTCTGCACCTTGAGAGACCACAAGATAAGCCGAGCACGTACTCGCCCCTAAGAGCCATTTACAGGATAAGCCGAATTCGCCCCTAAAAATCAGATACATCATAAGCCGGCAACAGTTCCGCACCTCAAACAACCACAAGATAAGCTGAGCACGTACTCGCTCCTAAAGATTATTACGGGATAAGCCAGCAGTAGGCCGCACCCTGATACAAACTACAAGATAAGCGGAGTACGTACTCACCCCTAAAAGTTATTTACAGGATAAGCCGGCCACAATCCCGCACCTACACATACACAACAACGAAATAATAAAGGAGAATGATTCACAAAATAAGGCAAAACACAACCCTTCACATTTATGAAAACAACTATGAAGCAAGGCTCATAAAAGCCCAACCAAGGAAAGCAAAGTACGACCAAGCAAAATAGAAGAGCAAACCCACAAGGGAAAGCGTAAAAAAAAACAACAACAGCAACAGCCCGCATTTCTAAAATCAAACCAAAAACTAAGACCCGACCGGAACACATGCTTCCACAGGAACAAGCCCTTCACCACGAAGCCTGGCGACATCAGTAGTGGTAATAATCACCTCGTTCGAACCATGCACATCCCACAAAATGCGACATGCCAAAATGTCCCGTCGACGATCTCGACTACCCAAACGAGTCATGCGTAAATCCCCTTCGGTGAGCTCAGTATCGCCCATCGAATAAAGCTCCTCCCTGAGGATCTTCTTGTCAGCAACCAGTCGTGCCGAAAACCTCGGCCTTCGATCGAGCGACCTCATCAGCGCAAGATGCTCGCAATTTGTCACATTCGGACTGATGCACGGCTTGGGAGGCGAGCAGAGTGTCTCTTTCCCGCGACGAGTCAACTGCCCGGAGTTCAAGACTCTCCACTTTTCTCTTCTCCCGGTGAAGGACATCACCAACCCCCTCGAGCTCACGAACCTTCGCACGCATCTCAAGAAGCTTCGATCCAAGTTCCTCCTTCTCGAGTCTGAGGACCTTGATTTCTTGTTCATAAGCGTCCGTCGGAAGATTCTCATCCGCAAAATTCTGCCACCAAAACCAAAAGTTCACAAAAAGTAAGAAAAGGAAGGAAAACATAAGCACAAAAGGTCGAGAAACCTCTACCCAGATACGACAATAGCCGTTCCTCCGATTAAGGTCAGCCTTGAACGAATCAGAAATTGGAAGTTTCCCTTTCACCGGACTCGACCTCACCGACCGGAGAAACCGAACACACGCATCAGCATCATTAACGATCGCTTCAGGCCCGGAATATTCGAAGCGAACCGAGAAATTAACCGCTTCAGTCCGGTCACACCCCCTAATCTCTCGCTTAACATGGTCCTGGACTAACATCTCCGACTTAGAATAAGAAGTCAAGTCTCCCTTCTATGTTCTCTTTTTCTTCATTTTTGATGGCAAAAAACCATCGCTGCCCTTTTCATCCCGTATACCAGCCGGCGTACTCCCGGAAGGCCGCTCCCTCTTAAACTCCCATTTAGCTGCCCTAGCATTCATACGAGAAAAACTCCTTCGACTCCTCGCAACATGGATATCAGGCCACGATAAAGGACCAAGCGAAGTCAGATTCCTGATAGAGAAAATTTAAATCCCTATTTCTAACTGCAAGGGTACAGTTTCGAACGATGTAATATCTAGAGTATCGAATCAAAAGAGACTCTATTTTTACGCGATAGATTGTATGCAGTCGAATTAAGCTAAGTAAGACATATGAAAGCAATAAATAACAAGTAATTAAAAAGTTGTTTTCGATATGAGAAAGACGCTAGACTTAGGATGTTCTCAGGAATATTCAATGTTAGACACTTAACTAATCAAGATTCAGATTAAGCACAAGTTCAAGAACTAGAATCACAAATGTCAAATAATTCAACTCTCGCTGCAATTATTCTCTAAGTCTAACAACCTAACGATTCAAATATCTTTGCAATCTTAGAGTTCTAGACAAGCATTAATAACAAGTTCTTTAGTTCACAATTCTCCCAAACCAAATCTCTTTGTATCTAGTCAAATTTCTCACACTACGTTATGTCAAATTATAATTCACACTCTCGTGCCAAATTAATTATCAAAGATCCAAACCCTAGGTGATCAGTCATAATTCAGTTTTAATCTCAACCTAGGTGATGAACAAATAGTTTTAGAATCCTAATTATTCAGTAATCTAACAAAGCTTGAAAACCCTATGAGAAATCCTAAATCTAGCAAGGGTTACTACTCAGACATGATATCAATTAGACAACACATATTAAACAAAAACCCAAAGACTGAATACATAGAAATAATGGTGTTCGGAATCCTTCTCTCAAAGGTTACAAAGTAGCAGAATCAGCCCCAAGCAATCTCTCAATCTCCAAATGCCAAAAGCAAGAACAAAGCAAGAACAAAAGATAGGAGAAAACAACTCTCCAAAAACCTAATTAAAAGACTAAACACGTTTTGGGGCCAAATTAGAAATAAGGAAACTTCTCGGTCTTTTTGCAATTCTTCAAAAGATGCCTTCACTTCGCGCATAACTTCTCGTTCAGGGTCAGTGTCGACCGACACTAAGGCAATGTCGATCAACACTTAACCTTAAGTCCGACTCCAACTTTGGCTTCTTGCAGAAAAGTCCAGAAATGTCTCTAAAACTCCTAGCTTTGCTCCAAACGTATGTTAACCTGTAAAATACTCAATAGAATCGAAATACAAGGTTAAAGACTCAATATATACACTTATATCATGGTTGAAAACCTAGAAACTATGATATATCAACTCCCCCACACTTAGATTTTGCTTGCCCTCAAGCAAACAGAAAACCAAAGTATGAAAAAGAGGTTTGAAAACTTAGAAACTCATTTCGTCTTAGGAGCATCGCATTCGCATTCACTTAGTAACCCACATGAAAACATTCCTGCAGAGATCAAGACCACAATGTACTTCCCCCACACTTAGCAACTGTCCCAAGTAAACTCCACAATCAAGACAGGACATCCAAATTCACCACACTAACCTCTGTATATAATTAAGTGCGGTCTCACCTTGGGAGTATCGATCAGAGGACACTTAGACTCTTACCCTGTCAGTACCTGACCACCAAACTGTCAGTTTTTAGTTCCTTTCTTCTCCCTTATCTCCCTTTAGCAACCAATTTTTTCCCACTGGGTTTCATTTTTTTATCAGTTCTCTTCCTTTTTTATCAGGGGTGTTACTTTGGAGACATTACATGGATGCACAAGAGGTAATAGGGGTCTCTACCACTTCCGTGACTACTTCGAAGCTACTAGCTTATCCGCAGTTTATCTGTCTTTTTTTTACTTTAAGGGTGGGGAGAAGGGAACCATACTCATACATGTTTACAAGCTGTTTCAAGCATGAAAGAGGAATTCGATCCAGAGATACCAAGCCCCTAGGTGAGAAGAATTTAGTCAAGATTAGAGGTGAAGTTAGTAGTGAATCCTCTGAATGCCTGAGAAGATATGAGTGTCCTTGGTAGGTTGATCCGTGTGTGGTTTTCTAACAGTCATATAGCTACTGCAAGTCTGTCCAATGGTCACTTAGGATCCTGTTCCTGCAAAAATTTCCTCGAAAAATATGTTTCCAACTGATTTTGACTCAATAAAACAAGTTTGAAAACAAATGACTGACTCTAAGAAAACAAAACACATTGTTAGTAACCACCCCCCCCCCCACCCACGTAAACTGCACTGGCCTTAGTGCAATCGCAGCTTGGGTTTGGTAAAAATCAACTTGGAACGACAGGAGAATTGAGTTGAAAATCCGTACCTGAACACGATTAGTGTCGACCGACACTAAGTCGGTGTCGATCGACACTGAATCCACAGGATCATACGCATGGACAGTTTTAAGTTTCATGGTCGGGTTAGATGATTTAACACTCACAATCGCACCTAATAGCTGCGTTAGATCACTCAAAAATCATGCCAGAAGCAACAACATAATGCATAAACTCAAACCATCCAAGTTCCAAGTAAATTGGACTAACAAACTGACTCAAAGAAGACATGAAAATGACTCAAAGACACAAAAGAAAAAGAAAGGAAAAAGAAAAAAAAAACACAGAACCAGTAGCAACAAAGGATCTTGAACTCCTGAGCGTCCTCATCGTCCATCTCCTCAGAATCAACAGCCTCCATCTCAGTACCATCAAGAATCACAGGTACATGTATCGTGGGCTGGTGACGACATCGCTGTGGGTGAGAGATACGCTGTGGGCGACGACAGGAGCAGCTGAAAATACCCTTCCACATCTCCTTCAGCGTAGAGGTTGCCCACTGCTACCATTCTCCAGATGGCATGTCTTCCGGTGGCCTCGAAGGGTCTGGGAAACCATAAGTCTAATCGTCAGTAGCAGCAGGACATGCGTCGTGCTCAATAGCTGAAGCAGCAGCTCTAGATGATGTGCCTCTAAGCACATCGGAGCTAAGCGGACCAGCTCAAAAAAGCTCCAGAGAAGGCTGAAAGTAGAGCATCAGAGGCTCATCAGTGATGCATGTAAGCTTAGGCTCGGGAGAGGAAATAGGCGTGCAACACCAGATGAATCAGCAAAATGCCACAGGAACTCTCTCCCCGTGATGTCTCCCTTAATCCAATGCATACTCTTCAGATGTTCGAAGTTCATAGTAGACCTTGTGGTGCATATCGTCATCTGACTCATGTCAATCCCAAAGTGGTCAAAAATAGGATTCAAGAGACTTCCAACAGACTCTGTCTTCTGTGTTGTCCCCTTGAAAGGCTTAGTCTTGAGGTCCTCCAGATGGTGTGCAAACACAGCTCCCATGTTCACGTTGGCTTCCAAGTGGCCATCCGGATACTGCTCAATGTAAATGATCTTACCAATTGATATACCATGGATTTTAGGGTTTTTAACCATGGTATATGTGTCATTTATCGAGTCTTTTACTATGTTTTAGAGTATTTTCAGGTGTTTATTAGGTACAAGCACATTTGGAGCATATTTGGTGATTATAACACTTTCTGGAGCTATTTGGAGTATTTGGCCGAGAGATAGACTTCACTGTCAATATTTCAGAGCTGCAACGATCGACACACTTGTGGCGTCGATCGTTGCATATGCGAGATGGGCCAAGACAACGGTTTAATGAGAAGAATTGGATATTGCAAGTTTACCCAGAAGTTTCCATAATTACAAAGAAGCCCCAGCCGACTTTAGACCAATATATAAGAGTTTTTAAGCCATTGTTTAGGCTACGCTTTTCTTAAGTTTTATTTTATTTCAGAGAGCCTTAGGGGCTGATCTTGTTCTCGAAAGAGACTTGATTTCGAACCCCTGTTGATTATTCTGTTTAATGATATTTGGTTTTCTACTTATGATATTTTCTGTCTCAATGAACATGTCTGAGTAGATTACCTGTTAGGTTGAAGGATTCTCATTAGGGATTTCATGGAACTATAGTTTAATTAATCTGTAGGGATTCATATCTGCTAGTTCTTTGTTTAGGTTGTTCTTAATGCTTAATCTGAAGTAGCTAATCAGAATTATGATGTTAGGCTGATTAATGCAGCGAAAGTTGGTTAATTTAGCTAGAAAGAACCTAAATGAGCAATTAAACTTCTCGCAAACGAAAGTTTGGTTTAGGTTAATTGTGAACATATCAAACTTGGAATTAATGCTGGTTTAATCTGTTAGTTCTCGCAAACGAAATTTTGGTTTGCTGCACTTAGACTTAGAGAATTATCGCAAAGGAATTTGGTTAGTTCTATATCCGTGTTTGAGTTCTAGAACAGTTTATGATTAGATCCAGACTGATTGATTGCTTGTGTTCATGATTTCCTGAGAACTCCTGAAACCTAACGCTTCGCCTCCTTGCTCACAAACCACTCCTGCTACTGATTTACTTTTCTGCTCTGCTTTTAGTTTAATCACCTTTGCTTTCTCCTAGTTTAATCTTTTCTGTTCTTATCTATCGTTGACCGGAGTCCCTGTGGATTCGATACCCTAAGTACTACAACTACATCACTGTGCACTTGCAGTTAGAATAGGGTTAAAACTACACCTATCAAGTTTTTGGCGCCGTTGCCGGGGACTCTTTTGAGTCCTCGATAGATTTGAACTTAGGGTTTAGACTAGGATTTTCGTTTTTAATTTTTGCTACTAATTTTTTTTTCTTTTTTTTTCCTTGCGTTTCAGGTACGCCTGTAATCGCTTTGCATCGATCGACACTAACCTGTCGATCGTTGCATTCTTGAGCCTGCATCGATCGAATCTACTCTGCATCGATCGACACAGTGCGAAAGAATGATAGGAATGATGGAACGGATGTTGGAAAATCAGCAGAATAACTCGTTCTGCAGATGCTATGGTTCCAATTCATTCACCAGAGACTATGAATCTCCATCATATCAGCATGTTCCTCCTTACAATACACAGTCTAATAACCTGATGAGCATGATGGAGCAGTTACTGGGAAGACAGGAAGAGGAGAGGAACTACATAAATGGTTCTGGGTTTCAAGGAAACAGGTATGGAAATCAGCAAGGTAGTTCCTATCAAAGGACTTATGGATCACCCTCCTATCAGACATCTCCTGCTGCTAATGCTTATGAGAGCAAGATGGAATCCATGATGGAGCAGCTGCTAGAGGATCAGACTAAGACTGCTATGGACTTCGACAGGAAGCTGGATGCTATACATGAAAATCTGAATGGGAAGTTTGAATAATTGAGCACACATGTGAAGGAGCTAGATGTCCAAGTTCAGCAGACAGCTGGAGCAATGTAAAGACAAAATGAAGCTAGGAAAGCTGAACAGTACAAATCCATCAGAGTTGTGACCTTAAGGGATGAGATTGAGTTGCTAGGTGAAGAAGAGAGCATAATCTCGGATTTTCTGGATGAATATTGTCTGTCTGAGACATGCATCGATCGACACCCCCTTAGTGTCGATCAACACGCCGTTCTGACGGCAATTTCGAGTTCTTACGACAAACAGAATCGCCTTGCATCGATAGACACACATCATGCAACGATCGACACAGAACGCAGACATGACCAGAAACCTGCAACAGTACCAGAACGAGTCTATAAGCCCCCTGTGCCATATCCTAAGGTTCCTAAACCTTCCAAACAAGAGCTAGAAGTGGCTAACTGCATGAAAGTGATGGATAAGAAGGTGAATAAAACACCACCAGTTGAAACTTCGCGAGTTCATGCAAAGAAGATGATCTCCACTGATGGTCATCTGAAAGAAGAAGTTCAGACTGGTGGAACTACAATATCTGATAGTGGAAAGAAGAAGATGGCAGTTCCTCTTAAACCTGTTCTAACATCTTCAGTACCTGCAACTGCTCATAAGCAGAAAGCCCCAAACATCAGATCTGCATCAAAGGTAAGGTACAAATCACCTAAGCTTAAACCTTCTGATCACATTGTTTTGAATGCAGGAAAACGCAGTAGACCTCCCAAGTTTCGCTCCCGCCCTGATTCTGATTTATCTTTCCTTGGGAAGCCTCATGATCATAATGCCTATACACCTCCTTGGATGAAGAGATACTCACAGAGACATTCAAAGTCTCTGTTGAAACCGCCATGAATCAAATCTCTTCCAATAGTCAAGCTAATGACTAAAAACAAGCGCTGAGTGGGAGGCAACCCACTAGTAGGTTCGTTTTTGTTTTTCAATTTTCGTTTTGGTTTTGGTATTTTTAATTTTTCTGTTTAAGTGTGTTCAGATGCGTGAGAAACAGACAGAATCGCACTGCATCGATCGACACAGCTAGTGCATCGGTCGATGCAGTCGCGATTTACGGTTTACCGATACGATTGCGGTTCAGACATCGGTTATCTCAATAACGGCGAGCGATAATCGCCTTGCATCGATCGACACCCTTGGGCATCGATCGACGCAGGGCGACGACAGGTAAGTGTTCTGCAACTTTTCGGATTGTTTCAAATTTTATTATTATTCTCACCAAGCTCATGCCTTGATTACACTGGGGACAGTGTAGTTTAAGTGTGGGGGAGGAAGCTACTGACGCACGCTTTTGTTTTCTTAGTTTTTCAAAATTTGTTCTATTGAGTCAAAATTTGTATGAAACTATGATTTTTTCGAGGAAAATTTTCGCTTGAACAGGAACTAAGTGACCATTGGACAGACTTGCAGAGCCTCTATGACTATTAGAAAACCCAGA
The DNA here is from genome assembly GCA_030180135.1 of Orychophragmus violaceus. NCBI lineage: Eukaryota > Viridiplantae > Streptophyta > Magnoliopsida > Brassicales > Brassicaceae > Orychophragmus > Orychophragmus violaceus. The sequence continues at coordinate 24,732,445 of CM058238.1, forward strand.
CACAGATCAGCCTACTAAGGACACCCACATCACTTCAGGTATCAGAGGATCCTTTTACTGACTTCACCTTAATACTGACTTAGATTTCTCACCTAAGGGCTTGGTATACTTTGTGTCGGATTCCCTTGTTAGTTCTGACACAGCCTGTCAACCTATCCTATTTAGTCCCCTTCTCCCCTTCCATAAAAAAAAAGATAATAAACTGAGGATGAGTTGGTAACTCCGAAGTGGTCATGGGAATAGTAGCAAACACTATTATCTCTTATGCGATCCATGGAATGTGTCCAAAGTACACCCCTTAACGGGAAGAACACTGATAAAAAAAAATAAAATGATACCCAGTGGGGAAAAATCAGTTGTTAAGGAAGGGAAAGAGAAGAAAGTGACTAGAGAAAGATAGTATGGTGGTCTAGAGCTGATAAGGTAAGAATCCATGTGCCCTTTGATCGATACTCCTTAGGTGAGACCGCACTTAAATACTTGCAGAAGTCAGTAGGGTGAATTTGAATGCTTGAATGTGATTGTGGAGTTTACTTGGGACAGTGGCTAAGTGTGGGGGAAGTACATTGTGGTCTTGAGTTCCGTAGGAAAGTTTTCAGTGGCTTACTAAGTGAATGTGATTGTGAAAGTTCCTAGGACGAAATGAGTTTCTGTGTTTTCAAACTTCTTTTCTTATGCTTTGGTTCTTTACTTGCTTGAGGACAAGAAAAGGCTAAGTGTGGGGGAGTTGATATACCATGGATTTTAGGGTTTTTAACCATGGTATATGTGTCATTTATCGAGTCTTTTACTATGTTTTAGAGTCTTTTCAGGTGTTTATTAGGTACAAGCACATTTGGAGCATATTTGGTGATTATAGCACTTTCTGGAGCTATTTGGAGTATTTGGCCGAGAGATAGACTTCATTGTCAATATTTCAGAGCTGCAACGATCGACACACTTGTGGAGTCGATCGTTGCATATGCGAGATGGGCCAAGACGACGGTTTAATGAGAAGAATTGGATATAGCAAGTTTGCCCAGAAGTTTCCATAATTACAAAGAAGCCCCAGCCGACTTTAAACCAATATATAAGAGTTTTTAAGCCATTGTTTAGGCTACGCTTTTCTTAAGTTTTATTTTATTTCAGAGAGCCTTAGGGGCTGATCTTGTTCTCGAAAGAGACTTGATTTCGAACCCCTGTTGATTATTCTGTTTAATGATATTTGGTTTTCTACTTATGATATTTTCTGTCTCGATGAACATGTCTGAGTAGATTACCTGTTAGGTTGAAGGATTCTCATTAGGGATTTCATGGAACTATAGTTTAATTAATCTGTAGGGATTCATATCTGTTAGTTCTTTGTTTAGGTTGTTCTTAATGTTTAATCTGAAGTAGCTAATCAGAATTATGATGTTAGGCTGATTAATGCAGCGAAAGTTGGTTAATTTAGCTAGAAAGAACCTAGATGAGCAATTAAACTTCTCGCAAACGAAAGTTTGGTTTAGGTTAATTGTGAACATATCAAACATGGAATTAATGCTGGTTTAATCTGTTAGTTCTCGCAAACGAAAGTTTGGTTTGCTGCACTTAGACTTAGAGAATTATCGCAAAGGAATTTGGTTAATTCTATATCCGTGTTTGAGTTCTAGAACAGTTTATGATTAGATCCAGACTGATTGATTGCTTGTGTTCCTGATTTCCTGAGAACTCCTGAAACCTAACGCTTCGCCTCCTTGCTCACAAACCACTCCTGCTACTGATTTACTTTTCTGCTCTGCTTTTAGTTTAATCACATTTGCTTTCTCCTAGTTTAATCTTTTCTGTTCTTATCTATCGTTGACCGGAGTCCCTGTGGATTCGATACCCTAAGTACTACAACTACATCACTGTGCACTTGCAGTTAGAATAGGGTTAAAACTACACCTATCACCAATCACAAAATACAGCAGTAAAAGCTCAGCTATCCGCATCATCCCGGGCTTACCAAGAAAACGCACAAGATACCGCAAGACAGGATGCCTCACTGTGGACTGTTTGGTAGTCTAGGAGTCATAGATCACATTAACAAAGTGTACCAGAATATCTGCACATCTTGCCATGGCTCAGGCAGATTCACTTGCTCTCTAGTCCTGTCAAACCAGTAGATGTCGCAGAGCTCAGGAATGGTGATCATGTATCGCACTCCCTTAGCCATGAAAGTCAGTGTTCCCTCAGAAGCTTTTCGGATCACCGAATTAGTGTAGTACACTCGGATTGTCGCCATGAACTGTCTGACAAGCTCCTCATGGAAATCATAGTGCTTGGTACAGATGGTACCAAAGCCAATCGTCCTGAGGATGCAGAGAACATCTGATCTAATCTTCAGCTTCGACATTGTGGTGTTGCAGGCGAACCGTGTGGGAATGATCTTGACGCCTATCCAAGCATTGTAGAACAAAGAATTATAATCATCCCACTGCTACGAGATCTCTCTATGAGTGCAAGCGACTGTCTTATACTCCTCCTCAAGGTCATCCTCCCAGACCCGATTGTAACGGAGCTTCAGATTTTCCATCCTTGGCCAAGGTGAGCGTGTTTTCGGGTCGCGGACTTTAGTAGCAGCAGAAACATCCTCTCACTGTGGTGAAGAACTAGAAGCAGAGGCTTCGGTAGCCTTCCTTGCTCGCTTTGAGGGTTGTCGTTTGTCCATCTGCAAGACCTAAACAGAAAACCAAAGCATGAGACTCAAAGATACAAAATTTCAAAATCAAGACACCATCAGATTGAGTCTAGACAATCATCCACAACACTGAAATCAACCATTTTCCATCCCAGTTTGTTCTAGCTATCAACGGATTCAACGAATGAGAGAGTTCGTCATCAAACCAAAAAAAATTCGGAACTCTCTAATGAACTAAGAAATCAGTATGGGGACCCTAGTATTCATCCAACAGAGCCTAAATAGGCAAGAATCAATCATTGAAACAAGCTATTTGAGGCGAAATCGAAGATTTTTACCTTAGGGAACGAATTGGAAAAAGGGAGATTGAGAGTCATACCTTTGTAGATCGATGAAACAGATGCTAGAAGTGGATAGAGGGGAAAAAATCGTATGGAATAGCACTTTGAATCACTCGATTTGGTGCAGAAATGATAAAGATGGCGATATTGGAAGAGAGTTCGCAAGAGGAGAAGTGAAGAAGATTAAGTAGGGGTCGCGAGTTTTAAAGAAAACTTACCTCTTTTATATCGATGTCGACCGACACTAAAAGTTAATATCGATCGACATTGATTCTCGGCTCCTAATCGACCCTGGAAATCGACCGTGGTCGATTATTGTTCGTGCTCAAAATTCTCGACTCCGGTGTCGACCGACACTACAAGTAATGTCGATCAACACTCAATCCTGAGTGCTACGGGTCCTGCGAAACTTAACAAATATACCAAAAACCAAAAAGATCAAAAAGATCAAAAAGCAAAACCAAAAGTCCCACTATGCGCTTGTTTAACGTCATTAGCTTAACTGAACTGTGATCAAGCAGTGGCTGGAGTATACAGATGACCGATGTCGCCTTCTGGAATCTTGGATTTCGCCAAGTAGTGTTAACACTTTTCCCATTGACAGTTAACTCCTTGCATTTGGAAGTCACCAAGGTAACAGCACCGTGTGGTCGAGCTTCCTTGACGGTAAAGGGACCTGACCAACGAGAACGCAATTTTCCATGAAACAATTGTAAACATGAATTATACAGAAATACCTGGTTATTCGGTTCGAAGTGGCATGATATGATCTTCCTATCATGATATGCCTTTGTACGCTCCTTGTACAGCTTTGAGTTCTCCTATGTGTGGTGGCGAATCTCATCCAACTCATTCAGCTGTATCAAACGCCTTTCTGATGCAGCTTTGAGATCGAAATTCATCTGTTTGACAGCCTATCTAGCCTTGTTCTCAATCTCAACCGGAAGGTGACAAGCTTTCCCATAGAGGAGATGAAACGGTGTAGTCCCAAGTGGCGTCTTAAACGCAGTCCTGTAGGCCCATAGCGCATCATCCAGCTTAGAAGGACCTTTCCCACTGTCTTCTCCATAATCTCCTTGATTTGTCTTTTGGAAACCTCAACTTGTCCACTTGTCTGAGGGTGATATGGAGTAGCCACACGATGATTAACACCATGCTTCTTCAGCAACTTCTCGAAGACCTTGTTGATAAAGTGAGAACCGCCATCACTTATTACAATCCTAGGCACTCCAAATCTGGGGAAGATGATAGTCTTAAACAACTTAAGAACTACAGAAGAGTCATTGGTCGGACTAGAAATCGCTTCAACCCACTTAGATACATAGTCCACAGCAACCAAGATATAATTATTCTCGTAAGAAGATGGGAATGGTCCCATAAAATCGATCCCCAGCAGTCAAAGACTTCAACCTCCAAGATAAAGTTCTGTGGCGCCTCTTGCTAATCTTCCCTCTCCTCTGACAGACATCACACTGCGAGACAAACAATTGAGCATCCTTAAACATCATAGGCCACCAGAAGCCTGCTTGAAGAACCTTGGACACTGTCTTGAAAGTAGCAAAGTGTCCAGCATACTCAGAACAATGGCAGTGATACAACACATTTGCAACTTCAGACTCTGCGATGCAACGTCTGTAGATACTATCAGAATAGTGCTTGTACAAATAAGGCTCATCCAAATAATAGCGCCTGATTTCCCGAAGGAATTTCTTCTTAGCATAGCCTTTAAAGACTTCAGGCTCATCCTCTGCAGCAAGATAATTAGCTATATCGGCGTACAAAGGTCTAGTAGAGAGAGAACCTTGGGTAAGTGCAGCTATAAACATGTCAGCCTGACCATCCGAAATACCTTCGCTTGTTTGCGATCGATGTCGACCGACATTGATATTGATGTCGGTCGACATTGTTTCCAATCGACCACAAGATGTCGGTCTTGATCGATTTTTGTTTGTGTTTTCGAGTCCGATGTCGATCGACGTTGAGTGGGTGTCAATCGACACCTGTCCCGAGGCTCGTGAAGATTGCAGAAATCTTTCATATTCCGTCTGAAAACCAGTCTCAAACGTGTAGATGTTCTCTTCTGGCAGAAAATCATCTATAGGAACGTCCTCATCGATACTAATCCGTGAAAGATGATCATCCACACCGTTTTCCACTCCTTTCTTATCTCTTACTTCTATATCAAACTCCTGAAGAAGCAGATTCCATCGAAGAAACCTTGGCTTAGCATCCTTCTTCTGCATCAAATAGTTAAGTGCAGAATGATATGTGTGCACAACTACTTTGGATCCAATAGGATACGGACGAAACTTCTCAAAGGAAAAAACAACTGCTAGCAACTCCTTCTCAGTTATTGCATAGTTATTTTGCGCATCATCAAGAGTCCTGCTAGCATAGTAGATAGCATGAAGCTTCTTGTCTTCTTATGACCAAGTACAGCTCCTACTGCGTATTCACTAGCATCACGCATAACCTCGAAAGGCAAATTCTAGTCCGTAGACTGCACAATTGGAGCAAAAATCAAAGCCTGTTTCAGCTCCTGGAATGTGGAATGGCACTCATATGTGAACTCAAACTTCACATATTTGCAGAGAAGTGCAGAGAGTGGTCTAGCTATCTTGCTGAAGTCTTTAATAAACCTCATGTAAAATCTAGCATGCCCAAGAAAACTCCTCACTCCTTTCATTGAATCTGACGCCTGCAGTCCTGTCATCTCTTCGATCTTAACTAGGTCAACCTCAATCCCTGCCTCAGATACTATGTGTCCAAGTACAATGCCATCTCTGACCATAAATGACACTTCTCCCAATTAAGAACCATGTGCTTCTCCTCACATCTAGCTAGTACCTTACACAGATTATCTAGAAAAGCGTGGTAGGATGATTCGTAGACAGAGAAATCATCTATAAAGACCTCCACAAAGTCCTCAATCATGTCTGTGAAGATAGACATCATACATCGCTGAAACGTCGTAGGAGCATTACACAGTCCAAATGGCATCCTGCAGTATGCATATGTGCCATATGGACATGTAAAGGTGGTCTTCTCCTGATCCTCTGGGTGAATAGGAATCTGAAAGAAACCAGAATAACCATCCAAAAAGTAGTAGTATGGATGATTTGCCAACCTTTCCAGCATCTGATCATTGAAAGGTAGTGGAAAGTGGTCTTTTCTGGTGGTTGCATTCAACTTCCTGTAAACAATACACATCCTGTGACCAGTAATTGTCCGTGTAGGAATCAACTCATCCTTGTCATTGTTCACCAATCTGACTCCTCCTTTCTTAGGAACCACATGAACTGGACTTACCCAATCATTGTCTGAGATAGGATAGATGATCCCAGCATGCAACAGCTTCATGATCTCCTTCTTCACAACCTTTTTCAGGTTAGGATTCAAACGCCTCTGATTCTCAATTGACGACATACTCTCATCCTCAAGGTGTATCCTATGCATGCACAAGTCTAGAGAGATACCTGAAATATCATCAAGAGAATAGCTAAGAGCTTTGCGATGCTTGCGCAGCTTGCTTAACAATAAAGTGAGTTATGCGTTATTCAAATAATCATTAACAATAACATGATAAGTAGAATTCTGACCAAGAAATGCATATTTGAGGCCTGCAGGTAGTTGTTTCAGCTCAATCTTTGGAGCTTTCTCCTCGCTCCAATCTCCAAGTGTCGCATCTTTTTGTGAAGTGCCAACCAGCTCCTCTTGAGCTACCAACTGCATCACATGCTCACTAGCGTCCATCAGTCTGACATACCCAGCAGTAGTGCCATCCTGAACCTCATAATCCTGCTCAATTCCCATAAAAGCACGCTTCAAAGGGTCTACAGGATGCATCGAATGGAAAAAATCTGCAGCCAGATTATCCAATGTGTCTACATAGAAAATCTGTCCATCAATCATCGGGTGTCTCATCAGCTTATCCATGTCGAAGTTCACCACCAAATCACTCACGTTCAGTCCAATTTTCTCTCTCTTCACATCAATGATAGCACCAGATGTAGCTAAGAATCGTCTGCCCAAGATAAGAGGATATTTAGGCTCATCATTGTAATGCAAGACTACAAAGTCTGTCGGAATCACACATCCTCCAATCTTCACTGGTACATCTTCCAACAGACCTTCAGGAATCCTGATAGAGCGATCAGCTAGAATCAGAGAGATCCTAGTAGGTGTGAAGTCTGTCATCCCCATCTGCATAGCAACTGAATACGGCATAAAATTAACGCTCGATCACAGATCATACAACGATCTCTCAAACATATCTCTGAAGATAATACAGTCTAAGACAAAGCTTTCTGGATCTTTCTGCTTCTGCGGGATTCTGTTCTGGATGACAACACTACAGACTTCCCTGATCATCATTACACACTCTTCATCTCCCATGTCAGAAGTTAGCATCTGCTTCAAACACCTCTTCACCACTGGATTAGTGTTGATAGCATCTAACAATGGCATTGGAAGAGTGAGCTTGCTCAGTATAACAGTGTATTTAGCCTTGTATCGCTCAAATTTGGATTGCTTCGGGTTCCTTGGGAAAGGTACTTTGGGTTTATACACCTTCCGATATGCAACAGGGGTCTTTTTCTCAGCATCAGACCATGCACGAGGTTGATGTCGATCAACATTGGGTGGGTTTCGATCGACATCGATAGATTTTCTCTTGTAATCGGTCTCATAATCGACCATGGTCGATTTCTTTCCGCCGTGAGAACTCGAAACCTTCAGTGTCGATCGACACTCAGGGTTAGTGTCGCCCGACACTACCCTTTCGACAGCTTCCTCTTCTTCTTCCAACTCTTCTAACTCCACGACTTCCTTAGCACTCAACTGCCTTTTGGGGACAGTTTAGAGCTCTGTCCCACTCCTTAATTTTATAGCATTGCACTAATGCTTAAGATTGGTATATGTCCTTCCAGGAAGGAATCCATCTTGCCTCTTAACAGCACCAGCAGCCTGAGCAACTTGAGTATCCAACTGTTTTACATGTGTGCTCAAAGACTCAAACTTCTCATTCAGATTTGTGTAAAGGGCATCTATTTTCTTGTTTAAATCCATTGTGGTCTTTGTCTGTCCCTCAAGTAGTTGCTCCATCATAGCTTCCAATCTACTCTCATGAGCATTAGTAGCAGGAGGTGTCTGGTATGAAGAAGCTCCATAAGTCCTTTGCTGAAAAGGTTTCTTAAACGTAGGTTTCTAACCAAATCCAGAAGTGTTTTGATTGCTTGTGAAAGCACTCTTCTGACCACTACCAGTGAAGAATCTGTTACCTTGCTGATTTCCAAACATGTTTCCTTGAAAACCAGATCCAGCGATGTAGTTCACATCCTCTTCTTCACAACACTCATCATACTCAAATACCTCAACATCTTGAGCAAAGTGGAAATTCTTCTTCCCAATCAGTAGGCTGTCAATAGAGTCAATCTTGTTCTTCATGTCAACTATCCTTGACCTATCAACTTTCCCACAGGATTTCTGCCTCTCCAGATCAGCATTCTTAGTGTCATTGCTGCACACCAAGCTTTCAATCAACTCCTTAGCTTGCTCTGGAGATTTGGTGTTGAAATTCCCATTGCTAGCAGCATCCAGAGCCATTTGTTACCATAATCAACATCTCTGAAGGAAATGCCCAGCAACTAAACTTTAGAGATACCATGATGAGGGCAGTCTCTCAAGTAGATCTTAAACCTCACCCAAGCAGTCTTAAGAGGCTCTGTAGGTCCCTTCTTGAATGTCAAAAGCTCATGTCTAAGCTGATCAGATCGAGCATCATCATAGAAGTGTCTCAGGAACTTCCTTTTGACTTCATCCCAAGTATTCAGAATCCCAGCTGGAATCTACTTCAGCCAATGTGCAGCTTCTTTTCTAAGAGAGTGAGGGAATAGCTTGCAGTGTAGGAAGTCATAGCTCACTCCATTATGCTTCATTCCTGTGACTAGAGACTCAAAGTTCTCTATGTGATCCATAGGCTGCTCATGTGGGTGTCCATGGAAGAAGTTTTGTCCCACAAGCGTAAAGTAAGAAGTCTTTAGCTCGAAATCATTCCGTGCAAATGGAGGAGGTGCAATCGCAAACCTCTTGGTGTAGAAAATGTCAGGCCTGTTGTAATCAGCCAGTGTCCTCCCAGCTGGAGGATTAGGTGCTCTAGGTGGCTCTTCAACTTTTGGATTAGGTGGTGGAGGTGATGGATTAGGCTGTCCATTAGCTCCTTGTGCTCCTGCATTAGGATCAAAAATCTGCTGTTCATTTGCAGGGATCACAATCATGTTCCCATCAGCATCAATCCTCTCTCCCTGATCATTGTACGGATTGTTTTGCAAATCTCTCAGAACACCTTCAGCATCTTGAATCAACATAATAGCATTCAGATTCATCATCTTCGCTACTTGTTTCTGAGCTTAGCGGTTCATTCTCAAGTCTAGCAAGCTCCTGATTCCTGAGATTCAAAAGCTTCTCGTCCGGGTTGCTTCTGGTGTGACGACTAGGCATACACTGAACTCAAAACTGATTCTGAGCTCGATGTCGATCGACATTAAATCAACGTCGGTCGACACTAAATATTCATGTCGTTTCCTGCAGCAACAAAGACAAGCGAGACAAGAGATGTGAGTAACAAAGAGAAGAAAATACTTAGTCTAAATTCTAGCACAAAATATTTCGGCGAACCCAAAGAGTCATCGGAAACGGCGCCAAAACATGATAGAGCAAATTTTAATCCCTATTTCTAACTACAAGTGTACATTTTCGAAGGATGTAATATCTATGGTATCGAATCCATAGAGACTCGAGTTTCACGCGATAGATTGTATGCAGTCGAATTAAGCTAAGTAAGATGAAAGCAATAAATAACAAGTAATTAAAAAGGTGTTTCCAATATGAGAAAGACGCTAGACTTAGGATGTTCTAAGGAAATCATGCAATGTCAGACACTTAACTAATTAAGATTCAGATTAAGCACATGTTCAAGAACTAGAATCACATATGTCAAATAATTCAACTCTCGCTGCAATTATTCTCTATGTCTAGCAACCCAACGATTCAAATCTCTTTGCAATCTTAGAGTTCTAGACAAGCATTAATAACAAGTTCTTTAGTTCACAATTCTCCCAAACCAAATCTCTTTGTATCTAGTCAAATTCTTCACTCTAAGTTCTGTCAGATTATAATTCACACTCTCGTGCCAAATTAATTATCTAAGATCCAAACCCTAGTTGATCAGTCAGAATTCAGTTTTAATCTCAACTTAGGTGATGAACAGATAGTTTTAGAATCTTAATTATTCAATGATCTAACAAAGCATGAAAACCCTATGAGCACTACAAGAAATATGGGCATTGGTAGCAGTTCATTGTAGCACTAATTCACGAACTGCTACTAAAAATGCCAAAATTGGATTACAACTCTATCGTAGCATTAAATTCGCACTAGGAAAAATTTTCATGAACGGAGAACAAAAAAATCAACAAAAATCTACTTTTTTACCAATTTTTCACATCTGTAACACATTGAGCGCCAAACACTTAGCCAAAAATTCATTTTACCACCATTTTTTTGGGCGTAATGAGATTTTCTGCTAAAGTCATTTTCTCACATAATCAAAATAATTCATTGAACCGATCCAAAACTAAACATCAAAAAAAAATTCCCAGCTCTCTTCATCCTCCATCTCCATCTCCATCCCCATCTCCAGACATGCTCTCTTCATCCTCCATCTCCCTTTCTGCTTCTCAATGGTTGTACAAATCGGTTCGGTTATCAGTTCACTCGGCCGCGTTGAAGATAAGAAAATCCCTCTCCATCAACAAGATCTCACTGGTAAATCCGGAAATTAGGGTTTCTTCCCGCCACCGAATACCTCGCCGGAAATTGTCTCCGACCTCTACGTTTCGTCTTCCAGGCACTGTTAAATGATAACCCTTTAACAATTTCTTCTTTCCGGGTTTCCTGATATACATTGGAATATAATTTCGTCATGTTTCGTTTCCGACTTAGGTCGAAATCTATCGACTTGGTAGGTCTCTGTAGATTTAGAACAGGTGCCAGGGTATGTATTGGACAATCGAATCTAGATAGAGAGATGTCAGGTTTAGCCTGTAATTCGTGTAACAAGGAGTTCGAAGACGACGCTGAGCAGAAGCTCCATTACAAGTCCGAATGGCACCGTTACAATCTCAAGCGCAAAGTAAGTGAATCTCTGGTGTTTTGTTTAAGCTTCTTTGATTTCGACTTAAATTAAACTCAGCTACTTTTATTTTGTGTTTTGGTGAGATGCTTAATACTACATTCCTAATTGCGGCTGTCTTGATCTTTTAGTCTTGTTACAACAAGATCAGATTTGTGTCTCTTAGTTTAATTTTCGTCTGGTGTAGTGTTTAATCTCCATGGTTTCTCTTATTATTATCAGGTGACAATGCTATTGTATGTCACTGGCTGCAGTTCCTCGGATAAGATCTTTCAGAGCAGCTCTTTTCCTAACAATGGGATTCTCAGGCGTCATACCTGCCTCACATGTGCTTTACCTTCACAAGGATCATCCAAACGTGCTTATCGCTATGGTTTACGAGCTTGCGATGGCTGTGTTGTATGCAACAGGAGCTGGGTTTTATGTTAGCCGTATACCTGAGAGATGGAAGCCTGGAGCTTTTGATATTGCTGGACATAGCCATCAGATATTCCATGTGTTTGTAGTCTTAAGTGCTCTTGCTCATAGTGTTGCCTCTCTTCTTATCATGGATTTTCGACGGGCTTCACCTTCTTCTGCCTTTTAAGCAAGCAAAGAATTGTAAGATGTTTAGTGACATTTCATTCAATGTATCAACGTATGTTGTTCCATAGAAGATGCGGATTCGCAATGTACAACAACCCAATATATTCAAAGTATTGAACTTTGGGTCTTGTTCATGATATTAAGATCTCAACTTGCTTAGTGTACATACAAAAAGAATCATGGAACCTCTTTAATCAGTTGATACAGAGAGTTATGGGATCGAAGTTCAATATTACTCATACACAAAATCCAACATCTCGTCTATTATATGTCTCATACCAACATACCAAATTTTAAAATAAAAGATGTTAAAAATTAAACATACACAATCTTTATTTTGATTTAGGGTATATTTTGGGGTTAGAGGTTGAAATATTATTTGTTTTTTAGAACATTGTAGTATAGGTTAAGGGTTTATGGTATTGGAATCCCTCTCACTTATTTTACATAATACCCTAAACCCTAAACAAATACTACAATGTCCTAAACCCTAAACATATATTTCAATACCCTAAACTCTAAACTTATACTACAATGTCATGGACCCTAAAATTGAATAAAAATACAAAATTTAAAACTTGTAATATTATAAGTAATTTTAATAACATAGTTTTTCTAAACAAAAATCAAATAATATAAAAGTAAATATCTTATAAACATTTGATTTAGAGTTTAGGGTATTGGATTGTTTAGGGTATTAGAGGGTTTAGGTACAATTATTACATATACTATAAGTTCAACTAATATAAAATTTAAAGTCTCACAAATAAATGTATATGGTTTAGGATATTTGGGGTTAGTAGTTAAGGTTTAGGGTTAGTGAAAATCAAATTCAATCATTTTTAGTTATTATATATACTTATTTTTATTATTCTAAATTATTTATAAAATTAAACAATTTTTAAAAGTTTTTTCTCTAACATTTTTAAATTTAAAATGCTTTAAAAAAAAAAGTTTTAGCATTTTTAATATTTTAAAATCATTTTGTGATCATTATATATTAAATATAGCCAAAAAGATTCTATTGGTTAAAACCATACTACATGGATCAGTTTCTAAACCATTGATTAAAAGATATCAATGGTTCAGATTTCATTCACGCGGATTGCACTTTTAAACCGTGAGATCCTTATCTCATTAAATCTCAACCGTTGGATATGTTTTTAACCTAATTAATTATTTGTCCTCTTCCCTCAATCACTCACGTCGTATCCCACCTTCGACTTCATTTTTTTTTCCTAAGACGGAAGGCATGAGAGATCTCTCGAGCTGCTCTCCAATGGCGGTAACAGTCCTTGGCTCCCTCTTCGATCTCTCGTCCCGTCTTCCTTCTCTTGTCTATGTCTTCGTTCTCTCTCATGTCCCGTCTTCCCCATCTTGGCTCCGTTGTCGGTATCTGTTAACTGTGATTTTTCCTATCTCTAGCTGCTCTCCCATAGCGGTTATGAATATGGAAGAACAAAGATGAAGACAGCTAAGGAGAGAAGGTTTCTAAGTTGGTGGAGAATCTGTATTCGAAGGTGGAGACTACGCGTCTTGATTTGGATCCGGTGAGATCTCGTCGGAGACAAAAGTGGACACAAGCGGGGAAGGGAAGACAAGATCTGGTACTGGAGGAGAGGGGACCGAGCTGCAGCTTCACTCACTCGATTCGTCAAGGTATAGTGAATTTAGTTATGAACATATGTTAATATTTAGTCGGCCTAGTATTACTTTTGTGGCTTGTTATTTGTGCTTGTTGGTTGATTTATGACCTTTAATTGTGTGTGAATATTTTTTGCAGGAATTGAAGATTGTATTTCCAAACGTCCAAGGAGTGAATAGTGGTAGTCACGTATGTGTGTTCTTCTGGCTTCTGTACTCTAAATACATTTTGTAAGTATCTAATCCAGTTTTTGTTTTCCAATTTTTCACTGCTTGTGGTTACTCATTGATGTCGTTAAATTGAGTACTAGTGCTATTAGCTCCCTTTTAGACCCATTTGGTTTCCTGGCTGTATTGAAACTTTCTCACTTGTTTCATTGCAGGTAATTTCTGAGATAATTGAAAGCACGCTTAGATACTGATAATTCTCTAAATATGTTTCAGTTGTTGTATTGATACCATCAAGACCATACATAGCTCGGATTCAAAAGAACTAGATAATCTCAACCGAGCAATCAGAAGTAGTCAGAGCTCGAGTTTGCAAGACAAAGAAGAACATGCACGTTTAAGAGGATCATCGACATTGTCAATAACAATGAATCATGTCTGTGTAGCCAAGTGTAGTTTAATATTTGTAACTAATGTATTGATATTTGGTTTAGATATATCAATAAATATATTTTTTTCCTAAATTAATTTTATTTTTAGCAGAATCTTTATTTTTAATTTTAATTAATTTCATAAATTAATTTTAACAAATTTAAATTATTTTTAGTCGTTTATTGTAATATACAATAGCACTAAATTAATGATATAATAAAATACGTCATGAAAACATATTCACTGGCACTAAAAATGTGTTATCATAATTTATACTACAGCACAAAAATATCGTCATGGAAAACTGCATCATAGCACTACACATGTGTTATAAAATAATTTTGAATAGCGATTATATAATGCTACAATATGTCCATTTATTATAGCATTGGAAAAAACGCTATGGTAGGGGGGTCTATTATAGCTGCGGCTGACATAGCGTTCATGAAAACGCTACTAAAACCCTATGATAGCGTTTTCAGTGTGCTACTAATGCCGATATTTCTTGTAGTGGAGAAATCCTAAATCTAACAAGGGTTACTACTCAGACATGATATCAATTAGACAATACATATTGAACAGAAACTCAAAGACTGAATAGATAGAAATAATGGGGTTCAAAATCCTCTCTCAAAGGTTCAAAATCCTCTCTCAAAGGTACAAAGTAGCAGAATCAGCCCCAAGCAATCTCTCAATCTCCAAAAGCCAAAAGCAATAAAAAAAGCAAGAACAAAAGATAAGAGAAAACAACTCTCCAAAAACCTAATTAAAAGACTAAACATGTTTTGGGGCCAAATTAGAAATAAGAAAATTTATGGGTCTTTTGTAATTCTTCAAAAGATGCCTCCACTTCGCGCATAACTTCTCGTTCAGGGTAAGTGTCGACCGACACTAAGGCAGTGTCGATCGACACTTAACCTTAAGTCCGACTCTAACTTTGGCTTCTTGCAGAAAAGTCCAGAAATGTCTCAAAACTCCTAGCTTTGCTCCAAACGTATGCTAACCTGTAAAAGACTCGATAGACTCGAAATACAAGGTTAAAGACTCAATATATACACTTATCTCATGGTTTAAAACCTAGAAAAACCATGATATATCACTTCCTCAAACCCAAAGAAAAATCCTTCGGGTAGGGAGCATTATACGTATGACGAGCTGGGCAAAGGAAAACACGTAATAATCAAAAAGCAAAAAGGGGAAAAGGAAGGGGAGAAAGTAGGAACCATACCATGAGCATGTTTCCATGATGACTGGTACAACCTATTTTGTCAGGAACTGATGCGCCATTAACCTTCGTGAAGAAATATCGATCCCGCCAGTTGGATATTTTGCTTACTGCGCCGTTAACAATCTTAATCCCATATCGGCTCCTGGCCGAAACATAGCATGTCCCAGTAATCATCTTGTTAGTTGATATCCTCATCGCCTCCTCAAAAAACCAGAGAGTCATGTTAACCCTCCCCTTAGCACCGAGCAATAAGGCACATACTACATTACAAACCGCAGCTGGACAAAGTTGAGAAAGAGCAATCTGACGCTGCTCACAATAACCCATCAGAAGCTTAGGAAGAGGAAACCAAAGGTGGCATTTGACAAACCAACAATCGTAAAGACAAATCCATCCATCAGGGACCGACCATGGCCGCTCATCCACAGTCGGGAGTCGGAGTACGAGGCCAGAACACGAGCATGGACTCTCATTATATCGTCTAAAGTCGCATGCTTGCACAAAGATTTCCGAACCTCGCGAGTCACACAGCCTTTTCCGTCCATTTCACTTCACAAACAACGCTCAAATAAGAGCCATCCACCTGGTATTTTGGAACATCAAAACGAAGACGACGACGCACAAAAGACAAGCTCTTCCCGCAAACCCGAGACTCACCCTCTTCATCAGCCAATTTCGGGACAGGTGAATCTGTCCCCAAAGAAACAAACGAATTATCATCATCACTGTCACTGCTGGAAGACGAATGATCAGACGAAGAACTCATAACCAAGTATCGGAGGAGGAAAAAAAAACAAAAGCAGCGTGAAGAAAAATGGATAAAAGAAGACCCATTTGGAGAATTTTTTAAAAAATTTGGCAGACATGAAGGGAACATCATCATTACCTCTGCGCAGATCCCAAGGCCCGACGGTTGCATGATCAGTGATGTTGCAGAAGATACACAATATTCCTATTGGTACGACCATTAGCACTTTCTTGTCCCCCCAAAGATATCGTGACACGTGCACAAGGGTACAAAGGAATAAAAAGGCCACGAAAGCTGAGCATGCCTAACAAGATTTCCGCTTGACTTAAACGATCAGAGAAATTCGCCGACTCCAACCAGATAGCAAATCGACGAACTGGGGAGGGGACTAATTGTTGGATATGGGTTTAACATCCATCCATAAGCCCATTGAAAATCTTGCTACTTTGATAAATCATCTCGGCCCAAAAAGACAAGCCCATTAAGGAGTCAACAGCCTAGCATGAAGTCAACTTCTCAGCGCTATAAATAGGACCCTTCACTCTTCATTTTAGACAGATTGTAACTTGCGAAGGCTCCGAGCTACTCTTATAAAGTTCCTAGCTCAAGCAACATTTAGGGAGCACGTCATTCGACGGACTCCCACCTCGTACCATCATGTTCATTGCTCAGCTTTGGCCTTAAGATTAATAAACAGTATGAGTCAAAATGGAGTGTAAACCAAAAAGATAAGGTTTCTTTGAAACATTTACATATCATTAGGGTTAGATTTTAGGTTTTTAGACTTTTTAGTTGAAATGATAAACTTGCATATACTTGTTATATTTCGAATATGTTAAACAATTTTGATGTGTGTTATAATGTTTACTTCATAATCTTGTAGTTTATGTGGTAATTAGTCCATTTAGGGTTTCATTTAGGATATAAAGACTTCTCTTATTAGTTTAGGAGACTTCGTATGAAGTTTTCTGAAACCAATTTTTTAACCTATGATGCGATTTTATCCAGCTATATAAGTGAGATTTTCTAATACTAACCGTAAAAGTAAGAATTACTCTCTTTCTCTACAACCGCAAGGGTGTAGTTTGTATCTACGGTTTCTCTATCTAAAAAGAAAGAACAATCTTCCCAAAGCATCGTCGCCGTTCCAGCTTATATGATTAGCCGTCGTTGTCTTCATCTTCGTCTCGAAACGGTTAAGATTTCTCTATTCTTGTTGTGCTAAGATTCAAAGACACTTGACCCATGTTATTCTGAGATTTGTTCTCTAGCTTTTTGTTTCGTTTGACCATTTAACAAATTTTCAACTAACACAAAAGTTTTGGATCTGAATCAAGTTTTGAAAAACGACTGCTTCTTTATCATTAGGTATTTGGTTCAAATAAGACTTCTTTTGTCGTCTGAATTCAAACTGGCAGAGAAGTCTTAAGGCAGAGAATTCTTTATCATTCATATTGGAGATCTTGTGGTCAAATTTTGAATTGTGTTATTGCTAATGCCAAACAGAATGGGCATATATAGTTATTCTCAAACGTCAAGTAGTTTATACACGAGTATGAGTTCTGCTTCTCGATGTAGATCCGAAGGATCTTATGGGTTTCCATAGAAATGTTCATGTGGATCGGTGCACATCATGCAAACTTCCAAGACAACTGATAATCTGTGAAATAGATTCTATGGATGTCGTAATTGGGATGTGATCCTTTTTATGTTGTGTAGATTGTATTTTATTCGAGTTTACAATATGGGAGTGGAATATAACTCCACGTTTTGTAATGTGGTTGTATAGAAAGGTGGCTACCATCTAATGAAGTGGTGGGATGAAGCAATGATGGAGTTTCAGGAGTTAAAGCTGGATGGGGATCAACATGGTAAAAAAAATGATTACATCTTTCTTTTTTATGCTGAAAATGAGTTTGTTACCACGTTGCACGATGAAGTCCATAAAACGCAAAAAAAGATATCTTAACTAAATGAGCTAATGATTGAGATTGAGAAGTGTTCCAGAGACATCAAGTTGAAGGGTGTTGGTGGCGTTTAGTTCATTAAACTGATGGTGGCTGTGTAGGTCTTATCGATGCGATCTTTTCTATTTTGCTTTGGTTCAGGGGATAATAGTTTAAAGCTTTGTTAAACTATCCAAATGTCTCCAAACTTAAAGACATATAATTGGTGGTTTTTTATTTTGTAATTTTTTAGAGGGTCTCTCCTTTTTTATATATCTTTGTAATCAAAAATCTATCTATATATATTTTGAAACGAACTTGAAAATATTTGAATTTCGGTACATTTGAAAATTCTGAATTCAGACTGCAAACGAAGTCTCCTGGAAACGAGTAGACTGAAAATGAAGTTCACTTTCAGATTGAAAAATGAAGTCTACTTTTAGTTTGATTTTTCCTAATATTTTTGAAATTTTGAGTGAAAATTTTGATTTTTGTATATTTTGGAAAATGAGGAAATTTTGAAAAATTATTCAGTAAATGAATGGGAAATTTTCTTTTTAATATTTTAAAAAATTGAAAGACCACATTTTTTTAATAACTTGCGCTTCCGCAGACTTCTTTGGAAGTCTTATGCAGATAAAATCTTAAATTGTATGAAAAAGTTAGAGAAAAATGTTTTCTTAAATATTTTCAATACAAAAAAAGTATAGGCAACTATGAAGTTTATAAAATTAAAATAAATTAAATCATATGAGCCAAGATGGGATGTAAACCATAAAGATAAGGTTTCTATGAAACATTTACAAAGATCATTAGAGTTAGATTTGAGGTTTAAATATTTTTCAGTTGAAATACTAAACTTGCATATTCTTGTTATATTTTCAATATGTTAAACAAGTTTGATGTTTGTTATAATGTTTACTTCATAATTATGGCTATTGAATGGTTACTAGTCTATTTAGGGTTTAGAAAACTTGTCGAGAAGTATTCTACACAGTAAAATGTTAAATTTAAATTAGAAATTAGAGAAAAATTAGAAAAATTGTCATCCGTATTTTCTTTCCAATCTTGATCTGCCACCGTCTCACAATTGCCATCATCATCTTCAGCATTTTCACACATATCGACATTACTCGTAGCATAGATAACGACTTGGCTCGAGGCACTTGCCTATTACTCGTGACATAAACCGGTGGAAAATCAGGGACCAACATTGATGCTGGTAAGCCTTGAAAAAACACCCGGACCCGAATATTGAACCGAACCGAAAAAGTATAATCGAACCCGAATCCGAACCTATAAAATACACGAACGGGTCTTCCCATATCCGAAGAACCAAAAACCGAACCAATAACCAAACCTAGAACCGAATGGGTACCCAGAATATTCGAATTACAATTATATATACAAAATATTAATTATATTTAGACTTAATATACCAAAATTATCAAAAATTACAATTATAAACTAAAATATATTGATTATTTTTAAACTAAAATAACTAAATTACCAACAATAAATAAAATATATGAAGGTTTTTGTTATATTTGCCAAAATTTGACACTTTTATTTAAATATAACTAATATTTATTTTTGTTTTATGTTTTTACCCGAACCGAACTGAACCCGAATGGAATCGAAACGAACCTGAACCAAAATTCCAAAATATCCGAATAGATCTTATATATTTAGATCCGAAAACTCGAAAAACCCGAAGCCAACCCGAACGCCCATGCCTAGCTGCCGGTAATAAATATGTTAAATCAATCAAATTTGCTTTTGTGCCCAACTTATAATCTTCTTGTGCCATTTGAACAAATTCACGATGTGTACAACCATCTCTCAAAGAGAACATTTTCTCTTCTTTCGCATTATCCACCATACCATACCAACATGATTCTCTAATCATCCAATATCCGTAGAAAACAAATAACTAAACCCTTATATGTACAAAAAACATGTATAAACCACATCAGCAAATGATATAACAATACATACCGCAAATGAAGTATGCAAATATGAGGTAAATAACCCAAAACATAAGAAACTGAATCCAAGAATAATATCACACATGAACTTATCATACACATACAATATCAAATACAATAATTTATACACACGTTAGAACAAGACTCCTGTTTTTGCAACATAGATAACCAAAAAATTATTTCTTGAAAAAAACGATATTTAGACTTCTTACGAATTCTGACATAAGACTTCGAATAGAAGTCTTCAAATATGAACTAAATTCCTAAAAACCTAACAAAATTGATTCCTCAAAAAATATCACAAATAAACATGTTATATTAATACATGAGCAGCAAAACTAAGTATATCACACTTGAGAATCATTAAAAAGTATAATATATAGTCCACAAATAAAAATTTATTTTCACAGACTGCAGACGAATTCTACATGTTTCCATAAAAAACTTCCGAAGAATTCTATTTTTAGGGTACTTTTACAATAGAAATTTTCCAAATGAGACTTCGAACAAAGTCTTCTTAGTATACATACTTCCTCTGAAGTCTCATTTGAAAAAATTCAGTGTAGCTTTGCATTTGACCAAAAGTTTGACTTTTCCTATAGACTTTTAGAGAAGTCTTAAATAAAATAGGGTAGTTTTGCATTTGACCAAAATTTTAATTTTTATTCAGAAGACTTCTTGAGAAGTCTGAAGTTTTTCCAAGCTTTTCGAAGAAGTCTTAAATAAAAATGGGGTAGTTTTACAATTGAACAAGTTTGACTTTTTTCAAAAAAAGACTTCGCAATATGTGTTAGTTTTTAAGACTTCTACGAAAGTCTTAATTTTTTTTTTTTAATGGTATTTTGGGTTTGACCAGAATCTCGATATAAATAATTTTAGACTATTCGAAGTCTACGAATTTCACCAGTCCGAATATTATTGTTTTCGATGATTAATATTTAGCAGACAACCCCAAAAGTACCATTTTCAAAATTTACTTCTCAAGAAGTCTCAAAAGTCAACAGTTGGTCATTTGCAAAACTAACCTCACTTTTTCAGCAAACTTCATAAAAAGTCTTCATGAAAAAAGTCAAATTTTGATCAAACCCAAAACTACCTCGCGTTTATAGAGACTAAAACGAGAAGTCCGGATTAAAAAAAATGAATACAAATGAAAATTTTCAGACGTAAAATAATGCCGTTTAATGGTAGACCAACCAAAAAACTCACTTGCAAAACTATCTCTTTGTTGACCACAGAAGAAAATGAGACTTCATAAAAAGTTTCAAAACGAATATAGATCTTGAAAATTGGAGATAAAAACTTTAATTACCTAACTCCGATTTTATCTTGTTTGTAGTTTCCACAAGTTGTCGAAAATGCTTAATATCACGAAAACATATGAAGCCCAATCGTTTTTAACCTTTTGTAAGCTAATATCAACGGTTTCGTGAATCTATACACAATTTCGTGAATCGACACTCGATTTTGTGAATTGGATCCGAAAATCGGTGATTAATTGGACAACATTGGACAATAAAATGAAAATAGATGTGTCCGAATAAATTATGGAGATTTTAATGTTCATAGAGCAGTATAGTCGAGCATTTACAGCTCGTTTATGGTAGTGAATGTGGGTGACAAACATTGAAGATAATAACAGTTTTGGTAACACAAATGCAAACGGTGGAGATGCACCGTCCGTTACGGCGCCGTCATCTTTGTCTACCCACTTCTTCCAAAAGCCGCGTTTCTGGGCTCCACTCAAATTTTGAGTTCCTTTAATTTATTTTGAGTTTTGGGCAATATCCAATATGAATTATTTTTATTTATTGTTTTTAAAAAAACTATTTTTTTCTTTCATAACCAAATTTATTATATAGGGTACCACTGCTAGATTAGGAAGTATGTCGTAGCAGTATTATATTTGTAGTATTAGTTTACGTATCAATTAGCTCATTTAATCCGCTAGGTTTGGAACTAAGTTGAAGCCATAAATAGATGAGTTGAATCAGCTCACTCATTCATCCATCATAGATTTTTAGTTGGGAACTTGGCTGATTTTGACCTAATGTGAACAGCTACTACTTTTAAGTTACAACTGTAACTCTGCTACCAACTTAGTTAAAGCTCTGTATATATTATTTTACTATATGCTAACAAATGCTACTTAACTTAGTATGTAGTTGAAACATATTTATGACGATATCTTCTTTTCATCATCAATGCAACACAATCCATCTCGATATAGTTAGGTTTCAACCGGCTGGCATCCATTTTTATTGACAAGAAAACATTGACTTTTGTATATGAAATCGATCTTTTGATCCATTATTCTACTAGTTCCTCTGTTTTTCAGATCAGAATATGCTCGGAAAACGATTGCATTTTTTGTAAAGACGAACATTTTTCTTTTAAATATAATTTAACATTAGATTCAAAAAAAAAAATCTAACTTACAAGCATTCTCTAGTTGACATAGAATATCATGACTTTAATACTACCAAGTGTTAACAGATATCAAATGGTTGTAAACTTGAAATATTAATATATGATTGTTAAGTCTTTTAATTAAGAAACAACAAAAAAATCTGTTTCTAGCTACGAGATCTGATAATAACGCAAAGAGATGCTACAAAGTGACCTTATTTTCGAAAGACCACTATATTGTCTATCTCGATTTTGAAATGTTTTCTGATTATTGTCATAAAATAATCAAGTTACCTATTATCAGAATACCATGTAAACTATTTGACCGAAACTAAATCCAAAACTAGACTTATATAACTGTGTTTTTGTATTTAAGAAAAATTGAATGGGATAAAGTGATGTTCACATTCCCAAATCTTTCTTTACCAATAGACCACAATCATGTGGACATGCTACGAGATGTACATTGATTTGCCACGGTAACTCTGCTACCAACATTTTAAGTTTCTGACCCCATAATCGAACTGTGCTTATTGATGATATTATAGTGGTGAAAACGGCGTATAAAACTTTATTATAAATCACATAATATATGAGTAGAAGTGTTTAACATGTATAAACGAAACTGATCCAATTTACACTTTATCACAGTCACATAATATATTCTGCAAAATAATACATGTAAAAGGCTTCTAATAAATCTGGATAACTTACTCGTAGAGAAATGCAATTTTGAACGATTGAGAGAAGTCCACACAAAACATTGAAACAAGAGGTGATGATAAAAACATCATAATCAAAAGACATACGTTTTTAATTCATATTTTTCTTATTTTGAGAAAAGACTAATAAAAATTAACAGCTAACAATACCAGCCGCGATTTGATGCAAGTGTACAACAGACAAAAATAAAAGTGTAATTAATAAATAATAATCATTTTAAAACTTCAAAACAAAACAAAACAAATCTTATATTTAGGGTCCGAATGGTGACCGCGGTTTTAGTTGTGCGGGTAAAGCGGTTTTAAAGTGTGGTGCGGTTCAACTGCGGTACATGCGGTTTGCGGGACAAGTGCGGTTTATATATAATAAGCGGTGCGGAATACTTATTGATTGGTGAAAAATGATTTGCGGGACAAATTAAGTTTTTAGAAAAAAAAATCTGATTTATTTTTGATAAATTCGATTAATTTTATAATTTTGGTCAAAATCGGTTATTTCAAGTTTATTCGGTTTGGTTCAATAAATTTTTATTTTTTTTGTTAAATACGGTTGTTTTAGATAGTTCGGTTCAAAATTTTAATACAAATTCGGGTTGGGTTAATATAAATCAAAATATTTGTTTTTTTTTTTTGAAAAAATCAAACTAACCGGAACCAATAACCATTATTAATTTACTAAATAGAACTGAATTTATAAACAAACCTAAACCGAAAACTAAAATTTTTGAAGTAATTCAATATACCTTTCTTAAAATTGGTATAATTAATTTAAAATGAAAAACACAAATAACTGAATCGATAATCAAATTGAATCAATAACCAAGATATGTCAAATACATTATTTGCTATACCAATTAATTCTCATAATTTCATATTTTTAAAAATAATTTGTTAAAGAAAAATATTTTCATATATGTATGAGTTTTAATATCCAATTCATTTAAGATAAATTTTTATTTTATTAGCATATATATAATACGAGTAAAATTGTAAAGGTGTGTATTTAATATGCAATATCCATATTTATATTATATTTTAATTAAGTTAATGGATTTTACGAAAAAACAAATAAAATGTTTGATTTAGTTAATTTGATACCAAATTACTAATGGTTAGGTTTTAATTAATTAAGTTCTGAATTGTTTCGTATGAAAATAACGTAGATAATTATTACATTTAAATTAATGATCCAAACTTTGAACTTGACAAACGTTTCTATATTATAAAAAGGGTAATTATAGTGCTTATGAAGAAGTGAGATGTGTGAACATAAAATACAGCAATATAAATGTTTATATTTTACACTTATCAAGTGCGTTTTTTAGTTGGACCGCTAGTGATCAAGTGCTGTAAAATTTCCAACTGTGGTTTTTATTTTTTAGACTATTTTTACGGCTTCGAAAACCGTGAGCGGTTTTCCATTTTCTGTTTGTCAAATCCGCAAAGTTATAAAATGTTTGTTGAATGGTGAA
This sequence comes from Orychophragmus violaceus, assembly GCA_030180135.1. Lineage (NCBI taxonomy): Eukaryota > Viridiplantae > Streptophyta > Magnoliopsida > Brassicales > Brassicaceae > Orychophragmus > Orychophragmus violaceus. The sequence goes on from CM058238.1 coordinate 24,756,960, forward strand.
CTGAAAACGGTTTTGGTAAAACCGCATACAATTCCGCAATAAAACTTTCACCATTCACTACCTTATTCTTTAATCCTGTTCTATTTTGTTAGGAGTCTGTCTATCTTTCTTTCTCACATCTCTTTTGTGTAGGCCCTTGTGAAGGCCTCCATTTGAGTTGCTTCTCTTCTGTAATATGATGACAGCCTAATCAAACCAACCAGCCTGTAAAGAGCTATCGAGACAGATAAGACATTTGCAGAAAGTACCACTTCAAAAGTCTCTGCCTTTTCCTCTTCTTTTCTCTGCTCTCTAGGGTTTGATTGATTCCTGTTCGTCCCAAAACAGACATTCTTGTAATTGGGTTTTCGTCATGTGAATCCAAACCCAAAGCTTTCAATCAAGTCCCCATTCTTTTCTGTCTCTTCAGCTTCTTCAAGAGCAATCTCAAAAACTGCTCTCTATTTCCTTCCAAATTGTGATTATTTTTTGGCATTGGGGTTTGTTGTTTACTTACTTTATCGATTTGGGTTTAAGGTTCTCACTAAAGCTCCAAGATTTACAAAAATGGTGTTCATCATCACCAAACCACTTCTTCTTCTTCTTCTTTTGTTCCTCTCTTGTTATACTTCATCCTCCTTGTTCACTCCGCCAGATAATTACTTGATTTCTTGTGGCTCTTCACAAAACATAACCTTTCAAGGCAGAACCTTTGTTCCAGATTCTCTCCACTCATCTCTCCTACTCAAAATCGGTAACTCCTCCGTAGCAACAGCTAGGTCCAATTCGAGCAATCCATCTCCTTCGATCTACCAAACCGCTCGTGTTTTCTCCGGTTTAGCTTCATACAGATTCAAAATCACAGCATTGGGTCGACATTGGATCCGTCTCCATTTCTCACCGGTGAAGAACTCGACCTGGAACTTGAAGTCTGCATCGATCACTGTCGTAACAGACGACTTCGTCCTCTTGAGCAACTTCTCCTTCAAGAATCACAACGGTTCTTACATGTTCAAAGAGTACACAGTCAACGTCACTTCAGATTTCTTGACCCTAACTTTCATCCCTTCAAACAATTCGGTGGTGTTTGTCAACGCGATTGAAGTTATCTCTGTTCCGGATAACCTTATCCCCGATCAAGCTCTGGCTCTAAACCCTTCGTCTCCATTCAGCGGTCTCTCTCAGCTCGCGTTTGAAACAGTCTACAGATTGAACATGGGAGGACCATTGTTGACTTCTGAAAACGACACTTTAGGGAGACAATGGGAAAACGATGCAGAGTATCTCCATGTGAACAGCTCTGTTCTTGTCGTAACAGCGAATCCTTCTTCGATCAAATACTCTGCTTCCTTGACGCAAGAAACAGCTCCGAACATGGTATATGCTACTGCCGATACAATGGGTGAAGCGAATGTACCGAGTCCGAGTTTTAACGTTACTTGGGTTCTCCCTGTAGATCCAGATTTCAGGTACTTTGTTCGTGTTCATTTCTGCGATATCGCGAGCCAAGCTATGAACACGCTTGTCTTCAATGTTTATGTGAATGATGATCTTGCTCTTGGAAGTCTTGATCTGTCTTCGTTGACTAATGGTCTTAAAGTTCCTTACTTTAAGGACTTTATCTCCAATACTTCCGCTGAATCTTCCGCTGTGTTAACCGTTAGCGTTGGACCTGATACGCAAGCTGATATCACGAATGCGACTATGAATGGGTTAGAGGTTTTGAAGATTAGTAATGAAGCTAAGAGCTTAAGCGGTGTGTCTTCGGTTATGTTTCTTGTTCCTGGAGGATCAGATTCTGAGAGGAAGAGGAAAGCAGTGATTATCGGTTCTGCGGTTGGTGCGTTTGCCGCGGTTCTGCTTATCGCGGTTTGTTGTTATTGCTGTTTAGCTGCTTCAAGGAAGAAGCGATCGACGAGTCCTCAAGAAGGCGGTAACGGACATCCGTGGTTGCCTTTGCCTTTATATGGTCTCTCTCAGACTCTTACCAAATCAACCGCTTCTCATAAGAGCAACACGGCGAGTTGCATTTCTTTAGCATCTACTCATCTTGGCCGTTGCTTTATGTTCCAAGAAATCATGGACGCTACTAACAAGTTTGATGAGAGCTCGTTGCTCGGTGTTGGCGGATTCGGTCGCGTTTATAAAGGGACGTTAGAAGACGGGACTAAAGTCGCGGTTAAAAGAGGAAACCCGAGATCAGAACAAGGTATGGCTGAGTTCAGAACCGAGATCGAAATGTTGTCCAAACTCAGACACAGACATCTCGTCTCGCTGATCGGTTACTGCGACGAGAGATCAGAGATGATTCTTGTTTACGAGTACATGGCGAATGGACCGTTGAGGAGTCATCTCTACGGAGCTGAACTTCCTCCATTATCATGGAAACAAAGACTTGAGATTTGCATCGGTGCAGCCAGAGGGTTACATTATCTACACACTGGCGCATCGCAGAGCATCATACACCGCGACGTGAAGACTACAAATATCTTACTAGACGAGAATCTAGTCGCGAAAGTTGCCGACTTTGGTTTATCCAAAACCGGACCTTCGCTTGATCAAACACATGTGAGCACTGCGGTTAAAGGAAGCTTCGGTTATCTAGACCCGGAGTACTTCAGGAGACAGCAGTTAACCGAGAAGTCAGACGTGTATTCGTTCGGAGTTGTTCTGATGGAAGTGCTCTGTTGTAGACCGGCTTTAAACCCGGTTTTACCGAGGGAACAAGTGAACATAGCTGAATGGGCCATGGCGTGGCAGAAGAAGGGTCTGCTCGATCAGATCATGGACAGTAACTTAACCGGGAAAGTGAATCCTGCGTCGCTTAAGAAATTCGGAGAAACCGCAGAGAAATGTTTAGCGGAATACGGCGTGGATCGGCCGTCGATGGGAGATGTGTTGTGGAACTTGGAGTACGCGTTGCAGCTGGAAGAAACATCGTCGGCTTTAATGGAGCCTGATGATAATAGCACAAACCATATACCTGGGATTCCGATGGCGCCAATGGAGTCGTTTGATAATAGTATGAGTATAATTGATAGAGGGGGAGGAAACTCGGGGACAGGGACTGATGATGATGCGGAAGATGCGACTACGAGTGCTGTGTTTTCGCAGCTTGTTCATCCTCGTGGAAGGTAGAAAAAAGATGAAACATTTGGTGAAAATGCAGAGACAGACATTGTTTGTTTTGAAATTTTACACGAAAGAACAGATATTTATAGACTTTTTGGGTTGGATCCAAAATTATTCATTCAGATGATTTATTTTTAAACGGGTGCGATTTGTTATGTAATATAGCGAGTACTGCTGTTTTCTAAAGCAATCAAGAATCAGAATGTGATTATTTATATGTATTATTAAAGTTTCAACTATTCTTTAATTGCATTGCATAAATAGAACTATAGAAGTGATGAGTTCGCGACGGCGCCGTTTAGTCATTTGGAAGCTCACACGCGTGACACGTTTATGGACTTTTGGGAGCTCACACGCGTGACACGTTTTATGAAAAAAATACAAATTTTGCGGTGAGCGTGGATCGAACACGCGACCTTCAAATCTTCAGTCTGACGCTCTCCCAACTGAGCTATCCCCGCTTTTGATTATTTTCTGTTGGTTATTTATAAATATTTAGTCCATTCCATAGAAACATATCATTAACAATAATTAGGTTAATACAAATTAGAATACAAGGTGGATGAGACAATACAAAATACATGGCAAAGTAGTATGTAGCAAGTAAATATAACATTTTTTTTATCTTCACTTAATTATTATACCGGAAGCTACTGCTTCTTTTAAGCCAAGTTTAAATACGACTTGTTTACTTCCTGCAGACGATTCCGTATCCAGAAGACGCTCCACGTGTACAATCCAAAGTTGCATATTCAATCTCTGACTTAACGGAATCAATCTCTGCCTGTGATTCAGAGAAAATGCAAGTTTTACAGTCATTGGATAGGAGAGATGAGGTCTTGAAGCTGTCTTCACCACCAACCACTGGCATTGCGACTCCAGGCTTAGCCGGGTTCTGGAAATCCGGTTTGTAGGTTCGTCCCAAGATTCCGTCAACGTTTGGTGAAAGGTTGAAGAATTTGAATTGAACTTCGAGATGTGCAAAACAGTCATCCGATGGCACTTTGTAGCTGTGGATTCTGTCGTCTTCTTTTGTCACTGGAACTACATTGACCATGATCTCGGCTTTGTCTTTGATTGTCACGATCACGCTGTTCCTCATAGTCACTCTCTCGATCTTGATGTCCTTGTTTGGTGAGTACCTGTTTTTAAATATAACAGATCGGTTTCTTTCAAACTTTTCAAGAATCTTAAAAACATATTTATTTATAAATGAGTATTTGATCGAATAATAACCAGGTGGAGAGAGTTTCTTCTGGGACTGATAAATCTTGGCCATCGAAAGTGAATTTGAGATGGTCGATTTCGTTGTCCCACAAGGCGGATTTCGCAGCTTCAAGAGAGAATTTGTGGGAGCTGAAAAGGAATCCTAGAGCTTGGATCCATGTGAAGTCTCTGGCACGACCAGCGGGTCTGTGGCCAATGAACCTACCATTGATCTGAAGGTCAGAGTCAGAGACGAGGCTGAACTCTTCATTGCTCTTTCCATGGAAGTAGAAAACAATGCCATCTCCTCCAATGAACCTCGGGTCATAACAAGCTGATCCAGGTCTGTTGCAATTCGGTTTCCGCACTATACAAAAAAAACATATGATTCAATACTTGAGAAATGCAATAAAGAGTACAAAACTTATACATCAAGGAATCAAAAAGCTTACTGCGGCATTGGGATTTGCAAGTGGGTCTATCGCAATCAGCGTAGCAAACTTTGTTGTTGGAGTTCATGGCGGTTGTGCTTGGACATTCCTCAGGACATTGAATGTACTTGCGGTAACATCGAGTGTAAGGGTTGCTACAGTAAACTCCAGCTGCCTTGGCTTGCAAGAAAGAAGTTGCAGCTGCAAGAGAAATAACTAGCAGAAGGGTTTTTGAGATCTCCATCTTTGTATCTTTTTGGTTTTTGATTAGAGAAGGAGAGAGTTGATTGTATTAGTGTGATGAGAGTTGAATTGTTGAACGTGAATTTATAGGAGTGAAAAGTCAAATGCTTGCTTAATAAATGGGCTATTGTGTTAATTAATTAATTATTGAGGTCCATGTATGGGAAATTGTGTCATTGTGTGCCTTTAGACGAACTTTGCGGTGACACCATCAACAATTGCACTTAACGTTTTGAAACTTCGTTTCAAAGTAAAAGTATGACTATTTCTCCCATCGTTTAAGATTAATTTCGTAATGAAGACAAAACTGATTTTTAAGATCTGTTATATAAGGCAGACAAAACTGTAATATATATCCGAGTATATAATTCTTTTCTTTTTTTTAACGATGGGGTTATCATTGATCTAAGGAAGTAGAAAGTACAGAGAATGAAATCTCAACACCAAAGAATGTTCAAAACCAGGAAAAAAAACAGAGTAATGTAGAAAGACATATGCCAATAGGCACCAGCAGGATTTCAAGAGTATTCCTTGTAGCATTCGAGAACCACATTCAACCGTCTAGGGGATAGAGGTTCTCACTTCAGCATCAGTAATATGTTGCAGCCATCGTGGACCTCCTTGTGCCACATAAGATTGGTAGAAACGGACATTCTGTGTAACACTATCTGCAATGGCGATGGCAATAGTGTTTCTTTCAGACCCAACATAATCCAAGCTCCCATGTGTTAACTGATGCAAGCTCCTTTGGATGCGTGAAGACAGACCAGAGAGAGGATGATAGTGATCAAGGGAGCTCAAAACTTCTTTAGCCAACCATAGATTGGATTCAAAGATAACCTGATCATGTCTCAGAGAGTTCATACTCTCGGTTGCCCATAGTACAGCTTTAAGCTCACATTCTGATTGCGACTGTAAACTGGAAAATGCTCGACGGCTGTGCATAATAGCCCGTCCAGTAGAGTCACGAAGGATCCATGAAGCTCTACTATGTCTATGCTCATCCGTCCAAGCAGCTCCAATGTTGCACTTGAGTATTCCAGGAGGAGGTTTCACTCAAACATTACGATCCGGCTGGTGTGAATGATGAGGATTTTCCCCTTGTACCACTGAGTTCGCTTGAAGCCAAATAAACGAGTCTTCCTGAGCATTGTCCACCACCGATGCAGAGCTTAGTCTTGTTCTTTCAAAGACCAGGGCATTTCTCGCCTTCCAAATGTGCCAGATAATCCGGGGAAAGGCTTGGGTTTTGCATTGTTGACCCGGTTGTAGTTTCATCCGACTTAAAACGTGATGCAGGTTGAGCAAAACTGAGTTCACTGAGAAACCTGCAGCTGGGAACGTTATTCTGGATTTCTCCCATACCTCCTTAGCGAAGGAACATTGAAAGAGGACATGGTTGATGGTCTCAACTGCAGAGCCACATAGTGGACAGGTTGTGTCAATGAGCACTCCTCTGGATCTTAATCTATCTTTGACCGCCAAGGCTCCTGAGAGACATCTCCAGAGGAAATGCTTGATTCTTGGCTCAGTTTTAACCTTCCAAATAGATCTCCAAATCTGTTTTTCCATCGGGGGAAGTGGCCTCTGAATTGGTGCTTGCATATTATGTATGATATCCAATAAATAATATCCACTCCGAGACGTGTATATCCCTGATGTCGTGAAACCCCACACATCTTCATCTTTCTTGGTAATCACTGGTCTTAGTTTCAACATTCTGTCTGCATCCTCAGTAGTAAAAGTGTTACGAACTTTGATTGTGTCCCATAACGACGTGTTAGGTATCATGAGGTCAGATACTCGAAGTGAGAGGTCGATGTTGTTATCCGCGTGGTACATGGGTGGCTTTGGCACTTGATCGATGATCCAGTTATGTGCCCATACATTAGTATCGGTTCCGTCTCCTATGGTGCGTACTAGACCCTGTTTCAATAGCTCCCTTCCATGGATGATACTCATCCATGCAAACGATGGTCGGGTGCCCAAACCGCAATCCAAAAAGGATTTTATGCTGAAATATCTTCCTTTGAGTACCCGTGCTACTAAAGAATCCGGGTTCTGCCATATCCTCCACACCTATTTTCCGAGTAAAGATTGATTGAAACGGCTTATATCATGGAACCCGAGACCTCCCTCTTCTTTTTTCATACACAGTTTTTTCCACGCGACCCATGGGATCTTCCTCCGGTTATTTCCACTGCTTCACCAAAACTCAGTCATAGCACTTGTTAATTTGTCACACAAGCTTTTTGGTAATCTAAAGACTGACATAGCGTAAATAGGTAAAGCCAAACAAATTGATTTGAGCAAAATCTCCTTCCCTCCCTGAGACAAAGCTTTAGAGAACCAGCCCTTCAACCTACCGCTAAGCTTCTCCTGGATGAAGTTCAGAAGCTCAGTTTTTGAGCCTTTAAAACATTCCGGTAATCCTAGATAGGTACCCTCGCCTCCTTCTTTGTCAATCTCCAGAATACGCTTGACCTCGCTTTTAACATTATTTTGTACCTTGTCACCGAAAATTATAGAAGACTTCTGCATGTTGATCATCTGACCCGAGGCGTCTCCATACACCTTAAGACACCTGCGAATTTCAGCACTTTCCCAAGTATCAGCTTTGCACATTAATAGGCTGTCATCAGCGAAAAGAAGGTGATGGACAGCGGGGCTAGACTGTGTCAGCTTGATCCCATGTAACCGGTTCTTTTCCTCCGCTTGGTTCAATGTGTGAACTAGGGCCTCTGCACAAAGAATAAAGAGAAACGGGGACAGTGGGTCACCTTGTCGTATCCCTCTTTCAGGTCTGATAAACCCATGTGATCGTCCGTTGAGAAGAATAGAGTATGACACCGAATTAACACACGCCATGATCCATCTCACCCATGTACGGTCAAAGTTCATTTTTTCCATTAGCGTCTCTAGGAAACACCATTCCACTCTATCATATGCCTTTGACATATCCGTCTTAATCGCCATAAATGTATTAGCCACTTGCTCTTTAGTTCTCAGGCCATGAATTAGCTCATGAGCAACGATGACATTGCCTGTAATGAGCCTGCCCGAAACGAAAGCCCCTTGTGTGTCAGAAACAATATCCGGCAGGATGCGTTTGAGCCTTCCACATAAGATTTTTGAAATGATTTTGTAATGAACAGAGCACAGGCTTATTGGCCGCATATCTTTCATCTCGGTGGGATTTGTGATCTTTGGAAGAAGACAAAGTTGCGTATGATTCCACCCTTCTGGAAGTATAGCAGTAGCAAAGAAGGATCGGATGTCATTCACCAACCGAGGCCCTACTATATGCCAGAAATGTTTATAGAAAGACCATGTTAATCTATTTTCACCGGGAGCGTTACTGCTGATAAGCAAAAATCTAGTTCCTCTTCCCTTACTTCAGTTGCAAGTATACAACCTAGTCATTGTAGTTTTGAGGTGTCAATCCACTTGGGTGATTAAACGCACTAAGAATGCAGGTGTTTTCTTAATCTAAGTGCAATCAAATGATTTGTGGGTTTTATATCTAAGTCTAGCAATAGAACCAGATTCCAAACATGATTGAGCTAGATGATGGTGACAATGGCGAGTTTAAAACAGAGTAAAAGCAGAACATAAACAGAGCAATAGATTGATCGAAAACAATTGATTAAAAGCTAAGTTCCTTGGGTTGAGTTTCGGTTCGGGTGATCATTATTCAGTTCATAAGCATTCAGCAAACAATGGGTGATTTCTTAGGCTAAGAACAACGATATCTAATTAATCCACTCTCGTGATAATAACCCTATACCTATCAAGCATTAACATCAACTCTCGTTGGCAATTTCAAGATAGTTACGCAATAAGATCAAGTTCTTACTACCACTAAACACCTTAAACATCAACTCTCGTTGGCTAAGAATGTAAAGCACTTGATAGAGATTCAAACATAAACTACACCTCTCGGTGCTGGCAACATTTAGGATCTAGGAATTAAGTGGCCAATTCAATCCTAGCATTAAGAACATCTAACAAGCAAGAAATCAATATTCCCAAGTTATTAAACAACCTAAACCATTTCTAGATCACCCTTACCTCTGCTCAAACCCAGAAACTTAAAGGAAACTACTCACTAGCCATAGAAACAATAAGACAAGACATGATTTAGATGAAAAGAAATGAAACAAGTATAAAGAACTCAAAGAAGAACTCAAGAACACAAACTCAAATGCATAAAAGTTTAAGAAAACTAGAATTGTTTAGATGATTGTTTTACAAGAAGTGATATGCTCTTCATACACACTAAGAGCATTTTAAATAGATCTAAAAACGTGCAAAGGTCGACCACAAACACATGGGGTGGTCTACAAGCCAAAAGCAAAAAGAAAAAGTGGCATGTGTGAAAAAGTAGGTTCACAGCGGCCTGGGGAGGCCGCTGCGGAACCCCGCTATGAGTGCCCAGCGGCCTGGGTGAGTCGCTGCGCTGGCCGCTGGACAAATTGGTCTTCCGTTGTTCCTTCGTAGCGGCCTGGGGTGGCCGCTGCGGAAGCCCGCTGTGAGTGCCCAGCGGCCTAGGGATGCCGCTGTGCCAACCGCTGGAGAAAGTGCTCTTCCGCTGGTCCTTCATAGCGGCCTGGGGAGGCCGCTGTGGTAGCTCGCTGTGAGGTCCCAGCTCGATCCTTAGCTGTTTTTCCACTTTGTCTAGGTGCTCCTTTGGTCCCTACCTTCTCCATTATTCCTTGGTGCTCCTTTTGGTCATCCACCACCTACAAAAAGAACAAACAAAGCAAACCTAACCTAATGATGCCTAAATGCACTAATCTAAAGTTAAGACATAATAATGTTGTCTAAATGCTTTTTCCTAAAGCTAAATCACACTCTTAATTAAGCCTAAAAACACTCAAAAACACAACACATCAACTCCCACAAATTTGTTTCCTTGCTTGTCCTCAAGCAAACAACAATAAGAACAAAGGGGAGAGGTTTGAAGTTGGAGACTCATAACCAAAGAAATCTACCTTAGCCTTCAATATGATGTCCTTAGAAAATAATAACATGTTGCACAAACAAATTCCCTAACCCACTCTAATTTCTCTAGGCTTATCAACACACCAAATTTTATTCTCTTAAGCACATTGTCAAGATTCAACCATTCAACATTCCACCAACTCTTACATTCATTCTTCTTTATCAAAGTGAAGTCTCACAAATGGGGATTAGATCTCAATCAATTGGCTTGGCATTAGAAGGCTTCAAATGGTGTTTAGAGGAGGGCTCTTATCTTTTATTTTGGTGGCTAACTCTCAAGAAAGAGGAATGCTAGACATTATGCAAAATATGGCAAGACAAGAACAATTCATGCATACAACTATTAGCTCTCAAAATCTTACCCAAAGTGTTTCCCATTCCCAATTAGCCAATCTCCCTTCATTTTCTAACTCAACCATTTTGATTTTTTTCATTTTTGGGTCTTGAGAAGTAACTCTTTTAATTTCCAAAACTCTTTTTCTTTCATTTTCATTTTGCACTTAGAGTTTTCCCATTTCATTTTCTTTTCCCAAGTGTTTCCCTCTTCTTTTTACAAGCCATTGGTCTTTTATTCTTTTACTCCCCATTTCACTCTTTTTCTTTTCTCATTCCTAATCCCATTTCAAGTGCTTATACCCCAAATGCTAAACCAATATGTAAACTCCTAGACTAGCTTATGAGAGCTAATCATTGTCGTTCTCATACTTTTAACCTTTTGCACATATTAGCATTATCAAAAAGAGGCCTCACTCAATAAATTCAATGAAGGTTTGAAAGAAAAGGGTAGGGTATTAAGGTGTGGAAACCATTCTAAGAGTGAGAATGGCCACTTGGATTAACAAAGAGTGGTAAAATGAGGTAAAGATAATCCAAGTGTGTATGTAGTGACCATGATCAAGCATCTAAAACCCATAAGTGAGAAGGTTAAATTCATTTAAGTCCAATAAGTGAGTTGGTTTCAAAGTTGAGGGTATCCTACTTGACAAATAGATTGGAGTGGTGTGATCAAAGCTCGAAATTTACAAGTGTTTTAAGGGTTGTTTAAGCAACATGGTATGATTAGCAAGGGCATCATATTGAGTTCTAAAATCTAGACTTCTTGCAAGGCATTTATATCATTGTCTCCTATGCAAATGCTTCCTAGAATGCTACTAGACTCGATCCTAAGAAAGCGAGAAATATGAGACTAAATGTTCTCTTTTTTTTTTTGGTTTTTTTCAAAAACATAGCTATTCACAATGCATCACACAAAATAAAAGACTCAAGAGAAATAAAATGTGGTTAGGTGATCACCCCCCCCCCCCCCCCAAACTTACTTCACACCGTCTCGGTGTGAAAGCAAGTCTAGGAGAGCTAAAGATGGTAAAAGAAGAGAAAATGAAAACTATATACAAAGTGGTGGTGGTTACCTCAGTAGTAAGGAGGTGCGGTGTCGTCCTCTTCCTCTCCCAAGGATAAGGACTCGTTGCTGGAGCCGGGTGATGGCGGTGGGATGTGGCGTCTGGCTCTGCGGCGTCGCTCATCAAGGGGGGCGCGACCAGGTGCTCTGCTAGACGAGCTGGTGCCTTCTCCTTGGTACTGCTGCCTCAGGAAATCCTCTGAGCTTGCTTCTTCCTCGCTTGACGAGTATCCTTCGGGCTTTTGCACCTTCCCCTTATTTCCTGTCAGCATATAAGCCATGTACTTAACCTGACGCTTCAGTGCCTTCGTCTTCTCCTTGTACACCTTCTTTGTCTTGCGTCCCAACTCCACCAACTTCCCAATGGTCCTATCCTGAAGCTTGTTCCAGCATTCCAACTTCCGGATGTAGCTATGAGCTCTCCTCAACTGTGCTCCCTGAATTACTTCGTCGGAAGCATGGAGACGATAACGGGCAGTCCCGTAGACCGAACTCGGTGGCCTAATCTGCTCAGCATCTTCTGTCGGCTCAGTAGCTTGACCTGCTCCGCTGCTTGCACCTGCTTCCATACCCTACGAAGAGGTCTCAGCTGCCTTCCTTTTCTTCTTTTTGTTCAGCGACTCAAGCGGTTCTACAACCGTGCTGTGGAAGTAGCGTGGGTCAGGTGAGAACATGATGTTGTTCTTGTCCTGCAGAGAAGTAATGGCCAGGTTTGGGAGAAGCACATTTTCGGTTTGCTGCGGACCGGCCCTGAAGGTGTAAGCGATTCTGTCCTGTATCTTCCCAGCAAGGAAGTAAGTCCTGTTGAGGTGGCTCTCGTCCAACCTCGATGATGCTTTCCCATTGACCAGCGGGATTCCCAATGCCCTGAAGATCGGTGTCAATAGTCCTCCAAATCTGAACACCGGTGTCCTGTCATGTGACCTCAATGCCTTCTTTCTCATAGCCGATAATTGTCTCATGAAGTACCCTACCATACCCAGCTCATGGTAGTTCCCGTAGTTGATCTCCGGGACATAAAACTCTGTCATTACCGGCTGTAGACCCACTGCCAAAAACCTCAGCCCTTCTTCTAACACCTTGTTGTTCTCCCTCCTTGCAAACAAGGTGTAAGCTAGCAGCTTCTCCACATATCGGATTGCTGGGTGTGCAATATCCGAATTCTTCATGTTTCCGGTCTCGTAGGGAGTCCGGGAGATCGTGCTCCACATCACGCTGGGGAGAAGTCCAATCTCTGGCAGCTGGTTGACCCACATATCTCTGAATCCAAGTAGCTGGGATATCTGCTTGAAGCCTATCTTGTACCTTTGCCCATTGCAGATGAAGGTCACGTGTCCAAATCCAGTCTCATCGGAAGGTCCTTCCGTGTATTCCACTACCTTAAAGGTACACATAAACTGATAGCATGTTGTTCCATACACCGGATAGACTTCTCCCAGCATTGAGCTCTCCAAACTCATGGCTCGCAGCATAATCATCACATCATCATAGATTCCCAGCTTCTTACAGATTTATGGATCTCCGAACTTTGTCTCAGTCCACTTGTACGGTTCCAGCTTGGTCCGTATCTGCCCAAAAGTATAGCTCTTAGGAACCTTCTTCTTCTTCCTTGCTGGTTTCTGTGCGGGTTTCTTTGGCACTTTCTTTCTCGTCTGTTTTCCCATCTCTTCGTCACTACTGGTTGAGAGCTCAAGCATCTCTTCATCCTCCTCATGCTGAACAGCGGGTTCCTTACCCGAGCGATGAGCATGTGTGCTTTCCTCTCCCTGGCCAGATCTTCTTCTGGTTGTTGTCATCTGCATAGATGTAAATTCAAAGTGATCAATCCATATAAAACAACACAAAGTAATGCCTAAAGTCTGAGCATTTTAGTTTTCAGTCAATAATTCCTCAAACATTCCATATATAGGCAATTACTAACTCCAAATATCAACCAGAAATCGTTCCCACTCAAATTCCAGCATTATTTAAAGTTTTTCATCATGTTCTTCACTAGGTTCTTTCTTTTTCCTCATAAATCTCAATGTGTTATCAATTTGGCATGGTTCCTTTTGCAAAGTATGACCAAGACACCCTAACAAAGCTTTAGGAACAATCAAATCATATTTTCCCCAAATTTCAACTTTTCTTCACCAAGAACCCTAGAATCTGAAAAATTCGAATTTGAAGCAATTTAACCGATAATTTTTTGAATTGAAAGCATGGGTGTGTCTAGAATCAATCAGTGAGCAAGTTCAAAGCATCAAATACCATAAAAACCGAAACCAAAAATTTCCCATGAAGAACAGTGGATCCGAAATCTCATACCTTGGTTCGATTTGATGATGGATTATGATTCTAGATAGGAAGATGATGAAAAATCGTGAGTGAAAACACAAGAAATCACTGAATTTGGTGAAAAACCGAGAGAGAAATCGCAATTTTTAAGCTTTTCACGAAAATGGAGTTTTGAGAAGAAGAGTGAGAGAGAGAGGCTGGGCCGCGATGCATATTCGCGTGAAATAACCTCGCAGCGGCCCGGGTACCCCACTGCCAGATGCCGCTGTGAGGTTCTTTTACCTGTAGCGGCCTGGCTGACTCGCTGTATGGGCCGCTGCATAAAATCATGTTTCGCAAATTTTCTCCGTAGCGGCCAAGGTACCCCGCTGCGACCGGCCGCTATGGATTCCTCTTACCTGTAGCGGCTGGATGACCCCGCTATCCATGCTGCTGCAAAAATCAGCGTTTCGCATAAATTGTCCACAGCGGCCTAGGTATCCCGCTGCGCCTGGCCGCTGTGACTGTTTTTCGACCGTAGCGGCTTGCTGTCTTCGCTGTGCATGCCGCTGTGGATTTTGGTGTTCCGCATGTACCTCACAGCGGTCTGGGTACCTCGCTGTGGGTGGCCGCTGTGAGTTCTTTTCCTTGATTCGGCTTTTCTTTAAGGTCATCTTTGCCTCCGTTTACTTTCTCATGCCTGCAAACTCACACTCAAAACTAAAACACACATAAAAATCTCACAAGAACACACCAATCAAACCAAATCAAAGAAAATTCACACATTATATACAAATGATAACATGGGAATGCCTCCCAAGCGCGCTTGTTTTAAGTCTCGAGCTTGACTGTCTTACTTTCTCAGGTTGGGATTGGTTCCGTGAGAAGAATCGTTACCTCCTCTTCCACGGGGTTTGATGCTGAGTAGATCTTGTGCCTTTGTCCGTTCACGGTGAACTCGCTTCCATTTTTGTTGAGAAGAACAATGGATCCGTAGGGTCTTACCTCCTTGATAGAGAATGGGCATGACCATCTTGATCTGAGCTTCCCAGGGAATAGTCTCAGCCGGGAGTTGTACAGCAGAACTTGATCTCCTGCTTTGAACTCTTTCTTGACTATCTTCTTGTCATGAAATGCCTTAGTTCTCTCTTTATAAATTTTTGAGCTCTCGTAAGCATCAAGTCTGATTTCGTCAAGCTCATGGAGTTGAATGAGGCGTTTCTCTGCTGCAGTCTTAATGTCAAAATTCAGAAGCTTGATAGCCCACATTGCCTTGTATTCCAACTCGACTGGTAGGTGACATGACTTCCCATACAACAGATTGAAAGGTGTTGTGCCAATAGGTGTCTTGAAGGCAGTCATGTATGCCCAAAGAGCATCATCAAGTTTCTTTGCCCAGTCTTTCCTTGAATTCCCGACAGTCTTCTCCAGTATAGCTTTGATTTGCCGGTTTGAGACTTCTACTTACCCGCTGGTCTGAGGATGGTAAGGTGTTGCCACCTTGTGTTTCACTCCATACTTCCTAAGAATACTTTCAAATACCTTATTGATGAAGTGAGTTCCTCCATCACTGATCACAACTCTTGGGATGCCAAACCTGGGAAATATGATTGATTTAAATAGTTTGATAACTACCTTTGCATCATTTGTAGGACTTGCAATAGCTTCTACCCATTTTGACACATAGTCCACTACTACCAGAATGTACTGATTCCCATAAGAGGATGGAAAAGGTCCCATGAAATCAATCCCCCACACATCGAATACTTCAACTTCTAGTATCGGATTCTGTGGCATCTCGTTCCTTCTCCCAATGTTCCCCTTCCTTTGGCAGACATCACATCTCATCACATACTCATGAGCATCCTTGAACAGACTGGGCCACCAAAAACCTGAATGTAGCACCTTCGTAGCGGTTTTAAATGAAGCGTTGTGTCCCCCATAGTCTGAGCCATGGCAGTGATACAAGATCCCTTTCATCTCTTCCTCTGGAACACATTTCCTGTAGAGTCCGTCTGAACATCTTTTGAAAAAGTAAGGCTCATCCCAATAGTACCGAGTAACATCCCTGTAGAACTTATTTCTGTGGTAGCTGTTGAGGTTTGGTGGCTCTCTTCCACATGCTAGGTAATTGACAAAATCTGCATACCATGGTAGTTGCTCGTCTTTCAGGCTTTTCACTTCCTCTATCTTCAGGACTGTGTTGTACCCTTCTCTCAAGCTTCCAATCATTAGAAGTTGTTCTTCCGGTAGAGAATCATATATTGGTACTTGCTCATCAATCCTCAGCCTTGACAAGTGATCAGCCACTCCATTCTCAATGCCCTTCTTGTCTAGTATCTCAAGGTCAAATTCCTGAAGTAGAAGAATCCATCTCAACAACCTTGGTTTAGCATCCTTTTTAGCCAACAAGTGCCTCAATGCCGCATGATCTGTATATACCACCACTTTTGATCCCACCAAATATGATCTGAATTTGTCAAATGCAAACACTACTGCCAGTAGCTCCTTCTCTGTGGTTGCATATCTGGTTTGAGCATCATCTAAAGTTCTGCTTGCATAATAGATCACATGGAGTTTCTTGTCCTTCCTCTGGCCCAAGACTGCTCCAACTGCATAGTCACTTGCGTCGCACATGATCTCAAAGGGGAGGTCCCAATCTGAAGCTTGGACTATTGGTGCACTCACTAGTGCATTCTTGATCTTGTTGAAGGCTTCAAGGCACTCTTCATCGAAAACGAATTCAGTCTCCTTGCACAGCAGCCTTGTCAAAGGCCTTGCGATCTTTGAGAAGTCCTTGATGAATCGTCGGTAGAAACCTGCATGACCCAAGAAGCTCCTTATTCCTTTGACTGAGTTTGGTGGTTACAACCCCATCATCACATCTATCTTGGCTTTGTCCACTTCAATCCCCTGTTCTGAAATTTTGTGCCCAAGAACTATTCCTTCCTTCACCATAAAGTGACACTTCTCCCAATTCAGCACTAAGTTTGTTTCCTCGCAACGCTGAAGTACCCTTCACAAGTTAGACAAACAAGCAGCAAACGAAGGACCATACACAGAAAAATCGTCCATAAATACTTCAACCATTTCTTCAATCAGATCGGAAAAAATTGACATCATGCATCTTTGAAATGTTGCTGGAGCATTACACAACCCAAATGGCATCCTCCGATATGCAAAGGTGCCATAGGGACATGTAAATGTCGTTTTTTCTTGGTCATTTGGGTGGATGGGTATTTGAAAGAATCCACTATACCCATCAAGGAAGCAATAATATGGATGGTTTGCTAAACGTTCAAGCATTTGGTCAATGAATGGGAGAGGGAAGTGGTCTTTTCTGGTGGCTGAGTTCAACTTCCTATAATCAATGCACATTCTATGACCGGTTATAGTTCTTGTAGGGATTAGTTCATTGTTTTCATTTTTAACCACAGTTATACCTCCCTTCTTTGGAACTACATGAACAGGTGAGACCTAAGTGCTATCTGAAATAGGAAAGATAATTCCTGCATTCAAGAGTTTCAGAATTTCTTTTTTAACAACCTCTTTCAAATTAGGATTCAGTCTCCTTTGGTGCTCAATAGAAGTCATTGTTTCATCTTCCAAGTGAATTCTATGGGTGCAAAGTGTAGGTGATAATCCTTTAATGTCATCAAGTGAATACCCTATGGCTCTCCTATATTTTCTCAGTTCAATTAGGAGTAAGTTCAATTCATTTTCATCAAGGTTCTCACTTACAATGACAGGATATGATGAGTTAGGCCCTAAGAAAGCGTACCTGAGCCCATCCGGAAGTTGTTTGAGCTCTACCTTTGGTGCTTTCAGCTCACACCAGTCATCATCTAGGCTAGACTCACCATTGCTAGCTGGTTTGCTTGCTTCTTCTCCTTCCATGGACTTGATGCTGTGGACTTCTTGAGGCAGTTCCAAGAATTGATCGTTTTCCTCCAACACCTTGCGAGAGTCAAGAAGTTTCGCATACTCCTGCACTTCCTTGTCTACCAGCTCAATCATGCTCTCCTTGGTGGTCAATACTGTCTCTAGGGCGTCCTCCATAGCAAGCTCTTCCAAGTACTCATCAGCTAGAGCATCCAACGTCTCAATCCAAAAAGCCTGCCCTTGAATTGTTGGTTTCTTCATGACTTCATTGATGTCAAATTTCAGGATGTGGTTCTTTCCCAAGTGCAAGTCAATCTTCCCTTTCTTCACATCAATGATGGATCCAGCAGTAGCCAAGAAAGGTCTCCCAAAGATCAGTGGGTCTTTGGGCTCCTCATCCATCTCCAGAACCACAAAATCTGTTGGTATTTCGAAATTACCAACCATTACCGGAATATCTTCAAGCATACCAACCGGAAGTCTCACTGACCTATCAGCCAACACAAGTGAGATTCTACACTCTTTGTAGCGTGTGAAACCAAGGCTCTTTGCTACTGAGAGTGGCATCAATCTCACACTTGCTCCAAGATCACACAAACATCTCTCAAAGGAGAGTGGTCCCAAAGCGCATGGTAGAGTGAAGCTTCCTGGATCTTCTAGCTTCCTTGGACTGGTCTTTCTCTGGATGATGGCGCTACACTCGTGGGTTAGGACAACCATTCCTTCCATCTCTTTTGTTCTTTCCTTGACTGCATCTTTTAGGAATTTGCTGTATTGAGGCACAAGCATGAATGCATCCATCAATGGCATGGTGAGCTGAATCTTCTCCATTTGCTTGTCAAAGAGTGCTCTATACTTCTCCAAGAGCTGCTTCTTAAACCTTCCAGGAAAGGGAAGTTTGGGTTCATAGGCTGGTGGCACAAAGACTTTCTCCTTGGATGTAGAGGCTGAACCGGTTTTTGCTTTCTCCTTTGTTTCCTCATACATTTTGCCTTTCCCTTTTATATCTTTGACTTCTTCTGCATCATGCCTCTTCTTCTCAGTGGTTTCCTTCTCTCCTTCAAGTTCAAAATCCATCCCCCCAGCTTGATTCTCATTGTCCTCAATGACCTCTTTTGATGGTAACTCTCTTCCACTTCTTAGCGTGATGGCATTGATATACTCTTTTGGGTTTTGCTCAGGTTTTCCAGGGAGAAAACCTGGTGGTCGGTTTGATGATGGTCCGGCTTTGTTGGATTGCTCCATGGTTCCAACTCTTGATGCTAGGCTTTCAACTTGTGTTTTGATTTCCACCATGGCTTTGTTAGTGCTCTCTATAAGCTGCCTCAGCATTTGTGTTTGATCATCTGCCTTTTGGTAGTTGTTTGAACTTCCTTGTCCCTGAAAATGTTGGTTACCTTGATAGTTACCTTGGTTGTTGTTGTACTGTTGGCATTGCTGGAAGTTGCCTTGGTTGTTGTAGGGTTGCCTCTGCTGGAAGTTTCCATTGTTGTTGAAAGCTGGTTTTGTTTGGAAGTTTCCTTGAAGTGTGGTTTGGTTCTGTTGCTTGAATGGGGGGTAAGACTGATCTTGTGGGTTCTCCACATTGTTACTTCGGTATGAGAAGTTGGGGTGATTCCTGTAGTTCTGGTTGAATCCTTTGTTGTAGCCTTGTCCTCCAATATAATTCATCTCAGCCTGTCCATCAAAACACATCTCAGCATCATCTTCCATGTACCCTTGGTGTTGATCAAGGTCTCCCACAAAGCTAACATTTCTTTGGTTTGCTTTAAGTAACTTGTCCAGTTTCTCATTGAGGTCTTTAATCTCTCTCCTTGAATCATCTCTGTCTCCTCCTTCTCTGTAGGTTCTGTCATATTCCTCCCCATAGTTGGTGTCACTGGTTGCCAAGTTTTCCACCAGCTGCATGGCTTCTCTTTCATCTTTTTGCAGGAAGTTGCAGTTGCTAGCTGTATCTAGCATCATCATGTACTTTGGGAGTATGCCTCGGTATAATGTGCTGAGAAGACTTTCCTTGGTGAAACCGTGGTGAGGGCATTGGTTGTTGTAGCTCTTGAATCGTTCCCAAGTTTCTCCAAAGTTTTCTGTTGTTTTTTGTTTGAAGCTTGAAATGTCATTCCTCAACTTTGCGGTTCTTGATTTTGAGAAGAACTTGGACAGGAAGAGTCTTTTGCAATCATCCCAAGTAGTGATTGAGTTCGGTGGAAGGTTTTTCTCCCATTCGTGGGCTTTGTCTCCAAGTGAGAATGGAAACAATATGAGCTTCATTGCATCTTCAGAAATTCCATTGATGCGGACTGTTCTACAAGCTCTGTCGAAGTTGTGGAGGTGGTCTAGTGGATCCTCCATAGGTAGGCCATGGAATTTGTTTCTTTCCACCATGTTGATGATGCTGGCTTTAATTTCATAGTTGTTGTTTTCCACTGCCGGTGGGATGATTTCAGAATTGTAGTCGTTGATGCTGGGTTCGTCATAATATCCAATGGCTCGAGTTACTCTTGGTGGATGTTGTGGTCTTCTTCCTTCGTTTTTTATTTCACCTTCCTGTTGTTGGTGTCCTAGGTCAGCCATATTGATTTGTTCTCCTGTCGAACTTTGTTCTGCTCTTCTTTTCCTTGAAATTTCTCTTTCTAGTGCTTTGATATCTTCAACTCTTGGTACAAGGTTTGTTGGCCCCCTGCTCCTCAAGTTCATTCACCTGCAAAACAAAAGGAAAGAAAGCAGAGAAGATTAGTATCTTGTAACCGAAAGACTTAGTCTCAAGCAAACACCAAATTCTAATGGCTTAATTAACACCCAAGATGGCAACGGCGCCAAACTTGATAAGCAAAAATCTAGTTCCTCTTCCCTTACTTCAGTTGCAAGTATACAACCTAGTCATTGTAGTGTTTAGGTGTCAATCCACTTGGGTGATTAAACGCACTAAGAATGCAGGTGTTTTCTTAATCTAAGTGCAATCAAATAATTTGTGGGTTTTATATCTAAGTCTAGCAATAAAACCAGATTCCAAACATGATTGAGCTAGATGATGGTGACAATGGCGAGTTTAAAACAGAGTAAAAGCAGAACATAAACAGAGCAATAGATTGATCGAAAACAATTGATTAAAAGCTAAGTTCCTTGGGTTGAGTTTCGGTTCGGGTGATCATTATTCAGTTCAGAAGCATTCAGCAAACAATGGGTTATTTCTTAGGCTAAGAACAACGATATCTAATTAATCCACTCTCGTGATAATAACCCTATACCTATCAAGCATTAACATCAACTCTCGTTGGCAATTTCAAGATAGTTACGCAATAAGATCAAGTTCTTACTACCACTAAACACCTTAAACATCAACTCTCGTTGGCTAAGAATGTAAAGCACTTGATAGAGATTCAAACATAAACTACACCTCTCGGTGCTGGCAACATTTAGGATCTAGGAATTAAGTGGCCAATTCAATCCTAGCATTAAGAACATCTAACAAGCAAGAAATCAATATTCCCAAGTTATTAAACAACCTAAACCATTTCTAGATCACCCTTACCTCTGCTCAAACCCAGAAACTTAAAGGAAACTACTCACTAGCCATAGAAACAATAAGACAAGACATGATTTAGATGAAAAGAAATGAAACAAGTATAAAGAACTCAAAGAAGAACTCAAGAACACAAACTCAAATGCATAAAAGTTTAAGAAAACTAGAATTGTTTGGATGATTGTTTTACAAGAAGTGATATGCTCTTCATACACACTAAGAGCACTTTAAATAGATCTAAAAACGTGCAAAGGTCGACCACAAACACATGGGGTGGTCTACAAGCCAAAAGCAAAAAGAAAAAGTGGCATGTGTGAAAAAGTAGGTTCACAGCGGCCTGGGGAGGCCGCTGCGGAACCCCGCTATGAGTGCCCATCGGCCTGGGTGAGTCGCTGCGTTGGCCGCTGGACAAATTGGTCTTCCGCTGTTCCTTCGTAGCGGCCTGGGGTGGCCGCTGCGGAAGCTCTCTGTGAGTGCCCAGCGGCCTAGGGATGCCGCTGTGCCAACCGCTGGAGAACGTGCTCTTCCGCTGGTCCTTCATAGCGGCCTGGGGAGGCCGCTGTGGTAGCTCGCTGTGAGGTCCCAGCTCGATCGTTAGCTGTTTTTCCACTTTGTCTAGGTTCTCCTTTGGTCCCTACCTTCTCCATTATTCCTTGGTGCTCCTTTTGGTCATCCACCACCTACAAAAAGAACAAACAAAGCAAACCTAACCTAATGATGCCTAAATGCACTAATCTAAAGTTAAGACATAATAATGTTGTCTAAATGCTTTTTCCTAAAGCTAAATCACACTCTTAATTAAGCCTAAAAACACTCAAAAACACAACACATCAACTGCCCTTGATATTAAACGCTGCCCTCTTTATCTCTTCCTCACTAACTGGCCCAGTTAAGCCAATGTTCATCTCCTCAGTCACACGCCCATTGAAACCTTCGAACAAGGATTCTAGATCATATGGGTTAGAGCTCATGAAAAGATCTCTGTAATAATCCACAGCGATATTGCCTTTAGCCTATTCAGAAAAATTCTCAACCCCATCTCGGTCTTTTAGCATCAGTACACGGTTCTGCATTTTCCGACCCTTCATTATATTGTGAAAATGTCGTATTACGGTCACCAGCCTTTAGTTTTTGTTCCTTACATCTTTGGCGTCATAAAACTTCTTCATCTTTGTAGGCCTGGGCTAGCTCCATCTTAAGGCTCCTCATTCGCCCATCATTAGGAAATATTTTGGCGATCTCTGCTTCCAAAAGGTTTCTGAGCCGAGAGATTTTGTCCCGGGAATTCAGGTCTGATCCTCTCTTCCATTTAGAAAGCTCCTTGCGGCAGTTAGCTATACAGTCCATAAGGCTGTTATGACCGTGATTGTCATTACCACACCAGCCTCTTCTTACTGCCTCCTCCACTCCCGGTTTCCCAATCATCCTCTTGTCAAAGTAAAATCTTCCTTTATCCAACACCTCAGGTTCATAAGCATAGCAGACACGTAAGGGCCGGTGATCCGATGCCCACATGTCCATATACTCAATCTGTGATCTTGGGAATAGGCGGAACCACTCGTCATTACCAAAACTTCTGTCAAGGCGGCACTGGATCCAGACTTTTTCTCTCATGCCTCCCCATGACAGAGTGTTCCCCGAGCTTCTCAATTCTCTGATTTTACAGCTCTGTGCCATATTTCGGAAGTTCCAAAACGTGGATTCCTGTCTGGCCCGTCAACCAAGTTTTTCTTCATTGTGCATGAGCTCATTGAAATCACCAGCCAAGAGCCATGCTTCATCTCTGTTAAGGCCTATCGAGATCAGTTGATCCCATACCTTCTGCCTTTTTTCTCGTACCGGATCTCCATAGATACAGGATAAGAAAATTTTTATCGAACCAAGTTGAACACTCATATCAATAACTCGATTTTTCTTTGAAATAACATCAACAACATAACATTTCTTCCACATCACCGCTAAGCCTCCGCTCAAACCAATCGGCTCAACAGTGATAACAAAATCATAACCCAAACTTTCTCGTAACCAATCTAAGTAACCGAACTTTTGTTTCGTTTCCATGAGAAACATGAAGTCCGGGAAATACTTTTTCCGTAGGATGATTGCATTTTGCTGAGCATGTGTTATAAATAATCTGTGACCTGTTAGAATCTTTTGATGTTCGTTCATATATAGTGTTATTTTAGGGATTATTGTTAAGTTTCCTGGACTTCCAACCTAAAACCAATTGGTGATAAGTGGATTGGCCTAAGTCCCTTATATATTAGTCACTATCATTCCCAACTTCTAATGTGGGAAAATTACCACACACTCTCTAGAGATTAAGGCCTCATGTCCCATTAATCCCTACAATATCTCAATACCTCCCCTCGAGATAATGGCTCTTCTAGCCATTAATCTCGACAGACCATCAATCCTAGGGTCCGAAGGCACGGGCCACTTTCGGGCCTGGTTACGAGAGTGTGTGGATCAGGCTCTGATACCATGTTAAGAGCCTGATCGGGCGGTAATCCGTCGGAAACCCGTTGGTTCGATGTTACCGTTATCATAGCCGTTATTGTTACCGTTGGGCCGACAAAAAACCCGACGGATTACCGACGCTAACGGTTATATCTGTCAGTTTTCTGTCGGTTCTCCGTCGGTTAAATTTCAATATATATCAAACATCTCTCTTCTCCTCCACACCAATATATCTCCCACTCTCCCACTCTCCCACTCTCTCTGATACTGTTCTGTACGGAAAAATGTCTTCCTCCAATTATTTCAGATCGTGGATGGACGGACCGAGGGTTGATGTGACGACGAACTTAGTGCACAAACCATATGCACTCGGTATTGTGGAATTCATGACGATGGCTTGCAATCAACCTCATACGCAGAAAACCGGTAAGATTAAATGCCCATGTGCTCACTGCCGAAATGTTAGAAATCCTACGATTGGCGAAGTATGGCATCACTTGTACACAGTTGGGTTTATGGCGGGTTATAAGATTTGGTATCTTCACGGGGAAACATTGGATTGTGCAAGTAGTAGTAGAGAACCTTTTGGTAGTACTAATACACGGGAACCTATTGTTAGTTCTAGCAAACCCTATACCGCGGATGTAGATTTTGGTGTACGTATCATTCAGATGGTTAATGATGCATTTAGAGAAAATATTCCGGAAGTAGGTGAATATCAAATTCCTAGGGTAAACCTAATGAAGAATCTAGGAGATTTTTTTATATGTTAGATGCAGCGAAGCGGCCACTTTTTGACAACGAATGATAAAATATGATTATAGATATTTTTTCATGTCAACCTATATCTATAATTAAATAAATCATAAGTCTTTTTAATTATAACTTGTACTCGTATCTATAAGTATTATTAGTTTCAATAAGACAATAACGTAACACCCAGCATAAATGGTCCAGAATAAGCTTTAGTGCCACTCTGTTCTCGTGTTCGAGTCCATAAAGGTGTGATCCATAAATTTAAATTTAAATTTCCGACGGATTTCCGAAGGAAATGAAATATCCGTCGGAAATCCGTCAGAAATTTCAGACAGATTACCGACAGATATTAAGAATTTAGGGTTTAGGGTTACAAACCCTAAACCTGATTATTCGAATCACTCCCGGTGATTAGTGGTAGGGTTTAAATGAGAGAAGATCAACATTCTGAATCACTTAATAATCGTTTTGATCATTTTCATAAATACGTAGTATTACCGTCGAATTCACTTCTTAGTATACAATGTCGTTTATCGAACTGTTGAACGGGTCTCTTGTTCGATATACGGAAATTTAATTTGTTATTATAACAGTCATACAATCTTAAATGTTGTCTCAACAATGTCTAGATTAACTTTAAAGTTTTCGTTCTCCCTAAACCCTAAACCCTAATCATACCCTAAACCTAGTTTGTCGGAAATCCGTCGGAAATTTCCGGTCAAAGGCTGCAATTACAGTTGTTTCTTAAATTATGATGTTTTAAGTTATGAAACTATTAAATATCAAATATTCACATAATAATTTTTTCATAATGTTTCAAACTATTATATATATATATACTTGTATTGTAAACAATTAACAAACTTAGCACATTGGTTTGGGCTTCAAACCTTCCTAATCTAAACCCAGGTTCGAATCCTAATTGTATTTTTTGTAATTTTTTTCCGACGGATTTCCGACGGCCTATATAAACCCGTCGGAAATTGTACCGCCAAATTTTTTTAACGAAAATTTCGTAAAACCGCCTAATTTTGGGATCATACCGCCAAATAATTGGACCATTTATTTTCCGACGGATTTCCGACGGAATTTAGTTATCCGTCGGAAAATAAATATATCTTTCCGCCGACTCAACTTCTTCCTCATTTCTGCGAAAGCTCTCTCTCTCTCTACTTCTTCTTCTCCGACTTCTCTCTTCGTCACACGCTCGATTCCGGCGGGATTTCTCCGAAACCAACCACCAACACCATCAAAATCATGTAAGCTTTTATTTGAGCCAATTAATTTTGGAGAAAAATGAGATGTTAGGTGTTTTGAATTTAGGATCTAGGATGCATGTTGATTCTAAGAGCTTAAGATCCTATTTAGGTTGTTCTAGGAGCTTAAGATCCTAATTAGGTTGTTAGATTGTTGTTAGTTTGTTTAGGAATGTAATTTTTATTTGTCTTAGTTTTTTGGTTTGTATTAGTTGTATTTCTTTATTTTTATAATGTTTTATAAGGTTTTTAAAATTTTATGGATCATGAAAACGTTTTAGTGTTTATAAAAACGTTTTATTTTTTTGGATTTATAAAACGATTTTATAAACTTTTAGAATAAAAAATGTTTTTTTTTATTTATAAAAAGATTTTATAAACGATTTATAAAAACAATTTTATAATCTTGTTAGATTAAAAACGTTTTTAGTATATTTACAAAAATTTAGATATTTTTGGATTTATAAAAACGATTTTATAAAAAAAATTAAGTTTAAAAACGTTTTTTGTATTATTTAAAAAAAAAAATATTTTTCGATTAATAAAAACGTTTTTAAAATCTTTTTAGATTTTAAAACGTTTTTAGTAGTTTTTTTTAAAAAAATGGATATTTTTGGATTTATAAAAACGATTTTATAAATTTTTAAGATAAAAATACATTTCTCTAGTAATTTTGTATATTAAAAATGTTTTCATAAATTTTTAAGATATTAAAAAAAAATTAATATATATTTAAAAACAATTTTCTTTTTTTCTGTAATATTTGAAACTGATTTTTGAATTATTAAGATTCTAATAAAAGTTTACATAAATTTGTTATTTATATGAACCGTTTTTATAACGTTTTTGCAAACGATTGACTATAAGCTTTTTTTTTGTGATGTAGGACTGACTACGGAGAGTTCGAGGATTTCTTGTCCGGTGCCGAGGACCGTGATTGCAGCTCTCAAGACGAGTTTTGAAACTCGGTTGCAAGAGGAAAGGACGGAAAATGAAAGAAAGATGGCGGAGATGCAAGATCAAATCATGTACTTCATCCGGTTTGGCGGACCGGCTCCAGGAGGAGGATCGGGCGGGACAACTCAAGTGATGGAACCGAGAGTGGGAACAGAAGCTTCGGGAACGGGGACAGGGACGGGGACGGGAACGGGATTGGGACCCGATGGGAATCCCAATGTTATGTAGTTGAAATAAATACTTTTAATAAATTTAATAAAAGTTTTAATATTTCGTATATAAAATATTAAATTTTAATATATATACAATAATAAAAATTAAATACTTTTAATACATATAATAATTTTTTTAAAAATAAATAATTTTAAGAATCGTCGGTAAACCGTCGGTAACTAGCCGTCGGTAAACCGTCGGTAACTAGCCGTCGGTAAATGACCGTCGGTTTACTGTCGGTAATTCACCGTCGGTAAACAGTCGGTTAATAACCGTCGGGCCGCCGTCGGTAAACCGTCGGTTTATTGTCCGTCGATAAACCGTCGGAAAACTGTTTGTCGGAAATCCGTCGGAAATAACCGACGGTTTTCCGACGAAATAGAACCGACGGACTTGTTCCGTCGAAATTCCGTCGGTAAAGGATGTTTTCGACGGATTACCGACGAATATGACCGTCGGTAATCGCGTGTTTTCTTGTAGTGGTGGGCTCACAAGAGCTAAACCAAACTCGCAAACCATCAGTGAAGTTGTTCCAGACTGCTTTATCAATATATTTCAATAGCTGTTGGTGACTTTGGGGTTCATTATCATACTTCATGGAATTCCTTTCTTTCCAAATTGAGTGCACATCAGTTTGAAAAGCATACATCAACAGGTAAAGTCTCGCGTTTGGAAGTGTTGCAACCGATAAAATTGTAACTATGTCCCCCCAGTCACAAGTGAAACTGTTCTGAAGAAAGCCACTTGTTGAAGGTTTCCAGATGTGCTGTCGAGTTTTATATTGAGACGAGCATAAAACACATGTGGGATCAACATTAGCCCACTTTACCATTCTTTCACCAGTAGATAGTCTATCACCTGTATATTAATCCAAAGCATGAAAGAGTATTTTAAAGTGTTTTGAGTGAACCAAACACAGCTATTTCAATCACATTTCGGATGCTGCTGCATTAAAAGCGTCCATGTATGCTTAGTTGAGAATCTGGGTTTAAAATATCATCTTTAAACCTCCACAGTATTCTGTCCGCTTCAACAATATTCACAGTGTTGCAGTGTATCAATTTGCATCTTCAATATCATTCAGAACTTGAACTCTATGAAGACATAACCTGTGGTTAATCAAGATTTCATGAAGATGAGTATGATATTCTCATATCAATGAACCCACGACTGCAAACACATCCTTTAAACGACCACGAGGCATCCACCAATCATACCAGAAGGAGCTGTATTTATTATGTCGACCCGATCACAATATAATATTAGCGTTTATTCGATACTACTGTATCAATCTAGTACATCATATTTTTCCCACATAAATATGTCTTCTTTTTTCTTCTTTTACATGCACTTTACGCAAACCTCGAGTTCTTTTCCAAAATATTCAAAACAGTCTTTTTTTTTTTAACACTGATTTATTATATCTGATTTTACAAAGATTACAACAACGAAGAAGCTCGATGTATGAAATACCATCGGGAGCTATTGATCTATTCCACCAGCATATAGGTGAAAACAATATAACCATGATACAATAGCGATACCATACATAAAGGATTTTCTAAGACAAAGTAAAAATAAGAAGCTTCCGATCCTACACTAGCAGGCGGTCTTCCAATATTTTACTTCCAATACCTTTATCAATGAGAATTCTCGTAAATGAGATAGATCTTCTTCAGTAGCCTCTATCAGCTTCGTCTGGCTAACTTGTCAAAAGCTATCACAAGAGAATAGTAGATATAAACCAGATACAATGACCCCTAGAAAAGCAAACTAAGTTGACCAAGCACTTCAAACACCAACTTAAATCAACATTAGAACCAGCAAAACCAGGAAAGTTAATGGACAAAACCATACCGAAGATCGAAGAGATCCGGACTTTCCAATAGTTTGATCTAACTGAATGATCGGAAGAACACTAGCTAGACGGTTGGATATAAGCCAGGAAGATGAACGCCGTGATTCTAAACCGGATGACGAGCAGCACAGAGGAGCAAATCATCCACAGAAACCAAAAAGCCCCTGACCACCAAGCGCTTTTGCCGGAAGACTTCACCGCCGCAGATCTAGCTCTCAGTGCCGGAGAGAACGACAGATCCATATGCAGATCCACCGATCTAGAAACGACGTCCAATCAAAACCACATATCCTAGTACTTCAGCCACAAACAAAACCAGAACAATCAAACCCATGAACAACATGAGACCTTATTCAATGTGGAAACAGAGCCCACATCCTCGGACAGAGACTAACACACGCCGAACCAAGACAAGAACCTTAACCGATAAATCACCAGCCGAGACACAACACTACCGGTGGCCATAGCAAAACGACACAACTGGTATGGAAACCCGGCAAACCACCATCGAGGAACGCAGCCGTATGTGTCGTGAAGAAACCTGAGCCAAGACAACACCGGTAGACGACCGGAGCAATATCCACTTCGGATGAGATCGGAGCCGCGATGAAGAGAGAAGATGAGAAACGCGGCAGTAAGGTACTGAACAACAGAGCATAGCTGGAGGTGAAGCAGAGACGACGGTGAAACCAGCGGAGTGGAGGGTGACGGCGAAAAGAAGAGCTCGAGACAGTTAAGCGTAATACAACTAAGCGGAGGAGAAAGAGGAGGTGACGAGCCGTCAAGACGCACCGGCGGTGAAGCTAGACGGTGCCGACGGCTCGCCACAGGCGACGGCGGCGCTTACTAAGACCTAGGGCGAACTGTTTTGGTCGAGAGTCTTTATATATTCAAAACAGTCTAGAATAACTTTTGTTACCTACACTTTCCAAATTCTTTTACCTTTCTCTATGATTTTTTTTTGCTAGATTGTAAAATCTATACTATAAAAACAGGAAACCGTCCTTGGTACAAAAAGGTTGTATTTCCGAAAATTTCCCTTGGAGTCGATAGGAGTGTATTTTTCATTAAGGGTAAAACCTGGAATTTTTGGATATTTTGTCACACCTGCGCGCGGATCCGGGCCGGGTTTTTTATTTTCTCGGATCCTTCTTTCTAATCGTGTCCATCTATTCGCGTGTGTTCTGATCCGACCGTCCGTTGAATGTTTCTCATTTATCATTTTGGCACGCGGATCCTAATCGGGTTTAGCGCGGATCCTAATCGGATATAGCGCAAATCCTAATTGGATATAGCGCGGATCCTGTTTTTAAATCTACCCCGTTCATTATTAACGTTTTAATCCGGCCGTCCAATCTAGAGGATATTAAATCGATATAGCCCGGAACCCGTTTTCGGATCTAGGCCGTTCATTTTAAGCATTCGAATCTAAGCGTCCAAGTTGTAAACATTTATTTCGCATTAGACCATTCGATATCTTGCATAACATATTAGGAATCTAAATATATTTATCTTATCGCCGAAGTCGAGCTAATACATTCGAATTCAAAATGTTTCTAAAATCAGTTACGATAATATATTCGATATCAGTCAAAATATTTATGATCTAAAATTTCATTCGAATATGCCAATAAAATTCTAAACATTTTCACCGCCAATTCGTAATGTTTCAATCTTTCCCGCCCATTCTTAAAAACATTTATTCTGCATTTAATCGGTCGGTATCTTTCATAACAGATTAGGAATCTAATTATATTTAGCTTATTACGCAAGTCTCGATAGTGCATTCAAATTTTAAAATGTTTCTAAAATCAGTTACCATAATATTCGATATCAATCAAAGATATTTAGAATTTAATATTTCATTTGAATATGCCAAATGATATTCTACCGAAGATCTTGACCTAAAAAAACTATATATACGAACATCTATCATCAAAGTCTTCAGTCTTTCTTAATGCATTTTGTTACTATTTCCCTCTCTACCAGCCGACAAAATGAGTTCTACCAAAAATGTCTCATATCTCAAAGATGTGAAACCATTCAAAACCACATGGCGAGTTGAAGTGAAAGTCCTTCACTCTTGGAAGCAGTTCACTGCTATTAGTAGAGAGTCGTTGGAACTCGTGTTGGCTGACAAAACGGTAAGGGAATTGATTACGTTATTGTGGTAAACATTCAACTTTAATGGTTTTGTCATGAATTCTTAATTATTTCATGGTAGGGTGTCAAAATTCATGCTTCATGCAAAAAACATTATTTGGTACGAGTTCAAAGACATCTACCCATTGGAGAATGAAGAGTTATTGAGAATTTTTCAGTAACACCTGCATCTGGCCAATATAGACCAACCGACCATGTCTACAAAATGTCTTTCTTGAGTAATACGGCTATTACTCGATCTGAACTCAAGATGGATGATAGTTTTTTGTCATTGGCAAGTTTTGAATCCATTTCCAATGGGAGTTTAAAAACACATCATTTGGTTGGTAAGTTTTTTAGAACTAAACCCCAATGTATCTATCATTTCAAAACCTCTTTATGGTATTAATTATTTGTTTTACTTTTTTATTGTTGCGATTAGATGTTATTGGCCAAGTTATGGACGTTGGCGGCCTGGATCCTATTGAAGTAATGGGTAAAGAGAGGAAGAAAATTGAGTTTACTTTGAGAAATATCGAGTAAGTTTGGATGGTTACTAGATTTAGTTTTATGATTACAAAATGAATGTACTAATGCAATTTTTTTATAGTGATCAAAGATTGGCATGTTGTCTTTGGGAGAATTTTGCTGAACAAGTTTTTAATGCATGTCAAGAAGCCAATGGTAACCCATTGATTTGTTTGATCCGATTTGCAAAAATCAACACATACAAAGGTTTGTAACCATGGACAATGCTTTTTGATTAAACGATTCAAAGAATCAATGCTTCTTGATTAAACGATTCATAAAATCATATTGTTCTATCAATGTTTTACCAATGTCCGATATGACCAATGATTGTCTGACATTTAGGAGAACTTCAAATCACAAATGCATTTGACACTTCTAAAGTCATTATGAACCTAACTTGCCCGGAAGCTGAAGAATTTCTGACAATGTAAGTTTATGAAGGTTATTTTTTTAATCAATTATAATGTTTTGCTTATATATTGAGGTTTACTAATTATAATGCTTTAAGGCTACCCGATGATGGCCTTGCTCTCGTTGTGTGTGAACAAGGAGAGGCTTTGGTCAATAGGAAAGAAAAAAAAACCCAGAGCAGTGGGCAGAGTTTCCTGAGCTTTGTGTATCAGAAATACTTATGGCTACCGAGGTACCCATATAGTAGTTCATTTAGTTGCATTCTATTTATAATTTACTTATGTTTATATTATGTGTATTGTAATGGTTGAAGAAAGGAAAAGTCAGGGTTAAAGGCACCATATATGCCAATGATACGGATTATGCATGGTTTTACTTTAACCATGTAAAATGCAATAAAAGGGTCCTCAAAATAAAATCAGTGGTCCAAAAAAATTTGTTCTGTTGTGACGAATGCAAGGATAATTTCACAGACGTTTCATCCAAGTATGTTCTTTTTAACCAAGCTTTTTCTTGCAAAATGTTTTTATGTTTTGAATCCTATATTTCACTATTTATTCTATGCAGGTTCAAGTTGCATCTCATGGTGAAAGATGAAGCAGCAGAGATAAAGTTCATGCTACTTGATTCAGTTGCTGAGAAACTTATTGGGATATCAGCCGATACACTGCGGGATGGATCGTTGGATGAGGTTATTATCCATATTTTCTATGCACTCAACCTCATTTAAACGTTCATATTGAATAAATGTTTTTATATTACAGATGGAAGATCCAACCATACTGCCTGATCCTATAAAGGACTTGGTTAGAAAATCTTTTCAATTTGGAGTGTTGGTAAACAAGGACAACGTTTTTTGGGGATCAGAAATCTATAAGGTTGGAAAAACTTGGTCTATTGACGAAGTTCTCAAGATCGAGGAAGGATCAGAGCCTCTTAACCCATTGGATTCAGCTATTTCCAGTGAGCAAGTAAGTTTATCCTATAATCAAGTAATTTGATATATACAAACTATTTATTATGCAAGTGCATGATTATAGTGTGACGGCTGAAAGGATTATTCTTATAAGATCATATTATGTGATTTTGCAGGTTTCGTTGATTGATATTAACAGACAATAAAATTCAGATGCATGTTTGACTCCATTGTCCAAGCCCAAAACGCTAGGAGATTTGGCTGATATCAACTCAGCTACTAAAGAGAAATGCTTGAAGACTATCAAGATCGAGAAGATCGATGATTAGTCCTTTTACTTAAAATAATTTTTCGGATTGTTCTATTCATTACCGGATCATTTTGGTATTTTTTTAAACAATGCTTTGGTTTAATTATGTGTTTTTTATATACATTTCGTTTATATTTTAACTCATTCTAAATTGCCTTATATCAATATTTTTAGAAATTAGCATAAATAAAGAATTCATAATTGTACAAAATCAATTATTTCAGTTGGGCTAATTTAGTAATAAGTTAGTCAAAAATTAGAGCCCAAATTAATCATGGCCAATATTTAACCATGAAGTTGAAATGAATTTTAAGTTTTTTTCAATCTGAAATTAGCCAAAAAACAGAAAAGTGCAGAGGGAATTGAAATAACTGTTTTCTAATCTTGGCGCTGCAGTCTAGAGAGTGGTAGTAAGAGAATCTTGATTTCTCAAAAACTCATCCAACAAGGTAACCCTGAATTTGGAAGTAGATGCAGTTGTAAAGAATTAGGGTTTGTCTTTTATGCATTTCAGATTTGTAGTGATATAAACCGATGGTGGCGTTTTCTACAAATCATCTGTTCGGCAACTTGGACATATGCCCAAAAAAAGAGTTCTCTATTCAAAGCTGCAGTTTAATTCATATTTTGGTTTTGATCCATGCATGTATTGATTTTGATTTAGACTTGCTTATAAAAACTTGCAGACAACAATAAGAAGCATGAAACACCCACGGTTTTTCATGCCTATGCTTCCACAGAGGTGTACAAGGAGTTTGGTATGTAATCATAGTGTGGCTATGTTATTAAGGCGAGTTTTTCAAACCTGATTTTTTCTTCTGAGTGTAATTGTTTCAACTTGTGTTACAGGTTTTACCGGACAAGTTCTTCAATAGCTTTATACTTGGAAAACAGATGTTATTGACGGTGTACTCACATCTGATTTAAGGGCTGAAGATTTTCCTATCAAACTAGATGGTAATAGGATTAGAGATGGATGGAAACGGTTCTTCAGAGCTCATGCATGAAAAGAGTTAGATGTTCTAATTTTTGAGTATCGTGGAGGTGCTGACTTCCATATGGTACACCAGTTTCAATCAAACGGTTGTGAGATCACATACCAAAAAACGGCAGAACTATTGGAGACTGGAGAAAGTTTAACGAGTAAGTGTTTTTACCTTGGAGATTTAATTATGATTTCTAATTTTTTTACTAATAATCGAGATGATTTTTATGTCTAATTTTAGCACCTCCGAAGGAGACTGGAGAAGGTATCACGATTAATTATTTTTTCCACTAATTTTTTAAACAAATTCTAATGATGTATAATATTTTGACTAATAATCAAAATTATTTTTAAGAAGATACAGTCGTTCCTATGGAGACTGGAGAAGGTAGCACAAGTAAGTTGTTTGATTCCACTTATTTTTTGGACAATATTTGGTGGTTTATAATGTTTTCAGTAATAATGGAGTTGATTTTGAAGGAGCTGGGGAGAAGTTTATCACCTTGAACGTCACAACTGACTGCATAAAGCGAAGCAGAATGGTCAGTCATTTCTTCGTATTTTGGTGTGTTTTATGTATTGTTACATGAACCATATTTGTTTGTTTTGTAGTATCTTCCTAAGTCATTTGTTGATGCAAACGACATGTGGACTATTGCTGGCAAATCCATTTTGATGGTCAATGATGATGGACATAAATGGACTGTTGATCTTGTGTTCTACTCGGATACAGATAGGAGACGTGTTCGTTTAGCTAGCGGCTTAAGAGAATTTCTTAAAGCAAATAATATCAAGACCAAACAAAGTATCACTCTTCAGCTTTTCTGGCAAAATGCCAATACTCCAGTCTTGATCCTCTCCTCCAATAATGTCTGATGTCGTCTAATTCTTTAAAAATCTATCTTTTGTTTAGTTTTGTCAAAAACTTATGTTGTTCAAAAATGGTTATGTATGTTTGAACTAACGTGGTACTATTTTTTTTTTTTTGCTTATGACTTCTTTTAGCTCATGTCAAGTATTTTTGTGTGAATTAAATTGCTTTCAAAGTTTGTTATGGGTTGTTTTAGTTAAAAAAATATTATCCACGACAAAGAATAACAAATTAAGAAATGTCCATAAAAAAATCTAAATGAATTATATGGAATATAAACTAAATTTGAAACATTAACAAAAAGTGAAAGTTTCGTAAATTATTTTTCTTTATCTTGAGCGTGCAAAATTCATTTAATAAAAAATGTTACATATTAATCTTGGTTTACTTTCCAATATTTGTAATCATGATGTTTACTGATTTGACTTGACAACAATTACCATATATACTAATCTAATAAATGTTTCTCATTCAATTTTTGTAACAAACAACTAACAATATGTTTGATATTTGGGCTTTGATATCGTTTACATATCTAAACTAATAATAATTTAACTAAATTTAATAAAAATTATATTATGAATACTATATTTATGAGTATATTGAAAGATATCGTCTTTATAAGAAGATATCTTGAAAGATATTACTATATAAGAAGAGATATAAATATAGAAATTATATTTGTGATAACTGTTTTCGAAACGAATATCAATGAAGATAGGTATGAGAGAATATTTAATTTGCTTCCAATATCTAATTAAGTTGAGTTGACGACAATGTGAATATTCATTTAACTTAATAAATGTTACACATTGAATTATTCCATCAATCAGAATATTTATTGTTAATTTATTTTACTTTGAAAAAAGTAAATTTCTATGTTCAATTAACACAATAAATGAATATCACATTCAATTTACACCTAACATTTAGACCTAATCAAATTTTTGGATTTTCTATATATATTGGCATAGTTAACATTTTTTTCTTTATCATAAACAAGAAAGTTCTTTCGAAATCATAACTTATATTGTTAAACTCTTCAAAAACCAAGATAAATTATGGGTGATTTTATAAACTTCTATGATCTTGATGGTACTGAACCATGTCTGAATATTCGAGGAAAGATCATACGGAAGTGATTCACAAGTCATTGCATGAATAGTTTACAGATCCATGTAATCATATCCGATGAATACGTAAGTTTTCTTGCCCAAAAATTTAATAATACTTTGCTGTCTTTGATCTATAATCTAAACATGTTGTTGAGGATAACTATTTGTTTTCTAAATTATTTTGTTACAGGGTTACAAAATCGAAGCTATCATACCTCAGATGTTTATAGACAAATTCAAGGACAAATTTGAAGAGGGGTCTGTAAGATCGTAACTCGGTCTATCCAAAGATAGCAAGAGTTTTTGGTTAGAAATTTAGGGATTCTAAAAGAAGAATTAATGAACACGGTGAGAGTTAGGAAGTTAGGGTTTATAACCGGTGTTTCCGAGAAGGAAGCCGGTAAAAGAGAATTGAATAAGTCGCCAGAGAGATTTTAGGTTAAGTTTGCTCTAAAGTCTCTTCGGCTCAAAGTATTATGAAAAGCGTATTCTTTATTGAATATCGGGGTTCCCTTATATAGGGTTACAAGTTGGTTTACATCAAAAAGGAAAATAAGAGATAATTACGAATATTTCCTAATAACTCGGCTTCGCCTTTATACTGAATATTTCCTTCTACCGACTTTCTTGCGCGGCGCCTTTGGACCAGACACCTTCCAAACCCTAATATGAAAGCCGGCTATCCCAAGTTCGGTTTAACCTAAGTTTTACCGCCTTGGGATTTTTTCCGACTTCCCACTTTGGGCCGATCTAAACTCATGAATAGGCCTTCTTTGGAAAGTGCTAATCTTGACTCCAACAATAAGCCCCCCCCCCCCCCAGTGTGGCGACTTGAATTCAAGTCGGCATTACGAGGAGTTAACTTGGTTTAAGAGATGATTTTTGTAGGCCCAATGTTTGTTGCCCCGCGAACTATATTTTTCTTTAGGTCCACATTTTTTTCGGGTTGCTTTGTCCTGGCTTGGTACGGAGAATATTAACGGACCGGTTCAGGTCTACCGATGATACGGCGAAACCGGAATTGATTTTTGGTTTAATCACCGGATAGGTATGAAACACGAATCGTCGCCTCGGTAGTGATGTGCCTCGATTTGTGCGCCGTCATTTTTACTATAAGTAGCTCTCTCTCGCTTCTTACTCTCTCATTTCGCTCAAGAGAAGAAATTTGGAAGGTAATCCTCTCTCTCGATTTTTATTTTCCGGTTAACGCTCCGTCGTTGCTCCGTTTTAGGTTCTATAGCTTTTTAGATCGAATCATCGTTTTTCTCTTGCGTTCTTCACTTGTT
Organism: Orychophragmus violaceus; assembly: GCA_030180135.1. Classification (NCBI taxonomy): domain Eukaryota; kingdom Viridiplantae; phylum Streptophyta; class Magnoliopsida; order Brassicales; family Brassicaceae; genus Orychophragmus; species Orychophragmus violaceus. The sequence goes on from CM058238.1 coordinate 24,794,079, forward strand.
CTTCAACCAGTCATGTCTTTGATCCGTTGTTCAACGAGTAAAGACAAAGAAGTGGTTTCCGTCTCGTCTGCGGAAGATTCTCCAAGTCGCCAGTCCATTTCCCCTGCTCCCTCGTCTTCGGGTACTTCATCCGACTTGAGAAATCATCCTGCTCATTTTGCAATTGAAGAGCTCCGACGTCGTCGCGAGGCATCTCGTCAGACCGATGCTGCTGAGAGTTCTGGTCGGGAAGATTTGATCATACCTCGGCTACGGGATTCTGATGAAGACGACACCGTCGTTGGTCAAGACGGTTCTGGAGATGACATTCCGCCCGCGTTGCCGGTTGATCCTTACGAGATTTTTAGTAACGTTGTCGGGACCAAATCGAATGCGACATCGGTGAGATCTATGCTTCGAGACTGCGGAGCGGATCCGAGGATCAAAGTCATCGTACCTTTCCCACTTGACCGTCCCTGGAGCCCTCCTCCCGGATATATGACTCTTTATGAGTCGTACTTCATCAATACCGATACTGGGGGCAGTCGTTGTTGGTTTCCCCTACCTGACTTGTTGATCTCGTACTGTCATCGTCGCGAAATTGCCATCTCCCAACTCTCAGCCGTCGCGGTTCGCCATATGGTCGGTCTTCTAGTGCTTGGGGCTGAAGTCGGTATTACAATAACTGCACAGATCTTCGAGGAGATGACGTCGGTCAACCGCATGAAAGCCACCAATCCAGGGTGTTTCGCAGTCAGGTTCAAGAGTGGCAACCGCGTTCTGACAGATGCGCCTAACAAGATCAATAATTGGCAACGATCTTACTTCTTTGTTGAATTGTCTCCATTAGTCGTTCCTAACGAACATAAGGAACTCATCAGGACGTCTTGAAATACGGATTATGGTAGATCTCGTTCCAAATTTGCTATCTTTCGAACGTGACAATTTACTTAATTCCTTTTTGTCTTTGCAGTGCAACATCCTTTCTTGAAGCCGTATCCCGGCAATTATTTTCCTATCCTCGAGCAGATTCAAGCTCTCGGTTTACGCAAGTGGTCAGATCTTACTCGCGAGCGTATCAACAAGTTCCTCCCGCGGATCTCTGAAGGTTCGTATACCGTCTTTATAATATCCTTTTCCTTGTTTTCATTCTAATTTTTCGTCCGTCAATGCAGTCAAGTGGGATACTAAGACGAAAGTTACCCCTGAGGAACTCGTCAAGCCAAGGAGGATGGGTAAAGTTAAGAGAATCGACTCTGTGGACTATTCCAAGGAGATTTCATCAAAACCTCCTTCTTCCTCCAAGTCGTCAAAAGATAAGGATAAGGCTCCTCCTTCTCAAGGCGGTAATCATTCTGATGTCGGTGCGAAGTCGACTGCCCCAGTGGTGAATCCTTCCAATCTTCCACCTAAGGTTCCATCGAGGAAAAGGCCTGCTGATGACAAGTCGGTCCAAGATAAACCGTCAAAGGTGTCCAAGACGAGCAAGCCGGTCGAGGATGCTTCTACCGAGATAGCGGCCGTTAGTGAGCCCGCTAAACAAAAGGATCCGTGGAAGCGTTTCTATAAATTCAAGGGGACTGTCCCCGATTTATCTGGCAGTTCAAAGCCCTTTGAGTCTAACAAGGAGCTTGTCCTGGTGCGACCGAGGCGTGAAGTGAAGGAGTGAGAAGTGCGCCCTTCAATCCACAACTTCGCTTATCAGTATGCGAGCGAGGTTCCTTTTATCAACAATCCCCGGGCTTGTTTTGACATGCTGACGTGCGTGAGAGGAAACGAGTCAGATTGGCCAGTTTTGGAGGAATTGCCTCACTCGGATGCTATCGTCAGGCTAAAGCACGCCGAAGCAACGGTAAGTTTATTGTACTGAATTTCGCATTGTTTGCCGAGATAACGTTTTTGTGTGCTGTTTTCAGATGATCGTGGCTTCTAACCGTGTGGCGTTGGAAAGTTCCTGGGACCAAAAGAAGCTGGCTGACGCGGTCACCAAGCGAGATGATCTTCTCAAGAAGATCAAGGAAGAGAAAAAGGCTTTGGAGGCGAGTAATCTGGCCATTGAAGGGAAATTGAAGGAGGCTGAGGAGAAGTCGAAGGCTGATTTCCTTAAATTTCAGTTGGAGAGAAAGCAGCTGCAGAAGTCTTATCTTGATCTGGTTCAAAAGGAGAGGGAGAGAGTCGAAGCCGCTGCTAGGACGAAGGCGCATACCCATTTCGACTTTATTCAACGCTACATCGGTGATCAAGAAACCGCCGTTGTGATGCAGGTCAAACAGGCTCAGATTTCTGGGCTTAAGAAATGTCTGGAGAAACTCAGCGGGCAAGGCGTGCCGGTTCCTCAAGCTGTCTTGGACAAGATCGCCGCTGACGAGATCGCAGCGAACGCGGAGTTGGATGATCTGAACGTTGTAACGAAGGAGGAGCTTACGTTTGTGCTCTCACCCATTCATCATCCTCTCCTTAACCGTTCGCATGATTCTCCTCCTCCTGTCCCGCGGCACGTCGACCAATTCGGGACTAATGTCGGTATAATCCCGGAGGCGGTTCCTGCCGATCTTGTCCAGTCTGTTCGGAAGGAAATTTCAGCTGCAGATGGCGGGCCTGAGTAGTCATCGTCAAGTGTTTTTAGTATTCTATTTGTATTGGTTTTGTAATAGCTTTTATTTATGTTTGCAAACTCTTTATCCTTTTGGTTTAATCGTAATTTTACATTAAGTTTGTTTTAAGCTTGATAGCGATTAAAATCATTCTATCTTTAAAGCTTTTGCTAAACTTTAGTAACAACGATTGGGATATGCGACCAAGTCGTGCTACTGTATTTAAACTTGTAGCGACTTTCAAATGGTCGGATTAAGTTGGTGTTTTAATCAGATCAAAACACTCAAACTCGCCACCAAACTTACACAATTTAGTGACTTTCAGGTGGTCGGATTAAGTTGGTGTTTCAATCAGATCAAAACACTCAAACTCGCCACCAAACTTACACAATTTAGTGACTTTCAAATGGTCGGACTAATCTTGTATTAAGCTTGCCGTCAAATTGACGATTTAGCGGATTCTTAAGTAGTCGGACTAATCTCGTATTAAGTTTGTCCTTAAACGATTTAGTGACTTTTGAATAGTCGGACTAATCTCGTGTTAGGCTTGTCGTCAAACTTAAACGATTTAGCGACTCTTGCCATGAGGCGGTTTGCGAGACTTACAAATGCTCGGCTTTATTCTTAGGGTGGGAGAATGTGCGAGTCTTTTATGCTCGACTTATTTGTTATCTCCTACCACGAAGAATTTGCGGGACGGATCCCGGATTTCTCTTACCACGATGTGCACCTCGTGCGCAAGGAAGACCACACCCCTGGCCAGGAGGCATGATGCTAGTGCGAGTCTTTGTTAGATGCTCGGCTTTCTGCGAGTTACTTTGACTCGGCTTTGCGAGTTACTTTGACTCGGCTTTCGCGAGTTATTTTGACTCGGCTTTTGCGAGTTATTTTGACTCGGCTTTGTTAGTATCAAAGAGTATTTAGATACTTAATGAAAAGACTTACCTGATTTGGTTTCGCAGGCTTCCAAGACGATAAGTTCTGAAAAATGAGGGTTTTTATTAGATTTGTGACTGTGCCGGTAAAGGCTGCCTACGTATCTCCCGAGGGAGGATCAAGTCACTCGTAGTTCTTTTTTTTTTTTTTTTGCTAGTCTTGCCGTCTTAAAAGTACTCTTTCAGACTTGCCGAATTCCAGGATCGCGGTAAAGCCTCGCCTTTCATGGACTCAAGTTCGTAGACTCCCGGCTTGACGACTTTCGTGACTTTGTGGGGTCCTTCCCATTTCGCTCCGAGTTTGCCTGCTCTCCATTCTTTGGTGTTTTCGTAAACTTTGCGAAGGACGTAGTCACCGACTTGAAAGTGTCTTTCCTTGACTTTCTGGTTGTAGTACCGAGCTGCGAGCTGTTGATAGTTTTGAATCCTGAGTAGGGCCCGATCCCGCTCTTCCTCTAAGGTGTCGAGAGCTTGGATTAGCATCTTTTCATTGATCTCAGTATGGTGCGGCATGAGAGACCGGCGGAGAGTGTAAATGTTAGCTTCTGCTGGTACCATTGCTTCTACGCCAAAGGCTAAGGAGAATGGGGTGGCTCCTGTTGCGCTGCGGGGTGTCGTTCTATGTGACCAGAGGACGCCGTTTAACTCATCTGTCCAAACTCCTTTTTTGCTCTCAAGGCGCTTTTTGATGCCGGCGATGATGGTTTTATTTGTAGCTTCGGCTTGGCCATTCCCCTGAGGATACCTTGGTGTCGACTTGCTAAGGCGTATATCCCACTTCTTGCAGAATCCTTCGAATACTTTCGAGGTGAATTGTGATCCGTTATCCGTGACGATTTCGTAAGGCAGCCCGAAACGGCATATTATGTATTTCCAGACGAAATTTTGAACCTGGACATCGTGGATCGCGACGTAATCCTTGGCCTCTACCCACTTTGTGAAGTAGTCGGTCATGATGAGCAGGAAACGTCTTTGATTGGATAATGGTAACGGTCCAACGATGTCCATTGCCCATCTCATGAATGGATAAGCTGCGGTTGATGTCGTGAGCAACTATGTAGGTCGATGTATGAATGGCGCATGTCGCTGACACTTTTCACACTTGTTAGAAAAGGTCTCGCAATCGGTTGTCATAGTCGGCCAATAGTGACCGTTCAACTTGATTTTGAGGGCGAGAGACCTGCCTCCGGAGTGGTTGCCGCATGCTCCAGAGTGCGTCTCTTCGAGAACTCGACTTATTTCGTCTCCGTTTATGCATCTGAGGAGGATCTTATTAGCAGAATATTTATAAAGGATACCGTCATGTATAGTGTATCGCGCGCTCTTGACTTTAAGTCGTCGTGCTTCCCATTTGTCTTCTGGAAGCTTTCCTTCTGTTAGGTATGCTCTTATCGGAAGTCGCCAATCCTCATTGTCGTTAGTTAGGACAGCGATGAGGTCGGTGTTCTTTGCCTGAATGTTGCAGCACATATCATCCTTGCCACTCTGGACTATTTCGTCAGGTTCTTCTTGATTGCTCTCAGGGGGCGGGATGCTTGGTTCATGGATCATTTCTACCGGGATCCGTCGATAGATATTGGGATTTGATGCCAGCGACGCGAGTGCGTCTGCCGGGGCATTTTCTTTCCTTGGTATCTGGACAATGTCGAAGAATTCGAAGGAACTGGTGAGCTCTAGTGCCGTCTTTCGGTAAGCCTCCATTCGCTCGTTTTTAGCTTCGTAGTCTCCAGTGATCTAGTTTGCTACAAGCATGGAATCACAATGGGCTAAGAGATGTTGTACTCCGATTTCTCTGGCTAGTCTGAGGCCGGCTAACAGGGCTTCATACTCGGCTGTGTTGTTGGACGCCGTGAAACCCATCTTGAAGGACTGTTCTAGTATTTCGCCGGTCGGTGAAATGAGGCGTATCCCTATCCCGGCTCCTTTTTTCGATGAAGCCCCGTCGACGAACAACTTCCAATTTTTATCTTCTATCTTGGTACCGACATCTAATTCGGGTGATAACTCAACAAGGAAATCCGCTATTACCTGCGACTTGGCGGTTGTCCTGTTTCTGTATTCGATGTCGTACTCGCTTAACTCTATCGCCCATTTGGCCAGACGGCCAGACTGTCCCGGGCTGTGAAGGATTGTTCGAAGAGGTTGACTACTTAATACGGCGATCGGATGTGACTGAAAATATGGTCGCAGATTTCGTGCAGAGATGACGACTGCGAAGGCCAGTTTTTCCATTGCAGGATATCTGGTTTCGGCTCCGCTCATCGTTTTGCTTACGTAGAAGATCGGCTTATGTTCCCCTCGATCTTCCCTAACTAGTACGCCACTGACTGCTGTCGTTGAGACGGCGATGTAAAGCAACAATGTCTCACCGTTCTCGGGTTTAGACAGTATCGGCGGGTTCGACAAGTAGTCCTTGAGTTGGATGAATGCCTCTTGACACTTATCGTCCCACACAAATCTTTTGTTCCCTCGCAGGAGCTCGTAAAAAGGCATACATTTATCCGTTGACCGGGATATAAATCTGTTCAAGGCGGCTATGCGGCCAGTGAGGCGTTGTACCTCTCGAGTGTTCTTGGGAGATGGCAGGTCGATTATGGCTGTGATCTGCTTTGGATTAGCTTATATTCCTCTCTGAGTTACCACGTACCCAAGGAACTCTTCTGATGTCACTCCGAACGTACACTTAGTTGGATTGAGCTTCATTCCGTACCGGTTAAAGATGTTGAAACATTCCTTTAAATGGCCGACATGCTGAGAGGCAATCAGAGATTTGACTAGCATGTCGTCGATGTAAACCTCCATTGTTGTGCCGAGTTGTCCTGCAAACATCCGGTTTACCAGCCGCTCGTAGGTGGCGCCGGTGTTTTTGAGGCCGAAGGGCATGACTTTATAGCAATACGTACCGCGTTCAGTGATGAAGGCCGTCTTTTCTCTGTCGTCTGGGTTCATAAGGATTTGATTATATCCTGAGAACGCATCCATGAATGATAGCAATTCGTTTCCGGCTGTTGCCTCAACAAGTCGGTCAATATGTGGCAGCGGGAAACTATCTTTTGGGCAGGCTTTGTTGAGATTTGTGAAATCAACACATACTCTCCACTTCCCATTTTTCTTTTTTACGACCACTGGATTAGCCAACCAGTCGGGGTATTTGACTTCTTGGATTGAACCGGCTTCAAGTAACTTCTCTACTTCATCGTTGACTGCTTTAGCCCTTTCAGGGCCGAGTTTTCGCCTCTTTTGTTTAACTGGTTTGTAAGTCGGATCCACATTCAGCTCGTGAGTTGTGATGGTTGGATTGATACCCTTCATGTCCTTCATTGTCCACGCAAACGTTGTAACGTTTTGCTGTAGGAAGGCGATCAATTCCCTTTTGATGTCGTCTGGCAGTTCCGCGCCGATCCCTACACACTTGCTTGCATCTGAGTCTTCGATGATGACTTGTTGGATCAGCTCTTTCTCTGGTCTTTTTCTTCCGTGCTCGGTATTGATCATGCACGAAGGCACTCTAATCTTATGTTCTCTTGCAAAACATGACCGGCTTGCGCTCTGGCATCCTTTGACTGTCTGAATTCCTTTAGGTGTCGGGAATTTCAGACATTGATGGTATGTTGAAGATACCGCCTTCATCCTGTATAGCCACGGAGTTCCGAGGATGACGTTATAGATGGTTGGCTTGTCGATGACATGAAACCTCACCAATCTGTTAACTCCTCCTGCGAAAACGGGCAATTTGATCGTTCCAATTGTGTACGTCGTCTCGCTTGTGAACCCGGTGAGCGGCTTGGCCTTCTGCTTGATATCCTCCTCCTTTATTTCCATCTTTTTGAGTGTATCCAGGAAAATTAAGTCTATCGAGCTTCCGGTGTCTACCAGTATTCGAGATACTTGGCAGCTTCCGATTAACAGCTCAACCACTAGTGGGTCGTTATGGGGGTAGTGAGTCCCATAGAGGTCTTGGTCGGTAAAGATGATGGGGGGATCGTCTGACAGGATTGGTTGAGGTGCCTTTTGTGCGGCTAACGCAAGGCGTTCGTAGACTTTTATTGACCGGACCGAATCGTTTACGGAGATTAGACCGCCCATGATCATGTTGATTCTTCGGACGGTTTTGGGGGTTTCCTCTTCGTCTTCTCCCTCCTCTTCTTCTCGGTTGCGTTTCAAAGCTATGCTTTTGATACGCCGTGGCGGTTTATCCTGCTTAGGAGCTTGCTCGTCGGCTTTGTCCTCCTTTTGTTGCCCCGATTCCTCCTTTTTCAACCTCTCAATAGCCGCCTTGATCTCTTCATCCGAGAGTTGGGAATAGAGTGCATTCCTGAGATTTCGACATTCAGCCGTGTCGTGCGATGTAGCTTGATGGTACTTGCAGTACTTATCCCCGGTAGCGGAGGCTGCTTGTTGCGCCTTCCCCTTTGCTTCTTTTCTCCGTTTATTCCACGGTTTTGATGATCGAGATTTATCAGAGCTATCGACAACCATCGTTTTGGCCCCTTTATCATAATGCTGTCTAGGTTCCCTTTCTTCCTTCTTGTCTGCTTGCTTGCCGGAACCGAATCTTTTTGCTAAAGCGACTTTTTTCTCCTCCAATTCCACGAACTTGTTTGCTCGGTGAAGCGCATCTTCGATAGTTAAGGGCGGGTTGACGACTAGATCTTGGTAAAAAGGCGACTCGTGCTAGACGGCATTTGTCAGGGCCGCGATTGTGAATTTATCTGGAGCCTCTGCTCGTGTCATCACTGCCCTGAACCTCTCTATGAAGTCCTTCAAAGTTTCCTTTTTTTTCTTGCGTCATGGACATCAATGCGCTTAGTGAAGTGTCCTTACGTATGTAAGCGAAATGATGCCTCACGAAAGCCCATGTGAGGTCGGAAAAACTGTCGATTGATTTGGATGGGAGTCGTGAGAACCAGTTTAACGCGTCTCCCTCCAGGGTTTCGGTGAACAGTTGGCAGAAACCGATGTCACGCTCCTCGCTTGATGAAAACCGCGCCTTTGCCGCCATGATTTTGAACGTTGTAAGATGGGTCGCTGGATCTTTTGTGCCGTCGTACATCGGCAGCCTGAGCTTCTCCCTCTGCCTTATGTACGTGTTTGTGATGCGCGAGGTGAAGGGTGTCCTCCGAGTCTCCTCGATGATTCGGTCGATCTCCGGTGCGGACCCCTTAACGCCATGGACTTCCCCTTTTAACTCTTTTAGGGTGTCTCTGAGCTCAGTCAGCTGTTTCTCGACATGGTTGCGACTCGCTCCGCGAATAGACGCTCCATGAGTTTTCTCGTGTGACATACTTCGCTCCTGGCGATAGTTATCACGGTGCGAGCCGTTCTCATGTCACGAATTTCGTCTATGGCGCATGTCCCGTGTCTGGTGACTGGTGCGTTCATCCTTATCGGGTGAGTATCTCTCATCGCTCCAGTCGTCCCGTCTCCGACTTTCGCTTCGTTTGGGTTCCTCAGACCCTTCCTTCCGATGTGAGCTCCGCTCGCGGGTATCCTTCTTGTTGCTTTCCTTGCGCGGGTTGCTCCTGGACTCGCTGCTACGGCTCTGTTCATGGTGGCTTTCCTCAGATGTTTCATAGACCAGCCGTCTGGCGACTTTGTCTTTCACCTTTGGAGGCACCTCTCTCTTGGACTTTCTAGACTGTTGGTCCGAACGGATCTTTGCTTGCTCCGTCTGCAGTAGGTCGATTTTCTCTGAGAATGTTTTGATCAAGTCGTTCTGCGACTCGATCTTAGCCATCAGAGTGGCTAAGACCTTGTCTTGCTCGATTTGAGCTGTTGTTTCGCTGAGTGACGGGGCATGTTTGCCGTCATCTCGAGCTTTGTTTGTCTTGGCGGCGTCTCGCGGCTGCTTGCCGCCTTTCGCGCGTCGTCTTCGTGATCACTCTGGTCGTAATCACTTTCTTCATGATCGCTTAGTTCAACCCTAGGGTTATCTGGATCAATTTCCTTACGGTTTCCCGATATCTCGTTCAGAAATTTCTCTTAGAATTCCCCACAGTCGGCGCCAATTGTAAGATCGTAACTCGGTCTATCCAAAGATAGCAAGAGTTTTAGGTTAGAAATTTAGGGATTCTAAAAGAAGAATTAATGAACACGGTGAGAGTTAGGAAGTTAGGGTTTATAACCGGTGTTTCCGAGAAGGAAGCCGGTAAAAGAGAATTGAATAAGTCGCCGGAGAGATTTTAGGTTAAGTTTGCTCTAAAGTCTCTTCGGCTAAAAGTATTATGAAAAGCGTATTCTTTATTGAATATCGGGGTTCCCTTATATAGGGTTACAAGTCGGTTTACATCAAAAAGGAAAATAAGAGATAATTACGAATATTTCCTAATAACTCGGCTTCGCCTTTATACTGAATATTTCCTTCTACCGACTTTCTTGCGCGGCGCCTTTGGACCAGACACCTTCCAAACCCTAATATGAAAGCCGGCTATCCCAAGTTCGGTTTAACCTAAGTTTTACCGCCTTGGGCTTTTTTCCGACTTCCCACTTTGGGCCGATCTAAACTCATGAATAGGCCTTCTTTGGAAAGTGCTAATCTTGACTCCAACAGGGTCTTGGATGTGTATGAAGAATTTCGAAGTGATTCATATCAACCGAAAGTTTAGAAACACTTATGTTGAAAAGAAGATTTTGCTTGAGGATTCCACCCAAGTTGACAACCACTACAATATCTCTAATGATATGTATTATGAGTTTGTGATATTCAAAAACATCTTGCAAGGCAATGTCGAACATCTCTACACTATTGGTATTTTTGGTTCAATTTTCAAATTATTTGTTTGTTGCATGTTTATACTCTATATTATTAAAATCGTGATATCTATTCAAAATTCTATGTTATTTAGATGTAATAGGTGCAATCATGTGGGTTGGACCTCTCACCACAGCTCAAGATTACAAAATTCATTTTAAGATCAAAGAAATAGAGTAAGCATTTAATTAACAAAAGTTATGTTTTATTTATGATATTTTGTGATTTCATGAATTATATCTAATTTCTATAAATTTTATGAAGCAACACATACATCAATTGTGTTGCAAAGGGTATGGTTGCTATGAAATTCAATGATCTTTGGAACTCAAGTGGAAATTACAAAAATGTTGTGTGTTTGAGATTTTGGCGCGTTGATAATTCCCCAAGTAAGCAAAATTCAAGTTAATATATTTTATTTTTGATAATTTATAGAATACTTCTAAGCATAATCTTAATATATCACTGAAACAAATTTGTTTAACTATATATTCAAGAGTACCAATACTTGAAGATTCTGGTGATATCTCAGATGTTATCTTTGATCCAGAAATTGAAGAAACCACTTCCATCAAATAGTGGTAAATTTTTTACGTTAAAATATAAAATTTAGCATCATTTTAACAAAGTACGTAATTATTTATATTTTCTAATTTTTCTCAGGATTTAATATTGGCGAATGCAAGAACTCTTCAAGTGGTTACTATTCCAAGTATTGTGTAACTACTTTCTTATTCCATAACTATTTTGACCTTATTTTTAATTAGCATGTAATATTTTGGTGAATGTTTTTTTGATACAATTCTCGGTATTTATTAAGGTACTATTTATGCAAATTATTTTGTGTTTATGATAGATGTTGTTGTTATATTTATCTATACTAACATACATTGCATGTTTATTTGAAATTTGTTAATCTCAAATAAATAATAATATTAGTAGGTAAATGTCAACTCAGTATTTAAATCATGATATTTATAACATCAATTAATTAAATATTTTTTACATAATTTAAAAAATGTCATCAGTAATTTTGAATAGTGAATGTAGGTATATGTCAACTCAAGATTTAATTAATGATTTTTTCTAATCCATATATATAAATTATTATTTTCCTATCAATATATCTACGCGAGTAGTAATTTTGAAAACTCATTTTAACTATTGATATATTATTAATATTTGTTCTGTTAAATTAAAATAATTGTATCTATAAGAAACTTCAATTTTAATTGGGAAAGTAGATATTATAGTTTAGATTTGGTATAATTATTTACATATTTTGAATATTATGCATCATAGATAGTTGCTTTTTTTTTAGATTTTGCAGGATATGTTAATATGTATATTGTTAAAGATATTTCAGGGTATCAGTTTATTTAGTTGAATACAAATATTTTGATGGTCCTTTCTAAGTTAAAAAAAAAAAGATAACTTAAATTTGGTCAAACAATAACAAACGTAATCCACTTACAAAGGCTCATTATCTATAAATATGGTCTAACATCATTTAAGGGCCGGGTTTTTTAAACAAATCGAACAAATTTTAAGTTATCTAAAACTCATTCAAAAACAAACCAAAAATATAAAACCTTCTATATCTAAGACTTAAAAACACCAAATAAAATAATTAAAATGCATATATAAATACTAAAACCGATTAACATAAATCAAATATTGTATAAAACTCATTCAAAAACAAATAAAATATAATTATTTGATCCAACAGAATTACAAAATACCAATCATTTGTTAACTACCATACATCGATACTAAAACTTTGATATTAAAATAAGTTTTATAAATCAAACAATTATAAAATATAAATAAAAAAGAAAAAAAAACTACACGCTCAGTACAGATCGGATCCTAGTATCAGTTTTGGATGTTACGAACTGCGTTTACAATTTTTTTAACCTAAAAAGATTGGGTTAATGATAAAAAGATTTAAAAAAAAAAAAACATGGAAACAAAAACTTAATCTGGTAGTTTTCGAATGAAAATAGCAATAAAAGCATATCAAATTGTTGAGTAGATAAAGCCACGAGAGGGACGAGAAGAGATAACAAGAAGAAAAAGTGAAGATACACACACACTAAGCTTATCAGATGTTTTCATCCGACAGAAGCCTAATCGAAGATATTCCTCAACATTTTAAGAATCGACTCTCATGTAACACACCAAAATCATATGTTAAACCATCTTGTTAAGCAAAGTTACATCACTACGAACGTACGAGGCTACACTAGCTAGCAGCAAAGTTTAATGGCGCTTACTCATTTTACCAAAATCATTTCCCCATGTCGAGTAGCACATAGCCAAACACGTACATCACCACTCAATGATCAATTAATTAGATTCATTTTTTATGTTCTTTCATTTCTGTAGAATTTGTTTTCAGTAGACATGTTCATAAAATTGTTTTCAACTTTATGGTGCGTGTCATGTAAACTGTGAATTGTTTTTATAGTTCCACAATGTATAAGAACAATTATTCTATCTGTCAAAAGTCTCGATGATGACACATGTAAAATACTAGATTACATCACTTATCATTGATGAAAGACCTTAATATTTTTTCTACCTTCTGTTTTCTTTATCATCAAGTTTCCAATGCAAACGATTTGAAATTCTACATATACTTTACAAGTAAACAGCCAATGAAAAGATTTGACAAGAAAGTATTTCAAGCAGAATGCAGAACCTCTTTAACCTTTGAAATATCAAATTCGTCTTTGAATATTTAGACAATGACTTTTGAAATTTGGAGAATTTTTAAACAAACAATCATGAGATATAAGCATTGATAAATAAATAAATAAATGGATCCAGGAATTAATCAAAATAACATTTTAATTAGTCTTCAAAGACAACGTAACAAGGGAAAAAAAAGAGAAGCAATGATGTGAAGAAAGGCCTAAAATACTTATGAGATACATAGAAAATGAAAACCAAATACTAAACAATGCATAGAAAACTGAACGTAAAAAAAACTGAAAGGGAAGAAGATAAATCATGAACTCTTAGCTTCATTCTTCCCCATCATCATCTTCAATCACCACGACTTCGTTTTTTGCATTAGCAAGATCGAAGGTTGGAGGAGGATGAGAAAGAGGAACGTTTCTAGAGACTGAATCAAGCGGGCGATAGCTGTAAACATGGTTTCGAGACACACAAGGACGCACTGGCATGCTCAGGTCCGTGAGCCTTCCAGTGACTCCGACATTCAACGATGGGTAAACGTTTCTGTTATTGTTGCTGCCTCCCGCGGACTTAGATGGACCAAGAGAGAGCTCAAGTGATGGTAAACCTTGTGAGCTACTGGTGTTGTTTTTGTTATAGCTGTAAGATGGTAAGGGAATACCTCTTGAAGAAGAACCATAGCTAGTGTTCTCGGTGTAAGAACGGTATGGAGTCGCAGGAGGAGCCATGGTGTTTCTACCATTCAAGAACGATTGATAGCCACTGCTGCTAGCGCCTCCTTTAGACATAAAAGGACCAAAAGAGTGCCCAAGACGATTAAAATTTGATAAAGTCGGGCGTTTATTGGTTTGAGTGACTAAGGGAGTCCCTGAAGGAAAACCATTGCCAGTGTTCCCATATGGATCCACAGGATAACCCACGACCATGCCAATGCCCGTGCTATCTCTTCTGAATCCGCTATTGAACGGCGGGAATGGGCCTCCAATGGACAAAGATGGATCACGAGCATCTTGGGAATAGCTTGGCCCTCTCTTCTTTAGCTGCCTCTCCAACTCTTGGTCATTAGCGCTTGGGAAACCTCTCTTGCATAAGCGGAAACTAGGCCTCTCAGTGATCATCCTTTCAGGCACAACCTCTTGAGGAGACCCTTGTTTCGGTGAGGAGGAGTTTGAAGAAGAAGTCATAGCTTGGTTAACAATATGTTCTGTAAAACTTTGGTCGGAGTTTGTCTTATCTCTTTTGTGTTAAATTCAGGGGTCCTATTTATTGAGAGAATTCATTCTTTTGTTTAACTCTATTAAAGGTATAAAATCTCTGAGGTTAAACTACTATATGTATCCATATATAATTTTCTAAGATTCTTTACCTAATTATCTTGAGTTTTCCTTTTTCTTCTTTCTAACATGATATTTCATGTATATCTATCTCGGTACTTATTTACTCATTCAAATATCTTTCATATACATTGCACTCACACCCTCCAGCTTTGTCTTAGTCAGCTTTTCTACATTTGATTTTCTTTTTGGGGGCTAACATGGCTAAAAATCTGAATTTCCTTAATAATTTTTTTATGTTGTTTTTAGTTTCTTACCTTCTATGTTATTATTAGGAAAAAGTACTACAATGAAGAGAATATAAAATACTAGAGTGCATGAACTCCAAAGAATATCAGTTTATTCCTAAAAATATATTTCCAGGTATATATTTGGAGGATACAGCATAAATACTATATACCTCAAGTTTTTCTTTGGTAACCCTATGAAACTATTGGCTTAAGAATTTCCATCATACATTAGTTATCCATATATAATGACATATATCATTACATAGTATATTGTTTATTAGGTACCTCTTTTTTACCAAACATAGTAGCTAGCATTATGAAATCATTTTCAGGGGCCAATACAAACACTGCATTTGTTCCAAGATATTTTTATAAATAATTCTATAAAAAAAATATATTCTATAAAAACTAATTCATATAATTAGGAAGCAAATGGGAAACTAATTGTTTATGGCATTTGATTTACAAAAAAAAAAAATTAGGGAAATTTCACTAATATATTATATTACATGTTCACAAGTAAATAATAGGTGGGTAAAATAAAATTTACAGTCCATCAACTTCTGAGTTAACACAGAGTTATCTTAAACTAATACTAGATTTTGACCCGCACTTTCTAAGTGCGGGTTTAATTTTCTTTACAAATTTTACTTTTTATTCATTTTGTTAATAGTAGTTTAGATTTTTAATTATGTAATCTAATTTTGATTTTAATTGTTTAACCAACATTATAAACAGTGAGTTAGCAATTTAGTTTTTTTTTTAAATGAATTATGTGTTATTTGGAGGAGATATATCGTAAGGATTAAGAGATTAAAATAACGATTTCGCATTATATATTTTAATCTGTGTTGTATCGTAAGATCATAGTTTGGAAAAATATATATATATGTGAAAACAACTATTGTAAAAGTTATGTGGTATATGTTTAATTGTTATTTTATTTATCTAAAATATTATTTTATAAAATACATGTTGTAGTCGTATATATAATTTGCAAATTTGATGGAACTATCCGTTAAAAACTTCATTCAAACATAAAGCATAATTTGACGCTTCAAATATTTGAATAATATAAGTATGAAATCATTTTAAAATTTTATTAATTTTAAAATATATCAACTGAAATTATTTACTATATGCGATTTTTTTATAGAAAAATTATAATCGAGATTGGCTAATTAATTTTTCAACCCGTTTAATTAATTAAATATTTTTCAGTTTGATGGAAAAACCTGCTAAAAAGTACAATCGTAAAAACATCAATCATAATATGTGTATATATATATATATATATATATATATATATATATATATATATATATATATATATATATTTGAAACAAAATAAAAAGATATTAAAATATATTTTGAATTAAATCATAAATTAGAGAATCTTAATTTATATATAATAGTTGATGTATAAATTATTAATTATATTTATCAATTAATTTGTTTTGATTTTAATTAATTAGGAAAGTGGGACCCATTAGATGTTGGTTGTTTGGCTACATGTTTAATAATTGTCTTGTTTGGAAACATGGATTGTAGAGATAATGTTATATTCACTAATTACCCTTAATGAAATTTAATTAAATCATTAATATGCAATGGCATAAGTTGTAATAAACACATGAACTAAAAGTTAGTTTTCTTTTGACTTTAATTTTTTTAATAGTATTGATATAATGATTTGTCGGAAAAAAAAAGATTATGTTAAATATTTTGATTATCAATAATATTATTTAGTTTAAACTATTATTTAAATATTATATACTACTTTTTATTTTAATAATAATTTATTAATTTTAATGATTATATAATTTATAAAATAATTATGTATTAAATTATATAATTATATGTACCAATTGATTTAGTAACTTAATTATGCTTGATTTTATTTCTTTAAGTTAAATTTTAGTTAAGAATAATTTATAATATTTATTTTAATATTAATTTCGAACTTAATTATTATTTTATTAAATTTTTGAAAAAAGATTTTCGTTAGATATAATTAGGATAGAAAAAGGAAAACAAAAGATATTATAAGATATATGAATAAATCAAATATAATTTGTTTTACAGTTTTACCCTTAATGAAAGTTACAAATCCTAATAATATCAAGGGCAAATTCCGGGAACAACATTTATGTACTATGGCAAACCTTCTTGTTTTAATAGATTAGATTGTAAGTGCGTAGCAAATCAAGCTAACAATTACGTGCTCAAATTTATAAAATTAAGTATAATTTTTTTCAAAAACAGCAGAGTTAAGATAAAATATGATTTTCGTTGTTTTGGATGAAAATACTATATAAAGCTATAAAGTATAATGAATCTACTCAATGCATGAATTTTATTGAAACCATACAACTTAATAATGAATCTATTCACGATAAATAATATAATGAAATTCAATAAAATAAACAATAAATTTTATTAATCTTCTCTAAATTGTCAAAAGAGGCTAATAGATTCCCCCCCCCCCCCCAAAGATAATAGATACAAAAAATTGTAAAAATATTTTGAAATTGTCAAAAGAGGCTAATAGATTTCCCCCTCAAAAGTGGCTAATTTTCTTTTTATATTTTGAATGCTTGTTAGTTTTGCTTATTTGTTTCAAATCTTATCGTATTGAGTCTTTCTTTTTATTTCTTTAAATTGACCATTGGTTAAAGCTGAAGATTATATTAATAAGACTCTCATGCAGCATCGTATTCACAACTTCTTATTCTACGTAAATAAATGTAGTTCTTTTAAGTATACAACCGCCGGCTTGTTCTTAAGATTTTGGCTTAATTCGCTTAGAACAAGTTCTTGTGTAGTATCATGGGTCCTTCCATCATATTTGTAGTGCCATTCGATCCACCATCACTTTTCATCAATTGCCAGCTTGTTCGATCTATCCCAGTCCCACAAGCCTTGTCCAAACAAGTCTTGTGTTCATCATTCGATCGTCCATTAAACCACAAGGGAGAGCGTTAAAGCCAACTTCTGTTTTCTATCCCACCTTAACTAAGGCTCACATCAAATCTTATATCATCACAATGACTCTTCAAGAGTAAAAAAAGATAAGACAATAGTATATTTTTGTTGTTTTGAATGCAAACACGATTTAAAGCTATGAATTAAAAGCATCAAGCGTTAGATGTTTCACATGAAACATGAATATTACAGATGATAGCTAAATATGAAAAAAAAAACATTCTTGAATTCATTCAAATCACCACTGTCGTGACATAACTACTATGTTTAACTACCTAGCTAAGATCTAAAATGTCGTTTGAACTTAAAGGTATAAACACGCATTATGTCCAAGTTTAATATATCATAAATCGACTTAGCATCAACTTTTGCTGGCTATAAGTACAATTTTCTTATATATGTCTTTTTTTAATGTACTTATATATGTGCTTTCATGCATTTGGTGAAATACTTTTGGTGCATCAAATAGCCTAAGATCAAAAAAAAAAAAATAGCCTAAGATCATAAACTAGCAGCGAATCAAGTTTTAGCAATAGACAGAAAAATCAATATATAGTTCTCTTTTCTAACAAATCATAACTCTCAATTCGCGAATTATGTTGAAACCCTAAAACCTAATAATGAATCTACTTTGGAAAAAATAGAGTGATATGAGATCACATAATGAAATTCAATAAAATAAACTAAAAGGTTAGAAAATTTCTCCAAGTTGATTAGAAGAGGTTTATATATTGTTTTCTCTAGAGAATAGATACAAAGGTCTATACAAAATAGTGTCGTATAAACTTCGCTTTAAAAGTGGCTTAAAATAGTAGGTCCTAGGTTGTTTGGTCGTTACAGAAAGAAAAAAACACATGTTAAAAATTGGCCTTTTACTTTCTTTTTTTAACCTGGTCACAAGGTGTCCATGACCAATTTTACCACTGGTTTAATATATGTGGAACGTCAACCAAATCCTTGAGCTGGTCGCTCTGAGTTGACAATCTGCCGATCTTCAATCGGGTCTAGGAACTAGTGTCTCAACCAGTTGCTAGCTCTGACTGGTTCAAATATGTGGATCTTTAATTCTGTCTAAGAATTGGTGTCTTGACTGATTGCTTGAACCGGTTACGATCTGCATATTTTCAACTGGGTCCAAAAATTAGTGTTTGGACCGGTTGTTTTGATTGGTTGATTGGTTGTCGACTCCAATATTGCTTTTTGTCCGTTTTTTTGTTCTCATCTTAATGAATTTTTTTTGTCCTAGCCTCTTATGCCATAATTTATCACTTGTGTTCCGGTGTTCTGAAAGAGTAATTAGCCAAAAACTAAGGATCATCTAACCGATAGAGCGCCTTAGGTTTGCATTTCTTGGTGAGAAGCATGTTTGTATGTTTGTCATTTACTGACACAATAGTAGAGTCAAAGAAAAAAATCACATGTGAAATTATCAGTAGATTTGGAGACCGAGAGTAGTGATTTTGTGATTTCAAGACACATTAGGACATCATTAAATGTTAATGTACCTGAGATGGTAGGCGGAGTGACTGATCCAACATGTGAGATAGGTAATAAGTTCACATTACCTACTATCACATTATATGATCCTGTGTAAAGTTGAGCAGAATAAAGGTTATGAGTGTTGATTGTGACATGATGCGTAGCCCTAGAGTCAGGATACCAATCTTTGCTTTCAAACTCACTATCATCTTAGACATGAGCTGTAGTCATTGCTTGAGGAAAATTGTTATGATGATAGTCTTGATCAAACCGTTTGTAACATTTGAAGGCATAATGACCAAACTTACCACATGTGGGCATGTTGCTTGTTGAGCCACGACCACACCAGTGAACTGTTGATAGAAGTCTCTGTCTTCAGTGGAAAACGAACCTCCACGGCCATGATATCCTCTTGTCTGCCCTCTTCCTCTATTGGAGTATCCTCCTCGGTCAGTGTAAAATGATTGGTGAGGAGTGACCTCCGTGTTGACTGCATATGCTTGGGGTTTGTCATCAAAGGAGGTAAGCTTGAAGATAACGTCATCGAGGCGGAGGGGATATGTGTTCATTGAGTTCTCAATGACCGCACTAATGGACTCGTAGTCTCTCCCTAAGCCAATGAAAAAACCAAAGATCTCTTCAAACTTAGGAATGGGAGCTCCTATGGAATCCAACTGGTCATAGAGGATTTTTATTTTCTAGAGATACAAACTCATCATTTTTTTTTGCCTTTTGTTGTAGTTTGTATCTTCCGCTTGAGAGCGAGCTTCCTTGTTGCAGAGGCTCTATTGTACTTTTTAGCCAGAGAATACCACACTTCTTGAGAGGAATGAAGACCATAAATAGAGCTTAGAGCCATTTCAATCAGGCTAAACCATTATGAGTTGATCTTTTTGAACCCATTTGAGAAACTCCGGATTGGCAGTATCAGCAATATGGTCTCCATTTTGAACGGTGATTGTTTGAGGTGACCGTGGTGTTCCACTAACAAATTCGAGAAGCATTTGACTGAAAAGAATTGCTCGAACTGTAATTTCCAAATGAGGTAGTTCTCATCTTTTAACCGTAAAGTTATACGCTGGTTTATGGTGGGATTTGAAGTATAATGAGGGTCATGGTTCCCTTCAATGGTTCTGATACCATGAAATAAGAATAAAAGCTTGAAGGAAGAAGAGAAGTTTTCTTAAAGAAACGATTTGCTATTGCGTGAAATAAAAGTTCCATTTATGAATACAAATTATATGCTTTTATACATTTAGTAAGAAGGATCTAGATCAAGAGGAGTGTATTTATTTGCTAGTTGGATTGATTGGAGATAAGACTGTTTTCCGTTTTGATGGTACGAGGATAAGGACGAGCTCTTCTATTTCTCTCAGTCAAAGATGTTTTTGCGTGATGTTGCAGCGATGTTGACTCCGGTGTAGGCTTCTTGGGCTGAGCTTGATGTTGTTGGTCCATTTGTCTTTGTTTAATCTGAGGTTTATTCACACTTAAATCATTTTTGTCAAGAACGATCTCAAATCTTACAAAACACTACAAATTCTAAAAATATATTAAAATGCAACAGAAAAACTCAAAATGATTCGAAAGAATGGTTAAAATCTCCTCACAGTACCATACATCAAAGATATGCATGGACAAAAGTCTCATCGACGTAAGGTTCGAATATCGATTGGTGAACAAAAACAGAACATTTATATTAGCGGTTAGCGGAAGTGGTAAACGGTTGATTAGTGCAAAATTATAAGTGAAAGTTGTTAGTGAAAGCTGTTACCGAAAGCGGTAACAAAAAAGATGAGAGTAACTGTTTTTACTGTAACTTTTGATAACGTTTTCGTGATTGGTAACAAAGAATGTGGTATGCCTCTAATATTTTTACTATAGCGCCAAAGAAAAAAGAAAATGTATCACTGACATAAAATCCAAATAACGAAATTATCTGATAGACGTAAAGTCTGAATAAATAAAAGATCTAAGTCTAACTAACATTTATTGTAACATATTTATGTTTAAGAAGATATCTGTAAAAGAAAAACTCAAAAATTGAAGACAAGAAAGAATATAGCAAAAAATATAATATATTTAGCCAAAAATCGATAATCCTAAAAAGCTTACTCTGAACAATTGGATTTACGGATTTTTGAAGGTTATTCACTAGTCGATAGTTTACTATTTATATGACTACGATAATATAAATATTTTTGTTTAAAAGATTTATTAATAAAATAATTTTTCAATTATCAACATGTGATTCAAAGTGCCGAGTTGGGCATAATCGATGAAATATTGGCATTAGCTCCATCGATGAAATATTGGCATTAGCTCCAAAAATTTATAAGCTAATATACATAGATTTTATAGTTTGTAAATCATAAAAGAAAATTATTAGAAAAAAAATATTTGATTAACCTCGAGTTTCCAAACTTATGAAATAGTTCAAACTAATCTCTAAAGAGAGGTATAGTTCATAGACAAACTCCCTTTTTGGATATTCAAATGATTCCTAAAACAAGATTCATATTTATGTTGCTATCCGAAACAATTATAAGATATAGGTTATGAATGTTTAGCGCGGTACAAGTAAAACACATGGCGTCTTGAAAAATGGTTACCATTCACGTTTCTGTTGTTATGTGGTTTAACATAAAAAGAAAAATCAAAATTAAAATTAAAAGCCAAGTGCGTTTTACTTTAACTCTTGGACCGCACATGAAAATATTTTTGTTAGAAATGGTGTGGTTACGAGGTGCGGTTTGGGTTTCTAAAAATATTATTAAAAATAGATAGTTGAATAATATATTATACAGATAATTATTGTTTTTATCCAACAAAATTAATGTTGTTAACTTTTAAATATATATATATATATATATATATATATATATATATATATATATATATATATATATATATTTATACAAATAAATCAAAATTAACCGAAGTTTTTTATAAAAACCGAAAAATATATTTCAACAAAAATTAAAAAAGAAATAACCGAAACCGAACCACACCAAACCAAACCGAAATAAGTTTTAGCTATTTTCGGCCAACAAAAAAAAAAAACTTCCAAAAAACCAAATAATTGAAGAAACGGAACCGAAAATCCCAAATAAAAGTAATTTCGGTTATTAATTTTGTTCAGTTTGACCAAACATGTCAGTTATCTAATTTGGTTATTTCGTTAGTTAAAATTTAATTTCGGTTATTGATTTGGTTCGGTTTGATTTGACCGACATGATCGGTTATTTAGTTTTTTAATTTTAAATCAATTTATACCGGTTTTAAACCGGATATACCGAATTATACCAAAAAATTTAGTAAATAACCGAACTGATTCGAAGTAATCAAATTTATCCAAAATTTAATCGAGTTTACCCGAAATAAATTAAAATTAATTAAAATTCTTTCTAAAAACTGAAAATTTTAATTTATTTAGGCAAGATCAGAAATAACCGAAATAACTGAAATCTGAACCGAATTATAACAAAATCAATTTAAGTTTTCAACAAATCATTTTTATTCAAATATTTGTTTTAATATGTATCCCGCACCACTTTTTGTCATTTTTACCATTCAAACATTTATCTTGTACCGCAGACAGCTTATTTTCACCATTCAAACATTTTTACGTACCGCTTGTTCCGCAGTAACCACACTTATTCCGCATAGTGCGTTTCTTTCGTACAAACCGCACTTGAACGGTTCCGCACCGCCTGATCCGCTTATCCCGCACCGCTCGATCCGCTGTCACCATTCGGAACCATAGTTTCGTATAACATGATGATCGAACCCAAAACGAGATAGCACCCGTCCCTTACCACTTAACCACAAGCGCCCGGACAAATTACTTAAATTGACACTAAAATATTTATAGTTCCTTAAATTTCAAGGTCCGGATTCGAATCTATTAAAATTTGTCTAAATAGTAATGTATTTAGCCAAAAATGATTTTAGAATTTCACCAACAGCTCCAAACCTTTTTTGTGTTTGTATTCATACTTTGAAATAATATGTAAATTTTAAAGTATTGTCGAATGCTTTCGCATGACAACCAAAGTCATTCTAGATTTATTGAGATACTAGTATAATTTGCTCGCACCGTGTGCGACCACAACCATTAATAATTTTTTTTTTTAAATCATCAATTTAATTTAGCAATAATAATATTATTAATATATATATATATATATCATATTAATTATAATTATATTTAACCTGTTAGTAAATTTTATACTTAATTAATAAAACAAAAAATTATTATTTAAAATAATATATATAATAAAATATCTAAATCTACTTTGAAAACATATTTTCATATTAGTTATAATAAATTATAATTATATATATAAACATCAATATATATATTAGTTATCATTTATATTTATTTAAATTCAAAATTTATAAAAATAATATGAATTTAATATATAAAATTTTATTATCTATAACAATCATATTTATTATTATTTAAATCTCTTATTTCATATTTATCATCTTAATTTTTATTTTTTATATGAACTTGTACTTATCTTTATAATAAAATAAAATAAAATAATTTATAAAACTAATACAATAAATAATAAAATCATTAATATAAATTAAGGTTAACAAAGTAAAAAACTTAATTTTATTAAGGATAATCAAATAATCAACCGTTTTGAGAGTGAATATAATACTAAATGTACTTTTCAATTAATATAAAGATTATAATTGTTTAAAATGTGAATTCGTTTTTTGGTTGAAACACCATCAAATGAAATCTTACAGAATAAGATATGTCCCAAAGCATCACAAAATAAACAAAGAAATTGGAATCAATACAACAACTCCAAAGTGGAAACAGACACAATAGATGAGATGGCCATGTGATCATTTCCCACCTTCTAATTCTAGTCTCTGGTATTGAATGGATACTGCGTTCCATGTAAAACGCTATGCGTATTGGAAAACTGTCACCATTCAACCTTTTTTAACTGATGTGTTTCCAAATAAAAGAAAAAGAAAAAATAAAGAAAAAATGAAAGGGCGTTACATTTTATGCCTAGACCGCACTTGCACAGACTTTTGTCAAAAAAGGTGTGGTTTCAACTTTGGACCGCCATCTTTAAAAAAAAAAATATTGAGAATATACAATACTGATAAATATTTTTTATTTATGCACAAAAGATTATGCTTTACCTCATTTTTATTTATGATTAGATATATAAAATTATATTAATAAAGTCAAAAATAAAAATAGTACAAATTAAGATTATAATAGATTACATTTATGGTGTAGTTTGTAATAATTGAATATTTATATTATTTTTTTAAATTTTTTAAAAACAATTTGAACTGAATTTTTCGGTTTTTAATTATGGTTCGGTTATTTAGTTCAGTTATTTTGATAAGATTGAAAATTTACTTTTGGTAATTGATTTAGTTCGGTTCAGTTTGACCGAATCTATCGGTTGTTCATTTGTCTAATTAAATCAGTTTATATTATTTTAAATTAAATATACTGAAGTATATAAAAAATATTAGAAAATAATCGAATCGAACCGAACCGAACTGACCCAAAATAATCAAATTATTCAAAATTAACCGAAGTAACCAAATTCATCTGAAATAAACCAAAATTAATCAAATTCTTACGAAAATTAAAAAATTCAGTTTATTTCAGCAAGATTTGAAATAGCCAAAATAATCGAAACCCAAACCAAAATTAATTTAAGTTCTAATAAATTATTTTAATTTAAATTACTATCCCGCATCTATTTTATCATTTTACCATTCAAACTTTTATATTGTACCGCATGTAGCTTTTCTTCACCATTCAAACATTGTTTTGTACCGCTAGTTCCGCACTAACCGCACTAATTCCGCATAATGCGTTTCTCTCGTTTAAACCGCACTTAAACCGTTCCGCACCGCTTGATCCGCTTGAACCGTACCGCTTAATCCGCTTAATCTGTCTTATATGACGACGAAGAGCAGACCACTTAACCGGAAAAAGTCAAATAAACATCTAGTTTTTGTTTTGTTTTGAAACAAATCAAATAAACACCTAGCTATGCTCCGTTTATAAAACAAAACCGAAAACGAAACCAAACCCGACAAAAATCAATTTTGAAATTGTAAAACCGAAAACCAAATTTCAATTTTGAAACTTGAGGGAAAACAAAACCAAATTGTAAACCAGCTCCATAATCTGAACGGTCCAAAAAGTATTGACCCCATCGTCTCTCTCTCTTGGTCGCTCGCTCTGAAAGGGAAGAAAAAGGAATTTTCTTTTCTTTTTAAAACGAAGGAGGCGAGAGGTTGGGAGAGCGCTGAAGGCGGAAAAGACTGTTTTGACCTTGTCTTCTCCCGCAGATTTTTTGTTTCTTCAGCTCCTTTCTCTTTTACCGATTCTTCCCCGATTCTCCTACTCTCCACCATGAACGAGAAAGCCAACGTCTCTAAGGAACTTAATGCCCGGCATAGAAAGGTCTCCCTCTCTCCATATCTTCTCGAAATCTCAGATCGTTTTTGTTTTCTCCGAGCTTTGTGGATTTGTAGTCTTATGTATTGTGATTTTGATTGCCAACGATCGATGATTAGTATGGACTCTGGAAGATCTAAATTCGATTGGATCTGTGTTTTAGCAGCCAGAGTTCTTCATTTTCCGTCGATTTCATGTAGTTTTGCGAGGTCTTGAGGTGTTATAATATCGTCGATCCTCCGTATTCCGATCGTTTGAGCTATGATGTTCTTTTCATAGTTGATCCATTTCGATTTGTCTTTATAGGAAAATAACTGATCACGATCGGGTTTATTTGTTTCTATCAATGTAAGCCTACTGAATTGTATTGTCCTACATAAACATTTCTTCTCCTGTTCACCACAGAAAAGAGATACGGTCTCGTTAAGTTTGTGTGTTTCTATAGAAATTCGTATTCTCTTGCTTGATTTTGGAAGAAAATCAAACAAAAGGCTTTCATACGTCCCTTAAGGATTATCATCTACATGTGGTAGCCTTTGAGTTATCTGCCGTCTTGAATCAATGATGAAACTTATCAAGATGATTGTGGTTGCTTTTCGAACGTTGATTCATCTTGGTTCATTGAACATGTCAATTCCGTGTGTTTTAAAATTTACTTTTTGATAATAGTCTATAATTTCTTGGTGTAGCCCCTTATGAACTTGGTAGATTTCTATTGTTTGAATATTCCCTTGGTTTTTCTGCTGCTTATTTTGCAGATTCTTGAAGGGCTTCTTAAACATCCAGAAAACAGAGAATGTGCTGACTGCAAAACAAAGTATGGTTTTTGTCGCAGATGTGAATTATCAGCATTATGCTGGCTCATTTATATATTTGGCTAATACTATATTCCATTTGCGTTGCAGAGGTCCAAGATGGGCTAGTGTTAATTTAGGTATCTTTATCTGCATGCAATGTTCTGGGATTCACAGGAGTCTCGGAGTGCACATATCAAAGGTTCTCTCTCAGTTTCCTTTCTACACCTGTCTTCTAGATACTTTATTTTCGATGCAAAAGCTGAAACGTTAGTTCTATGTTCTTGTTATAGTTCACTTTTCCACTTAATGATTTTTTCTTTGTATTTTTTTAAGCGAAAACACAGACTTTGCGTTTTCGCGTTTTTTTTTTCTATTCCACAAATTTTCTTGATTGGCAAAATTCTTACGGAATCGCGTTTTTAAACGCAATTCCGCCATTCCGCAAGTTACCAATCAAGGCCTCAGATTCTCTGCATACTGTCAAAGTGTCAATTTGGCTTTCTATTAGTTTTTTCATATTTCAGTTTCATCTAGTATTTCCATCTCAAAAGTTACTTTTGTACTTCTGTAGCTAGAATTCTGAATTGAAAAAAATCAAATCTCTTTGCTTTCTTTGATGCCCTTCCATAACTAGAAAAAATGTCATTTGTCCAGTTAGGTTTATACACGTCCCTCAAGCAATTCTGCGCAAATGTAGATGATTAAGTTGTGCCTTCTGATTTCTTATATGGGTTGAGTCCTTCTGGTCAAGTCGATTTTAACCTTATAAGCGACTTATTTATTCTAGCGATGAGTGTAGGTTCGATCTGCCACTCTGGACACATGGCTCCCGGAGCAGGTTGCATTTATTCAATGTAAGTGTCTTTTAAAATTAATTCTCTGTAGGTAGTTCATTTTTAGATAGGATTAGTTTCGCCATGTAAAATACATTACCTTTTATTTGCATGCAGCAATGGGAAACGAGAGAGCAAATAGTTACTGGGAAGCTGAGCTACCCCCAAACTATGATAGAGTTGGAATTGAGAATTTCATACGTGCAAAGTATGTCTCTCTCTTTTCAGTTAATTCTACCTTATTAAATTGTTTCTATCTTGCTATCCAGATTGACAGTAACTAATTCTTGTAACATGACTTTTCTAGGTATGAAGAGAAGAGATGGGTTTGTAGAGGTGAAAAGGCTAGATCACCCCCAAGAGTTGAGCAGGAACGGCGGAGATCTGTGGAGAAGACTGTGCCTGTATATGAGCATGGACACAGTAGTAGTCCTGTAAATTTGTTTGAGGAAAAGAAAATTGTCCAAGTACCTAGAACAAGAAATAGTATTTCTGCAACGAGGATCAGTCTTCCCGTGCCTCCCCAGGGACCTGATCAGGTATCAAATATACTACCCGGACGATATGGTTTTACTAAAGAAAGTAGTGCCTTTAGTTATTCATAATTATCAAGAATCCCCATGCCATGATCTTATTTAATAACCTTAGGATATCAGAAGTAATGCATATGATGATTTAGATGTCAGACCTTGTATTCTTACATCTAGTAGAGTAGTTGCTTTCTAGTGCATCATAATCCTTCAAAGGGTAAATGTTCAATCGTAGTAAAAGTATTCGAACCTTGGTTTTTCTGATACATGCTGCTAAAATATATAGGTTATAAAGCCACAACAGAAAATAGAATCTGTAGCCGCTCCTGTGGAGACGACAAAATCAGTAGTTAATGTTTCCCCCGCATCAGAACCTCCAATGGTGGATTTTGCTACTGACCTCTTTAACATGCTATCAATGGATGAGCCGACTGCAAATACCTCAGAGGCAGCTCCTGCTGATGATAACTCTTGGGCTGGCTTTCAGTGTATGTATATATCTAGCATGTGAATGACTTAACGTGGCACATTTTTCATATCCTTGTTAACCTTATGTTACTCTTTCTTCTCTACAAAATGTTTTAGAGTAATATATTAATATCTGAATCCTAAAATTGTAGCTGCTGGAAGTGGTCAAACGGCAGAGAAAAATGTCACACCAAAGCCTGATGAGAGCAGTTCTCCTCCAGCTACTGGGATCGAGGATTTGTTTAAAGACACACCTACTTTAATAACCCAACAAGCACCACAGAAAGATGTGAAAGGCGATATCATGAGCTTGTTTGAGAAGGTAAATTCTGAAGTCAATCTCATATTTACTGCTTCGTTGGGTCGTCTACCTTTCTATTGATTCTCAGTTCTCATAAATTCCTTTTTCGTCAAACTCACAAGTTACATATATAGTATGACTGGTGCTTCCAGCACAAAACCTATGTGTTGTGTCTTGTTACCACTTAGTCTGATTTTTCCGACACTGGACCTTATGAAACTTCCAGACCAAAGTCGAGTGATATAACTTTTGTGTCTTTCATTTGTTACAGACGAATATCGTATCGCCTTTTGCCATGCATCAGCAACAGGTTGCTATGCTTGCCCAGCAGCAAGCCCTTTACATGGCTGCAGCAAAAGCTGCAGGGGGCACTCCAAACGGTGTGAATCAGCAAGCTGTTGCTAATGCTCTTAACTTAGCATCAGCAAATTGGTCAAACACTGGCTACCAGATCCCTGGAATGATTAACCCCGGAGGTGGTCAAGCTGATCTCCAGAAACTTATGCAAGTAAGTATCCCCCCTTTTGATTTGATTTTAGCAAGTGCGAAATTCTCACTGTTTCTTGCTCTCTGTTATATCGCTGTAACTTTAGAATATGAACATGAGACCCGCACAGCAGCAAGAGAACACTCTTCAATATCCAATATCCAGGTATGTAAATAAATCTGCTTTCTGTTTGTATCATCTGTGAAGATAAAGAAACACAAAGAAAGAAGTAAACTATATTCCTCTCATTCAGTTTGCGCCTTTCAACATAAAATATTTTATACCTCTGATACAAGTGGACTTGCTTGTGATAAGTGCTCACTTATTTTCAATAGCTCTCTCGGTTTTCAACTTGTGACATCGGTTTCCAACTAATGTAGTTTCTACACGACGGGTCAAGTTAATTCCGCGACAAACGGTATGACCCCAAACTCAACCGGTAAAGCTCAGTCATCAACCTCGGCGCAACCAACAAGCACCACACCATCTTCTCAAGCAGGCAAAGACTTTGATTTCTCTTCCTTAATGGATGGAATGTTCACAAAACATTGATCAACAGAGGGAATTTTCTAAATTTGCCTTTTTGAAAAATTGTCTTAAATTTGAAGAACTCAAATATATACAATCATGTTTGGACAGTCTCTCTGTTAAACATTTGTCTTTTGCGACTCTTGTAGTTTGGGCTTTGATTTACTCGATTGCTGAAAGAGTAATAGGTGCAATTATTGACAAGAAATTTGTAAAAGAGGTTGAGAATGTGATTAGAAAACGTGGATTCTCCTCCACACAATGTTTAATAGTTTGTTTTACTATATAGACACACATTGTCAAAATTATTTTATTTTTTCAATAAATAATATATTGTGGACTAAATTTGTTTATTTATATAAAAAAAATTATATATATATATATATATAATATTTTAGTTTGCCATGGATTTTATTTTTTACATTATTCATAGACCAAATATTATGAATAGTAAACAAAAACGATTCCACTTCAACTGTTCTTATCATTTAAATATATTATATATAAAATAAAAGGATTAAAGGATTAAATTGTCTTATTTTTCAACACTCTGTAAAATATTATTTGTATGTATTGTAAACAAAGATCTGTAACAAATTTGATTTGTATACAAATTTTTTGTCTTTTTTTTGCTTTTCTTTCTTAGGATCTTTTTTAGGTGGTTTTCTTACCATCCAAAAGTAATTCGATTTTTGAATATCTAATTGGTTTATTATCCCTGCAAAAATATCTACATGGTTTGTTTCTTGTTTGGGTAAGAAACTTGCATCTAAAACCACCTTTGGTCCCCTTTTACCAGGTTCCACTTCTGACTTCAGTCGGAAAGTCCATCCTTGATTTCCCTGCACCGGCTAAATCATGAAAACTAGCAGAAATTCAGAGAAGCTTCACAAGCCACACTCTTGTTAAGAATGAAGAGAAGTCGCTCCCTTATATCTTTTTTCAGTAAACCACCTTGATATCTTCTGCTCTTGCAAAGTAGTTATATATGTCAAGATCTTCTACCTTTTATATTTGTTTGCTCTAACTTCGTCAGCAGGTTTTTAAACTCTCTCTTTAGTGAAGAACTTTACTGGTTATCCAAATACCTTTTATGAGCCTCTGGAAGTTCATGAACACATGAGACGACGTCTCTCTTATGCTAAAGAAGGAAAGGTTTGGCCGAGTAACCCTGAGCTTCCAAGAGCTACTAGTCAGAGTTCCATCCTTCGATAACTTGGAACGTCTCAAGAAACACGCTCTAACACTGATAGGCAGGGTTACTAATCCAAAAATCTAAAGAATGTGGTCTTTTTAACCTTTCTTTGATGACCATTGGAAAGTCTCATCACCGCCTACAGAAGCGGGTATTGGCCAAGGCTTGTTTTAGTTTCAACTCTCTTCTGAAGAAGATATTTAGAAAGTTCTAGAGAATAGGCCTTACCATTTCGCCCATTGGATGGTGATCTCCAGAGGTGGAAGCCGACCACTCAGAAATATTTCCCCTCCATCATCCCGTTTTGGATTCAAGTTCAAGGAATCTCATTACACTTATGGTATGAGGAGACCCTGAAGAGCATTGCATATAATATTGGGACTTATGAGAGTTGTGATATATCGCTAAGGCTGCAAGAATGAAAGTTCGAGTTACTGGACTACAACAGCTTATCATGTTAATAACAGTGGAATTTGACACAAGAGATATAGTTGAGCCGTTCCTAGTTTATGAAAAATTGGAAAAATACTGCATTACCTGTTATATGTTGGATCATGAAGTGAAGGATTGGCCCATCTCTAATCCTCCAACAGTAGAACCATTACCGCGGCAGGAGACTCCACAGATGGACAAAGTTTCAAACTGATCTCGTCCTAATGAAAGGACCTATAGAAGTGAGGCCAAAACCACAGACTCCCACTATTCCAAGAATTGTTCGGATCATTACTTGCCTCATAAACCATTGGATAGAAGAGACTAATTTGTATCATCCAAACATGATCGCTATGACAGAGAAGAGAGTAGATACATAAATTACTTGAGAAGGGACAAACTTAACTCTGCCTCTTATCGACCTAACTACATATAAGCTCCCTCTTCCCATACAAAATCTACTGGTCTTGGAAGACCCAGAAGAACCCCTAATACAGACTCTCGTCAAAAATGGGTGGAGAAATCAAAGCTGTCGGAGCCAAATAAATCTCCAAGAGACTCTCTGGTTTCAGAATCCTCCTCTTTCTTCGATGCCCTCATATGCAATGTCCTGCTTCTTACTGCCAATATCTCTGGAAAAAGGGATCCAATCTTCCCTTACTAGATTCTGGTGGGATGCATCTATGGATAAACAAAGTATTTGTTGGGTCTCATGGAATAAGATACCAAAAAATAAAGGAGGTTTGGGCATAAGAGAGATCAAAATCTTTAATCAAGCTCTCCTTGGTAAGCTAAGTTGGAGAGTCTTGACTAAACCACAAAGTTTAATGGCACGAATTTTATTGGGGAAGTATTGCAATGATACCTCTTTCCTCGAGTGTTATGCTCCAACAACTGCTTCCCACGCCTGGAGAAGCATCTTGGCAGGGAGAGATCTCATCAAACCTCACTTGGGTTGGGCTGTTGGTAATTTCAAGGATGTTAATGTGTGGGAAGATGTTTGGCTATCATCCTCGGAAAGATTGCAACCATACAGCCCTGCACCATCAAGCCTACAAAATCTTAAATTTTCAGATTTATTGCTACAGTTTACAGTGGATCAGGATTCTAGGACAATTGAGAAAATTTTACATGCTCATATTGACACCATCCTAACGCTGAAACCAAGTAAACTAGGCGGAAAATACAAACTGATTTGGCTCAATCATCCATCCGTTGAATATACAACTAAGTTAGGATACACAACCAGTTGTGAGATCGAAGATTCACACCAAGGATTTGTAATCGTGGATTTGGACTTTGTATATACGAGATGATATATATTTCCTATGAATCAAAGATTTTATTGAGGTTGTATGTCGAGATAGAACAAACACACTCGAAAAGAGAGTACAAAGTATGAGAGTCGAGCTATCTAGTCAAAGTGTTCTTGATTAGGGTTGGAATGAATGAAATGGATCGTCACTTCTCCTTTAAATAGCCCTCGACCTCGACCTTCTCGTTCCGATCTTTCGGCTTCGTAGTTGCAAAGGCCTCCGAAATCCGTGGAAGTCGCTCCTACTGACGAAGACTTGGTCGTTCTTCTTCGATATCCCCTTCTATCGAGCTCGAGCTCGAGCTCGATCACCTCTCTTGTTGGTGTTACTTGGGCCTTAGTCAGATTGTGACCGAATGGGCCTAGAATTGAACTCGTCCCCATAGTCACGAGTAGGGCTTGTAACTATGGACCTTTATTGCGTCTGTTAATGGGCCGAATTTCCTAGAGGGAAATCCAGTACCAACAAGAGCCCCCAGCCCATTAATTCGACGAGTCGAGGTTAATGGGCGGTAGATGCTCTTGGGAAGGTGCGTGCGTGCCTTAGGTTTTGAAACCCTAATGATTATTCTCGCTTCATCCGTAGATCTTGTTTTGATTGAACGGCCGAGATCGAGCGTGTGGATCAAACTGATCTGCTCGTAGCGCGTTGACGGCTACGACAAATATTTGTTAGAGGATCTTATCATCTACCGTCGATCTGGTCGATCGTTAACCGTTGAGATCTCCAGATTCATATAGATCTTATCTACCTCGATCTACGCGGATGTGACTTAATCATCAGCCGCTTACTCGTATCCGTCGATATTAAATCGACGGTCGAGATCTCAAGCAGTTGAAGGATCTTAACTGTCTCGATCTCCTCGTAATGATTACGAATTTTAAATTGAACGGTTGAGATTGTGGGATACGAAAGATCCCGTAGATCTCGAGGGAGGAGAAGCACGAGATGTATTTAAAGGGAAGTTACCTTGCACGATTCCCATTACTGCTCGTAGTACAAATCAGCAAGGTAACTTCTTCTCTTTTACTTTAGTTTTTTCTACTTCTCGCTCTAGGTTTATTGTTCCAAAGCTTTCGCTCTCTATAACTCTTTCTTCTTTCTTCTTCTTCTCCGATTCCGATATAATATTCTCTATGGCTCCGAGAAACACCTCGGGAGCGAGCATGAGTACATCGGCGGGGTCATTCGGTCCGCATCCGCCATCCGTCTTAACCGTGAATCACATTCAACGGTAGCGGACGAAGTGCCGGATCCCGCCGGAAGTGGAGATAGTAATTCCATCACCGGAGATATTGTCGGAGACCGTCAGGGAGGGCTATTGCTGCGCCTCCTACACGTATTTTGACAAGTGCAAGCTCTTCTTCCCTATCCCCCGCATTATCTCTTGGGTTCTGGCCCAACTTCAGTTGGCGTTCCACCAGATGACGCCGAATTTTGTTCAGTACGTCATCGAACTCGGAGTCCGGGCCGCCGAGGAGGGAATAAAATTTGGGGCGAAGGAGCTCATGCGGGTTTGCTCAGTGAAGCATAACACCCGCTTCCCAGGGGCATATTATCTCTCTCCCCGTTTCGGGAAGGTTCTCGATGATATTCCCGGGAGAGACATATGGAAGGACCGGTACTTCTTTTTTAGGATAAACCGGCATTCGGTCGAAGACTTCGACTATTCTGTCATCTCAACTCGATGGGCTGCCAGCATTGGTTAAATTTTAGGATTTTAATGATCGTTGTCATTTTAATGTTGATGTCGGGCTGCTTCTAACTCGCTTTTTGTTTTGTTTTTTCTTTGTTGAAGCTCCCAAGTCACTTTCTCTAAACCAGATAACCGAGGGTTTAATAGCTTGCTTGAGGAGAGGCGAGGTCAATTGGAGCAGTTTTACAGTAGATCGAATGCAAGCTGCTCTAAGGAGCGACCCCCAGCGAGCTTCGCGAGGTCGATCTTAAGTTCCTCGAAGCTTACCACCTCCACCTGCTCTCCCTCAGGCTCCTCCAGCCCGAGTTGTTCAGCCTCTGCTTCGTATCATCGAGCGGACGGGAGAAAGTAATTTGTCTAACCGCTCGATCTGTATAAGGGTTTCTTCGTTACCGCTCGATCTTTTAGACGACAGTTCGACCGCCAGCGCTCCTCCCCACGAGAAGATGTATCGAAGAGCAAGCAGCCACCGAAACGGGAAGGACCCCATAGATTTAGCGAAGAAGATGAGGGCCGGCGACCTGAGAAACGCACTACTTTTTGCCATTGGTGAAGCTCCCTCTCCTCCTCCTCCTCCTCCAACCCTTCCTCCTCACCCCGTCCAGGTTTCTCTTCCCCCGGTTACAAGATCCGGAGACGCGACCATGGAGACGGAGAACCTTCCTTCCTCTTTGACCGACCGGGAGATAGCTCTGGTCCCGTCCAGGGAGCTCGCTTTACGCGACTCTCAATCGAACCGTTCGAGGGGGTCGAACGGCCGGAGTCGGGGTGGCTCTCTTCCTCCTGCGCCGAAGCGTCGAAGGACCGACGCAGAAGTAAGCTCGAGGAGATTGAGCAAAAATGTCGAGGCGAGGCCTACCTCTTCCGGGTCCTCCGGATCTTTCAACTGGCGCTTCAGGCACCAGAAGGAGTGTCTGATCGCGGACGACCCAAAGGGTGTGGCCTACCTTCCAAGGCACTTTAAGCATGCGGGTGTTCAGCTCCCGGCTGTCGGGGACATGGCCCTCGGTGATTCGTACACTGAAATGATGACGGCCATCGGGAAGGTAATGATCATATTCCTTTGCTTTCTTTGTTTATTTTGATGCTTTGTTGGTTAACTTAGCATTCGTATGCTTTTCCGTGTAGTCTTTAGAGGCTACGAACAAATTCGTGGCCAGGTCTGAGCGCGAGCTGCGCGAGGTGCCGTAGGTAGGCGAGCTCGAGACCGTCCAGAAGACGGTGGGTGATCTGAATGCTCAGCTCAGGAGGCCTTGGCTCGGGAAGGAGAGCTGAAGACGAAGCTGGCCAGGTTCGAGGGAATGGAAGCCTGTCTGATGATCCTCGAGGACCAGGAGGAGGATATCACCCAGAAGCTGAACGTGGCCGTAACCCGAACTCTGGCCGCGGAGGAGGCGAGTCGAGCTGCGGACGTGCGGGCTGGGAAATGCCGAACCAACTTGGAAAAGGTCCTCGTTGGACAGGAGCTCGACCTCAAAGTCGCGGCTTACAAAGCGAAGAAGGAGATAAATGGACAGTACCTTGAGATTCTCAAGGGAATAAAGGCGAAGGAGGACCAAAGGAAGGTCGCCACAAGCGTCAAGATCAGGCTCCAGGAAGCCTTGGCGAACATACAGCTTATCGCTGAGTTTGCTTCCGGCGATCTGGACCTGAATCAGGAGGTGTTGGAGTTGGCGGAGAAGAAGCGGCTGGCGACGGAGGAGATGAACGCCGCGGCGATCTCTGAATTCAGTATTAGCAAGCTGAATCTACCGGCGATGTCGGATGATTCAGTGATTCTGGCGAATCCTCCAGTGCTAACCGTTCCTCGCCTCGATCAGTACAGATCGAACCTCCCGATTGGGATTAGCTCGAGGGTGAGTGACGGGGTCGAGGGCCAGCTCAATGAGGAGGCGCCGGCTACCGGTGATCAAGAGGATGGAGACGAAGCTTCTTCTCCGTCAAAACAATTTTAAGTTCTTTGTTTTCGTTGCCCGAAAGGGCTTTTAATTTCTTTTTCAGACTTTGTTTCCCGAGGGGGTTTTTTATTTGTTTTTGATGTTGCCCTTGGTGGGATTTTTTACGAACTCGAGCACGTTATGTCCTTTTTTATGAACTGCTTTCGATCTTCATGCCTTAGCATAGAACTCTCTATTTAAATTTTGCATGCCTTAGCATAAAATGGAATGCTGTGATAGTTCGAACCTCTGAAAAAGGGTCGAATAGATGGCTATTTTCGAATTGCCTTAGGGAATTCTTTTACGAACTTCTAAGTAAACAATTTTCGAACTCGAACTAACACTCAAGAACTGCTCGGTGCATAACTCTTTCGAGATGTATAGTTCGAGCTTGACGTTGAATCGAAATTTTCTAAGTATATGACAAATCGAAGTAGACTTACATAGATTCGTTTTGGGTACTTGCGAAAGTCGTTTTTCACAGAAAGACTGTCTTGTTTTATCTGACTCGATGTAGATTTAAACTTGTTGGTTTGCTTAAAGGGGAAGAGGTGGTCCCCCCCAATTCTTCTAACTTGCGTAAGGTTAGAGGAATTAATAATGATTGGAAGGACCATTTCAGGTCGTTTATTTCAGTTCATTATGGTTTGAAGAGGCCATTTCAGGTCGTTTGGTCGAAGGGATCATTTCAGATCGCTTGTTTGAGGAGATCATTTCAGATCGTTTGTTTGAAGAGATAGTTTCATATCACTTGTATCAGATGGGATCATTTCCGATCGCTTAAATTTGAAGAGATAATTTCTTATCACTTGTATTAGAAGGGATCATTTCACATCGCTTAAATTTGAAGAGATAATTTCATATCACTTATATTAGAAGGGATCATTTCAGATCACTTATATTTGGATAAAGTGTAAAGACGAAGTATTTTATAATAACTTTAACTTTTACAAAGGGAGAAAGAAATAGATCTCAATCGAGGGATTTATTTTGATCTCGCAAGGCTGGTTCGACTCTGCTTCAAGGTCGCTGAACTCGGTAGGAGTTTTTTTTGGGGGGAGGGGGCGGCTGCGCTCGAGGTCGAGCTGCCTACGTACCCTTTGAAGGGATCAAGCTATTTCGTAGTTCGATTATGGGGTGCACTCTCTGTGAAAGTACTTTTTGAGGTTGATGATATTCCAAGGTCGTAGTTCGGGTTTCTGGGTTTCCACCGGCTTGAGTCGGTAGACCCCATCCTTTACAACATCGGTGACCTGATACGAACCTTCCCACTTCGCCCCTAACTTTGCATCGTGTTTTTCCTTTTTATGGTCGAACACTTTTCGTAAAACGAGCTCTCCTACTTGAAACCTTCGGGTTTTAATCCTGGAATCATAGTAGCGAGATGCAGCTTGTTGGTAGTTTTGGATTCGGGCTAGTTCGAGTTTTCTCCTTTCGTCGGTGAGATCGAGCTCGTCTATTATCATCTGATTATTAAGTTCCTCTTGCTGTGGGCACTCCTTTTTACGGATGCTAGACACGAGGATCTCTGATGGTACTACTGCCTCGATAGTCCGGTAGCGAGAAAGGGGTTTCGCCGGTGGATTTGCGAGGGGTAGTCCGGTAAGCCCAGAGTACGGCTGGGAGCTCGTCACTCCAGCTCGTTTTGCACTCATCGAGTCTTTTCTTGAGGTCGTTCATGATCAACTTGTTATCTGCTTCAGCCAGTCCGTTTCCTTGGGGGTAACGAGGCGTCGAGTAAGTCAGCTTGATGTTTCAGGTTCTGCAGAACGCTTTGAATGTGTTCGATATGAACTGAGGCCTGTTATCGGTGACGATCTCATGGGGTAGTCCATGTCGGTATACGATGTTTCGCCAGACGAACTCCTTAACGTGGACGTCTTTAATTTTCTGGTATGACTCTGCTTCGATCCATTTGGTGAAGTAATTTGTCACTACCAGTAAGTGCATAGCTTTCTTTTTATCGGATGCGACTAAGGGTCCCACGATATCCATCCCCCACCGCATGAATGGATATGGTGAGGAGATAGAGGAGAGGTTCTCCGACGGCTGGTGGATAATCGGGGCATGCTTTTGGCACTTGTCACATTTACTGGAAAAAGATTCGAATTTGGCAGCCATTGTTGGCCAGAAGTAGCTTTGCCTTTTGATTCGTATGGCCAAAGCTCGTCCGAAATGGCTCCCGCAGGATCCATCGTGGGCATGTGTGATCACGGCTCGGGCTTGCTTCCCATCGAGGCATTTGAGGTAGGGTCCGGAGAGACTCCTTTTGAAAAGCTCTCCTTGTGTGACGCAGTACCTCGCACTCTGTGCATTGAGTTTTCGTGCTTCCCTTTTATCATTAGGGACTTTGCCATTCGTTATGTACTGAATGATCGGAATTCTCCAATCCTTTCCATCATCAGACTCGGACCTCTGACTAGCGGATGCAGTTTGGATTGGTCCATCAGGAACATTTGCAACGTAGACGGCATTCCGGGGTCGAGATCATCATTGATCTCGATGATGTCGTGGCGTGTTTCCTCGTGCAGCCCCTGATAACCGACATCGTCTTTTTCTATGGGCTCGTACTCTTTCAAGGATTAAGCTTTTAGAGCTATGTCGATGCTTGGTTTTTTGATCCCTTCGACTGGTATGATCCTTTTAAGGTTAGGATCTGATGTCGACATTAATGTGGCTATGGCATCGACCGCGGTTTTTTTCCCTCGCGGGATTCGTTTCAGATCAAAGAATTCGATTTGATCGACGAGGCTATGGATTACCCGTAGGTATGCTTGCATACGTTTGTCTTTGGCCTCGTAATCGCCGTGATATTGGCTCGTGACCAGTTGGGAATCGCTGAAAGCGTCTACTTCCCGAGCTTCTATCATTATTGCTAGTCTAAGCCCGGCTATTAACGCTTCGTATTCTGCTTCGTTGTTTAACGCGGCGAAGCCTAGTCTGAACGACTGTTCCAAAACTTCTCCCGTAGGGGAGACCAGTTTTACCCCGACCCAAGATCCTTGCCTCGAGGAGGCTCCATCGACGTGAAGTTTCCATCTCTTGGCGGAAGCCGGGTCGAGATCGATGGTAGGTGGGAGTTCAATTATGAAGTCAGCCAGTACTTGCGCTTTTAAGCACGTACGAGTCTTAAACTCGATGTCGTATTCCCTGAGTTCGATAGCCCATTTAACTAGTCGACCTGACTGGCTTGGACTGTGAAGAATGGTTCTTAGCGTTTGAGAGGTCATGACTATGATCGAGTGCGATTAAAAGTATGGTCAGAGCTTTCGAGCCGATGTGACAAATGCTAAAGAAAGTTTTTCCATAGTGGGGTATCTGGTTTTGGCATCGATCAGGGTCTTGCTGATGTAATACACTGGTTGTTGATCGTTCTGTTCTTCGCGAACCAGGACTCCGATTACTGTTGCTGTAGAGACAACTAAGTAGAGGTAAAGGGGTTCCCCTTCTACTGGCTTTCCTAGTATGGGAGGTTCGCTTAGATAAGCCTTGATCTGTGCGAATGCGCCTCTTCGCACTTTTCGTCCCAGAGGAACTTTTTGTTCGCTTTGAGTAAGTGGTAGAAAGGTAGACACTTATTGGTCGACCTCGAGATGAAGTGGTTCAAAGCAGTTGTTTTGCCAGTTAGACGTTGGACTTCTCGCGTTGTTTTGGGAGATTTCATCTCCATGAATGTCGCGATCTGCTTAGGGTTTGCTTCGATCCCCCTTTTGGTTACTAAGTAACCAAGGAATTCTCCCGATGGGACCCCGAAGGTACACTACGCCGGATTGAGTTTCATTCCGTATTTGTTGAGAATGACGAAGCATTCTTTTAATTGGGGGGATATGATCCTCGCACCCGGAAGATTTGACCAGCATATCGTCGATGTAAACTTCCATGGTTTTACCCAGGAGCCCTGAGAACATCTTGTTGACGAGGCGTTGGTAAGTTGCTCCCGCATTTTTCATCCCAAAAGGCATGACTTTATAGCAGTACGTGCCTCGATCAGTTATCAACGAAGTCTTCTCTTGGTCTTCAGGGTTCATCAGTATATGATTATACCCAGAAAAAGCATTCATAAAGGATAGCAGTTGATGTCATGCGGTGGCTTCGACCAAACGGTCGATATGATGGAGTGGGAAGCTGTCTTTTGGACATGCTTCGTTGAGATCTGTAAAGTCAACGCAGACTCTCCATTTCCCATTATTTTCTTGACCACTACGGGGTTTGCAAGCCAATCGGGGTACTTTATCTCCCTGATCGATCTGATGTTTAGCAGGCGATCGACCTCGTCGTTGTCGGCTTTGGCTCGCTCCGGGCCAAGTTTTCGACGCTTTTGTCTGACTGGTTTATAGGTAGGGACGACGTTTAGTTTGTGACTAGTCACGTCGATGTTAATTCCTTTCATGTCCGCTGAGGACCATGCAAAGGAATCAACATTATGTTTAAGAAAAGAGATCAGTTCGATTTTAACTGATTCCGCTAGGTCGATTCCGATGCCGACAAGTCTTTCGGGGTGAGCGTCGTCTATGCAAACCTGAGTGGTGAGGTCCTTTGGGGGTCCTTTTTGGCTTGGGTCGTTTGACGTTTTGGTTTGCATTGTGTCGATCTCTTCTTCTTTCAGTAATTGCTACGTGTGGGATTTCTTGATCTGCTTTTACCCGTTTGTGTAGCAATTTCTGGAAATCTTTTGACTTCCATGGACAGTTTTTACTCCTTTCGGAGTTGGGAATTTTACGCATTGACGATAGGTCGATGGCACGGCTTTCATGTCGTATATCTAAGGTCGACCTAAAATAGCGTTGTAGGGAGCTGGTCGATCTACTATGACGAATTCTGTCAATCTTCGAACTCCTCCAGCTATTACTGGGGCGAAGACAGAGCTCATTGAATACACTGTTTTGCCAGCGAACCCAACTAGTGGTATCTGTCCTTCGACAATCTCGGAGTCTTCGAACTCCATATTTTTGAATGCGTCGTAAAAGAAGACATCCACTGAGCTCCCTGTGTCGATCATTATCCTCGAGAGTTCGACGTCCCCGAGTACCAAGCACACTAGAAGTGTGTCGCCGTGCGGTTTGTCGAGGTTGCTTGTTTTGCTCTCGTAGAAAGTGATTTCGTGGTCTGGACCCATCATCGAGATTTTCTCCCTTTTGTTGGCCTCGACCCTTCTCTGAAGAGCTTTTATCGAATTGGTCGAGTCTCGGCATAGCTTGGAGCCACCAAAGATGAAGTCAACTCGTTTAGGGGGGGGGGTATAGCCCGTACACCCCCCCCCGGCAGAGGCGAGGGAATTTGATTCGTGAGCGTAAACTCTTGATAGGAGATGGAGGTGGAGGTAGCGCCGAGCATCCCGGGGTACCGCATAGACTGAGCTCGCCGAGAATGACTTCGACCCGTTTCCGAGACCCTTGGGGGAGAACTTCGGGAGATTCCGACTCCTTAGAGCGTTCTCGTTTATTCTGGGAAGGCTTTCTTGACTCTTTGGTCTGATTGTTTTCCTTTTTGTCGGAGGGGGTTTCCTCCTCGACTTCGGATTCTTGGTTTTTTCGGACTCTCGTTTTTGGGCCTCGACATTGGATCGAGTGTAGCACTCTTCGGTCGTGTGTCCTTTTTTTGTTGTGAAATTCACATAATTTATCTTTGTCGAACTCGAATTTCTTCGAGCTCTTCGGGATCTCGACTGAGTTAACATTTCCA
The DNA here is from genome assembly GCA_030180135.1 of Orychophragmus violaceus. Taxonomy (NCBI): domain Eukaryota; kingdom Viridiplantae; phylum Streptophyta; class Magnoliopsida; order Brassicales; family Brassicaceae; genus Orychophragmus; species Orychophragmus violaceus. The sequence continues at coordinate 24,835,731 of CM058238.1, forward strand.
GATTTACAGGAATCCTTCTTTGAACTCGAGTTCTGCGAGCCCGACTGGTTCCTTTATTTTCTGAGTTTCTCTCTGAGGATCGTAGTTTCGTCCTCGAGGTGAGCGAAGGCCGATGCGCGATGAAGGGCGTCATCGAGTGTGAGAGGTTCGCGGACTGTTATTTCCTCGCGGAATTTGGTTGAGTACCATAGTCCACGCCTCAGTGCCTCTATAGCTACTTCGTCGTTTGGGTTCGCGATTTTGGATTTTATTTCCTTGAATCGGTCGATGAACGAATGGAGTGTTTCATCGCGTTTTTGTGAGACGCAAAATAAAGCCGCCTCGGTAGTCTTTACCTCGATAAAGATGGAGTACTGATAGGTCGAGTTTTATCCATATTCTAACTGCAAGTGCACAGTGATGTAGTTGTAGTACTTAGGGTATCGAATCCACAGGGACTCCGGTCAACGATAGATAAGAACAGAAAAGATTAAACTAGGAGAAAGCAGAGGTGATTAAACTAAAAGCAGAGCAGAAAAGTAAATAGCAGGCGAGTTGTAAGCAAGGAAGCGAAGCGTTAAGTCTAGGGAGTTCTCAGGAAATCAGGAACGCAAGCAATCAATCAATCTGGATCTAATCAGAAACTATTCTAGAACTCAAAACACGGATATAGAACTAACCAAATTTCTTTGCGATAATTCTCTAAGTCTAAGTGCAGCTAACAAAACTTTCGTTTGCGAGAACTAACAGATTAAACCAGCATTAATTCCAAGTTTGATATGTTCACAATTAAACTAATCCAAACTTTCGTTTGCGAGAAGTTTAATTGCTTATCTAGGTTCTTTCTAGTTAAATTAACCAACTTTCGTTGCATCAATCAACCTAACATCAATAATCTAAGTGACCAGTTCAGATTAAGCATTAAGAACAACTTAGATAAAGAACTAGCAGATATGAATCCCTACAGATTAATTAAACTATAATTCTCTGAAATCCCTAATGAGAATCCCTAAACTTAACAGGTAATCTACTCAGACATGTTCATCGAAACAGAAGATATCATAAGTAGAAAACCAAATATCATAAAACAGAATAATCAACAGGGGTTCGAAATCAAGTCTCTTTCGAGAACAAGATCAGCCCCTAAGGCTCTCTGAAAAAAAAATAAAACTTAAGAAAAGCGTAGCCTAAACAATGGCTTAAAAACTCTTATATATTGGTCTAAAGTCGGCTGGGGGCCTTTTTGCAAGTCTGGGAAGTTTCTGGGTAAAAACTGTAATTTCTGAAAAATGCAGATTTTTGGGCTCAGAACTGCAACGACAGTTGCACAGACTGCAACGATCGTTGCACTGCGAAAACGCAGCCAGTGAACTCTGTGAAATCTCTAAATAGTGCAGAATTGCTCCAAATGCTCCCAAAACGTCCAATTAGGCTCCAGATGTCCTTAAACCTGTAAAACACCTGAAAAGACTCCAAAACACATAGAAAGACTAGATAATAAAGACATATAACATGGTTAAAATCCCTAAAATCCATGGTATATCAACTCCCCCACACTTAGCTCTTGCTTGCCCTCAAGCAAGTAAAGAACTAAAACATGGTGAAGAGGTTTGAAAACTCTTCAGAAACTCATTTCATCCTATAAGCTACAACACTCAGATTCCCCTTAGTAAACCACTGCAAGAATCAATCACAGGATATCAAGACCAACATATACTTCCCCCACACTTAGCAACTGTCCTAAGTAAACTCCACAATCACATTCAAGCATTCAAATTCTCCCTACTGACTTCTGTAAGTATTTAAGTGCGGTCTCACCTAAGGAGTATCGATCAAAGGGCACATGGATTCTTACCTTATCAGCTCTAGACCACCATACTATCTTTCTCTAGTCCCTTTCTTCTCTTTCCCTTCCTTAACAACTGATTTTTTTCCACTGGGTATCATTTTTTTTTTTTTATCAGTGTTCTTCCCGTTATGGGGTGTACTTTGGACACATTCCATGGATGCATAAGAGATAATAGTGTTTGCTACTATTCCCATGACCACTTCGGAGTTACTAACTCATCCTCAATTTATTATCTTTTTATATTTTATGGAAGGGGAGAAGGGAACCAAATAGGATAGGTTGACAGGCTGTGTCAGAACTAACAAGGGAATCCGACACAAAGTATACCAAGCCCTTAAGTGAGAAATCTAAGTCAGTATTAAGGTTGAAGTCAGTAAAAGGATCCTCTGATACCTGAAGTGATATGGGTGTTCCCAGTAGGTTGATCCGTGTCTGAGTTTTCTAATAGTCAGAGATAGATCCTGCAACTTCATCCCAATGGTTACTTAAGTTCCTGCAAGTGCTGTAAAGACTTCTCAAAAAACATAGTTTCTTACTTAAACAATTTTGACTCAATAAAACAAAAATTTTAAAAATGGACTGACTCTTAAGAAAACAGAAAGATAGACGTCAGTAGCACCTCCCCCACACTTAAGACACACTGTCCCCAGTAGTGTCAAGCGAAGGATTGGTAAAAAGAAATAAAAATTGAAAGTTGAAATTATGTATGTCGGGTTTTACCTCTGTCGCACAAGCATCGATCGTTTCACTAGGTGCATCGACCGTTGCTCGGCGATTTTCGTGTATGGTCGATCGTTGCTAGGATTGCAACGATCGCTGCAATGCGATTCCGATCGGGTTGTGACGATCGATACAGAAGTGCATCGATCGACGCACTGCGATTTATCCGAGACCTGCAAACATAAACTCACCAAAAACAAAAGCAAAAACGTAAAATCCTAACAAAAACACCAAAAGTTAAGTAGAAAAACACCAGTACCTAATGGTGGGTTGCCTCCCACCCAACGCTTGTTTTTAGTCATTAGCTTGACTATTGGAAGAGATTTGATTCAAGGAGGTTTTAACAGAGACTTTGAGTGTCTCTGTGAATATATCTTCATCCAAGGAGGTGTATAGGCTTTCAGATCATGAGGCTTTCCAAGGAATGAATAAACAGCATCAGGGCGGGAGCGAATCTTGGGTGGTACACTGCGTTTTCCTGCATCCAAAACAATATGGTCAGGAGGTTTAATCTTAGGTGATTTATATCTTACCTTTGGTGCAGATCTGATGTTTGGGACTTTCTGCTTATGAGCAGTTGCAGGTACTGAAGATGTTAGAGCAGGTTCAAGAGGAACCGCCATCTTCTTCTTTCCACTATCGGATGATGTAGTTCCACCAATCTGAACTTCTTCTTCGAGATGACCATCAGTGGAGATCATCTTCTTTGCATGAACTCGCGAAGCTTCAACTGGTGGTGTTTTATTCACCTTCTTATCCATCACTTTCATGCAGTTAACCACTTCTAGCTCTTGTTTGGAAGGTTTAGGAACCTTAGGATATGGCACAATGGGCTTGTAGACTCGTTCTGGTACTGTTGCAGGCTTCTGGTCACGTCTGCGTTTTGTGTCGATCGTTGCGTGATGTGTGTCGATCGATGCAAGGCAATTCTGTTTTTCGCAAGAACTCGAAATTGCCGTCAGAACTGCGTGTCGATCGACACTAAGGGGGTGACGATCGATGCATGTCTCAGACTGACAATATTCATCCAGAAAATCCGAGATTATGCTCTCTTCTTCACCTAGCAACTCAATCTCATCCCTTAAGGTCACAGTCTTGATGGATTTGCACTGTTCAGCTTTCCTAGCTTCATTATGCCTTTGTATTGCTCCAGCTGTCTGCTGAACTTGGACATCTAGCTTCTTCACATGTGTGCTCAAGTATTCAAACTTTCCATTCAGATCTTCATACAATGCATCTATCTTTGAGTTGTATGACACATTAATCTGTTGTTGTCCCTCAAGAAACTGCTCCATCATGGTTTCCAATCTGCTCTTATATGCAGGTGCAGGCGGTGCTTGGTAAGAAGAAACACCATAGTTCCTCGAGAAAAATTTACTATGTTGCTGGAGGGGTTCCTGAAAAGCATATTCCTGACTGTAGAATTCATTCCCTCCAACGCAGTTGATAGCTCTTTGCGCATACTTTCCAAGTGCAAGACTATGCAGAGAGTCTACTTTGCTCTTTATCCCAGCTATCAGCGAGCTGTCAACCCCTGGACTGAAGAAATCATACATCTTCCTTACGATATGTGTCGATCGATGCAGGAAAAGCGTCGATCGATGCAAGCGCGATGATGTGACGATCGACACACAGGACAGTGTCGATCGTTGCAGGGCGATTACAGGCGTACCTGAAACGCAAGAACAGAAAAAGAAAAAAATTAGTAAAAAAGAAAAACGAAAAACCTAGTCTAAACCCTAAGTTCAAATCTATCGAGGACTCAAAAGAGTCCCCGGCAACGGCGCCAAAAACTTGATAGGTCGAGTTTTATCCCTATTCTAACTGCAAGTGCACAGTGATGTAGTTGTAGTACTTAGGGTATCGAATCCACAGGGACTCCGGTCAACGATAGATAAGAACAGAAAAGATTAAACTAGGAGAAAGCAGAGGTGATTAAACTAAAAGCAGAGCAGAAAAGTAAATAGTGATAGGTGTCAGGTTTTATCCTATATCTAACTGCAAGTGCACAGTTCAGTAGTCGTAGTATATAGGTATCGAATCCACAGGGACTCCAGTATTCAATAGCTCAAGAACAGGAAATTAAACTAGAAAGAAGGCAATGTGATTGAATTAAAAGCAATGCGAGAAAGTAAACAAAAAGCAGAGATTGTTGGTTGTGAAAGCAAGTTATTAAGAGCGCTAAGTCTAGGGCGTTCTCAGGAAATCAGACAAGCAGACAGTTCATTCAGCAAGGATCTAATTAAGCACAGTTCTAGAACTCAAAACACAGATATAGAATTAACAAAATTCCTTTGCGATAATTCTCTAAGTCTAAGTGCAGCAAACCAAACTTTCGTTTGCGAGAACTAACAGATTAAACTAGCATTAATTCCAAGTTTGATATGTTCACAATTATCCTAAACCAAACTTTCGTGACGTATTTAGCAACCTAAGATCTAGATTCTAATTGATCAGGTTAGAACTAGCTTTAAGCACAATTAGATTGAAGAACAGATATAGTTATGAATCCTTAACTGAATTTAACAAGTCTAGCAAGTCATGAAATCCTATGTGAGAAACCCTAAACCTAACAAGAAATCTACTCAGACATAGATAATGAAAACATAATCATATGATGAATAAATTGCATAGAAGATAAAGAATAAAAGGGGTTCGAAATCTTCTCCAAATACAGATGAAGTAAAGGTTCAGATCAGCCCCAAAAGCTCTAAAAATCCTCTGCTCTTAATTATGAAAGCGTAAGTAAATAAAACACCAAAAACTTAATTATATAGGTCTAATCTCGGCCAGGGGCTTCTTTGTAAATATCAGGAACTTCTGGATCAGAGTGCAATATCTTGACTCTTCATAAACCGCCGAGTTTCGGCCCATCTCGCTGGTGCAACGATCGATGCTAGAGTGCAACGATCGACGCATTTCTCTGTTTCGGACAGTGAACTCTATCCAAAAAGTGCCATAATCACCAAATATGCTCCAAACCTGATTATACCGGTAAAAGACTCTAAAAGAACACAAAAAGACACTAAAACACACTTATATCATGGTCTAAAACTAGTAAAAACCATGATATATCAACTCCCCCACACTTAGCCTTTGCTTGCCCTCAAGCAAAACAGAGAACTAAAGCTTGGTGAAGAGGTTTGAAAACTCTTCAGAAACTCATTTCATCCTAGAAGCTACAACACTCAGATTCCCCTTAGTAAACCACTGCAAGAATCAATCACAGGATATCAAGACCAACATATACTTCCCCCACACTTAGCAACTGTCCTAAGTAAACTCCACAATCACATTCAAGCATTCAAATTCTCCCTACTGACTTCTGTAAGTATTTAAGTGCGGTCTCACCTAAGGAGTATCGATCAAAGGGCACATGGATTCTTACCTTATCAGCTCTAGACCACCATACTATCTTTCTCTAGTCCCTTTCTTCTCTTTCCCTTCCTTAACAACTGATTTTTCCCACTTTGGTATCATTTTATTTTTTTTATCAGTGTTCTTCCCGTTATGGGGTGTACTTTGGACACATTCCATGGATAGCACAGGAGATAATAGGGGTATCTACCACTCCTGTGACCACTTCGGAGTTACTAACTCATCCTCAGTTTATTATATATATATATATATATATTTTTTTTTTACTTTATAGAAGGGGAGAAGGGAACTAAATAGGATAGGTTGACAGGCTGTGTCAGAACTAACAGGGAATCCGACACAGAGTATACCAAGCCCTTAGGTGATAAATCTAAGTCAGTATTAAGGTTGAAGTCAGTAAAAGGATCATCTGATACCTGAAGTGATGTGGGTGTTCCCAGTAGGTTGATCTGTGATGGGGTTTTCTAATAGTCATAGATAGATCCTGCAACTTTATCCCAATGGTTACTTAAGTTCCTGCAAGTCTTGTAAATCTTCTCAGAAAATCATAGTTTCTTACTTAAACAATTTTGACTCAATAAAACAAAATTTTTTGAAAAATGGACTGACTCTTAAGAAAACAGAAAGATAAGCGTCAGTAGCACCTCCCCCACACTTAAGACACACTGTCCCCAGTAGTGTCAAGCGAAGGATCGGTAAAAAGAAAATAAAAATTGTTAAAGTTCTGTTGAGTTCTGTCGGGTTTACCTCTGTCGCTCAAGCATCGATCGTTGCACTAAGTGCATCGACCGTTACTTGGCGATTTTCGTGTATGGTCGATCGTTGCTCAGAACTGCAACGATCGCTGCAATGCGATTCCGATCGTGTTGTGACGATCGACACAGAAGTGCGTCGATCGACGCACTGCGAATCTGCCTGAGACCTGCAACTATAAACTCACCAGAAACAAAAACAAACGTAAAATCCTAACAAAAACACCAAAAATTAAGTAGAAAAACACCAGTACCTAATGGTGGGTTGCCTCCCACCCAGCGCTTGTTTAAGGTCAATAGCTTGACCGGACGGACAAAATTTTTCAGGCACCAGAAGATCCCAACAGAGACTTTTTCGGTCTCTGTCCAAGTCTCCTCATCCAAGGTGGCGAGTAGGCTGTTGCAGAATGCTCATGTCCAAGAAAAGATGGAGTAAAATGTGCTCCAGGATCTATAATCACAGTGTTATCAGGCTGCTCATTGTCTGCATTCCTTATGGTGAATGTCTGCCCATCTATCAGTGGTCTTCGCAGCTTATCCATCTCATAACGCAGCGGTTCATCTCCCAGATGGAGGTCTATCAGGCTGTTCCTAACATCAATTATCGCTCCTGCTGTAGCCAAAAATGGTCTTCCAAGCAGCAATGCTTCATCTGGATCACAGTCATATTTCAGCACTAAGAAGTCTGTTGGAACTAAATAGTTTCCAACTCTCACCGGGATGTCCATAAGGAGTCCTTCAGAAACTCGTATGGACTGATCAGCTAGGACAAGAGAGGTCCTAGTAGGAGTAAAATCTAGCATACCCAGCTTCTCTGCCACAGAGTATGGCATCAAACTTCCAGCAGCTCCTAAATCACACAGAGAACGCCTGAAACTATCCTCAAAGATTGAACAATCAAGCACAAAGACTCCAGGATCAGGCAGCTTCTTCGGGATCTTGGTTAACAGAACATCACTAATATGCTGAGGAACTATAACCACCCAGTCTCTCAGCGCTTCATCTAGAGGCAGCATCTTGTTCAAATACCTCTGCACACATGGATGATAAGGTGGATCATCAGAAGTTGGAATTTCTTCCAATTCTTCACCAATCTCCTCTAGCTTCTTAAGCTCTTCAATTTCCTGCCTAATCACTTCAGACACTGAGGAGTTTTGTCTAACAATCTGCGCATAAATCTCCTGTTGAGAGATCTCAGAGACTCCAGAGAATAAGCCATCAAGCTCTAAGTCTGCATCAATACCATCATCACTCAGCGAATCTGTCTGCTCCCGACGTGCATCGATCGACACTAAGTGTGTGTCGATCGTTGCAATGCTGCAATTTCCACCCGAGAGTTTTTCACCAAAATCCGGGATTTCTTCTTCCTTCACCAATTCAGCTGTACTTAGCTCAAATTTTTCACCTAGGTGAGATCCATCATTAACGTACACAGACCAGGCCTTAATATGAGTGTCTGCTAGCCCTTTTCCCTTTATTGAGCTGGAAATCTGGTTTACCTGAGTATCCAACTGCTTCATGTGAGTGTTCAGGGACTCAAACTTCCCATTGAGGTCTTCATAGACAGCATCTAACTTCTTGTTGCAGTCCACATAAATCTTGGTCTGACTCTCCATTAGTTGTTCCATCATAGCTTCCATTCTACTCTCATGAGCTGTAGATGCAGGAGGAGTCTGATAAGATGAAGACCCATAGGTTCTCTGAGTACCTTGTCCAAAGGTCTTCTGAAAACCACTAGTCTGTCCAGAATTAGATGAGTTGCTGTTGAAAGCAATTTTCTGTCCTCCATTGAAGAATCTGTTTCCTTGTTGATTACCAAATCTATTACCTTGGAATCCAGAACCTCCTATGTAATTCACATCTTCCTCCTGAGTGTCCACCTCAGTTTGAATTACCTCTACATCTTGGGCAAAGTGGACGGCTTTCTTACCTGCTAGGAGATTGCAAACTGTGTCCAGCCTGGATCTAATATCAGCTATGTCAGAATTCTCTACACTTCCACCAGATTTCTTCCTCCTCTCATCCATACTCTTGCAGCTGTTGCTGCCTATTAGATTCTCAATCAATTTCTTAGCCTGCGTAGGAGTTCTGGTGTTGAAGTTAGCATTACTGGAATTGTCCAGTGCATACTGATATGGAAGATCTATGCCTCTGGAGAAAATGCCAATCAACTGAACTTCAGTGAATCCATGGTGTGGGCAGTCACGCTGATACTGCTTAAATCTCATCCAGGCAGTCTTTAAAGGCTCCACAGCTCCTTGAGAAAAGGTGAGTATGTCCTGTCTGGACTGGTCTGAGCGCGCATCATCATAGAAGTGACGCAGGAACTCACTCTTTAAAGCTGCCCAAGTAGTGTACTGAGCAGGTGCCAGCTGCTTTAGCCATGCACTAGCGTCTCCAGCAAGACTGTGCGGAAAGAGCTTAAGGAACAGATAGTCCGGGCACACTCCATCATACTTCATGCCAGTGACTACGTCCTCAAACGAACCAATGTGATCCATAGGCTGCTCCGTTGGGTAACCATGAAATGCATTCTGTCTCATCAGCGAGTAGTAGATGGTTTTGATCTCAAAATCATTTCTCTCAAAAGCAGGAAGCACTAAAGCTGACCGGTTTCTATGAAACTCATCCGGTCTGTTGTAGTCAGCTAAAGTCCTCTCATGGACAACCATCTGTCTACCTTGGGCCTGTCCTTGACCCTGGTTCTGCTCCTGTTGTTGTTGCTCAGGAGGATCAGGGATGACATTCCCTTCAGCATCAACCCTTTGCCAAGCAGCATTGTATGGGTTGTTATCTCGGTCCCTCAGGGTACCTTCAGCATCACGTACCAGAATCAAACGCTCTCGTACCATCCTTTCTCTTCTCTCTCTTCTGTTGGTTCTCTCTAAACGTCCAATTTCTTCAAGATCGAGATTAACTAAGTCCAAGTTCAGATTACTTCTAGTTTTCTGCGTCTGCATAAACTGTCTGTAATCGTCCGGCAACGATCGATGCTATCAGTGCAACGATCGTTTCAATCTCTGAATCGCCTAGTGACGATCGATGCTAGAGTGCAACGATCGACGCAGTGCGATATTGGTACCTGCGACAGAGAGAAAAACAGAAAAAAAATCAGCAACTAAAAAAAACAAAAATAAAACGAAAAGAAAACGAAAAATCCTAGTAAAACCCTAGGTTCTAAGCTATCGAATACTCAAAGAGTCCCCGGCAACGGCGCCAAAAACTTGATAGGTGTCAGGTTTTATCCTATATCTAACTGCAAGTGCACAGTTCAGTAGTCGTAGTATATAGGTATCGAATCCACAGGGACTCCGGTATTCAATAGCTCAAGAACAGGAAATTAAACTAGAAAGAAGGCAATGTGATTGAATTAAAAGCAATGCGAGAAAGTAAACAGAAAGCAGAGATTGTTGGTTGTGAAAGCAAGTCTAGGGCGTTCTCAGGAAATCAGACAAGCAGACAGTTCATTCAGCAAGGATCTAATTAAGCACAGTTCTAGAACTCAAAACACAGATATAGAATTAACCAAATTCCTTTGCGATAATTCTCTAAGTCTAAGTGCAGCAAACCAAACTTTCGTTTGCGAGAACTAACAGATTAAACTAGCATTAATTCCAAGTTTTATATGTTCACAATTATCCTAAACCAAACTTTCGTTTGCGAGAAGTTTAATTGCTCAACCTAATTAGTTCAGATTCCTAAACCCCACTTCCGTGACGTATTTAGCAACCTAAGATCTAGATTCTAATTGATCAGGTTAGAACTAGCTTTAAGCACAATTAGATTGAAGAACAGATATAGTTATGAATCCTTAACTGAATTTAACAAGTCTAGCAAGTCATGAAATCCTATGTGAGAAACCCTAAACCTAACAAGAAATCTACTCAGACATAGATAATGAAAACATAATCATATGATGAATAAATTGCATAGAAGATAAAGAATAAAAGGGGTTCGAAATCTTCTCCAAATACAGATGAAGTAAAGGTTCAGATCAGCCCCAAAAGCGCTAAAAATCCTCTGCTCTTAATTATGAAAGCGTAAGTAAATAAAACACCAAAAACTTAATTATATAGGTCTAATCTCGGCCAGGGGCTTCTTTGTAAATATCAGAAACTTCTGGATCAGAGTGCAATATCTTGACTCTTCATAAACCGCCGAGTTTCGGCCCATCTCGCTGGTGCAACGATCGATGCTAGAGTGCAACGATCGACGCATTTCTCTGTTTCGGACAGTGAACTCTATCTCTCGGCCAATCACTCCAAAAATCTCCAAAAAGTGCCATAATCACCAAATATGCTCCAAACCTGATTATACCTGTAAAAGACTCTAAAAGAACACAAAAAGACACTAAAACACACTTATATCATGGTCTAAAACTAGTAAAAACCATGATATATCAAATAGCAGGCGAGTTGTAAGCAAGGAAGCGAAGCGTTAAGTCTAGGGAGTTCTCAGGAAATCAGGAACGCAAGCAATCAATCAATCTGGATCTAATCAGAAACTATTCTAGAACTCAAAACACGGATATAGAACTAACCAAATTTCTTTGCGATAATTCTCTAAGTCTAAGTGCAGCTAACCAAACTTTCGTTTGCGAGAACTAACAGATTAAACCAGCATTAATTCCAAGTTTGATATGTTCACAATTAAACTAATCCAAACTTTCGTTTGCGAGAAGTTTAATTGCTTATCTAGGTTCTTTCTAGTTAAATTAACCAACTTTCGTTGCATCAATCAACCTAACATCAATAATCTAAGTGGCCAGTTCAGATTAAGCATTAAGAACAACTTAGATAAAGAACTAGCAGATATGAATCCCTACAGATTAATTAAACTATAATTCTCTGAAATCCCTAATGAGAATCCCTAAACTTAATAGGTAATCTACTCAGACATGTTCATCGAAACAGAAGATATCATAAGTAGAAAACCAAATATCATAAAACAGAATAATCAACAGGGGTTCGAAATCAAGTCTCTTTCGAGAACAAGATCAGCCCCTAAGGCTCTCTGAAAATAAAATAAAACTTAAGAAAAGCGTAGCCTAAACAATGGCTTAAAAACTCTTATATATTGGTCTAAAGTCGGTTGGGGGCCTTTTTGCAAGTCTGGGAAGTTTCTGGGCAAAAACTGTAATTTCTGGAAAATGCAGATTTTTGGGCTCAGAACTGCAACGACAGTTGCACAGACTGCAACGATCGTTGCACTGCGAAAACGCAGCCAGTGAACTCTGTGAAATCTCTAAATAGTGCAGAATTGCTCCAAATGCTCCCAAAACGTCCAAGTAGGCTCCAGATGTCCTTAAACCTGTAAAACACCTGAAAAGACTCCAAAACACATAGAAAGACTAGATAATAAAGACATATACCATGGTTAAAATCCCTAAAATCCATGGTATATCAAGTACTGTTTAAGGAAGGCCGTCATGAACTGGGTAAAGTTATCGATGGATTTATCCTCCAGTCCAGCAAACCATTCTAGGGCAGAGCCTGATAGTGTTGGAATTGTGTCCAGCAATCTCTGTACTGTCTCTATAACGTAAGAGTATGTCAGTGATCAGACATAAGTCATACAATGCTGGGGGTCATGATGGCTTGCTAGAGTCCGCTCATGATCTATAAGTCTTGGACTTATTGCCTTTATTGTATGATCCCATATGGGTCACACGCTTAAGCTAGCAGGAAATAATGTTGGAACGGCTTAGCAGAAGTACGACAAAAGTGCTAGGCATTTGTCGTACTAAGAGAGAAGACTAATGGGTCTGATTAAATGGAATTTAATCAGATTGGGCCCAAAAGCCCAAAAGGGAAAGAGAAGGTTTTTAAATGACTAAAAGCCAATTCTCTTCTCCCTTAACCCAACCCTAGCCGCGATTTCTCTCCTCTCTCTGCGCCTCTCTTCCTTGTGGTCTAGCAGCCAATTTCCGGTGATTGCGTGTGTGAGCCTTTGGAGGATCCATCTCTCGGTGTATCTCCCTGATCATTGACCTGTTCTCAATTCCGCTGCCAAACAAACATGTAAAAGGTGAGATCATATGATTCTAAATAAGAACACCTAGATCTAATGCATGTTTAGGTTGATATCAATATGAGAATTGAATCAGGATCAACCGAAACTTCCAACAGTGGTATCAGAGCCATTGGTTCTTAGGTTTCTTGTTTTAGATTCATTGTTTAGGTTGTTAAATCTGTTTAGAATTGTTTTTGAATCAATTATTGATAAGATAAAACAGTTAAGAATCAGAATTGAACCCTAAACAAACACAGAAATCACAAACCGAGCTATATGACTCGGGTTTGTTGATTGGCCGAGAGAATGGCCGGTTGGGTCGGATCGATGGATCGATCGCGTCACGATCGCGGATCACGTCCCGATCACGATCGTCCCGTTCCGCCTTCTCTCACGTCCCGATCGTCGCCATGCTTGCTCGATCGCGTGAGGCTTCATGCTGTCCGGATCGAGGCTCGCTTGTGGATGACTCGGCCAGCACCGTCCCACGATCGTCCCGCCTGTCCCGAGCTCGTCCGACCGTCCCGATCAAAACGCAAGCGTCCCGTCCGGCAATCCGAGCGTCTCGATCTTGGATCGAGCATGCGGCTTGCGGCTGGACGGCTCTTGCCTGGCCGGTTAGGGTTTTGGGTGAGATGGGCCGGTTCGATTTCGGTTAATGGTTCGGTTTAAAACTTGATTAAAATCAACGTTTCGGTTTAATAAACAGGTTTAATAATTTTATTAAATCTGGTTAAACCGGAATAAGAAATCCAATGTCGAAAGAAATATTGGATTTAGTGCCTAAACCAGGAATTTCTAATTTGATTTGGTTGGACCAAATAAATTGAGAAATTCCGGTTTAGTAAATAACCGGTTGACAATTGTGGTCATCGTAGTAATTAAAACTTGGTTAGACCAGTTTTAATGAACCAGACCGGTTATGTCAATTAATTGGACAATTGGGTCATGTCTTGGACATGGACCAATTCTTGGGCCTCGGGCCAAGAAGTTAAAACAATTGGGCCATTAATTGAGTCATTCTTCAGATTTAAATTTAAAACTTATTTTATAAAATAAAATTATGAAATTCGATTTTAAATTTTATAAAGTTCCGAAATTTCGAAATTAGAAAGTTTCCAAAATTAGAAGTTTCTGAATTTGCGGGTTTTGGATTTTAAAGAAGTTTCTAAAGTTAGAAAGTTTCCGGTTTTAGAAAGTTTCCAATTTTAGAAAGTTTCCAAAAATAGTAGGTTTCCATAAATAGAAAGTTTCCCGAAATAGTAATCTTCTATTTTGGGAATGATTTTAATAAACCTACGGACCTCAAACAATATCAAGCGTTGGATGTCTTGTCCAGGCTATGTCAGCTGTCAAAGCCCATTCAATTGCATTCATGGCCTTACAGTGTGAGGATGTCTGCTTTTGCGTGGGTAAGACGGTTTGTGATTCATAAATGTCATTGGGAGTCCCAGACATTAATGATTACATGACTGTATAGTCCGGTTTTCTTGACTAGGCCATCGGGAGTCCCGGGCCTTGAGACATCAGGGTGGATTGGGCCTCGGGCCCAGATTCACAACCAAGAGTTATATCACGGATATAATTAGCCGAAATAGGGCTTACCGATATAAGCTAAGGTTGGGTGACGGCCAGTGGCCCACTTTGATCTTAGTTATATGTGGATCTTGGAATCATTATATTCTATTGAGGGTAACTTAGGTTATTGAATATAATGCATGATTAATCATATTATACTTTAATACGAGATTAATCATTTTGAACATATAACTAATAACCTTTTTATTTATATATTTCAGATATGACTACTACAAGCACACAAAACACGTTCTCGATCCGGTCTGTTCTCGAGAAGGAGAAGCTGACTGGAACGAACTTCCTGACATGGTCAAGGAACTTGAGGCTGGTCCTCAAGCAGGAGAAGAAGGATTATGTCCTTCGAGATCCCCTCCCCGAGAGGCCTCTTGCCAATGCTGCCAGGACTCTGCACAATGCTTGGGAAAAGCATTCGTCAGATGAAAATGATGTTTATTGCCTGATGTTGGTGACAATGACTCCAGAGCTGCAAAAGCAGTTCGAAAGTGTATTGTCTCCAATCGAGATCATGGCAAGCCTGAAATCGCTTTTTCAGGAGCAGGCTAGGACCGAGAGGTTCCAGACAGTTAAGAACCTCTTGGACTGTAAGTTGGCTGCGAATGCGGCAGTGAGTCCTCATGTGTTGAAGATGATGGGTTATCTCGATCATCTTCACAAACTCGACTGCCCAATCAGCCAGGAACTTGCCTGCGACATCATTCTGCAGTCTTTACCTGCAAGCTATGATCAGTTCATTCTGAACTTTAACATGCATGGTTTGAGTAAGACACTGCCTGAGCTTCACGGAATGCTCAAGACTGCAGAGCCCAACTTGAAGAAAACCGCCAAGGACCCCAATGTACTTATGGTACAAAAGGGCAAGGGGTTTAAGAAGTCTTCTGCTAAGGATAAGGGAAAGGCCAAGGGTGTCCAAGTCGTGGACTCAGACACGCCAAAGCCCAAGCCCAAGTCAAAGGCTGGGCCTACTGACATGTGCAGGTTCTGCAAAGAACTGGGGCATTGGAGAAGAGATTGCAAGAAATTCCAGGAAGGTCTAAAGGAATTAAAGAAGAAGACTTTCGAGACTTCTTCATCAGGTATTTTTGTTATAGAAGTTAATACAACTACTTCTGATAATACCTCATGGGTCATGGATACTGGTTGTGGGGCTCATATTTGTACTAATATGCAGGCACTCAGCAACAGTAGAAGGCTGAAGCAAGGACAAGTGGAACTACGAGTTGGGAATGGAGCGAAAGTTTCAGCACTAGCTGTAGGAACTTACTTGTTGTCTTTACCTTCGGGATTGATTTTAGAACTTAATAATTGTTATTTTGTACCTGCTATAAGCAGAAATATTATTTCAATTTCTTTGTTGGATTTGGAAGGTTATGATTTTTCAGTTAAGAATAAATTATGTTCCTTCAATCGCAACAATTTGTTCTATGGTTCGGCCCCTCTTACGAATGGGCTTTACATACTCGATCAATCCGCGCCAATTTATAACATTAATACAAAACGGTTTAAACCTAATGAGGAAAACCGAACGTTTCTATGGCATTGTCGTTTAGGGCACATCAGCGAGAAACGCATCAAGAGGCTCCATTCGAATGGACTTCTTGGCTCATTTGACTTTGAGTCATGTGAGAAATGCGAATCCTGCATGATGGGCAAAATGACACGGGCCCCCTTTAATAAACCTAACGAGAGGGCCAGTGACTTATTGGGCCTGATACACACTGATGTGTGTGGCCCAATGTCCACTAATGCAAGAGGAAACTATCAGTACTTCATTACCTTCACTGATGATTTCAGTAGGTATGGATATGTTTACTTGATGAAACATAAGTCTGAATCTTTTGAGAAGTTCAGAGAATTCCAAAATGAAGTACAGAACCAACTTGGCAAAAGCATTAAGGCTCTTCGGTCCGACCGAGGAGGAGAATACTTAAGCCAAGAATTCAGTGATCATCTGAGAGAGTGTGGGATTGTATCCCAACTCACTCCTCCTGGAACACCTCAATGGAATGGTGTGTCTGAGAGGAGAAATCGGACCTTATTGGATATGGTTCGATCTATGATGAGTCACACAGACCTTCCAATATCCCTTTGGGGATATGCTCTGCTAACAGCAGTGTTCACTCTAAATAGAGCGCCATCAAAAGCAATAGCAAAGACACCATATGAATTATGGACTGGAGAAGTTCCAGTGCTGTCTTATCTAAGAATTTGGGGTTGTGAAGCCTATGTTAAGAGATTAATCTCAGATAAGCTTACACCAAAATCTGATAAATGCTACTTCATTGGTTATCCACGGGAAACCAAGGCTTATTACTTCTATCTACGTTCCGAGAACAAGATCTTTGTTGCCCGGGATTGTAACTTTCTTGAGAGAGAGTTTCTCTCTAAGAAAGACAGTGGGAGTAAGGTACTGCTTGAAGAAATTCAAGATGAACAGGATACTGCTCAACCTAATGAGGAAGAGCAGCAGGAGGATCTACAAGAAATTGTAGAGCCTGAACCTGTAGTACCTGAAGTTCGAAGATCCGGGAGGATCCGTCACGAACCCGAGAGATATCAGGGATTCCTCGTGACTGACTGTCATGATCTTTTGATCATTGATGGTGATGAACCATCGAACTTCAATCAAGCCATGATGGGCCCAGATTCCTCTAAGTGGCGCAAGGCCACTGATTCCGAAATGGACTCCATGTCGGTCAACCAAGTATTTTCGTTGGTTGACTTACCCGTTGGTGTAAAAGCCATCGAGTGCAAATGGATCTTCAAGAAGAAGATTGACGTGGATGGAAATGTCCAGATTTATAAAGCCAGGTTGGTGGCAAAAGGTTTCAGACAAGTTCACGGTGTGGACTACGATGAAACCTATTCACCGGTGGCTATGATGAAATCTATTCGGATTCTACTAGCAACTGCAGCTTTTCATGATTATGAAATTTGGCAGATGGACGTGAAAACCGCCTTCCTGAATGGTATTCTGGAAGAGGATGTGTATATGACGCAACCTGACGGTTACATAGATCCAAAGAATGCTGGGAAAGTATGCAAACTTCATAAATCCATTTATGGATTGAAGCAAGCATCGAGGAGCTGGAATCTTCGTTTTGATGAAGCGATCAAGCAATTTGACTTTATCAGAAACGAAGAAGAACAATGTGTGTATAAGAAAACTAGTGGGAGCAAAATCGTTTTTCTTATTCTGTATGTTGATGACATACTGCTTCTCGGAAACGACATTCCAATGCTGAAGTCTGTAAAAGACTGGCTTGGAAGTTGTTTTTCCATGAAAGACATGGGTGAAGCCGCATACGTTCTTGGAATTAGGATCTATCGGGATAGACCTAAGAGGCTGATAGGCTTGTGTCAAGACTCATACATTGACAAAGTCCTACAAAGATTCAGCATGAAAGATTCCAAGAAGGGCTTCACGCCAATGGTACATGGCACGACGCTAAGCAAGAAGCAGAGCCCTACGTCGGCTGCTGAGCTTGAGCGCATGAAGAATATTCCTTATGCATCTGCAATAGGATCTGTCATGTATGCCATGATCTGTACTCGTCCTGATGTTGCTTACGCATTGAGCATGACGAGTAGATACCAGTCAAATCCAGGTGAAAACCATTGGATTGCCGTAAAGAACATCTTGAAGTATCTAAGACATACTAAGGATAAGTTCTTAGTGTACGGTGGAAGTGATGTGCTTAAAGTCAGTGGATTCACGGACGCAAGTTTCCAGACAGACACAGATGATTTCCGGTCACAGTCCGGTTATGTCTTTTGTCTGAATGGCGGTGCAGTAAGTTGGAGAAGCTCCAAGCAGGACACCGTTGCTGATTCCACTACGGAAGCTGAATATATCGCCGCCTCGGAAGCAGCGAAGGAAGCTGTTTGGATACGAAAGTTCATTATGGAACTAGGTGTGATACCAGATGCGGCTGAGCCTCTGGCACTGTTTTGTGACAACAATGGTGCTATAGCTCAGGCAAAGGAACCAAGATCACACCAGAAATCCAAGCATGTTCAAAGAAGATATCACTTGATACGTGACATCATTAATAGAAAGGAAGTCAAGATCAGCCGAGTTCCGACAGATGATAATGTCGCTGATCCGTTGACAAAGCCACTCCCAAGGCCTAAGCTCGAGTTCCTGACTGAAGCTGTAGGCATTAGAAACATTGAAATGTAATCTAAATTTGAGTGGGAGTTTTGTGAGCTTTATTTTAGTTATTTGATATGTTCTTGTAAAACATTATTATTTATGTTTTAATGAAATTATTATTTCAAGATTATTTTAACTGTGATGAAATAATCGTTCCAAAATGATATGAACCATTTTATAGGTCATCGAAGTAAATGATTTGATCTTGAGTCATCGAAGTCATTTAGCTTGATCATGAGATCCTATATTTGATAAATGTTTTATATCATCCTGTCCCTAGTCGAAGGTTGTTGAAATTGGAACACCAACAACCGTGTAAGATTGGATTGGTACGTGACTTATGACAAAGTCTCAGTGTGTCATAGATGCTCGGCATCAAAGTCAGTACATAGGTGTATGTTGGGAACATACGACCGGACAAGACCCGCTAATAAGAACTCTTCAGGATATTTATATCTGTGTCATAAGAGATTCTTACTACGACTATAGAGTATAGTCCTTAGACCTGAGTTCACATGCATGTGACTGCATATGGACTGATGCACTTTGATCATTGTCTAACGCCATCGTTCTGCGATAGCTATAAGGACCTTGTTTGGGTACATCATGAAGTGAGTAGTTTACAGTGATGGAACAAGATGGGATTTGTCCCTCCAATATAAATGGAGTGAATATCTCTAGGCCAATCGGAGATTTGAATACTGGAAAACGCATGGCCATGCTCAAACGGACTTTCCCGAGTCGTTTGGATTGTCAGTATCAAATCAGAGTCCGATGAACAAGATTAGGCTTTATAAGGATGACACTAATCTTGCCTTATGACTAATCGAGATATTGAGACGAAAGGGATTATGAATACAGAGATTCCAGTTCAAGTGGGAGATTGTTGGAATTGTGTCCAGCAATCTCTGTACTGTCTCTATAACGTAAGAGTATGTCAGTGATCAGACATAAGTCATACAATGCTGGGGGTCATGATGGCTTGCTAGAGTCCGCTCATGATCTATAAGTCTTGGACTTATTGCCTTTATTGTATGATCCCATATGGGTCACACGCTTAAGCTAGCAGGAAATAATGTTGGAACGGCTTAGCAGAAGTACGACAAAAGTGCTAGGCATTTGTCGTACTAAGAGAGAAGACTAATGGGTCTGATTAAATGGAATTTAATCAGATTGGGCCCAAAAGCCCAAAAGGGAAAGAGAAGGTTTTTAAATGACTAAAAGCCAATTCTCTTCTCCCTTAACCCAACCCTAGCCGCGATTTCTCTCCTCTCTCTGCGCCTCTCTTCCTTGTGGTCTAGCAGCCAATTTCCGGTGATTGCGTGTGTGAGCCTTTGGAGGATCCATCTCTCGGTGTATCTCCCTGATCATTGACCTGTTCTCAATTCCGCTGCCAAACAAACAGGTAAAAGGTGAGATCATATGATTCTAAATAAGAACACCTAGATCTAATGCATGTTTAGGTTGATATCAATATGAGAATTGAATCAGGATCAACCGAAACTTCCAACAGATAGATTCTCGGCGAAGATTCTGCAGAAAGCAGGATCTCTTTCCTCGCCAGGGAGGTATACCCTCGACATCGCTAGTCTTAATGCCCTGATGTGAGCTTTGGGGTCCGACTTTCCGGAGAATTCTTGGAATTTCGTTTTCTTGATTTCTCGAATTCTCGCAAAAGCGATTCGATCTGATAGCGTGTTTCCTCGATTACCCGATCGATGTCAGGTGCCGCGCTTGTTGCCATGTGGACCTTCGAGCTTAGCTTCATGAACTTGGTGTTATCATGTTCGATGTATTGCCTTAGCGCCTCGTGTTCATCGCCCGCTAGTGATGCGAACTGTGTTTGTGGTTGGATTGACAGTTGCCCCGATGAGATCGGATCGATTAGATCGACTGTCGGGATCGGTCTTGTCTGGTCGATCGAATGTGTTTGGAATGGCGTTGGACTCGACCCTAGTGGGTATCCAAAGCTTCAAGCGAAAGTCGAGCCTCCAAGCTGCCTTGGCCTGATACCGGAATTACTTTTCAAGGGAGGTGGTCCAGGTAGTGGTCGGTTTCCCAACCCGCTTGGATCCGTGACCAAAGATCTTGAGCTTAAAGGGGTCAGTGTCTCTGTAGGGGTCATGATAGGGCGGAAGCCGCTATTTGACGTGCCAGCGATATTTCCCGATGCTCCTGGAGGTGTTATCACTGGAGAAAATTCCAGACGCGTCCGAGGTGGAGGACTTAGTGGAGGTCGTGAATCGCGTATTGATCGACATCCTTGGTTTTGGCTAGCGAGCTCTTCGAGACGAGCGTTAATGCGTCATTCTTGTTCATCAAGCTGCATGGCCAGAGCGCGATTTCCTATCTCTTGGGCTCGGGCGCTTGCCTCGTTGCTTCTCGTTTGTTTTACCAACAAGGTAAGCATTGAACGGATTTCAGCAAGGTCGTCCAGACTTTGTCGCGGTGGAGCAGGAGGCTGTGGCGGATTAGGCCTGGGCGTTCCAGATCCGCCTCCTGGAGTAGGGGCAGAAATTGAATCGTTTCTCATCCGTACCCAGTTCCTGCTCGAATCGTTAGTTCCTGACAAAACGTTTGTCGGAGTCGGGCTCGTCGCGATTGTTTGAGCGACTAAGCTAGTGGGTGCCGAAGTCGTGGATACTGAGGCTGAGCTCGTCAACACGGCATCGGTCTGACCCATGGTCCTTACCCCGGTGGTGTTCAGAGGAACGTCGCCGACCGTCTGAGGGTGGTCGGCTAGGAGAGCCAGATTGGTCGGGATTCATCTCGATCTATCGAACCTAGGATCTGATTCTTAAGATAGGAAAGCTACAGGTTGTCCCCACAGTTGGCTCCAAATGTGAGATCAAAGATTAACACCAAGGATTTGTAATCGTGGATTTGGACTTTGTATATAAGAGATAATATAGATTTCTTATGAATTAAAGACTTTATTGAGGTTGTATGTCAAGATAGAGCAAACACAATCGAAAAGAGAGTACAAAGTATAGAGTCGAGCTATCTAGTCGAAGTGTTCTTGATTAGGGTTGGAATGAATGAATGGATCGCCACTTCTCCTTTAAATAGCCCTCGACCTCGACCTTCTCGTTCCGATCTTTCGGCTTCGTAGTTGCAACGGCCTCCGAGATCCGTGGAAGTCGCTCCTACTGACGAAAAATTGGTCGTTATTTTTCGATATCCCCTTCTATCGAGCTCGAGCTCGAGCTCGATCACCTCTCTTGTTGGTGTTACTTGGGCCTTAGTCAGATTGTGACCGAGTGGGCCTAGAATCGAAATCGTCTCCATAGTCACGAGTCGGGCTCGTAACTATGGGCCTTTATTCCGTCTGTTAATAGGCCGGATTTCCTAGAGGGAGATCCAGTACCAACACCAGTGTCTAGGAAACATATTTACCTCTCAACAAGACCGGTGTGGATTGGAATGAGCTAGTTTGGTCTATCCCGAGTAGCCCCAAAATCAGAGTTTTCCTCTGGAAAATTCTCCATAATGCCCTACCAATGGGAACAAACATGTCAATCTGAGGAATCCAAGTTGATGGTACTTGTGGAATTGGTGGAGAATCAGAAACTTTACCTCATTTGCTCTTCAATTGCGGTTTTGCCTAAGCGGTCTGACTACTAGCACTTCTCGAAGGGGATTGGGTGAATGATTAAGCTCTAAGCCCAGTTGTGGGCATCAAGTACTGCAAGACTAAACGCTCTCTACCTCCAGTAGGTCTAAGGAAAGATGAGTTGTTCTCCTGGATTCTTTGGACTATCTGTAAATCACGCAATCTTCATATCTTTCAAGATCGAATTCATATCGCAGAAGAGACGATTGTCAAAGCCATTCAATGAACTCGCGAGTGGTCGCTTTCTCAATTGGAAGCTCCACAGAAGCAACCTAATCAACATCGATGGCAAGGACCTCTCGACCAACCACCGATCAACAGTTCTGACATACTATGTAACACGGATGGAGCGTGGTTGGAGGATAGAAGGATGGCGGGTATGGGTTAGGTCTTCACCCAGAACAACCAAACCTTTGCTTCTTTCTCCTCTGCTTCGAACCATATTGGATCGGCGCTTGTGGCAGAGGCTTTAGCCATTAAAGAAGCTCTTCTCTCAGCAATTGAACATAACTACAAAAGACTTATAGTCCAATCGGACTCTCTTCATTTAATCTGAGTCGTCGACGTAGCATTTCTTATCTCCGAAGCACATGGTATCTTGTCGGATATTTATATCCTCATCTTCGAATTTTCTTCAATTAGTTTTAAGCATGTTCCAAGGAAGTTTAACATGTAGCTGATTCAAAAGCTAAACAAGCCCTTGTAAACCTTGTTAGTAACTTGGGCTAAGTTCTGTTTGATTTCAATGGAAGGTTTTAGCACACACAAAAAATCATTTATATGTATTATGCAAATTTATACCCAAATCCAACATATAAATGTAAAATCAAACAAACATAAAGTTTTAGTTAGTTATAGACCCCAATCTTATATGTAGGTATTGAGTAAAGTTTTAGACGTACGATTTTTTTTGGAACGAAGCAAAACAAACAAACGGTTCGAAAGTCATTTCAAACAAAAAAGCTATAACCCTTTATTCTAAAGATCAAGCATCCCGATCGCACGTATTGACTAATCGTATTGACAAACGAGGGTTAAAGAGGTTCCAAGTAAAGGGGAGCAATTTGCGGCACCTCTGGCCTTTGGCTCAACCCACTGTTAGGAACGACCTCTATCCCCCCACGAATGTCGTGTTGACCGTCGTATTGATAGATCGGAATCCTTGACTAAAGAAAAAGAACAGAATCGCGACTTACGAATGAAAGAAAGAAACAAAGCTTATGAAGATGCTAGGAAGTCTGGAAAACTTAAGCGTTTAGAGAGGCATAGAGAGAGAGAAATTGTAGAGAGAGGTTTTTATAAATTTTCTGATGATATTATACAATGGGGATACACACATATTTATAGGTGGAGGATAAGGTCGCTGACATAAGCGCTTACCTCACTTATTTAGGCGATGACATCATCGCTTACATCATTCTTACATATGCGCTGACATAAGCGCTTACATAATGCTTACATATGCGCTGACATAGGCGCTTACATTACTACTTAGTGATCCATTTCGAATTCGAGCATATGTTCTTCACAACATCCGTAATGATCGTCGGGGCATTCGTATTTTGTCTCCGATTCTTCAAAGTTTTGCTGTGAGTCTGAAGTGATGCTGAATCTTTTCTCGATGTCATCAATGTTCATCTCGTCATCTGGGAGCTGTGCATCTTGGAAATACTCTGGTGGACATTCTGAAGATGATGGTTTTTGTTTTTCTTCCTTGATGGTTTCGACCAGGTTATCTTGCCTTATCATGAAATATTGCAGATCTTCATCGAGAGACATTTGGTAGTCAATCGGGTAGTAACTCCAATTTGGTTTGAAGGGTATGGGGAACGTTTGACTGGCATTGTTGAGACGAAATGCATGAATCTGGAAATCTTCGTATGCTTCATTGTCTTGGAGGTTGAAGTCTGGACGAATCCCCTTATAGTAATCGATGTGATGAATGAGGGTCGGCAGAGCATGGACCTTCTTTGATTTTGTGTTGGCTTGAACAGGACGATGGAAAAAGTAGATTGTGTGTGGGTTGAAGAATGGGTTGAGACCTCCTTTCTTCAGTTTCTTGAATGGGATGTTTGTTGCTTTTGCCGATCTTCTTAGCTTCCCGCTCCAGCTGGATAGAGGTGCGAACCATGTTAAGAATGTCGACAGGCATTCTTTCTGTCCTTGCTGAGCATTGACATAGTGATATAGCCACTGTATATCAAACGCGATCCCGATGGTATAGGCCGAACAAAGGTACCAGATGAAACAGAGAACTTCTTCCGGCATGTAGGTGTTTCCAATCCCGTAGAGGTGAGCGAACGGATAATCTGGGTGAATACCCAATGGTGTGAAGTAATGACAGCTTGCTCCATGCTTTGAAATTATCATCGACTGGTATTGGAAGATTTTCATATGGAGATGTTCGTGTAGGGCCTTCTTATCGATTAGTTGGTGAGCGTCTTCGGGCATATTGGCTTCGAAGTCAAAAAGATGCTTCTCTGATGCAGAGGATGTTGCCATCATGTGAATCTCTTTGAGAGGGTTCCTGCTGAGCATATCAGCTAAAGTGTTCTTTGTACCTTTTATATAGCAGGACTCGAAGTCATATTTCAAGAACCATTCGCTCCATCGCAACAGTTGTTGATGTGGGACCATCTTTTGCTTGAATTGTAACATCTTCGGAAAGGAAGACATATCCATTTCGATACGAAATTTATGTCCTATCAGATGGAACTCGAACTTCTCGATGGCTCTTTTGACAGCTAGGATTTCTTTGAACGTGGAGTGGTAGTGGATTTCGGAATCTTTAAAGCGTCCGCTTTTGTAGCCGCAGATTTGACGTTTCCCACTTATCTCTTCGAACAGTATGGCACCCCAAAATTTGTCGCTTGCGTCGGTTTGCAGAATACGCGTTCCCGTGGAAGGAATCTTTAAGTGCGGTAGGTTCTGTATCTCTAGCTTTAGCCTTTTGACCGCTTCTGTTTGTCGTTTTGTCCACTGTGGTGGATTCTTGGCCAACATCTTCTGGAGTGGTCTTGTCAGCTGGGAAAGTTTCGGAATAAAGTCACTCACGTAATTGATTACTCCAAGAAACTGCTGAACTTGTCTCCTTGTGAGATTCTCTTCGGGAAAATCCAAAAGTGTTGTGGCGAGATGGGCTTGTGGTGTAAACTGTCCTTTTGTGATTTGCATTCCAAGAAATTCGATATTGGGCTGGGCTATGATCATTTTTCGAGCCGAGAGCATAACTCCATAGTTCTTCACTATACTTTGGAATTGTTGGAGGATCTGAGTATGCTCCTTGTCATCCGATGAGAATAGGAGGATATCATCGATGTATATTAAAGCCGTGTGCAGGAGAGGCTTGAATATCTTTAACATCGCTTGTTGGAACAATGATGGTGCGGTTTTGAGACCGAATGGCAGGACGTTCCACTGGAGATGGCGATTTGGTAGGCAAAATGCTGTCTTGTATCTTTCTTCTGGGTTAACTCCCAGTTGCCAAAATCCAGATTTGAGGTCGAACTTTGAGAATACCGTTGCACTTTGCAGATGTTGGAAGAGTGCTCTTTTATTCGGAAGAGGAAATCGGACATCTTGTAGGTATTGATTTAATGGTTTGTAATCAATAACTAGCCTCAATTTTCCCCTTGCTTGCTCTGCTCGGTTGTTGACATAAAATGCTTTGCACGCCCATGGTGAATTCGTCGATGATACTATTCCTTGACTCATTAGCTGGTCACATTCTTCATTAGCTTGTTGCAATAATGCTGGTGGCATTCCTGCGTGACTCGCCTTCGTTGGAATTGTGTCAACACTTTCCTTGAACGGTAGCGATACAAAGAACTCTGAGTTTAACCATAGAGGGGTTTTGCATTTCTTTAAGAAGTCAGTGTGAGACTCCGCGCACGAGATCAACGTGATTTCTTCTTTGATCTTGTTGAATTCTAGACCCATAACATCTTCGACAGCAAACATACGTGGTATTGTTGTAAAAGGTTTGAACAGAGTCTTCCATCTTAAACCTCGTGGTTCAAGCGAGATGTCAAACTTCTTCTTTAATGAATAGTATGCATCCCATCCCAGTACTAAATCTTTTCCGGGTTCGGATGACCCAAGGACTTCCGTTGTGATCTGGCACCCTGGAAAGAGTTCGATGATGACTGGTTTCGATTTGAGCTTGATAGTAAGAGACCCAGAGTTTGCGACTTTGAACACCTGGTGGTGAGGTAACCACATAGAAGGCTCAAGAATCTTGGGATTCATTATGGTCGTATGAGCTCCTGTGTCAATGAACGCGATTGCATGAACTGGATCTTCTTCTTTTGCTTGATCGAAAATCGTCACTGGAAAGTGCGGTGTTTGTATCTCCTCTTTTCTTGGGATTTCAGTAATCTTGAAACAGCAATCTTCTTCTTCGTCTTCATATGATGCATCTGAGGAGTCATCATAATCCGAATAACTGCAGATAGCTTCCTTTTCATCACTATCATACGATAGTACCGATTCAAGGTCATGATTTTCGAGATCAATGTCTGGGGCTATCTTCGATATCGAGCCAATGAGATATTGCTTCTTCTTCTTCGTTTTGTTCGGGCAGTTCTTTGCATAATGACCTTCCTTTCGACATAGAAAACATTTTGTCGTTTTCTTGAAAGTTTGTTTTCTCCTGAAGAATCGCCCTCGACTTGGTTTGTTAAAGTCCCTTCGAAATGATTTCTTGTATTTGTTGAAGTGTCGGAATTTTCTTGGCTTGCTTCGTGTATCACACGAACATGACCTCTTCGAGCTTGAGCATTTGATAGCTAGATCAGGTCTAGCACAGATCCTTGATAACTGCTTCGATTTATCCATGAATTCCATCCAGAATTCCTTCTGTTTGCAAAGTTTGTCGAGAGTTCTGAAAACATACTGCTGGATTTGTCCAATAGAGATATCTTCGATAGTTTGATTCTGATCTCTGATGTAGAGCTTGGTTTGTTGACTCAAGTAGTCATCTATGGAAGAAAGATAAACCTGCTTCAAGCTTGGATTGTTGAGACCGTCGAGAGCGTAGTATCTCTTTGTCTGTCGTTCGAAATGTTTGGCTAGATCTCTTTTCTTCAACGAACAACATTTTGCTGTGTAGAACTCTTCTTGCAATTGATCCTTTAGATGGCTAGGAGTTCCAATAAATTCTTTATGGATTTCTCCTAGAAGCACCGGTATAGTTGTTTGATAGACTTGCAGCTGTCTGTATTCTCCAAGTGAATTCCACCATTCTTTAAGTGCGCCTGATAATTTTGCTGTAAATTGTTGTATGACAAAAGGTAATGGCGAGGTCATGGCTTCCGAAGTCATCCATGCATGAAATTCATCAAGACGATCCTTCCATTTTTCAAAAGGAATATCGTCGAAGGTGAACGTCATAACTTTTGACGAGAACTGTTTGGACGGCATCTCCTGATTCCTGGGGGGAGCATATCTCATCTCTTCGTCGCTTGAGATAACTTCGTCAATATTAGGTTCTCGTTTTGGAGATCCGATTGCGAACTGTTTTGGCAGAGACTCGTCTTCGGAACTGAATTCATTTGTGCTCGAATCAGAATAATGATTGATCATTGCGATTGATTGAGAAGGCTTGGGCTGAGTGTCTATCGTCTTTTGTGTTGACTCAGCAGAGGTTTTGCCAAGAGCATCAAGTAGTGAGGACATTGAAAATTCGATCATGGCAATATCCTTCTCTTTTAGTTTATCTTTCTCAACTGATTCATGGCTAGATGATGACGTAATGGCTGGTTTCTTGGGTGGATTATCTTGAAAATCCGATTCTTTCTGCCTCCTGTATTTATGTCGCTCTGTCTTCGGCTT
Organism: Orychophragmus violaceus; assembly: GCA_030180135.1. Classification (NCBI taxonomy): domain Eukaryota; kingdom Viridiplantae; phylum Streptophyta; class Magnoliopsida; order Brassicales; family Brassicaceae; genus Orychophragmus; species Orychophragmus violaceus. Next base: position 24,863,618 of record CM058238.1, read on the forward strand.
GAAAATGCTAGGCATAGGTGTTGCATACCTAGATGTGAAGGCTTCGTCTGAACATAGGAACCCAGATGTGTTGGGTTTTGGCCTTCTTTCTTGGTACTCCGAGAGGAATCCTGGGGAGTAGGATCCTTGATACATGGGTGTATTGAGTGGCATGTTTCCCAGAGGTGTAGAGTATGCTTCAGCAGACCTCTGATTTTGGATCATACTTTCTAGGCATCGTTGAAGATCTTTGAGCTGGGTTTTGAGATTTGTCATTTCAACTTCTTTACTTCGAAAATGCGAAGTATTAGCCATCATATGCTGCGCCATAGTCATCATCTCTTGGTGGAGATTGTTGAGTCTTTCATTGATTTCTGTTATCGAATTTTGAAGGCTGGTTAACCTTTTGTTGTAGCCATCAGCAAGCTGGCCAACCTTATGGTTGATAGTTGTTAACAGCTGGTTTTGAGCGATTGCATTCTCTGTCTGCCAATTGAGAACCTTTTCCGCTTGGCTGAGTTGATCTGGTCCAGAGGGATTGACGGCTCTCGTGACAATTTTCGGACTATGAGAGATATTGTTCCTGGTGAAATCTTCGGGTGGAGGAAATTCTTCTGTTTGCATCATTAAGATTCGTTGAGTAGGTTCTTCCCTTTTCTCCGAATATTGGACAATGAAGTCGTATCTTCCGTTTCCTTCACCTAGGGGGCCGACAGTAGTATCGCCTTCGAGATACCTCTTATACAGAGGGTCTTTCTTCTTTCTTCGTCTCCGCTTAATATCTTCGTCTGATTCATAGATGTCTTCAATACAAGCAGAACAAGAGCATACATCAAAGTATTGATGTCCATCTTCGTCTTTGAAAGGATAGACGACTGCTCCATCTCGACCAAATGAAATAGGTTGAAGAGCTTGTTCCTTGTAAGAATCTTGGAGGTCTTGTTCGTTGAATTGTATAGCAAACTGAGTGAACAGTTGCTTTCTGAACGATGACGATCTTGGTTTTTCGAATTTGATCTCGGTTGTTCCATCTTCTCTGGAAAGAAAGCTGACTTCTGATGTTTGAACAGGCGTCTGTGCTGCTTGGTGTAATTTTTCATAGCTCGTGACCCATGATTCTGGTAATCGCCGTAGTAGTTCTTCTTTAGAGATCTGGCGAGGAATCTGAACAGCGTTGGGGGTTTGTGAAGCCGACGTTACTTCGAGATATAGCGCTTCATCAGATGAAGGAAGAGCTAGATCAAGAGCATGATCTTGGATCCGGTAGACGATCTGGTGGTGTAGCGTTGCTACGACACTTTTCTCTTGCACAGGCGCTCCAATTAGTTGTAGTTGGACTTTAAGCGTCTTCAGTAAATTTGGATCTTGCAAAGAAACATTAAAGTTTGGAAACAGTGTTATGAATACTGTTCCTGCGTTTAATGTTGTTTGGACTGTTCCGATGCAGGCTTGCTGGTATGATTTTAGTCTTGAGTCGACCAAAGCTATGCGTGCAACGACTGGTAGTCCCTTTCGAGCGTGTAGGGTTAGACCGATTCGTACAACACCAAAGTGGAGGTGAGTGTACCCGTGCTGCATCCATAATCTTGGTAAATTCTCCGGGATGGTGAGCGATATGAACTGCTCTTCTTCCGTTACTGGGATTTGGCAGGAGGAGAATTTGCTAGATTGGACATACTCCATAACCCTTTTGTCTGCAGATGGTCTGATGAGTTCTCGAACACCTTTAACCGAGAAAGCGCTGGGTTTTTTAGCGAAGTATTCATATGGATTAACGAGAGGTAGAGTAGTTTCAGGTAATTGATCTCCTGGAACATACTCAATTTCATAAAGAGAATTTATGTCTGAGGAGGAAGATGAAGGAGATGAACGTGATTTACTTGTTGGTAAAGTGGAAATTGCGAAACTAGAATCGATTATTGAAGGCTGTAAAGAGAAAGGCTTTTGAGGTTTTAACATGGCTATGAATTTGTTTTCCAGAACATTCAAAACAATCAGTCATAAACAAAGATTCATTCATTCATAACATAAGTCTTTGGCTCTGATACCATTCTAAAGATTAAGCATCCCGATCGCACGTATTGACTAATCGTATTGACAAACGAGGGTTAAAGAGGTTCCAAGTAAAGGGGAGCAATTTGCGGCACCTCTGGCCTTTGGCTCAACCCACTGTTAGGAAAGACCTCTATCCCCCACAAAGATTCATTTGTTATGGACGGCTGTTTTAGTGTTCCAAAAGGTTTAAGTTTGGCACTGTTCAACTGGCTTAAAGCTCATTCCCCCTCTCGTTGTACCTCCCTCTTGCCAACCGTCGTTTAAGATGTACCACTGCAATTGTAGATAAGATGTGAGATGTTAATATTTGATTCTTAAATCAATATTTTGTTTAGGTATTCATCTATAGTAGTATACCGTACTTTATCATACAGTTTAAATCTTTTAAATAATGTAATCCTAAATTCCGTAAATGATGTAATAGTTTAAATATTTTAGACGACAAAAAAATGATGTAATCGTAAATTACAAAATCTATGAAACTTTTGTAATCTTCTAGTTGTAAGTTGTACGTTGGATTTGTTAATATTATTTTTATTGCATTCTTGTCTCCTTATTTTTTTTTTGATAAAGATTGTTCATATATTATAATAGATATTTTTTTTTTTTTGATACAAAGAAGCAAAAACAAACAAAAGAAAAACTACAGTCCAACATATCCCAAATAGGCTTGAATTTGAAGTTGAGCCGAAACCCTAGAACACAAAAGAAAAACGTTGCCGAGACACTCGCCGGAATGGCCGCCGGAGCTGTACCACCACATCGACTGCAGCGCTCGCCACACAGCTTCTTTGACGACTACCACCAGAGCCGCTGCAACACCGGAGACAGGGGAAGGACCAACCAAAGCAAAGAATCGGAGTGGGAAATGAAAAGACCACGCCTCCGACTCTCACCTAACGCCGCCGAAGAGATAAGACCAACCGGAGACGAGAAAAGAAAGAGGAAGAACGCAGGGTCGAGGAGCTTTAGATGTAGATCAAGATATGACACGCCGGGGAAAGTGGGAGAAAAGACCAACCACGCCTCACCGCTGGAAGCTACCACCAGCTCCGAGAGACTCCAAGATAGATCCGCCGCCGTCCTCAAAGGCAACGAAACCCACGAGGAGAGACTCAAAGCCGGCTCCTGCGCCTTGTCTACAACTGGACTCACCACCGCAACACCGCCGCTGAACCAGAAGCCCAATCACCGCCGGGGATCTACACGGGGAGCGGAGGAGAAGCCGAGAGAACACATCACCAGATCCGGTCCTCTCGGATCCGGTTCTGCATGCGCCGAAACAGCTACGCCCCACCGCGAGGCCACCACAATGCCGCTGTCGAAGATCGCCGGCCACTTCTAAAACACCGGACAACTCCAAATCCACAGAAGAAGAACAGGGCAAGCGAAAGAAAATAAAAGTAAAACTCCCTCTCACACCGCCGGCGGTGAGGCCGAACGGCGGAGGAAGAAAGCAAGATTTCCTTTTTATTTGCTCTCTCTCTCTAGATTCTCTCTCTCTCTAGTGCTCAAAGTTCCATTCTTGTCTCCTTAATTAGCAAACACAATATGATAATCCAACACATGAGACCACGTTCGACTTTAGGCTTATACATCTTATTACTAAAAAACAAAAATACAATGTCGGTATTGTACCGAGCTTTGGACAGCAGTTTGAGATCTATTTATGTAATTAAAATAATGAAGATCAGTCCGTGTCAAGCACAAATAAATACAAAAATGGTCGGTAGAATTTTGTTGTGCTTGTTGACCCGTAATGCGATATATGGGTTTGAATTGTCAAATCAAATCTACTATTAATTTTGTGCATACGCAGTGTTATGCAAACAAAATCGAACGCTACAATTGAGAATGAGCGTATGCATCCATCTCAATTATTGTTATAAGTTTATAGCTGCATGTCCTTATCGAAAGCATTATTCATATATATATATCATAATTCTCACTCTGGTTTTCAACTTTTAATTTTACAATGTCAATGTAAATGGCCTACAATACCTAAATATCACATCTCAACAGTAACTGCTTTTATTATTGGTTCTTTTCCTTCTTTATATCATTATTGATACAATTTCTGAAGATATTTGTGATCTCTCATAGTTCACGCGCAAATAATAAAAAATGGATAAACTGGTAAAATGGTCAATATTGTGACTAATCGATAAAATGGTAAGCCGGCAAAAACAAAAACGACTACCTTCTGTTTTTGTATTTTGCTATTGAGATATATTTTTAAGATCACTTGGAGTGGTTATTAGAAATAAACATATCTCCATAGTTGACAAATAAAACATATCTCCATAATTACCACTCGCTCTCTCTCTCTCTCTCTCTCTCTCTCTCTTAGAGTTACTTCTTTTAACTATTATCTAAGTGTTTATTTGCTCAATTTTTAGAGTGTTTATTTCGTAATTGGACCCAGTTTATGTGTCTCTGTCCTAAAGTTAGACTCGCACAGCTTAATTTTCGTTGCCAAGTGAAATGAAAAACCAACGCTGCCACCTCCACCTGGTACGTACTTAAGTAGATTCTCTCGTATCTCACATTTCAAAGCCATAAATTATTATTGTCAAATCTTGTTGTAATGTTAGGTAAGGTTTTAACTTCAAGCGTAAGCATCAAGCCCAAGTGGCCACGTGTAACTCAGATAAGCCTCCATCACCACACCTTATGTAAAGGGCCCACTTGTGATTCTGTGAAAAGCCCACACAGTAAGGACCACATTTTTAAATTTTAATTTCGCCATATTATATAAATACACACGCACCTATGCTTCTTTTGTAGATAAGAACCACCGAACTTATATAACTCCCAAAGAAATTCCCGAGGCAAATGAGATCATTCACCATGCCGATTCTCCTCCCTACCTCTTCCTTCAAGACGACGGTCACCGTTGTAATCACCGGCGTTTTCTCTGTTGCAGCTGCAGTGATTGTCACCGTTCCCTCCGTTTCCCATTTCGTGCGCTCTTGCTTTCCGATCATCTATGATAATACAGTGTTCCTCCTTAAGCCACCGTATCTTTACTTAGTCATCAACTGTATCATCGTCTCTATCGTCGCTACATCTAAGCTCACGACGCATAAATCGTCTTCCAGTATCGATGATTCTGAGTTCTCGGAAGTAGTAACGCCGGTGACGGTAGTACCGGTACCTTCTGATATCGACAACGGTTACTTAAACGTCGTGGCTTCTGACTATACCGTATTCGAAGAGAATGATGCGCCGGTTGATTCGGCGGCGGAAGAGGCCCCAGAAGTCATCGCTGGTGATAAGGTGATAGTCGATGGTCAAGAAGATCAGCATGCAGAGACGGAGAACCCAAAACCTAGTGGCGAGTCACTAGAACCGGAAACGGAGAAGCCTAAACCGAAGAGTGATTCGCCGGAGAGTTCGGTTCTGAAGAGTACGAGGAAACCGCCGAGGTTCAATCAACAGAAAAAACTTAAGAATAGCCCAGAAGGTATATTAATTCATAGCTCTCGACGAATCATATTAAATTTTGAATAATTGGATAACATTCCGGCGGTCGGGAAATTCGAATTTCTGTGAGGGGTAAAACCGTAAATTAACAGTGTCCAAACTTTCTGCAGGAGGTGGTGGAAATAAAAAGTCAACATTGCGAGTATCAAAGCCACCGAGGAGGGAGGACACGCTGGAGACGACGTGGAAGAAGATAACGGAAGGACGTTCGACACCGTTAACGAAGCAATTGACGAAATCAGACACGTGGCAGGAGAGGTCGCACGTGCAAAGCTCGTCGTCATCGAGCAAGGAGAAGATGACCAAGTCTGAGAACTTAGATGACATAAATACCCCTGACAATGAGGCGCTGTTGACACGCGAGCCGTCACCGGGTCAGGAAGAGCTGAACCGGCGAGTGGAAGCGTTTATCCAGAAGTTCAACGAAGAGATGAGATTGCAAAGATTAGAATCTTTGGCTAAATATAATAACGAAATGGTAAATGGAGGGACTCGTTTGTAAATATTTGTGTTTTTTCCTTTTAGCTGTCAATGAAAAGGACGACACCGGCACCGGCACAGTCGCAAAAGTTGACTCTTTTTTAGAACCACATAGGTTTTTCTTTTGTCTTCCAGTAACAAATTTCAGAAATAATGCCAAGTTGGAAGATAAAAATGTAATGATATGTTATATTTGTACTTTCTAGGGCGTTAAAGATCACATTAATTGTGTGGCTTAAAGTGGAGAATAATATGTGAACAAAGACCAAGACTAGTGAGTAATGATCGAATTTGTTTGTTTGGTTTTGAAGATTTTACATAAAAGTATAAATTTTATTTTATAATATATACACTGTTTTGGGTAGAAATGAGAAGTGTAATTTTTCATACACTGTTTTTGGGCAGAAATGAGAAGTGTAATTTTCTGCGAAGAACATATATTTACATGACCATAGTAGCAGCAGGGAAAAGCCTATCCAAGAAAGTATACAAACCTCCTCCAAGTAGAAGAGCACCACTGGACAAAAAAACATTGATAAAATTGAAACCCAAACTTAAGTAAATTAAAAAAAAAAATGAAATCATTTAAAGACTATAATCATTTATGGCTTTAGCATGCCTGTTAACATACCTTATGGGGTTGATCCATGCAGAGACTTTTCGAAACGAGAGTAAGCTCTGCAGAAGATAGTAAAAAATAGGCAGGTTCTTAGTAATGTTCAGTTCAGTATTTGTTGAATAAAAGAAACGCATGGTACCTGTAAAGCTCCGGCGAAAGAAGCAGCGAGGATGAGTGGAGCAACGTAACCTGTTGTATACGTTAACAGTAAGCTTCCACCAATTACTGGATCCTGTGTTTCACAACCATTACATTACATTATCCATTTCAGCTTCTTCTTTTTTTGCTTAAAAACTAAGTAGAGAATTTCACTAGCTCTCATATTCAAACGGAAAGAGGTAAAACAGAATTACCCTGGAAGTAGCTACGTAGCCAAGAAGGGTGGCTAGAACTGGAGTACTACAAGGTGATGCAGCAAGTGCGAATGTCAGACCGGCTAGATACGCTTGTACACCTAACAAAACATTTTGTTGCCCAAGTGTTAGAAACCACATGAAAAAAGTATTTAGGGGTTTAGTGTCCAAAAAGATTGTCTTAGGAGGATTACTAGATGGGAAGTTTGCGGCTGCGGCACGAGGATCGAAGTTGTTAAAGAAGGATGGAAGCTGAAGTTCGATTACCTGTAAGAGGAGAATAAAAGAGACTGTGTTGGATATGGCAATGCTAAATGAAAAGTACCTTTGTTTTTAACAAAAGGTACCTCAAGGAGATTGAGACCCATTACAATCGCCAGACCAGATGCAGCTACTGGTAGTCCTTGTCCTATTTGTCCATAAGCTTTTCCGGCAAAAGAGGCTACTATCCCAAGAAGTGCTAAGGTAGTTGCTAATCCCAGTGAGAAAGCAATTGCATCTCCAATAACCTAAAGCGCATATAGAGCTGAAAGGTTACTGAGAGCCATAAAATGTCACTAAAAATGATGTATTCTGATTAGGAATAAGTCTTCACTTCCTTCAAGTGAAAATTTGATTTTTAAAAGAACTCGACTTTAGCTTCTTTTACGTTTTCATTTTACTACAATGAAAATGATCTAACTAACTCCGACAGCTATTATAGAGATCAGATATGAACAGCTACTAACCTGAGCTCTGCTTTTGCCAGATCCAAATGCACCTATATGTTTACATCGATATTTAAGGACCGGTGAGGAGCTACTTAGAACATCAAACTAAAATTCTAATATAACTTGTGAGAAATGCAAAATATAGAGATGAGTTATCATACCAATATAACCAAGTGTCAAAGGCAGAACACTTAGTGTACATGGAGAAAGACTTGTCACAAGTCCTGCCCCAAATATTACTGCCAAACTACAAGAGGGATAAATTAGCAGGAGAGACACAGAACTCGATGGTCAAACTCTCAGAAATGCGTGCATTAGAAATAAACCTTGTTACACTGAGAGCTGAGAGCTGATCCTGAACAGCTTCATTAGCTTGTTGGTTAGCTGAATACAAGAAGTTTCCAAGCGAATCTCCCAGGGTTCCTTCAGCCAAGATGTAAACGGAAGTGGCTTGATCCTATTTCAAGAAAAAAATAGTTTATGATTTTACAAGCAAACGGAAAATAGATAATGGTCAAAGGCAGAATCATCTCAAGGCAGAAAAGCATAGGCACAAAATTGCTCCAAACAAAGATATTCAGATCAAACACCCCAAACAAGTTCCTAGATATATATATGAATTTTTTTACCTTTGGCTTTGCACCAAGGAGGGAAAGAAGAAAAAAACACAATCTTAGACATTCTCAATAAATTATTCAGCTTATAAGTAACAGACACCGGTGACGAGATCACAGAAGTATGGAAACAATCTAAAAATATGATAGTCTATGATTAAGCCTTACCAAGACCTTCATATTCAAATCTGCGGCCTTTGCTGAGCTAAGAGTTACCAAGTTTGCCACTGGGAAAGCAAGAAAAGAAAGTTGAGGTGTTGATGATCATATGAAAAAATTCAGTCCTTCAAAACATAATGAGGCATATTTTGCTCATAAACTAGGCTTTTAAAACACACTTAGATTTTTATTTCTGACTACAACCTCATCTCAAGAGTCAAAAACTTACAAAATGAATACATGCCACAGAACAATGATCGTTCAGAATATCAAACACGGTGCAAAATAGATATAAAAAGATACACATTCCTTAATCTTTATCCGGTAGAGAGATTGAAACTTTGATGAGAAGAGAGTAACATGATTACCTCCTACTAAACCAGTACCAAACATGGTAAGATTAACACATGTGCTCTCTTTCTTCTGTAAAGAAACAGCACCAGACCCTAAACTTGTATCTCTACGAAGCTCACAATTCTTGGAAACACGTACTCGCCTTTTTTCTGTAGTCCACAGAGAAAACGAACTAAAAAATTAATGGCTTAAAATTCAAAACTATCTCTACTACCTTTCATTGCCCAAATTGGTTCCCTAATTCTAGCCAATTTCAAACCAGTGCATGTGCTGAGAATAATAAGAAGAAGAAGATAACTAACATGTGGTAATTACGAGGACAACACGACCCAATTTCGATTAAACTCATATATTGATCTCCATTGGATTTCGAAATACGCAACCTCAAACACTAGTTTAACAAAAGAAGAAACTCACCACCACCACCATGATTGAGTCTGCAGCTCGAAAATCCACCGAGGAAACCACCACCGGCGATGCATCGGTTCACACTCAAATTCATGGCACTCGAGAGAGATAAACGGTCCTCTCGTTTCAGTTCTTTTTATTTTTCTTTTTTAGTTATATAATCATTGGGCTCTGTTATAAATTTGTATACACACAAAAATGGGCTGAACCTTTTTGAGCTCTTCGGCCCACAATACTGATCGTATCTCTTTATATCAATACCACGCCGATTTCTTATTTGATCAAGTATCAACTCAAGAAATATCTAACCATCTTATTGGAGTCTAGATGACGTGACCCAACACAATTTAGTTTCATATCACAAAGGCAAGTGTTGTCACTGGTCAAAGTTTATTATTGTTATGGTCTCTCTTCAAAGCCAAGAGATTGTGTAAACAAATACACAATAAAAATAGTTTTTTTTGGCTGGTAATGACTACCTCTTTTTAAATTTTTTATTGATATAAGTAGCAAAGAAAATAACTTTGGAGCTCAATTCCTATAATAAAGGAATAATAGAAAAGTGGTTGAAATAATTCCTTATAATATGGATGATCCTTTCAACTTATTTGCAACATGAAAATACTTATGAAAATAAAAGAAACTTGAATCAATCTAAGAAGCGTTTGTTGGGCTTACGGACTCTCGACGATTGACGACGACCCAAGTCTTGAGACCCACTCCTCTGCTCCGCATCAATACTCCCGTCCTCAAGAGGAACCTTGTCCTCAAGGTTCTGTGTAAAGGCAGAAAAGCCTGACTCCAATTGTACCAGTGTTTCCCACGTAGCTTCATCAGCTGTGAATCTTTCCCATTGAATTAACACCTCAACTTCTCGGTCCTTTCCCTGTCCAACCTGATGTATTTCAAGTGTCTTATTGGGGATCAAACGCAGCATTCCATTGTCACGCAGTGGGGGTAGCGTACCCGGTGTAAGCGTTTCTGATCCAACACATGGCTTGAGTAAAGAAACATGGAAGACAATGTGGATTTTAGTACCTTATGGAAGTGCCAACCGATAAGCAACCTGACCCAGCTTTGCTATGACCTAGAAAGGTCCATAAAAGCGATGTGAAAACTTCTGTGAGCTGCGACGGAAAAGGGTTTTCTGCCGGTATGGTTGCAGTTTCAGCAAGACCCAATCTCCCACATTGAACTGGATATCTCTTCGCTTGGCATCTGCTTGTTGCTTCATGCGATTATTATCTGCGGCGAGATGTTCCTTCAGTTCTACCAGTATATCTTCCCTTGCTGCCAGTTGCTGATCAAGCTCACCGAAAAGAGCTGAACCCGGTTCGTACGCTGGCATTGGTGGAGAATGACGTCCATACAAAGCCTGAAAAGGTGTCGTGCCAATTGACTCATGGTAGGTCGTATTGAACCAGAACTCAGACCATGGGATAAACGAGCTCCACTGGTTTAGGTGATGGTGAACAAAGCAACGCAAGAACTTCTCAATGCATCTGTTCACGACCTCTTTTTGACTGTCTGATTGCGGGTGATATGTCGCAGACATGCGCAGTTGCGTTCCTGAAAGTTTCCAAAGTTCTTTCCAGAAAGCGCTAACAAAGATTGGGTCACGGTCACTTACAATTGAACGAGGGACGCCGTGAAGCTTCATCACGTTGTTCACAAACTTAGCTGCGACGATCCTTGCCTTGTATGGGTGTGACAGTGGAATAAGGTGCACATACTTGGATAAGCGGTCAGCGACTACCATTAGAGACGTGTAACCATCACACTTGGGCAGGCCGTCGACGAAATCCATTGAAATGTCTTCCCAAAACTTAGATGGGATTGGAAGAGGTTGGAGTAGCCCGACTGATGACAGTGAAGAATACTTTGCTTTCTGACAGACCTCGCATGCCGTAACATACTCTCTAACCACATGGTGCATAGGAGGCCAATAGAATTTTTGTGCCAAGCGTTTATGTGTGCGGATTGTGCCTGAATGTCCTCCTATTGGCGTGTTATGATACTCATGAAGCAATTGTGAGATAAATCTGGAGCTTGGCGGTATCACGACCCTGTTGTTGAAGCACAACAATCCATCTTGATACTAAAACGGTTGTCCCGGAGACGTTGTAGCCCGTTTTCCCATCTCGACGAGATAGGCATCTGTAGACGCAGCTTTTCGCAGTTCCTCCCACAGCTGTGATTGCTGAATGAAGATTGCATTAAGGCAGGGACTATCGGCACGACGTGATAAAGCATATGCGACAACATTTGTGGAGCCTGGCCGATAGACAATGTCATAGTCGTAGCTACAAGCTTCCCCATCAACTTCTGTTGGTCTGGGGTGAGTTTGCGTTGCTCGAGCATGAAGCGAAGGCTGCGTTGATCAGTCTGAATCTGGAATCTGCTGCCCAAAATGTAAGGACGCCAAAGTCTGATGGCAACCACAATCGCAAGCATTTCTCTGACGTAAGTAGACCAGCTCTGCTTAGAGACTCTGAGTGACCTGCTCATGAACGTAATGGGTCATCCATTTTGGGTCAGTACCGCTCCTATTCCCTCGCCCGAGGCATCAGTCTAAATCACAAACATGGAGCTGAAATCCGGCAGTGCCAAGGTCGGAAATGTCGTCATTGCTGACTTCAACCGTTGAAACGCCCCTGTTGCTTCATCTGTCCAGCAAAATTTACCCTTCTTCAACAGATTGGTCTGAGGCCGCGCGATCAGGCCGTAATCTTTGACAAATTTGAGGTAATACCCAGAAAACCTCTCAACTCAGTAATGGTCATGGGAATGGGCCATCCAACATAGCTTGAATCTTGTTTTGATCGACCTTTACCCCTGCTCCTGAGATGATATGACCCAGATATTCCATCTCTGTCCGACCAAACTCACATTTCTTGCGCTTGATAAAAGTTGATGTTGTTGCAGAATCTCAAGGACGATCCTGACATGTTTGAGATGGTCATGTTCTGATGCACTGTACACCAAAATATCGTCAAAGAAAACCAAAACAAACTTCTGAAGAATCTCACGGAAGATGGTATTCATCAATGATTGAAAGGTAGATGGTGTGTTGCATAAGCCGAAGGGCATTACCAAGTATTCGTAGTGGCCATTGTGTGTACGAAAAGCGGTCTTATGCACGTCGTCTGGGTGATCACGAACCTGATGGTACCCAGCAGTTAAGTACAACTTCGTGAACACCGTCGCTCCGTGTAATTCATCGATCATATCCTCCACCATCGGGATTGGGAATCGATCCTTCATTGTTGCCGCATTTAACGCTCTATAGTCTGTGCAGAATCGCCACGATCCATCTTTCTTTTTTACCAGTAACACCGGTGACGAGAATGGGCTCGAGCTAGCTCGCACCAGTCCCGACTGAATCATATCATTAACCTACTGTTCAATCTCCTCCTTCTGAAAGTATGTGTAACGATATGGACGCACATTAATTAGGTACGTCCCTTCCTTCAAGACAATCTGATGTTCGATGTCACGCTCAGGAGGAAGCTTTGTCAGAGTTGCGAAGACATCGGAGAATTGGTCCAAGAGGCGCTGCATCTTTGGGTCAACATGTGATGCAGCGTTGTTCTGGTCCTGTATACACAACACAAATAAGGTTTGGCCCCAGCGGGCCTCTTTTGTTATTTCAGCTATATGGGCCTGTTAAATTTGTAACTTAGCCAGACCAATAATCTCGTTATGCTTTCCTCCCCAGTCGAAGACTAGTCTGGGCCTTCCAGTTGCATATGGTAGAGCCCAAAGTGGCTAACCATTGGATCCCTTACACGACGTCAAGGCCCGTTAATGGTAGAGGAAATAAGTTGACCGTAAAAGCTGTGCCACCGATGAGAACATAAGTCTTCCAATACACTCCTGCGCAGGTCAGTGGATGTCCGTCGGCGACTCTTGACACTGAAAGGTTTGATCGATGAGAGTTTCAGATTGAGGAGGTTGGCTGTCTTCTCGTTCACAAAATTGTGGGTGGATCCGCTATCGATTAGCGCCACAACCTTGAAGGATGTTTTGGAGTTAATCCTGATTCAATTCATCAGATTAATAGATCCTAAACATGCAGATCTAGGTTCTCTTGAATAGAAACAATATAGATCTCACCTTTTACCTGTTTATGCAGCGGAAAGAGAGAACAGGTCAGAGATCAGAGAACCACCAAGTGATAACTCCTCCAGAGGTTCACACACGCACACCAAGCAGGAAGAGAGGCTGCTAGACCAAGCTGTGGGAGGCGCAGAGAGAGAGAGGAAAATCGCAGGGGGGCTAGGGTTCGGAGGAAAAATCAGACTTAAGTTTTAATTATAAAACTTGTCTATTTCCTTTTGGGCTTTTGGGCCCAAATACCAATCTGATTAAATCCCTTGGATTTAATCAGACCCATTAATCTCTCTCTTAGTACGACAAATGCCTGGCACTTTTACCGTACTTTTGCTAAGCCGTTCCAACACATTTTCCTGTTAGCTTAGGCGTGTGACCCATATGGGATCATATAATAAAGGCAATAAGTCCAAGACTTATAGATCATGAGCGGACTCTAGCAAGCCATCATGACCCCCAGTATTATATGACTTATGTCTGATCATTGACATACTCTTACTTTCTAGAGACAGTACCGAGATTACTGGACACAATTCCAACAATCTCCCACTTGTACTGGAATCTCTGTATTCATAATCCTTTTGTCTCAATATCTCGATTAGTCATAAGGCAAGATTAGTGTCATCCTTATAAAGCCTAATCTTGTTCATCGGACTCTGATTCGATACTGACAATCCAAACGACTCGGGACAGTCCGTTTGAGCATGGCCATGCATTTTCCAGTATTCAAATCTCCGATTGGCCTAGAGATATTCACTCCATTTATATTGGAGGGACAAATTCCGTCTTGTTCCATCACTGTAAACTACTCATTTCATGATGTACACAAACAAGGTCCTTATAACTATCGCAGAACGACAGCGTTAGACAATGATCAAAGTGCATCAGTCCATGTGCAGTCACATGCATGCGAACTCAGGTCTAAGGACTATACTCTATAGTCGTAGTAAGAATCTCTTATGACACAGATATAAATATCCTGAAGAGTTCTTATAAGCGGGTCTTGTCCGGTCGTATGTACCCCACATACACCTATGTACTGACTTCGATGCCGCGCATCTATGACACACTGAGACTTTGTCATAAGTCACATACCAATCCAGTCTCACACGGTTGTTGGTGTTCCAATTTCAACAACCTTCGACTAGGGACAGGATGATATAATCCATCTATCAAATATAGGGTCTCATGATCAAGCTAAATGACTTTGATGACTCAAGATCAAGTCACTTACTTCGATGACCTATAAAATGGTTTATATCACTTTGGAACGATTATTTCATCACAGTTAAAATAATCTTGAAATAATAATTTCATTAAACATAAGAATGTTTTACAAGAACATATCAAATAACTAAATAAAGCCCTCAAACTCCCACTCAAATTTAGATTACATTTCAATGTCTCTAATGCCTACAGCTTCAGTCAGAAACTCGAGCTTAGGCCTTGGGAGTGGCTTTGTCAACGGATCAGCGACGTTATCATCTGTCTGAACTCGGCTGATCTTGACTTCCTTTCTATTAATGATGTCACGTATCAAGTGAAATCTTCTTAGAACATGCTTGGATTTCTGGTGTGATCTTGGTTCCTTTGCCTGAGCAATAGCACCATTGTTATCACAAAATAGTGCCAGAGGCTCAGCCGCATCTGGTATCACACCTAGTTCAATAATGAACTTTCGTATCCAAACAGCTTCCTTCGCAGCTTCTGAAGCGGCGATATATTCAGCTTCTGTAGTGGAATCAGCAACGGTGTCTTGCTTGGAGCTTCTCCAACTGATTGCACCGCCATTCAGACAAAAGATATAACCGGACTGTGACCGGAAATCATCTTGGTCTGTCTGGAAACTTGCGTCCGTGAATCCACTGACTTTAAGCACATCACTTCCACCGTATACCAAGAACTTATCCTTAGTATGTCTTAGATACTTCAGGATATTCTTGACGGCAATCCAATGGTTTTCACCTGGATTTGACTGGTATCTACTCGTCATGCTCAATGCATAAGCAACATCAGGACGAGTACAGATCATGGCATACATGACAGATCCTATTGCAGATGCATAAGGAATATTCTTCATGCGCTCAAGCTCAGCAGCCGTCGTAGGGCTCTGCTTCTTGCTTAGCGTTGTGCCATGTACCATTGGCGTGAATCCCTTCTTGGAATCTTTCATGATGAATCTTTGTAGGACTTTGTCAATGTAAGAATCTTGACACAAGCCTATCAGCCTTCTAGATCTATCCCGGTAGATCCTGATTCCAAGAACGTATGCGGCTTCACCCATGTCTTTCATGGAAAAACAACTTCCAAGCCAGTCCTTTACCGACTTTAGCATTGGAACGTCGTTTACGAGAAGCAGTATGTCATCGACATACAGAATAAGAAATACTATCTTGCTCCCACTAGTTTTCTTATACACGCATTGTTCTTCTTCGTTTCTGATGAAGTCAAATTGCTTGATCGCTTCATCAAAACGAAGATTCCAGCTCCTCGATGCTTGCTTCAATCCATAAATGGATTTATGAAGCTTGCATACTTTCCCAGCATTCTTTGGATCTATGTAACCGTCAGGTTGCGTCATATACACATCCTCTTCCAGAATACCATTCAGGAAGGCGGTTTTCACGTCCATCTGCCAAATTTCATAATCATGAAAAGCTGCAGTTGCTAGTAGAATCCAAATAGATTTCATCATAGCCACTGGTGAATAAGTTTCATCGTAATCCACACCGTGAACTTGTCTGAAACCTTTTGCCACCAACCTAGCTTTATAAATCTGGACATTTCCATCCACGTCAATCTTCTTCTTGAAGATCCATTTGCACTCGATGGCTTTTACACCAGCGGGTAAGTCAACCAACGAAAACACTTGGTTGACCGACATGGAGTCCATTTCAGAATCAGTGGCCTTGCGCCACTTCGAGGAATCTGGGCCCATCATGGCTTGATTGAAGTTCGATGGTTCATCACCATCAATGATCAAAAGATCATGACAGTTAGTCACGAGGAATCCTTGATATCTCTCGGGTTCGTGACGGATCCTCCCGGATCTTCGAACTTCAGGTACTACAGGTTCAGGCTCTACAATTTCTTGTAGGTCCTCCTGCTGCTCTTCCTCATTAGGTTGAGCAGTATCCTGTTCATCTTGAATTTCTTCAAGCAGTACCTTACTCCCACTGTCTTTCTTAGAGAGAAACTCTCTCTCAAGAAAGTTACAATCCCGGGCAACAAAGATCTTGTTCTCGGAACGTAGATAGAAGTAATAAGCCTTGGTTTCCTTCGGATAACCAATGAAGTAGCATTTATCAGACTTTGGTGTAAGCTTGTCTGAGATCAATCTCTTGACATAGGCTTCACAACCCCAAATTCTAAGATAAGACAGCACTGGAGCCACTCCAGTCCATAATTCATATGGTGTCTTTGCTACTGCTTTCGATGGCGCTCTATTTAGAGTGAACACTGCTGTTAGCAGAGCATATCCCCAAAGGGATATTGGAAGGTCTGTGTGACTCATCATAGATCGAACCATATCCAATAAGGTCCGATTTCTCCTCTCAGACACACCATTCCATTGAGGTGTTCCGGGAGGAGTGAGTTGGGATACGATCCCACACTCTCTTAGATGATCACTGAATTCTTGGCTTAAGTATTCTCCTCCTCGGTCGGACCGAAGAGCCTTAATGCTTTTGCCAAGTTGGTTCTGTACTTCATTTTGGAATTCTCTGAACTTCTCAAAAGATTCAGACTTATGTTTCATCAAATAAACATATCCATACCTACTGAAATCATCAGTAAAGGTAATGAAGTACTGATAGTTTCCTCTTGCATTTGTGGACATTGGGCCACACACATCAGTGTGTATCAGGCCCAATAAGTCACTGGCCCTCTCGTTAGGTTTATTAAAGGGGGCCCGTGTCATTTTGCCCATCATGCAGGATTCGCATTTCTCACATGACTCAAAGTCAAATGAGCCAAGAAGTCCATTCGAATGGAGCCTCTTGATGCGTTTCTCGCTGATGTGCCCTAAACGACAATGCCATAGAAACGTTCGGTTCTCCTCATTAGGTTTGAACCGTTTGGTATTAATGTTATAAATTGGCGCGGATTGATCGAGTATGTAAAGCCCATTCGTAAGAGGGGCACAACCATAGAACAAATTGTTGCGATTGAAGGAACATAATTTATTCTTAACTGAAAAATCATAACCTTCCAAATCCAACAAAGAAATTGAAATAATATTCCTGCTTATAGCAGGTACAAAATAACAATTATTGAGTTCTAAAACCAATCCCGAAGGTAAAGACAACAAGTATGTGCCTACAGCTAGTGCTGGAACTTTCGCTCCATTCCCAACTCGTAGCTCCACTTGTCCTTGCTTCAGCCTTCTACTGTTGCTGAGTGCCTGCATATTAGTACAAATATGAGCCCCATAACCAGTATCCATAACCCATGAGGTATTATCAGAAGTAGTTGTATTAACTTCTATAACAAAAATACCTGTCGAAGAAGTCTCGAGAGTCTTCTTCTTCAATTCCTTTAGACCTTCTTGGAATTTCTTACATTCTCTCCTCCAATGCCCTGGTTCTTTACAGAACCTGCATATGTCAGTTGGCCCAGCCTTGGACTTGGGCTTGGGCTTTGGCGTGTCCTTGTCCGCGACTTGGACAGCCTTGGCCTTTCCCTTATCCTTAGCAGAGGATTTCTTAAACCCCTTGCCCTTTTGCACCATAAGCACATTGGGGTCCTTGGCGGTTTTCCTCAAGTTGGGCTCTGCAGTTTTGAGCATTCCGTGAAGCTCAGGCAATGTCTTACTCAAGCCATGCATGTTAAAGTTCAGAATGAACTGATCATAGCTTGCAGGTAATGACTGCAGAATGATGTCGCAAGCAAGTTCCTGGCTGATAGGGCAGTCGAGTTTCTGAAGATGATCGAGATAACCCATCATCTTCAAGACATGAGGACTCACTGCCGCATTTGCAGCCAACTTACAGTCTAAGAGGTTCTTAACTGTCTGAAACCTCTCAGTCCTTGCTTGCTCCTGAAAAAGCGATTTCAGGCTTGCCATTATCTCAATTGGTGACAACACACTCTCGAACTGCATTTGCAGCTCAGCAGTCATTGTCGCCAACATAAGGCAATACACATCATTTTCATCTGACGAATGCTTTTCCCAAGCATTATGCAGAGTCCTGGCGGCATTGTTAGCAGGCCTCTCGGGGAGAGGATCACGAAGGACATAATCCTTCTTCTCCTGCTTGAGGACCAGCCTCAAGTTCCTTGACCACGTCAGGAAGTTCGTTCTAGTCAGCTTCTCCTTCTCGAGAACAGACCGGATTGAGAATGTGTTTTGAGTGCTTGTAGTAGTCATAGCTGAAATATATAAGATAAAAAGGTTATTAGTTAATATGTTCAATATGATTAATCTCGTATTAAATTTAATATGATCAATCATGCATTATATTCAATAACCTAAGTTACCCTCAATAGAATATAATGATTCCAAGATCCACATATAACTAAGATCAAAGTGGGCCACTGGCCGTCACCCAACCTTAGCTTATATCGGTAAGCCCTATGTCGGCTAATTATATCCGTGATATAACTCTTGGTTGTGAATCTGGGCCCGAGGCCCAATTCACTCTGATGTCTCAAGGCCCGGGACTCCCGATGGCCTAGTCAAGAAAACCAGACTATACAGTCATGTAATCATTAATGTCTGGGACTCCCAATGACATTTATGAATCACAAACCGTCTTATCCACGCAAAAGTAGACACCCTCACACTGTAAGGCCATGAATACAATTGAATGGGCTTCGACAGCTGACATAGCCTGGACAAGACATCCAACGCTTGATATTATTTGAGGTTCGTAGGTTTATTAAAATTTCATTCCCAAAATAGAAGATTACTATTTCGGAAAACTTTCTATTTTTGGAAACCTACTATTTTTGGAAACTTTCTAAAATTAGAAACTTTCTAAAACCGGAAACTTTCTAACTTTAGAAATTTCTTAAAATCCAAAACATGCAAATCTAGAAACTTCTATTTTAAGAAACTTTCTAATTTCAAAATTTCGGAAACTTTAATTTAAAATCGATTTATAATTTTATAAAATAAATTTTAAATTAAATCTGAAGAAAGACTCAAATAATTGGCCCAATTGTTTTAACTTCTTGGCCCGAGGCCCAAGAATTGGTCCATGTCCAAGACATGACCCAATTGTCCAATTAAATGACATAACCGGTCTGGTTCATTAAAATTGGTCTAACCAAATTTTAATTACTACGATGACCACAATTGTCAACCGGTTATTTACTAAACCGGATTTTCTCAATTTATTTGGTCCAACCAAATCAAATTAGAAAATCCTGGTTTAGGCACAAAATCCAATATTTCGACTTTGGATTTCTTATCCCGGTTTAACCAGAACTTAATAAAATTATTAAATCTGTTTATTAAACCGAGACGTTTTGATTTTAATCATGTTGTTAAACCGAACCGAACCGAAATTGTCACGAACCAATTATGGTTGTGACCTAGCTCCACGATCACCATGCCCAGCCGCAAGCCGCACACGACGATCCGAGATCGAGACGGCTTCAGACAATGGCCGGACGAGTGATCGGGACGCGAGGCGACGATCGGGACGCGAGGTTGGGCCGAGATCCATGCGATCCATGCGGATCCATGCGATCGGGACGGGAGAAGCCGACGATCGTGGTCGATCTCGCGATCGGATCCATCGCACCTCTCGGTCGTGCGATCCAACCGGCCAAGCCGATCGGTTCAACACTCGGCCGATCGCAATCCAAGTCATATAGCTTGGTTTTTTGCGATTTCAAATATGTTTAGGTTTCAATTCCTTGTTGCTTAAGTGATTTCTCTTATCAGTAGTTGATTCAAAACACTTCTTAAACAAGAAAAACAATCCTAAACGAGATTCTAAACAAGAAAAACCAGAACCAATAGCTCTGATACCACTGAAGGATGTTTTGGAGTTAATCCTGATTCAATTCATCAGATTAATAGATCCTAAACATGCAGATCTAGGTTCTCTTGAATAGAAACAATATAGATCTCACCTTTTACCTGTTTATGCAGCGGAAAGAGAGAACAGGTCAGAGATCAGAGAGCCACCAAGTGATAACTCCTCCAGAGGTTCACACACGCACACCAAGCAGGAAGAGAGGCTGCTAGACCAAGCTGTGGGAGGCGCAGAGAGAGAGAGGAAAATCGCAGGGGGGCTAGGGTTCGGAGGAAAAATCAGACTTAAGTTTTAATTATAAAACTTGTCTATTTCCTTTTGGGCTTTTGGGCCCAAATACCAATCTGATTAAATCCCTTGGATTTAATCAGACCCATTAATCTCTCTCTTAGTACGACAAATGCCTGGCACTTTTACCGTACTTCTGCTAAGCCGTTCCAACACATTTTCCTGTTAGCTTAGGCGTGTGACCCATATGAGATCATATAATAAAGGCAATAAGTCCAAGACTTATAGATCATGAGCGGACTCTAGCAAGCCATCATGACCCCCAGTATTATATGACTTATGTCTGATCATTGACATACTCTTACTTTCTAGAGACAGTACCGAGATTACTGGACACAATTCCAACAAACTTCTCATCCGTGAATCCTCGTGTGGACCCGCATTGTAGTCGAAGATCCCCATCCTGTGAGCGCATGAATGGTGATTTCAGGTTCTATCTCTGATTCCTCCGATTTCAAATGGATTTCGTCCTCCCCAACATCCTCCTCGCCTCCTTCCATGAGTAGAAGCTGTGGATTGTTACAGCTGTGTCCCGGCGTGTACCGTTCATCACAGCTGAAGCAAAGACCCAAGCTTCGTTTCCTCTTTAGTTCTTCCCAACTGAGTTTTTTTGGTTGCATTGTTGGTGTCTCTCGTTTGTCCTCGCGTTTAGGAAATGATCGTGGCTGTTCGAAGGAACGAAAAGGAGTCTTCAGCTTCTTGTATCATTGCAGTTGTGCGTCTTGCATCCGAGCGTAATTGATCACCTCTTGTAATGTGTGTGGTTGGAACATCCGAATTCCATCAAAGATCGAATTTTGGAGTCCTCCCATAAACGCGCCTACTAGAGCTTCTTGGGGTCCAGCCTTTGACTTTGTTTCTCAGCCTTTCGAACTCGGCTTGATAATCTGATAATGACCCCGTTTGTTTAATATGTATCAACGCCTCATGGAAGTTCTCTCCATCATTCGGCCCAAAACGAGCCCACATCTCGTGCTCAAAGAACTCCCACATGATTGGAATACGGTTATGATGAAGCTCTGTTGCTGTCGCTTACCACCAACCATTAGCCACACCGTCCATATGGAACGATGCGAAGCTGACCAGCTGGTCTGGCCTCATCTCTTGGTAATCGAAATACTGCTTCGCCTTTGTCACCCATCCCGTAGGATCTCCTCCTGAGAACCTGGGAAACTTAAGCTTGACATGTCTGTGAGTGTTGAGTGATGGTGGTGTTGCGAACGGGTTATCGTTCTCTCCGCGATGGATGGAACCGTATTGCGGGTTCCCTTCTGGTCTGCGATTTCCTCGTGACGTATTCGAACCGACACCATCACGATTGCCACATCCATCAGCCGCGCGAAGTTATCCTCCATCCGACGAAATTTCTCCGTGAGATCACCTTTCATGTCGCCCATCGCTCCCGCCATTCGTTGTATCTCATCCTGTATTATCCCATAACTCGTCTCCAATCCCTCCAGCCGATCCTTTGTGCTTTCCATGGGCTCAACGGATGGTGCATCCGGAACCACAACCTGCTTCTTCTTGCGTCTGGATAGTCGAAGAGTCATGGTGAGTGTAGTTGTGTAGAAATGAAAAGGAAAAAAGGTTACAGTGCTTTGATACCAAATTGTTATGATCCCTCTTCAAAGCCAAGAGATTGTATAAACAAGAACACAATAAAAACAGTTTTTTTTTTGGATAGTAATGACTATCTCTTTTTGGATTTTTAATTGATATAAATAGTAAAGGAAATAACGTTGGAACTCAACTCCTACAACAAATGAATAATGGGAAAGTGGTTGAAGTGATTCCTTATAATATGGATAACTCTTTCAACTGATTTGCAACATGAAAATACTTATAAAAATAAAAGAAACTTGAATCAATCTAAAAAGCGTTTGTTGGGCTTAGGGACTCTCAACGATTGACGACGGCCCAAGTCTTGAGGTCCACTCCTCTGCTCCGCATCAATTATAATATCAAAGAGACCAAAAATGAATTGATTATGAGGACAGTTGATGAATGATTTTTCTGTGTGGTTAGCTGTTCAGGTTAGACTCTAACTCTGTTTTAGAAGGTTTACTTGGATACTTTTACAAAAGAGTTATCGATTTTTAACAGCTTTGATTTACATAAAAAAATTTATAAGATGTATGGAGTGTCATGTGACTCCCTATCTTATTTAGTGACAACGTTTTTTTATAAAATTAGAAATGTCTTTTAGACAAAAATAGAATATCGTCTTGTTTGTTTTAAACCCCATGGAAATTGAGGTTCACTAGATAAAACATGTAATCAATCAATATAATAGCTAGAGATTGTCTTGGTGGTGCATCAATAGAGTACTTTTTAGCAAGTCTTCCATGTTTGATGCGTTCCATCTTTTGGATGTTGATCGTGGTCATGTAACGTTGGAGGTCGCCGGAACCTATATTTACCGTGTTTTCTTTTTTCCATCATCATCATCATCATCATCATCATCTGCATCAAGATAACTTGGTCAACAAATTAGGTTTGGATAAATTAAACAAACGAACTTTAGTGGAAAATTTTGTACTTTGTTGCTAATGGACTGATCTTTTGAGGCCTTAGGCCCAAAATACAAGTTATTTATTTTTCTATCAGTGGAATTTAAACCTCTACCTAACTCTCAATCGAGAGATCTCATACTAATCGAGTATTGGGACTTGAGATCATCGTTCACGGACTTAATCTTGTATTTAAAAGCCTATCAAACAACCTAACAACTTTTTTTTTAGTCGACAACATATTATCATTTAAAGCCCAATGGGCAAGTACAAGGAAAATACATATCTGTAGTATAAAAACAAAACATGCTAAATTGGACTACAAACAGGCCCAAAACGAAAAGAAACCGGTTGAGATTTGTGGTATAGGTGACGCGTAGAAACGTGTCATTTTGCCGAAGAAGATGCCACGTGTTGAATGCTCGGAAGCGGCAACCATGCAAATCGTCGGTGGAATTCCGACCACCGGAATCTTGCCTTCATCGCTACAGCCGTATTTTCCTCCCGATCTAGACCATCAACCCACCAATCACCACCGCATGAGAAATACTAATCGTTCCCGTTCCAAACAAATCCACCAGTATCGATGCGCTTCATAGACATGGAATCCACCGAAGGATTAAACCACATAGTCATTAGGACCGGCGGAACCGTTCAAAATTCGATCGGGCAGAAGAATTAAACCGACCAAAGCGCCTGGGAAGAAGAAGGAAAAGAAACTCGATCTACAGCGGCTAGGTAGAAAAGCACCATGGTAAGACCGGATAACGGACGAGGAGTCCGGATCTGATTAAAGCCGAATCCGACAGCGAGCCGGAAGATACTAGTCGGCGAAATTCCACCTCTATAAACATAGGAAAACCGGAGGAGGAAAGGCGCTGAAGCTTATTTGCGGAGAAACAACCGCAGCGAAAACAAAACCAAAAGTAACCCTTACCGCCGACGCAGCGAAGCCATCACCGACGGTCGGGAACGGAAAGCTTTTTTCGAGATCGAGTAGAGAGAAGTACAACCTAACAACTTTAAAAAAAGGTTTATATGTTTCGCACTTTATTATATTTTTGACACTTTTTTGCAACTAAAAAAAACGAAAAAAATAATAATTAAATAATATATCGCGCAATGAGTGGCCTAGTAAGTAAAATTTTAAAAGCATATAAACTCAATTGTCATTTTCTGTTTAGCTGATTTTACCAAACACTGCAATAAAACCAAAGTTACAAAAGATAATTTGGCCCACTTTATAGGTTTATACTTTCTAGCAAACATCACTAGCCCGTTTATTAAAAAATAAAAGTTGTGGTCGACATCGATTCGTAGGGACATCTGAAAGATATGCATCCATAATGGATTGTGGGAAGTGCCTTATCCAACATCTAAATTATACGACGTGGCTTCAATTTTGATTGTTAACAAAACAAAGAACCTAAAACACCTTAATTATAATTAGCTACTCAAATCGATGTTTCTAGTCCAACGTAAAAGAACATGAAGGTTGACTGCGAACACTTAGTACTACCTTATCCACATGTGTATGACTCTTTTTTTGACATCAGTGCATGTGTATTGCATGTTCGTGGTATATGCGATATTGTGAATGTGAGTGGTTGTCTCAATTTGGTCGGATCGGTACGCGGGTTAACGGGTCTCACTTTCGTATTGGGCCAAAGACGAGTTTAGCTGAGTCCAACTAAAAACATAAAACAATAAAAGACTAATTGGGCTTTAGCTTGAAAATTGGCCCAGCTCGTGGTGGTTACAAAACCGTTGTAACGGTCATCGTCCTCATTAGCCGAATACAAGAGAAACAGAGGAGTAACAGAAAAACAGAGAGAGAGAAGAGCAGTCGATCATCTCTCAAGGTTTACAACAAAAGAAGAGTTCTAGAGGAGTAGAAGCGGAAGATCTTAACAACGAGGTTCAAGATCTTTGGAGAGAGCGACGGTGTCTTGCTCGTGCAACTGCGGCATTCCTCCTTCTTCTCAGGCGATAAGCAGCGGCGGCTCTGCGGTACTTCACTCGGTGAATCGCTATCTTCATCTGCATTAAAAGCTTGCTCCGCAAGTATCTGTGATCAAGAACGGTGTGTTAAGCTTTCGGTTTGATTGTCTTACACAAGATCATAGTGCAAGCTTGGTGGTTTGGATCCACCCCCAGACAGTAGCTTCGGTGAAGTCTGGGTAAACATTTCTCGTGTGTTCTTCTCGTTTATGCATTCATCTAAGTAACAAACCTGCAAAACGAAATCAAGAGTTAGAACCGGTTAAAAACACTAGTTAAAGGACTTAGGCGATATTGAATCTAAAGTCTCAACAAGTGGTATCAGAGCACCAGGTTCTCGGTGCAAGAAGATCACGGTCCAGTGATCTAAGAGTGTTCAGGATCTAAGGTTATCGGATCAAGGAGGTTTGAAGGTTTGTGATCTAAAAGATTAAAGATCACAACCATGGAGGCTGTCAAGAAGTTCGAGATGGAGAAGTTCGATGGGAAAGGTGATTTCGGGATGTGGAAGTTCAGGATGTTAATGGCTATTGAAATCCAAGGACAGGGACAGGTTACAAAGGAAATCACAGGAGAATCAACATCAGATGATAAAGAAGAGGCAAAGGATGGCGAGCCAATGACAGAGAAACAAAAGAAAGACAGAGACGTTCGAGCAAGAAACTTGATATGCTCATGTCTTTCTACAATTTTTCTACGTAAGGTAATGAAACAGACTACAACTGCAGGGGTTTGGAAAGCTTTGGAAGATGATTACCAAACAAAGACTTTGCCAAACCGGATATATCTCAAGCAAAGATTTTCCAGTTTTAAGATGGAAAAACACAAAAGTATTGAAGAGAATATGGATGTGTTCTTGAAACTAGTAGATGACTTAGCAAGTTTGAACATTGAAGTCTCGGATGAGGATCAAGCAGTTCAGGTATTGTCAGGACTTCCAGAACAATATGCTTCATTGGTGCACACACTGAAGTATGGGAACAAGAAGGAAACTCTGACATTGAGTGAGGTGGTAACCTCAGCTCATGCTAAGGAGATAGAGCTCAGGGAATTGGGTCTGCTGAAGAAGTCAAAATCAGAGTCTGAAGGGTTATACGTGGGACAAGGGAAGTCAGAAAAGAAGTCATCAGGTAAGAACAACTGGAAAGGAAAGGGTAAAGGGTCAAAGGATTCTAAGGACAGTCAGGCTCAGCAGAAGGTCAAGGAGTGTTGGGTCTGCGGTAAAGAGGGTCATTTCGAGAAGGATTGTCCACAAAGAAAGAACAAGAAATCAGGTAGCTCAGCAAATGTGGCTATGGAACAGGAGCCAATGATCCTTACAACAAGTACAAAGTACTCAAAGGATGAATGGGTACTTGACTCTGGCTGTACCTTTCATATAACACCGGATAAGGATCTTTTGTTTGACTTAAAGGAGTTCAATGGAGGGAAGGTTCTTATGGGAAACAATACCTACAGTGAGATCAAAGGCATTGGGAAGCTCAAGATTATAAATCGAGATGGATCATCTGTGGTGTTAACAGATGTCTGGTACAAGCCCACTATGGGAAGAAATTTGATCTCCTATGGACAACTAGAAAAGAATGGTTGCCACAACGAGGGAAAGGATTTCACTGTCACATTCTACAAAGAAGGACATAAGGTTATAACTGGAGTCTACAAGGATGGGCTGTATTATCTACAAGGATCAACTATTGAGGGAGAAGTGTCTGTTGCTAGAGCAGAAGTGAACTTAACAAACAAGTGGCATTCAAGGCTTTGATATATGAGCGTTAAGAACATGAACTTTCTAGTTCAAAAAGGCTATCTCAACGCTAAGGAAGTTCACACACTGGATTTCTGTGAGGAATGTGTTCTCGGAAAGGCTCATAAACTAAGTTTTCAAACTGTTAAACACACATCAACAAGCAACTTGGAGTATGTTCACAGTGATCTCTGGGGATCAGTTACGAATTCAGAAAGTTTATCAGGAAACAAATACTTCTTAACTTTCATTGATGATCACTCTCGAAAGGTGTGGATAAGATTTCTCAAGAGTAAGGATGAGGTTTATGAAAACTTTGTGGAATGGAAGCAATTGGTTGAAAATCAGACTGGAAACAAGATAAAGGCTTTCAGAACAGATAATGGACTTGAGTTTTGTAACAAGTAGATGGACAAGCTCTGCAAGGATTCGGGTATCAGAAGACACATGACATGTTCTTACACTCCACAACAAAATGGAGTCTCAGAACGTATGAACAGAACCATTGCAGATAAGATAAGATGTATGTTGGCTAAAGCAGGGTTAGAGAAAGTGTTTTGGGCAGAGGCAGCCTCCACAGCAGTCTACTTAATCAACAGAACTCCAAATTCATCCTTAAAGTTCAGGATACCAGAGGAAGTCTGGACAGGGAACAAGGTGGAGTTCAACCACCTCAGAAGATTCGGCTGTGTTGCTTATGTCCATGTCATACAGGATAAGATCAGTCCGAGAGCTAAGAAAGGGTTGTTTCTAGGATATCCATAAGGAACCAAGGGATACAAGGTGTGTCTACCCGAGGAAGAACGAGTAACCACAAGCAGAAACATAATCTTTGATGAGGAAAGGCTGTACTACCAGAGACAACAAGTCAGAATCAGCTCAGAACAGACTGAAGAGCAGCTAGGGTCAGCTGAGACTACAAAGGATTCATAGAATGTTGAAAGTACAGAGACTGTAAAAGGCATAGAAACTACAGATGGTACAGAGGAAATAGAAGCTACACAGGGCACATGGGTTACTGAGCAAGGTGGAGCAGTTTCAGAGACAGAATAACTGGATTCTGAGGAAGAGTCAGACAAAGCGGAGACACCAGAGGAAGTAAGGGCAGCTAAGAATTACTTACTGATAAGAGACAGGGCTCAGAGAAAGAAAAAGAAGCCATCAATATTTGAAAGTGGTGACTACGTTGCCTATGCACTACCAAGTGCAGAAGTCATCCAGTTGGATGAACCAAGGACCTACGCAGAAGCTAGAAAAAGCAAGGACTGGGAAAATTGGAAGATCACAATCATGGAAGAGTAGAACTCTTTAGATAAGAGCAAGACGTGGGAAACAGTTGACAGATCGCCAAACAAAAGTATTGTTGGCTGTAAATGGATTTCAAGATCAAGGATGGAATACCCGGAATAGAACATAAACGTTACAAGGCAAGACTAGTAGCTAAAGGTTTCACTCAAGTAGAAGGTGTTGACTACAATGAGATATTCTCTCCAGTGGTCAAACACGTCTCCATCAGGATTATGCTATCCATTGTGGTCAACTATGACATGGAGTTGGAACAACTTGATGTCAAGACAACATTCCTTAATGGAGTTCTAGATGAGGAAATCTTCATGGATCAGCCAGAAGGATTTATTAAGAAAGGAAAGGAAGGAAAGGTTTGCTTATTGAGGAATTCTCTCTATGGGTTAAAGCAATCCCCAAGACAGTGGAACCAGAGATTCAATGAGTTCATCAAATCTCAGGGGTTCAACAGATGCATAAAGGATCCGTGTGTTTACCACAGAGGTAAGGAAGTGGAAAACAGTATCTATCTACTTCTATATATGTAAATGATATGTTGATAGCATCAAAGGATAAGGGAAGTATTAGAAAGTTGAAAGACAGTCTGGGATCAGAGTTTGATATGAAGGACTTGGGGCCAGCTAACAGGATTCTTGGAATGGAAATTATCAGAGATAGGAAGAAAGGAACTCTCAAGCTATCTCAAGAAAGATATCTGAATCAGGTTTTGAAGACTTTTAATATGCACAACTGTAAGGCTGTTGTTACACCCGTGAATTCTCAGTTTAAATTGAAGAGTTTGACAGAGAAGGAATGGGCCATAGAAGCAGCAATCATGGAATCTGTTCCCTATGCCAGCGCAGTAGGGAGCTTGATGTACATAATGATTGGCTCTAGACCAGATTTGGGTTATGCCATCTGCTTGGTAAGCAGGTTCATGGCAAAGCCAGGAAGAGATCATTGGGAAGCAGTTAAGTGGATTCTAAGGTACCTGCAAGGAGCTGTAGGAGTTTGTCTTCACTTCTCAAAGTCAGAACACTTTGAGATAGAAGGTTTCAGTGATTCAGATTATGCCACTGACCTTGACAGAAGAAGGTCAGTGACAGGCTACACATTTCAAGTCGGTGGGAACACCGTTAGTTGGAGATCTACTTTACAACATGTAGTGGCTCTGTCCACTACAGAGGATGAGGACATGGCCCTAACAGAAGCTACAAAAGAAGGTCTATGGCTATGAGAGTTTTGCAATGAGTTAGGATTCAATTTCAGTTCATTCAAGCTCAATTGTGATTCACAGAGTGCCATTTGCCTAGCTAAGAATGCAGTTCATCACGACAGGACAAAGCATGTGGCTACTAAAATTCACTTTATCTGAGATATTGTGGATCTAGGTATGGTTCATATACAGAAGATTCACACTACCCTAAACCCAGCAGATATGCTAACTAAGTGCTTACCTGGCAATTCGTTCGAGAAGTGCCTCGTAACACTTGGGGTCACCTCCTGAGCGTCGGTAAGCGTACTCGTTGATGGTTCTGTTGGTTGGATCATCACGCACGAGTACAAAGAAAGGAGAAACAGGTTAGTGTCTCTGAATTAAACCAACATGCATGTGTTTAGATCGGAAGTCATATATTATAAGATCTAAAAGGGTATGAGTAACAACTATTGGAGAGAAGGCTTACTTTGTACATGCAGGAAGCATCTCGTATGCGGCTCTCTCTACGTGATCTGAAAAGACACGAAGAAAACACTCAGAGTTAGGGTTCGAGAAGACTTAAGATCAACTCGAAACTCTGTTTAAGCAACTTCAAAAGTCGGTAGTTACACAGTTTGAGTTAAAATCAGGCTGAGTACTTACTGGGTGAAGAATCGAAGTCTATCGGAGGTAGATTCAGTGGAGCTCGATTCGGAGATGTAAAAGACGTAGGAATCTGAGAAGGAGTCGAAGGTTTTTGACTCGGTATCAGTGGTGTCGGATGAGTCGGGTCGAACTTGGGAATCGTGGGTTGAGTTAACGATTCAGGAAGGTTAGAAGGAAGATGAAAGAAAGGAGATGGAGGCAGAGAAGATTCGCTTATGAAAAACGAATCGGTAAAGCCAGGAGAAGAAGGTTCTTCGGTTGAGATTCGATCGAACATGGTTTCAGATGAAAGGAGGTTCGAGAGAGAAGCTCGGCGGCTAGGGTTTGTGTTTTTTGGACAAATGATTCGACAAAGGTGCAGATTGTGAGTGGTTGTCTCCATTTGGTCGGGTCGGTACGCGGGTTAACGGGTCTCACTTTCGTATTAGGCCAAAGACGAGTTTAGCTGAGTCCAGCTAAAAACATAAAACACTAAAAGACTAGCTGGGCCTTAGCTTGAAAATTGGCCCAGCTCGTGGTGGTTACAAAACCGTTGTAACGGTCATCGTCCTCATTAGCCGAATACAAGAGAAACAGAGGAGTAACAGAAAAACAGAGAGAGAGAAGAGCAGTCGATCATCTCTCAAGATTTACAACAAAAGAAGAGTTCTAGAGGAGCAGAAGCGGAAGATCTTAACAGCGAGGTTCAAGATCTTCGGAGAGAGCGACGGTGTCTTGCTCGTGCAACTGCGGCATTCCTCCTTCTTCTCAAGCGATAAGCAGCGGCGGCTCTGCGGTACTTCACTCGGTGAATCGCTATCTTCCTCTTCATTAAAAGCTTGCTCCACAAGTACCCGTGATCAATAACGTTGTGTTAAGCTTTCGGTTTGATTGTCTTACACAAGATCATAGTGCAAGCTTGGTGGTTTGGATCCACCCCCAGACAGCAGCTTCGGTGAAGTCTAGGTAAACATTTCTCGTGTGTTCTTCTCGTTTATGCATTCATCTAAGTAACAAACCTGCAAAACGAAATCAAGAGTTAGAACCGGTTACACTACAAGAAAATCTGTATATAGCCGCGAATTTTTTCGTGGCTAGGGCCAATAATATGTGGCTAATCTGCCCTTAGCCGCGAATAGCCACGAAAATGTTTCGTGGCTACGGGCTCGTTGCTAATGTATTATCGTGGCTAGTCGTGGCTAGTCGTAGCAAAGCTTCCACGGAATAACCACGAACGTATTCGTGGCTATTAGCCACGAATAGCTACGAACTAGTTTGTGGCTATATAGCTACGAATTACCATGATATATTTGTAGCTATCTAGCTACGACTAACTACAATATATATCCGTGGATATCCATGGCTAAAATATTAAAAATAAAAATAAATAAACATATAATAAAATTAAATTAGAATTAAATTCGTATATACAAATATAATAGGTATATACAGATAATAGTACATATATAATACGAATTAAAATACGTATATACAAATTAATTATAAATTTATATACACAATTAAATAAAAATTAATTCACAAAAAAAAAAACAAGAAGCTTCTCGACCACCGCTGCTCCTCCACCGCCGCTTCGCCTCCAACTTGCCGACGTCGCGTCCTACACAGGCCACCGTTAGATCTGAGACGAGAGGCTGCGATGGAGGTGCGTAGATCGATCTGGTTCGTATGGCTTTGTCTTCGGCCGGCGACAGGAGCAGAGAAGAGATATCGGGTGGATTCATCATCGTCCTCTTCACTGAAGCTCCGGCGACACCTCCTCTGCCCACACCTGAAGGCTTTGACGGCTCCTCTTCTCACGATAAGACCACCGTCGTCGTCACGTCGCCTCGGATCCGCGCTGTAGACGACGGCTCTGCAGACAATGGTGGAGGAGAACCGCGGTTCGTATTCGCCGGAGATACGAATCTTCAACTTCCTCTACATCTTCGTCTTATTTCTGGTGGTGGCTGTGGCACGAATCGACAAACAAAAAAAAGGATCTGATAATTGATTAGCAAACGATTTGATAAACGATTTGCTAAAGGATCCAGAATCGTAAGGTTTGTGAAGTTAAGAAGAATCAGACAAAAAACGTGAAGAAGAAGAGTTGACGGCTGGGTGAAGGGTGAGTGGAGATTTTTTTTTGTAACTTAAGGATGAGATGAATTAGGGTTTAAGAATCAATGGTCCAGATTTGATATAACTTAGATCTAACGGTTTAAAATCTAATCTGTGTGTTTTCTGAAAAACAATCTGAACCGTTGATATGTTTAAATCAACGGTTCTGGTTAGTGATCCGTGTACTGAACCAATTAACCAATAGGATAGTTTTTAGATATATTTAGTATATAATATTTAGAAAATGATTTTAAAACAATAGAAATTGCTAAAATAAAAAATTAAAATATGTTAAATTTAAAATGTAATAGATAAAAAATTTAAAGTGTTAAAGTTTATAAATAGTTTTAAAAATAATAAAAATAAGTCAATATAATGATTAAAATTATTAAATTTTTATTTTTTTACATTATATTTTGTTTTTAAAGTATTAAAATTTATTTGTGGGTATATATAATAATTATTTGTTAAATTCTTATTAAAAATTTATTATTAGTATGAAAATATTAGTAAATTTCAAGAAAAGTTTCTTTAGAGTTTTAATTTATTGTTTTTAAAATAGTTTAAAATTAATTTTAAGTAAAATATATACCTAAATGGTTTAATATTATTTTTCAGTATACGTAATTAAATTTTATACTTTAACTTTATAGTTTATGATTAAAAATAAGGTTTAGAATATATTATGGTTTATGATATAGAATTTAAAAGGTTGTGTTTAGGGTTTGAAATTATTGTTTGAAAATAATGTATTTAAAAGGGTTTGTTTAGGGTTTGGAGATGTGTTTAGTGTTTTAAGTTAATGTTTGAAGGTTTAAAATTATAAATTTGGAAATAATAGTTTTATTGATAAATAATTGGAATGTTATATTTTTGTTTATATTTTAGGAGTTTGAGGTTTATTTAGAGTTAGGGTTTAGGTTATATTTATATATATATATGTTATACAATTGTGGTAAATAAATAGTTTTATGTATATATAATTAAAGCTTTGTATTTTGATTTTATTTTTTATGATTTATAGTTTAAGGTTTAGAGTTTGGAGTTTTAGGGTATATTTAGGGTTTAGGGTTTTGAATAGCCACGGATAAAATCGTGGCTATTCGTGGCTAAACCTTTCCATGATAATTTCGTGGCTACTCGTGGCTAAATTAGCCACAAATAGCTACGTTTTCAGATCGTGGCTAGTTAGCCACGAAAACGTTCGTTGCTAGTCGTGGCTATGTTCTTCCACGACTATTTCGTGGCTATTCGTGGCTAATTTTTTACGAATAGCCACAAAACATTTTTCGTGATTATTTAGCCACGGATAGCTACGAACTAGCCACAAAAACGATTCGTGGCTGATTCGTAGCTATTTGTGGCTGGGAAAATCATAGCCACGAACCGGTCGTAGCTGGTTCGTGGCTGGTTCGTGGCTAAAAACAGTTTTTCTTGTAGTGGTTAAGAACACTAGTTAAAGGACTTAGGCGATATTGAATCTAAAGTCTCAACAGTGAAGTTCTTAAAAACTATTCATGTATCTCAAACTTAATTGTACAAATTAATTGAGAAATTAGGTAATTTCTCTGATCTATACACTATATATTCTCGTATGTTTCGAACTGTTTGTTGTAAAAGTGAAGTTGATAGATTCCAGTTCAATATGTAGTGGTGAAAGACCACGAGATATTCCAAAATTTTATGAAGAAGTTCAATAATTGTGATATATATGTTTGATATCAAGATCAGACATGTTTTTCTATCAAGCTAGGTAACTATTAGAAACGTCCAACGTTAAAATCTTGAGCTCACATGTATTATGTGAATGTGATAATAGCTACACCATTACCAAAAATATTAATGAGCACATGATGCGTATAACGTAATCCATATAGCTTCCTTTTTATAATATGATTTTGGCGTAGTGGATCAATGGTTAAGACGTTAACTCATACTTGCATGATCATACATACTGTTCATTAGTCCAGTTAAGCATACACATAACATTAACTATATATATAAACTACAAGCACACACAATTATTTAATCATCCAGTAGCTTTTATTATGTGAAATATGGGAGTACGTACTGGCCAATTAATTTTGGGGAATTATTCAAGGAACACAAAATAGTGGGCAATTTGGGGCCTTGCGTTTGGCAATTTTTACTAAAGTAATAAAACGATTGACGTTATAACAAATAGAGTAAAACATTCGATAGTGAACAATCCAGATATAATTTTTTTCCATATTTTATTTCCTACCGTAACATGGTATGTGAACACATGTTACATGTATTAGCTTCACGAACTTAATTATGTATAAG
Organism: Orychophragmus violaceus; assembly: GCA_030180135.1. NCBI lineage: Eukaryota > Viridiplantae > Streptophyta > Magnoliopsida > Brassicales > Brassicaceae > Orychophragmus > Orychophragmus violaceus. The sequence goes on from CM058238.1 coordinate 24,898,029, forward strand.
TGAACACGACTATTGTATTTTCACTTCCGCTGGATTTTTTCTCAAAAAACTTGTTTCCTCAGTAAACATAATTAACCATGTAAAAGTTTATAGTTTATTACTCTGAGTCTGAGCTCATAATTGACCGTCTAAATTTTTTTATCTATAAACCGTTATATTGCAATTTTTGATGCTATTAAACCTTTTTATATATAAATTTGACATTTAAACTGACATTTAATGAGTTTTAAGCCATGAGAAGTGTTGACCAAAAAAAAAAGCCATGAGAAGTTATTTATATCGGATACTAGATTTAAGGGAAAACCCTAATTAAACTACACGCGGCTACAACCACCACAAGTCCGCAATGATTAAAAGTATATATGATAAAATTAATAGTTAAGGCGAGTTACGTTTCCCACATACATACTTCGAACACGAGCACAACAACAACAACAAAACAAGGAAAAAAAGAAGAAGAATGTGAGTGACTTAAGGACAAAAGGATCGGGATAGACATGAAGAGACATGAGTGTAAATGAGGACATTCCCTTGCGGATATGTCAGAAAATTTAATGAATTTAAGATATTACTCTCACTCTCTGTCTCTCTACCTCCATCATTCTCAATGATGCTATTGCCAAGCATTTAACTCATCACGTCGCATGTCTACATTTTATATAAGGAAAATAAACAAAAGTATATAATTCTGTATAGCCACAGAAAGATCTTTACATTGAGAAAAACAGTTGAACTGCTGTAGTTATGTTTTATTTATTTCTGGTCCATAAGTCTAACCGTTGTTAAAAAAAAAAGGTCCTTAAGTCTAACCAACCCCTAAATTAAGTAGGATTATATGAATTTAAAGAGGGAAAATAGTTGACAAACAAAAATTAATAGTTTGACATTTTTGGGTTAAAGGTTTTAAAGTTTGAGTTGTCTTGCATACAAAAAAAAGATGCATACTAGTTTGTTTGTTGCCATCGAGAGTTTGTAAGAAAATGCTGTACCTTATAAATTCTCTTAGTTAAATATTTAAAATACAAATATATGCATATAACCGCCGAGTTAAAACGAAAACATTATGATGATATTTAATGTGTCTCGACATATAAATCTGATATTAAAATTGTATGTAGATATAAGTACATGCCACATTGAAAAACAAGAGTGTTAGGCCATCTCCATCGGCGATACTGAGGCGCGTCTCTTAAGGCTGTTTTTTTATTAATATTTTTTTTTTTAAGTCTAAAAAAAAAAAAAAAAAAAAATCGACCAATACAAAATGGACATGTGGCGAGACCGCGGCTAGAACGTCTCTTAACGGAGAGATTTTGGATACGGTATTTAAAAAAAAATGTGGGTCCCACGTAGGACCCACATTATTTTAATAATTTTTTTTAAGAAACTTGCCTCATGTTACTGCCGATGGACGTGCTCTTATGTAAATTATTAATCACGTACCGTAAAGCGAAAACCTCTCATCATTGTCTTTCTTTCTTTGAAAAAAAAAAATTAGACGGCAAACATCAAAAGTAGTTTACTTTCAATTCCCAAAAACATCAAAGGTAGCATATGCCATTTCACTTTTTAAATACCCCTAGTGCTCTTTCATTTCTCACAGGCGGCTATCGCTGCAGCATGCGGTCATACATTATAGTCAAACGCAGGGGCGGACCCACGTGAGGGGCAACGGAGTCACGTGCCTCCGGTTAAAAATATAAATATTTTGTTTCAGTTTATAAGTTAGTATTTAAGTGGTGTAGTGCGTAGTGATTTCGCTGAATGCCTCCGGTTGAACTCTACATTCCCATTTCGATGCCTCCTCACATTTTTTTTTCCTACTGTGGGTCCCAATGATATGTATTTTAAAATTAGAGTAAAGCATTTTCTGCAATTAATTTGCTATTAACTGTTTTCCTTTTTTAAACTAATTACTTTTATTTTTACTTCTTAAATTTCAATTACTAATATGATTCGCTCGCACTATGTACGAACACAAGCATTATTAACATATTTTAAAAAAAATAAAATAAAAATCATCAAATTAATTTGTCAACAATAATATTATAAAAATCTATATTAGGCTATTTGTAATTAAATATAGATATAAACATTATTATACTTAACGCCTTATTAAAATATTTTATAGTTTATTGTAAAATTAAATTAATAGCAGAAAAATAAATTATAATTATACATTTATATGTATTAACATCAATATATAATTTTAAATTAAAATATTTTATTGTTTATATATATATATTCAAAATTTATATAAATAATATAATTTTTTAAAAAAAAATTATCTATAGAAACCATATTTATTAATATTTAAAAATCTTCATAAATATTTTCATATTATCATCTTATTTTTTATTTTTTATCCAAAGTTATATATATCTCATAAATAAAATTAAAAATAAAATATAATTATATACGTATAAATATTATAACTTTTTATTAAAGTATTTTTTGGTTATATTTATCCAATTTAAAATTTATATAATTAGTATGAATTTACTATATAAATTTTTATTATCCACACATCATAGTTATCAATATTAAAAATTCATAATTCAAAAATATTTTTAAGTATTTATCGTTTGATTTTTTTTGTTTATTTTTTATTCAGATGATGTATATCTCTAAAATAAATTAAAAACTAACTTTTTAAAATAATATAATAAATAAAAATTATAAATATAAACTAAGGTTAGAATTGTAAAAAGCTTAATTTATTAATGATAAATTAGTAATCAACCATTTTGAGAGTAAATATAAGACCAAAGGCACTTCCTAATTAATATAAAGATATACAAAAAATTTAGCTTACACTTTTTAGGATAAATGATTTATCATTAAAAGAAAAAGAGTAGGAAATGAAAAAAGAGTAAAATAAAATTATAAAGTTGATGAATCTAAAACCTATTTTAGATTTTAGTTTATAATATATAATATTTTATAACACTAGATTTAAACTAGTCTAATATTTCAAACCATAAAATTTTGATTGTTTATTTTTTGTATATATATTTTCACATAATTTTTATATTATTAAAACTATATAATAATTTAGTATATGTGCCCCCAGTTTAAAAAGTTTCTGGATCCGCCACTGGTCAAACGTAGACATATAGTAATGATTGTTCGTTTGATAAAAGTGTGTTTGGCTTTAGTCGCTGTGGCAAGTTTGTTTGTTTATCAGATGTGAGTTTTGTTGCAAATGGAGACCCATATACATTGAAGATGTAGTTGAGTCACTTAATGTATCAGTCAAGGAGTAGTTCAAGGAGTGATACACACGAGCAACGTGTGAAACGTTGTTGAGGACTTAGCGAATTGACTTGATAGAGAGCTGGAGCTGAGGTGGACAATCCAAGAAGTATGGCTGAGTTGGACATGCATCTTGGAGAGTATCTAAACAATAATTAATAAAGAATAAAAGAGATTCCTAAATCTTAAGGTTGTTAAGGTTTTTAGGATTCTTGTGCTTATCTCTAAGAAGATAAGGTTGAGTTAACTAGGTTAGCGATCCTACCTTGTATAAATAGGAGAACTTGCGCCATGTATAGGGCAAGTGTTTTGACTAAGAGAATTTGTGAGAGCTCAAGTGATTAGGTATAGATCATTGAGTGTGAGAGATAGATTGAGAATAGGTGTTCTGGTTAGGTGTTTATTAAGAATTTAATAAACACAAGTTTTTCAGAGAGATCGTTTGAGTTAAATAGTTTTTACTTTGAAAAACACATAGCCTTACACTTTCAATTGGTATCAGAGCTACCAATCGTAGCAATCAATTCGGGTGAGATCCTGAGGAGAAAGATAGATGGCTATCAAGAACTCTGGAATAGCACAAGAATTATTCTTGATGCTGGAAATTATGGTTTCTGGAAGTCAATAATGAGGTCGAAGATCAGGGGAATCAATCCACTGGCATGGAAAGCAGTCACGGAAACATGGAAGGAGCCCAAGATCAAAGATGAAAAAGGCGTGGAAACACCTAAACCGGAAGAGACTTGGACAGAAGAAGAAACAAAAAATCCAAATACAACTCCAAGGCTCTAAGTGCTATTCATTGTACCGTCTCCAAGAAGACTTTTGAACTAATTCAAGGGTGCGAAACCGCTAAAGAAGCATGGGACATCTTACAGACACACTTTGAGGGAACTCAAAAAGTGCAGAATTCGAGAAAGGATCTTCTTGCTTCACGGTTTGAAAATCTAAAGATGGATGAGCATGAGTTTATTCGGATTTCAGTGCCAAGTTAAGCTCACTCTCCCAGAAAGCTGCAACTCTTGGGAAGATATACAAAGATAAGAAACTTGTCAAGAAATTTTTGAGGTGTCTTCCAGCCAAATATATGCCATACAAGTCAGCTCTAAGCGTGTCTCAGAACACAGATGAACTTGCATTTGGAGAAGTTGTAGGTATGTTGCAAGCTCATGAGCTGGAATTGGAAGGCATTAAGAAACCACGTAGCTTAGCTCTGGCGGTCAGTGAAACAAGCAAACATGTCACTAATGAAGATGATCCGTTAAGCTTGTTGGTTAGAAGGTTTGATCGAGCTTTAAGAATGATAGAACAAGGACAGGGATCATCTCAAAGGAAATCAAACACCTCTAAGAAACAAACCGAAGGAGATAAGTCTGCTAAACGTGCTGAAATCTAGTGTCATGAATGCAAAGGCTTTGGACATTATCAAACTGAGTGTCCAACAGTCAAGAGGAGGGAGATCAAGTGCTTTGGCTGTCAAGGTCTTGGACATACTCAACTAGAATGTGTGAATGCTCAAAAGAGAAGGAAAGAAAAGTCTCTACTGGCTGAAGAAGATACTGATGAAGACAACACTGAAAGTGAAGATGATTTGAACAACTTTGTGGTCTTCGTTGGTATTACTGAGTTTGACGGAGAAGAAGATGAGTCAGACTCTGAATCAGAACCTGACATAGATATGAAAGAGGTAAGAGACACCTTAATCATGATAGGAAAGGAAAATATGGAATTGATTAAGGAGAATTCACGTCTTGAGGCAATTATTGAGTCACTAAATCTTGAACTCATGACCGTGAAAAGGTTAAGTGATGAACGTGTGACATTAATGAAGGATAAACTGAATCTTGTTGTGAAGATTGACAAACTCGAACAAGAGTTGAAAGAAGAAAAAGAAACATCAGCTCAGCTGCAAGCATAACTAACAAAACATCACAAGAAGATTCACATGTTGACAAAAAGTAAGCAACTAGACAACATCTTGAGTGAAGGAAGAACTGAAAGAGGGTATCGAGGTCTCGGATACACAGAAAGGGTCATGAAGGAAGCCGAGAGCATCAACTTCATTTCAGGAGGATTTGCTGATCAAGACTTCAAAGATTCTTACAAAAGAACAGATGGATGCTGGTTCTGTGGAAATCAAGGACATATCAAAGCATATTGCAGAAGGTTCAGGGAAAAAGTAAATTGGCTGAGAAGACAAGGAATGTACTACTGGAATGGTTTCAAAAATCAAATATGGATCAAGACATTTGATCTACATCAAACAGCAAGGAATGCGCCCAAGAAGACAAAATCTGGTCTTGGATTCAGATGTAACACGGCCTTTGTCTCAGACCAACATGAAAACAGTTCCATGGTACTTTGATAGTGGATGTTCCAGACACATAACTGGAGATCAGAATTGAAGGATTATGTGTGTTCTTTGGTGTAATTCACAGGTTACAACCTAGCACATAATCATCTAGGATCTAGGTGATTTGCAGTTGAATCATAAACAGATCAGATTCATTACCTTGTGATTGCAGCGGATTGATCAAAGGAATGAAGAGATCTGCAAGAGCTGATAGAAACCGGCTCCTCCTACGTATCCACACGCTTACAAGCTACTGGATCAGGCTGCTAGACCAAGCTGGAATCAACAGAGAGAGAGAGAGGACGGCTAGCTCTCAAAATCGCAGATGGGGTGTTGATTGCCCTAGGCTGCGCCTCTAATCCCTTATATGGGCCCAAGGAATTATCCTAATGGCCTATTGGGATTTTGGGCCAAGACACAAATCAGACAAAAGCCTGTATTTTGTCTGGCCCAATTCTCTGTACTAATACAGTAAATGCCTTGCATCTTACCGTATTAATTCCATTTAACTTTCCCGTTAGCTATGGTGTGTGACCCTTTGGGATCATACAATACTGGTAATAAGTCCTAAACTTATAGATCAAGAGCGGACTCTAGCAAGTCATCATGATCACCCAGTATTTATGACTTATGTCAGATCTCGACACTTATCATACTTTCTAGAGATAGTACAGTAGATTTCAGGACATTCCCAACAATCTCCCACTTGTACTGGAATCCTACATTCCCTAATCCTTTTGTCTTAATATCTCGATCTGGCATAAGGCAAGATGCGTGTCATCCTTATATAGCCAGACCATGTTCATCGGACCAGATTTGATACTGACAATGCAAACGACTTGGGCAAGTCCGTTTGGGAGTGGCCACTCTCTTACCAGCTATCAAGTCTCCGATTGGCCTAGAGATATTACCTCCGTTAAACGGCAGGGACAAATCCCATCTTGTTCCATCACTATGAACTACACACTTTATAATACACCCAACCAAGGTCCTTATAGCTCCCAGTTACGAAACAGCGTTAGACAATGATCAAAGTGTATCAATCCATGTGCAGCCACATGCATGCGAACTCAGGTCTAAGGACTATACTCTATAGTCGTATATGAGAACCTCTCATGACACAGATATTAATATCTTGTAGAGTTCTCATCAGCGGGCCATGTCCGGTCATATGCTCCCCTACATATACCTATGTGTCGACTTTGATGCTGCGCATCTATGACCCCTCGAAACTTGGTCATAAGTCTCAACACAATCTAGTCTCAAGTGGTTGTTGGTGTTCCAATTTCAACAACCTTCGACTATGGACACTATGATTTATGTCATTTCGTTAAATATGGGGTTTCAGGATCAAGTCTACTCATGTACTTCGATGGCCCATATATAATGACATGAATCATTTTGGAACGATTATTTATATCACAGTTAAAATAATCCAGAAATCATAGATTTCATAAACATAAAATATTATGTTTACATGAACCTTTCAAAATAACTAAATAAAGCCCTTTACAAACTCCCACTGAAATTAAGACTACATCTTAATTTCACTTATCCTACAGCTACAGTCCGCGACTCGTGCTTAGGCCTAAGGAGTGGCTTCGTTAATAGATTAGCAACGTTCTCATTCGTTGAAACTTGCTGATCTACTTAACACCTCTGTCATTTATCTCACGGAATAGGTTATACCTACCCTCAAGGTGTTTGGACCTCTGATGTGCAGCTAGTCTCATCTATGCTGGGAATCACATCAAGTTCAGTGATGAACTCTTCTTTCCAAACAACCTCTTTCGCCGCTAACCAAATTGCGAAATGTTCAGCTTAAGTCATGGAGTCAGCAACAGTGCCTTGCACCGCCAGACAGACACAAGATATAACCGGACTGTGACCGGAAATCATCTTTGTCTGTTGGAAACTTGCCTTTTAGACTCTACCGACTTGTAGCACCTCACTTTCTCCGTAAATCAAGAACTTATCCTAAGTATTTTCCAAATACTTGAGGACATTCATTACGTCTATCCAGTGATTCTTTGCTGGATTTGACTGGTCTTTACTTGTCTTGCTTAACATTAAAGCAACATCAAAACAAGTACGTGTCATGGCATACATGATAGATCCAAATGCCGACGCATATGGAATTTCATCCATGTATTCAAGCTCAGCAGATATCGTAGGACACTGTATCTTGCTTAATGTAATGCCATGTGACATTGGCATAAAACCCTTCTTGGAATGCTGAAAACGTGTGGGACTTTGTCAATATAAGAATCCTGACTTTGTCCTATCAGCTCTTTTGGATCTCTATCTTTAGATCCAAAATCCAAGAACATACGTGGCTTTACCCATGTCAATCATACAACAACTCCCAAGCCAGTCCTTTACTGACTGCAGCATTGGAACGTTATTTCCGAGAATCAGTATGTCATCGACATACACTATGAGAAATGCAACATCGCTCCCACTTATCTATTAGTAAACGCACAGTTCCACTTCGTTCCTGTTCAAGTCAAAACCTTGACTACTTCAACAGAACGAAGATTCCAACTCTGATATGTTTGCTTCCATCCATGAATGGATCGATGAAGCTAACTTACACACAGTATAATTTTTCGGAGTCCGGGCTCACTTTCGCTTCTGTGAATTTCGCAGGTTCGTCACTTTCAATGATCATCAGATCATGGCAATTAATCACGAGAAATCACTCTCGGATTAGTGACGGATTTATTCAGATCTGCGAACTTCAGGCTCTACAGGTGTAGATTCTACAGAAATCTGTAAATCCATCCGCTGCTCTCCCTCAAAAGGTTGAGCAGCCTCCTGTATTTCTCGAATTTCTTCGAGTTATACTTTTACTCCCACTATTCTTCTTGGAAAGCAACTTTCCTTTTAGAAAACAGAATTCCGAACAACCTAACTTCGTTTTCGGAATGGACGTAAAAAGTAACAAGCCTTGGTTTCCCTAGGACAACCAGCGAAGTAGCTCAACTACAAATACTCAGTAAAGACGAATTTGGATCATTTCCAGTCCACATTTATGTGGTGTCTTTCAACTGATATTGGTGGAACTATTTCAGCGTAAACTTAGATATTTCTAGAGCGTTATTCTTAAAGAATATCATGGAAGATTCGTGTGACTCATCTTTAATCATTTCTAATAAGATCTGATTCTTTCTCACAGAAACACCTCAAGGTTTTCAGGAGAAATGAGCTGTGAAACGACTTCACACTCATTCAGATGATCACACCATCAATGACTTAAGTATTCTCACTCGTGATCTAATCCAGAGTCTCAATACTTCTGTCACTCAGATTCTATACCTCATTCTGGAACTCTTTCGACCATTTCAAAGAATTCCGACTCGTGTCTCATCAAATGAACACAGTCATACTCACTGAAGTAATCAGTAGAGACAATGAAGTACAGGAAATTTTCTCTGGCATTACTGCTCATCGGGCCACATACATGAGTATGTTCAATGTCCAATAAGCCTTTGGGCCTTTCTCTAGCTCGGCTAAGATGGGCCCTTTGTCTTTTGGTCCAGTAAGCAGAATTCAAGTCTCATAAGATATCCGATCAAATGAGCCCAAAAGTCCATAACTATGGGATCTCTGAATCCGACTCACTCTATGTGACCAAAACATTTACGCCAAGAAAAATCAGGTTTAATTCATCAGATTTAAACCAATTCGGTATTTATGTTACATTTAGGCACTCTTTGGTTTAAGATATAAAACCCATTCCTTGAATAGGGTGCTACAATTAATATTTCATTGAGATCAAAAGAACAAAACTTGTCTTTTATCAAAATGAAAAACATTCAAATTCTTACAAGAAAATGAAAGACAACTCTGCTTAAAGCAGGTACATTGTAGCAATTACTTAATACAAAACCAAGCCTCAAAGGCATCTACAAGTGAAAACCCTACGGCTGAGGCAGCATCCATAGCTCCTTCCAGACACGCAGTTCCACTTGTCCTTCCTTCAACGTTCTACTGTTGCTTAGGCTCTGCATATTATAACAAATATCAGTGCCACAACTAGTATCCAATACCTATAAGGTAGAACTTGAAATAACAACATGAATACCTGAGGAAGTAGTCTCATACATCAACTTCAACTCCTCATAATCTTCCATGAATTTAATGCAATCTCTCTTCCAATGCCCAGTCTCTTTACAGTAGCAGCACTTACCAACGTAAGATGTATCTAACTCGGGCTCAGAAGATACACGCTTGCCATGATTCAAAATCTGGACAACTTTGTCTTCACCCTTGTCAGCATTAGGTTTAGTAAACCTACCCTTCTCCATTACGAGATTATACAGGGTACTCTTCACGTTTGGCTCAACTGTCTTGAGCATATCATGCAGTTCAGTCAGCGTCTTCGTTAAGCCTTTCTTGATATAGTTCCTTTTGAACTTATCATAGCTTGACGGCAGTGACTGCAGAATGATCTCAGTTGCCAATTCTTGGCTAACTGGATAATCCAGTTTCCTCAGGTTATCAATGTAACCCATCATTTTACTGACATGAGGACTCACTGGATGATCATTTGGTAGCTTGCAGCTAGTGAGAGACTTAACCAACTGGTATCTCTCCACTCTTACCTGCTCCTGAAATTTCAATTTCAGGCTGCTGATCATCTCTATTGGCGACTCCATGTTCTCATATTGCTTCAGCAAATCTGAGTCCATGGTAGCCAATATCAGACCACGCACATCTACCGCATCATTATAATGCTTATTCCAAGCATCATATACTGCATGAGAGGCATTGGACCCGATCCTCTCGGGGAGAGCTCTCTCAAGGACATAGTCCTTTCTCTCCTGCCTGAGGACTAGCCTCAGGTTCCGCGACCAAGTCAAGAAATTTGATCCGTTCAGTTTGTCCATCTCAAGGACAGACCAGATCGAGAAAGTGTTTTGATTGTTTGTGCTAGTCATAACTGAAATTTAGAGATAAATAGAGTTTTAGTTATTTAGTTCATAAAAGAGTAATCTTAATAACTTATAAGAAAACTCGCATTGCATTCAAAATTTCTTTGTTTAACCTCATAAGAATGCAATGATTCCGAGACCTATGTTCAACTAAAACCAAAGTGGGCCACTGGCCGTCACCCGGAATTAGCTTTACTTGGTAAGCATACACACAGCTAGTTATATCCATATAACTCTCGGTTGTGGATTGGGCCCAAGGCCCAATTCACCAGATGTCTCAAGGCCCGGGACTCCCGATGGCCCAGTCAAGGAAACCAATCTCTTACAGCCAAATAATCACTAAAGTCTGGGACTCCCAATGAAATTAGTGACTATATACTACTTTACTTACGCAAAAACAGACACCTCACACTGTAAGCCATATCTGTAATTGAATAAGCGTTAAGTAGCTGACAAGATTGGGCAAGACATCCAAGCTTGATATTGGTTTTGAGGATTTTAGATTTTCTTTCCAAAAATAGAAGATTACTATTTTGGGAAACTTACTTATTTTAGAAACTTTCTAAATTTAGAAATATACTAAAAATAGAAATTTCTAATTTAATATTTTATTAAAGTTTTCGGTTGGGTCACAAATTATAGGCCCAATTCTTGGCCCAAGACCACAGAATTCCAATTGGCCCAATAATTTGACATAACCGAGTCGGTTCATTAATTCTGGTCCAAGACCAAATTAACTACTTAATCCAACTGGTTATTTACTAAACCAGACCAGCTCTAAATTATTTGGTCCAACCAAATCAAACTTAGACCAGCCTTCGGTTTAGGTTAAAATTCAATTTTGAATTTAAATCCGGTTTAACCAGAAATTAAATAATACCAATTGTATTAAATAATTTCCAGAAAACCGCGATTTGGTTAACCGCTTGAACCACCAATTAAATTGGATCGGTTCGGTTAAGTCCAAAATCAGGAAGAAACAGATTGGTCTAACCAATCAATTTTAGCTGATTTTGACCTAACTTGCGGGATTAGGCATTGCAAACAACGAATCATGATCGGTTTTTAAATCACGATTCATGACTTGTCAAAATCGTTATCCCATTAATCATTAACGATATTGACTCCTTTTGTTTGATCGATCAATAATGGACAAAACGAATCTTATGATCACTAAAGACAAAATTTTGTCCTTTTCCAAATCGTTTTATGCTTATGATTTTACGATCATGACTTTAACAAACCTTATTTCGTTCGAACATCATTCACGTTCACTTAAACAAATCTTATATGTTAATAAAGTCAACAAGCGATTGAGACATTCACATAAAGACAAAAACAAGATTTTGACCTTTTCCAATCGCTTGAACCAAAGCGATTCTTATACATTAAGAAATTAAACAAATCAATTTCTTCAAGTCATTCACATTACGATCATGTCATTAACAAAAGGACAAAATCGATTTTGAATATTATCAAACCTAACACGTCTCTTATGCGATCGTAATTCACTCATAAGACAAACATGATTTAGCGGTTATTGAAGCATCGCTAACCAATTCAATAATTGATCATGACATCAATTATAAAGCGTTTGACAATTCTAGGTTTTCAAAGTTTCAATCAATTTTACTCATTAAAATCGATTCATCAAACTAATAAACAACCTAGTATGATCCAAAAAGCAAAAACCTAACGACCTAGGCTCTGATACCACTGAAGTAATCATGTGTGTTCTTTGGTGTAATTCACAGGTTACAACCTAGCACATAATCATCTAGGATCTAGGTGATTTGCAGTTGAATCATAAACAGATCAGATTCATTACCTTGTGATTGCAGCGGATTGATCAAAGGAATGAAGAGATCTGCAAGAGCTGATAGAAACCGGCTCCTCTTAGGTATCCACACGCTTAAAAGCTACTGGATCAGGCTGCTAGACCAAGCTGGAATCAACAGAGAGAGAGAGGACGGCTAGCTCTCAAAATCGCAGATGGGGTGTTGATTGCCCTAGGCTGCGCCTCTAATCCCTTATATGGGCCCAAGGAATTATCCTAATGGCCTATTGGGATTTTGGGCCCAAGACACAAATCAGACAAAAGCCTGTATTTTGTCTGGCCCAATTCTCTGTACTAATACAGTAAATGCCTTGCATCTTACCGTATTAATTCCATTTAACTTTCCCGTTAGCTATGGTGTGTGACCCTTTGGGATCATACAATACTGGTAATAAGTCCTAAACTTATAGATCAAGAGCGGACTCTAGCAAGTCATCATGATCACCCAGTATTTATGACTTATGTCAGATCTCGACACTTATCATACTTTCTAGAGATAGTACAGTAGATTTCAGGACATTCCCAACAAGAATAATCTTCAAAAAGTCAAAACGATTAAAGGAGGGAAAGTTACCTTTGGAGATGGAGGTCATGGAAACATTCTAGGTAAAGGACAAACCAGTGAAATTGAGGTACCAAAACTAACGAATGTGTATCTGGTGCAGGAACTCAAATCAAATCTCATAAGCGTTAGCCAGTTGTGTGATGAAGGATTGATGGTCATGTTCACACGAACTGAGTGCAAGGGAATCAATGAACATCAAGAGACCTTCATTCAAGGAGTAAGGACAGGCAACAACTGCTACATGTGGAGAAATATAATGAAGTGCTTTAACGCAAAGGATAAGCTGAATATGTGGCACCAAAGGCTAGGACATATGAATGTCCGAAATCTAACTAATCTTGTGAATAAAGAGATTGTTCGTGGAGTCACTCATATAAAAGGATATGACAAGATGATATGTGGACCAAGCAATCAAGGGAAGCAAGTCAAAGTTCAACACAAGAGAGTTCCTGATATTCAGTCTAAGTCATCTCTTGATTTAGTTCACATGGACTTAATGGGACCAATGCAAGTCGAAAGTCTAGCAGAGAAGAGATATGTCTTTGTGCTCGTAGATGACTACACAAGATTCACATGGGTAAGATTCATCAGGAAAAAATCTGACACAGCTAACAGCTTCAGAATTTGGGCACTTCAGCTGATCAATGAGGGAGGAAGTGTAAAACGAATTCGAAGTGATCATGGAGGAGAATTCCAAAATGATACAATGAGAATGTTCTGTGAGAATCATGGAATAAGTCATCAGTTCTCAGCACCTAGAACACCTGAACAGAATGGTGTGGTAGAAAGAAAGAACAGAACACTTCAAGAGATGGCAAGAGCAATGTTACATGGAAACAATGTGCCAACTAGATTCTGGGCTGAAGCAATCAACACGGCATGCTACATCATCAACAGAGTGTACGTCAGAAAAGGGTCCACCAAGACACCATATGAACTGTGGAAAGGAAAAACTCCTAACCTGAGCTATTTCCATGTGTTTGGATGCAAATGCTACATTCTGAATGATAAAGATCATCTGGGGAAGTTTGACTCCAAAAGCGATGAAGGGATATTTCTGGGTTACTCAGGGAATAATACATCATTCAGGGTGTCCAACAACAGAACAAGTCTCATAATAGAGTCTGTGAATGTGGTTTTTGATGATCACTCATTCAAACAATGGGAAGGAGTAAACTCTGAAGTCGATTCTGACAATGAAGGAAGGAATGAAGTATCTAGAGGATCTAACGATCTGAGTCAGACTGATCTAATACATGACATAGTCCAACTCAAGAAAGAGCTAAGAGTTCCTAGAAATCACTCTGCCACAGACATCATTGGAGAAGCAGGAGAAGAGAGGAAAACTCGAGGAATCCAAATGGATTTTAAACCCAAGAAGAACCAGAAGGTTAAAGAACAAGTGAAAGAATCTCCAAAGACAAGCAAATAATTGCATGTTCCCCGCAATCACTCCGTCAAGGATATCATTGGAGAATCTGAAGAAAGAAAGACAAGAGGAGTCCAACTTAACTTCAGAGAAATGGTACGATTCGCATGTTTTGTATCCACTATTGAACCCAAAATACATGTGCAGGCAATCGATGATGAGTTTTGGATTGTTGCCATGCAACAAGAACTGGAACAATTTGTTCGCAATGATGTATGGGAACTGGTTCCAAGACCAGAACAAGGAAACATCGTTGGAACCAAGTGGATATTCAAGAACAAGATTGATGAAGAAGGGGTAGTGATCAGGAACAAAGCAAGATTGGTGGCTCAAGGGTACTCTCAAATCGAAGGTGTGGATTTTGAAGAAACATTTACGCCTGTCGCAAGACTTGAGTCAATCAGGCTGTTCTTAGGAATGGCATGCATCATGAACTTCACGGTCTACCAAATGGATGTGAAAGTGCCTTTCTAAACGGTTTTCTTCAAGAAGAGGTGTATATAGAGCAGCCAAAAGTATACGAGGATGCATTGAATCCTAAGCATGTGTACAAGCTAAACAAAGCTCTCTATGGTCTCAAACAAGAACCTAGAGCATGGTATGAAAGACTGACCGGTTTTCTGTTGGATCAAGGATACAATAGGGGAAGTGTAGACAAGACTCTGTTCATTCTTGAGCAAAATAAGGAGATCTTGATGGTGCAAATATATGTAGATGATATCATCTTTGGTGGCACATCACAGAAATTGGTTGATGAGTTTGTGTCAAGTATGACAAAGGAATTCGAAATGAGCATGGTTGGTGAGTTGAAATACTTCCTCGGGCTCCATATCACACAGTCAAGAGATGAAATATTCATATCACAAACAACCTATGCAAAGAATCTCCTCACTAAGTTCAAGATGGATCACTGCAAAGAGGCCAAAACACCCATGAGTACTACGGTCAAGATGACAAAAGATGATGAAGGAAAGGATGTGGACATCCAAACTTACAGAGGGATGATAGGAAGACTTCTCTATCTAACTGCGAGCAGGCCAGATCTAACGTTTAGTGTTGGAGTATGTGCACGTTTTCAGGCCAAGCCCAAGCAGTCACATCTAGAAGCTGTCAAACGTATCATCAGATACTCCCTCTGTTTCAATTTAGTTGATGTTTTAGAGCATTTTCATTGTTTCAGATTATTTGATATTTTCTTTTTTAAATATAAAAATTTAGTTTTACAATACATAGATAAGTGCAAAAGACAGAAGCATAAAAAAGCTAATGATAACAATCATTAATTAAAACAATAACTATTTATTTTTAAGTTATTATAAATCCTCCACTACCACTACTTCTTACGTCTACGTCTTTTTTTTACTGTTTCTTCTTCTTAAATGTAAGCTTTTGTTTCTTCTTCTTCCACTAAATTTTTTTTTCTAATTTTTGTTTCTTCTACTAACTTTTTTTTTTCTTCCAGAAAATCAAAATGGAAGAAGTGAAAAATGAAGAAAACAAATCTAACAATGTCCAACCAAAGGAGAAGACAACGGGGTTACAACTCTACATTACTAGGAAGTTCAATTTGAACAAGGCATTTTACGATGTAGGAGAACTTCATTCCGATAAAGAAATTGAAGATATGATAATAGATATGTTGAAGATTTATTGTCCTAACTTCTTTTAGTTTTTTTTCCTTTATTTTAGTTTATTATGATAATTTTGTTTGTGCTGAAATGTTATATTTGTTAGTTTTTTTCTTTTTTGTTCTAAACCAAAATTAAAATTTAATTTTAATAACGAAAAAATAGCTTCAAGAAAAATAAAAAAAACATATGCATATCTACTAAGCTGAATAGCTTAGTGTATTCATCACATTTTGGACTAACATAGCATCACAACTTAATTGTATGAGAAGAAGATCATTGTTCTCTAGCGTAGCTTTCTTCATATGCGGTATCTTGTACTTGTTTGATCCTCCGACTTTCATGATCTCTTGCATGCACGATTGAAGAGTTAAAACAATACGGTTCACCTTATTTGTGGGATAATTTTGAAAAGCTTCTTCTACCGCACGAACAAGATCTTCAAGGGTTTTTGGGCATTCATTATTTTGTAGCGATTGAATGGCATTAAAGAAACCGAGATCCAAAATATTTAGATCCGGCGAGTTCGGTGATTGACACATCAAACGAATATCAAAGCTATTTTTTGATGCCGCTTCTTGAAACTCTTTATCTTCACACGGAACATGTGTTTTTGAATTATCTTGTTGAATGAAAATAGTCTTCCCTCGATCTTCTCTTGGCCACTTTTCATGAATTACCGGAAGAACTTTTTCAATCAAACATGCTTTTATGTCGTTTCTGTTGACAGAACTTGATGCTTTTAGCTCTAAAGTTCCAGCATCTCTGTTTTTACTCCGTCTCTTAGCCGGTTCCATAGTAACAAATGGAAATATTCCAATTTTTCCGGAAAATACCTCTCTTCCTTCCTCATCAAACCTTGGACGAGCCATTGCCGCTAGAAACATTACTTTTCCGATGAAATTCTTACTTTTGCATGTACGATGTGGCTCTTCTCCACCATTAGCCGTTTCTATCGCTCGTTGCAAAATCCTTCGTACCGTTAGTATAGGTACCGATAATTCATGAGAAACTTCACGTATAGTACATTTCTTCAAAATTACATTATCACTTTTCTCTAACAAAGCAATGAAAATCTCCCACCTTTTTTTGTTTGAAAGAATTTTGTAAGTTCTTCTCAAAGTTGTTTCATTTTGAGATCCACCTTCGTTTTCTGTCATAACAAAAAAAAAAGTTATTTCATAATATTATTTCAAATAATAAACAAACATACACAAAATTAAGAGTAAAACAACGACAACATGATAACACAACATGAGAAATTAAACATTGGAAAGAGACAAAATAAGAGGGGAAGAAGACTGTAAATTACAAAACAGAGCATAAGAAAGAAGGAAGATTTTGTAGAGTAAAAACATAGCGTAAGGCACATAGAAAATGAATTTTCAATCATGTTATGTTTTAATAATATTGCATCTTAGAATTCCATCACGTTCTTTATATTCAATCAAAATCATAAAAATCTAATGACTAAATATGATTTAAAATCTATGAAAATAAATGCTTATAATTCAAAAGAAAATAATTAAACATATAAGAAAGAGAGCATTGCCATTAAATAAATAAAAGGAAAATAAAATTTACCTTGAGAAATATCTAGAGAATGTTCGTTGGAGTGGAATGAAAACATATTATCAATTGGAAAATCTTCATTGCCATTGTTTAAGCTTTCTTCACTTGGTGGGATTTCATTTAGATCAAATAAAAACTCACTTTCATAATTTAAAGTAGGAAAATTCAAATCGAAATTAGAAGCCATGGAGAAAATATAATGGTGGAGAGTAATTTATGTTTAGAGTTTATATAGACATGACCAAAAATTTAAAAACATAACTTGGCTCCATTACAAATATTTTGAATTTTTTGTTAAGTTAAAAATTTAGCTCCAAACCTTAAACTTTTCTTTTTTCCATTAACCAAGTTTGGAGAGAAGTAGTAAAATTTAAGATAATTTTTGGAGGGAGTAATTAATAGCTTTAGATGTGTTTAGTTGTTGAGAAGATCAAACCACTGCTTCAAAAAAACGTGCATGGTTTCTAATCATTAGTAGTATTGTCTTTTTTTAATAAACTTTATGTAAAATTTTAGAAAATAACTTTTTCTTAATAAATGTGCATTCATGCAAAATATCAACTAAATTGAAACAGAAAGAGTATGTTAAAGGATCAATTGGCTTAGGAATCTGGTACTCTACAGGATCAAACAAGAGTCTGGTGGGGTACTGTGATGTTGATTGGGCTGGGAGTGTAGATGACAGGAAAAGCACAAGTGGAGGTTGTTGATTTTTGGGGAATAATCTTATTGCATGGCTGAGCAAGAAGCAGAACTCAGTATCTCTCTCTACAGCTGAAGCAGAATACATCTCAATAGGAAGCTGTTGTGCACAACTCTTATTGATGAAGCAAATGTCTGCGGATTTTGGAATGGATTCAAGAATACTACTGGTCTATTGTGACAACAAAAGTGCCATAAGTATTTCAAAGAATCCAGTACAACACTCTAGAACCAAGCACATTGACATAAGGAACTACTTCATTCGTGAGTTAGTGGAGGAAAAACAGGTAATGATAGAACACATTGTCACTGAGTCTCAACTGGCTGATTTCTTCACAAAACCACTTGAGTTTAATCGTTTTATCACTCTAAGAAATGCACTTGGTATTTGTAAAATGTGGCGGTCTGTGAAAGTGTGCAGAACTAGTACATGCAGTGACTCTGGATGTACATTTAGCTTAGATTTAGTTTGGAGTCATACAATGAAGTGGAAAAGAGTTGCCTACTATTCCGTCATGTGTAAATCCAATACATGTTTCGTAGAAAGAGAGAGCAAAAAGATCAGTAAGAATAAGACTGAGCTAGTCAAGTGATAAAAAAACTAGCTCAAAAAAGTAATACAAAGAAAAAAGAAGGAAAGGATTTGCTCTCTCCTACAGAATAAAGGTTGAAAACTGGCAAAAGGCAAGATAAAGCAATAGGAGTGTGAAAGCTAGCCATGGAAATCTAGATGGTCAAACGCATGAATCAAGAAAAGCTGATAGTACATTCTAGTACAAGCACTATGTCAAAAAGGTACAAAAGAATTCTAAAAGAAACTTGTAAACACTCTATTCTAAAGCCAGTTGATTCCTGTGAAAGTGGTGGTCATCATAATCTGTGAGTATTCCCATTTAGTTCTAGAGTTAGTAGTGGTTGCAGTTGAATTGGTTATGTGTTAGACTACTTTATGTCTTGTGAAAGAATAATATGGTCTGTTACAATAAACCAGTTGATACAAGAAATCAAATTCGAATAAACCAGGACCGTCCGAGACTAAACCGGGAAGGCGCTAGAAAACAAAAATGGGAGATTAAAGAGTCATGGATATAGATTCGCGGCAAAAGAGAAAAAGGTATTATTCACTTCTTGCTCACTTCGAAAACCCCTAAGAAGAGACTAAGAGTGCGATTCAACCAAGCTACCATGAGCTCCGAGAGGATCAATCAGCTCAAATCGGGTCTCATATGGACCATGCAACCAAGAATGAAGCTCAATCAACTCAAATCGCGACTCAAGAGAAGTTCAATCCGCTTGCAATTGTCGTGTACAAGGAATGGAGTCTCTTCAACAAAAGCGAAGCTACGACTGAAATCCATGAAGCACCTGAGCATGAAAGGACACCAACGGAAGTTTAAATCGATGGAATCAAAACCGGAGAAACTGTTGAAGAACTCGAGTCGATAGCGGATGATGCTCAGGAGACTCACGAGGATGTTCCGGAGAAGGATAAGTTGACTGATCTTACTAGATCTGTGAAATCAAAAAGCAAAAAGAAGTCAAGGAAGATCGATCGGACTACAGATGAAGAATCAAAGAACAAGAAGAGGAAAAGCCGATAGAAATCTCTGACGAAGAGACTGAATATGATGGATACGAGTCGGCCACTAAAATCTCAGTGCACAAACAGTCAGGAAGAGCAACACGACTGCGGTCAAGGAAGAGAAAGCAAGAACCAGAGAAGAAAGATTCCAAAGTGAAGAAATCGTATGGGAGACCAATGCTAGCTAAGAAACCAAAAGTATCCCGATCCTTGGATAAAGAAAGGTACAAACTTTTTCAAACTCGTGGAATTTTGCCTGAAAGATTGCTAAATATGGAAGAAAAGGATGAATGGGGATATCTTGGACTGATTAAGGATGGGAATCTGATAACAATTGTGACCGGACTAGCTGGGTACGTCAAAGATCATATCAGTGAATTTTACACTGGTTTACCGAGTGTAAAAATTGAGGATTCTGTTGAAAAAGTGGAAGTTTGGTTCAGGGGATTCATGAATGAGCTTTCTCCAGCTGCAATTAATGAATCGTTGTGTCTTCAAGAGTTGATTGATGAAGAAGCTCAGGCTGACACTGAGGCTGAATCAGAGAACATAGAAACAATAGCTATGTATCTCAGTGAAGGAAAGAAAGGATGGAAAGAGCTCTCTGCCGCAGGTCTTCCACCTTGCTACGCAGCATTAAGTGTTCTCACAGCCTACAACTGGATCCCAACGACTCATAAGCATCATCTGTCTGAACAAAGAGCACGACTAATCTACAAGATAGCTCAAGGGATCAAAACTGATGTTGGGAAGTTGATCTTCAAGCAAATCTTGTCTCTAGGAGTGGTAAAAGAGTCTGAGTCTCGTTGGTTAGTGTTTCCGAGGATCATCACTGGTCTCATGAAGGTTCAACATGTCGCTACTGTGCTCAAAGGAGAAAAGGTGATTGCTCCAATCTTCTACAAGAAGGACTCTCGATCTGGGGAAGCATTCATCAAGACTGAGGAGGCCAAGCCTGTCAAGAAGAAAGAGGTTATCAGGGCTAGTCCAAAGAAATATGCACCACTTCGTGCCAGCTCCAATGCATCAGCACCACGATCCTCGACTCAAACAATGCAGGAGATAGTGAGTCTTGAATCAGTTCGTGTACCAGTTGGAAGCTGTAGCCCTCGTGCAGCTAGAGAAGCGGTTGCAGACACTGCCAAAGCGCTCCAGACCTTCTCTGAGGTGATTCAGCGTCTTCTCCGAGCCATGCCAGGTAAGAATCTCTCTCCAAAATAAGCTCTTTAGCTACTAACCGTATATTTTTAACATTGTGTGCTCCCAAGCAGGGGGAGATGAGGATAATGGCTAAGTTATGAGCACATGATTATGGGAGAGTGAAGCCGATTTAGTTTAATTTGCTTTTGGATGTTTTTTTTAATCGGTTCACTTGGGAACAAGTCTAGGATTCTGGGGGAGTTGGTTTTTGTAGTACGCTGATTATGTCATCTCGGTTATGTTTTGGATTGCAAAAACTCTCTTGTTGAAACTCACGTTTGTGTTCATGAAACAAGTATTTAAGATTTGAGAAATCTAATTAAAAATACAAATGTTTAGAATGCGACTTGTTCTTTGTGTAGTATCCTTATTTCTTTGCAGTTGCTTGAGAGACATACAATCCTAAAAAGGGGGAGATTGAAGATGTATTTGAGTCACTTCATGTATCAGTCAAGGAGTAGCTCAAGGAGTGATACACGAGCAACGTGTGAAACGCTGTTGAGGACTTAGCGAATTGACTTGATCGAGAGCTGGAACTGAGGTGGACAATCCAAGAAGTATGGCTGAGCTGGACATGCATCTTGGAGAGTATCTAAACAATAATTAATAAAGAGTAAAAGAGATTCCTAAATCTTAAGGTTGTTAGGATTCTTGTGTTTTTTAGCTAACTAGGTTAGCGATCCTATCTTGTATAAATAAGAGAACTTGCGCCATGTATAGGGCAAGTGTTTTGACTAAGAAAATTTGGGAGAGCTCAAGGTGATTAGGTATATATCATTGAGTGTGAGAGATTAGATTGAGAATAGGTGTTCTTGTAAGTTCACAAAGTTCAATCTAATAAACACAAGTTTTTCAGAGAAATCGTTTGAGTTAAATAATTTTTATTTTGAAAAACACATAGCCTTACATTTTCATATATTGCAATTTCAATCACGATACTAAATTTCTTTTGCGGTCAAAAATTATTTCGGATGCAGATCATAACATTTTAAACACAACATTTGACCGTAGAAAACTGCGTCTCCTAAACAAACACATTTCAAACACAACTGCAACTCCCTTTCATTTGTTAAATTTTATAGATCGATGTGTGCATACAAAAGACAGGCGTTGTTTCTGCCCCCCCCCCCCCCCCCCCCCCCCCCCAAGTCATCCACTTTTTAAGGTTTAACATATCTAATAAAATACTTATGAGTGCATGTACTGATTAGTGATTATCTGCACATTGAAAAAGTTATTAAAATAACCAGATTATCTTACTCTAGCTAATATTAGTACCCTTTTGATTATCTTACTCTAGCTAATATTAGTACCCTTTTGGTTCTAAATTAGTTTTGTATAATAGACGTTTCTTTTCCTTTGGTTACTAACTTACTATAAAAATGAAATTCATATAGAGACTAGATAGAGTTAGCCTAGATATTGACTAAATTATCGACTAGAAAATCGATTGTATTATGTGTCTGAAGTTTTCTTCAGTCTTTTTTTTTGTAGTTGGATCTACTTGACCTCAAATTAAACGTACATGTAAATGAAAATTGATCAATACCACTACTGAAAACGATCGGATTACTCATAGCTGCCTGATTTAACATTTCAATGGTTTTTGCAATTAAACTATGTTGTGATCGTTCCGGTGTTGTCAATATCGTGCGACCCTAAATTTTTATATTCTAAGCTATTTCCTATCATCTTTCTGCGAAACTACAAGTATACAACATATCAACATACGATTCCAACTTTTCTAAAATTATTTTAGGGAAACTTAAATATAAAGGTTATACAGTTTCATGAATTCTATGGCCACAAAATTATACTAATTTCTTTTATTTTATAAGAAATAAAATATTAAAGTTGGTTTTCATGTATGTTGGAGTCAAAATCTTCTCGACAAAAACAATAGCTGAAAGTGTGATCAATAATCGGATATGGACGTTTACCACACTACATGTAAACGAAACTTCGTATGATTAACATTTTATACGAAACACTTCGTATCATTGACGTTTCATATGGATAACTTTCTATACGAAATGAACAAAATCATTTAGCCGAACGTCTGGACGGATCAATCGGCCGAACATATAACTCGACAGAATCTGAGTATACGCGTAAACATTCAAACGAACTATTCGAAAATTTCGGGCTCAACCAGCTCGGACCAGAGCTGTACCATCTCAAAAGTTCTGAACTGAACCAGCTTGGAAAATCCGAGCAGGTCCCTTCTTGTTTTTCGAGCTGAGAGTACCCCTTGGGAGATTCCGAGCTGAAAGTACTCTCCAAACCTTCCAAACGTGTACTCTGCTTAGATCAAATGTTTGGACATTTGCCGAAGTCTTTCTCTCTGAACGTGGGACTAGCCGCAAACCATCTTCAAAACAACTACTTATATGTTCCTAGCCGTTAAACATGGTTGCCGGATAAATTTATAAGAAACACGATATTGGGTCTAACCCGCAAAACTCGTATTTCCGAGACTTTGAGTCGGATCATGACATTCCACCCTCAAACGGATCGTCCTTTTTTGGTCCACTCGGAAAATATGTTCAGTTGCGGAAGGAAAATCGAAAAGAATGGAAAGATAAATTCAAAGAAAAAAAAGAGAAGATATCTCCGAACAGAAGAGGAAAATCCGAAATGAAAGGTAAATCCTAACAGAAATTGAATATACGATAATAGGAAGATTTCTGGTATCGACAGAGTTTTGACTCTCGCAATGCATGGTATATTTGCTATGGTATACATTTCGAATTTTCTTAATATCTTTATTCTTTGATATTTAAAAAATAAACATGATTTTCTGCGATTTTATTAAGAATATTGCAACTTTCTTTTGTCATTGGAATATTGCAATAACTGGAAATTATTGGTATTGAATTATTGATCATTGATTCTGGATATTGATAATTGATTTATTAACAAGAATAAATTTTCACTGTTAGCAAAAGATTTCTTTGAACTATTTTTCCAATGAGATTCTATGACGGAAACCTACAATATATTCAGACCAAAGAAAAAAAAAATCCTACAATATATTAGGGACATAAGTTCGATATCGGTAATTGAAATGAATCATTAGTAATATATAAAGGATATGAGTCACTCCACTTATCATCGATTGGTTTTAGTCCATACATCTTAATATGATATTAGAGTCCGATCCATGCAGTCCAACTCGATCCGACCCAAAGTTAGTCCGTCGATCCAAGCCCGGACATTTCAAAATTAGTGTTCAAAGAACCATTATTTCAAAAGAGCATATTATGAACATAAGTGTCACATAAATAGTTGAAAGAAATCATTAATAATATATAAAAAACATATATAAATCACTACACTTATCAATAATTGGTTTTAAGTTGGAAATCCATACACCTTAATACAATATGCTAGCTATGTTTTACCTTTTTAATGAATATGCTAGGTATGTTCCTAGAAGATAATGAACTCATTACCTTTCTTGGCAGCCCAAATTTCAGCGTTTTTAAAAGACAATTGTGAGATGTTTCATGTTGGTTGTCAGCCACAAACTGGTTTGAACTGTTCGATCTTCTATGTCTTTGTTTTTCACTCGAGTTCCTTTGTGAATGCTTACTCTATTGTCTAATGGTGTGTACCTAATGTGTAACCATTTTCTTATAAAAACATCATTAGTGTTAAAAAGGTAATTAATAGGGTCGCAAATTAATGAAAAAATAATTTCTGAATTCTGAAACATTAAGTTTGTCATTATTGTTCTAGCTTTAAAACTCCAATATTTCTTCAGCCGAATTATTGACGTGTTCTTACGCTTTTCGGCTAAGTGCTCTATTATTGTTGGATTAGCGGAAGCCACGTTTACTTTGTCGAGTTAATATTAAAAATTATTTATCTATAAACTCAGATATATATATTTTTTTGTCAACAACTCAGTTATATAATTTGTGCATGCGTCACATAAATTATACTAGTATTTATATAAGTGTACATTTCGCGATTTTGTAAAAAACTCTAATTTCTCTCGGGCTCTATTTTCAAGAAAGCCTCCTCGCCTCCTTTTTTGTTGAACTGCGCTTCTCTTCGGCAGCCGGGCTCCTTTGTCGGCGCTGAGGAGGTTTTTTCTTCTTTGTTTAGTCTTCTCTTTTGGCCTCCTCTTCCCTTGTTTCCTGGTCCTCTGCGTCGGTTTCCGGAGTGTGTTGCGCCGCCGGATTTCGTTTGGAGTCGCGTCTGGGCGTGAAGATGGTTCTCGGTCGCCGATCTCCTCCCTTCCATTTATCTGCGGTTAGCCTCTTGGCTTCTCTCCTCCAAATCTTATGGTGGCTTTGTCTCGGGTCGGTGGCTTTTGAGGTGCTGCTGACGGTGGTTTTAGTTTGGATTCGATCTTTTGCGCAGCTCTCGGCTTCGTCTGTCTCGGTGAGCTTGCTCCCTTTTTTGCCGTGGCTTTAGTGGTCCAGGTTTCAGATGGGATTGAGTCTTTAGTCTTCTAGTTTTGTGCTTTTAGATCTGGTTTTAAGTTTAGATCGTTTAAGTTTTCTAGCTCATCTTAGTTTCTGCAAGTTCTTTTCAGGATCTAGATCTTCGGTCTCTCCTTTGGTGGTCGAGGTCTTCGGTTTGCTGGTTTGCTCGTTTGGTTATTGTGGTCGGCAGCCTTGTCTCAGCTTCCTTTGTTCACAAGCAGCTCTTAGGTTCTTTGCTCACTCTATGCTTGGTGAATTGTTCTGGGGTTGTTTTTTTCCTGCTTCTAGTGGTTCTGTCTCTATGTTTCTAGAGAATGCTTTTCCTATCTTCTAGTTTCTTCGGTTTAGTTCTTGTGGTGTCCTTCTTATCTTCTGTCTGCGGACAAGGGTTATCCTGCTCTAACTTTAGGAATTGGAGCTGCGGATTTTCTCGCATCTAGTCGTGGTTGATCGAATGGTTACAAGCTTTTCTCCTTCGTCTTCCTCGGGTTGTCTGCATACGGTCTCTCGTGGCTCCTGCTGGGCTTGAGCAATATAATGTGAGCCGGTAGATATGCCCCAATAAAGTTCGGCTTTGGATGCTCCTCTCCTTTCTCTCTTGCTTCATGGTAGACAATGTTGATTGGATGTCTTGTTTGCTTGTAGATTTCTATTTGTAGTTGGGTTGCTCTTTCTTTGGTTCTGCTATTGTCTTCGAGAATTCCCATTATCCGTCGGCTTTTGATTCTGGGAGCTGTTTGTTTTGCTCGTTGGCTTTGTCTTTGTTTCACCGTATCCGACCAACGTATCCTATCCAATATATCCTTCTTTCTAATATAATCAGTTAGTGTTAATATATATATATATATATATATATATATATATATATATATATATGTCATGACTTTGTGCATAGTTGTTAGATTTTGAGAGATTAAGCTTGAGAGATTTGAAAAATGAGAGAGTTTGAACAAGAGAAAACTGGAGAGAATAATTTCCCAATGTCTATTTTCTTCATTGGTGGCTGCAAGGCATTTTAAAGGATACAAAGAGAACCAAGTCTAGACCTAATTTGATACAAGACAAAATAGACAGCATGTCCACGACTTTGTATTCTATTTTACAACTGTAATATATAATAGAATCGTGATGACATCGTCGATTTCGCTGACATCGTCGATGATATCATCGATTCTATTCTATCATCGACGATGACATTGTCGATGATAGAATATAAATCGTCCAGACTTCACTCCAGACTCCATGTCGCCGACACCGTCGATGACACATGTAGTTCAGAATTCTTTTCTATATCCATGTCGCCGACACCGTCGATGACACATATAGTTCAGAATTCTTTTATGTATCCATGTCGCTGACACCGTCGGTGACACACAAACTCAGGATTCTCTTCAACATCCATACTTTCCACATTGATACTCCATGATCAATACTCCCCTTCAAGTTCAGACTTTGGAATCACCCTAAAGACTGAACTAGGAATGATCATGGCAATACCTCATTAAAAACCTTGATATGGAAAACCACATGGGACAAAACCATATCAAAGGAAAAAGAGTATGCTGCACATGAATCATGGAAGTTCTAATCATGAGTAGGGAGGTCTACAAGTCCTAATTTGCTAAAGATATGATTGCAAACTTTGAGACTTGCAGCCTTGGTGAAGATGTCTGTTAACTGATCTTCACTTCTTGTATAACAGGGTAGGATGGTTCCATCTTCAATCTTCTCCCTGGTCTTGTGACAATCAATCTCAATGTGTTTAGTCCTTTCATGGAACACAGAGTTTGTGGCTATATGGATCGCAGCTTGATTGTCACAATGAAAGGTAATGTGACATGATTGCTCAATGCCAAAGTCTTTAAGTAGAGCCTTCAGCCAAGTTAACTCGCTTGTGAGCTTCCTCATCGCTCTATACTCAGCTTCAGCACTTGAGCAGGAAACAACCTTCTGCTTCTTAGTCTTCCAAGTCACTAAGCTCCCACCAATGAAGGTGCAATAACCGGTTGTGGATCTCCTATCACTCTTGTCACCAGCCCAATCAGCATCACAATATCCAACAATCTCAGTGCTATCATTCTTACCCATCCAAATGCCTTGTCCTTGAGAGCCTTTGAGATATCTAAGTATCCTTTCTATCATGCTCCAGTGGTAGATAATAGGTGTTTGCATGTGTTGGCTTACTTGATTCACAGCAAAACAAAGGTTTGGTCTAGTGAGTGTAAGGTAGGTGAGCTTCCCAACCATTCTTCTGTATAGGGACACATCCCTAAATTTCTCATTATCTGATTTCTCCCCCTTCCGATTGACTTGGTAGCTATATTCAAGAGGAGTTTTAGCTATCTTGCTGTCTTGCATTCCTGTTTCTGTCAATAAGTCCTTCACATACTTCCTTTGAGACAAAAACAGGCCATCTTGAAATCTGCACACTTCAATTCCCAAGAAGTATTTCAACTCACCAAGGTCTTTGATGTCAAATGAACTCTTGAGAAATGCTTTGGTGGATTGGATCCCTGATTTATCACTGCCAGTAATGATCAAATCATCAACATATATAAGTACCACAACCACGCCTGAAGAGATCTGGAGAGTGAACAAGGTATGGTCAGATTGGGACTTCTTGAACCCATGATCCATAAGAGTGTGACTCAACTTGTGTTACCACGCCCTTGGAGACTGTTTCAAACCATAGATAGCTCTTCTCAACCTCAACACTTCCTCTGGTCTACAAATGTGTTCAAGACCTGGTGGTGGAGTCATGTACACCTCTTCCTCAAGCTCTCCTTGTAGGAAATCACTTTTGACATCCATCTGCCATAAATCCCATGAAAGGTTGGTGGCTAAGGAGAGAGTTACCCTTATAGTGTGAAGCTTAGCTACTGGTGAAAAGGTGTCAGTGTAGTCTTCTCCATAAGTTTGAGTGAATCTTCTAGCAACCAAACTTGCTTTGTACTTCTCTATATCCCCATTGCTCTTATACTTTATTGTGAATACCCATCTAGAGCTGACAGCCTTCTTTCCTTTTGGTAAAGACTCCACATTCCAAGTGTGGTTCCTTTCCATAGCCTTTTTCTTATCAATCACAGCATCCATCCACTCCTTGGTGTCTTTGGCCTCTTCATAGGTTTTAGGAACATGATTCATCTCTATCTTCCCAGGAAAAGCGCAATGACTTGATGGCAACAAGTCAGTGGAACACACGGACTGGTTGGGATGGGCAACAACCTGATTGTTGAAGTAGAATCTTTTGTTGATCCAGATTGATGGATCTTTCTTTTCTCTAATGCTTCTTCTGAGTTGTTGGGCCGGTTGAGCAACTTCTTCTACAACCATCTCTTCTTCTTCATGATGAATAGTCTCCCCATCATTCATATTCAAGTTGTCTTGATCTTGATTATGCGGTAGAACTTCCTCTTGATTTTGAGTGGGATCTTGATTAACTGTCACTGGTTCTTCCTCTTGCATCTCTTCTTGATGACTTCCTGTTTCTGTTTCCCTTTGTCTTGGTACATTAGGAGAGTCATTCCCCAAATGATCCAAGAGAAACCTCAGACTTGTAGAAAGGCCAGAAGGTGATTTTGAGAGGTCTTTCAATCCTTCCCAATCTCTCTTTTCAAAATAACCTTTTCTTTCTATGAACTTGACATCCCTTGAGACATAGGTGCGGTTGTTGATTGGATCATAACATTTTTACCCCTTTTGAGTAGTTGAATATCCAAGGAACATGCACTTGATGCTCTTAACTTCTAGCTTGTTTTTTTTATCACCTGAATTGTGGACAAAACACACACACACACCCAAACACACAAAAGTGTTCAATAAAAGGTTGGGTTTTGTTTAATACCTCAAATGGTGAGATGTCTTGGAGAACCTTTGTTGGAATCCTATTGATAAGATAGCAAGCTGCTAAGACCGCATCTCCCCAAAATCTTTTAGACACATTAGTAAGAAACATCATGGACCTAGCAACCTCCATGAGATGTCTATTCTTTCTCTCGGCCACTCCATTTTGTTGAGGTGTATGTGGACAGCTTGTTTGATGTGGATTCCATGTTTGTTCAGGTTAGCTTTGAATCTTTGACTTGTATACTTTCCTCCATTATCTGATCTAAACACTTTGATCTTTGCATTAAACTGATTAGTAATATAATTTTGAAAGTGAATGAAAGCTTCATAAACCCTATCTTTAGATGGAAGCAAAGTGAACCAAGTATATTTCGATTTTTCATCTATGAATGTCACAAAATATTTGTTCCTATCTCTAGATTGACAAGGTGAAGTCTAAACATCATAATGCACTAGATCAAAGCAGTTTTCATAGATAGTAACAGACTTAGGAAAGATAGTTCTACAATGTTTGCCAAGAATACAAGCTTCACAAGTTGAATGATCAAAGTTAACATTATGCAACATTAAACTGAGAGCACGAGCATGAGGATGTCCAAGTCTGGCATGCCACAAAACATTTTGATTAACAGAAAAACAGGAATTGAAAGTTAAGGAATCCGAATTGCTTTGAGAAGTGTCTTCAAGGAGATAAAGCTCATCTTGTGTACCACCTCTTCCAATAACCTTTCCATTCTTAATATCCTGAAAGCAAATTTTATTAGGCCCAAAAATAACATTGCAATTCAGGTCTTTAGTAATCCTTTTAACCGACATCAAGTTAGACTTAAACTTAGGAACATAGAATGCATCACTTCCCTTGTTAAACAGTCTTAACTTTACTGTTCCTACAATGGGAATACCTTGACCATCAGCAATAGTTACTCTTCCTAGAGCAGGTTTGATGTGTTTTAACAACTTAGCATTACTAATCATGTGGTGAGATGCTCCTGAATCTACTACCAAATTCTGATTAGTTTTAACAAGAAGTTTATGAGACAATAAAGTGATACCAGAGAGTTTAGAGGCATAAGCCTTGATGAGGTCCTCCAAATCACTCCTCCTCACATAATCAATGTTGGTGATGAGGGCAAGCTCTCCTCCTTGTCTGGATGAAGTCGCCTGCTCATTCACAGCTTCTTGAGAGATGTTGGCCCTTGAGTCTTTGAACTTGGATGGTATGACAGTAGGCTTCAAGCTGGAGTTAACTTGGACTGTATCTTCCATGGATGCGGTTGAGGAAGCTTAAGATCTGAGATTGAAGATGGGTAGAAACAGAGAGAGAGAATGAAGAATCTGAACTGTGAGAGTAATAAAATGAAGAGAGAATAAAGAGAATCAAGAACAATAACTCTATTGCTCTGATACCATGTTAGATTTTGAGAGATTAAGCTTGAGAGATTTGAGAAATGAGAGAGTTTGAACAAGAGAAAACTGAGGAGAATAATTTCCCAATGTCTATTTTCTTCATTGGTGGCTGCAAGACATTTAAAGGATATAAAAAGAACCAAGTCTAGACCTAATTTGATACAAGACAAAATAGACAGTCTGTCCACGACTTTCTATTCTATTTTACAACTGTAATATAGAATAGAATCGTCATGACATCGTCGATGTCGCTGATATCGTCGAAGATATCATCGATTCTATTCTATCATCGACGATGACATTGTCGATGATATAATATAAATTGTCCAGACTTCACTCTAGACTCCATGTCGCCGACACCGTCGATGACACATGTAGTTCAGAATTCTTTCATATATCCATGTCGCCGACACCGTTGATGACACATATAGTTCATAATTTTTTTTGTATTCATGTCGTCGACACCGTCGGTGACACACAAACTTAGGATTCTCTTCAACATCCATACTTTGCACATTGATACTCCATGATCAATAATAGTGACCAAGAACTGTACCCTAATCATTTATATTAATATTATCTCTATGTCATAATCCATATTTAAATTTGGTAATGTGCGTAAGTTATTGTAGACAATGAAACTTTTTTGTAGATATGATAATTGTGTAATTATTGTTGTTTGTAATCATTTAACATGTTATAACTTCAATTGCATCAACTTTTATTTAATCAAATCCTTTTACCTATAATTCACTAGCAAAAACTCTTAAAACTGCCTATCTATCTTTGTGACATGTGTATTATGCTGACATGTCCTTCTCTCCCTTTTTGTAATTTTGTTTGCATTTTTTTCCCGTTTACGATAACCTTCAGCTTTTTTTCGACTTAAAAAAGAAAAAGGAAACATATTGTTCTCCTCCACCAAGCCACGATCTCCACTTTTCTCACCACTCCTCCAACTCATTCCTACTAAACAACGAACCCTAATAATAATCTCTTCCCCAGTTTTTAGTTTTATATCTATTGTCTCTTTCCTGTAGAAAGACAGACTGAAAAAAGCCCCTTCCCCCTCAACTGATTGAAGGTAAATTTCTCACCCTTTTATTTTTTAGCTTCTATGCAATTTCATTACTGCAATTGATCTTCTTCTTCTCGATGAGAAGGTATCAAATTAGTTACTGTAATGTAGTATTAACATTTTTTATTGTTTGCTTATTGGTTAATCCCTCCATAAATATTTGCTGGGTAAAAGAAGCAGGCGATTAGTTATGCCCCTGAGATAATAAGTCCATGTATTTATTCATTTTTATGTTGTTCGATTGATTATTGAACTTAGCTTTTAGCTGTGTTTTCAGTTTAACAAAGCTCTATTAATAACTCTTATGCATTTGTGTGGTTTAGCTGTGTTCCCACAGTCCTAGATGACACATTTAGTATATTAACGAATCTGCATTTGTGTGGTTTAATAGTTTTCCATTTTCTAATGTCATTCTCGATATGAAATTACTAAATAATGTCTCATTTTGAAACGGGAGATAGGAGTAATGATGACAGTGTATTCATTGGTTAGTTACTATCCCTTTCTTACTTTTTTCTGATATAAAATCAACTTAGTGATCATATTTATTTGTTCAATCTTTATTTCAGATATTGTTGGTGAGATTATTGGGATAATGAAATTAAGATGTTATCACTTCTAATGGTAAAACTAAATTACTCAATCTTCAATTTAGAGATATTGGGTGAGTTTTCTAATAACTTTTTATGAATCCTAACATTTGATTATGAATTTTAATTAATACTTTTATTTTTCTATTAAATGTTTAATTAATTTATGACATAATTTTAATTTAAAAAAAAAATTGTAACTAAATAATTAGTCCGTGCAAACGCACGGGCCATAACACTAGTGTGTGATAACTTAGTGGTAACACAAATGATTGATCTATTTGTATTTTTGGTACAAATATATATTTTTAAATTAAAATATTTAAAAATTGATTATAGTCTTATAGTAAAATATATGGACAAAATCTAGAATTTTTGCGGTATTGAAAAAAAATATATGTAAACATAACACAAACCAATTGTGTGATAGTTTAGAAGTAGTACAAAAAAAAGGTTAGTTTTTTTTTCCCCCCAAATTCATATTCTAGTTAGTACGAAATCCTATTCTTCAAAATATATAAAAATTGATTGCGGTCTCGTGAGAGATTGTGAATATAAGATCCAGAATATTAAAGAAAAAAAAAACATAACACAACTTACATTTTCCAAATCATAATGCCATGCTACAAAGAAAGGGGTAAGTTTGTGGAGAAGAGTCGAAAGGGTAGTTGGAGTGGAGAGGTTTGAAGGGTTGCTAACGTGAGCGCCTTGACTGAGGGCTATTATCGTCAAATTTTGATAAAGCAAAGTCTTAACAACCATTCTTTTCCTCCAACGTGTCACGTTCTATAACAAATACTTTTGACTTTTGTCATTTGTGGATATCTATTTTAATATTAAATCGCCGTGGCAACGTCTATTCATGTTCACTAAATTAGTGCTTTTGTGTTTCCAGTTTTAAAATAATCTTGTACCATTTTTTTTTTTTTGATGTTCAAGACTTCAAAGTATAAACTTATGTAGACTGAGTTTGAGTTTGAGTTTGAGGACAAAAATAAAATCAAATAATCAACCACTTTTGAAAAATAAGACAAAGTAACTGGATAAACATATTAAACAATATAGCTTATGATTTTGTTTGAGCAAAATCAGGATATTAGTGTTAGACAACTAATTGATTAAGCAAACAAAAACCACTATGACTATTTTTACGGTCACTAAATAATTATAGGATTATTGTTTTTAAATAAGTACATTGTTTTCTTTTTAAAAAGCCACCTTAGTTGTGGTTAGTAATTTGATACCAATCTATATAGAAACAATGAAAAATAAGAGAAGAATGACTTAAAAAAAAACAAATTACAAAAAAATAAATTACAAAAAAATAAATTTAAAGCAATTTAATATCATATTTTAAAGATTTTAAATTTTAAAAATAATAAAGATCATTTTGTACTTTTATGACCAAAATAAAAACCAATAATATGAAAATTCCGATTATTATTTAGTTAACTTATACCTAAATTTGATCTTATATAATATTTAGGGGTTGATTGGAAGAGTTGTGGTTTTTATTTTTTTGCTGTATAAATTATGATGTAGATTTTTTTGCTTTGGCTTTAAATTTAATTGAGGTAGATTTTTGGCTGTGAAAATATTTTTATTTTTCAAAGCTCAATTTTTTTGCTTTGCATATTTAGCTTTGTACAGCCAAAACAAAAAAAAAATAAAAAATAATAAAAAGCTTTGGACAGAAAAATATTTACAAAGCATGATTGGATTAGATTGTATGCTTTGAAGAGAAATTAGGCTTTAGAGAGATTCTAAAGCCATTACCAATCACCCCTTAGTCACCATTTTGTTTTTTTTCTTCTATATAGTTTATTTTTAACCAAACTTTTTTTTTGACAACAAATTTTGTTTTACAACAAAACTTAAAGAATTGATAAATGATCTATCTGAAGTAAACAATTGGATAATTTGATCACGTACAGAATAAATTTGAAGTAAGTATTTACTTCATAGTTAGATTTGATGTGCCTGATTAATTACCATAAGCAATTGATATGTAAAAGATGCAATACCTTGATATGTAAAAGATGCAATACCTTAATGGTAATTTTCCAAAAATATAGGGGTACATTCAAATGAGCGTTTTATGAGGCAGATGATAGCAACGTTGTTTCCGCGACCAACATTTTTGAGAATATAGTATATTTTATTATTTAATAAAATCATTAATATAATTCAAATTCGGACCCTTTTTTTGTCTGAGCAAAGAAAAAAATTTGAATTTTTTTTGTTGGTCGAAGAGAAAGAGGGGAAGAAGAACAGAGGATTATTCATTACTTCTTTCCAAAAAAAAAAAGTAAAAGTTGCATCCTTTAGAGAGAAAAATCATCATTTTCTCAGAAAAAGGGAGAATCTTAGGGTTTAAAATTTCTTCAGGAAACAATTCGTTGCATCCTGTGTTTCCTCCAAACAAACTAACCCGAGAGTCTCTCTGTCTTGTCTCCATTGACCTTGTAAGTTCCGCTCTTTTTTCCCTTTCAAATCATTTTCTCTTCTTCGTTCCGTGCAAAGATCAGGTTTTTATTTCCCATTTAGTCATGTTTCTCTTATTTTTTTTCAATATCTTCTCCCCAAATCTCTTACCAGAAATGGAGGAGCCTCGAGATTTTGAAATTTCTTGCGTCTACAAATGTTGAGAGATTCTTCGCTGAATTTCTGATTTTTTTTTTTTAGGTTTTTGTTCCCAAGAAGCTCTCTCTGGTTTCGAGGGACTATGCATGGTTAACGAGGCGTGGGATTTTTTTCTTGGCTTCTGCCCTCCCGACGTTCACTGCACCGATTTCAGAAGTTTAGGGTTTATGAAGCTCGGATTGCGTGAAAGGCTTGTCGGTTAAGACTACAAATATCTGACTTTGTGGTGTTGGGTTTGTCGAATTTTGTCTTCTGGTGATACATTTTTGGGTCTGATTTGAAGGAATGATGTTATCGGCGTCTCCGAACACACTAGCGAAAAGCTCGCTTGAGGAGATGCTTGAGTCTCTCCGGAAGAAAGACGAGTGCGATCGGCCTAGAGATATGCCGCCGGCGCTTCCTTCTCGGCCTAATTCCAGGGCGCGTCTTCCGTCGGCTCGCCGGTCACTTCCGGCCAAGTTCAATGTTTGCAGTGTCATGGAAGATCAGAACCAGAACGGGAGTGTTACTTCTGGGCAGCCTGCGAAAGAAACTGAACTTGAAAAGAAAGAGGAAGGGAAGAGGAAAGAGAAGGATTTAGGAGTTAAGAGGAACAGTTTTGGAAGCAAGAAGATGAGGACTGCTCATAGCTCAGAGACTCCGTACGCTGCAGGGAAAGAGGGGGAAGGTGTGAAGATGAGTGCTGCAAAGGTTAGTCCGGTGGAGAACGCGGAGGAGCAGAAACCTAAGTGGAACGATAATGTTGAGTATTTCATTAACAAGGTAAATAGATGATGCTATCGCTTGATAACTATTTATAAGCTCTGTTCCGAGTGAAGGTTTATTATTATTAATCTTGTAGGGAGACCATCTCAGAGGTTGAATGATACAGTTAGGGCTGAGAGATCTGGAATAAATTTTTTTAGTGGTGACTTGAGAACTGAGATATTGGAATTTTGTGAGTGAAAAGCCTGAACTTGGGTGTTCTGTGGAAGCATATAGAGATGAAGAGGCTTAATAGGTGGAATATGTTTGTGTTGGTAAATAGCTTGATTAGAGGTGTCTTACTTGTGTTTAGTTTGTTTGTTTTTTTTCCTACTTATAAATGATTGAGATCTAGACCTTTATTTTTGGAAACTCGTCGTTACTGTGTTTGTATTGTAATTTTAGGAACTTCGCGTTTGGTGTCGGGTTGCAAATGGGCAGTGGCAACTGGGGAAGATCCAGTCTACTTCTGCTGATACGTCGCTTGTTATCTTGTCCACTGCAAACGTAAGACTGCCTTAATGTTGTTGCATTTTCCATATGATATTGAAGGGTTTATGCGTTCTGACTATCGAGATCTTTTGATTTTTGTTGCTATCAAAGGTTGTGAAAGTGTCTACTGAAGAGCTTTTTCCTGCAAACCCAGATATTTTGGAAGGTGTTGAAGACCTTATACAGCTTAGCTATTT
Organism: Orychophragmus violaceus; assembly: GCA_030180135.1. Lineage (NCBI taxonomy): Eukaryota > Viridiplantae > Streptophyta > Magnoliopsida > Brassicales > Brassicaceae > Orychophragmus > Orychophragmus violaceus. The sequence continues at coordinate 24,934,522 of CM058238.1, forward strand.
AAATGAACCGTCTGTTCTTTATAACCTTCGTGTCAGATATTCGCAAGACGTGATTTATGTGAGTTTACTGCAACATCTTTGACTCTTCTGAATTCTGATTAGTTTTTCACTTTTTTTGCCTAGTTCTTAACTAACTTCAGCGTTTCTCTCTGTATAGAGTAAAGCAGGGCCAGTGTTGATCGCGGTCAATCCGTTCAAGAATGTTGACATTTACGAAAATGATATCATCTCAGCTTATCAGAAGAAGGCTGTGGATGCTCCTCATGTTTATGCTGTGGCGGATGCAGCTTATGATGAGATGATGAGAGGTGAGCGGACACATTTATAGTCACGTATTTTGTATTTAAATAATTCGAGAAATCTTAATTGGGCTTCCAGTGCGTATCTGGCGCTTACACTTTGAACCTTTGTACATGCAGAAGAGAAGAGCCAGTCTATAATTATAAGGTAGGAGTCTATAATCTGGCACTCTGAAGTTGGGATACTTTTGAGTGCTTTTGTGTTTTTCTGATATTTGCATCAACGGCAAATTGATTATGATTGTTCTGCAGTGGTGAAAGTGGAGCTGGGAAAACTGAGACTGCGAAATTTGCAATGCAGTATTTGGCAGCTCTTGGTGGAGGTAGCTGTGGAGTAGAGTACGAAATCCTAAAGACGACCTGCATACTTGAAGCTTTTGGGAATGCTAAAACTTCAAGAAATGCTAATTCTAGCAGATTTGTAAGTTCCCTATTCCGTCAAGTTATCATTAATGTGTCAACCATCAGCTAGACCGCCATATTGTAAATTGAGAAGCTAAACAGTATATCTTAACTGGCGCAGGGTAAACTCATAGAAATTCATTTCAGTGCTATGGGAAAGATATGTGGAGCCAAACTTGAAACTTGTGAGTATAATCTGAGAATCCATACGATTGTTTGTCATGTTGTTTGAATTTGGAGCTCATTTGTTTCTTTTGTCTTCTTCTCTATGTTTTGCTAACTACTCTTTGGAATAGTTCTTCTAGAGAAGGTAACTTTGTTTCCGTTGAAAATCTTTATCATTTGATTTTCACTACTTAGCCGTCGGTCACTAATTTGGTAGTAGTATCCTTTGACCAGTCAAGAGTGGTTCAGCTGTGCAATGGCGAAAGATCCTACCATATATTTTATGAGTTGTGTGCAGGTGCTTCGCCGATTCTCAAAGGTAACATTACAAACTGAAATCTCCAAGATTTAATACTGTTATCTTAATTACTTGGCGGCATATGACTTTCTTTAGGTTTTTTTTTTTTTCTGAAGTAGAACACAAACAGATATAAAATATTGCTTAATCTGTCTCTTTGCTAAACAATATTTTCAATGGTTTTATGTGTAGAGAGATTGAAGCTTAAAACAGCAAGCGAGTATACCTACCTGAACCAGAGTGATTGCTTGACTATCGACCGTGTTGATGATGCTCATAAATTTCGCAAACTACTGGTAATCATTTTGTTTCTCTTTCCTGTACTTGCTTCGGTTTCCGTAGTTACGATGCCAAGTATGTTATGTTTCTACTTTTGTAGGAAGCTTTTGATATTGTTCAAATCCCTAAAGAGCGCCAAGAGCGTGTATTTGGATTGCTTGCGGCAGTGTTATGGTTAGGGAACGTATCTTTCAGAGTTACTGACAATGACAATCATGTGGAGGTGGTAGCAGATGAAGGTAGAATGTACTGTCTTAATTCATCAAAAACTGTAACTTGGTGATGCTTGCTTATCACTTGGTTACTTTTCTTTCAGCTGTCACCAATGCCGCTATGTTAATGGGCTGCAACCCAGACGAGCTTATGGTAGTTTTGTCGACCCGTAAACTTCAAGCTGGTACGGATTGTATTGCTAAAAAACTGACATTGCGGCAGGTAATGTTTAATAGTCATCAGTCTTGTTATTATTTTCATATACATCGATCATAAGGTGATGTATGAGTTTCTTTACCGTTTAATCTGCAGGCAACCGACATGAGGGATGGAATATCAAAATTCATTTATGCAAACCTTTTCGACTGGCTTGTTGAGCAAATAAACACTGCATTGGAAATCGGTAAATCACTTACAGGGAGATCGATAAGCATCCTTGATATTTATGGGTTTGAATCATTTAAGGTTAGTAGTAGCCATATATGCTCTAGATTTTTGTTAGTCTCTACTCTTTCTGAATCCTACAATGATGATCTGTTTCACCTTGGTTTCAGAATAATAGCTTCGAACAGTTCTGTATAAACTATGCAAATGAGAGATTGCAGCAACACTTCAACCGGCATTTATTCAAACTAGAACAAGAGGTAACTTTTATACGACAATGCGTGATTTCTGCTTTAGTGTTCCATTCAATATTATCTTCTCTGCTCAGGAATATGAAGAGGATGGAATTGATTGGACTAAAGTCGAATTTGAAGATAATCAAGAGTGCTTAGATCTAATTGAGAAGGTAAATTAATGGCCACCAAGCTTGTATTCGCTTTCCATTTTATTTTTTTTCTCCGGAAGGAAAGTGATATATACTGATTTGCTCTACGCTATAAGGACATTTCTTGATGTTGTAAAAAGTAATATCTTGCATGTGTTTGGTTGTGCAGAAACCCATTGGTTTGTTGTCTCTACTAGACGAGGAATCAAATTTTCCGAAAGCAACTGATTTGACCTTTGCCAACAAGCTCAAGCAGCACTTGAAGACCAACTCTTGCTTTAAAGGAGAGAGAGGTCGAGCCTTTAGAGTTAATCATTATGCCGGAGAGGTCAGTTGTTGCACTTGGTTCAAAAACCAGTCTCTGCATAGTGAATATGTTTTATGTATATCTGATTATGTGCAGCTTTTCTTGTACTTATGGGGGTTTTCTTCGAATTTTAATTGTTTGTTCACAGGTTCTCTATGATACAAATGGGTTTTTGGAAAAGAACAGGGATCCGTTGCCTGCTGATCTTATCCATCTTTTATCATCATGCGACTGCCAGTTACTTAAATTGTTTTCTACTAAAATGCGTGACAAATCTCGAAAGCCACTTATGTTATCGGACTCCACGAATCAAACTGTGGGGACGAAGTTTAAGGTAAAGAGTCTTGGATTATGCAGTTTCGTTTGCAGTTGCAATCTTCCATAACTCACATCGCATCCCTCATGGTTAATTACCTCTAACAGGGTCAACTTTTCAAGTTGATGAACAAGTTAGAGACCACAAGTCCTCACTTCATTAGATGCATAAAGCCGAACTCGAAGCAGCTTCCTAGAGTTTATGAAGAGGATCTCGTCCTACAACAGCTTAGATGTTGTGGCGTGTTGGAGATTGTTAGAATATCAAGATCTGGATATCCTACTCGCTTGACACATCAAGCATTTGCAGGAAGATATGGGTTCTTATTGTCAGACAAAAAGGTCTCTCAAGATCCTCTTAGTGTATCAATCGCTGTTCTAAAACAGTACGAGGTTCATCCTGAAATGTATCAAGTTGGCTATACAAAACTGTACCTCCGAACTGGGCAAGTAAGTAACTCTTTACGCAGATATAGAGGCTATTTCCTGATCTTATCGATACGAGTCTTATGCGCCTCATCTTCAAATTTTTATAGATTGGTGTCTTTGAAGATAGGAGGAAAAAAGTTCTCCAAGGCATAGTGGGCTTACAAAAGCGTTTCCGTGGTTACTTGTCTCGTGAATATTTCCAAAATATGAGAAACGGAGCAGTGGTACTTCAGTCATATGTACGAGGTGAAATTGCCCGAAGAATGTTTAACATTGAAGCAAAGATCCATGCGGATTCTGTTTCTGAAGCAAGCACAGAAGAATTGACTGCAGTCTTACACTTGCAGTCTGGTAAAACCATTCTATCTTGTTTGCTAAGTTTATCTAATTTGGAATAGGGGTTATAAGGCTCATCATGCATTTTCTCTTTTTTTTGTTTGCAGCGGTTCGAGGATGGTTGGCTCGAAAACGATTCAACAGTATGCAAAGACAGAAAGAATTACTTAATGTGACGAGGAAAGCGGGCAGGAGGATTTCAGAAGACAAGGTACTTAGTATCAGAAGAAAGATTGTCCACTTCTGATTCACTATAACTTTCGTTTGTAATGTAGGATATGTCGCTGGAGCAGCTCCCAGTTCAACCATCAGCTATGTCTGATCTCCAGCAGCGTGTTTTGAAATCTGAAGCAGCTTTAGTGCAGAAGGAAGAAGAGAACACAGCATTGAGAGAGCAGTTGAGACAATTTGAGGAGAGATGGTCAGAGTATGAAATCAAGATGAAGTCAATGGAGGAAACATGGCAAAAGCAAATGTCATCGTTGCAGGTTAGTTCCTCATACTTAGACTGATTCTTGACACAATCCGAAAATACAGATGATGAAATGTTCCAACTTTGGATATTTCCTTTTCTCAGATGAGTCTCGCGGCTGCTCGAAAGAGTCTAGCTTCAGAGAACATTGCAGGTCAAGCAGGAGGAAGACAAGACACATCGATATCACCTTTCGGTTATGACTCGGAAGACACAATGTCTACTGGAACTCCCGGTGTAAGAACTCCCACAACTAAGTTCACTAACGGAAACACTCCAGAACTCAGAATCAGAGAGCTCAATGGAAGTTTGAACGCGGTTAATCATCTCGCAAGAGAGTTTGATCAAAGAAGACTCAATTTTGACGAAGATGCAAGAGCTATAGTGGAGGTGAAAGGTGGACCGCAGGCAACTCCAAACGGGCAGCAACAGCAACATCCAGAAGATGAATTCAGGAGACTGAAGCTAAGATTTGAGACATGGAAGAAAGATTACAAAGCTAGACTAAGAGAGACTAAAGCAAGACTCCATAGTGATAAAGGTCGTCACCGGAAATGGTGGGGCAAAAGAGGCTAGGTATTTCCAGCACTCTCTTAGGTTTGTTGTATTAGTATCACAATCCCAAAATGTTAGATTGAGAGCATTGTAGATTCAGCTGAGAGACTTGTATTTGTTTTTGAAACTTTTTCTGTGCATAGCAAATAGAGTATTGTAATTTGAAAGGAACAAGAAAGGTTATGTTCATATCATTTCAAAGGAAGGATTACATCAAGAATTAAAAATCAAGCTCCAGGTGCAAACTTTGTTGCGAAAGCCCAAGCATTGTTAGCAACCGGGTTGTCGAGATGGTCAAGGAGATTCTCCAAAGGACCTTTTCCTGTAACAATGGCTTGAACAAAGAAGCCAAACATTGAGAACATAGCCAACCTTCCATTCTTGATCTCTTTCACCTTGAGCTCAGCAAAAGTAACTGGATCATCTGCTAGACCCAGCGGGTCAAAGTATTGCCCGCCCGGGTACAAGTCATTACCTTCGCCAACACCATCAAGACCGTTGATGCGGAAACCTTCAACTAATCCCATTAGGATAACTTGGAAGCCAAGGACGGCTAAAATGCTTTGGGCGTGGACTAGGTTTGGGTTGCCTAAGTAGTCCAAACCGCCTTCGGAAAAGATTTGTGAACCGGCTTTGAACCAGACCGGCTCTTTGAAGTCAACACGGACCCATTTCTGAAGAACTTCAGGGGTTATGCAACCAAATGCTCCCAACATCGCCCATCGCCCATGGATCACCTGTGAATGATGATTAGTGATCAGGTGTTTACGCAGTTAAATTTTGAGTGAGTGAGAGTTAGAGACTAACCTCAAGAGCTCTGTTTTTGGCAAAGGCTTCAGGGTCTGCGGATAAACCGGCGGTGTCCCAACCATAGTCACCGGGAAACTCTCCGGTGAGGTAAGACGGAGTTTGGACGGAAAATGGTCCTAAGTACTTCACTCTGTCTGGTCCGTACCAGAGATCATTCCCCTTCACATGTCAAAATGAAAAATAAGAAAATCAGACAGGAAGTAAGATGAAACCTTAAATATGAGAGATTTAGGACAAAGAAAGAGACCATGGTGTATTTGGGAGATCCGAGAGAGACAACATCACGAAGAGGGTTAAAGGTGGAGCCTTTAGTCTGGCCAAGAAATGGTGTTGGTCTCAGAACACTGCTTGAGCTCGTGAATGTTGAAGCCATTGCTCTCTCTCGGATTGAACGTTTTTTTCCTCTGTGGTCTTGTTCTTCTTCTTTGCTGTTTGGTGAAGAATTGATCTCAGGGAGTGTGACTTTTAAAGTAGACGTTTTGTGGATGAGAAGAGAGGAGGGAGAATCAGAGAGTGGATATAGATAGAGAGTGAGATGTTGGCATTGGCCAATCAGGAAACAGCTTTGGATTTGAAGTATCTAACTCCATCTCTTTTTTATCCATATTTCTTTTGTCCTCGCCTACTAAGTTTTTTCCTTTTTTTATACAAAAATGTAATTACTTTTTGATTTATAGAAAGACTCAAATCCGATTTTTTTGTATACATCATAATTAAAGATTTTTTTTTTTAAAATAAAAACGTTTCAGTAATTTAACATCGAATATATCATTGGAGACATTGTTAAGAGAAATTATTGTACTAACACTTGAAATTTAAAAAGTTAAGGTTAAAATTTGGGATCAAGATAACTTTATTTGTTTTTATTAATAAAAAATATTACATAAATGCTATTAATATACATTTTTCACATTAGCAAAAACGCAACTTAACACTTATTTACAAAAATACTACATTTCTCTCAAAATAAATCAGCACAGATTTTTCAAATAAATCACCAGTTTCTGTTGTAAATTTATTTTAATTGCAGATTTTTTATAAATCTGCGCTAATTTATTTTTATTTGTTATGAATTTATTAATTTTGTTGTAGATTTATTTATATCTGCAATACATTAAAATATTTATAAAAATTACTATAGTGACATTAGATTGCTGCAGATTTTTAAACATGTCGCAGATTTGTTATCTAATGTTACATATTTATTAATTTTCTGCTGGCGTGAACAAATTTGTTGTATACGTGTTGCTGATTTTAATTTACAGTTTTAAAAAGATAAATTTGAATACTAGTCATGAAGAATTATTTCAGTTGTAACATTTGTTATAGAGTTTTTTCTAATGTTGCAAATTTGTTTGTTTATCTTACAGACTTGTTGTTTGTTATATATTTTTGTCAACTGTTTGTTATATATTTATTTGGAATATTTTTTTAATTAAGTTATTACCTCACCAATATTACGTATTTGCAAAATGTTACAAAATCTTCAAATTTTGATATTTTCTAAAATTTTAGGAACCATTTTATAATTTTTTGTATTAAATTTTTATTTTCAAAAAACCAACAAAACATTTCAACTAATTTCTTATGTAAATAATTTTAATTATTGTTTCAAAAAATAACCAACATTTTTTAGCTAGATTCTTATTTAAATTATTAGTTTATTAAAAATATTATTATGTTTTTGTTTATTTGTTTTTAAAACAAAATTAACAATCAACCAAATAAAAAATAATTTGCATGGATTTCTTATTTAAAAATTATATATATATATATATATGTATATATATATATATTTAAAAGCAATTTAACAAACAAAAATGATATTTTGTATTTAAATAATTTATTTAAATTTTTATTAGGTTATTATTTTTGAAAACAATTTAAAAAAATATCCAACAAAATGTTATATTTTATTATTTTTTACTTTGTTCATTTACTTATATAAATATTTTTATATTTTTATATTAGTTATTTATTTTTGAAAAACGAAATTTAAAAATCATTTACCAACTTATTTAACTTTAATTTTTTTTTCTTCTCTTAAACTAAAAAGAGTTATATAAAAGAATTAGTTGAATTAGGAAAATATTATAGCAAATTAAATTACTTAAATTAGCTTGTATGACAATTTAATTTTTTGGCAAACAAATATATGTTACTATGATAAAAAATAGAGAACAATGCTGTTATAGTAACTATAACCAATATTAGTGCTATTAAAACTAATTTTCAGGTCTTTACGATCAAGAAAAAGGAGAAACTTAAGTTATCACTAACTTTGAGCTAAAAACTAAAAGTATCAGAAACTCGAGTAAAAATGGTGACATTTTTTGTAACACAAATACCAAACAAATATATATTTTCTTTGTGAGGATATTGTTTTTTAATTACAAAGCATCCATACAGCAATGTAATCATTATTAGTATTAGTTGTCAAAAAAATTATTATTTGTATTAAATATATATCACGTCTGTGGCTTGTCTCGAGACTATTCTCTTAGGGGTGAAGTCTCTCCGGTGAACATCTCCACATCCTGATCGTCCTCGCACGTTTGGTTGAACAATGCTCCGAACAGACGATGACTTCGACACACACCTCAACAGTACCGGCTACCTTATAGGCGCTCACCGCAATATACATTTCAACATAGACCTCAACGGCACACATCACAACATACATCCAGCACACATCTTGCGGACAGTAGCACCACTGAGGTTTGAAGACATTTACCCCAACCTGCAAAGAGAAATTCAATCTAGATTAGGACCGGCGTAGAAAATAAACGAGGATATAATGTGTGCTTGAAAAAGTCTTTACCATTTTTATAAATTTTTGCAAACACTTTGATTTTTTTTTTTGAAAACACGGTTTTTGGGTAAACAACGAAAGCTGATCCTCCAAGATAGAACTTGAGGACCTTAACCTAGGCTCTGATACCAATTTGTAACACCCATCTCCCGGCGAACCGGAGACGCGGCGTTCAGGCACCCGTCAAACCTGATTCGGTCCGAACGGCCCGCCTTTCCAACTAGTCCCAGGAACCCGGGCGCTTTCTTCATATTCAAATCCACCAATGACATCACAAGACCGATCAATCCCGCATCCGGACCTGTAAGCAAAGGGGGACAGGGAAAAGAAAAGAGGACTGAGTAATTGTTTCAAACACAATTACCCAGTGAGGGCAGATTTAAGGAACCCACGATCCCGGCTTACGCCACACAATTACGAGTCACAAGTCCTAGACTAATATCACCTTGGAATCACGCCCGAAGGCATCACCACACAATTCTAAGTCCATTCGTGCTTACCAGACCCCACATCCCTCACACTCCTGGACACCTACAACCCGAAGCTCACACAAAATAGTCCAAAACTCAACAACAACCCGAAGCTCGACAAATGGTAGGGAGATCGCCAAAAACCCCTCGCGACGATACGAAGGACATGCACAATCCTGTGATACGCGTCCTTCCACTCAAAATCCTTTCGGGGGCCCTACCACAATTCCACTTCACACATATCTATCAAGCACAAGCAACATTTTCGATTTAAGCGATAACCTAGCAATTCTACGTTCTTTCAATCAATCACATCGAGTACTCAACTATCCCTACTCTACCTAGGAAAGACAATATTAACAAAGGCGTTGATTGTCCGGAATTAAAATAGAGCAAGGGAGATCGCAATCGGTCTTCAGCTTGGCCAAAGAAGGGGCAAAAGTGTAATTTAAGAGTTCCATCAGCCCGAACAGACATCAGATCTGGAAAGAGGACGGAAAAAGAAGTGAATTTACTTTCGTTTTGCTCGAATCGGGTTTAGGATGAGGTAGTTACAATCAATTGAAGTTGTTGACGGAAAGTCAACGGTCCAAGTCAAAGTCAACCGGATCAATCCATTCAACCAAGATCCAGACAAACCCAGTGAACCAGGCCCAATTGCATATCCAGCCCAATTGCCTAAACCGATCCTAAACCAACTAAACCAGAGAATTGAATTGAAATTGGATTAAACCATGAATTAGAATTAAAAACCGGATTGAACCAGTTAAACCGGAAATCAAATTGAAATTGGAAAAGGGATTGGACAAAACTGGGTTAGACCAAACCAAACTGGTCAACGGGTTGACTTGGTCGAGTTGACGCAGCTGGACCGAGTCGACTCGGTCGCCGGCGAGTTGACTCGACGGCGGTCCGACGGCAGACGGCGGCAACACTCCGGCGGATCTCCGGCGATGGCGGCAACTCCGGTCGGCGGTGGCGCGTGGCGGCGCATAACGGCGGACCTCTGGCGGCGCGTGAAGACTCCCGGCGGCGCGTGGGAAACCGGCGATTCTTCCCTTGGCGATTGAGGGCGCGTCCGGACAGCTATTGAGGAGCGGTTGACGGCTACGGCTTTGTCTCGTCGAGAGGAATGCGATGGGGGTTTCAGATTTCCCATATTCATCATGGATAAAAGATATAGAGGTTTTAGTGTTCGGGTTTGGGGAAATTAGATCTGAAAACAGTGTTTCGGGCCAACGATGGAGGAGCCCTAGATCTGGTCTCTGGAGGCGGTGGCTGCGACAGAAGATGGACAGAGCTTCGCTGGAGATCTTGTTCTTCATGATTTTCTAAAAGAAGAGGCACATCTTTATAGGGTGAGATCTAGAGTTTTTGGAAAAAGATAGTGGGCTTTTGGGCTTGGGCTGGACTTTCTCCTTCTTTTATAAAAAATTTAAAGTGGGCTGGGCCAGATCCATTACAATTCTCCCCCCGCTTAAAAAGAATTCGTCATGAATTTTGTGGCGAGGGATCTCCACTGCAACTCTTCACCAGCAACATTCCACAAACTTCGCCGAACAGAAATTGAATTTGATCGCTTTCTCGCTTGTAGAGTCTTGTCCTTGATCCTAGGATACTGCTTCTCCCCTCCCTTATTTCAAACCACGCTCTGGAGTGTCCTTTTCCTTGGTATCAAACCAACAACAGCTCTCAGAATACAACGAATACGCCACATGCTACCGCCCATGTCCATTAGGGTCGGTCTCCAATCTTGATGAGATGGTTTACATTTCTGGCTTCTATTGCTAAAAAGAAGTCTGCTACCACATTTCATTTTCCGCTTGAGCCAACGAGTTATCGTCTCTGTCCTTGAGACTGGTCAACACTGTCTCTTAGCAACATGGCAAAGGGAACAACAAATGCCATTGCTAATTCTTCAAACATTTAGAAATAACACTCATTCTTCGAGTGGTTCTAAGACTTGAACGAGATGCTCCGCTTCCAATCCAATCATCCACAACGGTTTCCTTTACCGTGCCACAGTGTATCATCCACTTCCAAATGGATTCTCTATGACGGTTTTCCATTACCGTGCGCTATGGCGTTGATTGTCGCACATGCAGACATCCTAGCTTATCCTTAGTGAACGATGAAGCTAACCATGTCCATTATGGCTAATTGACTTGTGGGAAACAACCCACCACGCTTCCGCTGCGCACTCTGATTTCCAAACCGTCTTCCAATCTGATTTCCAGCTCGAGGTTTCCTACCTTCCGATCCTGCTGAGGTGTTTTTCAAGCGCTATCCTTTGGGTTTCCTTCCCCATTAAACTCGCCCTCCTTTTCTCTCCGGTTTCTAGGCACTTCCCAATGCCCCAGCTCCGCCTTCCCAAACGCTTTTGCGATCTCCTTTCCTTCTTGAAGAGCTCTATTAGATGCTCGAGTAATCCATAAAGAACTCTAAGGCAGACCATTTCCTTTCCGGTTCCACCGTTGAATCTCGAGCCCGCCGTACCACGAATATCTTCTCCAGCTTCCAGCTTGATCAGACTTCAAACGAGCCGTCCATAACTCATTGAAGTTGATGTCACAAACCGATTCCAAGATTCCCTACTTGGAACAGATTTGGACAGTTTCCAAATGCTCCTTGTGCACCAAACACCACAAAAACTCTTGCCGCTTACTCCAATTCAAACTCCGCCGCTTCCTATGGCTTCTTGGCAATCCGGTCTTTCCATCGACCTCTTGCAGTCCGGTCTTTCCATCGACCTCTTGCAGCTCTTGCAGTACTCCTTGCAGCTTCTCCGACGCCTCTTGCAACTCTTCTAGCAATTCCTGTAACTCTTTCAACTCTCTACTACACTCCCGCAGTAGTCTCTTCGGTGAACGTCTCCACATCCTGATCGCCCTCACACGCTTGGTTGAACAACACTCCGAACAGACGATGACCCCGACACACACCTTAATAGTACCGGCTACCCTGTAGGCGCACACCGCAATATACATCCCAACATACACCTCAACGGCACACATCACGACATATATCCAGCACACATCTTGCGGGCAATAGCACCACTGAGGTTTGAAGACACTGACCCCAACCTGCAAAGAAAAATTCAATCTATACTAGGACCGGCGTGGAGAATAACCGAGGATATAATGGGTGCTTGAAAAAGTCTTTCGCAAAGTAACCATTTTATGGTGGGGAGCTCGCCAAAACCCCCTCGCGACGATACAAAGGACACTCACAATCCCGTGATACGCGCCCTGCCACTCAACACCCTTTCGGAGGCCCTACCACAGTTCTACTTCACACATATCAATCAAGCACAAGCAACATTGACGGTTTAAGCGATAACCTAGCAATTCTACGTTCTTTCAATCAATCACATCGAGTACTCAATTATCCCTACTCTACCTAGGAAAGACAATATTAAAAAGGACTATCGTCCGAAATTGAAATAGAGCAAGGGATATCACAACCAGTCCTCACCTTGGCCAAAGAAGGTGAAAAGCGTAATTTAGGAGTTCAATCAGCCCGAACGGACATCGGATCTGGAAAGAGGACGGAAAAGAAGTGAATTAGGCTTTCATTTTGCTCGAATCGGGTGTAGAATGAGCTAGTTACGATCAATTGAAGTTGTTGAGTGAAAGTCAACAGTCCATGTCAAAGTCAACCAGGTCAACCCAATCAACCCAGATCCAGACCCAAACCCATTGAACCAAGCTCAATTGCATAACCAGCCTAATTGACTAAACCGATTCTAAACCAACTAAACCAGAGAATTGAATTGAAATTGGATTAAACCAGGAATTGAAATTAAAAACCGGATTGAACCAGCTAAACCGAAAATCAAATTGAAATTGGAAAAAGGATTGGACCAAACCGGGTTGGACCGAACCAAACTGGTCAAAGAGTTGACTCGCTCGAGTTGACCCAGCTAGACCGAGTCGACTCGGTCGCCGGCGAGTTGACTCGGCGGAGGCTCCGGCGACGGCGCTCCGGCGGATCTCCGGCGACAGCGGCAACTCTTGTCGGCGGCGACGGTGGCGCGTGGCGTCGCGTGACGGCTGACCTCTAGGGGCGCGTGGGAAACCGGTGATTCTTCCCCTGGCGATTGCGGGCGCGTCCAGACGGATATTGAGGAGCGGTTGACGGCTACGGCTTTGTCTCGTCGAGAGGAATGCGGTGGTGGTCTCGGATTTCCAAGATTCATCACAAATAAAAAGATATGGAGGTTTTAGTGTTGGGGTTTGGGGAAATCAGATCTGAAAACGGGGTTTTATGATTACCTTCAACTCCAAACAATGGAGAAGCCCTATCTCTGGAGGCGGTGGCTGCGATGGGAGATGGGTAAAGCTTCGTCGGAGATCTTCTTCTTCATGCTTTTCTAAAGGAGGAGACACATATTTATAGGGGGAGATCTAGGGTTTTTGGAAAAAGGTAATGGGGTTTTGGGCTTGGGCTGAGCTTTCTCCTTCTTTTATAAATTTTTTAAAATGGGCTAGACCAGAACCATTACAAGTAATAAGGACATTTTTCTCAGATGGTTATGAGTTAAAACTTAGTTTTTTCCTTTTGGGTTTGTTGGCAAGATTATTACTACTATCATTTGATGTTGTTTACTCTCTTTTTAATTAAAAGTTTTGAACTTGGTTGATATTTCTGTTGCTTCTGCAATTTGCAAGTCTTTGATTCCATAACGTATTTCGTGTTAGACTATGCATCAAGATTCATTAGTCTTATGTTCAACTTTATCACATATCATTATCAGGCAATCCAAATTCTGATTCTTTATTATAATTGCACTGATCTTAAATGGTTGATGGGTCATTGTGTTGATAATTAAATGAGTTTTACAGTCGTGAAACCTTATCGTATAATTTTAGTTTAGTGCTTTGGCTATTATGATTATGACGTTTGTTTGTTTGCTTATCTCTCTTCAGTGTTATGCTTGTTTGCTTATCTCTCTTCGTTGTATTGTAGGAATGGCCTGGTGCTAGAAATTACAGAAACAAGATGGTTTCTAATATGGAACTGTTTGAAGATGAGTTCGGTGCTATTACTGTAACTGGGGCAGAAGGATGAAGTGCCCAAAAAGGAGAAACTAATTTATATTTTATAGATGGTCCAGAAAATGAGGAGGATGAAGTTGAGCCTGGTTATATGCAAGTGTCAGGAGAAAAAACACAAACCAAACCCCAGTCTTCAAAACCAAAGAAAGCGTAAGGAGGTTGATCCCGCGATAGAGATTACTGCTGCACGCAATTTAATTCTGGAGCAGAAGAATAAATTAGCGGCACATATGGTGGAACGTGAGGATCGATCTAGTTTAGCACGGGTTGTGGAGATTCTTAATAATTTGCCTGGAGTAAGGAAGTGGTCAGTATTCCACAGTGCAGTGATTGATCATCTTTTGGATAGTGTAGAAAACCGAGAGGGTTTCATAGCGTTTCCGAGTGACGAAGATAAGATAAGCTATTTGGAGCACATGACTGGAAGAAATCTTGATGACTGATTTCATTTTGTGACTTGTTTTGTTTTGTCTAGTATTTGGATTTATGAAATGGTATGATGAAAGCTTGATGACTAATTTCATCTTTTAGTACTTGGTTAGCATGTTGTTTTTAGTACTTGGTTATTAATATGATATGCTCTTTTTGTTTAGACTATCAACGTTTATGAATATGATATGTTTTGACTTTACTTCGATTCTCATATATTGTTATAATAAACTAATATGTTTTTATTCTCGTCATTTATTTGTTTAGCAGGTTTTAAGGTGGTTGTTAGATGATGATGATGATGATGATTTTGATTATATGAGTTTGCTTAATTCGGAAAGAATGATCCATAGAACTGATCGAGGTACAAGATGGCGCCATGTTCAACAACTTGTGAATTGATCAAATCAGCGATATTCTAAGGATGAACCAACAAACTTTTGGAGATTTGTGTAGGATGCTAGCCTCCCGATATGGATTGCAAGAGTCTAACAATGTCTTTGTTGAGGAAAGTGTTCCAATGTTTCTTGAGATCGCTGGACAAGATAAAACCATACGGGTTATTGCTGATAGATATCATTGGATACAATAAAGGAAGGTTGATGAGGTTTTGAGTGTTCTTTTGAGGTTTGCAGCAAATTCATTAAAACATGAAGAAGGTGAGTTCGCAAGAGTAAACCCAACTTTGAGAAATAATGATCGATATTATCCGTTCTTTAAAGATTGTGTTGGAGCACTTGATGGAACTCGTGTCCCAAGTTGTCCCCCTAGTCGTAATGCAGATGCATATAGAGGTAGGAAGCATGATCCTACAATGAATGTTCTTGCTATATGTAACTTCGATATAAAGTTCATATATGCATATGTTGGTGTACCATGTAGAGCACACGATACAAAGGTATTGACCCACTGTACGAAGAATGAGCCTTCTTTTCCACATCATCCAAATGGAAAGTATTATCTTGTTGATTCCAGATATCCCACTAGGACAGAGTATCTTGGTCCGCATCGTCGCATTCAATATCATCTTTATCAGTTTGCTTGAGGAGGTCCGCCTACAACTACTCGAGAGTTGTTTAACCAAAGCCATTCAAATTTGCAGACAGTGATTGAGCGTACATTTGGAGTATGGAAAGCAAAATGGAGAATTTTAGACCGTAAGCATCCAAAATATGGGATAACTAAGTGGATCAAGCTTGTAACTACAGCGATGGAACTACATAACTTCATACGTGATTCACATCGAGATGATTATGATTTTATACGCTGGCAGGGAACATAAGAATACAATACTCATGGTGATGATGGTGATGACGGCAAGACGACGAAAATGATGATGATGATGGTGGTGGTGGTGGTGGTAGTAGTAGTGGACATGCTTTGTATGAGCCGACCGGTGATAGAGCTTTATAAGCTTTGCGTGACACTATCACAAGTGAGATGAGTAGAGGACGTCGACTACAATATTAATTATTTGGTTTTATATTCTACGTGGACTTATTTTTATTTTGCTATGTAATATGACATTCATGTTTTTGCCGTATTTTTCTTAATCGTGCCAACTTTTATGTGACTTTTTCTTTATAATTTTATTATGTATTAATCACATTTTACTTTATAATTTTGTTATGAGAGTTTATAATTATTTTTTGCTAACTAAATATTTTCTAAAAATGTGAAAATATTTTGTTGTACTGATTTTTGTTTGTTAAAATTAAATAAACATTAAAAATATAACAAACATAATATTAAACTGATCTATCTATTAATTTTAGTAAAATCAATTGCGGCGATAACTAAACGAACAGTCTTGTGATCATCGCAGCGATTGGCGCAGCGATGAACAAACGAACAATTTTGCGATCGTCGCCGCGATAGATAAACGAACGGTCTTGCCATCATCGCAGCGATCAGTTGCACGATTGGAAAACGAACACCATCCAACGACTATAAAATCGCAGTTCCAGTCACAGTCGCAGTCGCAGCGACTACCAAACGAACATCACCATTCTTTTTATCAGTAAACAATCAAAGACTAAATACAGACATCTCAGATTCTCTTTGATCGCTTCACTGTTCTCACTTTAACTGGGTTCTATTTACACTGCTGAGAAAGTTCGAGATGTTGATAAAAAAAATTAAGAAATTTTCTGGAAACAGTCTAGTGACTGAATTGGTTAATGGCTTTCGGGTTATATAGTCTGTTTTTTCTTCTTCTTTCTTCTAGCCATTTTGAAGTACATTTTTGGACTCTATCTGAGAGCTGCGTATTATTGGACACTGACTAGAAGAAAAGTCTCTAGTGAGATGTGCAAAACTTCATTGAAACTTTGTCTTTCCATGTTCAGTATTTAACCAAAAATGATTGATGACCTCAATGCTTTAAGCATTCATTATTCTGTTACTAGATCAGAACTTCGACATTCCTTAACGCATATAAGTATTGAATAAACACACTTTCAGCACTGAATATTGGCATCTCTACAATTGTTATTTTTATGTTCAAGAACCAGAGTCGTCCCTACAATTTAGAGGGCCGCAAGCTAAAGGAAAAAAGACCGATCTCCACAAATTCATAATTAAAAATTAAAAAGTAACTTAACCATTCATAATAATCTAATTATAGTTATATTAAAAATTAAGAGTAAAAATAAGTTTTCACGCAAGAAAGAGAGAAAAAAAAAACACAATTACATGTGATGAGGGTAGAACCCTAAACCTATGAAAAATATTCTTGACTTATACCATTAAGTTAAGGAAACTAATCTGTATTTAAGGACCGGTAAAAATAATATAGTCTCAGAGGGCTGTAGCCTCAGCTTCTTCTGCATCTACCACCCGACGGCTCTGTCAAGAACTGAGTGTCAGTGTATGCTTGACAGGGGGATTTGAGTGATACACTTCGTGTCCTGGTTTGATGCATGCACACCCATAACCACATTGTATTTGTTATATTAGAATATTCAATGACCAAATAAAGACTGAGATATGGTTCAATCTTTCAGGTAGATTACTCTGGATTTATGACCGAAAGGTTTGGACAGAAATATGTGATAGGTCGAGTTTTAATCCCTATACTAACTGCAAGTGCACAGTGATGTAGTTGTAATACTTAGGGTATCGAATCCACAGGGACTCCGGTCAACGATAGATTATAAAACAGAAGAGATTAAACTAGGTGAAAGTAATGAGAAAGCAGTAAATCAAGCAAGCAGAAAGTAAATCAAGCGAGTTGTGAGCAAGGAAGCGAAGCGTTAGGTCAAGGGAGTTCTCAGGAAATCAGGAACACAGGCAATCAATCAAGCGGGATCTAATTAAGAACTATTCTAGAACTCAAACACATATGTAGAATTAACCAACTGTCGTTGCGAGAATTCTCTAAGTCTAAGTGCAGCAATTCAAATTCCTTTGCAATTACTAACAGATTAAACCAGCTTTAATTCCAAGTTCGATATTTTCACAATCTAATTAAACCAAATTCCTTTGCGAGTAATTAATTTGCTCATCTAGGTTCTTTCTAGCTAATTAACCAACTGTCGTTGTATCAATCAACCTAACACCATAAATCTGGGTAGCTAATTCAGATTAAGCAGTAAGAACAATCCTAGATGAAGAACTAACATATATGAATCCCTACATATTTATTAACCTATAATTCCATGAAATCCCTAATGAGAATCCCTAAGCCTAACAGGTAATCTACTCAGACATGTTCATCGAAACAGAAGACATCATGAATAGAAAACCAAATATTATAAAATCAAATGAAGAACTGGGGTTCAAAATCCTCTCTCTTTCGAGATCAGGATCAGCCCCTAACTCTCTCTGAAAATAGAATAAAGCGTAAGTAAAGCGTAGCCTAAAAAAGTGGCTAAAAACCTTAATATATAGTCTAAAACACGTCTGGGGGCCTTTTTGCAAGTCTGAAAAGTTTCTGGGCAAAAACTGTAATTTCTCCAAAATGCAGATTTTTGGACGCAGAACTGCAACGACCGTTGCACAACGACCGTTGCAAGGCGAAAACGCAACCAGTGAACTCTGTGAAGTCTTTAAATAGTGCAGAATTGCTCCAAATGTTCCCAAAACGTCCAATTAGGCTCCAGATGTCCTTAAACCTGTAAAATACCTGAAAAGATTCCAAAACACATAGAAAGACTCGATAACAAAGATATATACTATAGTTAAAATCCTTAAAATCCATGGTATATCAATATGTGATAAAGTACGTAAAAGTTAGTTACTGTAACATGATGTTCACCATTCTTTCTTGAATGTTGGTTAGCTTATGACAAATTCTCAAACACTTTCAGATTGCAAATCCGTAGGACGTTTTACCAAAGCTTTTAAGTAAGGGTCGGAGCGAAGGTAGAGGGATTAGAATACCATAGTGGGACCATGTTATTGCGTTCTTGTCTAGTGTGATTTAGTTATCATATATTCTACTCATGAGAACCGAAACCTGCAAAATTTAGAAGCCTTAGTTATAAGTTTACTTTTATGATTTTAATTCATTAAACCCATTCCAAAAACAATTTAGATTTGGTTTAATTAAACCCCAAACACTTACAAAAAAGAAATATTAACCTTGACCTATGATTGTTTAACTTTTTTTTTGGTCAACGATTGTTAACTTTTTTGGATCCAATTTTTCAACCTGATTTTCTCCACTCTTTGACCCATTTTTAAAATACAAGTGATTTCACACATTCTACACGTTTTTGTATGTAGAGCTCTATTTAAAAAAAAAGTAGCAACTGTAGTGAAATGAGAATCGGAAATAATCTAACACCATTTAAAATACTCGTCAATGTATAGTGAAATTACTCATAATAGCACTAATTTTAGTTATAATTACTACATTAGCATTGATTCTATTTTTACTAGAATAGCATTTATTTTTCTTGTTAAAATACTAAATTGCCATACAAAGTAATTTAAGTAGTTTAATATGTATATAAATAAATCATTAAAGTAAAAATAATAAATAAACAAAATTCTGTTTAGAAAAATAAATAATAAATATAAAATAAGTTTTCAAAAACAAATAATTAATATAAAAATATTTATATAAATACATCATTAAAATAAGAAAATAATACATATATATATATATATATATATATATATATATATATATATATATATATATATATATATATCGATTTTGTTGGATAACTTTTCAAATTTCGTTTTCAAAAGTAAGAAACTAATAAAATAATTTTATAAATAAATCATTTAAATACAAAACATAAATATTATTTGTTGATGGTTAAATTAGTTTACCGAAATGAAAAAGAATAAATACGAAAATATTTTTTATAAATAAATCATTAAAATAAAAAATAAACACAAATTATAATTTTCCTTTGGCTAATTTTTTAAAATTTTATTTTCAAAAATAAGAAATAAATACAAAAGAATGTTTACAAATAAATAATTTAAGTAAAAACTGATAAAAAATCATTTTTGCTGGTTTTTTTTTTATTATTTTGATTTTGAAAACAAGAATTTAATACAAAATAATAAATAATTCATTTAAATAAGAAATTAATATAAAGAGATTTTTGTTGGTTACTTTTATTTTTTATTTTGATTTTATAATAAAAATTTATACAAAATAATAAATAAATATTTAAATAAGAAATTAATTCAAAAAGTTTTTGTTGGTTATTTTTTTTGAAATATATAATTTATTAAATGAATATTACGTAACCATAAATTGTCCCTAAAAATCAGAAGAAGATCCCGCGATAATTTTCCGAATTAGTTATATTTCCATTAAATCCGTAACACTAAAATAAATTTGTAACAAAGCAAAAATTAGCAACATTGGAATCAAATCTGCAACATAAAAAAATGGAAAGCCTATAATATAGCAGTGAGATGCTAGTAACTATTAAATACAATTCCATTTGTTGCGGATTTTAACAAATCTGTAATAAGTACCACAAATGTGTAATCATAATTTTTAGATTTACTCAAAACTAATAAAAAAAAATCTGATTTTTTGCCACGTCAGCAAAATAACAAAAAAACAGTAACATTAGAACACAAATCTGCAATATGTTTAAAAATATGTAACACTACGATGCTAGATGTATAATAATTTTCAAAAACATTATAACTTGTTACAGATTTTTAAAAATCTGCAACAAAGTAAATTATCCACAACAAACGACAATAAATCCGTGCAGACTTAGTCAAAAATCCATACTTGCAATAAATTTGTAATAAAAATTGTTATAATATCTTTGCGAATTTATTAAGACGAGAGTGTAGCATTGTTGTAAATATGATACATTGTTGCTGGTGTGGAAATTAAATAATAATAACATTTTTGTAATTTTTTTTTTCATTCTAACAAAAGACTAGTATGATCTTTTTAAGCCACAAAAGATTATAACACATATGCTTTTATAATAATTAACATATTTTTTAATGTCACTACAGTTTTTTCCCCATGTATATAATCAATCTTACGTGCATAGAAATTGACACGCTTTTGGAGCTAACAAACGCTTGCTTTATTTTTGTCTCATACAAATTGTCTCATGAACTAGCATTAGAGAGACATTTGAGCGAGTATAATTTAGAAGTCGAATATGCTTGTCAAACTAAATTCCTAGTCAAAAGAGTTCAACACAAACAAAAACGACTTTAAAAAAATTATAGTGAAGGGACAAATGCAATATCATGGGTGGAACAAATCTTGAGTTTGTAATTGAGGAGATCCCATGATCCGATGAGGTGGCCTCCGGTGTAAGAATAATCCTATATGACATATGTGTTTTCGGTTTACTTGTAAAATCAAGTTCATCTTAAAGTTAAAAGTTCTAATATAAAAGACGACATCGTGATGGATCGGTTTCGGTTAACGACATTAGAATTTGGGTGTATTGATAACCCTCTTCCCTTTGCCTTATTAAGTTTAACTATGTTAATAGTAATTAGTAATTTCACATAAAAGGTTATATGGCTTTTGGGAGAGTCATATGGCTTTTGCTTTTGCTAAGAAGTGAGGTTACTAATTAAAGAGGTAATTTAGCTTTTGGCTTTGCTTAAGAGTTGTGATCTTTCACTAAGGGGAAGTGTCATTTCATTCCCTATATAAACACATTTGTATTGTGTTTTAGAACACAACAACAACTAAAACCAAAAACTAAACATTCCTATAAAAGAGTAGCCAAGAAAATCAAGGAGGAGACTTCAATCCACAAAGACAAGAAATCATGGATCAATGTTAGGGTTTCTTGTTCTCTAAGAAAGTGTTTAAGGTTGAATTAATTCAAATCTAGATTCATAGAATTCATCATTGAAATTCATAAAAGTAAAATTAACATTTGGTATCAGAGCTTTGGTTTAGATTTGGTTAATTCACCGCTTATGAAATTGTTTTGATCAAGATGCTAAATTAAAAGATTAGTTAACTGTCATTGGTAATAATAGTAAAGGGGTTCATATAAGTCTGGATAAAGTATAAAGAAAAGAGGCACAAGCTTATATTTTTCACTCTCACTCTCGCTTAATGCTCTAGCTTAATGAATAATTGATTTGTGTTTCTAACGCACTTATCAGAATTGATTAAAAGGCCCTTGATTAAATGGATGATTTATTAAAATAATGAAGATTAAGAAAAAGACGTGCACTTATGGTAATTGATCATATAATAACCATGAATTTTGAAAGTGGAAATTATTTTATAAAGTGGCATGTTAGTGTAATGACATCATATTCACAAACATGAATGGATTTGTAATTAAAATTCCAATTATTTCTTGGTTTAAAATGATCAAATAAAGTTGTCATTTTTATAGTTTGTGGGCCTCTTGATTTTGGCATATTTAATGTCTCATTTGATTAAAACGACAACTTTTTTAATCGTCTGATATAATAGAATTTGATATTTAAAATAACTTCCTATCTTCCGTTTCCTTCACCTAGGGGGCCGACAGTAGTATCGCCTTCGAGATACCTCTTATACAGAGGGTCTTTCTTCTTTCTTCGTCTCCGCTTAATATCTTCGTCTGATTCATAGATGTCTTCAATACAAGCAGAACAAGAGCATACATCAAAGTATTGATGTCCATCTTCGTCTTTGAAAGGATAGACGACTGCTCCATCTCGACCAAATGAAATAGGTTGAAGAGCTTGTTCCTTGTAAGAATCTTGGAGGTCTTGTTCGTTGAATTGTATAGCAAACTGAGTGAACAGTTGCTTTCTGAACGATGACGATCTTGGTTTTTCGAATTTGATCTCGGTTGTTCCATCTTCTCTGGAAAGAAAGCTGACTTCTGATGTTTGAACAGGCGTCTGTGCTGCTTGGTGTAATTTTTCATAGCTCGTGACCCATGATTCTGGTAATCGCCGTAGTAGTTCTTCTTTAGAGATCTGGCGAGGAATCTGAACAGCGTTGGGGGTTTGTGAAGCCGACGTTACTTCGAGATATAGCGCTTCATCAGATGAAGGAAGAGCTAGATCAAGAGCATGATCTTGGATCCGGTAGACGATCTGGTGGTGTAGCGTTGCTACGACACTTTTCTCTTGCATAGGCGCTCCAATTAGTTGTAGTTGGACTTTAAGCGTCTTCAGTAAATTTGGATCTTGCAAAGAAACATTAAAGTTTGGAAACAGTGTTATGAATACTGTTCCTGCGTTTAATGTTGTTTGGACTGTTCCGATGCAGGCTTGCTGGTATGATTTTAGTCTTGAGTCGACCAAAGCTATGCGTGCAACGACTGGTAGTCCCTTTCGAGCGTGTAGGGTTAGACCAATTCGTACAACACCAAAGTGGAGGTGAGTGTACCCGTGCTGCATCCATAATCTTGGTAAATTCTCCGGGATGGTGAGCGATATGAACTGCTCCTCTTCCGTTGCTGGGATTTGGCAGGAGGAGAATTTGCTAGATTGGACATACTCCATAACCCTTTTGTTTGCAGATGGTCTGATGAGTTCTCGAACACCTTTAACCGAGAAAGCGCTGGGTTTTTTAGCGAAGTATTCATATGGATTAACGAGAGGTAGAGTAGTTTCAGGTAATTGATCTCCTGGAACATACTCAATTTCATAAAGAGAATTTATGTCTGAGGAGGAAGATGAAGGAGATGAACGTGATTTACTTTTTGGTAAAGTGGAAATTGCGAAACTAGAATCGATTATTGAAGGCTGTAAAGAGAAAGGCTTTTGAGGTTTTAACATGGCTATGAATTTGTTTTCCAGAACATTCAAAACAATCAGTCATAAAAAAAGATTCATTCATTCATAACATAAGTCTTTGGCTCTGATACCATTCTAAAGATCAAGCATCCCGATCGCACGTATTGACTAATCGTATTGACAAACGAGGGTTAAAGAGGTTCCAAGTAAAGGGGAGCAATTTGCGGCACCTCTGGCCTTTGGCTCAACCCACTGTTAGGAACGACCTCTATCCCCCCACGAATGTCGTGTTGACCGTCGTATTGATAGATCGGAATCCTTGACTAAAGAAAAAGAACAGAATCGCGACTTACGAATGAAAGAAAGAAACAAAGCTTATGAAGATGCTAGGAAGTCTGGAAAACTTAATCGTTTAGAGAGGCATAGAGAGAGAGAAATTGTAGAGAGAGGTTTTTATAAATTTTCTGATGATATTATACAATGGGGATACACACATATTTATAGGTGGAGGATAAGGTCGCTGACATAAGCGCTTACCTCACTTATTTAGGCGATGACATCATCGCTTACATCATTCTTACATATGCGCTGACATAAGCGCTTACATAATGCTTACATATGCGCTGACATAGGCGCTTACATTACTACTTAGTGATCCATTTCGAATTCGAGCATATGTTCTTCACAACATCCGTAATGATCGTCTGGGCATTCGTATTTTGTCTCCGATTCTTCAAAGTTTTGCTGTGAGTCTGAAGTGATGTTGAATCTTTTCTCGATGTCATCAATGTTCATCTCGTCATCTGGGAGCTGTGCATCTTGGAAATACTCTGGTGGACATTCTGAAGATGATGGTTTTTGTTTTTCTTCCTTGATGGTTTCGACCAGGTTATCTTGCCTTATCATGAAATATTGCAGATCTTCATCGAGAGACATTTGGTAGTCAATCGGGTAGTAACTCCAATTTGGTTTGAAGGGTATGGGGAACGTTTGCCTGGCATTGTTGAGACGAAATGCATGAATCTGGAAATCTTCGTATGCTTCATTGTCTTGGAGGTTGAAGTCTGGACGAATCCCCTTATAGTAATCGATGTGATGAATGAGGGTCGGCAGAGCATGGACCTTCTTTGATTTTGTGTTGGCTTGAACAGGACGATGGAAAAAGTAGATTGTGTGTGGGTTGAAGAATGGGTTGAGACCTCCTTTCTTCAGTTTCTTGAATGGGATGTTTGTTGCTTTTGCCGATCTTCTTAGCTTCCCGCTCCAGCTGGATAGAGGTGCGAACCATGTTAAGAATGTCGACAGGCATTCTTTCTGTCCTTGCTGAGCATTGACATAGTGATATAGCCACTGTATATCAAACGCGATCCCGATGGTATAGGCCGAACAAAGGTACCAGATGAAACAGAGAACTTCTTCCGGCATGTAGGTGTTTCCAATCCCGTAGAGGTGAGCGAACGGATAATCTGGGTGAATACCCAATGGTGTGAAGTAATGACAGCTTGCTCCATGCTTTGAAATTATCATCGACTGGTATTGGAAGATTTTCATATGGAGATGTTCGTGTAGGGCCTTCTTATCGATTAGTTGGTGAGCGTCTTCGGGCATATTGGCTTCGAAGTCAAAAAGATGCTTCTCTGATGCAGAGGATGTTGCCATCATGTGAATCTCTTTGAGAGGGTTCCTGCTGAGCATATCAGCTAAAGTGTTCTTTGTACCCTTTATATAGCAGGACTCGAAGTCATATTTCGAGAACCATTCGCTCCATCGCAACAGTTGTTGATGTGGGACCATCTTTTGCTTGAATTGTAACATCTTCGGAAAGGAAGACATATCCATTTCGATACGAAATTTATGTCCTATCAGATGGAACTCGAACTTCTCGATGGCTCTTTTGACAGCTAGGATTTCTTTGAACGTGGAGTGGTAGTGGATTTCGGAATCTTTAAAGCGTCCGCTTTTGTAGCCGCAGATTTGACGTTTCCCACTTATCTCTTCGAACAGTATGGCACCCCAAAATTTGTCGCTTGCGTCGGTTTGCAGAATACGCGTTCCCGTGGAAGGAATCTTTAAGTGCGGTAGGTTCTGTATCTCTAGCTTTAGCCTTTTGACCGCTTCTGT
Organism: Orychophragmus violaceus; assembly: GCA_030180135.1. Classification (NCBI taxonomy): domain Eukaryota; kingdom Viridiplantae; phylum Streptophyta; class Magnoliopsida; order Brassicales; family Brassicaceae; genus Orychophragmus; species Orychophragmus violaceus. The sequence goes on from CM058238.1 coordinate 24,960,213, forward strand.
TTGTCGTTTTGTCCACTGTGGTGGATTCTTGGCCAACATCTTCTGGAGTGGTCTTGTCAGCTGGGAAAGTTTCGGAATAAAGTCACTCACGTAATTGATTACTCCAAGAAACTGCTGAACTTGTCTCCTTGTGAGATTCTCTTCGGGAAAATCCAAAAGTGTTGTGGCGAGATGGGCTTGTGGTGTAAACTGTCCTTTTGTGATTTGCATTCCAAGAAATTCGATATTGGGCTGGGCTATGATCATTTTTCGAGCCGAGAGCATAACTCCATAGTTCTTCACTATACTTTGGAATTGTTGGAGGATCTGAGTATGCTCCTTGTCATCCGATGAGAATAGGAGGATATCATCGATGTATATTAAAGCCGTGTGCAGGAGAGGCTTGAATATCTTTAACATCGCTTGTTGGAACAATGATGGTGCGGTTTTGAGACCGAATGGCAGGACGTTCCACTGGAGATGGCGATTTGGTAGGCAAAATGCTGTCTTGTATCTTTCTTCTGGGTTAACTCCCAGTTGCCAAAATCCAGATTTGAGGTCGAACTTTGAGAATACCGTTGCACTTTGCAGATGTTGGAAGAGTGCTCTTTTATTCGGAAGAGGAAATCGGACATCTTGTAGGTATTGATTTAATGGTTTGTAATCAATAACTAGCCTCAATTTTCCCCTTGCTTGCTCTGCTCGGTTGTTGACATAAAATGCTTTGCACGCCCATGGTGAATTCGTCGATGATACTATTCCTTGACTCATTAGCTGGTCACATTCTTCATTAGCTTGTTGCAATAATGCTGGTGGCATTCCTGCGTGACTCGCCTTCGTTGGAATTGTGTCAACACTTTCCTTGAACGGTAGCGATACAAAGAACTCTGAGTTTAACCATAGAGGGGTTTTGCATTTCTTTAAGAAGTCAGTGTGAGACTCCGCGCACGAGATCAACGTGATTTCTTCTTTGATCTTGTTGAATTCTAGACCCATAACATCTTCGACAGCAAACATACGTGGTATTGTTGTGAAAGGTTTGAACAGAGTCTTCCATCTTAAACCTCGTGGTTCAAGCGAGATGTCAAACTTCTTCTTTAATGAATAGTATGCATCCCATCCCAGTACTAAATCTTTTCCGGGTTCGGATGACCCAAGGACTTCCGTTGTGATCTGGCACCCTGGAAAGAGTTCGATGATGACTGGTTTCGATTTGAGCTTGATAGTAAGAGACCCAGAGTTTGCGACTTTGAACACCTGGTGGTGAGGTAACCACATAGAAGGCTCAAGAATCTTGGGATTCATTATGGTCGTATGAGCTCCTGTGTCAATGAACGCGATTGCATGAACTGGATCTTCTTCTTTTGCTTGATCGAAAATCGTCACTGGAAAGTGCGGTGTTTGTATCTCCTCTTTTCTTGGGATTTCAGTAATCTTGAAACAGCAATCTTCTTCTTCGTCTTCATATGATGCATCTGAGGAGTCATCATAATCCGAATAACTGCAGATAGCTTCCTTTTCATCACTATCATACGATAGTACCGATTCAAGGTCATGATTTTCGAGATCAATGTCTGGGGCTATCTTCGATATCGAGCCAATGAGATATTGCTTCTTCTTCTTTGTTTTGTTCGGGCAGTTCTTTGCATAATGACCTTCCTTTCGACATAGAAAACATTTTGTCGTTTTCTTGAAAGTTTGTTTTCTCCTGAAGAATCGCCTTCGTCTTGGTTTGTTAAAGTCCCTTCGAAATGATTTCTTGTATTTGTTGAAGTGCCGGAATTTTCTTGGCTTGCTCCGTGTATCACACGAACATGACCTCTTCGAGCTTGAGCATTTGATAGCTAGATCAGGTCTAGCACAGATCCTTGATAACTGCTTCGATTTATCCATGAATTCCATCCAGAATTCCTTCTGTTTGCAAAGTTTGTCGAGAGTTCTGAAAACATACTGCTGGATTTGTCCAATAGAGATATCTTCGATAGTTTGATTCTGATCTCTGATGTAGAGCTTGGTTTGTTGACTCAAGTAGTCATCTATGGAAGAAAGATAAACCTGCTTCAAGCTTGGATTGTTGAGACCGTCGAGAGCGTAGTATCTCTTTGTCTGTCGTTCGAAATGTTTGGCTAGATCTCTTTTCTTCAACGAACAACATTTTGCTGTGTAGAACTCTTCTTGCAATTGATCCTTTAGATGGCTAGGAGTTCCAATAAATTCTTTATGGATTTCTCCTAGAAGCACCGGTATAGTTGTTTGATAGACTTGCAGCTGTCTGTATTCTCCAAGTGAATTCCACCATTCTTTAAGTGCGCCTGATAATTTTGCTGTAAATTGTTGTATGACAAAAGGTAATGGCGAGGTCATGGCTTCCGAAGTCATCCATGCATGAAATTCATCAAGACGATCCTTCCATTTTTCAAAAGGAATATCGTCGAAGGTGAACGTCATAACTTTTGACGAGAACTGTTTGGACGGCATCTCCTGATTCCTGGGGGGAGCATATCTCATCTCTTCGTCGCTTGAGATAACTTCGTCAATATTAGGTTCTCGTTTTGGAGATCCGATTGCGAACTGTTTTGGCAGAGACTCGTCTTCGGAACTGAATTCATTTGTGCTCGAATCAGAATAATGATTGATCATTGCGATTGATTGAGAAGGCTTGGGCTGAGTGTCTATCGTCTTTTGTGTTGACTCAGCAGAGGTTTTGCCAAGAGCATCAAGTAGTGAGGACATTGAAAATTCGATCATGGCAATATCCTTCTCTTTTAGTTTATCTTTCTCAACTGATTCATGGCTAGATGACGACGTAATGGCTGGTTTCTTGGGTGGATTATCTTGAAAATCCGATTCTTTCTGCCTCCTGTATTTATGTCGCTCTATCTTCGGCTTGAAAATGCTAGGCATAGGTGTTGCATACCTAGATGTGAAGGCTTCGTCTGAACATAGGAACCCAGATGTGTTGGGTTTTGGCCTTCTTTCTTGGTACTCCGAGAGGAATCCTGGGGAGTAGGATCCTTGATACATGGGTGTATTGAGTGGCATGTTTCCCAGAGGTGTAGAGTATGCTTCAGCAGACCTCTGATTTTGGATCATACTTTCTAGGCATCGTTGAAGATCTTTGAGCTGGGTTTTGAGATTTGTCATTTCAACTTCTTTACTTCGAAAATGCGAAGTATTAGCCATCATATGCTGCGCCATAGTCATCATCTCTTGGTGGAGATTGTTGAGTCTTTCATTGATTTCTGTTATCGAATTTTGAAGGCTGGTTAACCTTTTGTTGTAGCCATCAGCAAGCTGGCCAACCTTATGGTTGATAGTTGTTAACAGCTGGTTTTGAGCGATTGCATTCTCTGTCTGCCAATTGAGAACCTTTTCCGCTTGGCTGAGTTGATCTGGTCCAGAGGGATTGACGGCTCTCGTGACAATTTTCGGACTATGAGAGATATTGTTCCTGGTGAAATCTTCGGGTGGAGGAAATTCTTCTGTTTGCATCATTAAGATTCGTTGAGTAGGTTCTTCCCTTTTCTCCGAATATTGGACAATGAAGTCGTATCTTCCGTTTCCTTCACCTAGGGGGCCGACAGTAGTATCGCCTTCGAGATACCTCTTATACAGAGGGTCTTTCTTCTTTCTTCGTCTCCGCTTAATATCTTCGTCTGATTCATAGATGTCTTCAATACAAGCAGAACAAGAGCATACATCAAAGTATTGATGTCCATCTTCGTCTTTGAAAGGATAGACGACTGCTCCATCTCGACCAAATGAAATAGGTTGAAGAGCTTGTTCCTTGTAAGAATCTTGGAGGTCTTGTTCGTTGAATTGTATAGCAAACTGAGTGAACAGTTGCTTTCTGAACGATGACGATCTTGGTTTTTCGAATTTGATCTCGGTTGTTCCATCTTCTCTGGAAAGAAAGCTGACTTCTGATGTTTGAACAGGCGTCTGTGCTGCTTGGTGTAATTTTTCATAGCTCGTGACCCATGATTCTGGTAATCGCCGTAGTAGTTCTTCTTTAGAGATCTGGCGAGGAATCTGAACAGCGTTGGGGGTTTGTGAAGCCGACGTTACTTCGAGATATAGCGCTTCATCAGATGAAGGAAGAGCTAGATCAAGAGCATGATCTTGGATCCGGTAGACGATCTGGTGGTGTAGCGTTGCTACGACACTTTTCTCTTGCATAGGCGCTCCAATTAGTTGTAGTTGGACTTTAAGCGTCTTCAGTAAATTTGGATCTTGCAAAGAAACATTAAAGTTTGGAAACAGTGTTATGAATACTGTTCCTGCGTTTAATGTTGTTTGGACTGTTCCGATGCAGGCTTGCTGGTATGATTTTAGTCTTGAGTCGACCAAAGCTATGCGTGCAACGACTGGTAGTCCCTTTCGAGCGTGTAGGGTTAGACCAATTCGTACAACACCAAAGTGGAGGTGAGTGTACCCGTGCTGCATCCATAATCTTGGTAAATTCTCCGGGATGGTGAGCGATATGAACTGCTCCTCTTCCGTTGCTGGGATTTGGCAGGAGGAGAATTTGCTAGATTGGACATACTCCATAACCCTTTTGTTTGCAGATGGTCTGATGAGTTCTCGAACACCTTTAACCGAGAAAGCGCTGGGTTTTTTAGCGAAGTATTCATATGGATTAACGAGAGGTAGAGTAGTTTCAGGTAATTGATCTCCTGGAACATACTCAATTTCATAAAGAGAATTTATGTCTGAGGAGGAAGATGAAGGAGATGAACGTGATTTACTTTTTGGTAAAGTGGAAATTGCGAAACTAGAATCGATTATTGAAGGCTGTAAAGAGAAAGGCTTTTGAGGTTTTAACATGGCTATGAATTTGTTTTCCAGAACATTCAAAACAATCAGTCATAAACAAAGATTCATTCATTCATAACATAAGTCTTTGGCTCTGATACCATTCTAGGAGATTACCCAAAGATAGATCATTGAATATATTTAGTGATATGAAAAGGATTAATCATTTTGTAATATAGTCAATAGTATGTATACCCAAAGGTAACTTACTTATTTGATTTGTCTATAATTTGATTAATCATAAAAGTATATAGATATATACATATATATATATATATATATATATATATATATATATATATGAAAGTGCTTGTATTTAAGTATCACCCAAAGGTTGCTTAAATATAAGTGTTAAAGATAAAACTGTTAAAAGTGAATCTGACTAAAAGTCTCATAGCACTAATAGATAAGCATGGTGCAGCTTCATCAAATTGGTTTGCGTCCGCTAACTCTGTCGTGAAGTTCAACGGACTCAATTATGGAGAATGGTCTGAGCAGATCCGGTTTATACTCGGTGTAATGGCATTGGACTGCGCAATCGTAACTGACGAGAAACCTTCAGCCATTACGAAAGATAGCTCTGAAACTGAAAAAAGCTCGGTATGAAAGGTGAGAGCGATCTAACAGGCTGAGCTTGAACCTCATGAGGATGACGATGGCAGAAAGTATTAAGCCATCCATGCCTGTGACAGAGAAAGCATGGGAATTCTTACAGAAAATAAAAGAATGTTCACAATCGGAGTTGGCTGACAAGTCGATTGTAGGAAGCTTAATGAATGAGCTAACTACGAAAAAGTTCGACTGGTCTCAGCCAATCCATGATCATGTGACACACATGTCTAACTTGGCATCAAAGTTAACGACCTTGGGAATGGAAGTTCATGAACAATTCTTGGTCCAATTTATCATGAACTCTCTACCTTTTGAATTTAGCCAGTTCCAAGTGAATTACAATACCATTAAAGATAAATGAAACTTTAAGGAATTAAAGGCTATGTTGGTTCAAGAGGAAGGGAGATTAAAGAAGATGAAGGATCAAGTTGTTAATCTCGTAGGTCTTGGAAGTGCCAGCAGCAATAAAGGAAAACCAAGTAAAAATGGTAAAAGAATGGATAAGACTTTCATTAAAAGACCTGAAAGTCAAAACCATAAAGAGATAAAGGGTTTCTTTTGCAAGAAAACATGACACTTCAAGAAAGATTGTCTTAAAAGAAAGGCTTGGTTCGATAAGAAAGGTAAACATCAAAGTTTCGTTTGCTCTGAGGTAAATCTTATTGAAGTGCCTAATAATACTTGGTGGTTAGATTCTGGTGCTACTACTCACGTGTCTCATATTAAGCAGGGATTCAGTTCGATCCAGCCCATAAAAGGACTTGAACAATACTTGTTCATGGGAAACAGGGTGAAGGCAAGAATAGAAGGCATTGGGACTTATAGATTGATCTTAGACACTAAATGTCATATAGATCTTGAAGGATGTCTCTATGTACCTGAATGTGCTAGAAATCTTGTTTCCATAAGTAAATTGGACAATTTGGGGTTTGATTTTAAGATTGGACATGGTGTGTTTTCATTGTACCGAAATAATTACTTTTATGGAAGTGGTACTTTGTTTGATGCACTTTATCGGTTCAATCTTGATGCAAAGTTCACTGAATCTCTATTTCATATTGAAAGTCGAGGCATTAAGCGTAAATCATTAGATGAAAATTCTGCTTTCTTGTGGCATCAAAGATTAGGTCATATTTCCAAAGAAAGGATTATGAGGTTGGTAAAGAATGATGTTCTTCCTCAATTGGATTTTAGTGACCTAAATATATGTGAAGACTGCATTAAAGGAAAGCAGACTAAACATATTATAAAGAAACCAGCCACAAGAAGTACTCAGCTTCTTGAAATAATACATACCGATATATGTGGCCCTTTCGATGCTCCTTCTTGGAGTGGTGAAAAATACTTTATCACCTTTATAGATGACTACTCACGTTATGGATATACATATCTACTGCATGAAAAGTCTAAGTCTGTGAACGTCCTTGAGGTGTTCATTGATGAGGTTGAAAGGCAGTTAAATAGAAAAGTAAAGATTGTGAGGTCAGATAGAGGTGGTGAGTTTTATGGAAAATTCAATGAAAGTGGACAATGTCCAGGTTTATTTGCAAAGTTACTTGAAAGTAAGGGCATTTGTGCACAATACACAATGCCTGGCACACCTCAGCAGAATGGTGTAGCTGAAAGGCGGAATCGTACATTAATGGATATGGTTAGGAGCATGTTAAGTAATTGTTCTTTACCTCTTTCATTGTGGGTATATGCATTAAGGACTGCTACGTATGTGCTTAACCGGGTTCCTAGCAAGGCAGTTCCTAAGACCCCTTATGAACTGTGGACGGGAAGGAAACCCAGTTTAAGACATTTACGTGTTTGGGGTTGCCCAGCAGAAGTAAGGTTATATAACCCACAAGAAAAGAAACTTGATTCTAGGACTGTCAGTAGATTTTTCATTGGCTATCCTGAAAAGTCAAAGGGGTATACATTTTATTGTCCTAACCATAGTACGAGAATAGTTGAAACGGGTAATGCTAGGTTCATTGAGAATGGTGAAAGTAGTGGGAGTGGTGAACCACGTAAGGTGGACATAAAGGAAGCCGACATTGAAGTATCTTCACATGTCGTTCCACCTAAGGTTGTTGTTCCTGTTTTTGCATTGCAGTCAAATGACATAACAGAACAACATGATAATGTCCAAATTCCATTAGTTGAAAGTACAGTTGATGAACCTATCACAATTCAAGAAGAGAATAGTGCACCACTAGAACCATTAAGGCGATCTGGAAGGGAAAGAAGATCTGCCATCTCAAATGACTATGTGGTTTACACTATTGAAAATGAATGTGACTTAAGCAATGATGAAGACCCGTGCTCATTCAGAAAAGCCATGGAAAGTAACAATTCTGAAAAGTGATTCAATGCCGCAAAGGAAGAAATAAAGTCTATGAGTGATAACAAGGTTTGGGACTTAGTAGAGTTGCCTAACGGTTTCAAGACCGTTGGTTCTAAATGGATCTTTAAGACTAAACGCGACTCAAAAGGTAATATTGAAAGGTACAAGGCTCGCCTTGTTGCTAAAGGTTTCACTCAAAAGGACGGCATTGACTACAAAGAGACATTCTCTTCAGTTTCTAAGAAGGATTCTCTAAGAATTGTTTTGGATTTGGTGGCTCATTACGATCTTGAGCTCCACCAAATGGATGTGAAAACCGCCTTTCTTAATGGAGAGCTTGAGGAGGAAGTATATATGGACCAACCTGAAGGGTTTGTGGCCACGGGAAAAGAAAATCTGGTATGTAAGCTGAGAAGGTCAATATATGGACTGAAACAAGCTTCTAGACAATGGTATATAAAATTTGATGATACCATCACGTCATACAGTTTTGTAGAAATCATCGTTGATCGATGTATCTACATTAAGGTCAGTGGGAGCAAATTTGTTATTTTGGTCTTATATGTTGATGACATTTTACTTGCTGCAAATGACATGGGTATGCTACATGATATAAAGAAGTATCTCTCTAAGAACTTTGAGATGAAAGATATGGGCGAGGCATCTTATGTGATTGGTATAGAAATCTTTCGAGATAGATCACAAGGATTGTTAAGTCTATCTCAGAAAGGATACATCATTAAGATCTTAGAGAGATATAAAATGGAAAAATGCTCAGCAGGATTAACTCCAATTCAGAAAGGGGATAAGTTTTGTGAAAAGCAATGTCCGAAAAATGAATTGGAGCGTAAGGAAATGGAAAGAATTCCATATGCATCAGTGGTTGGGAGTTTGAACTATGTTCAGACATGTACTCGACCAGATATCACATTTGCTGTTGGTATGTTGGGTCGATATCAAAGTAATCCCGGAATGGACCATTGGAAAGCTGCAAAGAAGGTCCTCAGGTACTTGCAAGGCACCAAAGAGCACATGCTTACATATAGGAAATCCGACCATCTAGAGGTCATTGGATATTCAGATTCAGACTATGGAGGCTGTGTCGATAGTTGAAAATCGACGTTTGGGTATTTATACCTATTAGTCGGAGGAGCAGTATTATGGAAAAGTGGAAAGCAATCTGTCATTGCTACTTCCACTATGGAGGCTGAATTTGTGGCATGCTATGAGGCCACAATTCATGCATTGAGGTTGCGGAACTTTATCTCAGGGATTCGGATTGTCGACAATATAGAAAAACCGCTGAGAATTTATTGTGATAATTCTGCAGCTGTCTTCTTTTCAAAGAATGACAAGTACTCGAAGGGTGCTAAGCACATGGAGTTAAAGTACTTGTCTGTCAAAAAAGAAGTGAAGAAACATAGAGTGTCCATTGAGCACATAAGAACGAATATGATGATTGCGGATCCGTTAACTAAAGGATTACCACCCAAAACGTTCATTGGCCATGTAGAGCGTATGGATATTATAGATAAAGCCTTGCTTTTATAATTATGAAATGCTCATTATGTGTGTGACACTGTGAATTCACTTACAACCATGTTTCTGATTTGTAAAATATATTATCAATAAAATATGTGTATACATTTAAGGTTTCTGGATAATATATATTTTTGAGAATTAATTTCCTCTCATTTTAAAGAAAACATAGAGTCGGAATTGATTCGTGATATATGGAAGGGACCACGTCGTTTAATGATATGCAACCGCCATGATTCAATCATTTCTGATTTTATATAGTGAATTAAGGATTATAAGAACTTGATATAAAGTATGCATTAAAACCATCAAGTCAACACAAATGTCAAGTGGGAGAATGTAAGAATAATCTTATATGACATATGTGTTTTCGGTTTACTTGTAAAATCAAGTTCATCTTAAAGTTAAAAGTTCTAATATAAAAGACGACACCGTGATGGATCGGTTTCGGTTAACGACATTAGAATTTGGGTGTATTGATAACCCTCTTCCCTTTGCCTTATTAAGTTTAAATATGTTAATAGTAATTAGTAATTTCACATAAAAGGTTATATGGCTTTTGGGAGAGTCATATGGCTTTTGCTTTTGCTAAGAAGTGAGGTTACTAATTAAAGAGGTAATTTAGCTTTTGGCTTTGATTAAGAGTTGTGATCTTTCACTAAGGGGAAGTGTCACTTCATTCCCTATATAAACATATTAGTATTGTGTTTTAGAACACAACAACAACTAAAACCAAAAACTAAACATTCCTATAAAAGAGTAGCCAACAAGAAGAAAGAAGAACAAGTAGTGGTCTTCTCCATCAAAGATCACATAAGGGTAAAAGGGCATAAGGAGAAGAGAAAATCAAGGAGGAGACTTCAATCCACAAAGACAAGAAATCATGGATCAAGGTTAGGGTTTCTTGTTCTCTAAGAAAGTGTTTAAGGTTCAATTAATTCAAATCTAGATTAATAGAATTCATCATTGAAATTCATAAAAGTAAAATTAACATCCGGATCTAGGAATGCTAAACACGCCATCTTTCTTGGAAAACATCACACGGGAGGAGAAGAAGCAGGGGTTTTCGATTCTGACGTTGGTCCATTCGTGACGATTTGGGTTTGACAATGAGGCAGAGTCACAAGTGGAGGCAGAGGGATGCGTTTCGGATCTGATTTGGACTCAACCGGGATTAGGTCGTCTTGGAGATGCAGGATTCTGTTGTCCTTCAGGTCGTCTTGGAGTTGGAGACGCAGGATTCCGTCGTCCTTCAAAGTAGCTACCTGGCCATGTGATGACCCGATCGTTACCATTGTATTAAAAAGATCGTTATACAGCAACTCCCCTGGCACCTTCTTTTCCAAATGAATATGGATGTCAGGTTTATTAGCATCGGCAACGTTGAGTGTTCCCAGACCCGCTCCACAAGGTTCAGCGCCGATGATCATACGAGGAGGGGTTTGCTTTTGGGTCAATGAAGAAGAGAAGCCATTAGAGAGAAGAAGAAGACTTGATCTTCGAGATTTTCCAAGACGCAGCTTCGAGAGCCGGCTGAGAAGCAGAGACATGAGTAGAAATTTTCTTAATGAAAAGAAAGAAACCCTAGTTGGCAATTTGTCCACACCGAAGAAGCCTCCATTAATACAGAGGAATTGCCTTGCCTAACAAGTTTTAACAGACACGGTCGTTTCGATATTTTACGCATTTTTTAATAATCATGGAAACAAATCTAGCGAAAAATCTGTTTTTGTTGCCGGTATTTCTTTGCCTAACATTGTTTTTTTTCATACTCGAATTGCTAAACTTTTTTTTTTAAATCTCAAAGTTAAGTACCTCTTGTCTCTCCAAGGGCGGACGCAGGTAAGATATTAGAGGGTCCTTGTTGAACAAAGTCAATTTGTCCTCAAACCAACTAAGACTTCTCACTAAGGTAACTAGATGGACTCATAAGTGAGTTAGGTAGAATAGTATCTGTTGGATTCATCCTAGGATCCTGGGTCTAGGTGATTGAATCATAAGGACTGACCTCGTGATTACCTGGAGATTGGCAGCGGAAATTGGAACAGGTAAACGAGATCTGAAGCGCCTCAATCGCTGCGCCTCTATCGTAGTCCACACGCACACAAGCTGGAATCCGCCGGGATGCTAGTACCGGGAATCGGATCTCCTGTGGATCTATGAGTTTTGTGTCTCTGCTTTCTCTCTGAGGAGCAACACCAACAGCCAGGGCTCATGTCGATCATATAAGACATTATATATCGACCTGGGATGACCCAAACGACTTTCGGATCAAAACCCGACTCGTTTAAGTCAATAACTCGAAACGTCAGTCTCGAGGCCCATTGTGCATCGATCGATACGCATACTGCATCGATCGACACACTTACTCGAAAACCCTGCATCGATCGACACACTCACTGCATCGATCGACACACTCACTGCATCGATTGACACACCTCTTCAAAACTCAATTCAATGTGTATCCAATACACACTGATCAGATCATATGCCAATGATCGATCCCACACAAAGTATATCCAGCTCGCTTAGGTGTGTGACCCTGTAGGTTCACACGATACTAGAAATGAGTTACAACTCATTTGTCATAAGCGGTTTCTAGCAAAACATTATGACTACCCAATATCATATGAATTGTCCGATCTCGACAATACAACTATCTTTAGAGTAAGTACAATATGATTTCAGGACATAATCCCAACAATCTCCCACTTGTACTGGAATCATCTATTCCCATAATCCCTTTGTCTATATATCTCGATATGGCATAAGGCAAGAAACTGTGTCATCCTTATTATAGCCAACATCATGTTCATCGAACTCCTGATCTATACTGATATAACAAAAGACTGACAATCACCTCGTTTGAGCACGGCCATGCATTTTCTCAGTATCAAATCTTCGATGGGTCCTGAGATATTTATCTCCCGTTATATAGGAGGGACAAATTCCATCTTGTTCCATCCCTGTTTCTACACATACTTCATGATACACCTAAGCAATGCCTTTATAGCCGCCATTTACGGATCGACGTTTGACAAGGTCAAAGTGCACCAATTCATATGCTAGAAAGCATGATGAACTCAGGTCTAAGGACTATACTCTATAGTCGTAATGAGAAACTCTCATGACACAGATATAACTATCCCGTAGAGTTCTCATTAGTGGGTCACGTCCGATCATATGTTCACCAACATATATCTATGTGACTGACTGTGATACTCATATCATTGACTCCATGAAACTTAGTCAACAACCACCTCACAAGCTAGTCTCTCGCGATTATCAGTGTCCCACTTTGATAATCTCGACTAGGGACAATCATAATTTATGTCATCTTTTACTTATAGGGTTTCATGATCAAGTCCTCAACTTGATGACCTATAAAATGAACATAAAATTCTTGGGACCATTATTTAATCATCCAATGATCAAATAATGCTGATGTCAGTTTTAACTTACATAAACACTACCATGGCATGTCTATGTAAAGATTATAACATAACTAAAGTTACTCCCACTAGAATCAAGATCATCTCTTTAGATATCTTATACCTACAGCACTCAGAATAAATTCCGTGCTTAGGTTGTGGGAGAGACTGCGGTGTTATTGCTTGAAACAATTTCAACAAACCACACCGCCATTCAGATAAAAGCACTATTCTACGGTCCACTGATTGGAGCCTTTCCAACAGTTAGCACCGCTATTCAAACAAAGAGACATAACCAGGTGGGAACTGGGAATCGTCTTTGTCCGTCTAACTACTTTCAACTGGTTCGTCACTTTATTAGTTCACCACGAACCTATCCTTAGTGTTCCTTAAACACTTGGGATATTTCTGGTAACTATTCAGTGACTCTTACCGGAATATTTTGGTATTTTCTCGTCATGCTTTATGCGTAAACTGCATCTAGACGAGCGCATAATATGGCATTCATGATGGATTCTATTGCAGCAGCATTAGAACTCACACTCATTAATATTAGTTCAGACAGTGTTCAGAAACACTTCTTCTTGCTAATATTGTTATTTGCTCAGCCAGTGTCCAAGACACTTCATCTTGCTCAGATTATTGCCATAAGACCTTTGGTATGAAGCCATTCTTGGAATCTTGCATATTGGAACTGTCCAATATCTTATCAACATAAGGATTTTGACACGATCCAATTAGCCTTTCGGATCCATTCCAATGGATCCTTATTCCAAGAACTTTCGCGGCTACTCCCATGTCTTTTGTTCAAATTTGACTTCCGACCCAAATCTTCACAAGATTTTAGCGTCGGAACGTCGTTTATGAGATTTAAGTATGTTATCTACATACTGTGTGAGAATTGCCATTACGCTCCCACTAGTCTTCTTGTAAACGCATGGTTTCTTTTCTTTCTGATCAAGTCAAAACTTTTGACCACTTTATCAGAATGTTGATTCCAACTCCAAGATGTCTGCTTCAATCCAGAAATGGATCTGTGAAGCTAACATGCATACCCAGCAAATTTTCGGAGTTGGGGCTCACCATCGCTTCTTTGAATTTCGCATGTTCGTCACTTTTCAATGATCAACAGATCACGACAATTGGTTACGAGAAATCACTCTCGAGTTAGTGACGGATCCTTTTCGGATATGCGAATTTCAGGCTCCACAGGTGTAGATCCTACATCACTTTGTAGATCTCACCGCTGCTCTTCCTCAACAGGTTGAGCAGCCTCCTGTGTTTATCGAATTTCTTCGATATGCACTTTTACTCCCACTGTTCCTTTTGAAAGTATGACCTTTCTTAAAAGACACAGTTATGGACACCAAAAGTACTAAGCCTTGGTTTCCTCAGGACAACCAGCGAGGTAGAACTTATCAGATATGGATTCAAGTTTGTTTGTTGACTACTGTCTTACACAAACCTTGCAATCCCAATTAGTCAGGAAAACAAATTTGGAAATCACCCAGTCCACATCCAATGTGGTGTTTTTCACTGATTCTGATAGAAACCCTTTTCTGCGTAAGGACAGACGTTTCATGACGTAATCTTAAATGATTATGGAAGATTCCTGTGACCCATCATTAATCGGAGCATATCTAATAAGATCCGATTCATTCTGTTAGATGATCACCCAGTTCTTGACTTAAGTATTTTCCTCTGCGATTCAATCGAGGATCTCAATACTTCTGTCAAATTGGATCTACACTTCATCTTGGAACTCCTCAAGGGATTCCTGCTTGTGTCTCATCGAATGAACACAGCCATGCTTATTGAAGCCATCAATAAGGTAATGAAGTATAGAATATTTCCTTTGGCATTAATACTTGTTAGGCCGCATACATCAGTATGTGTAAGGCCCAACAAGCCTCTGGTCCGTTTCCTTTTAGCTCTGTTAAAATGGGCCTTAGTCATTTGGTCCAGTGAACAGAATTCATATCTCAAATGATTAAAATCAAATGAGTCCAAAACTATGGATTTACTGAATCCGCTTCACTTTTGTGGTTAAATGACTATACCAAAGAAAAGTCAAGTTCGAGTCATCAGGCTCAAATCTTTAGTATTTGTGTTCTGTTCAAACTTATGCTGGTTTAAGATACAAAACCCATTCCAAAAGGGGTGCTACCATATGATATTTCATTAAGATCTAAAGAACAAAACTTGTCTTTTATCAAAACGAAAAACATTCAAAATCTTTACAAGAAAATGAAAGGCATTCTGCTCAAAGCAGATACATAGTAGCAATTACTTAATTTCTAAAACCAAGTCTGAAAGGCTCCTACAAGTGGAGAATCTCTACGGCTCATGCAGCAACCATTGCTTCATACCAGACATGCAGTTCCACTTGTCTTTTCTTCAACGTTCTATTGTTGCTTAGGTCCTGCATATTTCCAAAATATCAGTACCACAACTAGTATCCAATACTAATGTAGAACTTGAATTAATAACACAATACCTGAAGAAGAAGTACCATACATCTCCTTCATCTCTTGTGAATCTTCCAAGAATTTAATGCAATCTCTCTTCCAATGCCCTGACTCATCGTAGTAGAAGCACTTTCTAACACCATATGGGCTTGACTTAGGCTTATAAGATGACACAGGCTTATCCTGATTCCAAATCTGGACGGCCTTGCCAACACCCTTGTCTAAACAAGATTTCTCAAATCTTTTGCCCCTTTTGATGTTTTGCTCTGCTGCCTTGAGCATGCCATGCAGCTCAGTCAACGTCTTCGTCAAGCCTTTCTTGATATAGTTCTTAACGAACTTGTCATAGCTAGACGGCAGTGACTGCAGAATGATGTCAGTGGCCAACTCTAAGCTGACAGGACATTCCAGTTTCCCCAGGTTATCAATGTAACCCATCAGTTTAATGACATGAGGAGTTACTGGAGCATCCTCTGGTAGCTTGCACTCAGTGAGAGACTTCACCATCTGGAATCTCTCAACTCGTGCCAGATCCTGAAACTTCAGTTTCAGGCTGGTGATCATCTCTATTGGCAACTCCATCTTCTCGTATTGACTCTTCTAGTCCGAGTTCATGGCAGCCAACATCAGACCACGCACATCTACCACATCAATATAATGCTTATTCCAAGCATTATATGCTGCATGTGAGCGATTGGTCCCAAGCCTTTCTGGAGGAGCCTTTTCAAGGACATAGTCCTTGCCCTCCTGCTTGAGAATGAATCTCAGATTCCGATACCAATCCAGGAAGTTGGATCCATTTAACTTGTCCTTTTTAAGGACGAATCTCAACGAGAAAGTAGTCATAGACATAAGCTGAAATCCAAGAAAAACAAAGATTTAGTTATGTATATGATGAGAAATCTTATTTAATAAGAAAACTCGCATTATATTCAAACAACGTTTCCTCTATGAATATAATGATCCAATACCCATACATCATTAAAATCTGAGTGGACGACTCGCCATCACCCAGAGTTTAGCAATCTAGGTAAGCAAACCTTTGCTAATTGTACCCAGTACAACTCTTGGTCGCAGATGAGACAATCCATGTCTCATCCACTCTGACGTCTCTGGGCCCAGAACTTCTGATAGCCCAGTCAAGTAAACCAATCTCTTCAGCCTTGTGATCATTGACAGTCGCACTACAAGTCTATCAATGATCACCTGCCTTACTCATGTAGCAGTGGATACCAAGGACTCCAAGACTATCCAACATACGAAACAAGTCTTGACAGTAGACAAGATTGGGCAAGACATCAAAGTTACTTGATATTTAGTTGAGGAAACTAAACTCTGAAAAGTTAGCAAATCAATTTCTTAGGTCATGTAATTGTTGATGTCAAGCACTACAAGTCCACCAACATAATTACCTGCCTTACTCACGTAATTGTGGACACCAAGCTCTTGGCTAGACCATCACACAACGAAATGAGTCTTGACAGTTGACCACATTGAAGCTGATCTTTGAACAATGTGTAAGTCTAGTTTGGTTTCTGCAAATTCAAGGTTCAATAACCAGAATTTCGAACACTGTGTCGATCGACGCAGACTCTGTCTGTCGATCGACACCACCAAAACAAAACCTACTTCAATGACCGGTTAATCCAATTAACCCGGTTCATTGAACCGGTCATGTCGATTGACACAACCCATGTGTGACGGTCGACATAGACCTAAACCTAAGATAGTTTTGATAACCGGTCCAATCTAATTGAACCGACTTATTAGATCAAACTGATCTTAATCATTTAAATCGGTTTATACTAATTAAGATAATCAGTTCAATCCAATTGAACCAATTCATCCAATTTAAACCGTTTAAATCTACCTTTACCAAGCATGATAACCAGTTCAATCCAATTGAACCGATTAACCAATCGCAAGGCCTGTGTCGACCAACACCAAACTTGTGCCGATCGATACAGTTGGGTATCAGGGAATTTTAATCGAATTAAACCGACATAACCATGCGAGACAACCGGTTCAATCCAATTGAACCGATATATCCTTTCGCACAGCCTGTGTCGATCGATGCACCCAGTGTGTCGATCGACACAGTGCGATTTCTAAATCGAAACCCATTCTTTAATTAGGCGAATTCGCGGTGCATCGATCGACACAAACTTGTGTCGATCGACGCTATGCGAAAACACAATTGCTTTTGCATTTTCGCGCTGCATCGATCGATGCACCCAGTGCACTGATCGATGCTGTGCGAAAACCCTAAATCAGTTCTGTCGTTTTCGCGTTGCAACGATCGACACACCCAGTGCATCGATCGATGCTGTGCGAAAACACAGTTCTTCGTTTTCGATAACTAACAAATCCGAGATTCTAATTATCAAAACGAATCCTAGCTAGCATCAATTCAATTAAAAACCATTCTAATCGAATTCCAGGCAACTGATTCAATCTATCAAACCCTATGGCTCTGATACCACTGTTGGAATCCCTAGTATCCTGGGTCTAGGTGATTGAATCATAAGGAATGACCTCGTGATTACCTGGAGATTGGCAGCGGAAATTGGAACAGGTAAACGAGATCTGAAGCGCCTCAATCGCTGCGCCTCTATCGTAGTCCACACGCACACAAGCTGGAATCCGCCGGGATGCTAGTACCGGGAATCGGATCTCCTGTGGATCTATGAGTTTTGTGTCTCTGCTTTCTCTCTGAGGAGCAACACCAACGGCCAGGGCTCAGGTCGATCATATAAGTCATTATATATCGACCTGGGATGACCCAAACGACTTTCGGATCAAAACCCGACTCGTTTAAGTCAATAACTCGAAACGTCAGTCTCGAGGCCCATTGTGCATCGATCGATACGCATACTGCATCGATCGGCACACTTACTCGAAAACCCTGCGTCGATCGACACACCTCTTCAAAACTCAATTCAATGTGTATCCAATATACACTGATCAGATCATATGCCAATGATCGATCCCACACAAAGTATATCCAGCTCGCTTAGGTGTGTGACCCTGTAGGTTCACACGATACTAGAAATGAGTTACAACTCATTTGTCATAGGCGGTTTCTAGCAAAACATTATGACTACCCAATATCATATGAATTGTCCGATCTCGACAATACAACTATCTTTAGAGTAAGTACAATCTGATTTCAGGACATAATCCCAACAGTATCAATGTACTAGACTATTTCTTTTGGAGAAGTCATCTAAGACTAGGTGTATGGGTTAGTAAGAGTTGGTATGATGTAGTTGTTGTGCTAATAGTAGATACTTTAAACATATATGAAGCTTGTAAGTCTGTGTATTTTCCTGTTGCCGAAAAATCAGATAGAACTTTGTCAAGTTCAAGTTCAATGATAAGAGTGTTTTGTGTTGAAATGGTTAACAAAGAAAATCAGAGCATTTTACAGTCTTAAGTTCAACATGGTATCAGAGCTCAGCATGATCTGTGGAGCCGGTTCGAAGAAAATCACAAGCAGAGAACAAGGAGAACAAGGAGACTCAACAACAAGGGAAGCCAAGGTCAGAGATACCAAGGCACTGGTTCAAGAAACCCAAAAGAACAAGCAGATGTTAAGAAAGGAAGAAGAAGAAGTAAGTCATGTTGACAGCGAGACAAGAAGATAAAGAACCAAAGGAGACAGAAGTTGGCTCATCGACAGTGGGTGTTCTAACCACATGACACCAATTGAAGAAATGTTTGTAAAACTCAATACAAGCATCAAAGTACCAATACGAGTGGGAAATGGAGCTGTGCTACTTTCAAAGGGGAAAGGAGATATTGAGGTAATGACCAAGAAGGGCAAGAGAATCATAAAAGATGTTCTTCTTGTACCTAAGCTTGGAAAAAACCTCTTGGGTGTTCCACAAATAACAAAACGGGTATCAAGTAGTGTTCAAAGGAAACTATTGCACAATATACGATCGAGTTGGAAGAAACATTGAGAAAGTTTAGATGGTGAACAAGAGCTTTCATATCAAGTGGCCTACTCAAGAAGAAGTTGCTATGGTGGTCAAAAGTGATGAGGCAGACCTGTGGCACGAGAGACTTGGTCACACAGGCTATACAAACTTAAAGACTATGCAAGCTAAGAACATGGTGGTTGGTCTACCTAAATTCGAGGTAAATCAAAAAAGGTGTGAAAGTTGTATCCTTGGTAAACACAGTAGGGATTCATTTCCAAAAGAAGCTGAGACACGAGCGAAAGAGAAACTGTCACTGATTCACAGCGATCTCTGTGGACCAATTCAGAACACATCATTTAGTGGGAGCAAATATGTGCTCACCTTCATATACGATGCATCAAGAATGGTGTGGGTCTACTTCCTGAAGGCTAAGTCAGAAGTATTTCACACATTCAAGAGATTCAAGAGCATGGTTGAGAATCAATCTAACCACAAAATAAAGAAACTCAGGACAGACAGAGGAACAAAATACCTCTCAACATAATTCACAAGATTCCTAGAAGAAGCTGGGATTGAAAGACAACTCACTGCTGCTTACTCTCCTCAGCAAAATGGAGTCTCAGAGAGGCGAAACAGAAGTTTAATAGAAATGGGAAGAGCAATGATCAAAGCTAAGAATCTACCTCTACAGTTTTGGGCTGAAGTTGTATACAACGCAGCTTATGTTCAAAACAGAACACCAACAAGGGCGTTCAAGGACAAAACACCATTAGAAGTATGGAATGGAACTAAACCTTCAGTAAGTCACATGAGAGTGTTTGGCTGCATATGCTATGTGCACATTCCAGATAAATTAAGGAAGAAATGGGATGACAAGTCAAAGAAAGGTATCTTTGTTATATACAGATCTCAAACTAAGAGATACAAAGTGTATCTGCTTGAAGAAAACAAGATAGAGATCTCTAGAGATGTTATCTTTGAAGAAAACAGCAAGTGGGATTGGGAAAAGAAAGAAGTTACCAAACAGATTAATGCATCACTTGATGTAGAAGTCAGTAACAATGAAAGGGAATCAAGGGAAGATGAATCCAGAGATGAGGCACCTAGCGACAACAACTCTTGCCCACACAGTCCAGAAGGCAGTTCAAGTCCTCCCAACAGAAAAACTCGATCACTCAACGAAATTCTACTCACTGCTCCATATGCAGATGTGGAATATTGTGCAATGAGTGAATGCTGCTTTAGCAGCAGTGAAGAACCAGCACTTTTTGAAAAAGCAGCTCAGCATGAAGAATGGAAAGAAGCTATGGAGGAAGAAATCCATATGATAGAGAATAACAAAACATGGGAGTTAGTCAAGAGACCATTCAACAAGAATGTAGTAGGAGTTAAGTGGTTGTACTGCATAAAAACTGATGCAGCTGGAAACGCAGTGAGGTATAAGGCAAGACTTGTAGCCAGAGGGTTCACCCAACAACATGGAGTCGACTACTTAGAGACCTTTGCTCCAGTCTCAAGACATGAAACCATCAGGCTACTTCTTTCTGTTGCTTCTCTATCACAAAAGCTATATGCAAATAGACTGCTGGAAAAATTCAACATGGAAGGGTGCAAGATTATGAAAACTCCAGTAGTTCCCCAAAGAAAACATGAAGATGAAGAAGAAGAACTTGCTGATTCTAAAGTTTATCGAAGCCTAGTGGGAGGTTTGTTGTATTTAACAGCCACAAGGCCTGATCTAATGTTCTCTGCCTCATATATGTCTAGATACCTTAAAGAGCTAAAGATCAAACATCTCAAGGAAGCTAAGAGAGTCCTCAGATAAATCCAAGGTACTCTAAATGTTGGATTAGTATTCTCTGAAGTTAAGGAACCAATGCTCATTGGATACTCAGATAGTGATTGGGGCGGTTGTCTAGAAGATATGAAATCTGCAACAGGATACTGTTTTAGTACTCGATCGGCTATCTTCTCATGGAAAACCAGTAAACAAGATACCATTGCTCAATCCACTGCTGAAGCCGAGTATATGGCATTGTGTGCCACTGCAAATCAAGCAATATGGTTGAAAAGACTCCTTGAAGACTTAAGAGTGTGGAGACAAGAGAGTGTGCCCATCTACTGTGACAGCCAATCCGCCATTGCCATTGGTAAGAATCCAGTACAACACAAGAGAACAAAACACATTCAAATCAAGTATCATGTGATCAGGGAGTATGAGAGAAATGGAGAAATTCAGTTACGATACTGTAGAAGTGAAGAACAATGGGCAGACATATTCACCAAGGCCTTAGGAGTTCAAAGCTTTTAATCATTCAAGTTCAAGATTGGTTTGAGTGACAAAATGACTAGTGGGAGTGTTGAACAAAGTCAATTTGTCCTCAATGTTGGGATAGTGTCCTGAAATCACACTTGTACTCACTCCTGATGATAGTTGTGTGTCGAGATCAGACATTCGTATAATACTGGGCGGTTGCAATGTTTTGCTAGAAGCCTCTTGCAGTCTGTAAGTTGTAGACTTACTGCCAGTATTATATGATCCTATAGGGTCACACACCTAAGCAAACTGGAAGCATGAAAGTGGGAATGATCATTATGGTAATGATCATACTTATGTGTATTGGATACATATTTACATAGAGTTTTACAATGTGTGCGTCGATCGATGCATGAGTGCGTCGATCGATGCAGGATTTTCCTGGAGGTGTGTCGATCGACACAGTAAGTGTGTCGATCGTTGCACATCGGGTTCCGAAACTGATGTTTCGAATTAATGACGTAACCGAGCCGGGATTGTCCGACGGTTTGTGATGTCATTTCTAGGTCGATATATAAGGTCTTATATGGTCGACCTGAACCCTAGCCGTCTTCTTTTTTTCTGACAGAAAAGCAGAAACACCAGAAACTCTTAGATCCCACAGATCCGGCACTAGCATCCCGTTCCTAGCTTGTGTGCGTGTGTATCTGGTAGAGGTAAGGCATCTGCGTTTCTCACTGATCTCGTTCACCAATTCCGCTGCCAGTTCAAGGTAAGAACGAGGTTGGTAAATTCAATATATCAAACCCTAGATCCTAGGAGATCCAACAGTGGTATCAGAGCGTTATTAGGGTTTAGCTATTGAATCTGATGCAATTAATTCGAAAACTGAGTTTGTTAAATTGTTTATTGCCTGTGAAAATCGTGTTTTCAAGTGTTAATCTCGGATTAAAGCGCCTGTTGAAAATTCGATACCTGTGCTTTCGCAGTGTGTCGATCGACAAAAAGCGTGTGTCGATCGATGCAGAGCGAAAACACGTAAATAATTTTAGGGTTTGTCGCAGCGTGTCGATCGGTGCAAAGCGTGCGTCGATCGACACATAGCGAAAACTCGCAAAATAATTTTAGGGTTTGTCGCAGAGTGTCGATCGGTGCAAAGCGTGCGTCGATCGACACATAGCGAAAACTCGTAAAATCTTTTGGGTTGTTCGCAAAGCGTCGATCGACACTAAGCTTGTGTCGACCGTTGCATCGCGAAAACTCGCACTGTATCGATCGACGCACTGGGTGCATCGATCGATTCAGTTGGTTGGTTTCGGTTGGATTGGATTGAACTGGAAACCAATTTGATTGTGGTTAGGATATGTCGATCGATGCAAGGATGCGTCGATCGACACACAACTCGCAGACTCAGGGGTTGGACTCCTAGTTGCGAATACCAAATCAAAATGAACCTAAACTTAATAAAACTGAATGTTTTAATTAAATTAATAAATTCTTGAATGTATATTGGATATGCATCAAGATAAATCGGTTCTTTTCCTCAACTAAATATCAAGTGATCTTGATGTCTTGCCCGATCTTGTCTACTGTCAAGACTCGTTTCGTTGTTGGATAGCCTTGGAGTCCTTGGTGTCCACAGCTACATGAGTAAGGCAGGTGATCATCGATAGACTTGCAGTGCGACTGTCAATGATCACGAGACTGAAGAGATTGGTTTACTTGACTGGGCCATCAGAAGTTCTGGGCCCAGAGACATCAGAGTGGATAAGACATGGATTGTCTCATCTGCGACCAAGAATTGTACTGGGTACAATTAGCAATGATTTGCTTACCTAGATAACTGAAGTTTGGGTGATGGCGAGTCGTCCACTCAAATTTTGGTGATCTGAGGATCTTGGTTCATTGTATTCATCTGAGGAAACATAGTTTTGAATACAATGCGAGTTTTTCTTATTAGATAAGAATTCTCATTTCTTGAGCATTATAACTAAAAACCTCTACCTCTTTTAATTACAGCTATGTCTGTCTCAACTCATATCAACACTTTCTCGCTAAGATCCGTCCTTGAGAAGGACAAGTTAAATGGATCTAATTTCTTGGAATGGTATCGGAACCTGAGAATAGTTCTCAGGAAGGAGAACAAGGAATATGTCCTTGAAAGAGTTCTCACCGAGAGGCCACGTTCCAATGCCCCGCAGACAGAAAAGAATGCTTGGGATAAGCATTCAGCTGATGTCAAAGATGTTAATTGTCTAATGCTGGTGACTATGAAATCTGAGATGCAGAAGCAATATGAGAACATGATGTCACCCATTGAGATGATTAACAGCCTGAAAGCTTTGTTTCAGGAGCAAGCTCGCACAGAGAGATACCAGACGGTTAAATCTCTCATGGATTGCAAGCTGGCTAAGGACAGTCCAGTAAGTCCTCATGTCCTTAAAATGATGGGTTACATTGATAACCTGGGGAAACTGGACTGTGCCATTAGCCAGGAGCTAGCCACTGACATGATTCTGCAGTCTTTGCCGTCGTGTTTTGATCAGTTCATCATGAACTACAACATGCAAAACATGACTAAGACATTGACTGAGTTGCACGGCATGCTGAAGACAGCAGAGCCGAATCTCAAGAAGGCAACTCCCAGTGTACTGATGGTACAAGGGGGTAAAAGGTTTAAGAAACCTAAGAAGGATTAGGGAAAGGCCCAAGTTGTCCAGACTGAAAGTCAGGACAAGCCCAAGCCGAAGCCCAAATCCGGGCCTTCTCCTGAGGATAAATGCAACTACTGCAAGCAGTTAGGGCATTGGAAGAGAGACTGCAAGAAGTTCATGGAAGATTACAAGAAGCTGAAGAAGACGTATGATGCGTCTGATTCAGGTATTTATGTTATCGAGCTTAATGTTATATCTTCTAGTTCTACTTCGTGGGTATTGGATACCGGCTGCGGTGCTCACATTTGTACTAATGTGCAGGCACTAAGAAACAGTAGAACGCTGAAGAAAGGACAAGTGGAGCTACGGGTCGGGAATGGAGCTAAGGTTGCTGCACTGGCCGTAGGCACCTATGAATTGTCTTTACCTTCGGGCATGATTTTAGCTTTGAATAATTGCTACTTTGTACCTGCGATTAGCAGAAACATAATTTCAGTTTCCGTTTTGGATTTGGAAGGTTTTGATTTTGCTGTTAAGAATAAAGTTTGTTCTTTTAATCGTGATGGTACATTTTATGGTAGCGCCCCATTAGAAAATGGGTTATATGTTTTAAATCAAGAAACACCTGTCTTTAACATAAATACAAAGCGGTTTAAGTCCAATGACGAAAACCCGACTTTCTTATGGCATTGTCGTTTGGGCCATATCAATGAGAAACGCATCCAAAGGCTCATTCAGAATGGGCTTCTGGGCTCATTTGATTTTGAATCATGTGAGAAATGAGAATCTTGTTTGATAGGCAAAATGACTAGAGCCCCTTTCAACAAACCCAATGAAAGGGCCAGTGATTTATTGGGCCTTGTTCATACTGATGTATGTGGGCCGATGAGTACTGTTGCCAGAGGAAATTACAAGTACTTCATTACTTTCACTGATGATTTCAGTAGGTACGGCTATGTCTATTTGATGAGACATAAGTCAGAATCCTTTGATAGATTCAAGGAATTCAAGAATGAAGTACAGAACCAACTTGGCAAAAGTATCAAAGTTCTGCGATCGGATCGCGGAGGAGAATACTTGAGTCAAGAGTTCAGTGACTATCTGAGCGAGTGTGGAATTGTTTCACAACTCACTCCTCCTGGAACACCTCAATGGAATGGAGTGTCAGAGAGGAGGAATAGAACCTTATTGGATATGGTTCGGTCTATGATGAGTCATTCAAATCTTCCATTATCCTTTTGGGGATACGCTCTAGAAACGTCTGCGTTTACACTAAATCGAGTGCCATCTAAATCAGTGGAAAAGACACCACATGAATTATGGACTGGGAATGTTCCAAACCTGTCTTTCCTAAATATTTGGGGTTGTGAGGCTTATGTCAAACGTTTAATCTCTGAAAAGCTCGCACCCAAATCAGTTAAATGCTACTTCGTTGGTTATCCTAGGGAAACCAAGGCATACTACTTTTACAACCAATCTGAGAACAAAGTATTTGTTGCTCGGGACTGTTCTTTTCTTGAGAGGGAGTTTCTCTCTAAGAAAAACAGTGGGAGTAAAGTACATCTTGAAGAAATTCGAGATGCACAGGAGATTGCTCAACCTGCTGAGGAAGAGCAGCAGTTGGATCCACAAAGTTCTGTGGAACCGGCGCCTGTGGAGCCTGAAGTTCGCAGATCCGGAAGGATCCGTCACGAACCCGAGAGATACTATGGATTTCTCGTGACCGATTCAAATGATCTGATGATCATTGATAGTGACGAGCCAGCGACCTTCGCGGAAGCAATGATGGGCCCGGACTCCGAAAAATGGCTTGGAGCCTCTAAGTCCGAAATGGGATCCATGTCAGAAAACCAAGTATGGTCCTTGGTCGATTTACCTAATGGTGCAAAAGCCATTGAGTGTAAATGGATCTTCAAGAAGAAGATTGACGTGGATGGCAATGTACAAATTTACAAAGCGAGGTTGGTGGCTAAAGGTTTCAAGCAAATTCATGGTATTGACTATGATGAAACCTATTCCCTAGTCGCTATGCTTAAATCCATTCGGATTCTTCTAGCAATTGCCGCTCATTATGATTATGAGATTTGGCAAATGGATGTCAAAACCGCATTCCTGAATGGTATTCTGGAAGAGGATGTGTATATGACACAGCCTGAAGGTTTTGTCGATCCTAAGAACGCTGGGAAGGTATGCAAGCTTCATAAATCCATTTATGGATTGAAGCAAGCATCACGGAGTTGGAATCTTCGTTTTGATGAATCAGTTAAACAATTTGGTTTCATCAAGAACGAAGAGGAACCATGTGTTTACAAGAAGACTAGTGGGAGAAAAATTGCGTTTCTTGTACTGTATGTCGATGACATACTCCTCCTCGGTAATGACGTTCCGTTGCTTCAGTCTGTCAAGACTTGGCTCGGAAGTTGTTTTTCCATGAAAGACATGGGAGAAGCCGCGTACATTCTTGGAATCAGAATCTACAGAGATAGAATGAACATGCTGATTGGATTGTGCCAAGACACTTATATTGATAAGGTACTGCACAGATTCAGGATGCATGATTCCAAGAAGGGCTTCATACCGATGTCTCATGGCACCAGTCTCAGCAAGAAGCAGTGTCCGGCGACACATGCTGAGCGAGAACGCATGAATAGGATTCCTTATGTTTCTGCAATAGGATCTATTATGTATGCCATGCTCTACACCCGTCCAGATGTAGCTTACGCGTTAAGCATGACGAGTAGATACCAATCTGATCCAGGTGAAGTTCACTGGACAGCTGTCAAGAATATTCTCAAGTATTTGAGACATACTAAGGATAAATTCCTTGTGTATGGAGGAAGTGAAGAACTTGTGGTGAATGGATTCACCGATGCGAGTTTTCAGACAGACAGAGACGATTTCCGATCACAATCTGGATATGTCTTATGTCTAAATGGCGGTGCAGTGAGCTGGAAGAGCTCTAAGCAGAATACCGTAGCTGATTCCACAACGGAAGCTGAATATGTTGCTGCTTCAGAAGCGGCAAAGGAAGCTGTTTGGATCAAGAAGTTCATGACTGAACTTGGTGTGGTTCCTAGTATCTTGGAGCCAGTGGATTTGTTTTGCGATAACAACGGAGCCATTGCTCAGGCAAAAGAACCAAGGTCACACCAGAAGTCCAAACACGTGGAGAGGAGATATCACCTGATTCGAGATATCGTCAATAGAGGTGATGTGAAGATCAGCCGAGTTCCGACAGACGAGAATGTCGCTGATCCTCTAACTAAGTCACTCCCAAGGCCTAAGCATGAGAGTCATACGACTGCTGTAGGCATTAGAGATCTTAAGATGTAATCTTGATTCTAGTGGGAGTTTTAGTTTTATTTTAGTTATAATAAGATGCTCTTGTAAACATTCTTTTAGAAGTGTTTAATGAAATTTGGTTTCAGCATTATTTATTGTGATCTAAATAATGGTCCCAAAATAAGTTTATGACATATTATAGGTCATCAAGTTGAGGACTTGATCATGAAACCCTATAAGTTAATAAATTATGTTTTGTCCCTAGTCGAGGTTGTAGAATTGGGACACTGACAACCGTTAGAGACTAGATTGTGAGGTGACTGTTGGCTAAGTTTCATGGAGCCAATGATATGATTATCACAGTCAGTCGCATAGATATATGTTAGTGAACATATGATCGGACATGACCCGCTAATGAGAAGTCTACAAGATAGTTAAATATGTGTCATAAGAGGTTCTCATTACGACTATAGAGTATAGTCCTTAGACCTGAGTTCATCATGCTTTCTTGCATATGAATTGGTACACTTTGACTTTGTCAAACGTCGACCCGTAACTGGCGACTATAACGACACTGTTCAAGTATATCATGAAGTGTGCGTTGAAACAGGGATGGAACAAGATGGGATTTGTCCCTCCTGTATAACGGGAGATAAATATCTCAGGGCCTATCGAAGATTGAATACTGAGAGAATGTGTGGCCGCACTCAAACGAAATGTAGTTCAGTTGTTTGTAATGTTCAGTATGAGATCAGGAGTTCGATAAACACGATGTTGGCTTAATAAGGATGACACCAATCTTGCCTTATGCCAAATCGAGATACAGAGACAAAAGGATTATAGGAATTGATGATTCCAGTACAAGTGGGAGATTGTTGGGATAGTGTCCTGAAATCACACTTGTACTCACTCCTGATGATAGTTGTGTGTCGAGATCAGACATTCGTATAATACTGGGCGGTTGCAATGTTTTGCTAGAAGCCTCTTGCAGTCTGTAAGTTGTAGACTTACTGCCAGTATTATATGATCCTATAGGGTCACACACCTAAGCAAACTGGAAGCATGAAAGTGGGAATGATCATTATGGTAATGATCATACTTATGTGTATTGGATACACATTTACATAGAGTTTTACAATGTGTGCGTCGATCGATGCATGAGTGCGTCGATCGATGCAGGCTTTTCGTGGAGGTGTGTCGATCGACACAGTAAGTATGTCGATCGTTGCACATCGGGTTCCGAAACTGATGTTTCGAATTAATGACGTAACCGAGCCGGGATTGTCCGACAGTTTGTGATGTCATTTCCATGTCGATATATAAGGTCTTATATGGTCGACCTGAACCCTAGCCGTCTTCTTTTTTTTTTCTGACAGAAAAGCAGAAACACCAGAAACTCTTAGATCCCACAGATCCGGCACTAGCATCCCGTTTCCAGCTTGTGTGCGTGTGTATCTGGTAGAGGCAAGGCATCTGTGTTGCTCACTGATCTCGTTCACCAATTCCGCTGTCAGTTCAAGGTAAGAACGAGATTGGTAAATTCAATATATCAAACCCTAGATCCTAGGAGATCCAACACTCAAACCAACTAAGACTTCTCACTAAGGTAACTAGATGGACTCATAAGTAAGTTAGGTAGAATAATATCAATGTACTAGACTATTGCTTTTGGAAAAGTCATCTAAGACTAGGTGTATGGGTTAGTAAGAGTTGGTATGGTGTAGTTGTTGAGCTAATAGTAGATAGCTTAAACATATATGAAGCTTGTAAGTTTGTGTATTTTTCTGTTGTCGAAAAATCTGATAAAATTTTGTCAAGTTCAAGTTCAATGATAAGAATGTTTTGTGTTGAAATGGTTAACAAAGAAAAACAGAGCATTTTACAGTCTTAAGTTCAACAGTCCTCCTATTGATTTGTTTATTTCTTAGAGCATGATTATCAAGGGTTTTTAGGGGTGGGGTTCTTAACTATTCACGTGGGACCCACGTGAATAGTTAAGAACCCGGATCCTAAAAATCCTTATTTAAGAACCGGTTCTTACACTGTTCATGACACGTGGCGGCTTATCATTCGTCTAATTTTTTTTTTCGATTTTTTTTTTTTTTACACTTTTTCCAAAAAAAAAAAAAAAATTTTTTTTTAAGAACCCCCATAAGGAGTTCATTGATGGTCATGCTCTTAAGTAAAATAGTTTAGCTTAATCTGATTAAATATTTCTAGTTATTTTTTTCGTCAACATTAGAAAATACTTCTAGTTTATTGGTGAAAAATGGAAAAGTACCTCATGTTCATATTTTTCTCTGTGGCTTTTCATATTGTACGTTTCTTGATCCGCTCATGTGTCTCTCTTTTTTTTTCATCAAGTCTAACATTGTTTACAAATGGTATATCTCCTCCCCAATGATATATTTATATTCGATGTAAATGGTTAAAAGAAAAAATAATAATTCATATCTGAGTCTTCTATACTGACGAAGAGTAATTATATATATATAACGTATGATCGGGTCGTTTCAGACTACATAGTCTGAGAGACTGCGGTTATGAATGTTTTGTGCGGTTTCACATAACACACCCAGCGAAAAGAAAACTTGTCACCATTCAACAATTTTTTTTTTTTTTTGTCAACCATTCAACAATTTTATAGCATGTAGTTTTATTATAAAAAGAAAAATAAAAAAGGAAATAAAAGAGTATGTGCATTTCACCACAGCTTGGAACGCACCTAATTAATCACGCATCAAAAATGTAGTGTTTTAAACACTTTTCCAGTGTGAATTCAATTATCTAATTTTTTTCGAAAAAAATATCCTATATTATTTGATCACCAGTCCACGATAATATATTAAAAATAAATATTTTAAGTAATTGAAAATCTAATAATCCTTTTACTAAATTTAAGCGATCTTTTCGTCGGTGTTAATGTAATTGTATTTTACCTGTGATAATTATCATTCCGTAATACGGGTATCCAAACTCGAACCCGGCTTAAAAAATTCGATCTTCAATCGAATAGATTCTATAATATCCGAATGAGGTTTAGATTTAGGTATTTTGAGTATTTGGTAATATCCGAACTCGGACCTAATTCGAACGAGTATATGTAGTGATCCAAAAATTTTAACCTAATTTTAAGTAATTTTGTTAATTTTGAGTATCGGTTCATTTATGTTAGTTCACTAAATTTGATATACTGAATTATACCAAAATCAAAATTTTAGTAAATAACCGAACCAAACTGAACCTACTCGAAGTAATCAAATTTATTCAAAATTTAACTGAATTTACCCGAAATAAACTAAAATAATCAAAATTCTTTTTAAAAAATTAAAAAGGCAAGATCTGAAATAACCAAAATAACTGAAATCCGAATTGAATTATAACAAAATCAATTTAAGTTTCCAACAAATCATTTTAATTTTTTTATTCAAATATTTATTTTAATATGTATCCCGCACCACTTTTGTTATTTTTACCATTCACACAATTATCTTATACCGCATACAACTTGTTTTCACCATTCAAACATTTTTGCGTACCGCTTGTTCCGCAGTAACCACACTTATTCTACATAGTGCGTTTCTTTCGTACAAACCACACTTGAGTTGTTGCGCACCGCCTGATCCGCTTATCCCGCACCGCTTGATTCGTTGTCACAATTCGGAACCTGCATATCAGACGCCATCATTGATATTTGCATTAAAAAATCATAATACAGAGGAAATGCCTTGCCTACCAAGTTTTATGAGACGGTTAGTTTTCTATATTTTACCCATTTAGTTTTGGAGTAATTAAACATGGAAAACTGGAAACAAATCTCGCAAAAAAATTTGTTTTAATTGCCCGGTATATCCTTGCACCAATTGTTCTTGTTTTGTTTTTCTTTTGTGGTGATTTTGCTATATACTTTTATGATTTTAATTTATGAAATCCACCCAAGAACAACTTAGATTTGATTTAGTTGAACCTCAAATATTTTCTTAAAAAATAAGAAATATTAACCTTGATCCATGGTTATTTAGCTTTTTGAATCCAATTTTTCATTTTCTCCTTTCTTTGATAAATTCTTTTAAGGGATGTTTTGATAGAGAAGATCACTAATTATTCTCCTTTTGTTTTTCTTTTATGATGATTTTCCTATTTGTGATTATGATTATTTTATTTCTTATCAAAGCATTACTATTTATAAATTCAAATAGTTGCGACTTTTCACACAACATGTAACATATAATGTCCTTTCATTTTTATGTAACTGCCATATATATACGCCAAAATAGTTATCGTTTTAGAAAATTTCACACATAGTAACATTTTTATTATACCCCTAATTAATATATTATATAAATTCATCTTTCATATAAAACATATTAACATTGCTGAGGATGATTACTTTTGGCTGGGAACGAATGATGGAAAGTAGACCAAATCAGGATATCATTCGGAAGTAGAGGAAGCAATTGTATCAAACCAACCAACGAATAACCAGAAAGAGTTCAAATGGATAGATGAAGTGTGGAAGATTAATACTTCGCCAAAAGTAAAGATGCTTCTGTGGAAAATGGTTAAGAACGCACTGCCAATTGGAATGAACTTGGTTAAAAGACAGATATTACCAACAGGAGAATGCGACGATCAATAAGAGGACATGAAAGCTATCATAAAAAGAGCAAAGAGCTCTCTGAACTTACCACCAACACGAGTCAACAAACTGATCTTTGAAAGCAAAGATAGGATCGCAAAGGAAACACTGCCGATAACAAATGCTAGGGAATGGTCTGAAGGAGTCATGGACCAATCTTAACCAACCCCATGGAAAGTGACGAAATATTATGCAAAACTGATGGAGCTTGGATGAAAGACGAAAACAGAGCATGCTTAGGATTGAGCTTCTACACTAGAGGAAATCATATCATCAGACAAGTAAAAGGAGCAAGAGAACATACTAGATCACCACTAATGACAGAAGCAGCGGCATTGAGAGAAGATATGCAGGACACACAGAGGATGAACTTCACAAAAATCAGAATAGCATAAGACTGCAGAAACCTGATTAATGCAATCAACGAGCAAGAAGCCCTTCCAAAATGTTTTGGAATTATCAAAGACATCTTTAAGCTGTCAAAAAGCTTTGTTAGGTGCATGTTCTTCTATGTACCAAGGGCTGAGAAAAAGAAAACTGATGAGCTATCAAAAATGGCACTAATCAATTTGAAAACTCACCTGTTGTAATAGCTTAGGTTTAAATTAATGAGAACGCATCAATTTCACCAATACAAATAATTAATAAGTTCACCAATACAAATAATTAATAAGGTCAAAAGCTGGAATTAAATTTAAAAAATTGCATAATGTAAAACGACAACTAATTTAAAACAAAAAAAATACAATCCTACAACAACAACTAATATGAAATGGAGGGAATATATATTATAATAGATGAACAATTATATTTATAAGATAAGGGGTGAGGATTATCAATACATCCATATTCTAATGTCGTTAATCGAAACTGATCGATCACAGTGTCATCTTTAATATTAGAATCTATAACATTAACATGAACTTGATCCTTATATCAAACTGAGATACTATTTGTCATATAATAATATAAATTTCTTACATTCTCCCACATGACCATTGTATCAACTTAATGGTTCAATAACTACAATACACATTGTAGAACTATAGAAGTTGAGTGGCTGATTCTCTCCCAGGCACAGGTTTTGAGGCAGTTTTATTCCTAAGCTGCTTGTGTACCCTGGTTTGAATTACCAACCCAGTTTTTCCCTCTTTTAGAAAGTTTTCAAACCAATACCATCTTGTTTGACTTTAGCTCTCCTGCACTCTTACCTCTTTTAGACAAAACCACCTTGGATTTCCCACCAATCCTCTTCTGAACTTTTCTCACCGTGGTTCCACCCCCGCCTCATGGTCGGAGGGTCCGCAAGCAGCTGCCTCAAAGGCTTCACCGACAACCTTTTCCTTGTTCCTGCCTTCTCTCCATCCTCTTAAGTCTTCTCAGGTATGGGGTTTGCTTAATCTTACTTGGTTATACTCCTGTGTCTATCTTTGCTCTGCTAACTTTCCTACTGAGTATTAGTAGTGAACTTTCATATCGTTTGGTTTGTACCAACGAGAAAGAGATTTTCTCAAGAACATCAAGCCTAGCCTTGAAAATGCATCGCCGGTACTCCTCATCTGAAAAAGGAAAAGCAGTGGTTCACTCTAACGAACCTCCAAGATCTGAAAGAGTTAAAGTTCCTGCTTTCGACACCACTGCTCTTATAAAACAACATGAGTTAACCCTGGTGGGTAGAGTTACCAATCCAAGAGCGCAGAGACTCTGGTCTCTCATTCCATTCTTCGCTGAGCACTGGAAGGTATCCTCACCACCTGTAGGCTCAGATCTGGGTCAAGGTCTGTTTCAGTTCCAGTTTAAGACAGAAGAGGACATCCAGAAAGTCCTTGCTAACCGGCCATACTATTTTGCTCACTGGATGATAATACTCCAGAGGTGGGAACCGACAACTGAAAAGACCTTCCCTTCACTCATTCCGTTCTGGATTAATGTCCAAGGTATCCCCCTTCATCTCTGGTTAGACGATATTCTACTCAGTATAGCCCGTAATATTGGACAGTTTGAAGCGCTGGATATTTTTCTGAAAGGAGCTAGAATGAGAGTTGCCATTGATGGTCTTAAACCCCTTATCACATCCTCTATCGTTGAGTTTGCGGATGGTGAGGAAGTAGAAGCAAAGCTGGTGTATGAGAAACTTGAAAATCACTGCACTTCTTGCCTGATGTTAGACCACGAAGTGAAAGATTGCCCTTCAGTGATAACATCTGAGGCCATCTCTCTTCCTCCAGCATCTCGGCGTGATAACCCCAACACTAGTTCGCGTGGTGATACCCTTGTGCCGAGCAGATCCTCAAC
The DNA here is from genome assembly GCA_030180135.1 of Orychophragmus violaceus. NCBI lineage: Eukaryota > Viridiplantae > Streptophyta > Magnoliopsida > Brassicales > Brassicaceae > Orychophragmus > Orychophragmus violaceus. The sequence goes on from CM058238.1 coordinate 24,994,442, forward strand.
TCGGTATGATATGGCCTCAAAAGATTTGTCCACACGCCACAGAAGCTCTATGGTCTCATCTGATCTTCGAAGATCCAACTCAAGATTCTCTCCACCCAGGGATAGATATCATAACCGACCCCGCTTTAATGAAGAAGTATCCAGAGGTGGAGACAATCGCTATTCATTTCCTGAAAACAGAGACAAAAGAAAGAGGACGGGTTCAAGCCTCAGTAGATCCCATGAGTCCCAGTCAAATCATCGATCTTTCACTCAAGCCCCAAGACAAGTCTGGGTTGAGAAACCTCGTACTGCTGACATGCCTCGGTCCTCTGCTTCAGGACATCGACTTACCTCAGACTCTTCCCAACTAAAGAGCACTACTAGATCAACTGAAAGGCAAACTCAATCACAACGACAAAGTCTTCCAAACCAAGCGGTTGAGGTGGCTATTGGGGAACTCAAAGAGGTTATGATTCAATATGCCAATTGTGTTGATCCTACGGAGAGTGCGGCTAGAAAAGAGAGATTCAGGTTGGCAGAAGAACAGGGCCAGCTGAGAGAAACAGCTGAAAATGTGGTTAGATCAGCTTTAATCTCATCCCAAGAAGTGATTGGAGAACCATCACCACTCATTGAAGAGCCAGTTTCTGCCTTACCAACCAGAATACCTGCAATCATGAGACTAGGATCTGCACTGGGGTCTGAAGCTGAAACAGATATGCTGGAACCTCCACAAGCTCCTAGTATAAAAAAGAGATTGGGTAGACCCCTGGGAAGTAAGAACAAAGTGGTAGGTGAAAAGGGAGGATCATCTCTACCAGCTCGGAAAAGAACTGTCCCAGGTGCAATACCATCTCCAAGGAAGCGGCTGTTCAAAAATATTAAAAGGAGAACTGATAAAGTTACATCCACTAACAAGAATAACAGCACTCAAGGACCTCAGGGGAATTAAATCTGCGACAGGGTTACCTGGACCTTCATCCAGACCGATGATACCCCCAAGCTCAAAGAGACGAATGGATTTTCACAATCCATCTCGTCTTCTTCCTTAAAGATCGTGTGCTGGAACTGTCAGGGTTTGGGGAACCCCCTGACAGTTCGTCGTCTCCAAGAGATTAACAAGACTTCCAAGCCCGATATCATCTTCTTATCTGAGACAAAAAAAACCCCAATGAAACAGTCCTAAAAAAGCTGGAGAGTCTGAAGTTTGAACTGCACCATATTGTACCTCCAGCTTCGACGGCTGCAGGAGGTTTGATCCTCATCTGGAGAAAAGAGCTAAACATTGAAATAGTTAAAGCCTGTAATAATTTTATTGATACCAAAATCCTTTATGAAGGCTCTTACTTCTACTCCACGTTTGTTTATGGAAATACTGACCAAGTTGAGAGAAGGCACCTATGGGAAGAGCTGACTAATATAAACTCCTTCAGACAGGCTCCATGGTTTGTTTCAGGCGACTTCAACGATATACTTGATAATTCTGAGAAGGAGGGAGGAGTAATTAGACCGGAGGGTTCTTTTGGAGATTTCAGAGCCTTCTTAGCAGAGAATGATCTATATGACTTACAACATGCATGAGATAAATTCTCATGGCGGGGAGTCAGAAATGAAGTAACAGTTAGATGCCGTCTTGACCGAGCTCTATCCAACAGTGATTGGGCTGACAAATTCCCTGTGGCAAGCTGCGAGTATCTCAAACTGGAAGGATCGGATCACAGATCAGTCATTACCCACTTGGATACTTCAAAAAAGAAAAGGAAAAGTTTGTTTCGGTATGATAGAAGACTGAAAGAAAACGTGGAAGTTAAAGCACTAGTCTCAAGTACCTGGAATGAAGATGCGAATCTACCTATAAGGGACAAGATAATCAAGGTCAGAAATGCAATCATTATCTGGAGAAGAGAAAAACACAGGAATAGCCAAGAAAAAATAAAACTCCTTAAAGATGCGCTTGAGGCTGCTTTAGTCCAAGTAAGGCCAAATAATGACGAAATTAAAAAGATCACTGAGGAACTAAAGGAAAATTACAAGGCTGAAGAGGACTTCTGGAGGCAGAGAAGTCGTCAACTCTGGCTGAAGCTGGGAGATAAGAACACCAGATATTTTCATGCTGCCACAAAAGGAAGGCAAACTATAAACAAATTTGCTATGATGGAAAATGAAGATGGCAGTATCGTCTATTCAGAAGACCAAATCTCATCAGTAATATCAAAGTATTACAAGAACCTTTTCAAATCTCAAGACATACCGGTGGAGGAGATGAAGAATACAGTTGCTAAGGCATTGAACCCACTGGTGTCGGATGAATTAAATGCAGAATTGATCCAAATTCCTGCGGAGGCAGAGATAAAGGAGGCTCTGTTCTCCATACACCCGGATAAGGCCCCGGGTCCTGATGGGTTTTCCGCTTGTTTCTTCCAATCTAATTGGGACATTGTTGGAAAGGATGTTATCAAAGAAGTCAAGCAATTTTTTACCTCAAGTCTGATGCCTAGAGAGATGAATTCTACCTTTGTGAGGTGATATATCATGGTTTTTACTGGTTTTAGGCCATGATATAGTTGTGTTTTTAGTGTCTTTTGTGTTCTTTTAGAGTCTTTTACAGGTATAATCAGGTTTGGAGCTAAATTGTAGATAATGAAGCTTTTTGGAGATTTTTGGAGTGTTTGGCCGAGAGATAGAGTTCACTGTCCGAAACAGAGAAAGGTGTCGATCGTTGCACCCTAGCATCGATCGATGCACCAGCGAGATGGGCCAAAACTCGGCGGTTTATAAGAATCAAGATATTGCACTTTGATCCAGAAGTTCCTGATATTTACAAAGAAGCCCCTGGCCGAGATTAGACCTATATTATTGAGTTTTTAGATACGCTTTACATGACGCTTTCATAATTAAGAGCAGAGGATTTTTAGAGCTTTTGGGGCTGATCTGAACCTGTTACATCATCTGTATTTGGAGAAGATTTCGAACCCCTTTTACTCTTATTCTTTTATGCAATTTATTCATCATATGATTATGTTTTCATTATCTATGTCTGAGTAGATTCCTAGTTAGGTTTAGGGTTTCTCACATAGGATTTCATGACTTGCTAGACTTGTTCAAATTCAGTTAAGGATTCATAACTATATCTGTTCTTCAATTTAATTGTGCTTAAAGCTAGTTCTAACCTGATCAATTAGAATCTAGATCTTAGGTTGCTAAATACGTCACGGAAGTGGGGTTTAGGAATCTGAACTAATTAAATTGGGCAATTAAACTTTGCGCAAACGGAAGTTTGGTTTAGGATAATTGTGAACATATCAAACTTGGGATTAATGCTAGTTTAATCTGTTAGTTCTCGCAAACGAAAGTTTGGTTTGCTGCACTTAGACTTAGAGAATTATCGCAAAGGAATTTGGTTAATTCTATATCTGTGTTTTGAGTTCTAGAACTGTGCTTAATTAGATCCTTGCTGAATGAACTGTCTGCTTGTCTGATTTCCTGAGAATACCCTAGGCTTGACGCTTTTAGTTTATTGCTTTCACAACCAACTTGCTACTGTTTACTTTCTTGCTTCGCAATTTATTTACTTCACCATCTGCTTATTTCTAGTATTAGTCTCTACTGTTCTGATCTATCGAGACCTAGTGTCCCTGTGGATTCGATAACCCTATATACTACTTTGACATTGCTGTTCACTTGCAGTTTAGAATAGGGTAAAACTTAGAACATATCATGAGGCTAATTCCAAAGATCACCTCGCCAACTAAAGTGGCTGATTATCGTCCAATTGCTCTATGTAATACCACTTACAAGGTGATATCAAAGCTGATATCCAGATGCCTTAAACCTGTCATGGAGAAATTAATATCAGAAAACCAATCCGCCTTCGTGCCAAAGAGGGCAATCACAGATAACGTGCTAATCACTCATGAGGTTCTCCACTTCCTCAAGAAATCTAAAGCTGTCAAAAGGTGTTCTATGGCAGTCAAAACTGACATGACAAAAGCGTATGATCGCCTAGAATGGGATTTCATCCAAGAAGTTCTGACAAGACTGGGTTTTCATAGTGTATGGACTGAATGGATAATGCAATGTATCAAATCTACCTCCTACTCTTTTCTAGTCAATGGTTTTGCCAGGGGGAGAGTGCTACCTAGTAGGGGGATTAGGCAAGGAGACCCTTTGTCCCCTTACATTTTCATTCTTTGCAGTGAAGTTCTATCGGGTCTTTGCACAAAAGCGAAAGAAGAAGGATCCTTGAAAGGCATTAAAGTAGCAAAGAAGAGTCCAGAGATTAATCACTTACTTTTTGCAGACGATACAATATTTTTCTGTAGAGTGAATAAGAAGAGCTGCACTGAATTGATGAGAATCCTCTCGAGATACGAAGCAGCCTCGGGGCAACAAGTTAATAGTCAGAAATCGTCTATCTCCTTTGCAAGGAAAACTCCTGTCCACCTCCGTGATCAAGCAAAGAGCATACTGAAAATAGATAAAGAGGGAGGTGTTGGGAAATATTTAGGCTTACCTGAACATTTCGGTAGAAGGAAAAAGGATTTGTTTACCTCCATTGTGGATAAAATCAAAGGCAGTAAGCTGGTCTACAAGGTTCCTGTCTGCGGCAGGAAAAATGATTATGTTGAAGAGCGTGTTAGCATCTATGCCGGCTTAAAGCTAGTTCTAACCTGATCAATTAGAATCTAGATCTTAGGTTGCTAAATACGTCACGGAAGTGGGGTTTAGGAATCTGAACTAATTAAATTGGGCAATTAAACTTTGCGCAAACGGAAGTTTGGTTTAGGATAATTGTGAACATATCAAACTTGGGATTAATGCTAGTTTAATCTGTTAGTTCTCGCAAACGAAAGTTTGGTTTGCTGCACTTAGACTTAGAGAATTATCGCAAAGGAATTTGGTTAATTCTATATCTGTGTTTTGAGTTCTAGAACTGTGCTTAATTAGATCCTTGCTGAATGAACTGTCTGCTTGTCTGATTTCCTGAGAATACCCTAGGCTTGACGCTTTTAGTTTATTGCTTTCACAACCAACTTGCTACTGTTTACTTTCTTGCTTCGCAATTTATTTACTTCACCATCTGCTTATTTCTAGTATTAGTCTCTACTGTTCTGATCTATCGAGACCTAGTGTCCCTGTGGATTCGATAACCCTATATACTACTTTGACATTGCTGTTCACTTGCAGTTTAGAATAGGGTAAAACTTAGAACCTATCAAGTTTTTGGCGCCGTTGCCGGGGACTCTTAGAGTCTTCGATAGGACCGAACTTAGGGTTTTTACTAGAAATTTTTCTTTTTGTTTTTACTTTTTCGTTTTGTTTTTATATTTTGCTAACTTCTTCTCTGTTTCTTTCTGTCGCTGTCGCATGTACGACTTTCGCCTTGCGTCGATCGTTGCATCCCTTGCGTCAATCGTCACTAGGCGATTCTGAGATTGAATCGATCGTTGCACTGATAGCATCGATCGTTGCTGGACGATTACAGACAGTTTATGCCAACGCAGAAAACTCGAAGTAATCCGAACTCGAGCTTGCTTAATCTCGGAATAGAGGAACTTGGACGTCTAGAAAGGACTATCAGAAGAGAAAAGAGAGAGAGAATGGTACGAGAACGTCTGATCTTGATACGAGATGCTGAAGGTGTCCTGAGGGATCCGGAAAACAATCCTTACAATGCTGCTGGGCAGAGGATTGATGCTGATGGACGAGTGATCCCTGACCCTCCTGAGAAACAACAACAGGAGCGGAACCAAGGTAGAGAGATGGTGGTTCATGAGAGGACACTAGCTGACTACAACAGACCTGATGAGTTTCATGCAAACCGAGCAGCTCTAGTGCTTCCTGCTTTTGAGAGGAATGATTTTGAGGTAAAGACCATCTACTACCAGCTGATGAGGCAGATTGCTTTTCATGGTCATCAAGCAGAGCAGCCTATGGATCACATTGACAAGTTTGAGGACATAGTCACTGGCATGAAGTATGAAGGAGTATGCCCGGACTATCTGCTCCTTAAGCTATTTCCGCACAGTCTTGCTGGAGACGCTAGTGCATGGCTGAGACAATTGGCACCTGGTCAGTATACTACTTGGGCAGCCTTAAAGAGTGAGTTCCTGCGTCACTTTTATGATGATGCGCGTTCAGACCAGTCCAGACAGGACATACTCACTTTTTCCCAAGGAGCTGTGGAGCCCTTGAAGACTGCATGGATGAGATTTAAGCAGTATCAGCGTGACTGTCCACACCATGGATTCACAGAAGTACAGCTGATTGGTATCTTCTTCAGAGGCATAGATCTCCCTTATCAGACTGCGCTGGATAATTCCAGTAATGCTAATTTCAACACCAGGACTCCTACACAAGCTAAGCAGTTGATTGGGAACCTGATTAGCAGCTACAGTTGCAAGACTATAGATGAAAAGAGGAAGAAATCCGGTGGAAGTATAGAGGATTCTAACATGACTGAGATTAGATCTAGGCTAGACACAGTTTACGATCTTCTAACAAGTAAGAAAGCTGTCCACTCTACCCAAGATGTAGAGGTAATTCAGACTGAGGAGGACACTCAGGAAGAAGAGGTGAATTACATGGGAGGTTCTGGTTTCCAAGGTAGGGGATTTAGAAATCAACAGGGAAACAGATTCTCCAATGGAGTTCAGCAAGGTGGTTTTAAGAAAGCCAATGAGTCTGAGAGTAAAGTAGAGATGATGCTAAGACAGCTAATGGAGAGTCAGACTAAGTACGCAGCAGATGATGACACGAAGATGGATACAATCTACAGGGAGCTGAATGGGAAGTTTGAGTGTTTGAACACACACATGAAAGAGCTTGATGCTAAGGTTGCAAGAACTGCTGGACATGCTCAAAGGGAAGAGGGATATCTCCCGGGAAGGACTGATGCCAATCCTAAGTACCAATGCAATGCCGTGACATTGAGAAGTGGTAAGGAGCTGTCATCTGGCCAGAAAAAGCAGTTAAGCGTTGAGGAACTCGTGGAAATTGAAGAGTTGGAAGATGAGATACGCGATATTCGCCGCGAGTCGATCGATGCATCTAAGCAACGATCGTTGCCAAGCGAAATCAAGGAACCGGAGGTCGAAACAAAGTCGCCTAGCATCGATCGATGCCATAAGAGCAACGATCGACACAAGGTGACTGCAGAAAGTTCGAGTGCTGAAAACCCAAAACAGTCGGCTGAAAGGGTATACAAGCCTAAGATACCTTATCCCAAGAACCCCAGAAAAGCTAAGAATGATAGGCAGTATGCAAAATGGAAGGAGTTCATAAAAAGGGTAAAGGTTGAAGTACCTTTGTTGGATTCCATTGAAAGTTCCCCCATGATGAAGAGATGTCTTAAGGATGCAATTTCTGGAAAATGGTCTGATGAAGAAAGTATAATGTTGCTCAATGAAGTATGTAGTGCAGTGGTTCAAGGAAGAATTCCAGAGAAATTAAAAGATCCAGGCAGCTTCGTATTAGATTGTGCTATCTACAAGGAGAGGTTCGAAAGGTCCCTATGTGATCTTGGCTCCAGTGTAAATCTGATGCCCCTTTCAGTTGCTAAAAGACTAGGGATGACAGATTTTATACCAACTAGGATATCACTGGTTTTGGCAGACAGATCAGTCAGGATTCCCGAAGGAGTAATAGAGGATGTGCCTATAACGGTTGGCAAGTGTGTGATCCCAACTGATTTTGTGGTTCTACAATATGGACAGGAGCCAAAAGACCCATTGATTCTAGGCAGGTCTTTCTTAGCAACGGCTGGTGCGATGATTGACTGTCAGGGAGGCAAAATAGTTCTAAATGTGGGAGATCTGAAGATGAGTTTTGACATGAACAAACTGGTAAAGAGACCAACCATCGACGGGAAAACCTTCTATGTGGACACATTGGGTGATTTGGCTGCAGAGTACTTCCACCAATCACATGCTGAGGACCCACTAGAAAGGGCTTTACTAAGCTCTATTTTGGAGTTGGAATACCTACAGGACGAGCCTGCGATGTGCTATACAAGATTGATGGATTCTATCGAGGTTGCAATGCAGGTAGAAGTGTCTGACGCGGGACTGCAACGATCGACACCATCTAAGCAACGATCGTTGCAAGACGACAGAGACTGGGCAGAAGAAAAGGCTCCGAAAATAGATCTGAAACAACTTCCATCCGGGCTAAGGTACGCCTTTCTTGGACCTAATTCAACATACCCATTGATTGTTAATGCTAGCCTGAACAACGCAGAGCTCACCTTACTGCAAAGCAAGCTGCGCAAGCATCGCAAAGCTCTTGGCTATTCCCTTAATGATATTTCAGTTATCTCACCGGAGCTGTGCATGCACCGGATACATCTTGAGGATGAGTCCAAGACATCAATCGAACATCAGAGGAGACTTAATCCTAATCTGCAGGAAGTAGTCAAAAAGGAGATTATGAAACTCCTTGACGCTGGAATTATATATCCTATCTCTGACAGTGATTGGGTGAGTCCAGTCTATGTAGTGCCAAAGAAGGGCGGTGTTACAGTTGTGAAGAATGAGAAGAACGAGCTGATACCCACTAGGACTGTGACAGGACACAGGATGTGCAGAGATTACAGGAAGCTTAATGCTGCTACCAGAAAAGATCATTTTCCTTTGCCTTTTATTGATCAGATGCTCGAAAGGTTAGCAAATCATCCTTACTACTGCTTCTTAGATGGCTACTCAGGTTTCTTTCAGATTCCCATCCATCCAGAGGATCAGGGAAAGACCACTTTCACTTGTCCATATGGGACATTCGCCTACTGTAGGATGCCTTTTGGACTCTGCAACGCACCAGCCACTTTCCAGAGATGCATGATGTCCATATTCACAGACATGATTGAGGATTTTATGGAAGTATTCATGGATGATTTCTCAGTATATGGATCATCTTATAATGAGTGCTTAGATAATTTATGCAAGGTTCTGACAAGATGCGAAGAGAAGCATTTAGTTCTTAACTGGGAGAAGTGCCATTTCATGGTCAGAGATGGCATTGTACTTGGACATAAAGTGTCAGAAGCAGGAATAGAGGTGGACCGTGCCAAGATCGAGGTGATGACCAACCTGCAGGCACCTGATTCTGTTAAGTCTATTAGAAGCTTTCTTGGACATGCTGGCTTCTATAGACGGTTCATCAAGGATTTTAGTAGGATTGCTAGGCCACTAACTGCTTTGCTGTGTAAAGACACCAAATTTGAGTTCACTGCAGATTGTCAAACTGCATTTGAACAGATCAAGCAGGCATTAGTGAGTGCTCCCATAGTTCAGCCACCGGATTGGGATTTGCCTTTCGAAGTAATGTGTGATGCAAGTGATTATGCTGTAGGAGCTGTTCTTGGACAAAAGAAAGATAGAAAGCTTAATGCTATCTATTATGCCAGTAGGACACTGGATGATGCACAAAGAAACTATGCCACTACGGAGAAGGAGTTGCTGGCAGTTGTCTTTGCATTTGAGAAATTTCGCTCTTATCTTGTTGGCTCCAAGGTGATTGTACACACTGATCATTCAGCCCTGAAGTATCTGATGCAGAAGAAGGATGCTAAGCCAAGACTGTTGAGATGGATCCTGTTGCTTCAGGAATTTGATATTGAAGTAAGAGATAAGAAAGAGGTTGAGAATGGAGTTGCTGACCATCTTTCGAGGATGTTAGTTGAGGAGGACGTGCCAATTAATGACTATTTGCCTGAAGAAAACGTCAATATGGTTGGGACAATCTGTGAGACAGATTTGGACAGAAACCTGCAAAACTGTCGGATTAATCGCGTTGCGTCGATCGATGCGACGTCAGCGTCGATCGATGCACCTATCGGGACAGCGACGATCGATACACCCGACTGTGACGATCATTGCAGCGCGGATACAGACCCATAAACTTTTACGGTGCGGATTGGAAAGCATGAGTTTGAGATTAATGCTGTCGCAACAAATGATCGACCATGGTATGCAGACATAGCCAATTATCTGGCTGCAGAGACTGAACCAGATAATCTAAAAGGGTATGAAAAGAAGAGGTTCTTCAGAGAACTTAAGAGGTACTATTGGGATGAACCTTACCTCTATAAGTATTGTTCGGATGACCTTTATAGAAGATGTGTTGCTGAGTCGGAGGTTCCAGATATCCTATTCCACTGCCACGGATCAGATTATGCAGGACATTTTGCTACTTTCAAAACTGTGTCTAAGGTTTTGCAAGCAGGTTTCTGGTGGCCTACAATGTTCGCTGATGCTCACTCCTTTATTTCTCATTGTGATGTCTGCCAGAGGAGAGGGAAGATCAGCAGGAAGCATGAGATGCCTCAGAATTTCATTCTTGAGGTTGAGGTTTTTGATTGCTGGGGCATAGACTTTATGGGTCCCTTTCCCTCATCTTATGGGAATAAATTCATATTAGTTGCTGTGGATTATGTATCTAAGTGGGTAGAAGCAATAGCTAGTCCAACCAATGACTCTTCAGTAGTCATTAAGCTGTTTAAATCCATCATATTCCCTAGATTTGGAGTACCTCAGATAGTAATTAGTGATGGAGGATCTCACTTTATTAATAAGGTCTTTGAGAAGCTCCTGAAGAAGCATGTAGTGCATCACCGAGTTGCTACTCCTTATCACCCACAGACTAGTGGACAGGTAGAGGTTTCTAACAGACAAATCAAGGAGATCTTGGAGAAGACAGTTGGGAAGACAAGGAAAGATTGGGCAGCTAAGCTTGATGATGCTTTATGGGCCTACAGGACTGCGTTTAAAACGCCATTGGGGACTACTCCATTCCATTTGCTCTATGGGAAAGCATGTCATCTGCCAGTAGAACTTGAGCACAAGGCAGCATGGGCTGTAAAACAGATGAACTTTGACCTCAAACCAGCTGCAGAGAGGAGATTGATACAGCTCAATGAGTTGGATGAGATTAGACATTTTGCCTATGAAAACTCAAAGTTGTACAAGGAAAGGACTAAGGCTTATCATGACAAAAAGATTGTCTCCAGACGGTTTAAGCCTAACGATCAAGTACTGTTATACAATTCTCGCTTGCATTTGTTTCCAGGCAAGCTGAAATCAAGATGGTCTGGACCCTAGACGATCAAAGAAGTGCGTCCATATGGAGCTGTCATTTTAATCGGCAAAGAAGGTAATGAGTTTGCTGTAAATGGGCAGAGGGTAAAACACTATTGGGCTAAGGCCGAGATTCCCAGAGGTCAGATTTTACCCCTGGATCATGCTCCCCCTACCTAAAAATTCCCATCCGTCCGGTCAAGCTATTGACCTTAAACAAGCGCTGGGTGGGAGGCAACCCACCATTAGGTACTGGTGTTTTTCTACTTAATTTTTGGTGTTTTTGTTAGGATTTTACGTTTGTTTCTGTTTTTGGTGCAGTTATGTTTGCAGGTCTCAAACAAAATCGCAGTGCGTCGATCGACGCACTTCTGTGTCGATCGTCACAACACGAAAGGAATCGCATTGCAGCGATCGTTGCGGTCCTGAACAACGATCGATCATACACGAAAATCGCCAAGTAACGGTTGATGCACTTAGTGCAACGATCGATGCCTGAGCGACAGAGGTAACCCGACAGACATAATTTCATCTTTTCAAATTTTGCTTTCTTTTTATCCTTCGCTGGACACTACTGGGGACAGTGTGTCTTAAGTGTGGGGGAGGTGCTACTGACTTTTGTTTTCTGTTTTCTTAAGAGTCAGTCCGTTTTTCAAAAAAAAAAAAAAAATTTGTTTTATTGAGTCAAAATTGTTTAAGTAAGAAACTATGATTTTCTGAGAAGATTTACAAGACTTGCAGGAACTTAAGTAACCATTGGGATGAAGTTGCAGGATCTATCTCTGACTATTAGAAAACCCCATCATAGATCAACCTACTGGGAACACCCACATCACTTCAGGTATCAGAGGATCCTTTTACTGACTTCAATTTAATACTGACTTAGATTTCTCACCTAAGGGCTTGGTATACTTTGTGTCGGATTCCCTTGTTAGTTCTGACACAGCCTGTCAACCTATCCTATTTAGTTCCCTTCTCCCCTTCTATAAAGTAAAAAAAAAAAGATAATAAACTGAGGATGAGTTAGTAACTCCGAAGTGGTCACAGGAGTGGTAGAGACCCCTATTATCTCCTGTGCAATCCATGGAATGTATCCAAAGTACACCCCATAACGGGAAGAACACTGATAAAAAAAATAAAATGATACCCAGTGGGGAAAAATCAGTTGTTAAAGAAGGGAAAGAGAAGAAAGGGACTAGAGAAAGATAGTATGGTGGTCTAGAGCTGATAAGGTAAGAATCCATGTGCCCTTTGATCGATACTCCTTAGGTGAGACCGCACTTAAATACTTGCAGAAGTCAGTAGGGAGAATTTGAATGCTTGAATGTGATTGTGGAGTTTACCTAGGACAGTTGCTAAGTGTGGGGGAAGTACATGTTGGTCTTGATATCCTGTGATTGATTCTTTCAGTGGTTTACTAAGGAGAATCTGAGTATTGTAGCTTCTAGGATGAAATGAGCTTCTGAAAGTTTTCAAACCTCTTCACCAAAGCTTTAGTTCTGTGTTTTGCTTGAGGGCAAGCAAAGGCTAAGTGTGGGGGAGTTGATATATGATGGTTTTTACTGGTTTTAGGCCATGATATAGTTGTGTTTTTAGTGTCTTTTGTGTTCTTTTAGAGTCTTTTACAGGTATAATCAGGTTTGGAGCTAAATTGGAGATAATGGAGCTTTTTGGAGATTTTTGGAGTGTTTGGCCGAGAGATAGAGTTCACTGTCCGAAACAGAGAAAGGTGTCGATCGTTGCACCCTAGCATCGATCGATGCACCAGCGAGATGGGCCAAAACTCGGCGGTTTAGAAGAATCAAGATATTGCACTTTGATCCAGAAGTTCCTGATATTTACAAAGAAGCCCCTGGCCGAGATTAGACCTATATTATTGAGTTTTTAGATACGCTTTACATGACGCTTTCATAATTAAGAGCAGATGATTTTTAGAGCTTTTGGGGCTGATCTGAACCTGTTACATCATCTGTATTTGGAGAAGATTTCGAACCCCTTTTACTCTTATTCTTATATGCAATTTATTCATCATATGATTATGTTTTCATTATCTATGTCTGAGTAGATTCCTAGTTAGGTTTAGGGTTTCTCACATAGGATTTCATGACTTGCTAGACTTGTTCAAATTCAGTTAAGGATTCATAACTATATCTGTTCTTCAATTTAATTGTGCTTAAAGCTAGTTCTAACCTGATCAATTAGAATCTAGATCTTAGGTTGCTAAATACGTCACGGAAGTGGGGTTTAGGAATCTGAACTAATTAAATTGGGCAATTAAACTTTGCGCAAACGGAAGTTTGGTTTAGGATAATTGTGAACATATCAAACTTGGGATTAATGCTAGTTTAATCTGTTAGTTCTCGCAAACGAAAGTTTGGTTTGCTGCACTTAGACTTAGAGAATTATCGCAAAGGAATTTGGTTAATTCTATATCTGTGTTTTGAGTTCTAGAACTGTGCTTAATTAGATCCTTGCTGAATGAACTGTCTGCTTGTCTGATTTCCTGAGAATACCCTAGGCTTGACGCTTTTAGTTTATTGCTTTCACAACCAACTTGCTACTGTTTACTTTCTTGCTTCGCAATTTATTTACTTCACCATCTGCTTATTTCTAGTATTAGTCTCTACTGTTCTGATCTATCGAGACCTAGTGTCCCTGTGGATTTGATAACCTTATATACTACTTTGACATTGTTGTTCACTTGCAGTTTAGAATAGGGTAAAACTTAGAACCTATCATGAGGCTAATTCCAAAGATCACCTCGCCAACTAAAGTGGCTGATTATCGTCCAATTGCTCTATGTAATACCACTTACAAGGTGATATCAAAGCTGATATCCAGATGCCTTAAACATGTCATGGAGAAATTAATATCAGAAAACCAATCCGCCTTCGTGCCAAAGAGGGTAATCACAGATAACGTGCTAATCACTCATGAGGTTCTCCACTTCCTCAAGAAATCTAAAGCAGTCAAAAGGTGTTCTATGGCAGTCAAAACTGACATGACAAAAGCGTATGATCGCCTAGAATGGGATTTCATCCAAGAAGTTCTGACAAGACTGGGTTTTCATAGTGTATGGACTGAATGGATAATGCAATGTATCAAATCTACCTCCTACTCTTTTCTAGTCAATGGTTTTGCCAGGGGGAGAGTGCTACCTAGTAGGGGGATTAGGCAAGGAGACCCTTTGTCCCCTTACATTTTCATTCTTTGCAGTGAAGTTCTATCGGGTCTTTGCACAAAAGCGAAAGAAGAAGGATCCTTGAAAGGCATTAATGTAGCAAAGAAGAGTCCATAGATTAATCACTTACTTTTTGCAGACGATACAATATTTTTCTGTAGAGTGAATAAGAAGAGCTGCACTGAATTGATGAGAATCCTCTCGAGATACGAAGCAGCCTCGGGGCAACAAGTTAATAGTCAGAAATCGTCTATCTCCTTTGCAAGGAAAACTCCTGTCCACCTCCGTGATCAAGCAAAGAGCATACTGAAAATAGATAAAGAGGGAGGTGTTGGGAAATATTTAGGCTTACTTGAACATTTCGGTAGAAGGAAAAAGGATTTGTTTACCTCCATTGTGGATAAAATCAAAGGCAGTAAGCTGGTCTACAAGGTTCCTGTCTGCGGCAGGAAAAATGATTATGTTGAAGAGCGTGTTAGCATCTATGCCGGCGTATGCTATGTCCTGTTTTCTCCTCCCTAAATCCCTTCATAAAAGAATCCAGTCAGCTCTTACTAGATTCTGGTGGGACAGATCAGTTTCAAAGAAGAGTATGTGTTGGGTTGCTTGGAGTAAACTTACCAAACCTAAAGCTGTGGGTGGCTTAGGATTCAGAGATCTTCACAGCTTCAATGTGGCTCTTATTGCAAAAATAGGATGGAGAATAATCCAGAACCCGCAGTGCTTATTAGCAAAGACTCTTCTCGGGAAGTATTGACAATCCTCTTCCTTTCTCGACTGTACTCCACCAACATTAGCTTCTCATGGTTGGCGAGGCATACTTATGGGACGGGACCTTCTGAAGGATCAGCTTGGTTGGGCTATCGGGAATGGGAAGTCGGTTAAAGTCTGGGAGGAACCTTGGCTATCCCCTTCTTGTCAACTCCAACCTATGGGACCAGCGCCTGAAGCATCGCAGCATATCACAGTTTCAGATCTCATCAATCCAGTTACAAAGCAATGGGATGCAGATTATATCTATAGTACTTTACCAGAGTATGCTGAGCAGATTTTTGCATCAAACCGAGTGTGTTGGATGAACCGGATAGCTTAGTCTGGTTGGCACATCCATCCGGAGTTTATTCTACAAAATCAGGTTACTTCATCTCATCACAACTGGACACTGCTGCACCCTCTGTTATTCCAGGAAACATTAATTGGGGAAAACAAGTTTGGAATACAAAATGTGCACCGAAAATCAAAAACTTCTTATGGAAAGCACTACAGGAAGCGTTACCTGTTGAATCAAACCTTGTCCAGCGAGGAATTCTGGCTACCTCAAAATTTCGGAGATGTGAGGCTCCAGAGTCAACCGTGCATATTTTGTTTCACTGCGATTTTGCAAAAAAGGTGTGGAACCTAGCGCCTCTGATTCAGCCGTTTGACCCTCTCCTAATTTCTTCCATTGACAATGGATTGACCTCTTTGTACTCGAACACAATACTCCCACCAATCGGAGTTGGAGCCACAACTATTATCCCTTGGATTCTCTGGACCCTGTGGCTGGCTAGGAACCAGTTGATTTTTGAAAATCGTGTCTTCACCCCGGAGGAAACGATCCTAAAGGCTACTGTGGATGCTAGAGATTGGCACCTAGCACAATTAGATGAGATCAGGAAGGTGATTCCCAGGTCTAGGTCCCCACAAGGTAATTTTATGGTAATGAATGAAGCGCTTACCGTTTGCTTTACGGATGCTTCCTGGATGGCGGAGACCAGAACCGCAGGATTGGCTGGGATCTTCTGCAGGGATGATCTAGAACTGGCCAATTTCTCTGCATCTTCTCGATCGGTTCCATCAGCCCTTGTGGCTGAAGCTTTAGCAATCCGATCGTCCTTGGCAAAAGCTCTCGAGCTTGGCTACAGAAGAATCGAAGTCCGAACGGACTCTCTTCAACTTGTCAACGCAATCAACTCCAAATCTCAGATCTTGGAAATCTTTGCGATCCTAAAAGACATTTTATCTCTATCGTTTTCTTTCCAGTACTTTGGCATTAAGTTTATTAAGCGCAGCTTGAATGTTAGAGCTGACCTGTTAGCTAAGCAAGCCCGTTTGGGCCAGATTGTAGTAGTGGCTGTTTAAGGCCTTTTTATATAAAATGGGTTTGCACAAAAAAAAACTACAATACACACTTTTATATCAAGTTCATTTGACAATTAACTATCAGAATAAAATAAAAACTGATCGATTCATAGAGATCATACATCATTGAACGACATGTTCCCTTCCATGTATCATACACCAATCCTAATTTTATATATAGTTTCCCACTAAAAGAAACATGTCGCTAACCGATTCCGTCGGTAAGAACCATTGCCGACGGATAATCGGCGGATTAGGTCCATTAGTTCTACCTCGTCGGTAATTGAAAAAACCGACATGATATCGATGAATTCCTTGGTCAGTATAACTGTCGGTTATTTGTCGATAAATGTGACCAGTATAATATCGATAATTTACCGATGGTTTACCGACATGTTTCTGATGAATTAAAACATATGGACACATACCAACGGAAAATCGACATACACATACCAACAAAAAACCGATGAAGGCAGACCGACGGAAAACTGATGGAGGCGGACCGACGGAAAACCGACGGAATGGTACCGACAAAAAATCGAGGGAAGTAAACCGACGACAAACCGACATATCATAACCGACGTAAAACCAACAATAAACTGACCGATAGAAATAATATAAATAATAAATTTATTATTAATTATATATATAATTTGATATTAAAATTAAAGTTAAAATTCAAATCTAAATTAAACTAAAATTCAAATTAAAACATATAAAATATTTTACAAAACATAAATATATAAAAATATTTAAAATACGAGATTACATATATCCCGATGCCGGCCCTGTGCCACAGACTTCAAGTTGGTATATCTTCATTTGCATGCATGCAAACATACTCGCGACTATTTCTGCGAATTTTTCTTGATTAGCCTTTAGAGTTGCAGTTTCTTAATCCTTCTCTTTAAAAGCTGCAGCAATGGTGTCGGCATCGGGAGTGTTCTTAGAGTGGAATAACGACTTGAGCTTCCAGCTGATATTTCTTAAGACGAAGTCTCGTCTCTTTCTCTTTGAAGTTTCCTATTAAAATAAAAAAGAAATCAAAATAGTAATCAATTATTTAAACATAATTAAAAATATTTAGAAAATTAAATTAGAACAATTTCTTACCTCGATGACGATCTTGTTGATAGTTTTCACCGGTAAAGCTAAGAACGTCAATCCTTCCTCAGACTGCTGGCTCAAGAGTTCATCCGCAACTCTCTTTCTCGACGCTTCGACCACCCTCTGAGCAACCAGATCTTGAATTATGCTATCTTTGTTTGTGTGTGTGATCTCGAGCATCTCGATCAAATCCGGCGGCTGAACTTCTGCTTTGGTCTACAAACTAAAACACATATATTATAATATAAACTACATAAATATGAAACATAAAATTATAAAACTTACAATATCACTCTCGTTGTAGGAAGCTTGTTGCTAGAGTTGTGGGTGGAAATTCCGACACCACCTTCTCTCGCTCGTTCCATTCTGCGAGTTGGTCGAAGATGTCAAGTTCAACTATTATGCATGTTTTTTTGAACAACAATCAAATATGGCTTTTCTAACTTTTGATTCGTCTACTGTGTCTTTATTACCTAGATCCGATAACTTGTTTAGTGCGGAATGTGGCTTGTCTAACTTCTGATTCGTCTACTGTGTCTTTATTAACTCCTTGTCAGGCATAACTTAGATGTTATGCTTCTAGAGCGAAATGTGGCCGCAAGCATTGTCTCAACATTACTGCATTGTGGCAAGTTAAAGGATGGATTTAATATTCGTAAAGATCTGGAACATCTAGGTATTAGGAAGGATTTTCATCCTAGCATCAAAAGCAAAAGGACATACCCTCCCGCAACACCTTGGTCTTTGTCCAAGACTGAGAAGAAAATGTTCTACAAACAACTATATGACTTTCTCCCAATGAGTTATCATGCATTTCCATACAACGTTTATAGGCCCCTTATCTCTCTTGCCGATAGCACACCGCTGCTTCCATTCATTGATGGTTCCTTTGTAATGATGCAATATTTGATATTTTATTTTATCAAATATTCTGTATTTAGTTTATATTTTTCTCTTAATTAATTTTAGATTTTCTAGGTTTTTTTGTTTTATTATATCAAGTTTGTTAGGCTTAAGTTTGTATTCAATTTATAATTTTATTAATTAAAAGGAGATTTTCTAAAGAGCTTTAGATAAAGCACCAAAAAGTAGGGGTGAGACGGATCTTGATATCCGAGAATTTCAGGATATCCGGATCTTTATCCGTGGTAACACTATCCGGATCCGAATTCATGGCTTTCGGATATCCGAATTTTGAATATCTGTCTAAAATCAATATATTTGGATCCACAATAATAATAATAATAAATAAATTTAAAATAATAATAAAATGTTAAAAATCAAAATTTAATATAAAATAATATTATATATAAAACCTTTGAAAATAAAATATTATATAATATAAAAACATAATTAAAAATAAAGTGATACATATTTTATATAATAAATCATATAATATACATAAAATATATTTTTTAAAAATATTTTTGATATATTGAATAGCTTGGATCCGGATTCAGACATCCGAACTTCCATAATTAAGATATTTGGATCCGGTTTGGATGGATCCTAGGTTTACTATCTATATCCGGATCTGGTCTCTTCGGATATCCAGATTTTCAGAGCGGATCGGAACGGATCCTGGATCAGATTTCGGATCCCGAATAATAATTCCAACCCTATCAAGAAGAGTGTCTCAAACCTCAAGTTCTATCCTAAAAACTACTGCTTAACATTAATACATCATGTCTCTCCTTTTCTTTGTTCACAAAACCTAACATTGTTTACAAATGGTATGTCTCTTTATAATGTCTCCTTCCCGATGATATATTTGATGTTTTTATTTCTTCTAAGTTTGTTTTTTTTTATCATGTATAAATAATAATAATAATTCATATTTTCTTCCGCTACATTCCTTTTATTTTTATCAATCAAAAGGGAAATGGAGGAATTTCTTCTCTCTTTGCACATATTATAAGTGATGCCTACTTCACTAAATTAGCAAGATCTGTTTCAAGTGTGATTAAGCACATGAAAAAATCATATGTGTTTATAGGTATTCCAAATCTTGAATGTGCAGTTATGTCTCCTGGTAACAACAGAGAAGCTATACCGCTAGTGGCAACATTCAACACAATTTCTCATCTATATCTAATCACAGCATATAATATTCCATATAAACTTTTTTACCGGTCCACCAAATCCATACACAAAGAATAAACTGCATTTTATATGTAAAATAGCCTCAATAATCTGATCATATATTTTCATTTGCTCGTTTGTGAGCTTCTGAAAATCCATGTCATGATTTTTTTCCAGCTCAAGTCGGTTATGGCTAATCTCATTAAGGGCATCTCCAACCATACTTCATTTCTCACTCCAAAATGAGAATTGGAGTAAAATCCTCTCTAACCCCACTCTATTTTCCACTCCAAAATGGAGTAATATGTGAGATTACTCCATATTTGGAGTAGCTCAATTTTGGAGTGAAACTCTTTTATTTACAAATTGGTCCATTTGAATATTAAATATTTTGATTTCTAATTTTTATGAATATAATAATAATTATTATGTAAATATATATATGTTTATATTTTTCAGCAACAATTATAACTATTTTTAAACATTATAAAATAAAATTTTATTACTTTTAATACTATTTTCTTGTTTATAAAAAATTGTAAAGTGAAATTATTTCATAACTTATGAAAAAATTACGAAAAATAAAACAAATAGGGCTAGTTTGTAAATTTTATAACTAAAATGTATTAAAAACAAAATAGAAAAAAATCTATAAAGAATATTCTATTTATGGCGTAAAAATGGAGTAATACATTGAAGTAAAACACTACTCCATTTTGGAGTAAAAATAGAATGATACATTGGAGATGGTCTAAGATCTAAGACATATGAATTATATTTAGTAGCTCTAGCTGGCTGAGGTATACAAGTGTACATAGATAGAGAATAATTGTTGCTTTTAAGGATCTTCTCAATTTCTTGTAAAGGGTATTCTTGTTTTTCTTCATCACTTAAACACAGATTTGCAGTACATATATTGATTGATTAAGACACATTTCGTAAGATAGATAACATTGGCAAATTGTTAAATTTACATATTTTTTCTATTGAAGTATTGCCTTCTATTTTTTCAATGTCTTCTGAATATATTCCCAAGTATGTTTCAAAACTTTCGCTAGTTAAGACAAATTACAAAAAAATTAGCATGATTACAAAAACAAATGTTGAAGAGAAGATGATGCATGAGAAAAATTTTCTAACTATATCGTCAATATATTCCTTATCATCTTCTAATAATCCCCTTGCATAACATGCCTCTTTGAAACCATGATAAATCACATTGTTGTATGTCAAGATATCATCAAAACATGTTGACCCTCTAACAATATTTAGAAACATTCTCAAATAATAAGCACTCTCCATTTTCTCGGGAACATGATTAATTCTTCTAATGCTAAAGCCTCTTTTACTCTCTTTAAAATGCTTCTCTTTATTTTTCATATCATGCAAATTGTGTTGGGATTTCTGCGTAAGCCTTCTTACTCACAACTGCACTAATCTTATTCAAATCAAACCAACCAATCATCATTGTATTTTTAATTAATTTACGATTCATAATTGTTTCTACTTTGTCGTCACCCTTGAAAACAATCATTTGTCTTCCTGAAAGATGAAAATCAGGTTTCTCAACTGGTGTAAACCTATAATGTTAGGATACTTGAAAATCCTACATGCATTTCACAAGCAGAAACATACTTACACGTTTATAACAATTCAAAATTAATAGACATATGTGCTATTTAAAAAAAAAAAAACATACTTTTTTCCGGTACTAAACTGAGTTCAAGTACTTATTAATCCAAATACTTGCTAACCTCTCAAAGTAGTCATTTATTTTGTTTTCCTCCTTCTTCTTCACATGATCTTTGTTTAACTCATCATGATTCGTTAAACCAGCTTTTGGTGGCTTTACAACAAGAGAAACACAAATCTTGACCCTTGTTAAGATACTTAAATAAGTACTTGACAGAACATGATTGATTGCACCATTCAACTTAATGCATGAATAACAAAATGTGAGAATTGTTGGGATTATGTCCTGAAATCACATTGTACTCACTCTAAAGATAGTTGTATTGTCGAGATCGGACAATTCATGTGATACTAGGTAGTCATAATGTTTTGCTAGAAACCGCTTATGACAAATGAGTTGTAACTCATTTCTAGTATCGTGTGAACCTACAGGGTCACACACCTAAGCAAGTTGGATACACTTTGTATGGGATTGATCATTGGCATATGATCCGATCAATGTGTATTGGATACACATTGAATTGAGTTTTAAGAGGTGTGTCGATCGATGCAAGGGGTGCAACGATCGACACAAGGTCGAAACCGAAACTGTACGGTTTGTAAACCGTGGGCCTATTTATAGGAGCCAGGTTACACGACCTAATTAAATCGAGCCGTCAGTGTTGCTTCTCAGCGAGAAAGCAGAGACACAGAAACTCAAAATCCACAGGAGATCCGATTCCCGGTACTAGCATCCCGGCGGATTCTAGCTTGTGTGCGTGTGGACTACGATAGAGGCGCAGCGATTGAGGCGCTCTAGATCTCGTTTACCTGCTCCAATTTCCGCTGCCAATCTACAGGTAATCACGAGGTCAGTTCCTAGATTCAATCACCTAGACCTTGGATCCTAAGGGGAATCCTACAGTGGTATCAGAGCCTTAGGGTTTTAATAGATTGAATCAGTAGCCTAGAATTCGATTAAATGGAACTTTGATTGAATTGATGCTAGCTAGGATTCGTTTTGTAATTAAAAATCTCGGATTTGTTAATATCGAAAACGAAGAACTGTGTTTTCGCACAGCATCGATCGATGCACTGGGTGTGTCGATCGATGCAGCGCGAAAACGGCAAAAACTGATTTAGGGTTTTCGCACAGCATCGATCGGTGCACTTGGTGCATCGATCGATGCAACGCGAAAATGCAAAAGTAATTGTGTTTTCGCATAGCGTCGATCGACACAAGTTTGTGTCGATCGATGCAACGCGAATCCGCCTAAGGGTTTCGATGAAATCGCACTGTGTCGATCAACACACTGGGTGCATCGATCGACACAGGCTGTGCGAAAGGATAGATCGGTTCAATTGGATTGAACCGGTTATCCTGCATGGTTTTGGCGGTTTAATTCGATTAAAATTCCCTAACACCCAACTGTATCGATCGGCACAGGTTGAGTGTCGGTCGACACATGACTGGCTCGGTTGAGTGTCGATCGACACAGGTTGAGTGTCGGTCGATACAGACCTTGCGAATGGTTAATCGGTTCAATTGTATTGGACCGGTTATCATGCTTGGTTAGGACCGAATAGATCGGTTTAATTGGATGAATTGGTTCAATTGGATTGAACTGATTATGTCAATTAGTATAAACCGATTGGTTAAGTCGGTCTAATTGGATTGGACCGGTTATCAAAAACTATCTACGGTTTAGGTCTATGTCGATCGTCACACATGGGTTGTAGAGATCGACATGACTGGTTCAATGAACCGGGTTAATTGGATTAACTGGTTATTGCAGTCCGGTTTTGTTTGGTGGTGTCGATCGACAGACAGAGTCTGAATCGATCGACACAGTATTCGAAATTCTGGTTGTTGAACCTTGAATTTGCAGAAACCAAACCAGACTTAAACATTGATCAAAGATTAGCTTCAATGTGGTCAACTGTCAAGACTCATTTCGTTGTGTGATGGTCTAGCCAAGAGCTTGGTGTTCACAATTACGTGAGTAAGGCAGGTAGTTGAGTTGATGGACTTGCAGTGCTAAACATCAACAATTACATGGCCTAAGAGATTGATTTGCTAAACTTTTGGGTTTAGTTTCCTCAACTAAATATCAAGTGACCTTGATGTCTTGCCCAATCTTGTCTACTGTCAAGACTTGTTTCGTATGTTGGATAGTCTTGGAGTCCTTGGTATCCACTGCTACATGAGTAAGACAGGTGACCATTGATAGACTTGCAGTGCGACTTTCAATGATCACTAGACTGAAGAGATTGGTTTACTTGACTGGGCTATCAGAAGTTCTGGGCCCAGAGACGTCAGAGTGGATGAGACATGGATTGTCTCATCTGCGACCAAGAGTTGTACATGGTACAATTAGCAAAGGTTTGCTTACCTAGATTACTAAACTCTGGGTGATGACGAGTCGTCCACTCAGATTTTAGTGATGTATGGATCTTGGATCATTATATTCATAGAGGAAACATTGTTTGAATATAATGCGAGTTTTCTTATTAGATAAGATTTCTCATCATATACATAACTAAATCTTTGTTTTTCTTGGATTTCAGCTTATGTCTATGACTACTTTCTCGTTGCGATCCGTCCTTGAGAAGGACAAGTTAAATGGATCCAATTTCCTGGATTGGTATCGGAATCTGAGATTCATTCTCAAGCAAGAGAGCAAGGACTATGTCCTTGAAAAGGCTCCTCCAGAAAGGCTTGGGACCAATCGCTCACATGCAGCATATAATGCTTGGAATAAGCATTATATTGATGTGGTAGATGTGCGTGGTCTGATGTTGGCTACCATGAACTCGGACTTGAAGAGTCAATACGAGAAGATAGAGTCGCCAATAGAGATGATCACCAGCCTGAAACTGAAGTTTCAGGATCTGGCACGAGTTGAGAGATTCCAGATGGTGAAGTCTCTCACTGAGTGCAAGCTACCAGAGGATGCTCCAGTAACTCCTCATGTCATTAAACTGATGGGTTACATTGATAACCTGGGGAAAATGGAATATCCTGTCAGCTTAGAGTTGGCCACTGACATCATTCTGCAGTCACTGCCATCTAGCTATGACAAGTTCGTTAAGAACTATATCAAGAAAGGCTTGACGAAGACGTTGACTGAGCTGCATGGCATGCTCAAGGCAGCAGAGCAAAACATCAAAAGGGGCAAAAGATTTGAGAAATCTTGTTTAGACAAGGGTGTTGGCAAGGCCGTCCAGATTTGGAATCAGGATAAGCCTGTGTCATCTTATAAGCCTAAGTCAAGCCCATCTGGTGTTAGTAAGTGCTTCTACTGTAATGAGTCGGGGCATTGGAAGAGAGATTGCATTAAATTCTTGGAAGATTCACAAGAGATGAAGGAGATGTATGGTACTTCTTCTTCAGGTATTGTGTTATTAATTCAAGTTCTACGTAAGTATTGGATACTAGTTGTGGTACTGATATTTTTGAAATATGCAAGACCTAAGCGACAGTAGAACGTTGAAGAAAGGACAAGTGGAACTGCGTGTCTGGTATGAAGCAATGGTTGCTGCATGAGCCGTAGAGATTCTCCACTTGTAGGACCCTTTCATACTTGGTTTTAGAAATTAAGTAATTACTACTATGTATCTGCCTTGTGCAGAAATGTCTTTCATCTTCTTGTAAAGAATTTGGATGTTTTTCATTTTGATAAAAGACAAGTTTTGTTCTTTAGATCTTAATGAAATATCATATGGTAGCACCCCGTTTGGAATGGGTTTTATATCTAAACCAGCGTAATTTTAAATATAACACAAATACTAAAGGTTTAAGTCTGATGACTCAAACTCGACTTTTCCTTTGGCATAGTCGTTTAACCATATAGAGTGAAGCGGATTCAGAAGTTCCATAGTATTGGACTCATTCGATTATTAATCATTTGAGATATGAATTCTGTTCACTGGATCAAATGACTAAGGCCCTTTTAGCAGAGCTAAAAGAAAACGGGCCAGAGGCTTATTAGGCCTTACACATACTGATGTATGCGGCCCGATGAGTATTAATGCCAAAGGAAATATTCTATACTTCATTACCTTATTGATGGCTTCAATAAGCATGGCTGTGTTCATTCGATGAGACACAAGCAGGAATCCCTTGAGGAGTTCCAAGATGAAGTGTAGATCCAATTTGACAGAAGTATTGAGATCCTCGATTGAATCGCGGAGGAAAATACTTAAGTCAAGAACTGGGTGATCATCTAACAGAATGAATCGGATCTTATTAGATATGCTCCGATTAATGATGGGTCACAGAAATCTTCCATAATCATTTAAGATTACGTCCTGAAACGTCTGTCCTTACGCAGAAAAGGGTTTCTATCAGAATCAGTGAAAAACACCACATTGGATGTGGACTGGGTGATTTCCAAATTTATTTTCCTGACTAATTGGGATTGCAAGGTTTGTGTAAGACAGTAGTCAACAAACAAACTTGAATCCATATCTGATAAGTTCTACCTCGCTGGTTGTCCTGAGGAAACCAAGGCTTAGTACTTTTGGTGTCCAGAACTGTGTCTTTTAAGAAAGGTCATACTTTCAAAAGGAACAGTGGGAGTAAAAGTGCACATCGAAGAAATTCGATAAACACAGGAGGTTGCTCAACCTGTTGAGGAAGAGCAACGGTGAGATCTACAAAGTGTTGTAGGATCTACACCTGTGGAGCCTGAAATTCGCATATCCGAAAAGGATCCGTCACTAACTCGAGAGTGATTTCTCGTAACCAATTGTCGTGATCTGTTGATCATTGAAAAGTGACGAATATGCGAAATTCAAAGAAGCGATGGTGAGCCCCAACTCCGAAAATTTGCTGGGTATGCATGTTAGCTTCACAGATCCATTTCTGGATTGAAGCAGACATCTTGGAGTTGGAATCAACATTCTGATAAAGTGGTCAAAAGTTTTGACTTGATCAGAAAGAAAAGAAACCATGCGTTTACAAGAAGACTAGTGGGAGCGTAATGGCAATTCTCACACAGTATGTAGATAACATACTTAAATCTCATAAACGACGTTCCGACGCTAAAATCTTGTGAAGATTTGGGTCGGAAGTCAGATTTGAACAAAAGACATGGGAGTAGCCGCGAAAGTTCTTGGAATAAGGATCCATTGGAATGGATCAGAAAGGCTAATTGGATCGTGTCAAAATCCTTATGTTGATAAGATATTGGACAGTTCCAATATGCAAGATTCCAAGAATGGCTTCATACCAAAGGTCTTGTGGCAATAATCAGAGCAAGATGAAGTGTCTTGGACACTGGCTGAGCAAATAACAATATTAGCAAGAAGAAGTGTTTCTGAACACTGTCTGAACTAATATTAATGAGTGTGAGTTCTAATGCTGCTGCAATAGAATCCATCATGAATGCCATATTATGCGCTCGTCTAGATGCAGTTTACGCATAAAGCATGACGAGAAAATACCAAAATATTCCGGTAAGAGTCACTGAATAGTTACCAGAAATATCCCAAGTGTTTAAGGAACACTAAGGATAGGTTCGTGGTGAACTAATAAAGTGACGAACCAGTTGAAAGTAGTTAGACGGACAAAGACGATTCCCGGTTCCCACCTGGTTATGTCTCTTTGTTTGAATAGCGGTGCTAACTGTTGGAAAGGCTCCAACCAGTGGACCGTAGAATAGTGCTTTTATCTGAATGGCGGTGTGGTTTGTTGAAATTGTTTCAAGCAATAACACCGCAGTCTCTCCCACAACCTAAGCACGGAATTTATTCTGAGTGCTGTAGGTATAAGATATCTGATGAGATGATCTTGATTCTAGTGGGAGTTATTTTAGTTATGTTATAGTCTTTACATAGACATGCCATGGTAGTGTTTATGTAAGTTAAAACTGACATCAGCATTATTTGATCATTGGATGATTAAATAATGGTCCCAAATATTTTATGTTCATTTTATAGGTCATCAAGTTGAGGACTTGATCATGAAACCCTATAAGTAAAAGATGACATAAATTATGATTGTCCCTAGTCGAGATTGTCAAAGTGGGACACTGATAATCACGAGAGACTAGCTTGTGAGGTGGCTGTCGACTAAGTTTCATGGAGTCAATGATATGAGTATCACAGTCAGTCACATAGATATATGTTGGTGAACATATGATCGGACGTGACCCACTAATGAGAACTCTACAGGATAGTTATATCTGTGTCATGAGAGTCTCTCATTACGACTATAGAGTATAGTCCTTAGACCTGAGTTCATCATGCTTTCTAGCATATGAATTGGTGCACTTTGACCATGTCAAACGTCGATCCGTAAATGGCGGCTATAAAGGCATTGCTTAGGTGTATCATGAAGTATGTGTAGAAACAGGGATGAAACAAGATGGAATTTGTCCCTCCTGTATAACGGGAGATAAATATCTCAGGGCCCATCGAAGATTTGATACTGAGAAAATGCATGGCTGTGCTCAAACGAGGTGATTGTCGGTCGTTTGTTATATCAGTATAGATCAGGAGTTCGATGAACATGATGTTGGCTATAATAAGGATGACACAGTCTCTTGCCTTATGCTACATCGAGATATAGTGACGAAGGGATTATAGGAATATGTGATTCCAGTACAAGTGGGAGATTGTTGGGATTATGTCCTGAAATCACATTGTACTCACTCTAAAGATAGTTGTATTGTCGAGATCGGACAATTCATGTGATACTAGGTAGTCATAATGTTTTGCTAGAAACCGCTTATGACAAATGAGTTGTAACTCATTTCTAGTATCGTGTGAACCTACAGGGTCACACACCTAAGCAAGTTGGATACACTTTGTATGGGATTGATCATTGGCATATGATCCGATCAATGTGTATTGGATACACATTGAATTGAGTTTTAAGAGGTGTGTCGATCGATGCAAGGGGTGCAACGATCGACACAAGGTCGAAACCGAAACTGTACGGTTTGTAAACCGTGGGCCTATTTATAGGAGCCAGGTTACACGACCTAATTAAATCGAGCCGTCAGTGTTGCTTCTCAGCGAGAAAGCAGAGACACAGAAACTCAAAATCCACAGGAGATCCGATTCCCGGTACTAGCATCCCGGCGGATTCCAGCTTGTGTGCGTGTGGACTACGATAGAGGCGCAGCGATTGAGGCGCTCTAGATCTCGTTTACCTGCTCCAATTTCCGCTGGGAATCTACAGGTAATCACGAGGTCAGTTCTTAGATTCAATCACCTAGACCTTGGATCCTAAGGGGAATCCAACAAGAATGTGGTATACCCTTTTTTGAATTTCAATAGTGTAGATAGCTACAAATAATAAAATATAACGACCAAATTAGAGTCAAGAAGATAACAATTGAATGTCAAAGCTATTAAATGTATAAGAGTAAGAATAACTTACATGAAATTGCCTTTCCTAAAATTTCCTTGTCCGTCAAATTCATCATCAAAGAGTCAAGTTTCATCTTGAACACCCTGCATATAATGTCTGGTTTGTCGTTCAGACTTAAATTATGTTCCTTCACATATCTTGTTATTTCGGGTCACTTAGGATTACATATAAAAGTTATGAAGAGGTCTGGAAATCCAAAATGTCTACATATAGCTATTTTATCCAAGTAATTATTCTTCATGTATCGAGGACCGCCTGTGAAAGTAGCTGACAAAAGAAACTTTTTCCTTGTTCATTCAAATCTATTTTTCCTTCATTAGCATTATGTTTGATAGAGTCGTAGCTATCATATCGCAAGCTTGATTGGTTGAGCCAAGATACCTCAACGATTAGATTCTATCATAGTGTAACTATCAACCAGAAATTAGTGGAACAATCTTTTGAACAAAGAAGAGAATGACATTATTTATGCCTTTCTTGAAGCCAATATGCAAACCATTTTCTGATTCTAATACTATCCTTCTTCGACTTCAGCCTTGCTGTAGAACATTTTTTAATCAAACATGAAACCATCTTCTCCATATGAAAATATTAGTGGATAATGTAGTGCAAGATACTAAGGATGTATCTCATTAATCCTTTGAATTTTACCACAATGCCTTTTTCAAAACAATATCCTCCTTATCCATTTCTGAATTAAAATCTCCAGGAATCAATGCAACAACTTCATTGGTTGTTGACGTGTTATAAGTATTTCCATCTTTCACACGATCACTAACAAAATTGTTCAGGATTTGTGTTAGATCTTTCTCTTATTGGCCTGAAGTTCTTTACATAAGGATTAGCCGCATTTAACATGACCATAATCTTCTTATTTTTTTCTTCCTCAATTTTTTTCCTTATATCATTGTCCTCCAGCATTACCCTTGCTGAAATTTTGAATAAATAACATATTAGAAATAAGATTTTATAAGTATCTATTTCGATTGTTAGATATAAAATGAATAGAACACTATCTGAGTAATGCCTCATTTTCAGTGACTAGATATTATAATCTGCTAGTATGACTAATACTTCCAGGTAAAAATACTAAACAATATCCTTCTTCATCGGATTCCATATCGTCATAACCAATATCGTAGTCTGTTGCAACATCAATATGTCTACCTTTTCCTCTGTAACTTTCGGTAAACAAATTATCATGTAGTGTTCTCACACTTGTTTTCTTTCTTGATTCCGCATGATTTACGTGGACAAAATGTTTTCCTTTACTGGTAAAAAGTTTATGTTAATTATGATTTTTTTTGCAATAACTAAAATCATAATATGTATAGATTAATTAAGAATTTATAAAAGAAAATATACGTGAGGAAGATGAAGTAGTTCACCTTTTATTGTAGTTGTATTAGACTTGCAGTTTTGTTGAGTAAAATGAGATCCAATTGATTGTAAATAGGACGATGAAACATCTCGTCTTTCCCCTTGTATGTTTGTAACATCTTCAAATACTCTTGTGCAAACAGAACTTAATGTTTCAGAGTTGCTGCATTGGATTTTTGTCGTATCAAAAAAAAAAATTTGTTGAATATTTGGCACCACCATAATCTTTCTTTTGTTTTATGCCGAAATATTTAAATTTTCGTATATAACAAGAGTATGGACTTTAATAAACGATAAGGTCAATAAAACTATCAAATTGAATGTATCGATGACAATAAGAATATGGAGAAGATAGACGAATTTATTAGTTGAGATAATCTAATATAACTTGTTTATAGCAATAATGTTGGTAGATTTCCAAATCAATACAAATTTAGGATTTTTAGAAAGAAATCTATCTTGGAGTTATTTTATTGAAATTCCACATTATAATTGAAATTGCATATAATATTTTATATCTATAATATTAGACCCTATATAATAAGAAAATATTTTTTCCCAGAAAATAAAATATATTGATATTAAAAATATTTTACAAGATTTAGAATTGGTCTCATTACAACCGTTAATACAAAGAAAGGAAATTGAAACAATTTCGATGAAGAAGTGGAGAGTAACCATGCTTTCCCTTCAAAATACTTATAGGCTAACAGATTCAATTTGTTATGTCCGTTCTTCACAAACTTTTTATTGGCTATCATCTCCTAAAAAAACTTCAAAATGCATTATGCATTACATTATCTGAAAACATTGAATGAAATGTTATTGATGATGAATATGAACCTTGAATCTTTTCTGCAAGAAATATATTTAATGGAAGCAGGACCGACATCCCTTATATGTACATGTTGATACAAATCAGATTCTTTATGAGCATGAGTCCTTTGAACGATGCATTGTCGATTCAAATATTTGCAATCTTCATGGTGCTTCCATAGTTGTTGATCCCTAATCAGAACATGTAGGATAATTCCAAATCCTAAGACCATGAAATATAAACCTCCATGAAATATCTCCAACGGACCAGAAACACAAGAATCCGGCTTCCCATTTGAAGTAGATTTGAAGGGATATTCATGGCCTTAACTAAGATCCGGTGACTTTGGTAAAAGGAGCTCTAAAACCAAAAATTAAAATATAATGTTAGTAATTATATATGATTTCAAAATTTAAATAACAAAACTAAAAAGTTAAACTTATATACCACTCTTTAAAGTGACCAATTTCTTCAATATCTGGATCAAAATTAAGTTGTAAAATACTCTTTGAATCTTGGACAAATGGAGTATTTAAATTCATTAAAAAACTAAATAAACATACTGTTAAAACAAATGGGCAAACACTTAATATATTGCAAAAAAAAAAATCGATTTTGACTTATCCTCACTATAATTTTAGTCAAAACCTCAAGACCATAATGATTTCAAATGATCCAACGGATCCCTAGTATTCATAAAATTGGATAGCCAGTAGTTTTTCCTTATCCATGCATCTTACAGAAGTGCCAGTATAACAAATATGAGAATAATATAAGTATTTCATGGGATAGCAGAGTATAAATATTTATAATAAAATATGTTATGAGAAAAAAATTGTTCTTACTCAATTTCAATTTTCTTGATATGAAACTCAGTTGTTTTGGCATAATCACTTGAATGATTACTCTTTGCGATACTACCTTCTCTCAAAGTTTGCATGTCTCCATCATAGCAAATTGCTCCAATCAAATCAAAAAACAAAAAACAAAAAGTGAAACAAAGAATGTAAAAAAAATGCAACTAACACATGATTTTATTATCTAAGAAATTTAACATGCTTAAGAATTAAATTACCAATCATGTATGCTAGAGAATGTTGGCGATTAAAAATATTGTTCATGCCAATAAAATCATAAAATTGATTCGGGCTTATTGTCTGGAAATTTGTAATGAGTGTGTTCTCGCCAAAGAAGATCTGTTTCTTAGTGATTGTGTTTCTAATATCACTCTCACTATGAGTTTGAAGAACTTCAAAATTTTCAATAAATTTCCGATGACATTCTTGAATATGCCACAAACTTAGATTTCCAAACAATATATTTACATGGGATGTTTGATTGGATTTTGAAATACAATTTAAAAACTAAAAAATGAATAATTATTTACCAGAAAACAATTATAAAAATATTAAACTTTATATAAATAATCTTACCAATTCATCACATAAGATCACATGACATCTTTCCCCATAAGAAACATTTATGAATCGTCTTCTTATGGTCTTGACTCACACTCTCTAATTAGTTCTTGTGCATCAACCTCACATAGTGAGGAAAAGATCTCTATTGTTTTGTGTTTGGTTTTGCAAAACTTATCGATTATAAAAAGAGAGAGACGATTTTGAGAAATTTTTCAAAAGCATATATAGAAAAATATATACATAAGAGAATGAGAATAAATTTAAATTTGGTTGTTATCAACCGTAAACTTATTATGTTGGAAGTTATTAACAAACTGAAAACAAAAGATGTAAATAACTAATTTAATGCATAAGATATAATCATGTCAATAAACTAAATAAAGACAATCAAATCGAACATTAAAATTTTTAATCAGATATTTAAATTACATTTATCTAGACCATGGAAATAGAAAGATTTGGTTATTAATGAAAATAAAATTTGTTTTGTATGTAACTATCAAATATAAACTGATCAATATTAATATTTGAAATTAATTAACTTTTCAGTTTTCAATGTCAATTATATTAACATTTTAAGTTTTATGACCATTTTTATTCTTCTCTTGATTTTATCATTGGTTGAATTGTGTTTATATAGATAATTACTGATGGTTTGTTTATAAAAAAATGTTTTTAATTTTTGTGCTCGATCAGACCTAAAACATCATCGGAATTGGCGGCTAAAATAATGCTTATTATGACCTAAGTTTTTAAATCAAGTGTTCATACATTTTAAATCAAGTTGGTGCCAAAATATCTACTAAAAGATCATAGAAAGAGGGATTTCCGCATGTTTTAATAAAAAATTAATATTAAACTCTAAATATAATACTAAATTAAATTTAACATAGTGATATATAAAGTCAAGAAATCTAAACTTTTGAATTTTGTATCTATACTACTAAAGGAAAAACATGAAATGATTAAAAACTATTTAGATTTAGTACTTGTCATGTCAATATTTAGAACACTTTAACTACAACTCGGGTAAAAAATATATTTTTTGACTGCTAATAAAATTTTAAATTTGTTTAATGTAATTGTCAAATTTGAACCGAACGATTTTAATAAATAAAGGTAGTATATTAAACTGTAAAAATCATCGTAAATATCTAGAATCCTAACTTGAAAAACACAAAAATGTGTTTATGATAATAGGATTATATATTATTTTTGTAGGTAACAATCAAACCCAAAGTCTTCAAAATTAATAAATGAATCTTGTTTCAAAAATATAATTTATCTATCCGGTTTAAAATAATAATGAAATCATGTGTCATAAAAATATAAATCTAAGTAAATGGTTTAAATTATTTATACGATTATATAAACTCGATATTGAAGTACATTATTATTTATGTGTCCATAAATTAAGAAATTGAAAGCCTAAACTCACCACAACATGATTATAAAGTTTCTATTTAAAATAGAAACAACAATCTTATTTAACAATATTTTCAAAATATATAGTGGTAAACATTAATTTAATGATTGTATTAATATACTCTTGTAATCGAATTTAAAGAAGTAAATTATTTAAATAAGAAGAATAATATATATATATATACGTATTTAATTACAACTCAAACGATTTTGAGTATACAAAAACAAAACCCTGAAAGCAATAAAGAAATTTGAGTAGGAAAAATATTTTCCAAGGACATCTCTCTGTCTTGCAACGAAAGCTTCAATGAGCTCAAATTCATCCCTCAATATTCTACTTCTGGAAAAAGGGGTAAAGAGGACATCCGACAATCCTTCGGGACTCTCTAACCATATATCATATTTATAAGCTACATCAAAACTTATAATTTGTAATAGACTTAGAAACCATAATAAGCTAGATAAGATCCATATAAAGCAATGAAATACTTACATCCAAAACGAACAATCTTCCAAAATTTCAAAACATAGGTAACATCCGCCATATTACAATCAGCTAAGCGTTTGTAAAATCATGGGCGTGTGTACCTAAAGCTACACACCTTAGCCGGTTACCCCTGCAAAATTGAACAATAACTTAATTTTAATACCAAGACCAATATGATTATACATAGGGAAAACATAAACATATAAGAACCGATATTACTATGAGTCTTTTATATGCAAAACTCTGTTTTGTTGTTGGGTTATCACATCCACATTCATGGGTCCGGAACTGACCATCAAACCCATTACATCTGCAAAATAAAGTTTTTTTTTAATTTATAACTAACAATTAAATACTATTAGTTACCAACAAATATATCACACATGCATACCAACATCAACATTTGTCTGAATGTTGAAATCTTGGACTTTTTGATGCTTAAAAATCCAAAAATGACTATCATTGATGGGATTAATCTTTTGGATTGCAGACCGTGGAACTACGCAAAGCATATATTCACGAAATCTTGCAGCATCAGAGGAAACTTTGATTTTCCTCATTTCATGTCAGTTTCCTTCTTATTTTTCCAAACCTTAAAGTTGGGAACTTCGGTTGGTATAGTGATTATAGTTTTATATTTTTACAGTACATAAAACAAAAAATTAGCTAATAGTATATATATATATATATATATAGTAAATAAAATAAATATTTTTATTTCACTTACCATTTCATCAAAAAGAACATAATTCCAAAAAAGCATTGACTTGCAACATGATGCTAATATACCCTTAGAAATTTTACTTTAAATTGTCAATCATTTCTTGGTCGTTAGACTCTGAAAAAAAAAGATTAAGGATTTTCATCGCTGATTTTTTTTGTGTGGAAAAATAAGGTTTCCAACTGTTCTTCTTCTTTTATATAGAAAGATTAATATCTAAAATAGTTTTTGTTAATAATGAAACCCAAGAGACAAACTTTAAATTTAAAGCAAATTATATTTATTTTTAAAAAATAAACCACCAAAGTCATTTAAATAACACAAAATTTGTGAAATATAAACTGTCATTAGTGTTTTACCTAAATGGTCATAACAGAGGTAATATCTACTAAAAAATCATGTTTGTATCGTAATGATTACTCATATTTTAATGATAGTTCATGAAAAGCTAATATAGTATATTTAATATAATAGATAACCGAAAATATAAGTTAAGTCGTTAAAAAGAATATAAAACATAAAGAGTTTATCAAACTTAATGAAGTCATAAAACGTATGTTTCTGAAATGGTGTTATCATTCTTAAGCGTATCTTTAAATTTTTCCAATTTAATCTTAGTTGCAGTTTTTTTTTGTTGGTTGAAGAAATATCATTAGTTTCATCAATGTCTTAACTTTCACGTTTTTAGGAATGAGTTGTAAACACTTCAGAAGAGTCATCACTAACAACACTGACATTGAAAATCTAGTAATAATCAAAAAATAATTCATAAATATATGAAACAAAATTATAAGTTAATAACTATGAAAACATTAATATTTTTTTATATTTACCTCATTACTAGAAACTATGGTTCCCAAAGTAGGTATTGGAGTGTATGGATCAAGTATTTTATCCATCTTAAGAACATCATGTCCAGACCATACCTTACAACCATTGTAATGTTCATTTCCATAAGTCACACTTTCCTTTGATACAAACTATGAACTCAAAAGTCTTTCAAATTAAATTGGTAAGAGCTTCTCGTAGTGCAATTGGGTTTTCAATTGGTTGAATAGAGAATAATTTCGTGAACAATATATTTTATGAAATAAAAATAAAAATTAACATTTAACATATTCAAACAAACGACCAAGAATGTCAGCAATAGACTGTGGAACAACTCCCTTAACAATGCTGTCGAAGAACATGAACTTTTTTTTATTAATGTGATCCATCACCATAAGATAAAGTTTAAATACATTTATCGTAAATATAAATGAAAATAAATACTATTAGTAAGGGTATGAGGATGTTAGAAAAAATTATGATATAGACAAAAATACATTAGAGAAACATTTGTCACATTTCAACATAAATAGTACACCATAAAATATGTGTAATAATTCAGGAATTAACTGATATGGACTCAACTTTTTGTTTAAAAACATTTTTATTTAATTTGTTGCATCCAAAATAATACAATGGCCAATCAGTATCTATGGCGTAAATGGTACAAAATATTCTGCATTTCTCAAACTGCGAAGATTAGATTACATTGTTAAGTTCAATATAATCTTAATATACTAAAAATAAGATAAACCTTTACTAAAATTAATACATATGTGGTAGTTACCTTATTGTTACAAAGTAATTCTGCTACTGTTTTTTTTTTCAAACTGAGACCATCATTCAATGGTTGTGAAAACTCTCCCTTTCTCATCCTTAGGCTCCATAATGGTTAGGGAAAGATTATCATGAAGAAGTCTATTCCATAAATGTTAAGAGATTACGTATATACATATTTTTGAAATATTATGTAGAGATTAAGTATATATATATATATATATATATATGTAGTTACTTGTATACTTATGGTTAGGAAAAGACTATCATGAAGAAGTCTATTCCATATATGTTTAGAGATTACATATATACTTATATTTGAAATATTTTCGGATGCTCATTTTTGGTTTGGGACGTGTTTGGAATCTGTTTTTCATATAGCAGTTTAGAACCCGTTCAGATATTTGTATAGGATCGGGTTTGGTTTGGTACTTCCAATTCCATATTGATTTTTGTTCGGTTTTTGGATCCATATATTTTGCTCATGACTAGTTTCTTTATTAGGCATGAACACTTCAACCGGATCTGAAGAACCAAATAGGAACCAACCCAAAAAACTGGTTTGGTTCGGATCCGGTTCTTAGAAAATATCCGAACGGGTTTTTGAGTATTTTCAGATATCGGTTTGGTTCAGGTAATATCCAAGAACCGAAGAAGTATCCGAGGTGACCATACATATACTTATATCCAATAAATATTTCAAGTATGTTTGGTTATTTCAGGTATATGGGGTATCATATACATTTTGGGTAGATCAAATTTATTTTTATAGGATAATTTTCATGTAAATCGGATTATTTTTTGGGTAAATCAAATTAGATTCAGATACTTCGGTTAGAGTTTGGTCCAAAATACCCGAAATAACCAATACCCGATGTTTTGAGTTTTCTCGGTTTTCATCATGAGATACTCACCCAACCTGAACCCGTTTAGAACCGACCTCAATCTAATTCGAAAATTTAAAATATCTAAATGGATCTTATAACTCATATCCAAAAGAACTGATATCCATAAAACTCAAACTGAACCCGAGAGTCCGAGAGATATTCTTTATAATAGATCTATGGACACATTTAATGGCATTATGAGACCCGAGCTCACTAATATAATATTATCGATTCCCGTGTAATATCTATTTAAGACCCCTAATTTCACTTACCCATATATAACTCAGTTTGTTCGAAATTTTTGAGATTTAAATTTCTCTGTCATATTCTTAATATAAAAAAGACAGCTACTCTTACAAAGCCACAGTTCAACATAATTAAAAAAGTTGGACTTAGAGAAAATTAACTCATACTCTTTGTTGTACCACATTTTTAAATAAATGAAAAGTTGGACTTAGCTTGGAAAAGACATTGGGTGGACATATATCCGTTTATGTCCAAAAAGACAAAGTTTCATATACTTTTTCTCACATTTTTAAATAAATGAAAAGTTGGACTTAGCTTGGAAAAGACATTATGTGAACATATATCCGTTTATGTCCAAAAAGACAAAGTTTCATATACTTTTTCTGGTGCTTATTTATACAAAGAGAAGAGAGGGAGAGAAGTAACAGTTGTATTCAATCTCAAAAAAGTAAAGAAAAAATATTCAAATAACAAAATGTTTAGAGCTTTTTCAAGATTCTTTCAAACTCCTCCCACAACGTTACGTTCGTTCAGAAACTGGGAATCACTCGGTCCATTTGCAACAAGAGATCAGGGTATGCCGAAGGAAAAAGAGAACGCACCCTTGGTGATGTCCAAGAAAGAAACTGCCATGGTTAGTTTACACATTTTTTCATTAATCTGAGATGTTAGTTTCTCATGTAATACTGATGCTGAGTTGTCAACACGAAAAGAGAATTTCCTCAATTATAGTATTGATTTATGTTTATTTCACCGGTCACATTTTGTGCGTTTATTTTGTTAAACTTTTTTGGTTGATGATGTTTAATGAAGCCTTTGAAATATATGTACTTTCGTCAATGTCATTGTTATTTTCGTTTTTTTGTATTCCTTTAATGAAAACAAAAAGATTAAAGAAAAAAGCTTTGTCCCTATATACATGCGTTGAACGTGCATGGTGTTGGAATTCGATACTATTGTTGTATATCCGTCTATTTAAATAGATATCTTGTTATTAAGTTTAACAACCAAGCAAAAAGGTTTCTTGTTATTAGCTATCATGCATTTTCAAGTAGACAGAAAAATTTTGAAAACAAAAAATCAACATTGTGAAAAAACTATGATGTTTCTCATATCATACCTAATTAAAAGAACACTATTTATGGTCAAAA
The DNA here is from genome assembly GCA_030180135.1 of Orychophragmus violaceus. Lineage (NCBI taxonomy): Eukaryota > Viridiplantae > Streptophyta > Magnoliopsida > Brassicales > Brassicaceae > Orychophragmus > Orychophragmus violaceus. Next base: position 25,033,176 of record CM058238.1, read on the forward strand.
TATACCATTTTGACTTTTTGTAACAAATACCATTTTGTCTCGTTTTGATTTAATTGTTACAAATTCATTGTTGATTCTCCGTCACATATATGTATATGTATTTTTTAAGTGAAAAAAGATTTTAAAGTCCATTTGAAAATAAGATCGAATTGTATGCCACAAAAATTGAATATTTTTGAGAGATTAATCAAATCAGCAGAAAATATAATTTGATGTAGTTTTTGTAACATGAATTTTTCGTTTCCTTGGATTCTTGATGTTATATATATTTCTCTCTAAAATTTGAAGTAATAGAAGAATGAAATAAATGTGTTCATTTTTTTCTCCTAAATTTGTATCTAAATTGAAACAAGAGTTTTTGTTTTCTAAATTTGTGTCTATATGAAAAAACTTAAACAAGAGTTCGTATTTTCTAAATTTGTGTCTTTCGTACAGTTTCATTCCTAACCTCATTAGGTTTGCTCATTCGTTTATTTTTATAACAAAAAACATGATAGTGTTAATTATAATGAAAAAGATCGACGACTTTTTAGATGAAAGAAACAAAATGATATCCCAAGAGATATTTCACATAATTAATCCATACAAATGAACCCTTCCTAATTCAACTATTTGAAAGAAAAAAATCTCAAGTCATTTCAGTATTTTATTATGGTGTCAGTCAATATTAATTTCAATAATTGATGTCTAAATTTATTGGTAAGGTTTAATATATCATCTTCATCTTCTATGTACATACACCCAATTGAAAACTATCTGCCTCTCTTGCATGAAACAACGGTGCATATGCAACGGCGTTATTTTTTTGTTGTTACCAAATATAGTAACCTACGTGGGGTTTTTTGGACTGAGGGGACCAGGTGACCTAATATTAAATTGCATTTGACTTGTTCTAGACACATGTTTTTATTAAGTACTCCCTCCGTTTCATAATAAGTGTCATTCTGACACTTTCACACAAATTAAGAAACATATTAAATTTTCTATTATACCCTTAATAAATAATTTGACTTTTGATATTCTTCTTTTTCATTGGTTAATATTGAGGTTAAAGTAGGTAATCTATGTTAAAAGATGCATTGAAAATTTAAAACGACACTTATTTTGAAACGAGAAAATAACTCTAAAACGACGCTTATTGTGAAACGGATGGAGTATTAAGCATATAAAAGATGTTGGTGTAATCTATTTTAAACACAATTTACATGAATACTTTTAAAAGACTTTATCATTTGAGAGGCCAAAGTAAAATTATATATATATATATATATATTGTGAATTTATTGGGAATATCGTTATTAGAAAACAAAGAGTTATTTTAAACATATACTAATATTTTATGCCAAATACTCTCACAGATTCAAAATCATGCATTATATGATTTTAAGTTAATTTTATTTGAAAGGCTCTCACAGCTCAGAATTGTTGCAGAGTTTACTTTCTCTAAACACAATTTATTGGAAAAAAACAAGAAATGTAAACAATTTATTTAAAAAAAACAATTTATTAAACAGTAATAAATTAAGCGGTTTTATTTTGATACTATAAATTTAATTTCTCAAATTTTGTACATATTACTACAGTGAAAGAGAACAAAAATTAATAACAAACTTCTTCTTCATCACTTTCTAATACGTGTAGTATAATAAATGAGATTCTTTACTAACGTTTACATGTGTTGACGATATGTGTGTGTTGATTTTGTAAATTTTTTTGTTGATGATGTTTAATAAAGCTTTTGAAATATATGTATTGTCAATGTCATGATTATTATCATTCTTTGTATTCCATAATTTTTTTAAAAAAAAAAAAATTGGTCCCCATATGCGTTGAACGTGCATATATAATGTTTATTGGAATTCAATACTATTTTTGTATATCCAACAATTTAAGTAGATCTCTTGTTATTAGGTTTAAGGAAGAAACATAAAAAAGTTTTTTTTATTAGCTATATAAATTTTCAAGTAACCGAAACATTTTGGAAAACTACAACTCTCAGTCATATATGTATGTATTTTTTAAATGAAACAAGATTTTAAACTCGATAAAAAATAAGATTAAACTTTATGCCAATAAGATTGAATTGTACGCCAAATAAGCAGAAAATATAAATTATTGTAACTTTGGTGGCATGAATTTTCGTTTCCTTCGTTGCTGTTATACATTTATTTGTGAAACTTGATTAATAGAAGAATGAAATAAGCGTGGTCATTCCCCCCCCCCCCCCTAAATTTTGTGTCTAAAATGAAACAAGAGTTTTCATTTTCTAAATGGAAGAAACATTTCTATATTTTCTGCTGATTTTCAAGAACAAAAACACAGTTACTTTCGGCTTCTTAGATGAAGAAACAAAATCATATCGCAAAGATATTTCATACAATTTATTCATACAAATGAACCCTTCCTAATTCAACTATTTTAGAGAAAAAAAAATCTCAAGTCATTTCAGTATTTCATTATGGGTGTCAGTCAATTTTAGTTTCAATAATTTATGTTTAAATGTATTGTTATCGTCCTACCAAAAAAGATTTAATATATCACTAGATTTTGATCCGCGCTAAAGAATCGCGGGTATATTATTCTTTGAAAATATTGTATTTTTATTTTATAATTCATATTTGTAAACTATTTAAAGTAATGATTTAATAATTGAATGCTATGATGATTAGAGGGGGAGAAGGGAAATGAAGATACGTAGTATATAATTTAAGTTGTTTGTGTTCATAAAATTTTGTTATATTTATAGTTATTCTTGTTTTCGTAATTAACTTTTTCTCGGATTGAAGTTCATGGTTTATATAACAATTTTGTTAGACAAACTCTAAATAGATTGGCTTAAAAAATTTTAAATTTTTTTTTATAATTATAATTAATTTTACACAAACAATTGTTTTTATACACACAAACTTTAAATCATTTTTAGACACACAAATTGTTTGTTGTACTAATTTTTGGATATATACTTTTTAGTATAATGTTTTGTGTATTATAGCCAATAAATAACATTTCATCTCAATTTCAAAGTTTATATTAATGTATATTATTATTTTGAACTATAAATATTATTAGAACACTATGGTTATCAAAAATTTATTTGTATTAAAAATGGATTTACCAACAAAAGCAAATATTCACCCAATATTAATCAGGCCCAATTATTTCAATTTGCAATTATACAAACCATGTGTAAGACCCACACAATTTTGGCCCAGAATTATTAACTAAAAAAAAAACAGCCAACAAACAAAAATAAGTCGACCTAATCACTTAACCTACCAAAAAGTTAGCCGACCCTAATCTCTTTTGCCGATTTTCGATTTTTCAGATTAAAAGATTTCCAAATCCAATCCGACAAATCTTAGATTTGATCTTGTTTTTTTTTTCCTTTGTTTCATAAAATTCATGTAATAAGAGCTGATAGATTCTAAAACAACTTCAATATCGTGTATGATTTCACCTAAAAAATCATGCGTTCGGCGAATATTTTCCTTTTCTGAAATCGATCGAAGCCTCCTTTGCATGCAACTCAGGTAGATCTATTTCTCCTTTTCCTTTGTCATTATTTTCAATTATATTTATATTGAAACTCGTTCTGAATCTCCAGATCTACTGATTTACCAAGGCTGTAATTTTCAGTATCCCAAGGTTTTATTAATTATTTTGTTTATCCTTATAATTCTAATGGTTTAACCTGTAAATAACACATGAGGTAAATGTTAGTTAGTTTTTTTAACTAATTTTTTAATAGTATTGATCTTTTTCTATTCTATGTACGCACACCCAATTGAAAGTTATATGCCTTTCTACGTATGCATGAAACAATAACGTTATTTTAGTATTCTAATCATATTAAAATAAAAACATTAATACTGTCTACCAGCATTTGCATATGCTTTCCATTGTAGTTACAAGCAATGGACGATTTTTGCAATAACTAAGACTAATAAAGCAAAATGAAATCCCTGAAAAGCTTAATAAAGCATATAATATACAGCAAAGTAACATCCTAGTTACTATTTGATTAAACTAAAGCATATTCCCTAACCAAAATCCCTGAAAAGATCATCAATTTTTTTTGTTCGTTAGCATTTATTAATCTAGTTACTAAATTAAAAATAGCTAAAATTTTCAAAACAAATACTATTATTCTAATTCAGTTCTTAAATTTTGCTATTGATCTATTGGAGTTTGGTTTACTAACCGTTTACCGAAACGACCTCGGTCGAGTTCGGTCAAAAGTTGAGTTATATTTTTATGTAAGGCTAGAAGTTCGGTTCGGGTATTCCCGTTCTTCATTTAGTTCGGTTATTAAAAATTATTCCAAAATTAACCGAATAAAAATTTGGTTTGAGTCGGTTTGGTTATCGGTCAATTTTGATTACCAAATTCTAAACCAAAATTAACTGATTTTTTTTTTGAAATTTGGTTAAATTTAAGTATTTTTGGTTTATTTGGATATTTTAGTTCGGTTTGGTTCAAAAAATTTAATGTATTTTGATTAGAAACGGTTTATTAAAAAATAACTAGTTACCCGATCAGTTTGTCAAACCGAACCAAACCGATAACCAATTTTTTTCAAACTTGCCAAAGTAACTGTACCAAACTAACCGAAGTTCAGTTCGGTCGGTTAGCTCGGTTCGGTTAAAATTCCCAAGCCTATTTTTATGTATATTCTTCATCTCAGTTACTATATCTTTGTAATCCCAGAACAAGTTATATTTACCTGTATATTATTGTTGTTTAATTTTTTAAGTTGTAACCAAGAGAAAAGTGTATTTCTTCTGAGAAAATCCTGCATTTTTTATTAGAAAAAACGATATTGCATTTGTTATTTCACTTTAAAAATGAAAGGTCACATTAATTGTGTTGCTCATTGACTTTGAATTTAGTTTTGACAATCTTATTGGTCAACTTTCCAGGTGAAAAAATAAGTCACTTTATAATTATATCCATTGAAATGTCTTTCAGATCATGAAACTTGTATGCAACGAAAAACAAGCCCTTGTTATGTTGAGATTAAGATCCTAAAAGCATATGCATTGGTGAACCCCCTTTCGGGGTTCTTAAGTTTATATTTTATTGTTTTTTTTTTTAGTTGGAGAAAAAAAAATCAAAAATCAAAAAAAAAAGTAACCAATGGGGTTGCGCCACGTGGCGAACCCCTCCTCCAAAGGTTCTTAACTAAGAACTTCTCCCTAGAACCTCCCCCTCTCTCTCCTACTTTCTAATTTAATATTAATATTTCCCTAAGAACCCCCTAAGAACCCCCCAATGCATATGCTCTAAGATCATGAACATCAATGAACCCTCCTTTGGGAGGTTTTAGCATTTTTTAATATTTTTTTTTTCAGATGGAAGAAAAAAAAAATGAACCAATCACACTAAGGATCGGTTCTTAGGGGAGTTCTTAAAAATAATATTTTTTTAATCGTTTTGCCTAAGAACCCGTGCTAAAAACTCCCCTAAAACCCTCGATGTATATGCTCTAATAATGAATAAATGAATTCGTCTTTGTTGAAACTGAATATTATATTGTCTTGCTGCATGACTGAATACTGGAACTTTTTTTGTGTGGTGATCCCTAAACATTAGTCCTTAGACAAGTTTTGAATCTTACTACAACAACTAATCAGTTTTGTCACATGCAGGAAAAAGCTGTTATACAACTAATATATAATTTAAAAGTTTTTAAGATATAATTTAATGTTGAATAAATTAGGGGAAATTAATGACCTAAGTAATTTGTTGTTACAGTTTTCAAAAATGTTCGGTTAAAATTTGAAGTAACTAATTTATTGGATCATGTGTACTTGTTGTTCTTTGCTATTCGGTGATTTATTGGTGGCCTCCAGGGAGTTTGACTTTTAAGTTTTAGTATTGTTTTGTCGATGAGGAGAGAGAGAGGGAGAGATCGGGGATTGGCCAATCAGTAATCAGATTTTTGGATGCTAAGAGTTTTTTTTATAATCACTCGAAACTTCAAAATGAAAACTGATTGGCTCATTCATCAACGAAAAAAACCTTAAAAGAGTAAGAGAAAAAGTAGACTACAAAATTCTCTGTACACATCTCACAACACTCTTTCTAGTATTTGGTTGCTTTTCTTCAGCGTTATTTCGCTTGAGAGGTCTCTAGAAAAGAATGATTCGTTGCGAGCTGTGACGTCAGAGCTCAGGGAAGGTTGATATATATGGATTTATCTTCTGAGAGCTCCATAGTTCCTTGTAACCTACGTTAACAAATCATACTATCAATATGGTAAACAAGAACTAGCTAACGAGTACCAATTCAGCGAAGAAAATGGAAAATAGAAGTGATTTTTATTTAACAAACCCGAGGCTGAGATCTGTTTAGCTTCTTGTCTATGTCTTCATCATCTTCGTCCTCGTCATCGTCTTTGGTACTGAGCAGCCTATGAAGCGAAGAAGAGCTTTCGTTTTTTCTACCACGTTTTGATGTCCCAGAACCTCTACCCCTGCCTCTCTTAGTGGTCGCTGGTCTTTTACGTCCTTTGCCTCTAGTCTCCTCATCCTCTTCCTTTAATTGATACAAAACAAGAATCATGGTCAGCATAATGCATATTTACTTACTCCAAAAGACAACGAATAATGGTTTAAGCAATTGTCCATACCGAACTGCTGTCAATTTTGTTAAGGTCTTCAGGCTCTGCTTCTTCGCTTGAAGGAGAATCTACATCGTCTTCTCCAATGGTGGAAGCACTTTTGAAGGAAGCTGAAGCAGCTCTAATGAAAGATAAATCAGGGACACAACATTAGCTAGCTAGTAATGCCAATCAACGCCTTCCACGTCCCTGAATCCTACCCTAGACTGGTTAAACGTGATGCAAAAAGTTACCTTTGAGACTGGCGAAAACCAAGAGAACCATCAAGGGTGGTTTGTTTCATCGCACTTGAGGCCTTACCACGGCCTCTTCCTCTGGTTGGGGCTTTAGCTCTACCACGAGACGTCGCAGTGGATGAACCTCTCCGTCCTCTAGTGGCAGGCACTGAACTAGAGATCTGAGTCGTGTCTTCATCATCACTGAAGGAAGCATTCGCGATGCCACTGCTTCTTTTCGTCAAATTCTGTCCCAATCTCAGGTAGAAAATACCATTGTCAGAAAGCAATGGCCTGACAGAGGTGTATGTAAAATCAGAAACCGCAAGGAAATTCTAAGAAGAAGAATATAGACCTCTGATGTCAATCCAGTGGATAAAAACTGTGAGGAACCACTGGGTCGAGTGGACCTATCTTTCAACCGTTCCTGCGCAAAAAAAAAAAATAGTGCAATTCAGGTCGATATTTTACTCCTTCCCACAATCTAAGAGAAAAAAAATGAGATGAAAATCGTCTTGCCTCTAAGCACTCTCCCACTTTAAGAATCAAATCGTCTTCCTCAAATTTCTGGACATCTGATTCTTTTACAAGTTTACCCTGCAAATACGAGAAGAGAATAATCATAAAAACGACAATCATGATGAGCTATTTGGTAAAAACTATAATATCCTACGCAGAACTTAGTTTCGAATGGTGAAGAGAGAAAAAGAAGTACGTACACGAGTCTCTTGAAGATTGTACTGAACGCATGAGTAGAAAGCTAGTTTATCATCCTTGTTTACAAAATTTTGAAGAGCAACGTCAAGATCGTTAACTGGAAGGATCTCCATTTTCTGCAAAAGAGGAATAAGTGATCATCCCATTGTGTATTCAAGCACATTTGGTAACCTACTCAATCAAGTCTATATGATTCTGTGCTGAAGTTCTACAGGGGCTCAAGACAATAAAACAACCATAAGGATAGAAGGTTGCAGGATGTACCAGGTTACTTTCAGCTACTAACGCTTCTATATTTTGCTGGTTCAGTTCTTCTGGACGAAGCCGCTCAGAATCATCGATGTTGGCTGTGAAATGGAAGATATAAATAAATGATAACAACAGGGTCCAACTGTGCTTCTCTAATGCCCCTACCTTCACTCCGACCCTTCTTTGAAGCTTTGGAGAATATTAAAATGTCCTGGGGATTTGCAACCTGAAAGTGTTTGAAATTTTGTCATAAGTTAACCAACATTCAAGAAAGAATGGTGAACATCATGTTACAGTAACTAATTTAGGTACCTTTCCCACATATTTCTGTCCAAACCTTTGAGGATTTATCGTCATAAATCCAGAGTAATCTACCTGAAAGATTGAACCAGATCTCAGTCTTTCTTTGGTATTGAACATTCTTACATAACAAATTCAGTATGAGTTTGTGGCTATAGGGCGTGCATCGAACTGCCAAAGCCTAGCCTCTACTTGTGTTGGAAATAAATGTTAATTATATGAGTGTTACTAGAACCTGCAGCAGCGTGAGTGAAAAATGGAAAAAAATACCTTGATTCGAACCAAAGGGAGCTTGATGTCTGATCTGTTAACAGCCTTTCTGCTGGCTTTCTCTATTAGATCTCTGACCTAACAATTTTGTAGATATTGTTAGTGGCATTCAGTGGCTTGTTAAACCTAATTAAAAAGGAGGCAGAGAAAAATGTCCACATGAACTACGAGAAAATGGAATAGTTACCACTTTATCCAAGTGTTCGAGAATTGAGTTTTGATCATTGGGATCAATATCCTCTTCATCCTTTAAAACAATCTGCACTTTGAAAATATGTAAGCAAAGAAGTCTGCCACCATTATCACACATAAGGAAAACAATACTTTACCTCTGTATACTCAAAAGGCCTCACAGATGTCAAAGGTATCTTTGTAGGACGATATTGATTTCCCTGTAAGTCATATATTTGAAGTTACTCAGGCCTACATGTTTGATTAAAAAGAGCAAGAAACCATCTTGAAGTACGTAGATTAAGAAGTACGATCAAAGTGTAGATGAAATTTAAGATCATTTGCTGAATAACCTTGATTTCTAAGAGAAGAACATGCTTTGGCTTTGATTCCCCATCAATAAGTGATGTTGCTACCGAAGATCCTGGTTGTGTGATGTGGAAGCCCATTCCCGATACCTCCTTTAAAAATTGAAATGAATTTAGCTCAGAGAATAAAGGAACATTGTGCCTCATTCTTTTTCAAATGCAATAACTCCAAGAATCAAAGTTTCAATGGACCTGGGGGTCGATAAGGCATTCATGCTCATGGCCCCACACAATGAAGTCGAGGAACCGTGGAAGAAAGTGCTCACTTATTGCATTTTTGGGGTTTGATTTCACCCTGCAAGTCATAGCATATGAGTACAGAATCAAACTTCCTGATATAGTATCTAAAATATAGTATTGCAGTGGGATCAACCTATTTTGATGAAGCACCAGAATGTTGAACCAGTCAGAAACGTCACATCCTTCTTGAACTTCAGGCCTCATCCATTGGACAGCGTGTGGGGTCTGTAAGACCAAGGAATATTAACACAATAAACAATTGTATGGCAAAGGTGAGGATCCTCTGGATTACCTGAAACATTCTATTGAGACGTTCATCCCTGATATTTCCTAAACCATACAGAGCCACGGTTGTTGAACCCTGAATATTAATTTGATTAAATGTTAGTCCTAAAACGCAGGGAGGAGCCAGATGTCCAGATTGTAAATTCTTTGCACTAACCTTCCTCATTAGTATAGGGTAGAGAGAAATCTGGCCAACACCTGAACCACCAAGAACCATCTTTCCAAAATAATTCACGAGGTTGCATGCTGAGAGAATATCAATTGCAGAAAGGTTGTCCTGTTGCCAGATGCGACACAAAAGAAAAACGAAATAAAATGCTTCAGAAAGGAAGAAATTCAAGTTCACGAAATAATCCAGTTCTATAGATATTCAAATGAATTTGCATAAAGAGTATGAAAAAGTAAGTTATGTACCACTCCGGCTGGATCATCATGGTTTCCATGAATGCTAAACACGGGCAAGCCTACATTAAAATGTGGATCCTCATAATTTACATGACCAAACCTGTAGCAAGAAAAAAATGTCTTTAAGGAATGAGAGACTAATCCACACCTTCGCAAAACTAAGTGTCCAAGAGAGCAAACAGATCTATACACATGTTGTGTCAATTTGCCAAATCAGTTCATATTGTTTCCTGATATGATTAGACTAATAGCAGAAGAGTAGAGTCTCACGCATTTTGAAAATTTACAGTCTGGTCGCTGACAACTTGAAACTGCACTGGTTTATCATTAAGGCAGTGGCGACGAAGAATCTCAATGGCTTTAACTAGCGTGGTTCTAGAGGGTTTATTCTCATGAAAAAGATCGCCTCCGAGAAGTAAGAAGTCCACCTATTTCAAGAAGAAAAAAATGAATCTTTCTGATTGAACTTTTTTTCTTTCTTTTTTTGAACTTTTGGTTGTACTTTTTTTTCAACTTTTTTCTTTCTTTTTCGTCAATTAGGCAAAACATTGTATAGTAGTCTAAGATTTGTTGAAGGTTAGTTTAAGATAACAAGTTATCTACATGATCGAAGCCATTGACAATACTGGAAACAGAAAAGATAAACTGCAGACCTGTTTCTCCTCTGCTATAGAACAAATCTCTTCAAAAGCCTTGAAGGAATCGTGCCGCCTTATTTCATCCTTCTCCATGTAGCCCAAGTGGCAATCAGTTGCAACAAGTATACGAAGTGTATCACTCAAATCCTCCCTGTCAAGCATACACTGACACACTCAGTTCTTCAAAACAAAAGTAACAATTATGGAGATGGTAGAATTCAGTGCTGAGTGTGTATATTCACAACTTATATGCGTTAAGGAATGTTTAAGTTCTGAATTAGTTTAACAGCATTGAGGTAAGCAATCATTTTTGGTTGATACTGAACATGAAAAGACAAATTTCAATGCCAAAAGCTCACCTAGACATGATGGCATGTGCTTGCAGCTCTGTAAACCTGAAAATACCAAAACGGAAAATTTACATGATCTTCTCTCAACAAGTTCTCAGTGGAGAATCAAACAACATATCATTGATTGAATCCTTTTATTGAGATAAAAGCGACCAAAACATACGGAAATCTGATAAAGGGGCCACTACTTCGGTGGTGTATCAGCAAACGTACGTATAAAACCCTAAAAGACTGTGGACTTGATAAACCCTTACTATGAAATCGTCGTTTAGTTCCAAAAATAAGAACAATGAAACTCAATAAATCAGGTCCGACATTGATTCTACGCAAACAAAGACAAACGAAATTAAGAAATGGGTAAAACCCCGAGGATCAAAAATTCACAATCACTTGGAATTGAAAGCGAAAAAAATACTTCAAAATGGAAAACAAAAAACCATACTATAAAATTGCGGCTTTAATCGCTATAAATTAACCCGAAGCCAATAACCAATATAATCACTAGACTGTTTCCAGAAGTTTCTTATTTTTCTACTTCTCGCACTTTCTCAGGAGAGTGGAAATAGAACCCTAACCTGGTCTTCGAAAGGATTGAAGTCAAGCGAAAGAACTCAGGTGACCCGGAAACAGAGAATCCAACGGAGTGAGAATCGGATAGAAAGAGAGAGTGGGATAGCTGGCGGGGAATTTCAAAGCCAGAGGCGAAAGAGAGAGTGACCAAATTAGGGAGACGACGACGAGAACAAACATATGACTACATTACATATACGATCCTTTAGAAAAAGATTAATAGCCCTAAGCCCCAAATATTTTAGTATTTGCGGAAACCATCACCGGATGGTTTACACACAAAGTTTTATTCGATTTGGTTCGATTTGTTATTTTTGGTTGTGGTTTCTTCCACCGCTTAAAAACAATACCATCTTTGAACCCGGAATCTCGGGCCATACAGGCTTCGTCCAATCTTCACAAAATTCACAAATGGGCTTATTGCTTCGTCCAATCTTCACAAAATTCACAAATGGGCTTACTGCTTCGGCCGATACAGACAAGATAGGAGCTGAAATGCAGAAAACTTTAATCTACACTATTTCCACTTTTTTTGGTCAACACACTATCTCCACTTAATTCACAATACCCCTCTCATTTAAATGGATAAAGTATATTATTATTATATTCTTATTAATTTCTTTTTCTAAAAAGAAACAAAAAAAATCGTGAATTCTCTTCTTCGGAATCTCGAACATTCTCCTCCTTCAACTCTTGTGGCCGGATTCAACTATTGTCTCCTCCGACTCCGACTGCCGTAATCTTAGATCTTCGCCTCCTCTACCTCTGTCAACGTCTCCTTCACCGTCATAGCTGCATTAAGCTCTAAATCGAGGCTCGTTAATTTGCATTGAATCATTGCTCTAAATTTCTTTTTAGGGATTGAAAATTAGGAGAAATGATAGATTGAATTAGATTTGATGCAAATTGGTGTTTAACGAATGTTTATGGGTTGATTATGAGTCCATATTGGTTATATATGCATTACAGTGGTTGAATCGTAGTCAATTGTAGTTTTTTAGAGCCTGAAACCCATCCACAATCTGGGTTCATGGGATAATAGTAGAACTAGATAAACTAATAATACTAAGAAATATTGTATAACTAGTAAAACTAATATATAAATGGAAACAAATAGTATACAACTGGAAACAACTAGGGTATAATTGTGAATAACTAGTGTATTACTGTGAACAACAGTTGTATAACTGTGAACAAATAAATGTATTCATTGAGTTTTTTTGGTATTGGTTTGGCAGGATAAAATGAGCAACAACATCAACATACATTACAAATGCGAATGTCGCATTTATGGTCTAGTATTGAAGACATCAGTTGAGGAGATAAAAATGTCGATGGTAGAAGCTAGGTTATACAAGAAGCTTGGTTTACATGTAAGTAAGGTTAAATTCCAACTGAGTTACATTCCTAGGCTGAATGGATGTGAGGAACAATCATATATTTGTGATGATGAGGAGTTGTTTGTCTGTCTAACGCATGTTGATAATGAGAACCATAGATGTTTTTGTATGTGGAGATGATGAGTACACCGAAACTGCCCAAGCATCAGTCGAGAGCGGGGAAAAGCTCTTATGGTATGAACTATGAAGATTCACATCATAATGATGATGAAATCGGAGATATATGACATAATGCCATTACGTTGTACGTTAACAACGGACGAGGAAATCAAGAAGAAGAGGATGAAGATGATGAAGGTACATTACGTGATGAATGTGAGGGTAACGGCATGGTTCCATCGCATATGTTGAATCTAGTCAAAGTTTACCGCCATGGGAAGACATTTTGGATTTGATTGTTTGTAATATCCCGATCTCGGAATGTGATAAAAATATTATTATTTAATGTAATGATATTTTTATTTCTAATAAACGAATTAAATTTCTAAGAAATTCATTATAATTATTTTGGAAATTGTTGTGAATTTTCATTAATAACTGGTTTTACTAAGAAACCGACTAAATGATCGGGTGAGTTGGAAAGCCTTCTAAAGTCCACCTAAAATTATGAAATTTTAACCACAACTCTATTCAATTATGTAGGAATTATGGTTAGAAGGATTTAGAAAGATTTGATACCTAGATTAAGTTATAATATTTACACCATTAAGGGATAATTAATGGCTAAAAATTCAAAATAAAATCATGGGGGGGGGGGGGGGTTGGGATTAGATCAATGTAGTTTGGGATGAGAAATGAAGTTGTTTTGGACATAATTCAAGCCCAATAGTGAGAATAGGCCACGAAATCTTGCAAGGAAGAGATAGATGCATTGTTTGTAATTTTAGGTTCATTGAATCAAAGTTGTGTTAGCATCCATCCATGAGACTTCTAGAGGGGGATACAAGTGTAAGGTGAGTGATGAAATACAGTTTTTTTTGCCTGATTTTTGTGGAATGTCGTGGAGGAATATGGAGAGGAGAGGTGAGACAAATGGAGGGTGGAGATCACTTCACTTTCACTATAAAAGAAGGCCTCCATACTCCTTATTCTTCACACCAAAACTCATAAGAGTAAAGAATAGTAAAGAAGAGAGAAAGAAGAGAGGAAGAAGGGAGGAAGAAGAATAAGAAGAAGGAGGCGGGAAGAAGAAGAAGAAGAAGGAGCCAGCCGGAGGAAGGAGGGGGGAGAAAAGAAGGGATTATTGTCTCCAGAGCCCCTCCGTACTGGAAACAAATCTCATATGCCCCTCTATTTATTAGAATTTTTATTAACATTTTCTTTTAATCGAAAACAAATGAAATTACCAAAAGACCTTATGATTTTCGTTTAATTACATGGTAAAACCAGACGGTCTACCTGACCAAACCGAAATAAGAATTCAGACCTTAAATGAACCAAATGAACCAAAAAGGTGGTTTAGCCGATTTATCCGGGTCGGGTAACCCAGAGAGTCGGGTTAGATCCGATTAATTCAAAAAACGGGGCCTATCCTAAACCCCCCCCCCAATTCATCTCTTGAAATCCCTCTTTCGATCGATTCCCCTCCCTCTTTCGATTCCCCACTCCCTCTAATCTCTCTCAATCTTAACTTCCCCTATTTCTTCCTTCTCCTTCGAATCGAATTCAATCACGCGAACCCTTCTGTAAAACATGGCGCCCAAAACTCGTTTAGCCAGCAAGAAAATCGAGGATAATCCCGACAATCCTCCTTCTCATCCGGCGACGGAGAGTGTTGTAGCAAGCCCTAAGAAGCCTACGAATGCTCCTCCTCCTCCGGCGACGGCGAGTGGTGTAGCAAGCCTTACAACTACCACGAATGCTCCTCCTCCTCCGGTGAGCGATGTTGTTGGTACCACGACCACGAATCCGGTCGATAATGCCCCGGGAAACCCTCCTCCTATCGTTAATGATCTTACGCTGGTCCCTTACGAAGAACGAGAAGTTGATCTCGAGAAACAGAGCGAAGGAGATGAGAGTGAAGTAGAAGAGGATGAAGAAGATGATGACGAGGAGACAGAGAGTTCAGAAGACGGAGACGAGGTCGATTCACAGCAACCGAAACAGCAACCGCAACCAACCCTGCCGAGAGTCGAGGAGACAATAATCTCTTCAGAATCTACGAAAGAAGACGAGGAGGAATCCGAAAACAGCTCCGCTTCCCAATCGGTAAGTGTAAAAATACGTGTAAAACTAGTGAAACCAAGTATAACCAAGGAAACCGGTAAAACTAAGTATAACTAATGTAGTAAAACTTGTAAAACTGATTAAAACTAACATTGTATTACTGGAATAACTTGGTAAAACTATTTATTTTTGCAGGAATCCGGTGATGAAATGACAGCCATGCAACCTTTGAGAATGTACTTCCCCCCATTGGAGTACATGAAGAAAATAAAGATATCAACGCAGTGCTTCTATATTGATTTTCTGGCCACTCTAGATTCTTTGAAGCCTAAGCTAACGACTACCGAGAAGAAGTGGTTTGTAGAGCATCCGCAGTTCCAACATATATTTCACGTGCCGAAACAAGGAAACCACAAGCTGATGGGCATGTGGATGCTACTCCTGCGAACCGCTTGCATCGAGAAGAGGATGGAAGTCTTCGTGGTCTACGTGAAGGAACTTGGAGCCAATTCTACCAGATTCAGAATTGCTGTCATGTTACCGAAGCCTAGGATCTAGGGTCTAGTTAATTGAATCCTTACCGATCTAGCGTTTACCTGGAGATTGGCAGTGGAAGATAAGCAGGTAAACGAGATCTGGAGCGCCTCAATCGCTGCGCCTCTATCGTAGTCCACACGCACACAAGTTGGAATCCGCCGGGATGCTAGCGTCGGGAATCAGATCTCTTGGGATTTCTGTGTTTACTGGAGAAAGAGGATCAGTTTTTCTGTCAAGAAGAAACTGTCTGCGACGGCACGCTTCCCTAGGTTGAAATATAAAACTCGTTTACATATTGACCTCGAGGTAAACCGAAACGTCAGTTTCGGTTTCGCCCTCGTGTCGACCGACACACCTATTGGTGTCGATCGACACACATCTTGTATCGATCGATGCACCAATGACATCGATCGACACATCTCTTAAAACACTATGTCAATGTGTATCCAATACACATTGATCGGATCATATGCCAATGATCAATCCCATACCAAGTGTATCCAACTTGCTTAGGTGTGTGACCCTGTAGGTTCACACGATACCAGAAATGAGTTACAACTCATTTGTCATAAGCGGTTTCTAGCAAAACATTATGACTACCTAGTATCACATGAATTGTCCGATCTCGACAATACAACTATCTCTAGAGTAAGTACAATGTGATTTCAGGACATAATCCCAATACTACGGCGTTCCGATACGTTATGGACCGAGGGAGCATGCACTTATCTCCGGGTTAGACTGCCGCAACTACCCTGTTGACTTCAAGCATTTGGGAGGCCTTAAGTTTGTGAGGAAATATTTTGGGAACGCCATAGTTAGAGTTCAAGATGTGAAAGATAAGCTTGAGAAAATGGGATCTTGTCCAAATAGACTGCAGATGATCGTTCTTTACTTCCTTTGCAGCGTCCTTATCGGCCAGCTGAAGACTGGAAAGGATGCTACTCCGGTGGTAGATTTTTTTCTCAGAGCTGTCGATGATCTTGACTTGTGCCGTAGTTTTCCTTGGGGCAGATTCTGTTACGATCATATGGTCGGTGAGATCTCTCACACAATGGACCATTTTAAAGGGGTTGTCAAGGAGAACAAATTGTGGCCGGTTCCCGGTTTCTGTATCCCTTTGGAGGTATGTACTTTTAAGTTTTTGGTTTGATTAATTGTTCTTGTGCTGATCTCTAACTAATATAGCATATGTGTGCTGTTGTGAAGCTGTTAGCCTTTGAGGCAATTCTTGAGCTAGGGAGAAGTTTCCGCGAGCCGGTTGTAGGGGCAGACCATAACTGTCCAAGGATGTGCAAGTCGCAATTCAAGAGTAACTCAATGAGAGGGTTTCCTCTTTCAAGGATAAATGAAGAACTTGCTCTGGCTAAGTGTCCTCAGGGCATTGAAAACATCCTGCCAACACAAGATGGACATGAAGAAGCTCTTCTTGAGCGTTTGTATGAAGAAAGCGATGTCCATGACCTTGACGATCCTGTTGTTCAGAGTTGGATGAAGCCAATTTTGGCTGGGAAGAAGGTTTTTTTTTCAGGGGATGTATGATGAGGAGAAGGCTTTCCGACAGGTAGAGGAGGCGGAAGAGCTAAAAAAACGTGAGGAAAAGAGTCCTGCTGCCATTGATGCTCGTGGAACTTTGAATATTTCTAATAGCGAACTTATTGCCATCATGAAAGGGATACAATCAACTATGGAAGATGGATTTAAGCTGTTGCATGGGAAGTTTGACGAGATGGATAAGAGAGTCAGACCCATTGAAGAATACATGGATCATATGAAAGATCTAGAAACACAAATGGTAAAAATAGTTGTTAATACTAATGGGAATTCTTGAAAAACTGGGTATTATAATTGTATCACCTGATTGCAGGTCCAAAAAGAGATCCAGAAGATTAAGGCAACAGAGAAGGCTCTTGGTAAACGAATGGTGGGGGATACATCCAATGCTCTTCAGAAGCGCAACACAAGGTCGAGGAAGGATTAGAACTTGATGTTAAGTACTATGTTCGTATGAAATTGTTTTTGAAACTTGTTTTGGATTTAAGTTGTTTTGGAGTTGTTTTTTATTATACTATGTTGGTAATGTTTCTGAGTAAAACTAGGTATAACACGGTAAAACTACGTAAAACTATTTAAAACTGGTCGAACTAAGTAAAACTGGTAGAACTAGTAGAACTGGTAGAACTATGTAAAATTGGTCGAACAATGTAAAACTGGTAGTGCATTTAAGCATTAGGTAGCATCATTAAAAACTGAAATGAACTTAAAACAAGTCTTAAAACCAAAAGGAAACCGAAATGAACAACATTATAATAACATTATGCATTCCTTCCAACCAGTTTCTTCAGTTTTTCAATCTCTTCGCTGTTTTTCTTCAGATTTTCATACAAATACGTAATACTATATTCATGGCTTCGAAGGTCGTTTGCCTGAGCGTTCACCGTGCTTCTTAAGTTAGTGACTTCTTCCTGGAGGCTGTTGACCCACAGTTTCTTAACGTGAAACCCATTGTCCTGCACATAAAACTCTCCATCAAGCGAATATAGTTTCAAACGAATCACCAATTAGCCGATATATCCTACCTCAAACGCATTGCAAACAAAGTGTCTATTTCCCACATCAGGTTCAGGCTCCACAACGATTCGACCACCACACCCACATCTCGTCGGTATGCCAGTGTCAGCATCTGCAATGTAGAACAACATATCGTACTCTCTCTTTTTCCTTTTCATATCACTGTACCAATGATCGGCCTCGAATTTGTCCATTCTCGAGAGAAGAGAGAAGAGAGAAGGAGAGTTGAATAGTTAGAGAGAATCTCTTGAAAGGTGAGAGAGATGAAAAAGAGAAAGTCGGGTGATAGAAAGAGAAGTGGGGAAAAGTGGCCCCGGATGAAAAAGAGAAAGTCGGAAGAGGAAAACTGGTTGAATCTGAATTTTCCCGCTAAAATTTTTGGCAAATTTTGAATTTTGCCGCTTAAGAAAACCACATAGTTTTACAGGAATTCGTAGTTGTACAAAAATTCTTAATAGTTGTACTTCGGCTGTTTTCAGTATAATCAGTTTTACTAGAACTTTAAATTTGATTTCATAGTTTTACACATGATTTCACTCAATCATTCTACGAATCTAACATTCTGCATAGTAATATGCAACAATCCTCATTTTTTGTAAATATATCCTCCTAACGTGTCCATTATTCCAAAAATGAGCTTGTTAGTTTATGAACATTGTTGGTGGAAGCTAATTAGTTCTCTAATGATATTCAATATAATTAGTAAAAATATCACTTAATATTACACTGTTTTACCAGTTTTACCAACAATCATCCACAACAAATATCAAAACAAAGCTAACACACATATCAATCGTCGTTATCTCCAAATAACATCCACGGCAGTGTTCTTTGGTAAGTTCTTGGCCGCCTTTTATTCTGTGACCTTCGTCGTTTCCCTCCTTCTCCAGCTGATGGAAATCTATGTACTCTCTTCCGACCCCTCGTTATCTTGTAATCCCGAGGTAGGATTTGCTTCTTTTTGATGTAATCCGGGACGTTCCATGCAGACATATCAGGGACAACATAGATGTACCTATAATAAGCCAATGCCCACACCTCCGCCAAATAATATTTTGAACACAAATCAACGAGTTGTATTCTAGTAATACGAGCTCTATCACTATTTTGGTATGAGTGGTATGCAGCTAGGGCATGGAGACAAGTATACTGTTGGATTTGGAAGAAACCACACAAGCACCTTTTCGTTTCCAAGTTCACCAAATAAACCTTTCCATCAACATCATCGACTTCGTACTCGAGCTCAAAAGTGTTTACCTCCCTCACAGCTAATGTCTTAGCAAGTGGCCAATTATCATGTATGAAGTTCAGGACCAAAGGCACGAATTTGTCAGAAGGATGTCCAGCCACGGCCTCTTTCCTATGCTTGTTAAACCAATCCGAAAATTTGTGAATGATCGTATCAAGCACTGGTATTAAGGAGTATCTCCTCGCATCAAGAAAAGTGTTGTTCAAGGATTCCACAGAGTTGCTCGTGTCTATGTTGTATCGTTTACCTGGAGAAAAACATCTTGCCCATTTTTCCTTCACAGTAGTTTCATCAGCATACTTCGCCGCGGAAGGATATCTCCTCTTAAATATCTCGAGACGACTGTAGAACTCAGCTGGTGTGTGACTCCAACCTATCTCCTGGAACCTTTTAGAGACTACCTTTTGGTTTGCACTACCAGCATGTCCTTTTACGTTTTGGGCCAAATGCCACAAACAGTACCCATGATAAGCTTGTGGAAACACGTATGCTATTGCATTGATGAGGCTTGCATTTCTATCACTCACAAATACTAAATCGGACGAGTCACCTCCTACAACAGTTTTCAACTTCTCGAAAAACCATGTCCAACTAGGTATATTCTCACCATCGAGAACACTGAACGCTATGGGATAAATGTGACGATTAGGATCCTGACAAATGGCGAAAACTAGTACACCACCATATCCGGTCTTGAGGAAAGTTGCATCAACAATTATCACTTTCCTCATGCATGCAAACCCTTCAATGCTAACTCCCAAAGCTATGAATAGATACTTGAATTTTTTTCCCTCATCCAGTTCCACAGCAGTTACTGTTCCAGGATTGACCTCCTCTAACACGTACATATAACGATACAACAATTTGTAGCTATCTTCCGGACTACCACGTAAATCACAAACTGCTTGAGTTTTCCCTCTTAACGCCGTAGAATATGATATGTCTACGCCATATTTTTGCCTAACTAGATCCATGATGGTTCTAGGCTTCGGAGTTTCAAGTTTCCCAGGATATTCCTCACTCAAATACGATGCAACTAGCTGCGACGAGCCTTTCATACAATCAGCGCTTCCAGTTTGGTCGGAACGGTTGCATGTGTGCATCTTCGTGTACGTTCTAATAGAGAACATATCTGAGTTATCAAGCCTTGATGCTCGTAGACCCCAATTACATCTCTCAATAGAACATTTAACCACCACCGCGTTTTATCAGAATGTTTTATAACATAATCAAAACAGTTTTTAAATGCCAAACTATCAACCAACTCAATAACCGCCTTCTTATCTAGGAATTCTTGATGCACAATCAACCCAAGACCGTCTTCCCATGGCGCTATAATCTTACTACCTTCCTCAACGGGTGGTACCTCACGAAATACAGCACGCAAACTCGACGTATCCGTAACATTATACGTAACATTATCCGTAACATTATCCGTAACTTTATCACCTTCATCCTGTCTCACTTTCTCTTCTTGACTTGCTTGACCATTTTCAACAAACACCGGCGAAACATTAGCTCCTATTTCCCCGTTTTCATCAAACAATGTCAAGGCATTAGGTTCGGCATTAGGTTCTACTTCTCCGATTTCATCATGCTCGTAGTCCAGACCGGCGGAGCTTTTCTCCGCTACTCTTGACTGCTGCGAGGGAAAATCCGGTCTATCCATGACTTCCACACACAAGAGACTTCTACGATTATCTTTATCAACGGTGATTAGATAACCACAAAGATCTTCATCATCAGAAATACTCAAATGTTCTTCACAGCCAACCACCAAAGGAATGTAACTCAATTCCAATCTAACCTTATTCTCATCTAACGCATGATTCTTGTAAAGCCTAGCTACTACCATCTCCAAAGTTATCTCCTCTTTAAACACTAGGCTACACATGCGCCCCTGACATTTATAATGGATGCAAACACTGTCGCTCATTCTATCCTGCTAAAACAAAAGCAAAAAACTTAGTATATACTTCTAGTTGTACACAGTTATACCACTTATACTATTCATACATAACGATTCTTAGTTTTACTAGTTATACTAGTTGTTTTACTAGTTCTACTCGTTTACAAGTTATACCAATTTTACTTGTTATACAACATACACCAGTTGCACTAGTTGTCCCCAGTTCTCCTACAAAACACAAATTACAATTTGAATCCGCCAATATGCTTATAATCCCAATTCTCTGGAATGCAATTATACAATTGGTAATCCTAATCGACCAAGAATCAATTGGCTAAACAACAATGTTCGAACTAATAAATCCAATTCAAACCCAATCCCATTCAAATAGAGATGAATGCAGATCGAGGGGGAAGCACAAACCTCGTTGGGTTGACGGAGCACGACGGATGCGGCGAGTGGTCGGAGGCGCGACAGCGCCGACGAGCAAAACGGATAGGCGACGCGGGGGTCCGGCGACGCGCGAGGGAGCTGGGAGGTCCCCATGTGAATATCATGTTTTTTTTTCATAAACCAAATTTATTTTTTTAAACCCAATCCCAAATCCAACCCAATCCCAAACCAATATCCCTAAAACCAAATTCCCCATCCCAATTGCGAAATCCTTAACCACAAATTTTTATTGTAAACGAGGGAAAAAGGGTCAAACAATATTTCATTAAATAGAGAAGGGTATGAGAGATTACTAGGGGGTAAGTGAGATTTTTTTTTAGAGCCATAAGGCTACACGAGATGTTGCCCCGAAAAGAAGGAGAGGGAGAGAGAGAGAGAGAGAGAGAGAGAGAGAGAGAGAGAGAGAGAGAGAGAGAGAGGAGAGAGAGAGAGAGAGAGAGAGAGAGAGAGAGAGAGAGAGAGAGAGAGAGAGAGAGAGAGAGAGAGAGAGAGAGAGAGAGAGAGAGAGAGAGAGATAGATAGATAGAGAGAGAGAGAGAGAGAGAGAGAGAGAGAGAGAGAGAGAGAGAGAGAGAGAGAGAGAGAGAGAGAGAGAGAGTTGGGAGATTTTCAACGTTCATCCCATGTACCGACCTTCTCTTCCCATTTCGGCAGGTTATAGTAAGGTCCGTTCCGGAGGATCATACAGTGAGGCTATACCAGGGTCAACCACGACAAATTATTGGTGAGTTGAGGTTAATTGTTTGACTAATGTGTTATTGCGCCGGTTCTCGACACTAAGTTATGATCCGTTTGTATGACTATGACTAGTGTCGGTTTGATTATTATCTAGCTATATTATTATGATTATACACGGTTGATTGATTGGTTGATATTGATGTTATAGATATTTTTTTATGTTATAACACACTTTTGATTGATAAACCAAGTAATGAACGAATAATTAAAATACAGAAAACTATTAAATAATGTGATAACAATATAATGCTTGGTTCATAAATGATTGATTGATGAGATGATGTGTAAATGATTGTTATGATGTGATATGTTTAACGGTTTGCTTGATGTGTTAGTGACATGGTGTTATAGTGTGCATATCGACTTCCCTACCCGATGGATCCTCGGGAGCGTACCGGTCGGTTCATGTACTCTTGGGTCGTGTTACTGACATGTGTTAACCTACTGAGTGACGCCGGTAGGTGTGTGGTCCAGAGAATATGGGTTCATGTCCTAGGGCCGGACTGCATGGAAGCTTTGGCTATCTAGGGGTAGCCCGAGTCGTCGCGTATCGATAGACGGAGAAAGGTGTCTTACTTGTAGTACTCAATGTTTATGAGTAAGAGTCGAGGGAATTACTACTGTGGACCTTTATGGTGACGGGACAAGTATTTCGAGTGGAATGACGATATTGCCAGGGCCCATAGAATGCATATAGTTTAATTATTGTTATAGTGCTTCGGCTATTTAAATATTGTCCATGGACCTATTTGTATTTCCGCACTTTTCGTAATATTAAATAAATGATGTTTTATATTCGTGAAGCATGTTTTTTATATTAGATTAGTCCGGTCTAATATAACTACCAAATTTTATTATGGTTGCAAAGCCATAATCAAAATTTGGGAAATATGTAATTGAATAACTCGGTTCATTTTGACGACGAAAGTTGTTAAGCCGAGCCGAATTAATTAAACACGGTAAAAATGTGACGGCTCTGGTCCCGACTAAGGAAAACTGGTGATCATATTCTTGTTTGATTGTTGGTCATCGGTTGACTAAGGTCAAAGCATGGTTCCGATCGTGCTCATACAACATGTGTTTTTGGATTTATCGAGTCTAAATTGAGTCGCGAAAGAGACATTAGGAAATCGGTCACGTCTTTTTTAGTTAGGACTTAGTCACTTACCCGTTTATGATGTAGATGGAGGACGGGGCAATGAGTAGTGGCGAGCATGATATGGGGTCGAACCGGGTTTCAGAACGCAGAGGACTTGGTTATGAGGAACCAGACGAAAAAGCTAAGTCACCAGAGAATTCAGGCAACCATGAAGGACAAGCGAATCGGGATCCGGAGGCGGAAGAAAAAGGCATTGACGATAGTGGATCTAGCAACTAGTGTCATCAGTATAATCGTCCTGAAGAGATGCCAGGGAATGATCAGAATGTGGTGGGAGGCCAGGACGTAAACCCGGAACACACCTTGAAAATGCTTTACAAAGTAATGACGCAAGCCATGCAATCACCACAGATAACACCCGCTGTGATGACTCGTCCACCGTTCCTATTCTTGATCTCCTCGATGAAGAAGATGGGAACTACGAACTTCTCTGGTGGAACTGACCCATTAGTGGCAGATCGATGGATCTGAATGATGGTGAAAAACTTCAAGGCTACAAGATACCCGGAGGACTACTAGCTAAGTGTGGGAGCTTACTACCTAGACCGAGATGCAGCAGACTGGTGGGAAATCCGAGAAGCCCAAGTAAGAAACATGGTGAACAAGGTAGTACATCAATCCGAGAATATAAATCAGAATTCATGCGGTTGAGGCGGTATGTTGGCAACAATAATGGAGATGAAGAGGCGATGATCACAATCTTTATGTTCGGTCTACGACCCGAGTTGAAGAGCAGACTTGTGGTGGGCAACTTTGCGAGCCTCACGGAATTGGTGGAAAAAGCCGTAAGTGTGGAAATCGGGTTAGCAGCAGGACGAGCATCACGTGAAACTTCAACTCAAACCAAGGCGGAAGTTCATCAAACCATCAGGGCCGACACTTTGGACAAAACCGTCGTTTCAAAGACAAAGGCAAACGACCCCAAGGATCATCTAACTCATTCAAGGGGGCGCCAATATGCTACAACTGCGGCCAGCCCGAATACATCTCCAAATATTGTCCAAGGAATGCAACACAGAACACATCACCCAGTCTTACCTGTTTTCGATGTGGTCAGAAGGGCCATTATGCACGAGAATGTTCGAATCCGATCTCAGCCACCCCACTCGCCATTCAGCCACCGCCAGCTCGCCCTACGATTGATCCCGCCCACAAGTGTCAAGCCTTAGATGGTAGGGTTTATGCCTTAGAAGTAGATAATAATGAGGCCTCAGAGCCCGTTTAGGGTCCTATCACATGTACGCATGTGCCTGAACCCTAGTATCTACTAAGTTGTTAAAAATAAATCTTTTAAATTAATAATTAAATAAATAAAGTATCATGTTTTAAGTTTAAATATTAATGTGGCAGGAACCGTACATGTCGCGGGTCGTCCCACACATGTATTGTTCGATTCGGGAGCCACTCATAGTTTTGTAACTCCAAAAGTAGTCGTTGATAACGCAGAGAGTTACAAAATAGAAAAAGTCAGTGTCGTTGTGTTGACCGCCGAAAAGCAAACCCTCCAAATAGATAAGAATATTCGGAACGTACGCTAGTCATCGAGGCGAAGAAGTTCTTGGAAAATCTGTTAGTCACTCCTTTGACGCGATTCTATGTCATTCTCGGAATGGACTTGTTTTCTCGTTATCAGGCCTAGTTAGATTGCGGTCGAGGAAGAATTATGTTTCGCGGAAACGGAATGGAGGAGTTAGTCTACTACAGGATTAAACCTAGTAAATCGGTATATATTGTGGCGGCTCTTCGAGTTCAAGACTTAATCAAGAATGGAGAAGCATTTGGTGACCATCATTGCCGGCGAAGGAACCGTCAATGGAGACGTCAAGATCTAGGACATTGCAGTGGTTAAGGAGTTAGAGGACGTATTCGAGGCGCTAAAGGAATTACCTCCACCTTGGAGTAATCCTTTCACCATTAATTTGGAACCAGAAGCGAAGCCTATCGCAAAGGCTCCTTACCGAATGGAACCGGCGGAACTCAAGAAGCATCTTGAGATTTGATCGGGAAAGGTTTTATTCGACCAAGCTCGTCACCATGGGGAGCTCCAGTGCTTTTCGTAAGGAAGAAGGACGGGAGTATGAGGTTGTGCATCGACTATCGCGGCATAAACAACATCACCATCAAGGATAAATATCGGTTGCCTCGAATCGACGAACTTTTGGATCAGCTTAAGGGAGTAAGCTGGTTTTCAAAAATAGATTTGGCATCTGGATATCACCAAATTCCTATCGATGAGGAAGATATCATGAAGATGGCGTTTCGAACCAGATATGGGTAGTTTGAGTTCGTGGTAATGCCTTTTGGGCTTACCAACGCACCAACGGCCTTTATGCGGTTAATGAATGATGTTTTCCATGGCTATCTCGATAAATTTGTTATCATATTTATCGATGATATTCTGGTTTACTCAAAGACCTAGGAAGAGCACATAAAGCATTTGGCGTTAGTTCTCAAGAGATTGCGGAAGCTGAAATTGTTTGCTACATTTAGCAAATGTTCGTTTTGGCAGAGGGAAATTGGATTTCTGGGTAATCGCATCTCCGAGCAAGGAGTATCAGCCGATCCCAAAAAGTTAAAGCAATCCAAGAAGTTCAGAGCTTTCTTGGCTTGGCGGGGTATTATCGGAAGTTCGTCTGTGGATTTTCATCAATCGCAAAGCCTTTAACAAAGCTAACGGGGAAAGGAGTTCCCTTTATTTGGAGTAAGGACGCAGAAGACGCTTTTGCTAAGTTAAAGACTTCTTTGACTTCAGCACCAGTTCTGGCATTGCCAGATCCTGGGAAACCCTATACGGTGTATACAGATGTGTCGCGAGTTGGTTAAGGGTGTGTCCTTATGCAAGAAGGTAAAGTGACCGCTTATGCATCTCGTTAGTTAACAAAGCACGAAGAGAATTATCGGACGCATGATTTGGAAATGGCAGCGGTTGTATTCGCGTTGCGGATTTAGAGATCCTATCTTTATAGCGAAAGCATAGAAGTATTTACGGACCATCAAAGTCTTAAATACTTGTTCATGCAACCGGATCTTAACCTACAACAGTGGAGGTGGATGGAATTCATCGCAGAATATGATCTCAAGATCAAGTATCATCCTGGAAAGGCTAATGTAGTTGCGGATGCACTTAGCCGGCGGAAAACCAAGTTGAGCATCAAAAAGGAGCTTGAAACCTTAACCGAAGAACTCAAGTTGGTGAATTTGGCTGAGATGCAAGGGGAATAAAATGAGCCGCTAGGCTTACAAGCTATAAAGAAAGCAGATTTAGTTCTTTGAATCCGAGAAGAGCAGCACATAGATGAGAAGATCTCAAAAATCATCGAAGAAGTCAGAAATCTAGATGGACCAAACCAGAGCGGTTATTATCTGGCCAATGATGGTAGATTATTGCTCAGGGGAAGGATCACTGTACCAGAAGGTCAGGGTTTGCAAGAAACTTTTTTGGAAGCAGCGGATCATTATTTGCTTAGCATCCACCCCAGGAGTTCAAAGATGTACAAAGACGTGAGGAGATATTATCATTGTTCGGGAATGAAGAAGTCTGTAGCTCGATGGGTAGCGCAATGCCAGACTTGTCAGCAAATCAAAGTAGAACATCAAGTACCCGGTGGTCTACTTCAGAATCTACTTATTCCTCAGTGGAAATGGGATTCCATATCGATGGATTTTATCACAGGAATGTCGAAAACAAAAGGGAGAGCAAACAACGTAATTTGGATAATTTTTTATCGTCTGACTAAGGTGGCGCATCTAATTCCGATAAAGGATACATATAAGGTGGAAGCTTTAGCTGAGCTATATATCGACCAAATCATTCGCCTTCATGGAGTTCCAGCGGATATTATGTCAGACTGGGATCCACGATTTACTTCCAACTTCTGGAGGGCACTATAAGGAGAACTAGGAACGGAGTTGCGTATCAGTACTGCTTACCATCCAGAAATGGACGGCCAAACCGAAAGGATTATCTGGACCATTGAGGACATGTTGCATGATTACAAAAACAAATGTTGAAAAGAAGATGATGCATGAGAAGATTTTTCGAACTATATCGTCAATATATTCCTTATGATCTTCTAATAATCCCCTTGGATAACATGCCTCTTTGAAACCATGATAAATTACATTATTGTATGTCAAGATATCATCAAAACATGTTGACCCTCTAACAAAATTTAGAAACACTCTCAAATAATAAGCATACTCCATTTTCTTTGGAACATGATTAATTCTTCTTATGCTAAAGCCTCTTTTACTTTCCACATCATGCAAATCGTGTTGAGATTTCTGCGTAAACCATCTTACTCGCAACTGCACTAACCTTATTCAAATCAAACCGACTAATCATCATCGTATTTTTAATTAGTTTACGATTCATAATTGTTTCTACTTTGTCTTCACCCTTGAAAACAATCATATGTCTTTCTGAAAGATGAAAATCAGGTTTCTCAACTGGTATAGACCTATAATGTTAGGATACTTGAAAATCCTACATGCATTTCACAAGAAGAAACATACTTACACGTTTATAACCATTCAAAATTAATAGACATATGTGTTATTTAAAAAAAAACACACATACTTTTGACGCTACTAAACTGAGTTTAAGTACTTATTAATCCAAATACTTGCTAACCTCTCAAAGTAGTCATTTATTTTGTTTTCCTCCTTCTTCACATGATCTTTGTTTAACTCATCATGATTCGTTAAACCAGCTTTTGGTGGCTTTACAGCAAGAGAAACACAAATCTTGACCCTTGTTAAGATAATTAAATAAGTACTTGACAGAACATGATTGATTGCACCATTCAACTTAATGTGAGCGTAGTAATGAAGAGATAGATCCTTGTTGTAGGGAACTACATATCTATTGTCACATTTAAAGTAATTCTTCTCAACGAAATGATTTGGTTGTTCTCATCGTCTATAAATTGGAAAAAACTTTTTATTGAGTGACGTTTTCTCCACGACAGACTTAGTATATAGTTTTGAACATTTATCTTTCTCCATAAACGGTGAATTCATATTAGAAATCCTACAAGTTCCATGAATCATAATATCCTTAATAATCTCATAAAGCTCATGTTCAACATTTTTATCCAGAATATCAGCAGAAATGATTCCGTCAATCTCGTCCATGAGAGAAAATTTGAATTTAGAATGCATGAATAACATAATGTGAGAATGTGGTATACCCTTTTTTGAAATTCAATAGTGTAGATAGCTACAAATAATACAAACATAACGAACAAATTAGAGTCAAGAAGATAACAATTGAATGTAAAATCTATTAAATGTATACGAGTAAGAATAACTTACATGAAATTGTCTTTCAAAAAATTTCCTTGTCTGTCAAATTCATCATCAGAGAGTCAAGTTTCATCTTGAACACCCTGCATATAATGTCTGGTTTGTCGTTCAGACTTAAATTATGTTCCTTCACATATCTTGTTATTTCAGGTCACTTAGGATTACATATAAAAGTTATGAAGAGGTCTGGAAATCCAAAATGTCTAACATATAGCCATTTTATCCAAGTAATTATTCTTCATGTATCGAGGACCGCCTGTGAAAATAGCTGACAAAAGAAACTTTTTCCTTGTTAATTCAAATCCATTTTTCCATCATTAGTATTATGCTTGATAGAGTCGTATCTATCATATCGTAAACTTGATTGGTTGAGCCTAAGATACCTCAACCAGTTAGATTTTATCATAGTGTAACTATCAATCAGAAATTATTGGAACAATCTTTTGAACAAAGAAGAGAATGACATTTTTAATGCCTTTCTTGAAGACAATATGCAAACCATTTTCTGATTCTAATACTATCCTTCTTAGGCTTCAACCTTGCTGTAGAAATCTTTTTAATCAAACTTGAAACCATCTTCTCCATATGAAAATATTAGTGGATAATGTAGTGCAAGATACCAAGGATGTATATCATTAATCATTTGAATTTTACCACAATGCCTTTTCAAAACAATATCCTCCTTATCCATTCCTGAATTAAAATCTCTAGGAATCAATGCAACAACTTCATTGGTTGTTGACGTGTTATAAGTATTTCCATCTTTCACACGATCACTAACAAAATAGTTCATGATTTGTGTTAAATCTTTC
Source organism: Orychophragmus violaceus (assembly GCA_030180135.1). NCBI lineage: Eukaryota > Viridiplantae > Streptophyta > Magnoliopsida > Brassicales > Brassicaceae > Orychophragmus > Orychophragmus violaceus. Next base: position 25,062,877 of record CM058238.1, read on the forward strand.
TCTTATTGGCCTGAAGTTCTTTACATAAGGATTAGCCGCATTTAACATGACCATAATCTTTTTTTTTTGTTTCTTCCATTTTTTCCTTATATCATTGTCTTCCGGCATTACCCTTGCTGAAATTATGAATAAATAAGATATTGGAAAGAAGATTTTATAAGTATCTATTTTTATTGTTAGATATAAAAGGAATAGAACACTATCTGAGTAATGTAAATCTATATAGTCTTACCTCATTTTCAGTGACTAGATATTATAATATGCTAGTATGACTAATACTTCCAGGTAAAAATACCAAACAATATCCTTCTTCATCGGATTCCATATCGTCATAACCAATATCGTAGTCTATTGCAACATCAGTATATCTACCTTTTCCTCTGGAACTTTCGGTAAACAAATTATCATGTAGTGTTCTCACACTTGTTTTTTTGCTTGATTCCGCATGATTTACCGGTAAAAAAGTTTATGTTAATTATGATTTTTTGCAATAACTAAAATCATAATATGTATAGATTAATTAAGAATTTATAAAAGAAAATATAAGTGAGCAAGATGAAGTAGTTCACCTTTTATTGTAGTTGTATTGGACTTGCAGTTTTATTGAGTAAAATCAGATCCAATTGATTGTAAAGAGGAAGATGAAACATCTCGTCTTTCCCTTTGTATGTTTGTAACAACTTACAACACTCTTGTATAAACAGAACTTAATGTTTCAGAGTTGTTGCGTTGGATTTTTGTCGTATCCAAAAAAACGTTTGCTGAATATTTGGCGGTAACTCTTATCTTCTTTTTTTGAACATTTTCGTTGACTTTGCCTTAATCACCATAATCTTTCTTTTGTTTTATGCCAAAATATTTAAATTTTCGTATATAACTAGAGTATGGACTTTAATAAACGATAAGGTCAATAAAACTATCAAATTGAATGTATCGATAACAATAAGAACATGGAGAATATATACGAATTTATTAGTTGAGATAATCTAGAATAACTTGTTTATAGAAATAATGTTGGTAGATTTCCAAATCAATACAAATTTAGGATTTCTAGAAAGAAATCTATCTTGGAGTTATTTATTGAAATTCCACATTATAATTGAAATTGCATATAATATTTTATATCTATAATATTAGACCCTACATAATAAGGAAATATTTTTTCCCGGCAAATAAAATATATTGATATTAAAAATAATTTACAAGATTCATAATCGGTCTAATTACATCCATTAATACAAAGAAAGGAAATTGAAACAATTTCAGTGAAGAAGTGGAGAGTAACCATGCTTTCACTTCAAAAGACTTATAGGCTAACAGATTCAATCTGTTATGTCCCTTCTTCACAAATTTTTTATTGGCTATCATCTCCTAAAAAAAACTACAAAATGCATTATGCATTACTTTATCTGAAAACATTGAATGAAATGTTATTGATGATGAATATGAACCTTGAATCTTTTCTGTAAGAAATATATTTAATGGAAGCAGGACCGACATCCCTTATATGTACATGTTGATACAAATCAGATTCTTTTTGAGCATGAGTCCTTTGAATGATTCATTGTCGATTCAAAATATTTGCAATATTCATGGTGCTTCCATAGTTGTTGATTCCTAATCAGAACATGTAGGATAATTCCAAATCCTAAGACCATGAAATATAAACCTCCAGGAACTATCTCCAACGGACAAGAAACACAAGAATCCGGTTTCTCATTTGAAGTAGGTTTGAAGGGAAATTTATGGCCTTAACTAAGATCTGGTGACTTTGGTAAAAGGAGATCTAAAACAAAAAAACTAAAATATAATGTTAGTAATTATATAAGATTTCAAAATTTAAATAACAAAATTAAAAAGTTAAACTTATATACCACTATTTAAAGTGACTAATTTCTTCAATATCTGAATCAAAATTAAGTTGTAAAATACTCTCAGAATCTTGGACAAATGGAGTATTTAAATTCATTAAAAAACTAAATAAACATACTGTTAAAAAAAATGAGTAAACACTTAATATATGGCAAAAAAAAAATCGATTTTGACTTACTCTCACTATAATTTTAGTCAAAAATTAAGACCATAATGATATCAAATGATCCATCGGATCCCTAGTATTTATAAAATTGGATAGCCAGTAGTTTTTCCTTATCCATGCATCTTACAGAAGTACCAATATAACATATATGAGAATAATATAAGTATTTCATGGGATAGAAGAGTATAAATATGTATAATAAAATATGTTCTAAATCCACCGGAAATTATGTGAAGGAGAACACTGATGATTACGGAGAGCCATTCTTCATCAAATGATAAAAGCATCATTAAAGGGAAACTATGATGACAAGGCGTGAATTCATATCAATGATTGCCATTATTAGATCTGCATATCGTTGGCCCACTTAGATGGTGTTGGAATTTTGTGATGCAAAAAACATATCAGAAAATGCAGAGAAAAGAAGGTGTGGCGATCGATCGTCGAGTCACCTTTTTTTATTCATACGAAACTAATAAACTAGAAAAGAGTAAAGTCGACATCGGCTCCGACGTCGGCCGAAAGTAAAAAGATCGAAGGATAGTTGTGACATGTATCTTACGGGGTGCGTTCGTCAATAAGTCGAGAGAGAAACGAGACGGTTTCACTTAAGATAAGGAAATATATATTAACATCTAGTAAATGAAACTCTTAGTATACTTGTAAACCGGAAGAGTGAATCTATGTAATTTTGATAAAACAATTTGTGAGACAGATTGCAGTAAATATTGAATATCCGAATTGAAATGTTAAGATGACCAATTTTTATTTTTAATCCTTGTAGGTTAAAAGTATTTTGTTATTTTTATAAATAGATTGTAATAGACAATGTTTTATGACCTTTCATTGATTCATTTTTTGTTGGTGGTTATGTTTTTTATTCTAAGCAAAAACATAAACATAAATAATGGAACAAAATTTTCAAATAATAATATCTAACAAAACAACAGAAATAAAAAGACTCTAAACAATAAAAAGATACAAAGTTTGTTTTTAAGAAGTAAACGCGAATTCCCATTTGAAGAGATTTGAAGGGATATTCATGGCCTTAACTAAGATCCGGTGGCTTTGGTAAAAGGAGCTCTAAAACCATTCAAAGATAATGTTAGTAATTATAAATGATTTCAAAATTTAAATAACAAAACTAAAAAGTTAAACTTATATACCACTCTTTAAAGTGACCAATTTCTTCAATATCTAGATCAAATTTAAGTTGTAAAATACTCTCTGAATCTTGGACAAATGGAGTATTTAAATTCATTAAAAAAATTTAAATAAACATACTGTTAAAACAAATGGGCAACCACTTAATATATTGCAAAAAACAAAAAAAAATGGATTTTGACTTACCCTCACTATAATTTTAGTCAAACCTCAAGACTATAATGATTTCAAATGATCCAAGGGATCCCTAGTATTCATAAAATTGGATAGCCAGTAGTTTTTCCTTATCCATGCATCTTATAGAAGTGCCAGTATAGAAACTATGAGAATAATATAAGTACTTCATGGGATAGAAGAGTATAAATATTTATAATAAAATATGTTATGAGAAAAAAATTGTTCTTACTCAATTTCATTTTTTTTGATATGAAACTTAGTTGTTTTTGGCATAATCACATGAATGATTACTCTTTGAAATACTATCTTCTCTCAAAGTTTGCATGTCTCCATCATAGCAAATTGCTCCAATCAAATCTAATAAAAAACAAAAAGTGAAACAAAGAATGTTAAAGAAAATGCAACCAAAACATGATTTTATTATATAAGAAATTTCAACATGCTTAAGAATTAAATTACCAATCATGTATGCTAGAGAATGTTGGCGATTAAAAATACTGTGCATGCTAATAAAATCATAAAATGGATTCAAGCTTATTGTCTAGAAATTTGTAATAAGTGTGTTCTCGCCAAAGAAGAATTGTTTCTTAGTGATTGTGTTTCTAATATCACTCTCACTATGAGTTTGAAGAACTTCAAAATTTTCAATAAATTTCTAATGACATTCTTGAAGATGCCACAAACTTAGATTTCCAAACAATTTGCATGGGATGTTTGATTGGATTTTGAAACTCTACAATTTAAAAACTAAAAAATGAATAATTATTTACCAGAAAACAATTATAAATATATTGAACTTTATACTAATTCATCACATAAGATAACATGACATCTTCCCCATAAGAAACATTTATGAATCGTCTTCTTATTGTCTTGATTCACACTCTCCAATTAGTTCTTGTGCATCAACCTCACATAGTAAGGAAAAAGTCTCTATTTTTTGTGTTTGGTTTCGCAAAACTTATCGATTATAAAAAGAGAGAGACGATTTGGAGAATTTTTTTAGAAGCATATATAGAAATATATATATATATATATATATATAACAGAATGAGAATAAATTTAAATTTGGTTGTTATCAACAGTAAATTTGTTATGTTGGAAGTTATTAACAAACTGAAAACAAAAGATATAAATAACTAATCTAATGCATAAGATATAATCATGTCAATAAATTAAATAAAGACAATCAAATCGAACATTAAAATTTTTAATCAGATATTTAAATTACGTTTATCTAGACCATGGAAATAGAAAGATTTGGTTATTAATGAAAATAAAATTTGTTTTGTATGTAACTCTCAAATATAAACTGATCAATATTAATATTTGACATTAATTAACTTTTCGTTTTCAATGTCAATTATATTAACATTTACGTTTTATGACCATTTTTATTCTTCTCTTAATTTTATTATTGGTTGAATTGTGTTTATATAGATAATTACTGATGGTTTGTTTAGAAAAAAATGTTTTTAATTTTTGTGCTCGAACAGACCTAAAACATCATCGGAATTGGCGGCTAAAATAATGCTTATTATGGCCTACGTTTTTAAATCAAGTGTTCATACATTTTAAATCAAGTTGGTGCCAAAATATCTACTAAAAGATCATAGAAAGAGGGATTTCCGTATGTTTTAATAAAAAATGTAATATTAAACTCTAAATATAATACTAAATTAAATTTAACATAGTGATATATAAAGTCAAGAAATATAAACTTTTGAATTTTGTATTTATACTACTAAAAGAAAAACATGAAATGATTAAAAACTATTTAGATTTAGTACTTGTCATGTCAATATTTAGAACACTTTAACTACAACTCGGGTAAAAAAAAATATTTTTTGACTACTAATAAAATTTTAAATTTGTTTAAGGTAATCATCGTAAATATCTAGAATCCTAACTTTAAAAACACAATGTGTTTATGCTAATTGGATTATATATTATTTTTGTAGGTAATTGGATTAAATATCTACAAACTCTTTTTGTAGGTAATTGGATTAAATAACTTTAAAAACACAATGTGTTTAAAAACACAATGTGTTTAAAAACACAATGTGTTTAAAAACACAATGTGTTTATGCTAATTGGATTAAATATCTAGAATCCTAACTTTAAAAAACTCTTTTTGTTGTTGTTGGATTATCACATCCACATTCATGGGCCCGTAACTGACCATCAAAACCATTACATCTGCAAAATAAAGTTTTTTAATTTATAACTAACAATTAAATACTATTAGTTACCAACAAATATATCACACATGCACACCAACATTATCATTAGTCTGAATGTTGAAATCTTGGACTTTTTGATACTCAAAAAATCCAAAATGACTATCATTGATGGGATTAATCTTTCGGATTGCAGACCGTGGAACTACGCAAAGCATATATTCAGATTTCGTGAAACAAAATCTTGCAGCATCAAAGGAAACTTTGATTTTCCTCATTTCATGTCAGTTTCCTTCTTATTTTACCAAACATTAAAGTTGGGAACTTCGGTTGCTATATTGATTAGTTTCATATTTTTACAGTACATAAAACAAAAAATTATGTCAATAGTATATATATAGTAAATAATTTTTTTTTTTAATTTCACTTACCATTTCATCAAAAGAACATAATTCCAAAAAGCATTGACTTGCAACATGATGCTAATATACTCTTAGAAATTTTACTTTAAATTGTCAATCATTTCTTGATTGTTAGACTCTGAAAAAAGATTAAGGATTTTCATCGCTGATTTTTTTTTTTTTGTGTGTGTGGAAAAATAAGGTTTCCAACAGTTCTTCTTCTCTTATATAGAAAGCTTACTATCTAAAATAGTTTTTGTTAATAATGAAACCCAAGAAACAAACTTTAATTTTAAAGAAAATTATATTTATTTTAAAAAAATAAACCACCAAAGTCATTTAAATAACACAAAATTTGTGAAATATAAACTGTCATTAGTGTTTTGCATAAATGGTCATAACAGAGGTAATATCTACTAAAAAATCATGTTTGTACCGTAATGATTACTCATATTTTAATGATAGTCTATGAAAAGCTAATATGGTATATTTAATATAATAGATAACCGAAAATATAAGTTAAATCATTAAAAAGAATCTAAAACATAAAGAGTTTATCAAACTTAGTGAAGTCATAAAACATATGTTTCTGAAATGGTGTTATCATTCTTAAGCATATCTTTAATTTTTTCTAATTTAATCTTAGTTGCAGTTTTTTTTGTTGGTTGAAGAAATATCATTAGCCTCATATTTAACTCAGTTTGTTCGAAATTTCTGAGATTTAAATTTCTCTATCCTATTCTTAATAAAAAGACGGCTACTCTTACAAAGCCACAGTTTAACATAATTAAAAAAGCTGAACTTAGAGAGAATTAACTCCTACTCTTTGTTGTACCACATTTTTAAATAAATGAAAAGTTTGACTTAGCTTGGAAAATACATTAGGTGGACATATATCCATTTATATCCAAAAAGACAAAGTTTCATATACTTTTTATGGTGCATATTTATACAAATAGAAGAGAGGGAGAGAAGTAACAGTTGCATTCAATCTCAAAAAAGTAAAGAAAAAATATTCAAATAACAAAATGTTTAGAGCTTTTTCAAGATTCTTGCAAACTCCTCCCACCAAGGCACGTTCGTTCAGCAACCGTCCAAGAAAGAAACTGCCATGGTTGGTTTACACATTTTCTCATTAATCTGAGGTGTTATTTCTCATGTAATACTGATGCTGAGTTGTCAACACCATGAGAGGCTTTCCTCTTATTATATTATTGATTTACGTCTATTTCACCGGTCATGTTTTGTGCGTTAATTTGTTAATTTTTTTGGTTGATGTTGTTTAATGAAGCCTATGAAATATATGTACTTTAGTCAATGTCATGGTTATTTTCGTTCTTTGTATTCCTTCAATAAGAAAAAAGCTTTGTCCCTATATATATGCGTTCAACGTGCATTGATAATGTGTTGGAATTCAATACTATTGTTGTATATCCGATCGTTTAAATAGATATCTTGTTATTAAGTTTATCAACCAAACAAAAGGTTTCTTGTTATTAACTATCATGCATTTTCAAGTATACAGAAAATTTTGAAAACAAAAAATTAACCTTGTGAAAAAACTATGATGTTTCTCATATCATATCTAATTAAAAGAACACTATTTATGGTCAAAATATACCATTTCGTCTTTTTTTTTTGTAAAAAATACCATTTTGTCTCGTTTTGATTTAATTGTTACAATTTCATTGTTAATTCTCCGTCACATATATGTATATGTATTTTTAAGTCCATTTGAAAATAAGATCGAATTGTATGCCAAAAGTTGAATATTTTTGAGAGATTAATCAAATCAGCAGAAAATATAATTTCTTGTAGTTTTTGTAACATGAATTTTCGTTTCCTTGGATTCTTGATGTTATATATATATATTTCTCTCATTTTTTCTCCTAAATTTGTATTTAAATTGAAACAAGAGTTTTCATTTTCCTAATTTATATCTATATGAAACAGTTAAACAAGAGTTCATATTTCCTAAATTTTGTGTCTTTCGTACCGTTTCTCCTAACCTCATTAGGTTTACTCATTCGCTTATTTTTATAACAAAAACATGATAATGTTAATTATAATGAAAAAGATCGACGCCTTTTTAGATGAAAGAAACAAAATGATATCCCAGGAGATATTTCACATAATTAACCCATACAAATGAACCCTTCCTAATTCAACTATTTGAAAGAAAAAAAATCTCAAGTCATTTCAGTATTTTATTATGGTGTTAGTCAATATTAATTTCAATAATTGATGTCTAAATTTATTGGTAAGGTAATATATCATCTTCCTCTTCTATGTACATATATCCAATTGAAAACTATATGCTTCTCTAGCATGAAACAACCGTGCATATGCAACGGCGGTATTTTTTGTTATTACCAAATATAGTAACCTATGTGTGTGTTTTTTTTATGACTGAGGGGACCAAGTGGCCCAATATTAAATTGCAATTTGACTTGTTCAGGACACATATTTTTATTAAATATTAAGCATATAAAAAATGTTGGTTTAATCTATTTATAAACACAATTTACATGAATACTTTTAAAAGACCTTATCATTTGAGAGGCCCGAGTAAAATCAAATATATATATATATATATTGTGAATTTATTGGGAATATCGTTATTAGAAAACAAAGAGTTAGTTTAAACATATACTAATATTTTATGCCAAATATTTTCACAGCTTCAAAATCATGCATTATATGATTTTAAATTACTTTTATTTGAAAGGCTCTCACAGCTCAGAATTGTTTCAGGGTTTACTTTTTCTAAACACAATTTATTGAAAAAACAAGAAATGTAAACAATTTCTTTTAATTTTTTTTTTTATTAAAAATAATAAATTAAGTGGTTTTATTTTGATACTATAAATTTAATTTCTCAAAATTTTGTACTTATTACTACAGTGAAAGAGAACAACAATTAATAACAAACTTCTTCTTCATCACTTTCTAATAAGTGTAGTATAATAAAGGAGATTCTTTACTAACGGTTACCTTTTTTTGGCAACATAACTTCATATATTAAATCAAAGTTTCCCCGATCGGATTATCATCCCGAAAGATTAACCGATCCGTTTCATCGTGTCTTACATGGGAGAAAAATAAATTTCATGCTCTTGTCCTTTTTGCAAGAGAATCAGCACGAGCATTAAGACTCCTAGAAGTCAACACTAGATCTAGAGATACAAAAGTTTCTTTCCAGAGTGAGAAAAGTTCCAACTCTATCCTGAAGCTCGGTCTGTCTTGGGGTTCTTTCATCATGCTGATCAAACCTAAGCAGTCTGTTTTGATTACCACCTTATAAATCCCACCTTCTCGGAGGCAAGACATCGCTCATAGCAAGCCATCAAGTTCCACATGTAGCGGAGATAGACGTCTTCTACATCCTTGTGCTCATGTGATCCTCCTTCCAAAAGCATCTTAAAAAAACCATCTTAGTCCACTAGTCATGCCATGATCAACCCAAAAGGCATCGATCTGACATGTCGGGTGCGTAGGAGAAATTCGGGAAATATGAAGGTCCACTCCTTGTCAAGGGAGGGTTCCGTCTTCTCCCCTTCTGACTGTTCTTTTATGTTTGCCTCTCTCCAGCTTTCTGCCTCCAAAATAGCTTGTTGAAGTGTTGTCATGGGAGGTATCTCCTTCCCATTAAAAACCTTGTTATTTCTAGCCTTCCAAATGAACCAAAGGACCCATGGGTAATTACTAACGTGTACCTGTGTTGACGATTTGTGTGTGTTGATTTTGTAATTTTTTTGTTGACAATTTTTAACAAAGCTATTGAAATACATGTATCGTCAATGTCATGATTATTATCGTTCTTTGTGTTCCATAATTGTTTTTTTTAAAGACAATTATCCCCATATACGTTGAACGTGCATATATAATGTTTATTGGAATTCAATACTATTGTTGTATATCCAAAAATTTAAGTAGATCTCTTGTTATTAGGTTTAAGGAAGAAACAGAAAAAAGTTTTTTTTTATTAGCTATATAAATATAAATTTTCAAGTAACAGAAACATTTTGGAAAAATACAACTCTCAGTCATATATGTATGTATTTTTAAAATGAAAAAAGATTTTAAACTCCATTAAAAATAAGATTAAACTTTATGCCAATAAGATTGAATTGTACGCCAAATAAGCGAAAATATAAATGATCCTAACTTTGATGGCATGAATTTTCGTTTCCTTCGTTCTTGTTATACATTTCTCTGTGAAACTTGATTAATAGAAGAATGAAATAAGTGTGGTCATCCCCCCCCCACCCCCTCCCAAATTTTGTGTCTAAAATGAAACAAGAGTTTTAATTTTCTAAATGGAAGACACATTTCTATATTTTCTGCCGATTTTCAAGAACAAAAACACAGTTACTTTCTGCTTCTTAGATGAAGAAACAAAATCATATCGTAAAGATATTTCATACAATTAATTCATACAAATGAACCCTTCCTAATTCAACTATTTTAGAAAAAAAGTCTCAAGTAATTTCAGTATTTTATTATGGAGTCAGTCAATTTTAATTTCAATAGTTTATGTTTAAATGTATTGGTATCGTCCTATCAAAAAGATTTAATACATCATCTTTCTCTTCTATGTACGTACACCCAATTAAAAGCTATATGCCTCTCTACGTATGCATGAAACAATGACGTTATTTTATTATTCTAATCATATAAAAATAAAAACATCAATACTGTCTACCAGCATTTGCATATGCTTTCCACTGTAGTTACGAGCAATGGACAATTTTTGCAATAACTAAGACTAATAAAGCAAAATGAAATCCCTGAAAAGCTTAATAAAGCATATAATATACAGCAAAGTAACATCCTAGTTACTATTTGATTAAACTAAAGCATATTCCCTTAACCAAAATCCCTGAAAAGATCATCAATTTTTTTTGTTCGTTAGCATTTATTAATCTAATTACTAAATTAAAATAGCGAAAATTTTCAAAACAAATACTATTATTCTAATTCAGTTCTTAAATTTTGCTATTGATCTATTGGAGTTTGGTTTACTAACGGTTTACCCAAACGACCTCGGTCGAGTTCGGTCAAAAGTTGAGTTATATTTTTATGTAAGGCTAGGAGTTCGGTTTGGGTATTCCCGTTCTTCATTTAGTTTGGTTATTCAAAAATATTTCAAAATTAACCGAATAAAAATTTGGTTCGAGTTGGTTTGGTTATCGGTCAATTTTGATTACCATATTGATAAAGTATATTACTATTATATTCTTACTAATTTTTTTTTTCTAAAAAGAAACAAAAAAATCGTGAGTTCTCTTCTTCGGAGTCTCGAACATTCTCCTCCTTCAGCTCTTAAGGCCGGATTCAACTATTGTCTCCTCCGACTCCGACTGCCGTAATCTTAGATCTTCGCCTCCTCCACCTCTGTCAATGTCTCCTTCACCGCCGTAGCTGCATTAAGCTCTAAAATCGAGGCTCGTTAATTTGCATTGAATCATTGCTCTAAATTTCTTTTTAGGGATTGAAAATTAGGAGAAATGATAGATTGAATTAGATTTGATGCACATTGGTGTTTAACGAATGTTTATGGGTTGATTATGAGTCCATATTGTTTATATATGCATTACAGTGGTTGAATCGTAGTGAATTATAGTTTTTTAGAGCCCGGAACCCATCCACAATCTGGGTTCATGGGATAATAGTAGAACTAGGTAAACTAATAATACTAAGAAATATTGTATAACTAGTAAAACTAATATATAAATGGAAACAAATAGTGTACAACTGGGAACAACTAGGGTATAATTGTGAACAACTAATGTATAACTATGAACAACTAGTGTATTACTGTGAACAACAATTGTATAACTGTGAACAAATAAATGTATTGATTGTGTTTTTTTGGTATTGGTTTGGCAGGATAAAATGAGCAACAACATCAACATACATTACAAATGCGAATGTCGCATTTATGGTCTAGTATTGAAGACATCAGTTGAGGAGATAAAAATGTCGATGGTAGAAGCTAGGTTGTACAAGAAGCGTGGTTTAGATATAAGTAAGGTTAATTCCAACTGAGTTACATTCCTAGGCTGGATGGATGTGAGGAACAATCATATATTTGTGATGATGAGGAGTTGTTGTCTGTCTAACGCATGTTGATAATGAGAACCATAGATGTTTTTGTATGTGGAGATGATGAGTACACCGAAACTGCCCAAGCAACAGTCGAGAGTGGGGAAAAGCTCTTATGGTATGAACTATGAAGATTCACATTATAATGATGATGAAATCGGAGATATATGACATAATGCCATTACGTTGTACGTTAACAACAGACAAGGAAATCAAGAAGAAGAGGATGAAGATGATGAAGATACATTACGTGATGAATGTGAGGGTAACGGCATGGTTCCATCGGATATGCGTAATGAATATATTGAGGAATCACCTGTTGTTGAATCTAGTCAAAGTTTACCGCCATGGGAAGACGTTTTGGATTTGACTGTTTGTAATATCTCGATCTCGGAATGTGATAAAAATATTATTATTTAATGTAATGATATTTTTATTTCTAATAAACGAGTTAAATTTCTAAGAAATTCATTATAATTATTTTTGGAAATTGTTGTGAATTTTCATTAATAACTGGTTTTACCGAGAAACCGACTAAATGATCGGGTGAGTTGGAAAACATTCTAAATCTACCTAAAATTATGAAATTTTAACCACAACTCTATTCAATTATGTAGGAACTATGGTTAAAAGGATTTAGAAAGATTTGATCCCTAGATTAAGTTATAATATTTACACCATTAAGGGATAATTAATGGCTAAAAATTCAAAATAAAATCATGGGGGATTGGGATTGGATCAATGTGGTTTGGGCTGAGAAATGAAGTTGTTTTGGACATAATTAAATCCAAATAGTGAGCATAGGCCACGAAATCTTTCAAGGAAGAGATAGATGCATTGTTTGTAATTTTAGGTTCATTGAATCAAAGTTGTGTTAGCATCCATCCATGAGACTTCTAGAGGGGGATACAGGTGTAAGGTGAGTGATGAAATACAGTGTTTTTGGCCTGATTTTTGTGGGATGTCTTGGAGGAAGATGGAGAGGAGAGGTGAGACAAATGGAGGGTGGAGATCACTTCACTTTCACTATTAAAGAAGGCCTCCATACCCCTTATTCTTCACACCAAAACTCATAAGAGTAAAGAATAGTAAAGAAGAGAGAAAGAAGAGAGGAAGAAGGGAGGAAGAAGAAGGAGGCGGGAAGAAGAAGAAGAAGAAGGAGCCGGAGGAAGGAGGGGGGAGAAAAGAAGGAGGAGTCGGAGGAGAGAGAGATAGAGAGAGAGAGGAGGGAGAATTAGAGAGAGAGAAAGAGATTAAGAGTTGGGAGATTTTCAACGTTCATCACATGTACCAACCTTCTCTTCCGTTTTCGGCAGGTTATAGTAAGGTCCTTTCCGGAGGTTCATATAGTGAGGCTATACCAGGGTCAACCACGACAAATTATTGATGAGTTGAGGTTAATTGTTTGACTAATGTGTTATTCCGCAGGTTCTCGACACTAAGTTATGATCCGTTGGTATGACTATGACTAGTGTCGGTTTGATTATTATCTAGCTATATTATTATGATTATACACAGTTGATTGATTGGTTGATATTGATGTTATAGATATTGTTTTTATGTTATAACACACTTTTTATTGATAAACCAAGTAATGAACGAATGATTAAAATACGGAAAACTATTAAATAATGTGATAACAATATAATGCTTGTTTCATAAATGATTGACTGATGAGATGATGTGTAAATGATTGTTGTGATGTGATATGTTTAACGGTTTGCTTGATGTGTTAGTGACATGGTGTTATAGTGGGCATATCGACTTCCCTACCCGATGGATCCTCGGGAGCATACCGGTCGGTTCATGTACTCTTGGGTCGTGTTATTGACAGGTGTTAACCTACTGAGTGACGCCGGTAGGTGTGTGGTCCAGAGAATATGGGTTCATGTCCTAGGGCCGGACTGCATGGAAACTTTGGCTATCTAGGGGTAGCCCGAGTCGTCGCGTATCGATGGACGGAGAAAGGTGTCTTACTTGTAGTACTCAATGTTTGTGAGTAAGAGTCGAGGGAATTACTACTGTGGACCTTTATGGTGACGGGACAAGTATTTCGAGGGAATGATGATATTGCCAGGGCCCATAGAATGCATATAGTTTAATTATTGTTATAGTGCTTCGACTATTTAAATATTGTCCATGGACCTATTTGTATTTCCGCACTTTTCGTAATATTAAATAAATGATGTTTTATATTCGTGAAGCATGTTTTTTATATTAGATTAGTCCGGTCTAATATAACTACCAAATTTTATTATGGTTGCAAAGCCATAATCAAAATTTGGGAAACGTGTAATTGAATAACTCGGTTCAGTTTTACGACGAAAGTTGTTAAGCCGAGCCGAATTAATTAAACACGGTAAAAATGTGACGGCTCTGGTCCCGACTAAGGAAAACCGGTGATCATGTTCTTGTTTGATTGTTGGTCATCGGTTGACTAAGGTCAAAGCAGAATAGGGGCGTTACAAAAGGTGGTATCAGAATATGGTTCCGATCGTGCTCATACAACATGTGTTTTTGGATTTATCGAGTCTAAATTGAGTCGCGAAAGAGACATTAGGAAACCGGTCACGTCCTGTTTAGTTAGGACTTAGTCACTTACCCGTTTATGATGCAGATGGAGGACGGGGCAATGAGTAGTGTCGGGCATGATATGGGGTCGAACCGGGTTTCAGAACGCAGAGGACTTGGTTATGAGGAACCAGCCAAAAAAGCTAAGTCACCAGAGAATTCAGGCAACCATGAAGGACAAGCGAATCGGGATCCGGAGGCGGAAGAAAAAGGCATTGACGATAGTGGATCTAGCAACTAGTGTCATCAGTATAATCGTCCTGAAGAGATGCCAGGGAATGATCAGAATGCGGTGGGAGGCCAAGACGTAAACCCGGAACACACCTTGAAAATGCTTCACAAAGTAATGACGCAAGCCATGCAATCAACACAGACAACACCCGCTGTGATGACTCGTCCACCGTTCCTATCCTTGATCTCCTCGATGAAGAAGATGGGAACTACGAACTTCTCTGGTGGAACTGACCCATTAGTGGCAGACCGATGGATCTGGATGATGGTGAAAAACTTCAAGGCTACAAGATACCCGGAGGACTACTAGCTAAGTGTGGGAGCTTACTACCTAGACCGAGATGCAACAGACTGGTGGGATATCCGAGAAGCCCAAGTAGGAAACATGGTGAACAAGGGAGTACATTAATCCGAGAATATAAATCAGAATTCATGCGGTTGAGGCGGTATGTGGGCAACAATAACGGAGATGATCACCAACTTTATGTTCGGTCTTCGACCCGAGTTGGAGAGCAGACTTGTGGTGGGCAACTTCGCGAGCCTCACAGAATTGGTGGAAAAAGCCGTAAATGTGGAAATCGGGTAAGCAGTAGGACGAGCATCACGGGAAACTTCAAATCAAACCAAGGAGGAAGATCATCAAACCATCAAGGCCGACACTTTGGACAAAACCATCGTTTCAAAGACAAAGGCAAACGACCCCAAGGATCATCTGACTCATTCAAGGGGCGCCAATATGCTACAACTGCGGTCAGCCCAGACACATCTCCAAATATTGTCCAAGGAATGCAACACATCACACATCACCCAGCCTTACCTGTTTCCGATATGGTCAGAAGGGCCATTATGCACGAGAATGTTCGAATCCGATCTCAGCCACCCCAGTCGCCATTCAGCCATCGCCAGCTTGCCCTACGATTGAGCCCGCCCACAAGTCTCAAGCCTTAGATGGTAGGGTTTATGCCTTAGAAGTAGATAATAATGAGGCCTCAGAGCCCGTTTAGGGTCCTATCACAGGTACGCATGTGCTTGAACCCTAGTATCTACTAAGTTGTTAAAAATAAATCTTTTAAATAAATAATTAAATAAATAAATTATCATTTTTTAAGTTTAAATATTAATGTGGCAGGAACCGTACATGTCGCGGATCGTCCCACACATGTATTGTTCAATTCGGGAGCCACCCATAGTTTTGTAACTCCAAAAGTAGTCGTTGAAAACGCAGAGAGTTACAAAATAGAAAAGTCAGTGTCGCTATGTTGACCGCCAAAAAGCAAACCCTCCAAATAGATAAGTATATTCGGAACGTACGTTAGTCATCGAGGCGAAGAAGTTCTTGGCAAATCTGTTGGGAATGTCCTGAAATCTACTGTACTATCTCTAGAAAGTATGATAAGTGTCGAGATCAGACATAAGTCATAAATACTGGGTGATCATGATGACTTGCTAGAGCCCGCTCTTGATCTATAAGTTTAGGACTTATTGCCAGTATTGTATGATCCCAAAGGGTCACACACCATAGCTAACGGGAAAGTTAAAATGGAATTAATACGGTAAGATGCAAGGCATTTACTGTATTTGTACAGAGAATTGGGCCAGACAAAATACAGTTATTTTGTCTGATTTGGGTCTTGGGCCCAAAAGCCTAATGAGCCATTAGTTTAATAACTTGGGCCCATATAAGTGAGGAAAATCGCAGCCTAGGGTTAAGACAATACCCCCTCTGCGATTTCATACCTGTGCCGTCCTCTCTCTCTCTGTTTGTTCCAGCTTTGGTCTAGCAGCCTGATCCAGTAGCTTGTAAGCGTGTGGATACCTAGGAGGAGCCGGTAATCATCAGCTCTCATTGATCTCTTCATTACCAATCCGCTGCGCCAATAACAAGGTAATGATTCTGATCTGTTTATGATTCATCTGCAAATCACCTAGATCCTAGTTGATTATGTGCTAGGTTGTAATCTGACAATTGAACCTATGAACACACATAATCCTTCAGTGGTATCAGAGCCTAGGTCGTTAGGTCTTTGCTTTTTGGATCATACTAGGTTGTTTATTAGTTTGATGAATCAATTTTAATGAGTAAAATTGATTGAAACTTGGAAAACCTAGAAATAAGAAATCGATTTGAAAGCTTGGTGATTAAAGTCAAAATCGTTTGTTTTTAATGATTTGTTAATGATTAAGAAATCGCTTGTTGGCTTGGGTTCATGATTAAGAAATCGCTTGTTGACCTAGAATTATCAAAATCGTTTTTGTCTTGTGTGTTTGTCATAATCGATTGTTTGAATTGAAACATTTGTTACGATTATTAATCGATACACACTTGTTACGATTTTGTGAAAGGTCAAAATCTTTTTTGTCCTTTTGTGTATGTCTTGAATCGATTATTGAAATGGTAAAGGACAAAATCGTGTTGTTGAATTAATTGAATCGATCACATGATTGACTTAAGTTTGTTAAAGCCTGTATTTTGTCTTCATGTGTCTTTGCTTTACAATCATGAAATCGATTTGTTTAATTATTGTTTGGTTTAAGCGGTTAACCCAAAATCGCGGTTTGCTGGAAATTATTTAATACAATTGGTATTATTTAATTTCTGGTTAAACCGGATTTAAATTCAAAATTGAATTTTAACCTAAACCGAAGGCTGGTCTAAGTTTGATTTGGTTGGACCAAATAATTTAGAGCTGGTCTGGTTTAGTGAATAACCAATTGGATTTAGTAGTTAATTTGGTCTTGGACCAGAATTAATGAACCGACTCGGTTATGTCAAATTATTGGGCCAATTGGAATTTTGTGGTCTTGGGCCAAGAATTGGGCCTATAATTTTTGACCCATCCGAAAACTTTAATAAAACATTAAATTAGAAAGTTTCTTTGATTAGAAGTTTCTAATTTTGGCATGTTAAGAAATTTCTAAATATAGTAAGTTTCTGAATTTAGAAAGTTTCTAAAATAAGTAGGTTTCCTAAAATAGAAAGTTTCCATATTTAGTAAGTTACCTGAAATGGAAAGTTTCCCAAAATAGTAATCTTCTATTTTTGGGAAGAAATCTATTAAAACCTAAAATCCTCAAAACCAATATCAAGCTTGGATGTCTTGCCCAATCTTGTCAGCTACTTAACGCTTATTCATTTACAGATATGGCTTACAGTGTGAGGTGTCTGTTTTTGCGTAAGTAAAGTAGTATATAGTCACTAATTTCATTGGGAGTCCCAGACTTTAGTGATTATTTGGCTGTAAGAGATTGGTTTCCTTGACTGGGCCATCGGGAGTCCCGGGCCTTGAGACATCTGGTGTATTGGGCCTTGGGCCCAATTCACAACCGAGAGTTATTGGACATAACTAGCTGTGTGTATGCTTACCAAGTAAAGCTACTTCTGGGTGACGGCCAGTGGCCCACTTTGGATTTAGCCGAACATGGGTCTCGGAATCATTGCATTCTTATGAGGTTAAACAAAGAAATTTTGAATGCAATGCGAGTTTTCTTATAAGTTATTAAGATTACTCTTTTATGAACTAAATAACT
Organism: Orychophragmus violaceus; assembly: GCA_030180135.1. Lineage (NCBI taxonomy): Eukaryota > Viridiplantae > Streptophyta > Magnoliopsida > Brassicales > Brassicaceae > Orychophragmus > Orychophragmus violaceus. Next base: position 25,081,275 of record CM058238.1, read on the forward strand.
AAAACTCTATTTATCTCTAAATTTCAGTTATGACTAGCACAAACAATCAAAACACTTTCTCGATCCGGTCTGTCCTTGAAATGGACAAACTGAACGGATCAAATTTCTTGACTTGGTCGCGGAACCTGAGGCTAGTCCTCAGGCAGGAGAGAAAGGACTATGTCCTTGAGAGAGCTCTCCCCGAGAGGATCGGGTCCAATGCCTCTCATGCAGTATATAATGCTTGGAATAAGCATTATAATGATGCGGTAGATGTGCGTGGTCTGATATTGGCTACCATGGACTCAGATTTGCTGAAGCAATATGAGAACATGGAGTCGCCAATAGAGATGATCAGCAGCCTGAAATTGAAATTTCAGGAGCAGGTAAGAGTGGAGAGATACCAGTTGGTTAAGTCTCTCACTAGCTGCAAGCTACCAAATGATCATCCAGTGAGTCCTCATGTCAGTAAAATGATGGGTTACATTGATAACCTGAGGAAACTGGATTATCCAGTTAGCCAAGAGTTGGCAACTGAGATCATTCTGCAGTCACTGCCGTCAAGCTATGATAAGTTCAGAAGGAACTATATCAAGAAAGGCTTAACGAAGACGCTGACTGAACTGCATGATATGCTCAAGACAGTTGAGCCAAACGTGAAGAGAACCCTGTATAATCTCATAAAGGAGAAGGGTAGGTTTACTAAACCTAATGCTGACAAGGGTGAAGACAAAGTTGTCCAGATTTTGAATCATGGCAAGCGTGTGTCTTCTGAGCCCGAGTCAGATACCTCTTATGTTGATAAGTGCTGCTACTGTAAAGAGACTGGGCATTGGAAGAGAGATTGCATTAAATTCATGGAAGATTATGAGGAGTTGAAGGTGATGTATGAGACTACTTCCTCAGGTATTCATGTTGTTACTTCAAGTTCTACCTTAAAGGTATTGGATACTGGTTGTGGCACTGATATTTGTTATAATATGCAGAGCCTAAGGATCAGTAGAACGTTGAAGGAAGGGCAAGTGGAACTGCGTGACTGGAAGGAGCTATGGATGCTGCCTCAGCCGTAGAGTTTTCACTTGTAAATGCCTTTGAGGCTTGGTTTTGTATTAAGTAATTGCTACAATGTACCTGCTTCAAGCAGAGTTGTCTTTCATTTTCTTGTAAGAATTTGAATGTTTTTCATTTTGATAAAAGACAAGTTTTGTTCTTTTGATCTCAATGAAATATTGATTGTAGCACCCTATTCAAGGAATGGGTTTTATATCTTAAACCAAAGAGTGCCTAAATGTAACATAAATACCGAATTGGTTTAAATCTGATGAATTAAACCTGTTTTTCTTGGCGTAAATGTTTTGGTCACATAGAGTGAGTCGGATTCAGAAATCCCATAGTTATGGACTTTTGGGCTCATTTGATCGGATATCTTATGAGACTTGAATTCTGCTTACTGGACCAAAAGACAAAGGGCCCATCTTAGCCGAGCTAGAGAAAGGCCCAAAGGCTTATTGGACCTTGAACATACTCATGTATGTGGCCCGATGAGCAGTAATGCCAGAGAAAATTTCCTGTACTTCATTATCTTTACTGATTACTTCAGTGAGTATGACTGTGTTCATTTGATGAGACACGAGTCGGAATTCTTTGAAATAGTCGAAAGAGTTCCAGAATGAGGTATAGAATCTGAGTGACAGAAGTATTGAGACTCTGGATTAGATCACGAGTGAGAATACTTAAGTCATTGATGGTGTGATCATCTGAATGAGTGTGAAGTCGTTTCACAGCTCATTTCTCCTGAAAACCTTGAGGTGTTTCTGTGAGAAAGAATCAGATCTTATTAGAAATGATTAAAGATGAGTCACACGAATCTTCCATGATATTCTTTAAGAATAACGCTCTAGAAATATCTAAGTTTACGCTGAAATAGTTCCACCAATATCAGTTGAAAGACACCACATAAATGTGGACTGGAAATGATCCAAATTCGTCTTTACTGAGTATTTGTAGTTGTGCTACTTCGCTGGTTGTCCTAGGGAAACCAAGGCTTGTTACTTTTACGTCCATTCCGAAAACGAAGTTAGGTTGTTCGGAATTCTGTTTTCTAAAAGGGAAGTTGCTTTCGAAGAAGAACAGTGGGAGTAAAAGTATAACTCGAAGAAATTCGAGAAATACAGGAGGCTGCTCAACCTGTTGAGGGAGAGCAGCAGATGGATTTACAGATTTCTGTAGAATCTACACCTGTAGAGCCTGAAGTTCGCAGATCTGAATGAATCCGTCACTAATCCGAGAGTGATTTCTCGTGATTAATTGCCATGATCTGATGATCATTGAGAGTGACGAACCTGCGAAATTCACAGAAGCGAAAGTGAGCCCGGACTCCGAAAAATTATACTGTGTGTAAGTTAGCTTCATCGATCCATTCATGGATGGAAGCAAACATATCGGAGTTGGAATCTTCGTTCTGTTGAAGTAGTCAAGGTTTTGACTTGAACAGGAACGAAGTGAAACTGTGCGTTTACTAATAGATAAGTGGGAGCAATGTTGCATTTCTCATAGTGTATGTCGATGACATACTGATTCTCGGAAATAACGTTCCAATCCTGCAGTCGGTAAAGGACTGGCTTGGGAGTTGTTTTTATGATTGACATGGGTAAAGCCACGTATGTTCTTGGATTTTGGATCTAAAGATAGAGATCCAAAATAGCTGATAGGACAAAGTCAGGATTCTTATATTGACAAAGTCCTACACGTTTTCAGCAATCCAAGAAGGGTTTTATGCCAATGTCACATGGCATTACGTTAAGCAAGAAACAGTGTCCTACGATAACTGCTGAGCTTGAAAGCATGGATGAGATTCCATATGCGTCGGCAATTGGATCTATCATGTATGCCATGAAACATACTTGTCTTGATGTTGCTTTAATGTTAAGCAAGACAAGTAAAGACCAGTCAAATCCAGCAAAGAATCACTGGATAGACGTAGTGAATATCCTCAAGTATTTGGAAAATACTTAGGATAAGTTCTTGATTTACGGAGAAAGTGAGGTGCTACAAGTCGGTAGAGTCTGAAAGGCAAGTTTCTAACAGACAAAGATGATTTCCGGTCACAGTCCGGTTATATCTTGTGTCTGTCTGGCGGTGCAAGGCACTGTTGCTGACTCCATGACTTAAGCTGAACATTTCGCAGCTTGGGAAGCGGCGAAAGAGGTTGTTTGGAAAGAAGAGTTCATCACTGAACTTGATGTGATTCCCAGCATAGATGAGGCTAGCTGCACATCAGAGGTCCAAACACCTTGAGGGTAGGTATAACCTATTCCGTGAGATAAATGACAGAGGTGTTAAGTAGATCAGCAAGTTTCAACGAATGAGAACGTTGCTAATCTATTAACGAAGCCACTCCTTAGGCCTAAGCACGAGTCGCGGACTGTAGCTGTAGGATAAGTGAAATTAAGATGTAGTCTTAATTTCAGTGGGAGTTTGTAAAGGGCTTTATTTAGTTGTTTTGAAAGGTTCATGTAAACATAATATTTTATGTTTATAAAATCTATGATTTCTGGATTATTTTAACTGTGATATAAATAATCGTTCCAAAATGATTCATGTCATTATATATGGGCCATCGAAGTACATGAGTAGACTTGATCCTGAAACCCCATATTTAACGAAATGACATAAATCATAGTGTCCATAGTCGAAGGTTGTTGAAATTGGAACACCAACAACCACTTGAGACTAGAGTGTGTTGAGACTTATGACCAAGTTTCGAGGGGTCATAGATGCGCGGCATCAAAGTCGACACATAGGTATATGTAGGGGAGCATATGACCGGACATGGCCCGCTGATGAGAACTCTACAAGATATTAATATATGTGTCATAAGAGGTTCTCATATACGACTATAGAGTATAGTCCTTAGACCTGAGTTCGCATGCATGTGGCTGCACATGGAGTGATGCGCTTTGATCATTGTCTAACGCTGTTTCGTAACTGGGAGCTATAAGGAACTTGGTTGGGTGTATTATAAAGTGTGTAGTTCACAGTGATGGAACAAGATGGGATTTGTCCCTGCCATTTAACGGAGGTAATATCTCTAGGCCAATCGGAGACTTGATAGCTGGTAAGAGAGTGGCCACTCCCAAACGGACTTGCCCAAGTCGTTTGCATTGTCAGTATCAAATCTGGTCCGATGAACATGGTCTGGCTATATAAGGATGACACGCATCTTGCCTTATGTCAGATCGAGATATTGAGACAAAAGGATTAGGGAATGTAGGATTCCAGTACAAGTGGGAGATTGTTGGGAATGTCCTGAAATCTACTGTACTATCTCTAGAAAGTATGATAAGTGTCGAGATCAGACATAAGTCATAAATAATGGGTGATCATGATGACTTGCTAGAGCCCGCTCTTGATCTATAAGTTTAGGACTTATTGCCAGTATTGTATGATCCCAAAGGGTCACACACCATAGCTAACGGGAAAGTTAAAATGGAATTAATACGGTAAGATGCAAGGCATTTACTGTATTTGTACAGAGAATTGGGCCAGACAAAATACAGTTATTTTGTCTGATTTGGGTCTTGGGCCCAAAAGCCTAATGAGCCATTAGTTTAATAACTTGGGCCCATATAAGTGAGGAAAATCGCAGCCTAGGGTTAAGACAATACCCCCTCTGCGATTTCATACCTGTGCCGTCCTCTCTCTCTCTGTTTGTTCCAGCTTTGGTCTAGCAGCCTGATCCAGTAGCTTGTAAGCGTGTGGATACCTAGGAGGAGCCGGTAATCATCAGCTCTCATTGATCTCTTCATTACCAATCCGCTGCGCCAATAACAAGGTAATGATTCTGATATGTTTATGATTCATCTGCAAATCACCTAGATCCTAGTTGATAATGTGCTAGGTTGTAATCTGACAATTGAACCTATGAACACACATAATCCTTCAAAATCTGCTAGTCATTCTCAGAATGGACTGGTTTTCTCGTTATCAGGCCTAGTTAGATTGCGGTCGAGGACGAATTATGTTTCGCGGAAACGGAATGGAGGAGTTAGCCTACTACAGGATTAACCCTAGTAAATCGGTATCTATTGTGGCGGCTTAATAGGCCAAGAAATATCCTTATTCTACTGCAAGTGCACATATATGCGAATGTAGTTCTTAGGTTATCGTATCCACAAGGACTCACGGTCACACGATAGATTATATATTGTCAAGTTAAGCTAAATCAATTTAAGAAAGCAGTAGACAAAAGCAAGTAAACATGAAGGTGTTTTCAATAAGAGAAAGGTGTCAAACTTAGGAAGTTCTCGGGAATTATGCAATGCTAGACACTTAACTAACCGAATTCAGATTAAACACAGTTCAAGAACTAGAAACACAATGCTAAACAATCCAACTCTCGCTGAGATTATTTCTATATCTAGCAACCTAGCGATCCAAATCTCTTTGTGATCCTAGAGTTCTAAACAAGCATTAAGAACATGTTCTATCGGTTCACAATTCTCCTAAGTAAAATCTCTTTGTATCTAGTCAAATTGCTCACACTAAGTTTATTCAGATTATAACTCACACTCTCGTGCTATTTTCAATTATCTCAGATCTAAACCCTAGGTGATCAGTCCAGAATTCAGTATTAAGCACAACTTAGGCATGAACTCCGCGATTTCTTATGGGCACAAGCATCTCAGGTAATTCAGTCTTATGGTTCTTCGTTATCCTCCAAAAATAACTTCTCCAGTCGGAGAACGCATTAAGTATTTACCTAAACCTGTAGGTCCTTGAGCAGACCCCACATTAGCTCCAAGACGTTGGTCTCTAACTAGAAAAGTAAATGCTTGAGCTTATTCATCTTGACTTGGTGATAAAAAAGCATCCGTATCCGCGCCTTTTTTTATTTCTCAACGAGTTCATAAAACGGACTTTCTAACGACCCCCAATCACCAATCCTGGCATGAATTGATAAAGATCCAATAAGTCCTGGCAACGAAGTTCTTCGTAATTCAAAAGGGGGAAGGTTAACCATTCCACTCATTTCATTCATTCAGTGCCTGCGGTGAGGCGCGACCCACCAAACAGATGGTGAATCCTAATAAATCAGTTATCAAACATGCATAAAACCCTTATGAGAATTCTTAAATCTGACTAGGTTACTACTCAGACATATTATCAGTTAAACAACACATCATTGAATAGAAAACCAAAGATTGAATAGATAAAAGTAAAGGGGTTCGAAATCCTTCTCTCAAGGTTACAAGTAGCAAGAATCAGCCCCTAACCAAAATCTCTCAATCTCCAAAGCAAGAACAAGTAAGAACAAGATGAAAAGATAGCATAATGAGTCTGCTCTCAAAAACCTAATTAAAAACCACTAAACACGTTTTGGGGCTAAATTAAAATTAGAAAAACTTCTAGGCAATTATGCAATTCTTCAAAACATGTCTTCAACTCGTGTATAACTTCTCTGTCGCTCTCAGTGTCGACCGACATCAAGGTTAGTGTCGGTCGACATCCAGTCGTGGATGAGACACCAACTTCAGCTCGTTGCACAAATCACCAGAAACGTCCTATAATTCCATCTTTTGCTCCAAACGCAAGCCTACCTGTAGAAGACTCAATAGACTCGAAAAACAGGTTAAAGACTCAATATATACAACTATATCATGGTTGAAAACCTATAAAAACAATGATATATCAACTCTCCCACACTTAGCTCTTGCTTGCCCTCAAGCAAGTAAAGAACCAAAGCACAAGAAAGAGGTTTGAAAACTCAGAAACTCATTTCGTCCTAGGAACTTTCGCATTCACATTCACTTAGTAAACCACTGAAAACTTTCCTGCAGAGCTCAAAAACACAATGTACTTCCCCCACACTTAGCAACTGTCCCAAGTAAACTCCACAATCAGATTAGGACATTCAAGTTCACCACACTAGCCTCTGTATACAATTAAGTGCGGTCTCACAGAGGGAGTATCGAATCAAAGGACACATGGACTCAACCCATTTAGAATTTGACCACCAAACTGTTGGTTTCTGGTTTCTTTCTTTTCCCTTTCTCCCTTAGCACTGATTTTTCCCCACTGGGTATCATTTTATTTTTTCTATCAGTGCTCTTCCTTTTTTATTGGGGTTTAACTTTGGATCTTTCCATGGATACACATGAGGTAATAGGGGTCTCTACCACTCCCGTGACCACTTCGAAGCTACTAGCTTATCCTCGGTTTTTATCTCTTTTTTTTTTTACTTTCAAGGGAGGGGAAAATCAGAAACCATACTTTAGACATGATCACAGGCTGTGCCAAACACATCAGAGGAATCCGACCCAAAGATTACCAAGCCCCTAAGTGAGAAATTAAAGTCTAGATTAGAAGTGAGACTAGTGGTGGATCCTCTGAATACCTGGTTAGATATGGGTATCCTTGGTAAGTTGATCTGTTTGGTGTTTTCTAATAGTCATAGAGCTCCTGCAAGTCTGTCCAATGGTCACTTAGTTCCTGTTCCAGCGAAAAATTTCCTCGAAAAATCATAGTTTCATACAGATTTTGACTCAATAAAATAATTTGAAAACAAGTGAAAATAAAGGACTGACTCTAAGAAAACAAAACACAATGTCAGTAGCCACCCCCCCCCCCCACACTTAGACTGCACTGTCCCCAGTGCAATTGTAGTATGAGATCGGTAAAAATCAAACTGGAGCCATAGAGGTTTTGAGTTGAAAATCCGAACCTGATCACGACCGATGTCGACCGACACTAAGCTTAGTGTCGCCTGACATCGAGCTCGTAGTACCTTACGCAGAGTGTGCAATCTGTCCATGGTTAAGATCATGAGTTAGCACTCAATTTTCTCACCTGTTAGCTGCGTTAGGTCACTCAAGATCACATCAAAAACAGCAATAGAGATGCAATAAACTCAAATAGTCATGGTTCCAAGCAAACAAGACTCAAAAACTGACTCAAAAGAAACATAAAAATGACTCAAGAAAAGGAAAAAGAAAAACAAACGCAGAATCAACAACTGTCTAGAAGACTGGAGAGTCTCCATCGTCCATCTCATCGGAGTCAGCAGCCACCTCTACCTCCTCATCCTCGGAGCTGAAGTTCTCAGGAGCTGGTGCAGGTGCACGACGTCGTGGCTGTGGGTGGTGAATGCGCTGAGACTGCTGGCATAACATCTTGTGAACGTTCTTCCAGATTCCTTTAAGTACAGCTGCTGCCCAGTTCTGGAACTGCGGTGGTGGCATATCTTATGCTGGTCCTGGAAGCTCGGGAAATTCATCTGTGTCATCAGCAGGGACAGCCTCATGCTCAGCAGCAGAGGCAGCAACTCCAGAAGATGCGCCTCTAAGCACAGCAGCACGGCGCATAACAGCTCGGCAGAGATCTACGTTCGGCTGGAAGGAGAGTGAGAGAGGATGATCAGTGATGCCTGTGAGCTTAGTCTCGGGGAGAGGAAAGAGGCGCTCTACGCCAGATATGTCATGGAATCTCCACCAGAACTGTGTTCCATTGGTGTCTCCCTTGATCCACTGACTGCTCTTCAGATGCGTGAAGTTCATGGTGAGCTTCTTAGTACAAATGCTCATCTGACTCCTGTCGAGCCCAAAGTGATCAAAGATGGGAGTTAAAAGACTCCCGATCGACTCCGTCTTCGTTGCCTTCCCAGTGAAAGGCTTTGTCGCCTTCAATGTCTCCAAATGGTGAGCAAAGAGAGCTCCCATGTTAGCATCCAAATCCAAATGAGCATCCTCAAACTCACTGACATCAACACTCTTGCCAATCCCAATATAGAGCAAGAAGAGCTCAGCAATCCTCATCATCCCAGGCTCCATCTTACACAAGATAGTGTTGGAGAATATGCGGACGAGATAGCACAAAACCGGATGTCGCACAGCGGTCTGCCTGGTGGACTGAGAATCACACACTTCTAAGCCAAAGTGTTTCCAAAAGAGCTCCACATCGGACCAGTGCTCAGGCAAACTGACTCTCTCCTTCGTCCTGTCAAACTCATAGATGTCTCATAGCTCCTGGAGACTAAGCTTGTACCGCCTGCCCTTGGCCATGAATGTCAGTGGACCCTCAGACGCTTTCCTCACCACATCGTTGGTGTAGTACACACGGACTGTGGCCATAAACTGTATCACCAGCTCCGGATATAAGTCGTAGTACTTGGTACATATCGTACCCAAGCCTATAGTCCGTAAGACGCGCAACACCTCTGATCGTATCTTCAGCTTGCCCATTGTGGTCATGTCAGGAAGCCGTGTGGGCTCGATCTTAACGTCACACCAGGCGTTGTAGAACAAGCTGTCATAGATGTCCCACAGCTCTGAGATATCTCTGTGGATGCATTCTCGCTTCTTCACCTCTATTGCAGGTTCGTCATCGAAGCAAGTGATCTTGAACTTCTTTGATTCCATTCTAGGCCAAGGCGATTGGTTCTGAGCATCGCGTTGCTGTGACGAGGAACCAGAAACATCGGTTGCAGAGGCTCTTCGTGGGCGTTTTCCTTGGTTCAGAGAAGGATCCATCTGCAAAACGAACGAACCAACAAGCAATAAAAAAGAATGAGGCTCAAGCGCATCAAAATTTCAAAGTCATAATCACATCTAATTGAGCATAGACAATCATCCACGGTACTCATATCAATCATATTCCATCACAAACTCATCATAGATATCAATAAATCAATCAAAAATCGAAGCTTTCTATTTTTGAACACAAACTGAAAAATGGAGATTCATAGCCATACCTTCGCAGATCGATTAAATGGATACTAAAAATGGATAGAGCACGGAAAAACAAGTGGAATAGAGCTTTGAATCGTCGAAAACGGTGAAGAGATGAGATTTGTGGCGATTTGGGAAAATTCTCGGCGAGAGAGACAAATGAGGAAGACGACTCGGGTCTCGGGTTTTAAGAAAACTTACCTTTGAATTCTTCGATGTCGACCGACATCGAGCTGGATGTCGGCCGACACTTACCTATTTCAACCAAATCGACCCTTGAAATCGACCTCGGTCGATTATCGTCCATGCTCGAAAACTTCTCGAGTCCAATGTCGACCGACATCCAAGTGGAAGTCGACCGACACTGACTAAACAGTGCTACTGATTCTGCATAACTTGACACAAAAACACCAAAAATGAAAGAAATCAAAATGCAAAACCAAAAATCCTAGTATATACAACTTACCAGTGGGTTGCCTCCCACTCAGCGCTTGTTTTAAGTCATTAGCTTGACTTGGATGGGAGATTAGACTCCCGGTGATTTCGATAGAGGCTGTGAGTGCCTCTGCGAAAGTCTCCTCATCCATGGTGGAGAGTGAGCAGTGTCAGCATGAGCTCGTCCAAGGAACGAGGGATTAGGATCAGAGTTAAACTTGGGTGCATCAGAATGTTTCCCTGCAGTCATAGCAGTGAAGTTAGTAGGTTTGGGTTTAGGAGATGCGTACCTTTGCTTGGGTGGAGCTCTGATGTGTGGGGCTTCCTTCTTATGAGCAGTTGCAAGCTCTGAAGATGCTAGAGTGGAATCTTGAGAAACCACCATCTTCCTTTCTCCAGTATCAGACACTGAAGTCTCACCGATCTGAGCTTCTTGCTCCAACTCAATGCTAAAGGTTTGACCGTCAATCTTGGGCCTGCGCAGCATATCCATCTCAAAGTGTAGAGGCTCATCTCCCAGGTGGAGATCGATCATACCATTACTCACATCGATCTTTACTCCAGCTGTGGCTAAGAAAGGTCTTCCCAATATCAGAGGATCATCCGGCTCATTATCGTACCTTAGCACCACAAAGTCTGTTGGAACTAAATAGTTTCCAACTCGGACTGGGACATCCTAAAGAACTCCTTCCAGAACCCTTCTTGACTGATCAGCTAGGACCAGAGAGATCTTAGTGTGTGAAAAATCTGTCATCCCCAGTCTCTCAGCTACAGAGTATGGCATGAGATTTCCAGCAGCTCCTAAATCACACAAGGAATGCTTGAAGCCATTCTCAAAGATAGAACAACTCAACACAAACACACCAGGATCTGATAGCTTCTTGGGGACCTGATTAAGCAACACGTCACTGACTCGTTTAGGAAGCAATACTACCCATTGCTTCAATACCTCGTCCATAAGTAGCATCTTTTCCAAGTATATCTGTATACAAGGATGATAGGGTGAAGTGTCAGCTTTTGGATTCTCTTTCAACTTCTTATCCATCACTTCCAGGTGTTTAGCTTCATCAAGCTCTTGTTGAGACTTCACAGATACCTTAGGGAAAGGTATACGAGGCTCATGGTCTATTTCTTCAGCAATAGCACAAGATGTTAGCAAATCTAGCTCCTCACGCTCGTGATGTCGACCGACGTAGAACTGATGTCGGTCGACATTGACTGATTCACCCTTGATGTCGACTCCAAAATCGGTTCTGGTCGATTTCCATTCGTCATGAGGACTCGAAATCCTTGTTGAAAGTCGATGTCGACCGACGTCAACGGCAATGTCGGTCGACATTGAGATCACAATCTTGGGTTTTTCACTATTTTCGACGAGTTCAGCAGTTTTAATCTCAAAATTCTCTCCTTGATTCGACCCATCATCAATCTGAACTGACCAAGCATTGATGTGGGTGTCTATGACATTCTTCCCCTTGACTGAACTTGAAATCTGGTGCACTTGTGTGTCCAGTTGCTTCATGTGAGTACTCAAAGATTCAAATTTCCCATTCAGATCTTCATACACAGCATCAAGCTTCTTGTTGAAGTCCATAGTAATCTTTATTTGACCTTCCAGCAACTGTTCCATCATAGCTTCCAGTTACTATCGCGAGCATTGGTAGCATGAGGTGTATGATATGAAGATGATCCATAGGTCCTCTGATAGGAGTTGTTCTGCTGAAAAGGATTCTGGTAACCAGCATTCTGACCATACCCAGAAGAGTTTTGATTGCTTGTGAAAGCACTCTTCTGTCCACCATTAAAGAACTTGTTGCCTTGCTGATTCCCAAACCTGTTTCCTTGGAATCCAGAACCACTGATGTAGTTCACATCTTGTTCAGTGAAACCTTCTTCAACCTCAAACACTTCAACTTCCTGAGCAAAGTGAACAACTTTCTTACCAGTCAACAAGCTGAGAACACTATCCAGCTGCTTCTTAATCTTGGAAATCTGCATGTGATCCATCTTTCCACCAGATTCTTTCCTCCTCTGGTCTGCAGTCTTAGTACTGTTGCTACTTACCAAGTTCTCAATCAACACTCTAGCCTGCTTGGGAGTCTTTGTGTTGAAGTTACCATTGCTGGCAGCATCCAACGCAGACTGGTACCAGAGATCCACACCTCTGAAGAAAATGCCCAGCAGCTGAACTTCAGAGAATCCATGATGGGGACAATCTCGTTGGTACATCTTAAACCTTACCCAAGCTGACTTAAGTGGCTCTGTAGGTCCCTGAGTGAATGTCAGAAGATCCTATCTGAGCTGATCTGAGCGAGCATCATCATAGAAGTGTCGCAGGAACTCTCTCTTCACACCATCCCAAGTAGTCAACTTCCCAGGTGGAAGTTGCTTCAGCCAAGCAGCAGCCTCTCCAGCGAGAGAATATGGGAAAATCTTCAGATAATTTAAGTCATAATCCACCCCGTTGTACTTCATTCTAGTGATGAAGGCTTCAAAATCCTCAATGTGGTCCATGGGTTGCTCATGTGGGAGACCATGGAAGGGGTGCTGCCTCAGCATAGCATAATAGATAGTCTTGATCTCAAAGTCATTCCTCTCAAAAGGTGGAGGAACAATTGCTGACCGGTTAGCATAAAACTCATTGGGACGGTTGTAGTCACCAAGAGTCCTCTCAGCAGCAGGTGGCTGCCCATTAGCTCCAGCATTGACCATCTGCCTCTGACCTTGAGGTTGTTCATGTTCAGGGATTACTCGTCCCTCAGCATCAATCCTTTGCCCCTGATCATTGTAGGTGTTGTTCTGTTGGTCTCTCAGAACTCCTTCATTATCTGGTCTAAAAATCAAACGATTGTTCATCATTCTTGTTCTTTGACCCTTTCTGTGTGTTCTCTCAAGTTTAGCAGGCTCCTCAAGTCTGAGGTTCAAAAGTTCTTCGCTCTGGTTGCTTCGGGTATTTCGACTAGGCATACACTGACTTCAAAACACTGTTTCGAGGTCGATGTCGAGCGACACTAAGGAGGGTGTCGGTCGACACTGAATGCGTCTGTGATTACCTACAACAACAAAACAAGCCAAACCGAGAAAAATCAGTAACAAAAGAAATAAAACGACTTAGACTAAACTTTAAAACAAAATCTATTGGCGAACTCAGTTGAGTCCCCGGCAACGGCGCCACAAACTTGATAGGTCAAGAAATATCCCTATTCTACTGCAAGTGCACAGATATGCGAATGGAGTACTTAGGGTATCGTATCCACAAGGACTCACGGTCACACGATAGATTATATGTTGTCAAGTTAAGCTAAATCAATTCAAGAAAGCAGTAGACAAAAGCAAGTAAACATGAAGGTGTTTTCAATAAGAGAAAGGCGTCAAACTTAGGAAGTTCTCGGGAATTATGCAATGCTAGACACTTAACTAACCGGATTCAGATTAAACACAGGTTCAAGAACTAGAAACACAATGCTAAATAATCTAACTCTCGCGGAGATTATTTCTATATCTAGCAACCTAGCGATCCAAATCTCTTTGTGATTCTAGAGTTCTAAACAAGCATTAAGAACAGGTTATATCGGTTCACAATTCTCCTAAACCAAATCTCTTTGTATCTAGTCAAATTCCTCACACTAAGTTTATTCAGATTATAACTCACACTCTCGTGCTATTGTCAATTATCTCAGATCTAAACCCTAGGTGATCAGTCCAGAATTCAGTATTAAGCACAACTTAGGCGATGAACAAACAGATGGTGAATCCTAATAAATCAATTATCAAACATGCATAAAAACCTTATGAGAACTCCTAAATCTAACTAGGTTACTCAGACATATATATTATCAGTTAAACAACACATTATTGAATAGAAAACCAAAGATTGAATAGATAAAAGTAAAGGGGTTCGAAATCCTTCTCTCAAGGTTACAAGTAGCAAGAATCAGCCCCTAACCAAAATATCTCAATCTCCAAAGCAAGAACAAGTAAGAACAAGATGAAAAGATAGCATAATGAGTCTGCTCTCAAAAACCTAATTAAAAACCACTAAACACGTTTTGGTGCTAAATTAGAATTAGGGAAACTTCTGGGCAATTCTGCAATTCTTCAAAACATGTCTTCAACTCGCGTATAACTTCTCTGTTGCTCTCAGTGTCAACCGACATCAAGGTTAGTGTCGGTCGACATCCAGTCGTGGCCGAGACACCAACTTCAGCTCGTTGCACAAATCACCAGAAACGTCCTATAATTCCATCTTTTGCTCCAAACGCAAGCCTACCAGTTGAAGATTCAATAGACTCGAAAAACAAGGTTAAAGACTCAATATATACAACTATATCATGGTTGAAAACCTATAAAAACCATGATATATCACAGCTCTTCGAGTTCAAGACTTAATCAAGAATGGAGAAGCATTTGGTGACCATCACTGCGGCGAAGGAACCGTCAAGATCTAGCACATTGCAGTGGTTAAGGAGTTCGAGGACGTATTCGCGGCCCTAAAGGAATTACCTCCACCTTGGAGTAATCCTTTCACCATTAATTTGGAACCAGAAGTGAAGCCTATCGCAAAGGCTCCTTACCGAATGGCACCGGCGGAACTCAAGAAGCATCTTGAGATTTGATCGGGAAAGGTTTTATTCGACCAAGCTCGTCACCATGGGGAGCTCCAGTTCTTTTCGTAAGGAAGAAGGACGGGAGTATGAGGTTGTGCATCGACTATCGCGACATCAACAACATCACCATCAAGGATAAATATTTGTTTCCTCGAATCGACGAACTTTTGGATCAGCTTAAGGGAGTAAGCTGGTTTTCAAAAATAGATTTGGTATCTGGATATCACCAAATTCCTATCGATGAGGAAGATATCATGAAGACGGAGTTTCGAACCAGATATGGGTAGTTTGAGTTCGTGGTAATGCCTTTTGGGCTTACCAACGCACCAACGGCCTTTATGCGGTTAATGAATGAAGTTTTCCATGGCTATCTCGATAAATTTGTTATCATATTTATCGATGATATTCTGGTTTACTCAAAGACCGAGGAAGTGCACATAAATCATTTGGCGTTAGTTCTCAAGAGATTGCGGAAGCTGAAATTGTTTGCTACATTTAGCAAATGTTCGTTTTGGCAGAGGGAAATTGGATTCTGAGTCATCGCATCTCCGAGCAAGGAATATCAGCCGATCCTGAAAAAGTTAAAGCAATCCAAGAAGTTCAGAGCTTTCTTGGCTTGGCGGGGTATTATCGGAAGTTCGTCCGTTGATTTTCATCAATCGCAAAGCCTTTAACGAAGCTAACGGGGAAAGGAGTTCCCTTTATTTGGAGTAAGGACGCAGAAGACGCTTTTGCTAAGTTAAAGACTTCTTTGACTTTAGCACCAGTTCTGGCATTGCCGAAACCCGGGAAACCCTATACGGTGTATACAGATGCGTCGCGAGTTGGTTAAGGGTGTGTCCTTATGCAAGAAGGTAAAGTGATCGCTTATGCATCTCGTTAGTTAACAAAGAACGAAGAACACTATCGGATGCATGATTTGGAAATGGCAGCGGTTGTATTCGCGTTGCGGATTCGGAGATCCTATCTTTATGGCGAAAGCATAGAAGTATTTACGGACCATCAAAGTCTTAAATACTTGTTCACGCAACCGGATCTTAACCTACGGCAGTGGAGGTGGATGGAATTCATCGCAGATTATGATCTCAAGATCAAGTATCATCCTGGAAAGGCTAATGTAGTTGTGGATGCACTTAGCCGGCGGAAAACCAAGTTGAGCATCAAAAAGGAGCTTGAAACCTTAACCGAAGAACTCAAGTTGGTGAATTTGGCTGAGATTCAAGGGGAAGAAAATGAGCTGCTAGGCTTACAAGCTATAAAGCAAGCAGATTTAGTTCTTCGAATCCGAGAAGAGCAGCACAGAGATGAGGAGATCTCAAAAATCATCGAAGAAGTCAGAAATCTAGATGGACCAAACCAGAGTGGTTATCATCTGGCCAATTATGGTAGATTATTGCTCAGGGGAAGGATCACTGTACCAGAAGGTCAGGGTTTGCAAGAAGAAATTTCGGAAGCAGCGCATCATTATTTGCTTAGCATCCACCCCAGGAGTTCAAAGATGTACAAAGACGTGAGGAGATATTATCATTGGTCGGGAATGAAGAAGTCTGTAGCTCGATGGGTAGCGCAATGCCCGACTTGTCAGCAAATCAAAGTAGAACATCAAGTACCCGGTGGTCTACTTCAGAATCTACTTATTCCTCGGTGGAAATGGGATTCCACATCGATGAATTTTATCACCGGAATGCCGAAAACAAAAGGGAGAGCAAACAACGTAATTTGGATAATTTTTTATCGTCTGACTAAGGTGGCGCATCTAATTCGGATAAAGGATACATATAAGGTGGAAGCTTTGGCTGAGCTATATATCGACCAAATCATTCGCCTTCATGGAGTTCCAGCGGATATCATGTCACACTGGGATTCACGATTTACCTCCAACTTCTGGAGGGCACTATAAGGAGCACTAGGAATGGAGTTGTGTATCAGTACTGCTTACCATCCAGAAACGGACGGCCAAAAGGACTATCCGGACTATTGAGGACATGTTGCGAACGTGTGCACTCGATTGGGCCAGAAATTGGGAAAAGCACTTACCATTAGTGGAGTTCTCGTATAACAATGTCTACCATTCCACTATCAGAATGTCTCCCTATGAAGCCTTTTATGGACGACCATGTAGAACTCCGCTATGTTTGATCGAGATCGGAGAGCGAGAAGTCTTTGGTCCCAAGATCGTTGACGAAACGACATCAAACTGCAAATGATTCAAGCCAACATGAAGAAATCTCAAGACCGGCAGAAGAAATTTGCAGACCAAGCAAGGCAGGAAGTTAAATTTGAAGTCGAAGATTGGATGTATTTGAGGGATATATCGCAATGAAGAGGGGAAAAGTTCAGCAAGGCAGGAAAGGTTTTATTCGACCAAGCTCGTCACCATGGGGAACTCCAGTGCTTTTCGTTAGGAAGAAGGACGGGAGTATGAGGTTGTGCATCGACTATCGCGGCATCAGCAACATCACCATCAAGGATAAATATATGTTGCCTCGAATCGACGAACATTTGGATCAGCTTAAGGGAGTAAGCTGGTTTTCAAAAATAGATTTGGCATCTGGATATCACCAAATTCCTATCGATGAGGAAGATATCATGAAGACGGAGTTTCGAACCAGATATGGGTAGTTTGAGTTCGTGGTAATGCCTTTTGGGCTTACCAACGCACCAACGGCCTTTATGCGGTTAATGAATGAAGTTTTCCATGGCTATCTCGATAAATTTGTTATCATATTTATCGATGATATTCTGGTTTACTCAAAGACCGAGGAAGAACACATAAAGCATTTGGCGTTAGTTCTCAAGAGATTGCGGAAGCTGAAATTGTTTGCTACATTTAGCAAATGTTCGTTTTGGCTGAGGGAAATTGGATTTCTGGGTCATCGCATCTCCGAGCAAGGAGTATCAGCCGATCCCGAAAAAGTTAAAGCAATCCAAGAAGTTCAGAGCTTTCTTGGCTTGGCGGGGTATTATCGGAAGTTCGTCCGTGGATTTTCATCAATCGCAAAGCCTTTAACAAAGCTAACGGGGAAAGGAGTTCCCTTTATTTGGAGTAAGGACGCAGAAGACGCTTTTGCTAAGTTAAAGACTTCTTTGACTTCAGCACCAGTTCAGGCATTGCCGGAACCCGGGAAACCCTATACGGTTTATACAGATGCGTCGCGAGTTGGTTAAGGGTGTGTCCTTATGCAAGAAGGTAAAGTGATCGCTTATGCATCTCGTTAGTTAACAAAGCACGAAGAACACTATCGGATGCATGATTTGGAAATGGCAGCGGTTGTATTCGCGTTGCGGATTCGGAGATCCTGTCTTTATGGCGAAAGCATAGAAGTATTTACGGACCATCAAAGTCTTAAATACTTGTTCACGCAACCGGACCTTAACCTACGACAGTGGAGGTGGATGGAATTCATCGCAGATTATGATCTCAAGATCAAGTATCATCATGGAAAGGCTAATGTAGTTGTGGATGCACTTAGCCGGCGGAAAACCAAGTTGAGCATCAAAAAGGAGCTTGAAACCTTAACCAAAGAACTCAAGTTGGTGAATTTGGCTGAGATGCAAGGGGAAGAAAATGAGCCGCTAGGCTTACAAGCTATAAAGCAAGCAGATTTCGTTCTTCGAATCCGAAAAGAGCAACACAGAGATGAGAAGATCTAAAAAATCATCGAAGAAGTCAGACATCTAGATGGACCAAACCAGAGCGGTTATCATCTGGCCAATGATGGTAGATTATTTCTCAGGGGAAGGATCACTGTACCAGAAGGTCAGGGTTTGCAAGAAGAAATTTTAGAAGCAGTGCATCATTATTTGCTTAGCATCCACCCCAGGAGTTCAAAGATGTACAAAGACGTGAGGAGATATTATCATTGGTCGGGAATGAAGAAGTCTGTAGCTCGATGGGTAGCGCAATGCCCGACTTGTCAGCAAATCAAAGTAGAACATCAAGTACCCGGTGGTCTACTTCAGAATCTACTTATTCCTCAGTGGAAATGGGATTCCACATCGATGGATTTTATCACCGGAATGCCGAAAACAAAAGGGGGAGCAAACAACGTAATTTGGATAATTTTTTATCGTCTGACTAAGGTGGCGCATCTAATTCCGATAAAGGATACATATACGGTGGAAGCTTTGGCTGAGCTATATATCGACCAAATCATTCGCCTTCATGGAGTTCCAGCGGATATCATGTCACACTGGGATCCAAGATTTACCCCCAACTTCTGGAGGGCACTACAAGGAGCACTAGGAACGGAGTAGCGTATCAGTACTGCTTACCATCTAGAAACGGACGGCCAAACCGAAAGGACTATCCGGACCATTGAGGACATGTTGCGAACGTGTGCACTCGATTGGGCCAGAAATTGGGAAAAGCACTTACCATTAGTGGAGTTCTCGTATAACAACGTCTACCATTCCACTATCAGAATGTCTCCCTATGAAGCCTTTTATGGACGACCATGTAGAACTCCGCTTTGTTTGACCGAGATCGGAGAGCGAGAAGTCTTTGGTCCCAAGATCGTTGACGAAACGACATCAAACTGCAAATGATTCAAGCCAACATGGAGAAATCTCAAGACCGGCAGAAGAAATTTGCAGACCAAGCAAGGTAGGAAGTTAAATTTGAAGTCAAAGATTGGGTGTATTTGAGGGTTATATCGCAATGAAGAGGGGAAAAGTTCAGCAAGGCAGGAAAGGTTTTATTCGACCAAGCTCGTCACCATGGGGAGCTCCAGTGCTTTTCGTTAGGAAGAAGGACGGGAGTATGAGGTTGTGCATCGACTATCGCGGCATCAGCAACATCATTATCAAGGATAAATATATATTGCCTCGAATCGACGAAATTTTGGATCAGCTTAAGGGAGTAAGCTGGTTTTCAAAAATAGATTTGGCATCTGGATATCACCAAATTCCTATCGATGAGGAAGATATCATGAAGACGGAGTTTCGAACCAGATATGGGTAGTTTGAGTTCGTGGTAATGCCTTTTGGGCTTACCAACGCACCAACGGCCTTTATGCGGTTAATGAATGAAGTTTTCCATGGCTATCTCGATAAATTTGTTATCATATTTATCGATGATATTCTGGTTTACTCAAAGACCGAGGAAGAACACATAAAGCATTTGGCGTTAGTTCTCAAGAGATTGCGGAAGCTGAAATTGTTTGCTACATTTAGCAAATGTTCGTTTTGGCAGAGGAAAATTGGATTTCTTGATCATCGCATCTCCGAGCAAGGAGTATCAGCCGATCCCGAAAAAAGTTAAAGCAATCCAAGAAGTTCAGCGCTTTCTTGGCTTGGCGGGGTATTATCGGAAGTTCGTCCGTGGATTTTCATCAATCGCAAAGCCTTTAACGAAGCTAACAGGGAAAGGAGTTCCCTTTATTTGGAGTAAGGACGCAGAAGACGCTTTTGCTAAGTTAAAGACATCTTTGACTTCAGCACCAGTTCTGGCATTGCCGGAACCCGGGAAACCCTATACGGTTTATACAGATGCGTTGCGAGTTGGTTAAGGGTGTGTCCTTATGCAAGAAGGTAAAGTAATCGCTTATGCATCTCGTTAGTTAACAAAGCACGAAGAACACTATCAGATGCATGATTTGGAAATGGCAGCGGTTGTATTCGCGTTGCGGATTCGGAGATCCTATCTTTATGGCGAAAGCATAGAAGTATTTACGGACCATCAAAGTCTTAAATACTTGTTCACGCAACCGGATCTTAACCTACGGCAGTGGAGGTGGATGGAATTCATTGCAGATTATGATCTCAAGATCAAGTATCATCCTGTAAAGGCTAATGTAGTTGTGGATGTACTTAGCCGGCGGAAAACCAAGTTGAGCATCAAAAAGGAGCTTGAAGCCTTAACCGAAGAACTCAAGTTGGTGAATTTGGCTGAGATGCAAGGGGAAGAAAATGAGCCGCTAGGCTTACAAGCTATAAAGCAAGCAGATTTAGTTCTTCGAATCCGAGAAGAGCAGCACAGAGATGAGAAGATCTAAAAAATCATCGAAGAAGTCAGAAATCTAGATGGACCAAACCAGAGCGGTTATCATCTGGCCAATGATGGTAGATTATTGCTTAGGGGAAGGATCACTGTACCAGAAGGTCAGGGTTTGCAAGAAGAAATTTTGGAAGCAGCACATCATTATTTGCTTAGCATCCACCCCAGGGGTTCAAAGATGTACAAAGACGTGCGGAGATATTATCATTGGTCGGGAATAAAGAAGTCTGTAGCTCGATGGGTATCGCAATGCCCGACTTGTCAGCAAATCAAAGTAGAACATCAAGTACCCGGTGGTCTACTTCAGAATATACTTATTCCTAAGTGGAAATGGGATTCCATATTCGATGGATTTTATCACTGGAATGCCGAAAACAAAAGGGAGAGCAAACAACATAATTTGGATAATTTTTTATCGTCTGACTAAGGTGGTGCATTTAATTCCGATAAAGGATACATATAAGGTGTAAGCTTTGGCTGAGCTATATATCGACCAAATGATTCGCCTTCATGGAGTTCCAGCAGATATCATGTCACACTAGGATCCACGATTCACCTCCAACTTCTGGAGGGCACTACAAGGAGCACTAGGAACGGAGTTGCGTATCAGTACTGCTTACCATCCAGAAACGGATGGCCAAACCGAAAGGACTATCCGGACAATTGAGGACATGTTGCGAACGTGTGCACTCGATTGGGCTAGAAATTAGGAAAAGCACTTACCATTAGTGGAGTTCTCGTATAACAACGTCTACCATTCCACTATCAGAATGTCTCCCTATGAAGCCTTTAATGGAAGACCATGTAGAACTCCGCTATGTTTGACCGAGATCGGAGAGTCAGAAGTCTTTGGTCCCAAGATCGTTGACGAAACGACATGAAACTGCAAATGATTCAAGCCAACATGAAGAAACCTCAAGACCGGCAGAAGAAATTTGCAGACCAAGCAAGGCAGGAAGTTAACTTTGAAGTCGAAGATTGGGTGTATTTGAGGGGAAAAGTTCAGAAAAGTTGGAAAGTTAGAAGTTCGCTACATCGGACCATACCAAGTAATTGGTAAGGTTGGAGAAGTAGCGTACAAATTGGAACTACCGTCAGACATGTGGATTCACCCAATGTTCCATGTGTCTATGCTACGAAAATTCATTCTCAATCCAAGGGATTTGGAAACGTAGAAAATAGAAGATCTTCAGTCGTACCTTACCTACACTGAAGGACCCATTCGGATCGGAGAGAGGCGCATCCGATAAACTCAAGAATAGAGAGATTCCTCAAATCCAAGTTTTCTGGGAAAACAGAATCGTGTGACCGTCACCTGAGAGGATGAATCAAGGTTTAAATCATCGTATCCGGAGTTTTACATTAATGATCAGTAGAAGGAGTTTTCTAGAACCATAAAGAACTCGAGGACGAATTCTAATAAGGAGGGGAGAATGTAATATCCTGATCTCGGAATGTGATAAACATATTATTATTTAATGTAATGATATTTTTATTGCTAATAAACGAATTAAATTTCTAAGAAATTCATTAGAATTATTTTTAGAAATTGTTGTAAATAATCGATTTACAACCGATTAAATGATCGGGTGAATTGGAAAACCCTCTAAAATCCACCTAAAATTATGAAATTTTAACCAAAACTTTAAAAATTATGTAGGAGCTATGGTTAAAAGAATTTAGAAAGATTTGATCCCTAGTTTAAGTTATAATATTTACACCATTAAGGGATAATTAATGGTTAAAAATTCAAAATAAAATCATAGGGGCTTGGGCTTGGATCAATGTGGTTTGGGCTGAGAAATGAAGTTGTTTTGGACATAATTAAATCCCAATAGTGAGCATGGGCCACGAAATCTTTCAAGGAAGAGATAGATGCGTTGTTTGTAATTTTAGGTTCATTGAATCAAAGTTGTGTTGGCATCCATCCATGAGACTTTTAGAAGGGGGCTACAGGTGTAAGGTGAGTGATGAAATACAGTGTTTTAGCCTGATTTTTGTGTGATTTCGTGGAGGAATATGGAGAGGAGAGGTGTGACAAATGGAGGGTAGATATCACTTCACTTTCACTATGAAAGAAGGCCTCCACACCCCTTATTCTTCACACCAAAACTCATAAGAGTAAAGAAGAGAGAAAGAAGAGAGGAATAAGGGAAGAAGAAGAAGAAGGAGAAGGAGAAGGAGAAGAAGGAGAAGAATCCGGAGGAAGGAGGGGGAAGAAAAGAAGGATGATTCAGAGAGAGAGAGAGAGAGAGAGAGAGAGAGAGAGAGTGAGAGAGAGAGAGAGAGGGAGAGATTAAGAGTTTGGATAGTGACAGAGGAGCGGAGAAATATCTTCCATGCGGAGATTTTCAACGTTCATCCCATGTACCGACCTTCTCTGCCGTTTTAGGCGGATTATAGTAAGGTCCGTTCCGGAGGTTCGTATAGTGAGACTATACCGGGGTCAACCGTGATAAAGTATTGGTGAGTTGAAGTTAATATTTTGACTAATGTGTTATTCAGCAGGTTCCCGATACTAAGTTATGATCCGTTGGGATGATTATGACTAGTATCAGTTTGATTATTATCTATTTATATTATCATGATTATATGCGGTTGCTTGATTATATATGGTTGCTTGATTGTGCGACACAAAGGCTCGCACTGACCCGTCCTTGACCCCGCCATCCTCACTTCCGCAGTACAAAGCTTCACAACCCGTACTACTTATGTGAGTTGTGTCGGTTCGGACTAAACCAATATATCAGGGAAGCATGTTCATTACTGACTAAATAAACGTCTACTAAACGTTTACCGAGTTACAAAACAATTTGCCATTCAAAATAACATCCAAATCAAATAGTAAAATAACGTCAAAGCCGAACCGAGAAACACAAAAACATCGAATCAAAACCCCGCCACAAGCGATCCCGAAACTACACCGAGGACCTCCTGCGTCCGTCGCTACTAAACATGAAAAAACACAAAATAGTCTAATGAGCGATCTAAGATCACCCAACGAGACGGCTCCCCACTAAAGGCTTCTGTTCTATCTATCATCTACACTTCCCGCCCCAAAACACCAAAATAACAATCAACAAAGAAACGGTCGATCACATACTACCACGACGTGATAAACCCACAACATACAAGCACTTTCCAAAAGAAAGAGAAGCGATTAAGGGAATCGAAGCACTGCGGCACATGCTCTCGATTGGACTCGATCTATCTATCGCGCAACACGAAAACACGCACACGCACACACACACACACACAGGCCCTTCACGATCTCAGTAACTTCGATGGGTCTACATAGCTAGCGACAAGGTAACTAACCCAAGACTCCTTCATGTAAACACGAAGTATCACGACCTAGGACACTGCTCTCAGTCCATCGATACACAGTGACTCGGGCTACCCAACGGTAACCTAAGTTTCCATGCAGCTCGGTCTTATGACATGACCCCATATTCTCCGGGCCGCACACCTACCGGCGTCACTCAGTAGGTTAACGACATAATCGGATTCACCACCCGAAGGCACACGATCCCATTAGGTAGCTACCCGAGGATCCAATCGGGTCGGAAGTACCGAAACGTATTCAAAAACCAAGACTTGCAGGACCTAACGCACCCTAGAGTCCTAGTGCATGAATATAAACACCCAGACTCGCTGAGACTCCAGCACCGATCACAATAATCAATAACAGCGACAACAACTACACAATATCCCGCAAGCCTAACACGCACACGCCAACACCTCCACTCTGACTCGGTGTCGTACCGAGTCAGCAACTATGAACTTAACCGGCCCCATGACCGGATTAAGTATCCACAAGGACCGCTCGGCCCAACACCGAAACAGTTTAAACAGGCCTGCACAGAAAGCTCAACCACCATAACACATCATCACAATCAACCACACAAGCAATCCTATTAGGGTTTCTAACATCTTTTAATTCGTTCTTACCCGCTACCTTGGATTAGCGGATTGCTAACCCGTAGATGGCTCATAACTCGTTCTTGTCCGCTACCTTGGATTAGCGGATTGCTAACCCGTAGACGGCTCATAACTCAAAAAACTTCTTAATCAATATTTCCCTAAGTATCTTTTAATCACTCCTCGATCCGTCGGTTTAGAGTTATTAGCTTAATAAACTCCCGACGTCTCATAATTAACTTAGTTCATTCCTTGAATAACCCTTAACCCACTATTAAACCTAATTCCGTTCCGTACGTACTCTATACATTCGTTTAGATTTCACTTCCGTATTTTAATGTCGTCTTAATTCTCGTATATAGATTCGTTCAATATCATTATTTTAACATATATATATGCATAGACGGTCCTAACCATGCAACGTCTATATGAATGCATCAATCAATATCTCTAACAACCTAGCGTCACAAAACGATTTAATCCTTAACCCTAAAGTCCTAGCATGCATCTCTGAACCCTAACCGGTTTATAGTTAATCAATTCGTTTCAATCATCAATCAATCATTCAAGTTTAAGTACGGGTATGTAAATCCCTAATTCTACGGTTTCTCGATCCCCGGTCTATATGCAATAACTATTCTACGGATTGAGCCGACTCACAGTGAATAGGTGCGGAATGACGGATATGACGCGGTATGAATCCTGAGACCCCCGAACTAAACCCCGAACACACCGATATGAATCCCGAACACTCCCAAATCACTGAATGGCCGTTGACCGAGCGTTGACCAGCTCGGTTTCAGGTGTTGACCGGCGCTGACTGGCGGCGTTGAACGGCGCTGACTGGCGGCGTTGACTGGCATTGACCGACTGCCTGTTGACTTTGACCGCACTTGACCTTAGTGATTCCGATCTTATCTTCACTAGAGCTTCTGGACCAATCTCATTGTCTCTCCTCTTTCTCCTCCGGTTCCCCTCTTCTCTCTCTCTCTCTCTCTCCCCTCCAGTTTTCCTCCATCTCTCTCTCTTCTTCTCCGGTTCTCCCTATCTCTCTCTCTTCTTCTCCGGTTCTCCCTATCTCTCTCTTCTTCTTCTTCTTCTCGCGCTTCCTCTTCTATCTCTTCTTCTTCTCCACGCTTCTTCTTCTTCTCTCTTCTTCTTCTTAGTTCATTCCTTGGATAACCCTTAACCCACTATTAAACCTAATTTCGTTCGTACTCTATACGTTCGTTTAGATTTCACTTCCGTATTTTAATGTCGTCTTAATTCCCGTATATAGATTCGTTCAATATCGTTCTTTTAATACATATATATGCATATACGGTCCTAACCATGCAACGTCTATATGAATGCATCAATCAATATCTCTAACAACCTAGCGTCACAAAACGATTTAATCCTTAACCCTAAAGTCCTAGCATGCATCTCTGAACACTAACCGTTTTATAGTTAATCAATTCGTTTCAATCATCAATCAATCATTCAAGTTTAAGTACGGGTATGTAAATCCCTAATTCTACGGTTTCTCGATCCCCGGTCTATATGCAATAACTATTCTACGGATTGAGATGACTCACAGTGAATAGGTGCGGAATGACGGATATGACGCGGTATGAATCCCGAGACCCCCGAACTAAACCCCGAACACACCGATACGAATCCCGAACACTCCCAAATCACTGAATGGCCGTTGACCGAGCGTTGACCGGCTCGGTTTCAGGTGTTGACCGGCTTTGACCGGCATTGACCGACTGCCTGTTGACTTTGACCGCAATTGACCTTAGTGATTCTGATCTTATCTTCACTAGAGCTTCCGGACCAATCTCATTGTCTCTCCTCTTTCTCCTCCGGTTCCCCTCTTCTCTCTCTCTCTCTCTCTCTCTCTCTCTCTCTCTCTCTCTCTCTCTCTCTCTCTCTCTCTCTCTCTCTCTCTCTCTCTCTCTCTCTCTCTCTCTCTCTCTCTCTCTCTCTCTCTCTCTCTCTCTCTCTCTCCCCTCCAGTTTTCCTCCATCTCTCTCTCTTCTTCTCCGGTTCTCCCTATCTCTCTCTCTCTTCTTCTCCGGTTCTCCCCATCTCTCTCTTCTTCTTCTTCTTCTTCTCGCGCTTCCTCTTCTATCTCTTCTTCTTCTCCACGCTTCTTCTTCTCTCTCTTCTTCTCTTAGTTCATTCCTTGAATAACCCTTAACCCACTATTAAACCTAATTCCGTTCCGTACATACTCTATATGTTCGTTTAGATTTCACTTCCGTATTTTAATGTCGTCTTAATTCCCGTATATAGATTCGTTCAATATCGTTCTTTTAATACATATATATGCATATACGGTCCTAACCATGCAACGTCTATATGAATGCATCAATCAATATCTCTAACAACCTAGCGTCACACAACGATTTAATCCTTAAAGTCCTAGCATACATCTCTGAAACCTAACCGGTTTATAGTTAATCAATCCATTTCAATCATTCAAGTTTAAGTACGGGTATGCAAATCCCTAATTCTACGGTTTCTCGATCCCTGATCTATATGCAATAACTATTCTACAGATTGAGCCGACTCACAGTGAATAGGCGCGGAATGACGGATATGACGCGGTATGAATCCTGAGACCCCCGAACTGAACCCCGAACACACCGATACGAATCTCGAACTCTCCCAGATCACTGAATGGCCGTTGACCGAGTGTTGACCGGTTCGGTTTCAGGAGTTGACCGGCGTTGACCGACTGCCTGTTGACTTTGACCGCGCTTGACCTTAGTGATTCTGATCTTATCTTCACTAGAGCTTCCGGACCAATCTCATTGTCTCTCCTCTTTCTCTCTCTCTTTCTCCTCCCGTTCCCCTCTTCTCTCTCTCTCCTCCGGTTTTCCTCCATCTCTCTCTCTTCTTCTCCGGTTCTCCCCATCTCTCTCTCTTCTTCTTCTTCTCGTGCATCCTCTTCTATCTCTTCTTATTCTCTCTCTCCTTCTTCTTTTTCTTCTTCTCATGCTTCTTTTTCTTTCTCACGAGTCTTCTTCTTCTTCTTCTCTCTTTCTCTTCTCTCTTTTTTGTTCTTGTTTTGTTGTGAATAAAAAATGAGGAAGCAAGGGCCTTCTTTTATATTTTAAGAAACTCAGTGGATTGAAGAAACCTGTCTAGACACCTGTCCATCTCTTCTCCTCATCACAGCCACGCCATCATTCCAAGAAGTAGCCAAATGTTTCTCCTCTCCTCATGACACCTTGCACCTTATCCACATTCAATGTATCAACTCATTATTTTCATCAAATAACAATAGGTGGCGCCATATTAGAAATGCCATATGTCACTGAGAAGTGATTTATAACCAATTATATTGATCCAAACATTCTATAGAAGTTCACATTCCCGATTTCTTCCGATGCTTCGGTTTAACCGGTTTTGTATTTAATATTTTAAAAACTTCTTGGCTGCTTTTATAAATCTACCAAGCCTTATTTTCAGATTCTATATGATCTTAGATGAATTCAGAAATTTTAATCACTCCAATTGGATACCCGTAGCTCCCGTTATGAATTTTACAAGTTTTCTCGGTCTTATCGGTTTCCATTCCCGATAGTCCGAAAAACCCGTTTTAGCTCTGTTTCTTCCACATCTGGTCTCGTAAATGTTCTTTATGTTAAAAAAAACAAGAACATTGTACCCGTCTCGGCTTCCGTCTCAACTTTTGGCAAAATTACCATTTTGCCCTTGGACTTTGGAAAAACTACAATTTTGCCCATGTTTATTACATTGTTCCCTACTTACAGGAATTTGGTCTCTTATCTTCTTGTTCCGATCTTTCGGCCTCGCCGTGACAACGATCTCCGAGATTCGCGGGAATCGGTTTAACCGACGAAGACCAGGTCGTTCTTCCTTTACATCCTCTTCTATCGAGCTCGAGCTCGATCGTTTCTTGTTTCGGTGTCATTTGGGCTTTGGTGAAATCATGGTTGATTACGGATCGGGCCCATAATTGTGGGCCCTTGTTTTATCTGTTAATGGGCCGGATTTCCTAGTTGGAAATCCAGTACCAACAATAGTCCATGATATACCATGGATTTTAGGGTTTTAATCACGGTATATGTCTTTGTTATCGAGTCTTTCTATGTGTTTTGGAGTCTTTTCAGGTATTTTACAGGTTTAAGGCACATTTGGAGCTAATTGGACGTTTTGGAAGCATTTGGGTCAATTCTGCACTGTTTAGAGATCTCACGTAGTTCACTGGCTGCGAAATCACCTTGCAACGATCGTTGAAGTCTGTGCAGTGGTCGACGCAAGGTGATTTCAGGGTTATGCGCCCAAAAATCTGCATTTTGGAGAAATTACTGTTTTTGCTCAAAAACTTCCCAGACTTGCAAAAAGGCCCAAAAACGTGTTTACACTTATATATTAGGGTTTTAAGCCATTGTTTAGGCTACGCATTATTTTACATTCAGAGAGAGAGTTAGGGGCTGATCTTGTTCTTGAAAGAGAGAGGATTTTGAACCCCAGTTCTTTATTCTGTTTTATGATATTTGGTTTTCTATTCATGATGTCTTCTGTTTCGATGATCATGTCTGAGTAGTTTACCTGTTAGGTTTAGGGATTCTCACAGGGGATTTCATGGAATTATAGGTTGATAAATCTGTATGGATTCATATTTGTTAGTTCTTCATCTAGGGTTGTTTTTAATGCTTGATCTGAACTGGCCACTTAGATTATTGATATTAGGTTGATTTCCACAACGACAGTTGGTTGATTAACTAGAAAGAACCTAGATGAGCAATTTGACTATTCGCAAAGAAATTTGGTTTAGGAGAATTGTGAACGAAAGAACTTGAGATTAATGCATGTTAGATCTCTAGAACTCGCAACGAAAGTTGGTTTGCTAGGATTGTTAGACATAGATAATATTCGCAACGAAAGTTGGTCTGTTATAATTCTGTGATTCTAGTTCTAGAACAGTTCTTAATTAGATCCCGATTGATTGATTGATTAGCCTATGTTCCTGAATTCCTGAGAACTCCCATGACCTGACGCTTTTCCCTGATTGCTTACAAACCGATTTATTTACTTTTCTGCTGCTTTGATTTACTGCTTTCTCTATTGCTACCTAGCTTAACCTAAAATTCTATAATCTATCGCAAGAGTCTAGAGTCTCTGTGGATTCGATACCCTAAATACTACATTCGCATCACTGTGCACTTGCAGTTAGAATAGGGATAATTCTTGACCTATCAAGTTCTTGGCGCCGTTGCCTGGGACTCTTTTGAGTCTTCGATAGATTTGAACTTAGGGTTTAGACTAGGTTTTTCGTTTTTGTTTTTGGTTACTATTTTTTTTTTCTTTTTCTTGCGTTTCAGGTACGCCTGTAATCGCTCTGCATCGATCGACACGGTCCTGTGTGTCGATCGTCACACCTTTTCGCACTGCATCGATCGACGCTCTTCTTGAATCGATAGACACAGTTTTGCGGAAGCACAAAGAAGAGATCCGTAAGGATGATGTGTCGGAATGATATTTTCAGTTCAGGGATTGACAATTCACAGATAGCTGGGTTGAAGAATAAAGTTGACTATCTACATAGTCTTCTACTTGGAAAGTATGCGCAGGAAGCTATCAACTACGTTGGAGAAAATGGATTCTACGGTCAGGAATATGCTTTTCAGGAACCCTTCCAGCAACAGAGTAACCCCTTCTCGAGGAACTATGGTGTTTCTTCTTACCAAGCACCGCCTACACCCACATATAAGAGCAGATTGGAAACCATGATGGAGCAGTTTCTTGAGGGAGAACAGAAGATCACTGCGTCCTTCAACTCAAAGATAGATGCAATGTATGGAAATATGAACGGGAAGTTTGAATCTTTGAGCACACATGTGAAGGAGCTAGATATCCAGATTCAACAGACAGCTGGAGCAATACAGAGGCAGAATGAAGCTAGGAAGGCTGAACAAAAGCAATACGTTAATGATGTGATCACAGGAGATGAGATTGACTTGCTGGAAGAAGAAGAGAGCATAATCTCGGATTTTCTGGGAGAATTATGTATGTCTGAGACAAGCATCGATCGACACAACTCGTGCATCGATCGACACAGTCCCGATACGTCTGATGAAATTGCTCGAAATCGCCTTGTGTCGATCGACACACAACGTGCATCGATCGACACAGATCGCAGACGGGACCAGAACTCTGCAACAGTCTCAGAACGAGTCTTTGAGCCTCAATTACCACATTCTAAGCCTCCTAAGCTGTCCAAACATGACCTATACGAAGCTAATAGCATGAAAGTGATGGAAAAGCAGCTGATTCAGATTTCAGAGAAGCTTCCAGACCCATGAGTCTTTGTTCTTGACTGTTCCATCTCTAAGGGTAGATTCAAGCATTCTATATGTGATTCAGGATCTGGTGTGAAGCTCATGCCATACTTTGTGGCTAAGAGATTAGGACTTATGGAATTTCAGCCTACTAGGATCTCTCTTATCCTAGCTGATCTATCAAAGAGGTACCCCAAAGGTGTTCTTGAGGATGTACCTATCAGAGTTAGACACTACTTAATTCCAACAGACTTTGTAGTGCTGAAGTACAATGTTGAGCCAGATGATCCTTTGCTACTTGGAAGATCATTTTTAGCTACTGCGAGAGCTGTGATAGATGTGAGACGTGGTCTGATTGATCTCCAACTGGGAGATAAGCCATTGCAGTTCAAGATGGACAGGAAGCAGAGAGCCACCATTGATGGACAGAGCTTCAGTGTGGAAGTGGAACCAGAGATCCATGTTGGAGAAGAGAAGATGGCAGTTCATTCTGAACTTGCTCTAACATCTTCAGTGCCTGCAACTGCTCATAAGCAGAAAGCTCCAGACATCTCATTTTCACCAAAGGTAAGGCATGAACCATCTAAGCTTAAACCTCCTAACCACATTGCTTTGAATGCAGGAAAACGCAGAATCCCACCCAAGCTTCGCTCCCGCCCTGGTTGTACTCCTTCGTTCCTTGGGAAATCTCATGATCCGAATGCTTATACGCCACCTTGGATGAAGAGATATTCGCAGAGACACTCAAAGTCTCTGTTGAATCCTCCATAAGTCTGATATCCTTTGCATAGTCAAGCTAATGACTTTAAAGAAGTGCTGAGTGGGAGGCAACCCACAGTTAGGTTCATTTTTTTTTTCATTTTTCGTTTTGTTTGGTGTTTTTGATTTTTTCTGTTTAAAGTGTGTTCAGAGGCATGAGAAACAGGCAAAATCGCACTGCATCGATCGACACACCTAGTGCATCGGTCGACACAGATGCGATTTCTGGTTAGCCGATTCGATTGCGGTTCAGATACCGATTATCTACATAACCGCGGGCAAAAATTCGCCTTGCATCGATCGACACCACTTGTGCATCGATCGACGCAGGCCGACGACAGGTAAGTATTCTGGAACTTTCGGATTTTTAGATTTGATTTCTTATTCTCACCAAGTTCACGCTTTGATTACACTGGGGACAGTGTAGTTTAAGTGTGGGGGAGGTAGCTACTGACGCACGCTTTTTTTTCTTAGAGTCAGTCCAAATTTGTTTTATTGATTCAAACCGAGTAGGAAACAAGGACTTTTGAGGAGATTACCACACTTGCAGGAACTTAAGTGACCATTGGATGATTTGCAGATGATCTATGACTATTAGAAAACCCCAACACAGACCAGCCTACTGAGGACACCCATATCACTTCAGGTATTCATGGAATCCATTACTTGAATTCACCTTTAACTTGACTTAATTTTCTCTCCTATGGGCTTGGTATACTTTGAGTCGGATTCCTCTATGGTGCTCCTACGATGAAACGAGTTTCTGAAGTTTTCAAACTTCTTCTCCTGATCTTGGTTTTCTGTTTGCTTGAGGGCAAGCAAAAGCTAAGTGTGGAGGAGTTGATATACCATGGATTTTAGGGTTTTAATCATGTTATATGTCTTTGTTATCGAGTCTTTCTATGTGTTTTGGAGTCTTTTCAGGTGTTTTACAGGTTTAAGGCACATTTGGAGCTAATTGGACGTTTTGGAAGCATTTGGGTCAATTCTGCACTGTTTAGAGATCTCACAGAGTTCAATGGCTGCGAAATCACCTTGCAACGATCGTTGCAGTCTGTGCAGTGGTCGACGCAAGGTGATTCCAGGGTTCTGCGCCCAAAAATCTGCATTTTGGAGAAATTACAGTTTTTGCCCAGAAATTTCCCAGACTTGCAAAAAGGCCCAAAACGTGTTTAGACTTATATATTAGGGTTTTAAGCCATTGTTTAGGCTACACACTATTTTATATTCAGAGAGAGTTAGGGTCTGATCTTGTTCTTGAAAGAGAGAGGATTTTGAACCCCAGTTCTTTATTCTGTTTTATGATATTTGGTTTTCTATTCATTATGTCTTTTGTTTCGATGATCATGTCTGAGTAGTTTACCTGTTAGGTTTAGGGATTCTCACAGGGGATTTCATGGAATTATAGGTTGATAAATCTGTAGGGATTCATATTTGTTAGTTCTTCATCTAGGTTTGTTTTTAATGCTTGATCTGAACTGGCCACTTAGATTATTGATATTAGGTTGATTTCCACAACGACAGTTGGTTGATTAACTAGAAAGAACCTAGATGAGCAATTTGACTATTCGCAAAGAAATTTGGTTTTGGAGAATTGTGAACGAAAGAACTTGAGATTAATGCATGTTTAGATCTCTAGAACTCGCAACGAAAGTTGGTTTGCTAGGATTGTTAGACATAGATAATATTCGCAACGAAAGTTGGTCTGTTATAATTCTGTGATTCTAGTTCTAGAACAGTTCTTAATTAGATCCCGATTGATTGATTGATTAGCCTATGTTCCTGATTTCCTGAGAACTCCCTTGACCTGACGCTTTTCCCTGATTGCTTACAAACCGATTTATTTACTTTTCTGCTGCTTTGATTTACTGCTTTCTCTATTGCTACCTAGCTTAACCTAAAATTCTATAATCTATCGCAAGAGTCTAGAGTCTCTGTGGATTCGATACCCAAAATACTACATTCGCATCACTGTGCACTTGCAGTTAGAATAGGGATAATTCTTGACCTATCAGTCCCCCAGCCCATTAACTTGGACGAGTCGAGGTTAATGGGCGGTTGACGTCCTCGGGAAGACGTGCGCGTGCCTCGGGTGTTGAGAAACCTAATGATTTATTTTGCCCAGTCCGTAGATCTAATTTCGATCGAACGGGCGAGATCTAGCGCGTGGATCGAACCGGCCCGCTCGTAGCGCGTTGTGAGCTATATCGTATATTCATTTAGAGGATCTCATCCTCTATCGTCGATCTGGTCGATCGCTAATCGTTTGAGATCTCTGGATTCATACAATTCCTATCGATCTCGATTAATGCGGATGTGACTTAATCATCAACCGTTTACTCATATCCGTCGATCTTAAATCGACGGTCGAGATTTCAAGGAGTTGGAGGATCTTAACTGTTTCGATTTTCCTCGTAATGATTACGAATTTGAAATCG
The DNA here is from genome assembly GCA_030180135.1 of Orychophragmus violaceus. Taxonomy (NCBI): domain Eukaryota; kingdom Viridiplantae; phylum Streptophyta; class Magnoliopsida; order Brassicales; family Brassicaceae; genus Orychophragmus; species Orychophragmus violaceus. The sequence continues at coordinate 25,115,436 of CM058238.1, forward strand.
AACAGTTGAGATCTCGGGATACGGAAGATCCTGCAGATCTCGAGGGGTGAGAAGCACGAGATGGATTTAAAGGGAAGTTACCTTGCACGATTCCCATTACTGCTCTCGATACAAATCGGCAAGGTAACTTCTTTTCTTTTACTTTAGTTGTCGTTTGCGATTTTCTGTTTCTCGCTCTAGGTTTATAGTCTCAAAGCTTTCGCTCTCTAGGACTCCACTTACTAAGCGAACCACCTATACTGGTGAAACCAGTAGAAGGGGAACCCCTCTACCTCTACCTAGCCGTTTCCACGGCAGCAGTAAGTGGAGTCCTGGTTCGCGAAGAACAGAACGAACAATGGCCGGTGTATTACATCAGTAAGACCTTAATCGACGCTGAAACCAGATACCCCGCCATGGAAAAACTCGCCTTAGCGCTAGTGACATCAGCTAGGAAACTCCGAGCATACTTTCAATCGCACTCGATCATAGTGATGACCTCTCAGCCACTGAGAACCATCCTTCACAGTCCAAGTCAGTCAAGTCGACTGGTCAAATGGGCTATCGAACTTAGCGAGTATGACATAGAATATAAAGCCCGGACGTGCCTAAAAGCGCAAGTACTGGAAGATTTCATAATCGAGCTCCCTCCGACCGTCGAACTTGACCCGACCTCCGCCAAGAAAAGGAAACTCTACGTGGATGGAGCTTCCTCGAGGCAAGGATCCGGAGTCGGGGTGAAACTGGTCTCCCCAACGGGCGAAGTACTAGAACAGTCGTTCAGACTGGGCTTCGCGCATCAAATAACGAAGCAGAATACAAAGCGTTAATAGCCGGGCTCAGACTAGCGATAGCGATAGGAGCTCGGGAAGTAGATGCCTTCAGCGATTTCCAATTAGTCAAGAGCCAATATCATGGCGACTACGAGGCCAAAGACAAACGAATGGAAGCATACCTACGGGTAGTCCACGCGCTCGCCGAACAGATCAAATTCTTTGAGATCTAACGCGGATCCCGCGAGGGGAAAACACCGCAGCCGATGCCCTAGCCGCATTAGCATCGACATCAGATCCCAACCTCAAAAGGATCATACCAGTCGAAGGGATCAAGAAACCAAGCATCGACATAGCCCTTAAAGCTCTGTCCTTGAAAGAAGACGAGCCTACCATAAAGGACTATGTCGAGCACAAGGAATGTCCCAAGGACATCAGTCGCGATATCATCGAGATTGATGATGATCTCGATCCAAGAAACGCCGTGTACGTCGCGAACGTCCCCGACGGACCAATCCAAGCCGCATCCGCTAGTCAAGGACCCGAGCCTGACAATGACGAAGATTGGAGAACTCCGATCATTCGATACATTACAAATGGCGAAGTTCCTGACGACAAATGGGAGGCACAGAAACTCAAGACACAAAGTGCAAGGTACTGTGTCACACAAGGAGAGCTCTTTAAAAGGAGTCTCTCCGGACCTTACCTCAAATACCTCAACAAAAAGCAAGCCCTAGCCGTGATCACACAGGCCCACGATGGGTCCTGCGGAAGCCATTCCGGAGGACGAGCCTTGGCCGTACGAATCAAAAGGCTAGGCTACTTTTGGCCAACAATGGCCACCGAATGCGAGTCCTTCTCCAACAAATGCGACAAATGTCAAAAGCATGCCCCGATTATCCACCAGGCATCGGAGAAACTATCCTCTATCTCATCGCCATACCCATTCATGCGATGGGGAATGGACATCGTGGGACCCTTAGTCGCGTCCGGCAGAAAGAAAGCCACGCACCTATTGGTAATGACGGACTACTTCACCAAATGGATTGAAGCAGAGTCGTACCAAAAAGTCAAAGACGTTCATGTTAAGGAGTTCGTCTGGCGAAACATCGTTTGCCGACACGGACTACCCCACAAGATCGTCACCGATAACGGTTCCCAGTTCATATCAAACGCATTCAAGGAGTTCTGCAGAACGTGGAACATAAAGCTGACTTACTCAACGCCACGCTATCCCCAGGGGAATGGGCTGGCGGAAGCGGCTAACAAGGCAATCATGAACAGCCTCAAGAAAAGACTCAATGAGTGCAAAACGGGCTGGAGCGACGAGCTCCCAGCCGTACTCTGGGCCTACCGGACTACCCCCCCCCCCACAAATCCACCGGCGAGACTCCCTTCTCGCTGGCTTACGGGATCGAGGCGGTAGTACCAGCCGAAATCCTCGTGTCAAGCATCTGCAAAGAAGAATGCCCACGACAAGAGGAACTCAATAACAAGATGATAACTGACGAGCTCGATCTCGTCGACGAAAGGAGGAACCTCGCACTAGCTCGAATCCAGAACTACCAATAAGCCGCAGCTCGTTACTACGATTCCAAGATCAAAACTCGAAGGTTTCAAGTAGGAGAGCTCGTCTTACGGAAAGTGTTCGACCATAAAAAGGAAGAACACGCTGGAAAGTTAGGAGCAAAGTGGGGAGGTCCTTACCAGGTCACCGACGTTGTAAAGGATGGGGTCTACCGACTCAAGTCGGTGGAAACCCAAAAACCTGAACTACGACCTTGGAACATCATCAACCTCAAAAAGTACTTCCACTAAGAGTACGACAACATAATCGAACTACGAAATGGCTTGATCCCCTTAAAAGGGTACGTAGGCAGCTCGACTTCGAGCGCAGCCACCCCCCAAACACAAGGCTCTTACCGAGCTCAACAACTTCAAACGAAGTCTTACTAGCTTATCTTTGTGAAATCAACATAAGTCCCCCGATCAATGTCTCTTTCTGTCTTAAAAGTCAGAGTCATCGCGAAATACTTCGCCATTACAAAGCGATATGAAATTATCTCTTCAAAAATTAAAGCGATATGAAATTATCTCTTCAAAAATTAAAGCGATATGAAATTATCTCTTCAAAAACTAAAGCGATATGAAATTATCTCTCAAAGCGATATGAAATTATCTCTTCAAAAACTAAAGTGATATGAAATTATCTCTTCAGAAACAAACGGGCTGAAATGATCGTCCCCAAAATAAGCGACCTAAAACAGTCCATCCAAACCGAACGAGCTGAAATGATCGTCCCCAAAATAAGCGACCTAAAACGGTCCTTCCAAACCGAACGACCTAAAATGATCGTCCCAAAACAAGCGATCTAAAATGGTCCTCCCAAATCGAACGAACTGAAATGATCGTCCCAAAGAAAGAGATCCAGAACGATCCTTCCAAAACCTTATACGGATTAAAAGAATTGGGGGGCTATTCCCCCTACAAGTAAAAAGCAACGAGGTCGAAACAGTTATTCAAGCAAACGACCCCTGCACACACTCCAAATCAGACATTTGTAAGTCTACTTCGATTCGTTCCTATATACTTAACATTTCTTTTTCGAAATTCAGCGATGAGCTCGAATTTTACATTACGAAAGAATCGTACAACGAACTATTCTTGGCAAAGAGCTCGAGCTCAAACGCAATTGACTTAAAAGTTCGCAAGGAACTCCCTAAGGCAATTCGAGACAAGTTACCTGCTCGATCTCTATGGAGAGGATCGAGCTACCGTAGCAACCGTTTCTATACTAAAGCGTTAAACAGTAAAATCTAAGCTAAGGCATGCAAGATTTGAAGGCAACGCATGAACAAAATGAGGACTTAGCGTCCTCAATATCACAAAAGCCCACTAAGGGCAACATCAAAGACACAAAAAAGGGGGCCCCCTGTTGGTACTGGATTTTCCTCTAGGAAATCCTGCCCATTAACAGACAAGACAAAGGCCCGTAATTACGAGCCCATTCCAGAATCAAAGATAGACGGGAGAGTAAACTCTCTTGTTGGGCCCAGACGATGCCAAAGCCGGAGACGATCGAGCTCGAGCTCGGCTGAGGATGACGTGGAGATAGAGCAACTCGGTCTTCGTCAGTTCAACTGATCCGCACGAATCTCGGAGATCGTTACAACGACGAGGCCGAAATATCAGGACGAAGAGATCAGAGTCGAGACTATTTAAAGGAAGAAGTGGCAGCTCATTAAAGACAATTCCAACCTAGGCTAAGAACACTTCGACTAGATAGCTCGATTCTATACTTTGTACTCTCTTTTCGACTGTGTTTGTTCTATCTCGACGATCAATCTCAATAAAGTCTTTGATTCATAGGAAACTATACCATTTCTATATCCAAAAGTCCAAATCCACGAATACAAGTTCTTAGTGTGAATCCCGGATCTCACATTTGGCGCCGACTGTGGGGACATTCTATAGCCTTTCCTATCTTAAGAATCAGATCCTAGATCCGATAGATCGAGATGAATCCCGACCAAACTGGCTCTCCCAGCGCCACACCACCAGTTGACCACCCTCAAACGGTCGACAACGTTCCTCAGAACACTACCGGGGTAAGAAACATGGGTCAGACCGACGGCGTGTTGACGAGCTCTGCCTCAGTCACCACGACCTCGGCACCAGCCGGCTCCGCCGCTCAAACAATCGCGACAAGCCAGACTCCGACAAATGTTTTGTCAGGAACTAATGATCCGAGCAGAAACTGGGTGTGGATGAGAAATGACTCAATACCCACCCTAGGAGGAGGATCTGGAGTAACCAGACCTAATTCGCCACTACCTTCTGCTCCACAGAGACAAAGACCAAGCGATCTTGCCGAGATCCGTTCGATGTTAAGCCTGTTGGTAGAACGAACGAGAAACAACGAGGCAAGCGCAAGGGCCCAAGAGGTCGCAAACCGTTCTCTGGCAGCGCAGCTCGAAGAACAAGAGCGGCGCCTGAACGCCCGTCTTGAAGAGCTCGCCAGTTAAAGCCAAGGGGGCAGACCAACGCGAACTCCCATAAGTCCTCCACCGTGTACCCGCTTGGACTTTTCCCAGGTAGTAACTCCTCCGGGAACATCGGGGAATTTCGGTAATATGTCAAATAGCGGCCTTCGCCCTACAATGACCCCTATCACGATACCGACCCCATTTGGTTCGAGTTCAATGATCACAGACCTGACCGGATCAAGAAACCGACCATTACCCGGGCCACCACCTTTCCCGAGTAACTCTAACATCCGACCGAGACAACTAGGAGGTTCCGCCTTCGCCTCGAGCTCGGGAATCCTCAACGGATCGAACTCAGTTCAGTTCCGAACGCCCCAGAACGATCAGACGAGGTCGATCCCAACGATCGATCTCCTCGACCCCATTTTTCCGGAACAGACGTCAGGTTAGGCACAAGTCCAGTTCGCACCCGCAGAGGGCGATGAACGCGATATGCTTAGACAATACATTGAACAGGCTAAAGCCCAGTTTAACAGTCTGAGCTCGAAAGTTCACATGGCGACGAGCGCGGCTCCTGACATCGATCGAATGATCGAAGAAACACAACAAACGCCGTTCACAGATCGGATTGCGTTTGCAAGAATCTGAGAGATCAAGAAAACTAAGTTTCCAGAATTCTCTGGGAAATCAGACCCGAAAGCCCACATCAGGGCATTCCGACTAGCGATGGCAAGGGTGTACCTTACCGATGAGGAGAGGGAGCCAGCCTTCTGCAGGCTCTTCGCGGAAAACCTAACAGGTTCTGCCCTAGAATGGTTTGCCGGACTGGAAGAAAGGTCCATTGACAACTTCACCCAGTTCATGACGGCTTTCCTCAAACAATACTCCGTTTTCATCGAGGAAAAGACTACCGAGGCAGCCTTATTTGGCGTCTCTCAAAAACCCGACGAAACACTTCGCTCGTACATCGACCGATTTAAGGAAATAAAATCCAAAATCGCGAACCCACGAGATGAGGTAGCTATAGAAGCGTTAAGACGGGGACTATGGTTCTCAACCAGATTCCGCGAGGAAATAACAGTCCGCGAACCTCAAACGCTCGATGACGCCCTCCATCGCGCATCGGCCTTTGCTCGCCTCGAGGACGAAACCACGGCCCTCAGGGAAAAGCACCGAAAAGGAAAGAACCCGTCGAGTTCGCAGAATTCGAACTCGAAAAAGGATTCCCGTAAGTCAGGGAACGTCAACGCGGTCGAGAGCCCAAAGAGCTCGAAGAAATTCGAGTTCGACAAGGAAAAATTCTGTGATTTCCACAATAAGAGAGGGCACTCGACCGAGGATTGTTATACTCGAGCTAAAGCAGAGGCTCAAAAACAAGAGTCCGAAAGCAAAAAAGACTCCGAGGTCGAGGAGGAAACTCTGTCCGACAAAAAAGAAAACAAACAGACCAAGGAGTCGAACTCTAAAAAGCACTCTCAAAACAAACGGGAACGGTCAAAGGAGCCGGAATCTCCCGAAACACTCCCTCAAGGGTCGCGAAAGCGAGTTGAGTTCATCCTCGGCGAGCTTAACCTGAGCGGTACTCCGGGAGGTTCGGCACTATCCCCGCCTCCGGCTCCTGTCAAAAGTTTACGCTCAAGAATCAATCTCCCTCGTCTCTGCGGGGGGGGGGGGGGGGGGGGGGGTGTACGGGCTATACCCCCTAAATGAATCGACTTCATCTTCGGTGGCTCCAAGCTTTGCCGCGACTCGGTCAATTCGATCAAAGCTCTTCAAAGAAGAGTCGAGACCGACAGAGGGGGAAAACCCCAATGTTGGGTCCAGACCACGAGATCATTTTCCACGAGAGCGAGACAAGTAATCTCGACAAACCACACGACGACGCTCTCCTCGATTGTCTAGTAGTGGGAGATGTCGAACTCTCAAGGATAATGATTGACACAGGAAGTTCGGTAGATGTCCTCTTTTACGACGCATTCAAAAAGATGGACTTTAACGACTCCGAGATTGTGGAAGAAAAGACACCACTAGTAGGTTTTGCTGGCGAAACGACATACTCGATGGGCTCCGTCTTCGCCCCAGTAATTGCTGGAGGAGTTCGGAGAATGACAGAGTTAGTCATAGTAGATCGGCCAGCTCCCTATAACGCAATCCTAGGTCGACCATGGATATACGACATGAAAGCGGTACCATCGACCTACCACCAATGCGTAAAGTTCCCGACACCCAAAGGGATCAAAACCATTCACGGAAGTCAAAAGATTTCCCGCCATTGCTACATGAACGGATTCAAACAGATCGAGAAATCCCCTGCGTAGCAATTACATAAAGAGGACGAGCTCGCCACCATGCAGACCAAAAGGTCGAACGACCCCAGTCAAATAGGACCCCCAAAGGACCTCACGACTCAGGTCTGCATAGACGAGGCTCATCCCGAAAGACTCGTTGGCATCGGAATCGACCTATCAGAGCCAGTTAAGAACGAACTGGTCTCTTTTCTGAAAAAGAATGTCGACTCCTTCGCCTGGTCTTCAGCAGACATGAAAGGGATAAACATCGACGTAGCCAGCCACGAGCTGAATGTCGACCCAACCTACAAAACGGTAAGACAGAAACGTCGAAAACTAGGCCCTGAACGGGCCAAAGCCGTCAATGACGAGGTTGATCGGTTATTAAAAATCGGATCGATCAGGGAGGTCAAGTACCCCGACTGGCTCGCGAACCCCGTGGTGGTTAAGAAAAAGAACGGAAAGTGGAGGGTCTGGGTAGACTTCACGGATCTCAATAAAGCATGTCCAAAGGACAGCTTCCCACTCCCGCACATCGACCGACTGGTCGAGGCCACCGCTGGACATTGATATATCATGGTTTTTACCCATTTTAGACCATGATATAGATGTGTTTTAGTGTCTTTTGTCTTTGTTTAGAGTCTTTTACAGGTTAAATCAGGATTGGAGCTAATTGGAGATATTTGGAGCATTTTGGGACTTTTGGGACGTTTTGGCCGAGAGCTTAACTCATTGTTCGTATAATTGATCATGCGTCGATCGTTGCACTCAAAGCATCGATCGATGCAGTCGCGAGATGGGCCGTACACGTCGGGTTGACAAGTATTGAAGATTTACAAAGAAGCCCAAAGATAGTTCCAGTATTTACACAGAAGCCCCATCCGAGATTATGCCTATATAATAGAGTTTTTAGAGATTTTATTAGAAGTTTTTGACATACGCTTTATAGTTGGCTTTCATAATTATGAGCAGAGGATTTTTAGAGCTTTTGGGGCTGATCTGAACCTGATTCATCATCTGTATTTGGAGAAGATTTCGAACCCCTTTTACTCTTATTCTTTTATGCAATTTACTTATCATATGATCATGATTTCATTATCTATGTCTGAGTAGATTCCTAGTTAGGCTTAGGGTTTCTCACATAGGATTTTATGACTTGCTAGACTTGTTCAATTTCAGTTAAGGATTCAAACTATATCTGTTCTTCAATTTAATTGTGCTTAAAGCTAGTTCTAACCTGATCAATTAGAATCTAGATCTTAGGTTGCTAAATACGTCACGGAAGTGGGGTTTAGGAATCTGAACTAATTAAATTGGGCAATTAAACTTTGCGCAAACGGAAGTTTGGTTTAGGATAATTGTGAACATATCAAACTTGGACTTATTGCTAGTTTAATCTGTTAGTTCTCGCAAACGGAAGTTTGGTTTGCTGCACTTAGACTTAGAGAATTATCGCAAAGGAATTTGGTTAATTCTATATATGTGTTTTGAGTTCTAGAACTGTGCTTAATTAGATCCTTGCTGAATGAACTGTCTGCTAGTCTGATTTCCTGAGAATACCCTAGGTTTGACGCTTTTAATTACTTGCTTTCACAACCAATAATCTCTGCTACTGATTTACTTTCTCGCACTACTTTCAATACAATCACATTGCTTATTTCTAGTATTCATTCCCTACAGTTTGATTCTCTTGAGACCAAGTGTCCCTGTGGATTCGATAACCCTATATACTACTTTGACATTGCTGTTCACTTGCAGTTTAGTATAGGGATTAATTCTTGACCTATCAAGTTTTTGGCGCCGTTGCCGGGGACTCTTAGAGTCTTCGATAGGACCGAACTTAGGGTTTTACTAGAAATTTTTCGTTTTTCGTTTTTGTTTTTCGTTTTTTTTATTTTGTTTTATTTTTGCTGACTTTTCTCTGTTTCTCTCTGTCGCAGGTACGAATTTCGCCTTGCGTCGATCGTTGCACCCTTTGCATCGATCGTCACTGAGCGATTTGAGATTGAATCGATCGTTGCACTGATAGCATCGATCGTTGCTGGACGATTACAGACAGTTTATGCCAACGCAGAACACTCGAAGTAATCCGAACTCGAGCTTAGTTAATCTCAACCTAGAAGAACTTGGACGTCTAGAGAGGACTATCAGAAGAGAAAAGAGAGAGAGAATGGTTCGAGAACGTCTGATCTTGATACCAGATGCTGAAGGTACCCTGAGGGACCAAGATAACAACCCGTACAATGCTGCTGGGCATCGGGTTGATGCTGAAGGGAATGTCATCCCTGACCCCCCTGAACCTGAGCAACAACCGCAAGATCGAGCTCAAGGTAGAGAGATGGTAGTTCATGAGAGGACACTAGCTGATTACAATAGACCTGATGAGTTTCATGCAAACCGAGCAGCTATAGTGCTTCCTGCCTTCGAGAGGAATGATTTTGAGGTAAAAACTATCTACTACCAACTGATGAGGCAGATTGCTTTTCATGGTCTTCAATCAGAGCAGCCTATGGATCACATTGACAAGTTTGAGGACATAGTCACTGGCATGAAGTATGAAGGAGTATGCCCGGACTATCTGTTCCTTAAGCTGTTTCCGCACAGTCTTGCTGGAGACGCTAGTGCATGGCTGAGACAACTGGCACCTGGTCAGTATACTACTTGGGCAGCCTTAAAGAGTGAGTTCCTGCGCCACTTCTACGATGCTGCGCGCTCAGATCAGTCCAGACAGGACATACTCACTTTTTCCCAAGGAGCTGTGGAGCCTTTGACAACTGCATGGATGAGATTTAAGCAGTATCAGCGTGATTGTCCACACCATGGATTCACAGAAGTACAGTTGATTGGTATTTTCTTCAGAGGAATAGATCTTCCTTATCAGACTGCTCTGGATAATTCCAGTGATGCCAATTTCAGCACCAGAACTCCTACACAAGCTAAACGGTTGATAGAGAACCTGATTGGCAGCAATAGTTGCAAAACAATGGATGAAAGGAGGAAGAAATCTGGTGGAACCGTAGAGAATTCTGATATAGCTAACATAAGATCCAGATTGGACACAGTTTACAATCTTCTGACAAGTAAAAAAGCTGTCCACTTTGCCCAAGATGTAGAGGTGATTCAGACTGAGGAGGACACTCAGGAAGAAGATGTGAATTTCATAGGAGGTTCCAGTTTCCAAGGTAATAGATTTAGTAATCAACAGGGGAACAGATTCTCAAATGGAGGACAGAATGGTGGTTTTCAGAAGACCTATGGACAAGGTACTCAGAGAACCTATGGATCTACATCCTATCAGACTCCTCCTGCACCTACAGCCCATGAGAGCAAAATGGAGGCTATGATGGAGCAACTGATGGAAAGTCAAACCAAGCTTTCTGTAGACAACAACAAGAAGCTGGACGCTGTCTATCAGGACCTCAATGGGAAGTTTGAGACATTGAGCACTCACATGAAGCAGTTGGACACTCAGGTGAATCAGATGTCCAGCTCACTGAAAGGAAAAGGAGTTGCAGACACTCATATTAAGGCCTGTTCTGTACTGATTAATGATGGATCTTATCTGGGGGAGAAATTTGAGCTAAGTACAGCTGAGTTGGTGACTGAGGAAGAATTTTCGGATTTCTGTGAAAAACTCTCGGGTGGAAGTTGTGATGATCGCGATGCAACGATCGATACACATCTGGCATCGATCGATGCAGGTCGTGAACAAGCAGAGAATCCGTGGGATGAAAATGAGATTGATGCAGAACTAGCCCGCCTATTCCCTGATACATCTGAAATCACTCCAGAGGATGTTTATGCACGAGCTATTTGGCACTGTCCCAAGGTGTCTGAAGTGATTAAACAAGAGATTGAAGAGCTGAAAAGGCTAGAAAAGAGTGGTGAAGACTTGGAAGAAATTCCATCATCTGATGATCCACCTTATCATCCATGTGTTCAGAAATATTTGAACAAGATGTTGCCATTAGATGAAGAGCTGAGAGAATGGGTGATAGTAGTTCCTCAGCATATTAGTGATGTTCTGTTAACTAAGGTCCCAAAGAAACTGCCTGATCCTGGAGTCTTTGTACTTGATTGTTCTATCTTTGAAGATAGTTTTAGGCGTTCTCTGTGTGACTTAGGAGCTGCTGGGAGCATAATGCCTTACTCTGTGGCAGAGAAGCTGGGTATGTTGGATTTTGCTCCTACTAGGACACGTCTTATCCTAGCTGATCAGTCCATGCGAGTTCCTGAAGGGCTCCTTATTGATATTCCGGTAAGAGTTGGAAACTACTTAGTTCCAACGGACTTCCTTGTGCTGAAATATGCCTGTGATCCGGATGAAGCTTTATTGCTTGGGAGACCATTCTTGGCTACAGCAGGAGCTGTGATTGATGTTAGACAGAGTCTAATAGACCTCCACCTGGGAGATGAGACACTGCGATATGAGATGGAGAAGCTGCGGAAGCCACTGATAGATGGACAGACTTTCAAGATCTTGGAAGCAGATGATGAGCAGCTGAATGAGACTGTGGTAATAGATCCTGGAGCGCATTTTACTCCATCTTTTCTTGGACTGAAGCATTCTGCAACAGCCTATTCTCCACCATGGATGAGGAGACTTGAACAGAGACAGAAAAAGTCTCTGTCAGGATCTTCCGGAGCCTGAAAGATCTTGCGCGTCCGGTCAAGCTATTGACCTTAAACAAGCGCTGGGTGGGAGGCAACCCACCATTAGGTATTAGTGTTTTTCTTTTTAATTTTTGGTGTTTTTGTTAGGATTTTACGTTTGTTTTTGTTTCTGGTGCAGTCATGTTTGCAGGTCTCGGATTAAATCGCAGTGCAGCGATCGATGCATTTCTGCATCGATCGTCACAACACGAAAGGAATCGCATTGCAGCGATCGTTGCGGTCCTGAGCAACGATCGACCATACACGAAAGTCGCCAAGTAACGGTCGATGCGTCTAATGCACCGATCGATGCTGTGCGACAGAGGTAACCCGACAAACATAAACTCACCTTTTCAATTTTTTTTTTTTTTTTTTTTTTTTAATTTTCTTTTTACCGATCCTTCGCTGGACACTACTGGGGACAGTGTGTCTTAAGTGTGGGGGAGGTGCTACTGACGTTTATCTTTCTGTTTTCTTAAGAGTCAGTCCGTTTTTCAAAATTTTTTGTTTTATTGAGTCAAAATCGTTTAAGTAAGAAACTATGATTTTCTGAGGAGATTTACAAGACTTGTAGTAACTTAAGTAACCATTGGGATGAAGTTGCAGGATCTATCTCTGACTATTAGAAAACCCCATCACAGATCAACCTACTGGGAACACCCATATCACTTCAGGTACCAGAGGATCCTTTACTGACTTCACCCCTAATACTGACTTAGATTTTCTCACCTAAGGGCTTGGTATACTTTATGTCGGATTCCCTGTTAGTTCTGACACAGCCTGTAAACCTGTCCTATTTAGTCCCCTTCTCCCCTTCTATAAAGTAAAAAAAAAAAAAAAAAGATAATAAACTGAGGATGAGTTAGTAACTCCGAAGTGGTCATGGGAATGGTAGCAAACACTATTTTCTCTCATGTGATCCATGGAATGTGTCCAAAGTACACCCCATAACGGGAAGAACACTGATAAAAAAAATAAAATGATACCCAATGTGGGAAAAATCAGTTGTTAAAGAAGGGAAAGAGAAGAAAGGGACTAGAGAAAGATAGTATGGTGGTCTAGAGCTGATTAGGTAAGAATCCATGTGCCTTTAGATCGATACTCCTTAGGTGAGACCGCACTTAAATACTTGCAGAAGTCAGTAGGGAGAATTTGAATGCTTGAATGTGATTGTGGAGTTTACCTAGGACAGTTGCTAAGTGTGGGGGAAGTACATGTTGGTCTTGATATCCTGTGATTGATTCTTTCAGTGGTCTACTAAGGGGAATCTGAGTATTGTAGCTTCTAAGATGAAATGAGTTTCTGAAGAGTTTTCAAACCTCTTCACCATGTTTTAGTTCTATGTTTTGCTTGAGGGCAAGCAAAAGCTAAGTGTGGGGGAGTTGATATATCATGGTTTTTACCCATTTTAGACCATGATATAGATGTGTTTTAGTGTCTTTTGTCTTTGTTTAGAGTCTTTTACAGGTTAAATCAGGATTGGAGCTAATTGGAGATATTTGGAGCATTTTGGGACTTTTGGGACGTTTTGGCCGAGAGCTTAACTCACTGTTCGTATAATTGATCATGCGTCGATCGTTGCACTCAAAGCATCGATCGATGCAGTCGCGAGATGGGCCGTACACGTCGGTTTGACAAGTATTGAAGATTTACAAAGAAGCCCAAAGATAGTTCCAGTATTTACACAGAAGCCCCATCCGAGATTATGCCTATATAATAGAGTTTTTAGAGATTTTATTAGAAGTTTTTGACATACGCTTTATAGTTGGCTTTCATAATTATGAGCAGAGGATTTTTAGAGCTTTTGGGGCTGATCTGAACCTGATTCATCATCTGTATTTGGAGAAGATTTCGAACCCCTTTTACTCTTATTCTTTTATGCAATTTACTTATCATATGATCATGATTTCATTATCTATGTCTGAGTAGATTCCTAGTTAGGCTTAGGGTTTCTCACATAGGATTTTATGACTTGCTAGACTTGTTCAATTTCAGTTAAGGATTCAAACTATATCTGTTCTTCAATTTAATTGTGCTTAAAGCTAGTTCTAACCTGATCAATTAGAATCTAGATCTTAGGTTGCTAAATACGTCACGGAAGTGGGGTTTAGGAATCTGAACTAATTAAATTGGGCAATTAAACTTTGCGCAAACGGAAGTTTGGTTTAGGATAATTGTGAACATATCAAACTTGGACTTATTGCTAGTTTAATCTGTTAGTTCTCGCAAACGGAAGTTTGGTTTGCTGCACTTAGACTTAGAGAATTATCGCAAAGGAATTTGGTTAATTCTATATCTGTGTTTTGAGTTCTAGAACTGTGCTTAATTAGATCCTTGCTGAATGAACTGTCTGCTAGTCTGATTTCCTGAGAATACCCTAGGTTTGACGCTTTTAATTACTTGCTTTCACAACCAATAATCTCTGCTACTGATTTACTTTCTCGCACTACTTTCAATACAATCACATTGCTTATTTCTAGTATTCATTCCCTACAGTTTGATTCTCTTGAGACCAAGTGTCCATGTGGATTCGATAACCCTATATACTACTTTGACATTGCTGTTCACTTGCAGTTTAGTATAGGGATTAATTCTTGACCTATCAGACATCAGCTGCTATCCTTTATGGACGCGTTCTCGGGGTACAATCAAATATTGATGAACCCTGAAGACCAAGAAAAGACTTCGTTCATAACGGATCGAGGCACGTACTGCTACAAATTCATGCCCTTTGGACTGAAAAACGCAGGAGCAACTTACCAGCGCCTCGTCAACAAGATGTTTTCAGGACTCCTAGGTAAAACCATGGAAGTCTACATCGATGATATGCTGGTGAAATCTTCCAGGTACGAGGATCACATCCCCCAACTAAAAGAATGCTTTACCATTCTTAATAAGTATGGGATGAAACTCAACCCAGCCAAATGTACCTTCGGGGTCCCTTCAGGAGAGTTCCTCGGTTACTTAGTAACTGAAAGAGGGATCGAAGCGAACCCCAAACAGATCACAACGTTCATAGAGATGAAATCTCCCAGAACAACGCGAGAAGTCCAGCGCCTAACCGGCAAAATAGCTGCTCTGAATCGCTTCATCTCAAGGTCGACTGATAAATGTCTACCCTTCTATCACTTGCTCAAAGCAAACAAAAAGTTCCTTTGGGACGAAAAGTGTGAAGAGGCATTCACTCAGCTCAAAGCTTACTTAAGCGAACCACCCATACTGGCGAAACCAGTAGAAGGAGAACCCCTTTACCTCTACCTAGCTGTCTTGACGGCAGCAGTAAGTGGAGTCCTGGTTCGTGAAGAACAAAACGAGCAATGGCCGGTGTATTACATCAGTAAGACCTTGATCGATGCTGAAACCAGATACCCCGCCATGGAAAAGCTCGCCTTAGCGCTAGTAACATCGGCTCGGAAACTCCGACAGTATTTTCAATCGCACTCGATAATAGTGATGACCTCTCAGCCACTGAGAACCATCCTTCACAGTCCAAGCCAATCAGGTCGATTGGTCAAATGGGCTATCGAACTTAGCGAGTACGACATTGAATACAAAGCTCGAACATGCCTAAAAGCACAAGTACTGGCAGATTTCATAATCGAGCTCCCTCCGACTATAGAACTCGACCCGACTTCGGCCCAAAGATGGAAACTCTACGTCGATGGAGCTTCCTCAAGACAAGGGTCCGGAGTCGGAGTGAAATTAGTCTCCCCAACGGGTGAAGTATTAGAACAATCGTTTAGATTGGGCTTCGCCGCATCGAATAACGAGGCAGAATACGAAGCGCTGATAGCCGGGCTTAGACTTGCGATAGCAATAGGAGCCCGAGAAGTAAATTCCTTCAGCGATTCCCAACTGGTCACAAGCCAATATCATGGCGACTACGAGGCCAAAGACGAACGAATGGAAGCATACCTACGGGTAGTCCATACATTGGCCGAACAGATCGAATTCTTCGATCTAACACGAATCCCACGAGGTGAAAACACTGCAGCCGATGCGCTAGCCGCATTAGCATCGACATCAGATCCTAACCTCAAAAGGATCATACCAGTCGAAGGGATAGAAAAACCAAGCATCGACATAGCTCTCAAAGCTCTGTCCTTGAAAGAGGACGGGCCCGCTGTGAAGAACGATGTCAAACGCAAAGAATGTCCCGGAGACACTAATAGCGACATCATCGACATTGATGATGATCTTGATCCTAGAAACACCGTATACATCGCGAACGTCCCCGAAGGACCAATTCAAACCGCATCCACTAGTCAGGGACCTGAGCCTAACAACGACGAAGATTGGAGAACTCCGATCATTCGATACATCACAAACGGCGAAGTACCCGAGGGCAAGTAGGAGGCGCGGAAACTTAAAATGTAAAGTGTGAGGTACTGTGTCACACAAGGAGAGCTCTTTAAAAGGAGCCTCTCCGGACCTTACCTTAAATGCCTTGACAAAAAGCAAGCCCTAGCCGTGATTACACAAACACATGACGGATCCTGCGGAAGCCATTCCGGAGGACGAGCATTGGCCGTGCAAATCAAAAGGCAAGGCTACTATTGGCCTACAATGGCCACCGAATGCGAATCTTTCTCCAACAAGTGCAATAAATGCCAAAAGCATGCCCCCATTATCCACCAAGCGTCGGAGAAACTCTCCTCTATCTCATCATCATACCCATTCATGCGGTGGGGAATGGACATCGTTGGACCGCTGGTCCCATCTGGCAAAAAGAAAGCCACACATCTATTGGTGATGACAGACTACTTCACCAAGTGGATTGAAGCAGAGTCATACCAGAAAATCAAGGACGTTCACGTTAAGGAGTTCGTCTGGCGAAACATCGTTTGCAGACATGGACTACCCCACGAGATCGTCACAGATAACGGATCTCAGTTCATATCAAACACGTTCAAAGAGTTCTGCAGAACTTGGAACATAAAGCTGACTTACTCAACGCCACGCTACCCCCAAGGGAACGGGCTAGCAGAAGCAGCTAACAAAGCGATTATGAACGGCCTCAAGAAAAGGCTCAACGAGTGCAAAACAACCTGGAGTGACGAACTCCCAGCCGTACTCTGGGCCTACCGGACTACCCCCCGCAAATCCACTGGCGAGACTCCCTTCTCGCTAGCTTACGGAATCGAGGCGGTAGTACCAGCTGAAATTCTCGTGTCAAGCATTCGAAAAGAAGAATGCCCGCGACAAGAGGAACTTAACAACAAGATGATAACTGACGAGCTCGACCTCGTCGACGAAAGAAGGAACCTCGCATTAGCTCGACTCCAGAATTACTAACAAGCCGCGGCTCGCTACTATGATTCCCGAATCAAAACTCCAAGGTTTCAAGTAGGAGAGCTCGTCTTGCGGAAAGTGTTCGACCATAAAAAGGAAGAACACGCTGGAAAATTAGGAGCGAAGTGGGAAGGTCCTTACCAGGTCACCGACATCGTAAAGGACGGGGTCTACCGACTCAAGTCGGTGGAAACCCAGAAGCCCGAACTATGACCTTGGAACATCATCAACCTCAAAAAGTATTTCCACTAGGAGTACATCAACATAATCGAACTACGAAATGGCTTGATCCCCTTAAAAGGGTACGTAGGCAGCTCGATTTCGAGCGCAGCCACCCCCCAAACACAAAGCTCTTACCGATCTCGACAACTTCTGACGAAGTCATATTACCTTATCTTTGTGAAATCAATATAAGTCTTCTAATCAAACGTCTCTTCCTGTCGCAAAAGTTAGAGTCGTTACGTTGATATGAAATTATCTCTTCTATAAGCAAAGCGATATGAAATTATCCCTTCTAAAGCAAACGATATGAAATTATCCTTCCCAAGTGACCTGAAATGGCCTCTCCCAAAATATCAAAGCGATATGAAAATATCCCTCCCGAGCGACCTGAAACGGCCTCTCCTAAAATCAAGCGATATGAAATTATCCTTTCCAAGAGACCTCAGACGGCCTCCCAAAAGACCAAAGTGATATGAAATTATCCCTTCTAAAACAAACGATATGAAATTATCCTATCTCGAGCGACCTGAAATGGCCTCTTCCAAATAACAAGACGATATGAAATTATCTCTTCAAAGTGATATGAAATTATCTCTTCAAAGCGATATGAAATTATCTCTTCTATAACCAAGTGATATGAAATTATCCCTTCAAACGAGCGACCTAGAACGGTCCTCCCGCTTCGAACGAACTGAAATGATCGTCCCAAAGAAAGAGATCCAGAATGATCTCTCCAAAAATATACAATTCTTCTAAAACCTCATACGGATTAAAAGAATCGGGGGGCTACCCCACCCCTCAAGCGAAATAACGAGGTCAAGACAGCCATTCAAGCACGCAACCTCTAAGTCGGACCTTTGTAAGTTTACTTCGATTCGCTTCTGTACTTAATACTTCTCTTTTAAGTTCAGCAATCTAGCCTGAATCTTGCACTACAAAGAAGTTGCGCCCCAAACCATTCTTGGCAAAGAGCTCAAGCTCAAATGCATCTGACTTAAAAGATCGCAACGAACCTTCTAAGGCGACACGACAAGTCATCTGCTCGGTCCCTCTAGAAAGGTTCGAATCGCCACAATGGCTCAGATTTTATGTTGAGGCATAAAAACAATGAAGTCTATGCTAAGGCATGAAAGATTTTTAAAAAAGTAGAGGACACGATATGCTCGAATTCGAACAGAAAATTAAAGCCCCCTTGGGCAACCAAAGTCAGAAAAAGAAATTAAAAGCCCCCTCGGGCGGAAACAGATAAAAAGGACTAAAACTGCTTGGAAGGAGAGGAAGCCTCGTCTCGATCCCCTGTCTGACCATCGGTCGCCCTGTCCTCCTCGAGTTGACCCTCGACCTCATCGCTAACTCGCGAATTAACTCCGGTCGGGACGTTCGACCCATACTGATCAAGGCGAGTAGCCGCCTGGCTTAAAGGGCGCGCAAGGATCACGGAGTCGTCCGACATCACCGGCAAATTTAGCTTGCTGATACTGAAGTCCGACACCGCCGCAGCGTCCATCTCCTCCGTAGCCAATCTTTTCTTCTCGGCCAAATCCATCACCTCCTTGATCAGGTCCAGTTCACCAGAGGCGAACTCGGCGATAAGCGCGATATTAGCCAAGGCCTCCTGGAGCCTCATCTCAGCGCTCACGGCGACCTTCCTCCGGCTCTCTTTCGCTGCGATCCCCTCGAGAATCTTAAGATATTCACCGTTTAGCCCTTTTCTCGCCTCATGGGCTGCCATCTTAACATCAAACTCTCGGTCGGCGAGAACCTTATCCAGATCAGCCTGGCATTGCGCAGCCCGCACGTCCGCAAGCGAAACCCGAGCCAGAGCGCCCTGTAACTCCCCATCCAGGTCGCCCGCCTTCTTCCTTAGCTCCTCTTCCCGAGAATGTCCACCGCCCATTAACCTCGACTTCTCGAATTCAATGGGCTGGGGGGCTATTGTTGGTACTGGATTTCCCTCTAGGAAATCCGGCCCATTAACAGACAAGACAAAGGCCCGTAATTACGAACCCATTCCAGAATCAAAGATAGACGGGAGAGTCAACTCTCTTGTTGGGCCCAGACGATGCCGAAGACGGAGACGATCGAGCTCGAGCTCGGCTGAGGATGACGTGGAGATAGAGCAACTCAGTCTTCGTCAGTTCAACTGATCCGCACGAATCTCGGAGATCGTTACAACGACAAGGCCGAAATATCAGGACGAAGAGATCAGAGTCGAGACTATTTAAAGGAAGAAGTGGCGGCTCATTAAAGACAATTCCAACCTAGGCTAAGAACACTTCGACTAGATAGCTCGATTCTATACTTTGTACTCTCTTTTCGAATGTGTTTGTTCTATCTCGACGATCAATCTCAATAAAGTCTTTGATTCATAGGAAACTATACCATTTCTATATCCAAAAGTCCAAATCCACGAATACAAATTCTTAGTGTGAATCCCGGATCTCACACCCCCTTGGGCAACAAAAGTTTGAAAAAGAAATTAAAAGTCCTCTCGGGCAACAACAACGACATTTTTTAGTTAAAACGCAGCAAAGGAGGAGTCTCCGACCTGGCCCTCCGCCCCATCACCCGTCTCTCTTCTCGGCCGGGAGTCGACCTCGTCAATCATCCTCGGATCGGTCTCAGTCGAAGGAACAGGCAGAGAACCCGTGATATATCATGGTTTTTACCCATTTTAGACCATGATATAGATGTGTTTTAGTGTCTTTTGTCTTTGTTTAGAGTCTTTTACAGGTTAAATCAGGGTTGGAGCTAATTGGAGATATTTGGAGCATTTTGGGACTTTTGGGACGTTTTGGCCGAGAGCTTAACTCACTGTTCGTATAATTGATCATGCGTCGATCGTTGCACTCAAAGCATCGATCGATGCAGTCGCGAGATGGGCCGTACACGTCGGTTTGACAAGTATTGAAGATTTACAAAGAAGCCAAAGATAGTTCCAGTATTTACACAGAAGCCCCATCCGAGATTATGCCTATATAATAGAGTTTTTAGAGTTTTTATTAGAAGTTTTGACATACGCTTTATAGTTGGCTTTCATAATTAAGAGCAGAGGATTTTTAGAGCTTTTGGGGCTGATCTGAACCTGATTCATCATCTGTATTTGGAGAAGATTTCGAACCCCTTTTACTCTTATTCTTTTATGCAATTTACTTATCATATGATCATGATTTCATTATCTATGTCTGAGTAGATTCCTAGTTAGGCTTAGGGTTTCTCACATAGGATTTCATGACTTGCTAGACTTGTTCAATTTCAGTTAAGGATTCAAACTATATCTGTTCTTCAATTTAATTGTGCTTAAAGCTAGTTCTAACCTGATCAATTAGAATCTAGATCTTAGGTTGCTAAATACGTCACGGAAGTGGGGTTTAGGAATCTGAACTAATTAAATTGGGCAATTAAACTTTGCGCAAACGGAAGTTTGGTTTAGGATGATTGTGAACATATCAAACTTGGACTTATTGCTAGTTTAATCTGTTAGTTCTCGCAAACGGAAGTTTTGTTTGCTGCACTTAGACTTAGAGAATTATCGCAAAGGAATTTGGTTAATTCTATATCTGTGTTTTGAGTTCTAGAACTGTGCTTAATTAGATCCTTGCTGAATGAACTGTCTGCTAGTCTGATTTCCTGAGAATACCCTAGGTTTGACGCTTTTAATTACTTGCTTTCACAACCAATAATCTCTGCTACTGATTTACTTTCTCGCACTACTTTCAATACAATCACATTGCTTATTTCTAGTATTCATTCCCTACAGTTTGATTCTCTTGAGACCAAGTGTCCCTGTGGATTCGATAACCCTATATACTACTTTGACATTGCTGTTCACTTGCAGTTTAGTATAGGGATTAATTCTTGACCTATCAAGTTCTTGGCGCCGTTGCCGGGGACTCTTAGAGTCTTCGATAGGACCGAACTTAGGGTTTTACTAGAAATTTTTCGTTTTTCGTTTTTGTTTTTCGTTTTTTTTATTTTATTTTATTTTTGCTGACTTTTCTCTGTTTCTCTCTGTCGCAGGTACGAATTTCGCCTTGCGTCGATCGTTGCACCCTTTGCATCGATCGTCACTGAGCGATTTGAGATTGAATCGATCGTTGCACTGATAGCATCGATCGTTGCTGGACGATTACAGACAGTTTATGCCAACGCAGAACACTCGAAGTAATCCGAACTCGAGCTTAGTTAATCTCAACCTAGAAGAACTTGGACGTCTAGAGAGGACTATCAGAAGAGAAAAGAGAGAGAGAATGGTTCGAGAACGTCTGATCTTGATACCAGATGCTGAAGGTACCCTGAGGGACCAAGATAACAACCCGTACAATGCTGCTGGGCATCGGGTTGATGCTGAAGGGAATGTCATCCCTGACCCCCCTGAACCTGAGCAACAACCGCAAGATCGAGCTCAAGGTAGAGAGATGGTAGTTCATGAGAGGACACTAGCTGATTACAATAGACCTGATGAGTTTCATGCAAACCGAGCAGCTCTAGTGCTTCCTGCCTTCGAGAGGAATGATTTTGAGGTAAAAACTATCTACTACCAACTGATGAGGCAGATTGCTTTTCATGGTCTTCAATCAGAGCAGCCTATGGATCACATTGACAAGTTTGAGGACATAGTCACTGGCATGAAGTATGAAGGAGTATGCCCGGACTATCTGTTCCTTAAGCTGTTTCCGCACAGTCTTGCTGGAGACGCTAGTGCATGGCTGAGACAACTGGCACCTGGTCAGTATACTACTTGGGCAGCCTTAAAGAGTGAGTTCCTGCGCCACTTCTACGATGTTGCGCGCTCAGATCAGTCCAGACAGGACATACTCACTTTTTTCCCAAGGAGCTGTGGAGCCTTTGACAACTGCATGGATGAGATTTAAGAAGTATCAGCGTGATTGTCCACACCATGGATTCACAGAAGTACAGTTGATTGGTATTTTCTTCAGAGGAATAGATCTTCCTTATCAGACTGCTCTGGATAATTCCAGTGATGCCAATTTCAGCACCAGAACTCCTACACAAGCTAAACGGTTGATAGAGAACCTGATTGGCAGCAATAGTTGCAAAACAATGGATGAAAGGAGGAAGAAATCTGGTGGAACCGTAGAGAATTCTGATATAGCTAACATAAGATCCAGATTGGACACAGTTTACAATCTTCTGACAAGTAAAAAAGCTGTCCACTTTGCCCAAGATGTAGAGGTGATTCAGACTGAGGAGGACACTCAGGAAGAAGATGTGAATTTCATAGGAGGTTCCAGTTTCCAAGGTAATAGATTTAGTAATCAACAGGGGAACAGATTCTCAAATGGAGGACAGAATGGTGGTTTTCAGAAGACCTATGGACAAGGTACTCAGAGAACCTATGGATCTACATCCTATCAGACTCCTCCTGCACCTACAGCCCATGAGAGCAAAATGGAGGCTATGATGGAGCAACTGATGGAAAGTCAAACCAAGCTTTCTGTAGACAACAACAAGAAGCTGGACGCTGTCTATCAGGACCTCAATGGGAAGTTTGAGACATTGAGCACTCACATGAAGCAGTTGGACACTCAGGTGAATCAAATGTCCAGCTCACTGAAAGGAAAAGGAGTTGCAGACACTCATATTAAGGCCTGTTCTGTACTGATTAATGATGGATCTTATCTGGGGGAGAAATTTGAGCTAAGTACAGCTGAGTTGGTGACTGAGGAAGAATTTTCGGATTTCTGTGAAAAACTCTCGGGTGGAAGTTGTGATGATCGCGATGCAACGATCGATACACATCTGGCATCGATCGATGCAGGTCGTGAACAAGCAGAGAATCCGTGGGATGAAAATGAGATTGATGCAGAACTAGCCCGCCTATTCCCTGATACATCTGAAATCACTCCAGAGGATGTTTATGCACGAGCTATTTGGCACTGTCCCAAGGTGTCTGAAGTGATTAAACAAGAGATTGAAGAGCTGAAAAGGCTAGAAAAGAGTGGTGAAGACTTGGAAGAAATTCCATCATCTGATGATCCACCTTATCATCCATGTGTTCAGAAATATTTGAACAAGATGTTGCCATTAGATGAAGAGCTGAGAGAATGGGTGATAGTAGTTCCTCAGCATATTAGTGATGTTCTGTTAACTAAGGTCCCAAAGAAACTGCCTGATCCTGGAGTCTTTGTACTTGATTGTTCTATCTTTGAAGATAGTTTTAGGCGTTCTCTGTGTGACTTAGGAGCTGCTGGGAGCATAATGCCTTACTCTGTGGCAGAGAAGCTGGGTATGTTGGATTTTGCTCCTACTAGGACACGTCTTATCCTAGCTGATCAGTCCATGCGAGTTCCTGAAGGGCTCCTTATTGATATTCCGGTAAGAGTTGGAAACTACTTAGTTCCAACGGACTTCCTTGTGCTGAAATATGCCTGCGATCCGGATGAAGCTTTATTGCTTGGGAGACCATTCTTGGCTACAGCAGGAGCTGTGATTGATGTTAGACAGAGTCTAATAGACCTCCACCTGGGAGATGAGACACTGCGATATGAGATGGAGAAGCTGCGGAAGCCACTGATAGATGGACAGACTTTCAAGATCTTGGAAGCAGATGATGAGCAGCTGAATGAGACTGTGATAATAGATCCTGGAGCGCATTTTACTCCATCTTTTCTTGGACTGAAGCATTCTGCAACAGCCTATTCTCCACCATGGATGAGGAGACTTGAACAGAGACAGAAAAAGTCTCTGTCAGGATCTTCCGGAGCCTGAAAGATCTTGCGCGTCCGGTCAAGCTATTGACCTTAAACAAGCGCTGGGTGGGAGGCAACCCACCATTAGGTATTAGTGTTTTTCTTTTTAATTTTTGGTGTTTTTGTTAGGATTTTACGTTTGTTTTTGTTTCTGGTGCAGTCATGTTTGCAGGTCTCGGATTAAATCGCAGTGCAGCGATCGATGCATTTCTGCATCGATCGTCACAACACGAAAGGAATCGCATTGCAGCGATCGTTGCGGTCCTGAGCAACGATCGACCATACACGAAAGTCGCCAAGTAACGGTCGATGCATCTAATGCACCGATCGATGCTGTGCGACAGAGGTAACCCGACAGACATAAACTCACTTTTTCAATTTTTTTTTTTTTTTTTATTTTTATTTTCTTTTTACCGATCCTTCGCTGGACACTACTGGGGACAGTGTGTCTTAAGTGTGGGGGAGGTGCTACTGACGTTTATCTTTCTGTTTTCTTAAGAGTCAGTCCGTTTTTCAAAATTTTTTGTTTTATTGAGTCAAAATCGTTTAAGTAAGAAACTATGATTTTCTGAGGAGATTTACAAGACTTGCAGGAACTTAAGTAACCATTGGGATGAAGTTGCAGGATCTATCTCTGACTATTAGAAAACCCCATCACAGATCAACCTACTGGGAACACCCATATCACTTCAGGTACCAGAGGATCCTTTACTGACTTCACCCCTAATACTGACTTAGATTTTCTCACCTAAGGGCTTGGTATACTTTATGTCGGATTCCCTGTTAGTTCTGACACAGCCTGTAAACCTGTCCTATTTAGTCCCCTTCTCCCCTTCTATAAAGTAAAAAAAAAAAAAAGATAATAAACTGAGGATGAGTTAGTAACTCCGAAGTGGTCATGGGAATGGTAGCAAACACTATTTTCTCTCATGTGATCCATGGAATGTGTCCAAAGTACACCCCATAACGGGAAGAACACTGATAAAAAAAATAAAATGATACCCAATGTGGGAAAAATCAGTTGTTAAAGAAGGGAAAGAGAAGAAAGGGACTAGAGAAAGATAGTATGGTGGTCTAGAGCTGATTAGGTAAGAATCCATGTGCCTTTAGATCGATACTCCTTAGGTGAGACCGCACTTAAATACTTGCAGAAGTCAGTAGGGAGAATTTGAATGCTTGAATGTGATTGTGGAGTTTACCTAGGACAGTTGCTAAGTGTGGGGGAAGTACATGTTGGTCTTGATATCCTGTGATTGATTCTTTCAGTGGTTTACTAAGGGGAATCTGAGTATTGTAGCTTCTAAGATGAAATGAGTTTCTGAAGAGTTTTCAAACCTCTTCACCATGTTTTAGTTCTATGTTTTGCTTGAGGGCAAGCAAAAGCTAAGTGTGGGGGAGTTGATATATCATGGTTTTTACCCATTTTAGACCATGATATAGATGTGTTTTAGTGTCTTTTGTCTTTGTTTAGAGTCTTTTACAGGTTAAATCAGGGTTGGAGCTAATTGGAGATATTTGGAGCATTTTGGGACTTTTGGGACGTTTTGGCCGAGAGCTTAACTCACTGTTCGTATAATTGATCATGCGTCGATCGTTGCACTCAAAGCATCGATCGATGCAGTCGCGAGATGGGCCGTACACGTCGGTTTGACAAGTATTGAAGATTTACAAAGAAGCCAAAGATAGTTCCAGTATTTACACAGAAGCCCCATCCGAGATTATGCCTATATAATAGAGTTTTTAGAGTTTTTATTAGAAGTTTTGACATACGCTTTATAGTTGGCTTTCATAATTAAGAGCAGAGGATTTTTAGAGCTTTTGGGGCTGATCTGAACCTGATTCATCATCTGTATTTGGAGAAGATTTCGAACCCCTTTTACTCTTATTCTTTTATGCAATTTACTTATCATATGATCATGATTTCATTATCTATGTCTGAGTAGATTCCTAGTTAGGCTTAGGGTTTCTCACATAGGATTTCATGACTTGCTAGACTTGTTCAATTTCAGTTAAGGATTCAAACTATATCTGTTCTTCAATTTAATTGTGCTTAAAGCTAGTTCTAACCTGATCAATTAGAATCTAGATCTTAGGTTGCTAAATACGTCACGGAAGTGGGGTTTAGGAATCTGAACTAATTAAATTGGGCAATTAAACTTTGCGCAAACGGAAGTTTGGTTTAGGATGATTGTGAACATATCAAACTTGGACTTATTGCTAGTTTAATCTGTTAGTTCTCGCAAACGGAAGTTTGGTTTGCTGCACTTAGACTTAGAGAATTATCGCAAAGGAATTTGGTTAATTCTATATCTGTGTTTTGAGTTCTAGAACTGTGCTTAATTAGATCCTTGCTGAATGAACTGTCTGCTAGTCTGATTTCCTGAGAATACCCTAGGTTTGACGCTTTTAATTACTTGCTTTCACAACCAATAATCTCTGCTACTGATTTACTTTCTCGCACTACTTTCAATACAATCACATTGCTTATTTCTAGTATTCATTCCCTACAGTTTGATTCTCTTGAGACCAAGTGTCCCTGTGGATTCGATAACCCTATATACTACTTTGACATTGCTGTTCACTTGCAGTTTAGTATAGGGATTAATTCTTGACCTATCAACCCGCCATGGTCATGGAGTCCTCCGACATTGCCGGCAAGGCAAGCTTGCCAACGCTAAAATCAGAGACTGTCGCGGCCTCCATCTCCGCTGTGGCAAGTCGCTTTTTCTCAGCCAGCTTAAGCACCTCTTGGGTCATATCCACCTCTCCAGCCGCGATCTCAGCGATGAGCTCGATGTTGGCCAAAGTTTCTTGGAGACGGATCTCGGCACTAGTTTGGATCTTCCTCTTCTCGGCTCTCTCCTTGATCCCAGCCAGAATCATCAGATACTGGCCATTGAGTTCTTTTCGAGCCTTACGAAGCTCAACCCGGCTTGATTCTTCCACAGTCCGAATTCGAGTCTCGGCGGCACTAAGCTGACAAGACAGCTCCTCCTCCCTCCTCTCTAGGTGCGCAATCCTGGCCTCCGCAGCGGCATGGTCCGCGACCCTCTTCTTCAGGCGCTCCTCCCTAGCTAAAGCTTCCTGGAGCTCGGCGTTCATTTGGGTAGCAGCCTCCCGAGCAGACTCGAGCTCGTAGGTCTGAGCATCCAACACCTCGTTCTCAGACCGGACCGCATACGTATTCACAGCCTCTACAGCCTGCGAAAAGCGTCGGTTTAGCAAAAAAGAAAAAGAAAAAAAATTAAAGAGAAAAGAAGACAAAAGCAAAAACGTCTCACCTTCCCGATAACCGCCATCATCTCGGAATAGGCACTACCGAGGACCGTTTCCCCGGTAACCGGGAGCTGGGAACCGACAGGCCTAACGCGCCTCAGCAGACGAACCACACCTTCTGGATCGTCCACAATCGAGCACTCTTCTCGGTCTGACCCTTCCGGACTCCTTCCCGCGTCTATTTTACGACGCTTCGGCGAAGGGGGAAGAGAGCCCCCTCGACTCCGACGATCTTCCTCCCCGGACAAATCCGGTTGAGAGTCGCAGAGAGCGGCACCTCTAGACTGAGGTAAAGCCACCTCTTGTTCGGCCAAGGGGAGAGTCGCGTCGACGACCCCCGCAATTGTTCCCTCCGGGCCCGTCACCGGAAGGAGCGAGGTCTGAGCAGGAGGAGGAGGATAAGCCGGAGGAGGAGGAGGGGCCCGACCAAGGGCAAAAAGGATAGCGTTACTCAAACCAGGCGGCTCTATCCTATCAACAAGATCGACCGGATCTTTCCCGTTCCTGCGACTGCTCACCCTACGAGACACTCTCTCGTGAGGATACGTGCGAGCAGTCGAGCCACCATCTGGGAGAGAACGAGCTACAAAAAAAAAGCACGTCAGACGGATTGCGATAGCAAAAACCAGACTTCGCGACCAGACGACTTACTTTCTCCCGTCCGCTCGGCAATATGAAGCGGAGGCTAACTGGAGCCCGAGGAGCCTGAGAAGGAACGAGAGGACGTGGCAGGTTTAGATGAACCTGTGGACGATCCGGCGGAGCCCGCCCAGGGTCGATCCGTAGAGCAGCTTGTACGCGCTCTACCGAAAAACTGCCCCAATTAACAGCACCCTCTCTCAGCTGGGTTATCAGAGCTTCCGTAATCGGGTTCATAGCGAGCGATTCTGGAGCCTCTGTTAACAAAAAAAAAAATATATATATATATATATATAATAAGGGATAGCCCGACAGCCAACAAGAATCAAGCATAAAAACTTGGCTCTTACCAACGCTGGATGTCCACCGAGACGGGATGACCGAGTAGTCGAAATCCCCGACCGAGTGATGAGTTACCCTAAAAAAAAGTATCGATCTTTCCATACATCCTTCGTCGGAACATCTTCGAGGATTCGCCCAAAGCGAGGCGAGAGATAGTATGTCCCTGGGAAGCGAGTATTGTTCTTCACGGAGCAGACCCGCATAAGTTCCTCGGGTCCAAACTCTATTCCCGCTTCTGCGGCTCTAACTCTAAGCCCGATGACATGCCGACAAAATTCGGCGTCATCCGATGGAATGCCAATTGAATTTGGGCCAGAACCAAAGAAATCTAGCGAGGAAAGGGGAAGAAAAGCCCGCACTTTTCGAAATAAGTGTACGAGGCACAGCAGTAACCCTCTACCGCAATTTCCGGTGACATCCCCGGTGAAGGAATCACTATTTCCACCTCCGGTGGAATCCGGCAAGTCCTCCGCAACCGTTTAATATGATTTGCGGTTAGGGAAGACGGCGGATGTGGGCCAAATGAACCCGCCGCCGTGCTTGTACTAGCACCGGTCGCATCTCTTAGAACCATAGAGAACGATGTAGAAAAAAGGGGGCTAGAGTTTTTTGCTTAGGAGAAGAAGTTTTTCCGATGACAGAAGAAAAACCAGAGCAAAAGAAGAAGAAGAAGCGGAAGTGGGAAGAGAAGAAATCACCCTCGACAAATACGAGAAAATTATAGTGGGAATCGTGCAAAACTCAACCGCACGATCCCGAACTCGTAATAATTACGAGAAAATCGAGGTGGTTTGGACTCCTCACTTTCCCTTTAATCTAACCGTTGATTTAAGATCAACGGTTACGAATGCGCGATAATTAGGTCACATCAGCAAAAGAACGAGCCTGAAAAGACTCTTCGCGACCCTCGAATCTTAGCCGTTGATGATCGACCAGATCCACGGTAGGAGATGAAATTCTCAAACAAATACACGCCACGACTGCCGACGCGCTAAAAAGCAGTTAAGCTCGTCCCACGCGCTCATCCTTGGCCGTTAGATCGAAGCAAAGATCTACGGATAGGGCGAAAGTAATCATTAGGTTTTCGCCACCCGAGACACGCGCGCGTCTTCCCGAGAACGTCCACCGCCCATTAACCTCGACTTGTCAAAATTAATGGGATGGGGGGCTATTGTTGGTGCTGGATTTCCCTCTAGGAAATCCGGCCCATTAACAAATAGAACAAAGGCTCATATTTATGAGTCCGTTCCAGAATCAAAGATAAAGAGACGAGCCGATTCATTTGTTGGGCCCAAACGAATGACGCTTTAACAAGGCCCAAGCGATGCCGAAGTAAGAGGCGATCGAGCTCGAGCTCGGCAGAAGATGACGTGGAGATAGAGCAACTCGGTCTTCGTCGGTTCAACTGATCCACGTAAATCTCGGAGATCGTTATGAAGGCGAGGCCGAAATATCGGAACAAGAAGGTCAAAGTCGAGACTATTTAAAGAAGAAGTGGCGATTCACTCAAGACATTCCAACCTTAACTGAGAACACTTCGACTAGATAGCTCGATCATCATACTTTGTACTCTCTTTTCGATTGTGTTTGTTCTATCTCGACGATCAGTCTCAATAAAGTCTTTGATTCATAGGAAACTATACCATTTCTATATCCTAAAGTCCAAATCCATGAATACAAATTCTTAGTGTGAATCCCAGATCTCACAATGACTTGTTAGATTGATTCATCAGTTTAGGATTCATAAGTTAATTATTCTTCAACCTGAATTGTGCTTAATGCTAGTTTCTAACTTGATCACTTAGAATCTAGACTTTAGGTTATTAAATTGACACGAAAGTGTAATTTAGAATCTGAACTATTTAGGTTGAGCAATTTAATTATCCGCAAAGAAATTTGGTTTAATTGAATTGTGAACATATCGAACCTGCACCTAAGGCTAGTTTAATCTGTTAGGGATTGCAAAGAAATTTGGGTTTCTGCTATTAGACTTAGAGAATTCTCGCAACGAAAGTTGGTTAATTCTATATATGTGTTTGAGTTCTAGAACCGGACATAATTTGATCCAGACTGATAGTTAATCTGCTTGTCTGATTTCCTGAGAACTCCCTAGACTTAGCGCTTTTAGCTGATTTCTTACAAACCACTCCTGCTACTGATTTACTTTTCTGCTTGCTATTTAGTTTCTAATTAATCTCTCCTTGCTTAACTTGACAATTCTACAATCTATCGTAAGGTCTAGAGTCTCTGTGGATTTTGATACCCTATATACTACTGTCACGTCTGTGCACTTGCAGTGTAGATCTAAGGATTAAAACTCTGATCGTATCAGGCTCATAACTCATTCTTGTCCGCTACCTTCGATTAGCGAATTGCTAACCCGTAGACGGCTCATAACTCAAACAACTTATTAATCAATATTTCCCTAAGTATCTTTTAATCACTCCTCGATCCGTCGGTTTAGAGTTAGTAGCTTACTAAACTCCCTGACGTCTCATAATTAACTTAGTTCATTCCTTGAATAACCCTTAACCCAATATTAAACCTAATCATGTTCCGTTACATACTCTATACGCTCGTTTAGATTTCACTTCCGTATTTTAATGTCGTCTTAATTCCCGTATATAGATTCGTTCAATATCGTTTTTTAATACATATATATGCATACACGGTCCTAACCAAGCAACGTCTATATGAATGCATCAATCAATATCTCTAACAACTTGGCGTCGGTTTTATCCTTAACCCTAAAGTCCTAGCATACATCTCTGAACCCTAACCGTTTTATAGTTAATCAATCCGTTTCAATCATCAATCAATCATTCAAGTTTAAGTACGGGTATGCAAATACCTAATTCTACGGTTTCTCGATCCCCGGTCTATATGCAATAACTATTCTTCGGTTTGAGCCGACTCACAGTGAATAGGCACGGAATGACGGATCTGACACAGTATGAATCCCAAGACCCCCGAACTGAACCCTAAACACACCGATACGAATCCCAAATACTCCCAAATCACTGAATGGCCGTTGACCGAGCGTTGACCGGCTCAGTTTCAGGCGTTGACCGGCGCTGACCGCGTTTACTAGCGGCATTGACCGGCGTTGACCGACTGCCTGTTGACTTTGACCGCGCTTGAACTTAGAGATTCGGATCTTATCTTCACTAGAGCTTCCAGACCAATCTCATTGTCTCTCCTCTTTCTCTCTCTCTTTCTCCTCCGGTTCTCCTCTTCTCTCCTCCAGTTTTCCTCCATCTCTCTCTCTTCTTCTCCGGTTCTCCCCCATCTCTCTCTCTATTTCTTATTCTCGTGCTTCCTCTTCTATCTCTTCTTCTTCTCCACGCTTCTTCTTCTCTCTCTCTCT
Organism: Orychophragmus violaceus; assembly: GCA_030180135.1. Taxonomy (NCBI): domain Eukaryota; kingdom Viridiplantae; phylum Streptophyta; class Magnoliopsida; order Brassicales; family Brassicaceae; genus Orychophragmus; species Orychophragmus violaceus. The sequence continues at coordinate 25,146,966 of CM058238.1, forward strand.
TCTTCTTCTCATGCTTCTTCTTCTCTCTCACGCTTCTCTTCTTCTTCTTCTTCTCCTTGTTCTTCTTCTTATTTTCCTCCTCCGGTCTTCTTCTTCTTCTCCTTGTCCTTCTTCTTCCTCCTCCGGTCTTCTTCTTCTTCTTCTCCTCCTACTCCGTTCTTCTTCTTCTTCTTTTTCTTCTTCCCACGCTCCCTCTTCTTCTCCTTCTCTCTTTCTCTTTTCTCTTTTTTGTTCTTGTTTTGTTGTGAATGAAGAATGGGGAAGAAAGGGCCTTCTTTTATATCTGAATAAACTCCATAGATTGAAGACACCTGTCTAGACACCTGTCCATCTCTTCTCCTCATCACAGCCACGCCATCACTCCAAGAAGTAGCCAAATGTTTCTCCTCTCTTCATGACACCTTGCACCTTATCCACATTCAATGTATCAACTCAATCTTTTCATAAAATAACAATAGGTGGCGCCCTATTAGAAATTTCATATGTCATTGAGAAGTTCTTTATGACCAATTAGATTTCTCCAAACATTGTATAAAAGTTCACATTCCTGATTTCTTCCAATGCTTCGGTTTAACCGGTTTTGTATTTAATATTTTAAAAACTCCTTGTCTGCTTTTATAAATCCACAAAGCCTTATTTTCCGATTCTAGATTCTCTTAGATGAATTCAGAAATTTGAATCACTCCAATTGGACATGCGTAGCTCCCGTAATGAATTTTACAAGTTTTCTCGGTCTTATCGGTTTCCATTCCCGATAATCCGAAAAACCCGTTTTAGCTCCGTTTCTTCCAATTCTGGTCTTGTAAATGTTATTTATGTTGAAAAACAAGAACATTTGTCCCGTCTCGGCTTCCTTCTCAACTTTTGGCAAAATTACCATTTTGCCTCTAGACTTTGGCAAAACTACAATTTTGCCCTTGTTGACTTTTCTTCTGCCCGTTGACCATATTTTGGGAAACAGGATATTACAGTGGGCATATCGACTTCCATAGACGATGGATCCTTGGGAGCGTACCGGTTGGTTCATGTACTCTCGGGTTGTGTTACTGACAGGTGTTAACCTACTGAGTGATGCCGGTAGGTGTGTGGTCCGGAGAATACGGGGTCATGTCCTAGGGCCGGACTGCATGGAAGCTTTGGCTATCTAGGGGTAGCCCGAGTCGTCACGTATCGATGGACGGAGAACAGTGTCTTACTTGTAGTACTCCGTGTTTATGAGTAAGAGTCGAGGGAATTACTACCGTGGGCCTATATGGTGACGGGACAAGTATTCCGAGGGAATGACGATATTGCCAGGGCCCATAGAATGCATATAGTTTAATTATTTTTATAGTGCTTCGGCTATTTATTATTGCTTGTGTGACTTTCCGTCATTGCTTGTGTTTGGGGTCGGTTGGGTGGACGGAAAGTTACTTTGTTAGTTGGGGAATCTCAACTCACTGGGTCGATAATAGATCGCTCACCCCTCTCCTTTACTTCTTTTCAAGTAACCCATAGGAGTAGCGGATCGCAGGACGTTAGGCCTGCCGGTATAGTGTGGACGTCTCTTTCACAACGATAATTTCAAAGTAATGTTCGTATTAATATTTAAATAAATATTGTCCATGGACCTATTTATATTTCCGCACTTTTCGTAATATTAAATAAATGATGTTTTATATTCGTGAAGCATGTTGTTTATATTAGATTAGTCCGGTTTAATATAACTACCAAATTTTATTATGGTTGCAAAGCCATAATCAAAATTTTGGAAATGTGTAATTGAATAACCCGGTCTAGTTTGACGACAAAATTTGTTAAGCCGAGCCGAATTAATCAAAAACGGTCCCGACTAAGGAAAACCGGTGATCATGTTCTTGTTTCATTTTTGGTCATCGGTTGACTAAGGTCAAAGCGGAACAGGGGCGTTACACTATTGGTCAAGAATTTCCAAGTAAGAATGTCGTAGCAGAGTTGGTTCATAGAGGCGCATTTGTTAACTCTTCCGGGTATGTTATAAAAAAAAATCTGATACTCAGTGATGGGTGGCGAAATGTGCTCAACAAAGTTTTAAATGGAGAGTACGACCAGGAAAGATCACAAAATATGATAGTTTCTCGATTAGATCGTACACAAAGATGTACACATGCAACTGGGCTAGTCAGAGTGAAGAAGGCATCGAGAAGAGGAAAGGATCAAAACAACTAGTTGCATCTCTTTTGAGTGAGGAACTGAAGGAATGTTTAGTGTTAATCCAGATTCAATTCTCAGATTCAACAGTCCTAAACATGCAGATCTAGGTTCTCTTGATTAGAAACTTAATGGATCTCACCTTATACCTGTTTTATGCAGCGGAATGAAGGTACAGGTCAGAGATCAGCAGAACCACCAAGGGATGGATCCTCCAAAGGCTCACACACGCAATCACAGAAAATGGCTGCTAGACCGAGCTGAAGGGAGGCCGCGCAGGGAGAGAGAGTTGGCGCAGGGGATTAGGGTTTTAGGGATTCAGACTTAAGTTTTATTTATAAAACTTGTCTAGTTCCTTTTGGGCTTTTGGGCCCAAATACCAATCTGATTAAATCCCTTAGATTTAATCAGACCCATTAATCTCTCTCTAAGTACGACAAATGCCTGGCACTTTTACTGTACTTCTGCTAAGCCGTTCCAACACATTTTCCTGTTAGCTTAGGCGTGTGACCCATATGGGATCATATAATAAAGGCAATAAGTCCAAGACTTATAGATCATGAGCGGACTCTAGCAAGCCATCATGACCCCCAGTATTATATGACTTATGTCTGATCATTGACATACTCTTACTTTCTAGAGACAGTACCGAGATTACTGGACACAATTCCAACAATCTCCCACTTGTACTGGAATCTTTGTATTCATAATCCTTTTGTCTCAATATCTCGATTAGTCATAAGGCAAGATTAGTGTCATCCTTATAAAGCCTAATCTTGTTCATCGGACTCTGATTCGATACTGACAATCCAAACGACTCGGGAAAGTCCGTTTGAGCATGGCCATGCATTTTCCAGTATTCAAATCTCCGATTGGCCTAGAGATATTCACTCCATTTATATTGGAGGGACAAATTCCGTCTTGTTCCATCACTGTAAACTACTCATTTCATAATGTACCCAAACAAGGTCCTTATAACTATCGCAGAACGACAGCGTTAGACAATGATCAAAGTGCATCAGTCCATGTGCGGTCACATGCATGCGAACTCAGGTCTAAGGACTATACTCTATAGTCGTAGTAAGAATCTCTTATGACACAGATATAAATATCCTGAAGAGTTCTTATAATCGGGTCTTGTCCGGTCGTATGTACCCTACATACACCTATGTACTGACTTTGATGCCGTGCATCTATGACACACTGAGACTTTTTCATAAGTCACATACCAATCTAGTCTCACACGGTTGTTGGTGTTCCAATTTCAACAACCTTCGACTAGGGACATGATGATATAAGCCATCTATCAAATATAGGGTCTCATGATCAAGCTAAATGACTTTGATAACTCAAGATCAAGTCACTTACTTCGATGACCTATAAAATGGTTCATATCACTTTGGAACGATTATTTCATCACAGTTAAAATAATCTTGAAATAATAATTTCATTAAACATAAGAAAATGTTTTACAAGAACATATCAATAACTAAATAAAGCCCTCAAACTCCCACTCAAATTTAGATTACATTTCAATGTTTCTAATGCCTACAGCTTCAGTCAGGAACTCGAGCTTAGGCCTTGGGAGTGGCTTTGTCAACGGATCAGCGACGTTATCATCTGTCTGAACTCGGCTGATCTTGACTTCCTTTCTATTAATGATGTCACGTATTAAGTGAAATCTTCTTAGAACATGCTTGGATTTCTGGTGTGATCTTGGTTCCTTTGCCTGAGCAATAGCACCATTGTTATCACAAAACAGTGCTAGAGGCTCAGCCGCATTTGGTATCACACCTAGTTCAATAATGAACTTTCGTATCCAAACAGCTTCCTTCGCAGCTTCTGAAGCGGCGATATATTCAGCTTCTGTAGTGGAATCAGCAACGGTGTCTTTCTTGGAGCTTCTCCAACTGATTGCACCGCCATTCAGACAAAAGATATAACCGGACTGTGACCGGAAATCATCTTGGTCTGTCTGGAAACTTGCGTCTGTGAATCCACTGACTTTAAGCACATCACTTCCACCGTATACCAAGAACTTATCCTTAGTATGTCTTAGATACTTCAGGATATTCTTGACGGCAATCCAATGGTTTTCACCTGGATTTGACTGGTATCTACTCGTCATGCTCAATGCATAGGCAACATCAGGACGAGTACAGATCATGGCATACATGACAGATCCTATTGCAGATGCATAAGGAATATTCTTCATGCGCTCAAGCTCAGCAGCCGTCGTAGGGCTCTGCTTCTTGCTTAGCGTTGTGCCATGTACCATTGGCGTGAAGCCCTTCTTGGAATCTTTCATGCTGAATCTTTGTAGGACTTTGTCAATGTATGAATCTTGACACAAGCCTATCAGCCTTCTAGATCTATCCCGGTAGATCCTGATTCCAAGAACGTATGCGGCTTCACCCATGTCTTTCATGGAAAAACAACTTCCAAGCCAGTCCTTTACCGACTTCAGCATTGGAATGTCGTTTCCGAGAAGCAGTATGTCATCGACATACAGAATAAGAAATACTATCTTGCTCCCACTAGTTTTCTTATACACGCATTGTTCTTCTTCGTTTCTGATGAAGTCAAATTGCTTGATCGCTTCATCAAAACGAAGATTCCAGCTCCTCGATGCTTGCTTCAATCCATAAATGGATTTATGAAGCTTGCATACTTTCCCAGCATTCTTTGGATCTATGTAACCGTCAGGTTGCGTCATATACACATCCTCTTCCAGAATACCATTCAGGAAGGCGGTTTTCACGTCCATCTGCCAAATTTCATAATCATGAAAAGCTGCAGTTGCTAGTAGAATCCGAATAGATTTCATCATAGCCACTGGGGAATAGGTTTCATCGTAATCCACACCGTGAACTTGTCTGAAACCTTTTGCCACCAACCTGGCTTTATAAATCTGGACATTTCCATCCACGTCAATCTTCTTCTTGAAGATCCATTTGCACTCGATGGCTTTTACACCAGCGGGTAAGTCAACCAACGAAAACACTTGGTTGACCGACATGGAGTCCATTTCGGAATCAGTGGCCTTACGCCACTTAGAGGAATCTGGGCCCATCATGGCTTGATTGAAGTTCGATGGTTCATCACCATCAATGATCAGAAGATCATGACAGTTAGTCACGAGGAATCCTTGATATCTCTCGGGTTCGTGACGGATCCTCCCGGATCTTCGAACTTCAGGTACTACAGGTTCAGGCTCTACAATTTCTTGTAGGTCCTCCTGCTGCTCTTCCTCATTAGGTTGAGCAGTATCCTGTTCATCTTGAATTTCTTCAAGCAGTACCTTACTCCCACTGTCTTTCTTAGAGAGAAATTCCCTCTCAAGAAAGTTACAATCTCGGGCAACAAAGATCTTGTTCTCGGAACGTAGATAGAAGTAATAAGCCTTGGTTTCCTTCGGATAACCAATGAAGTAGCATTTATCAGACTTTGGTGTAAGCTTGTCTGAGATTAATCTCTTGACATAGGCTTCACAACCCCAAATTCTAATATAAGACAGCACTGGAGCCACTCCAGTCCATAATTCATATGGTGTCTTTGCTACTGCTTTCGATGGCGCTCTATTTAGAGTGAACACTGCTGTTAGCAGAGCATATCCCCAAAGGGATATTGGAAGGTCTGTGTGACTCATCATAGATCGAACCATATCCAATAAGGTCCGATTTCTCCTCTCAGACACACCATTCCATTGAGGTGTTCCAGGAGGAGTGAGTTGGGACACGATCCCACACTCTCTTAGATGATCACTGAATTCTTGGCTTAAGTATTCTCCTCCTCGGTCGGACCGAAGAGCCTTAATGCTTTTGCCAAGTTGGTTCTGTACTTCATTTTGGAATTCTCTGAACTTCTCAAAAGATTCAGATTTATGTTTCATTAAATAAACATATCCATACCTACTGAAATCATCAGTGAAGGTAATGAAGTACTGATAGTTTCCTCTTGCATTTGTGGACATTGGGCCACACACATCAGTGTGTATCAGGCCCAATAAGTCATTGGCCCTCTCGTTAGGTTTATTAAAGGGGGCCCGTGTCATTTTGCCCATCATGCAGGATTCGCATTTCTCACATGACTCAAAGTCAAATGAGCCAAGAAGTCCATTCGAATGGAGCCTCTTGATGCGTTTCTCGCTGATGTGCCCTAAACGACAATGCCATAGAAACGTTCGGTTCTCCTCATTAGGTTTGAACCGTTTGGTATTAATGTTATAAATTGGCGCGGATTGATCGAGTATGTAAAGCCCATTCGTAAGAGGGGCACAACCATATAACAAATTGTTGCGATTGAAGGAACATAATTTATTCTTAACTGAAAAATCATAACCTTCCAAATCCAACAAAGAAATTGAAATAATATTTCTGCTTATAGCAGGTACAAAATAACAATTATTGAGTTCTAAAATCAATCCCGAAGGTAAAGACAACAAGTATGTGCCTACAGCTAGTGCATGAACTTTCGCTCCATTCCCAACTCGTAGCTCCACTTGTCCTTGCTTCAGCCTTCTACTGTTGCTGAGTGCCTGCATATTAGTACAAATATGAGCCCCACAACCAGTATCCATAACCCATGAGGTATTATCAGAAGTAGTTGTATTAACTTCTATAACAAAAATACCTGATGAAGAAGTCTCGAGAGTCTTCTTCTTCAATTCCTTTAGACCTTCTTGGAATTTCTTACATTCTCTCCTCCAATGCCCTGGTTCTTTACAGAACCTGCAGATGTCAGTAGGCCCAGCCTTAGACTTGGGCTTGGGCTTTGGCGTGTCCTTGTCCGAGACTTGGACAGCCTTAGCCTTTCCCTTATCCTTAGCAGAGGATTTCTTAAACCCCTTGCCCTTTTGCACCATAAGCACATTGGGGTCCTTGGCGGTTTTCCTTAAGTTGGGCTCTGCAGTCTTGAGCATTCCGTGAAGCTCAGGCAATGTCTTACTCAAGCCATGCATATTAAAGTTCAGAATGAACTGATCATAGCTTGCAGGTAAAGACTGCAGAACGATGTCGCAGGCAAGTTCCTGGCTGATAGGGCAGTCGAGTTTCTGAAGATGATCGAGATAACCCATCATCTTCAAGACATGAGGACTCACTGCCGCATTTGCAGCCAACTTACAGTCTAAGAGGTTCTTAACTGTTTGAAACCTCTCAGTCCTTGCTTGCTCCTGAAAAAGCGATTTCAGGCTTGCCATTATCTCGATGGGTGACAATACACTCTCGAACTGCATTTGCAGCTCAGCAGTCATTGTCGCCAACATCAGGCAATAGACATCATTTTCATCTGACGAATGCTTTTCCCAAGCATTATGCAGAGTCCTGGCGGCATTGGCAGGAGGCCTCTCGGGGAGAGGATCACGAAGGACATAATCCTTCTTCTCCTGCTTGAGGACTAGCCTCAAGTTCCTTGACCACGTCAGGAAGTTCGTTCCAGTCAGCTTCTCCTTCTCGAGAACAGACCGGATTGAGAATGTGTTTTGTGTGCTTGTAGTAGTCATAGCTGAAATATAATATAAAAAGGTTATTAGTTAATATGTTCAATATGATTAATCTCGTATTAAATTTAATATGATTAATCACGCATTATATTCAATAACATAAGTTACCCTCAATAGAATATAATGATTCCAAGATCCACATATAACTAAGATCAAAGTGGGCCACTGGCCATCACCCAACCTTAGCTTATATCGGTAAGCCCTATGTCGGCTAATTATATCTGTGATATAACTCTTGGTTGTGAATCTGGGCCCGAGGCCCAATCCACTCTGATGTCTCAAGGCCCGGGACTCCCGATGGCCCAGTCAAGAAAACCAGACTATACAGTCATGTAATCATTAATGTCTGGGACTCCCAATGACATTTGTGAATCACAAACCGTCTTATCCACGCAAAAGTAGACACCCTCACAATGTAAGGCTATGAATACAATTGAATGGGCTTCGACAGCTGACATAGACTGGACAAGACATCCAACGCTTGATATTATTTGAGGTTTGTAGGTTTATTTTAAAATTTCATTCCCAAAATAGAAGATTACTATTTTGGGAAACTTTCCATTTTGGGAAACCTACTAATTTTGGAAACTTTCTAAAATTGGAAACTTTCTAAAATTGGAAACTTTCTAACTTTAGAAATTTCTTAAAATCCAAAACATGCAAATCTAGAAACTTCTATTTTAAGAAACTTTCTAATTTCAAAATTTCAGAAACTTTAATTTAAAATCGATTTATATAATTTTATAAAATAAATTTTAAATTAATTCTGAAGAAACGACTCAAATAATTTGCCCAATTGTTTTAACTTCTTGGCCCGAGGCCCAAGAATTGGTATATGTCCAAGACATAACCCAATTGCCCAATTAGATGACATAACCGGTCTGGTTCATTAAAATTGGTCTAACCAAAATTAATTACTACGATGACCACAATTGTCAACCGGTTATTTACTAAACCGGATTTTCTCAATTTATTTGGTCCAACCAAATCAAATTAGAAAACCACTGGTTTAGGCACTAAATCCAATAATTATTTCGACATTGGATTTCTTATCCCGGTTTAACCAGAACTTAATAAATTTTATTAAGTCTGTTTATTAAACCGTGACGGTTAAAATTTTAATTGACTTAAACCGAACCATCACAAAAACCAAAACGAACCGACCATTAGGTCATGGCCGCAAGCATACCGCGATCGTGCATGATCCGGACAGCCGCAAGCCTTGTGATCGGGACGAGCTCGGCTTGTGATCGGGACGGGAGCGTGATCGTCGAGTCGGGTCGTTGGCTTCACACGATCGCCGAGCGATCGGGACAGCAACACACGCGAGCGGGACGACGAGGCAACGGGACGCGATCCTTGCGATCGATCCAGTCGATCCGATCGGTCCATCCTCGCACGCAAGCGATCGATCGGCCATGATCACGCGATCGATCCATGATCGATCCGTGCATCAAAACGATCGGCCGATGCATACCAAACCTTGTTTGGTCCATGCGATTTCATAGTTAGGGTTTTTAGGTTTTTAATTTGTTTCTTAAGTGTTTTACAAATCAGATTCAATCAATACTCAGATTCAAAACACTTCTTAAACAATCCTAAAACATGATTCTAAACAAGAAAAACCACAGAACCAATGGCTCTGATACCACTGAAGGAATGTTTAGTGTTAATCCAGATTCAATTCTCAGATTCAACAGTCCTAAACATGCAGATCTAGGTTCTCTTGATTAGAAACTTAATGGATCTCACCTTATACCTGTTTTATGCAGCGGAATGAAGGTACAGGTCAGAGATCAGCAGAACCACCAAGGGATGGATCCTCCAAAGGCTCACACACGCAATCACAGAAAATGGCTGCTAGACCGAGCTGAAGGGAGGCCGCGCAGGGAGAGAGAGTTGGCGCAGGGGATTAGGGTTTTAGGGATTCAGACTTAAGTTTTATTTATAAAACTTGTCTAGTTCCTTTTGGGCTTTTGGGCCCAAATACCAATCTGATTAAATCCCTTAGATTTAATCAGACCCATTAATCTCTCTCTAAGTACGACAAATGCCTGGCACTTTTACCGTACTTCTGCTAAGCCGTTCCAACACATTTTCCTGTTAGCTTAGGCGTGTGACCCATATGGGATCATATAATAAAGGCAATAAGTCCAAGACTTATAGATCATGAGCGGACTCTAGCAAGCCATCATGACCCCCAGTATTATATGACTTATGTCTGATCATTGACATACTCTTACTTTCTAGAGACAGTACCGAGATTACTGGACACAATTCCAACAGGAACATCCTGGGAAACTCAAGACTCCAACTCTTAAAACCATCATATGTCTTGTGAAGATAAAAGTTGGTGTAGAGATATCATACTCCACGGCTTTGAGAGGGAAATATCAAGCAGTTTGTGATTTGTGTGGTAGTCCGGAAGACAGCTACATGATGTTGTATCGTTATTTATACGTGTTAGAGCAGTTAAATCATGGTACGATAGCGGATGTGAAACTGGATGAGGCGAAAAAATTCAAGTACATTTTCATAGCTTTGGGAGCTTCCATTGAAGGGTTTCAGTGCATGAGGAAAGTGATTATGGTGGATGCAAATTTTGTGAAGAACATATATGGTGGTGTAATAGTTTTCGCCGCAGCTCAGGATCCAAATCGTCACATTTATCCCATAGCATTCGGTGTACTCAACAGCGAGAATAATGCTAGTTGGGCCTGGTTTTTCGAGATGCTGAAAACCGTTGTAGCCGACTCTTCTGATTTGGTTTTTGTGAGTGACAGAAATGTAAGCCTCATCAATGCCATAGCTAACGTGTATCCACAAGCTCATCATGGGTTTGGCTTATGGCATTTGGCCCAAAACGTGAAAGGTAATGGTCCTCACGCAAACAAAGTTGTTGTCACCCAAAAATTCCAAGAGTGCTGTTGAGCTCACACCATGGCTGAGTTCAACATTCTTTACGACTCGTTTAAGAAGAGATATCCTTCAGCGGAGAAGTATGTGGAGGAAAGCACCGTGCCAGAAAAATGGCCAAGATGTGTTTCTCCGGTTGATGGATACAACCTCGACACTAGCAACTCCGTCGAATCTCTAAACAAAACTTTTAAGGACGCCAGAAAGTAATCTTTAATACCCATGCTGGATACGATAGTTCGAAAGATATCTGATTGGTTTAACGATCACAGGAAAGAGTCTGTTTCAGGATCAAGTTCAAACAAATTGGTGCCCTTGGTTGAGAACTTATTGCACAGTAAATGGCATGCTGCTGATAAATTAACCATGAGGGAGGTAAACAGTTACGAGCTTGAATACGAAGCCGATTGTGATGAAGGAAAGCTTTATTTGGTGAACTTGGTAAAGAAAAGTTACACTTTCAGGTTCTTTGATATTCATAAGTATCCTTGTCTCCATGCATTAACCGCTTTCATCTCCTTCAAAAATAATTAAAGGCGTGATATCTACATAGAACTTCATGATTTTTGTTCGAAATATTATTTGACGGAGATGTGGACATTGGCTTATGTCAGGTCGATCTATGTAGTGTCCGATATGTCTGCGTGAATTGTCCCGGATTACATCATGGAGAAGCTGATAAAACCTCTGGATCCCGTCATAAAGAAGGATCAGAAAAAGTAAAAAGATATCCATCGGCTGGCGAAAGGCGTCAAAGGACACATAACAAAATGTAGGGAAGAACATTGTCATGGTTGTTATATGGAGAAGACTTTGTTTTGTAGAATAACTAAGTTGAACTTTTAAGCTTTTGTTATGTAAAATAACTAAGTATAACTTATTTTCATTTATGTAATACTATATTATGATTTCGTGAGTTTGTGAGTGGTAGTAGTTGACTTTTTAAAGTAATTATGTTTAGTTATTTAAAAACTAAACCTAATAACCTGATGAAAGCATATAATTTTGTGAGAACTACATCTTATATGATAGACAAAGTAGGAATTAACAAAATTTTATTCAAAATGGGGTTAATGAAATATATTTACAAACCTTTCTTTTTCATTTAAGAAACACTTTCTAATTGAGAACCAATTTGGGAAGTGAAAGTTATAAAAAATACAATATTCAAACTTACTATTGCATAAGACAATGAGATTCACATCGCAAAGCAAGAAATCAACTGTAATACTAGAAATGTAAGTTTTTGTCGGTGTAATGCTAATTGAATTGCAAACCAAATATTTTAACATTTCGTATAACTATGTGTATTTTTTAAACACCAACACCTCTCCTCCGATTAAATTGCAAGCCAAAGTTCAATTTTTTGGCGGCAAATTCAATTTTTTCGGCGCCAAAATCAAATTTTTTCAATTTTTTCGGCGCCAAAATCAATTTTTTAGATCTACCTCCCCACTCTCAAATGTCTCTCACCCACAATTTTCCCATATTCACACCCATCTCTCTCTCTCTCTAAACAAGAATCCTCTCTCTCTCTCTCTCTCTCTCTCTCTCTCTCTCTCTCTCTCTCTCTCTCTCTCTCTCTCTCTCTCTCTCTCTCTCTCTCTCTCTCTCTCTCTCTCTCTCTCTCTCTCTCTCTCTCTCTCTCTCTCATTCTTTATTCCTTCCTTCACAGTCACAATCCAAAATGGAGAATTCAGCCTTGATCCATGCGTGGATGAGAGGAGGCACAGTAAGGAGATGAAGGGGTTGAAGGAGCATAATGACATGGTTATCTTCACATCGGATCCACAATATGGGACTCCCAAAAAATGCCCATGTGATGGATAAATCAAGCATGATTTGTCTCCAACAAAGTTTCAGCATGATTTTGATACTTTACCTGGAAGTAGATACTTCACCTGCAACCAATTTAAGGTAAAATTTTATTTCTAGGTTTTTCTAAGTAAAACTAATAAAACTAGGTCAAACTATTTGAATGTTCTTCGGCTGTAGAACTGGTAATAGTAGGTATAACTATATGAAAGTTATTGGATGTATAACTGGTAATACTAGGTAAAACTATTAGAGATGTGTGTCTGTTTTTTTTTTTTTGGTAGCATGATGGACTCCACGTTCGCCAGCCATGGGTTTTTGCTGTCGACGAAGAGATTACGAAGCTACTTCGGAAGGTTGATGAGCAGGGCAAGACGATTGAAGAAATGCAAAAGAAGATTCAAAGCCACGCCGAAGAGATTGCCAAGCTCAAGTAGTTGGTGGGAGAGGTTTCTATGACAGATGTTTATGTTCTTTAAGACTATGCCTACCTTTCAATGTTGTTTAAGACTTATTATCCACAATTTCCGTTCATTGTTGTTTATGCTTTGCTATCTATGGTTTGCTCACACGGCTTAGTATTACTTGTTTCACGTAGTTATACCATGAATTCAAGGATCAATGCAAACCAACAACAAAGTACTAGTTCGAAATAGCAACATAGTTCTACTAGTTTTCCGATTTAAACTATTGTAACAAAACAAGAAATTAGCAAAATAAAAGTTTGAAAATAACAACATAGTTCCCATCATCGGTGTTTCCTAAACATTGGGCTCGGAACTAACGTTCTTCCGGAGATAAACACCACCACCTCCCCTCCGAGCCTTCACATACCCTTCAAGTGGCTTGATCCTTTCCTCAAAAGCGTCGACCTTCTCCACAAGCAAACTCATATCCTCTCCCATGGCCGTAAACGCGGCAGCCAACTCCTCGAAAGACGTGTTTTTAGCTCGGCGTTATTTCCCTGCTCTTTCTGCCTTCTTAGGTTGTCGCCTTTCAAATCTTCCTCCATCATATCTTCAAACATAACGGTGAATCCTTGATTAAGATGATTACACAACCTTTCCACAACAATATCGTGATCATCGTCATCGTCCTCTTTTTCTATGATCTCGTCCAACTTCTCTTTCTCCTCATGCGTAGCTACCTACACACTATCAATGTCCTGTGAATTTAAACACAATAAAATAATCAAAATTTGATTATTTACAATCTGCTAGTATTACCAATTTCTGCTAGTACTACTACCTTAGTATCTATGAGTTTTTCGTAGACTGTCTCAAGAGGCCACCCTCTCATGTCGCATTTCTGCCACTTGTACATGCACATCCTCGGACAATCGTCGTTAGGAAATGGTACAGGTTCTCGGAAGCTGTCTCTCAGTTTCGGAATGGCCTTCACCCCCAAAAGCTACAAAAAACAAAATTATACTTTACCAAAAAATTAGTAAAAACGCTAAATTCAACTTTTTACCTCCAAGGGAATATAGAAACCCGGAATCGTCCAGGGACCAGCCACCTTCCCGTTATAGTGATTCATCGTCTTGTAAATGGACTCTAACATGTGCTCAAACGACAATCTCCGCCAAGGAAATGTCTGACACAAATTCAGATCATTCACATATCTTAGAAATACGTCCAACACGGGTTTGGCTTTATTTCCAGTTTTGGTGAATAAACGATGCTGCTCAAGAAATACAAAACCGCCATCTTCAGCCTATCTCCAGTCTCACCGGTCTCATTTCATAAAGCCTTGTTTTCACATCTTCTCGTAAAACCTTCCCATCGAAATACTTCTTCTTGAACGCCAAGGAGCCTTGTCGCTGCCAATTGATAGGATAGTTGTGGCAGTTGAGTCATAATATCAACGCGTGCTCTCATAACCCATATCGGATGGGAACGCCATTAACCACAAACCAAGACTCCTTTTTTCTTTGGATTTCAGCGGTACGCAGCAGAAGCGTCCACGTGGGTTGAGCCTTGTGATTGCTCCTCGGCATGTGAAAAATGTCGGAGAACTGCGGATGGTTCTCAAACCATGACCTTTCCATCGGAGTGAGATTAAATTAATCAAAAAATTTCAAAGTTTCATCGATGTGGCACTGCGTCTGTAGCTTCACACTCTCGCTATACTCATCGGGCGGGAAGTACATTTTAAGAGGTCGAAGGGCTATCGTTTCTTTCGAGTCACCCTGCAACAAAAATACAGTAGTACCTACAACACACAATATAACCAAGTTATTCTGGTTTTACCGAGTTCTGCTAGTTTTACCATGAAACCATAGTATTACCTAGTTATCATAGTATTACCATATTCTCCTAGTTTTACCTTAGTTATGATAGTATTCCTTAGTTATCCTAATATTACATTACTACTATTTTAACACAAATATTTACCTAGTTTTCCTTGTATTACTTATACTACAGTTCTACTTGCCGGTTTCCTATCGTCGGTCTAGCTTTCCTCCTCTTCCTCCTCCGATTCATCCGCCTCACTCTATACAAATCCTCCATCTCCATTCTTTCCTTTATATCCTCCTCCCTCTTTGTCTTCTCCTTCTTCATCCGACTACGTCACTGTCACCCCGTCATCACGGAATCCTCTCCCTCTTCTTAAACTTTTTTCTCCTTTCTCATCTCCGCCGTCTCTGCAGTCTATGCCTCCTCTGTGTTTTTATCCTTTCTCATATCCGCCGCATCTCCTTCAACACTCAGAGGAGGAGGAGCCGGAACCGACGCTGCCGATGCTTCTCCCCTCGTTTCTTCAACCGCCGCTTCTCCCAGCCGCTTCTTCTTCGGCGCCATCTCCGCAGCAGGACTCTTCGACTTCGTCTTCCTCGAATGCCTCGTCTCTACCATCTTCAATTTTGAAATTTGATTTTGAACTTCGATTTTGAATTTTGATTTCGAACTTCGATTTCTGAGTGAATAGAGAGGAGAGAAGAGAGGTAAGTTGTGAGATTCAGTAAGTTTTTGAAATTGGGAATTAGGGGAGAACGAATTAGGGATTTATGGTAATTTTTTCCCTCAAATCTCGGGTAGAATCCGAGTGGGTCAGTAAAACCTATAGTTTTTGGATTACGCCCGGGTACGAGCCGTAATTTCATCTCACCCACTTGGTTTTTCAGTCATTCATCATTTTCTCTGATTTAAATTAAATCAAAAGGAATTTTATGTTATAACAGGGGTATTTGAGCTCTTGTTTTTAGATAGAGGGGCATACCAGACAATTTCTCGATAAAGACAACGTAAGAATTTTTTAAGTTTCAAGTTTAAACATTTTAAAATAATTAGTATTTTTTCGACAGCGATAATACTTTTATTATCTAAAAGAGTTAGTACATTTGACAAAAAAAAAAGAGTTAGTACAATATGAAGTTAGACAATCCATAAGCCATTTAGGCAATACATCATTGGAAACAGACGAAAAAGAAGAACCACAGATGGCTAATATGTATGTGGCTTGATTTCTTAAACGTTTTGTAAACTAAAAACAGATCAATGCAAAATTAGCGGCTACAGTCAAAATATTAGAGGCAAGTTTGTGAATACTTCAATCATGTGAAACATTGTTTAGATGTTGTATGAGTATTTGACAATCACTTTTGACCACCATATGATGTAGATTCATTGGTTTGATATCTTGGATTGCAAGTAGAAGATTTTTACTCTCTTCTTCCAAAAGCCGACACAACTAGACCAAGAGATATGGATTTCCCGCATTTCAGTACTTTGTCATGATCTCAAAGAATCCAGTCCGCATATGCATGACCCGATAAAGGATCAAAGGAGGCATCCACATTACATTTAAAAGAATGTAAAGGAGGTCTAACCGATGGTGGTATAGTAGTAGATCTCAAACTGGGAGAAAGTGTTGTTGATATCCATTCCTTAACTTAATTAAGAGATCATGTAACAAACTAGGTCATTTTTATTATTAAAACAAGGTCATTTTTAGTCCGTCATAGATGCCGAAGTATCCAAAAGAGGGTGAGTTGTTATGTTGTTGTCAGCTGGGTAAGGGTTTGGCGATCAATGAGTCTTGAAATATTGATTTCTAAATCCAATTCAGGATTTGAGAGCCAACTGAGACTAGGAATGAATAGTTTTGACCAAGTAGTTTTGGATACATGGCATTCAAAGAAAATATTGTTTGGAGTTTCCACTGCAAGGCAACAACGTCGACAAAGAATATCAACCATAACTCCACATATAGCAAGCCGAGATGTAGTAGGGATGTCTTGTGATACCCGACGCCAGAGAAAGTGTTTTAATTTCAGGAGAATATGCAATATCCAGATGCGCATCTTCAACACAGGATCTCTTGAGGAACTTGGATTGCTGCAGTCGTAGGATCATATTCATAAACAGCTCTATATCTTAATTCAACAGAGTATACCCATGTTGATTATGTATCCAAACTGTGAAGTCAAGAACAAAACATTTAGTTAGGTGAAGTGATGAAACTAAACGGCAGTAATCTTCATTAAGAATCTCTGCAATTGCTTCCATATTCCAAACATGTACACCATTAACCATGGAGACCAGTTGAATGACATTCACTGATATTAAAAGATCTTTCAGTCTTGCTGGTCTAGGAGGGATAATCAATAGCTAATTATCTTGGAACACTCTAATAGATTCTCCATTATCAAGATTATGATGAATGCCTTGTATGAGGAGTTGTAAACCGACTAAAATGGAAGACTATTCGTATGACTGAAGACGTTGAAGTTTAGCATCTAAGATTAGGTCATATTTATAATATTTTGCTCTGAACAGTGATAAGAGCATATTTTAGAGGTATTTGGCATAATCATTTGCATGGTTTTCATGTATTTTGCATTTATTTTTAGGGATTTCATTAGGAATTCTTTCATTTAGGACTTAGTGAGTTTATAATCAGATATTTGCATGTTTTGGTGTCTTTTCGAGTGCTTTGTTTGTTCTCTATAGGTATATGGAGAAGTTATGAAGAATTGGTTGGAGAGGAAAGGAAGCAAAAGAGATGGAGAAGAGGCTTTGATGTTACATTGACCAAATTCGCCTGATGCCCATTGTCTCCTTCCATCGACCAAGCGAGCATTGACCAAAATTGCTTGATATGGAAGTGCGATCAAGTTGTATTCATTTTTAAGCATTTCATTAGGAATTCATTCATTTAGGACTTAGTGAGTTTAGGATTAGAGATTTGTGTGTGTTGGTGTCTTTTGGAGTGTTTCTTTGTTCTCTATAGATTTTTGGAGAAGCTATGAAGAATTGGTTGGAGTTCGAGAGCAAAGGAAAAAAAGAGATGGAGAAGATGCTTTGATGCTGCCATTGAGTTGAAGTCATCGACCAAACTCGCCTGATGCTAGTTGTCTCCTCCCATTGCCAAGCAAGCATCAACCAACTTGTCCGATACGAAAGCGCGATCAAGACCAAATTTTTTTAAGAGATTACATCGACCTGCTCCAATTGACCAAATCCGGTCGATGCCAGCCCCTTCCGAGCCCTTTATTTACAGAAATGCCATAGTGTGCCTCAAGCATATATATATATATAATCCTTCTTGGACATAGTTTTAAGGACTCTCTCTTCTCTTATGATTTCTTTTACCTATTTTAGATCTGAGAACTTTGTAAACATTTCTCTTTAAGTTTTAATGCAATTCGTTATCATTTAATTAATCTTAATCTCTTCTTATTTCTCTTTCTAAATATGTTTTCTCACCTTCTCTTCATGGATTTAGTTGGAAAAAATTATGATTAGTGATTAGTTCTATTTGGGTCATTGGGATGAGGTAGATAGGTGATTAGTTCTTAATTAATATTAATCCTTCTCTACTAGGTTGTTCTCTAGGCTATATTTTCAATGAATTGTTGAATATATATCATAGGATTTTTGTTACCCGGAAGGTGTTTAATGAAATGCTTGAATGAAACTATTTAGATATTTTGCATGCTTAGACAATGAGAATTTATGGCTAAGGTGTTTAATATCATATGAACTTGTTTTGTATGCCTGATTGGTTCTTAATCATAATTGGGAGATGGTTCTAGATTAGGAGTTGATTAAAGGGATTATTCCTAGGAATATGATTAATCTAAACTTGTGTTCTAAACTAAATTGTGATTGATTACATTGCATGCTAATGTGTGATTTGAAATTAGGAAATGTATTGTGCATAACTAGCATAGGGTTAAGAGCATGGAAGTGTGATTAACTAGATTTAAGATCATTTAGCCATCATTTGTATGTGTGATTTTTTTTATTAGCACTCATGATCATCTCTAGTTACCTTTGATACATTGACCTCATCCTAGACTCTCCTTTATCATTGTTTTAATCTCATTTGCTTACTTTGATCAGTTAGGACTTTAGAATTCTCTTTAAAACCGAATTTGGCTTAGATTGAGCATGCATTCTTAGTGTGTTGTTTCGTCTCAAGTATGGATTGACTCTTAAATTACTCCAATGAAAAAATAATAGGAATTTTAGTAGTTGATTGTGAGAGATTTCAAATTTTTATTATCAATTTGGCTAGCCATCTTAGGATTAGGAAGTAGCCATTAGGATTTTGTCTTTGCTTGAAACTAATAATTTTTTCTTTTGGTAGTAACTTTCTCCTCTTCCTCTCTTTTTATTTGCAAGGTAAATGAAACTTAGAAGCAGAGGTCCTACAAAATTTATGAAAAGAGTTGAAGATATAAAGATCTTGGAAAGGGAAATATTTAGAGCGAGAAGAAATCAAGAGAGGCTAACTTATTTGGATAGATTAGGACACATCATGGATGCAATACATAATGAGAAAATTGAGAATGTAGGTCAAGGTGGCCAAGGAAACCAAGCCAATAAAAGTGGACACCTAAATCAGCAACCTCTTATTCATAACCATCTTCCTACACACCAACAACATCCACAAAGGAGAGATATACCCAATGGAGCAGGTGATGCTACAAAACACTCATCAAACCCGATAAAGAATATTGCCTCATCCGATTCAGAAAATTCGTTTTCAGATCAAGCCAAGACTCGTGTAAATGGTACAAGGCAATAGGTTTCATGGTCTTACTGCTGAAGATCCTTTTGACCACTTGGACTAATTTGATAGGATTTGCGGGATGACCAAATTCAATAGTCTCTGAAGATAGCTATAAGCTAATGCTCTTTCCC
Source organism: Orychophragmus violaceus (assembly GCA_030180135.1). Lineage (NCBI taxonomy): Eukaryota > Viridiplantae > Streptophyta > Magnoliopsida > Brassicales > Brassicaceae > Orychophragmus > Orychophragmus violaceus. The sequence continues at coordinate 25,166,523 of CM058238.1, forward strand.
TTATCTCTCAGTGATAAAACATACAAGTGGGAAAAGAGTCTCCCTCAAGGGTCTATCCGATCATGGGATGGTTGCAAAAAGGCTTTCCTCACAAAATTTTTCTCTAACTCAAAGACTGCTCGGTTTAGGAATGAGATCAAAGCTTTTGCTCAACGCAACCACGAGACCTTTTGTGAGGCTTGAGAGGGGATCAAGAGCTACACCTACCAATTCTCACACCATGTTTTCTCAAAAGAGTCTCTCTCTTTAGTACTATCTATCATGGTGTCTAGCCCAAGATAAGGATTCTTCTTGACAACGCTAACAATAGACACTTCCTAGGAAAGGAAGTAGAAGATGGAATGAAACTAGTGGAGAATCTTTCCTTGAGCGATGGAAACCATAGTGAGTACTATGACAGAGCTCTAAGGGGAGTTCATGCTCTTAGGCTATTGAAGATACCACTAGCAAGGAGATAAAAGTCTTGAATGAAAATTGGATAAGATTATTCTACCTAATGAGAAGAAAGAGATTCACTTCATTTGTAATAATGGAGCAAATCAAGAACATATTGAAGTGGATCAAGAGGAGGTCAATTACTTGGGGAGTCAATAGAAATTCCAAGGTGGTTAAAACAACTATAGGAACCAAGGTTATCAATTTCAACAAGGCTTTTTGCCTTTCAGTCAACAACAAGGTTATGCTTCTAAGTCAAACTACCAAGGGAAAACAAGGAGGTTTCGAGCCTAAGCTTACCTTCAACCCTCATACTCAAACTTCTACCTCCTCAACCCAAGATCCAGAAATGAATACAATGCTTCAACAAATTCTCCAAGGACAAACTAATGGAGCAATGGACTTGTGCAAGAAGATGCTTGACATGAACAACAAAGTTGAGGGTAACTTCAAAGATTTCTCTTCCAAAATAGAGAATTTGACCTCAAGAGTGAATCAAATGGATAATCTAAGGAAGGCTGATTCCAACAACCATTGCAATATCATCCACTCCAATGCTGAAAATGAAAGGACAATAGCTGAAATTGAAACTCTTATCTATGGTTATCCACTTGAAAAGGAGAAGGATGGTAGGTTAGATGAATAAGCCATCATTGAGGAATTTCTTCTTGGTATTTTTGTTAAGGATTAAAGATATGAATTCGATGTGAAGGATGTCTCCAATATCAAGACCATTCCTACTTCACTACTAAAGCTAGGAACACCGAGCAAATTCTCCTCATCTTGCATCCTTGGACACTTGGAAATAGATAATGCTTTGTGTGACATCGGCTCTAATGTGAGTGTCATTTTCCTTAAAATGGTTGAGGAATTAAGAGTCAATAATATAGAGAGGTATACCTCTACTCTAACATTTGAAGATTCTTCAACTAAAGTTCCTCATGGAGATCTCAAAGACATCGGGTGATTATTGGGAATTGTGTTATCCTAACGGACTTCATTGTCATGAAGATGAAAAAGGGAAAGAAGCTTCCTCTCCTCCTAGGAATCGATTTCCTCAACACTACTTATGAAACTATGGACTTCACAAACAAAAGGGTGGTGCTCACTAAGGTGAATGACAAGGTTTTTATCCTACGAAGCTTTACTTCATCAACACTTGTGGCACTATCACAAGTGACTTTGATCTCGAGGAGGAATAAGCTTTTACTAATATTGGCAATATGGAATATTGTGGATCCATATCTTTGGAAGAGTTGAGCGTTGAGGAGACAAAGGTTGAGATGGTGAAATCTCCAAGGATTGAACAAGTTGATAGGAAGGCTTTGGTTGCGGAGACAAGTGAATATTTTTTTAATGAACACTTGGAAAGTGTTCCATTGGAGAGAGTGAGTGAAGCCAAAGGATCTTCGACTATGAGCAAGAAGAAGAAGGGCAAAATTCTCAAAGCCTCCACTAATAATCAAGCTCCTAATACTCTCACTTTACACCTTTTGAGGCTCAAGGATGGAACCATTGAAAACAAAGTGAAATGCAAAGGAAGGTCCAAGTAAATCTCTAGTGCTAGAGCTATTTTCACTCCTGAAATTCAAAGAGACATGATCAAGCTCCAAGAGCATCTCAAAAAAGTCTTGACAATCACCCAAAATGTCAAGCCATCCCCATCTCCTAACTAGAACCATTGTAGTCAAGCTTAGAGACTCAAAACAAACTCACTTGGAAGGAAGTCCCATGTTTATCCTTTGTACATATTGCTTTAAGTTTTTATCTCTTAGTCATTGTTTATCTCTGTTAGTCTTTACAGATTTTAAGATTTCATGGGTTTTGTTGAGAGAAAGAAAGAAGGTCATGGAGAGATTCAAAGAAATACCGGGCTATGAACCAAGTTTGGGGGAAATCACATGCCTCCATCTGCCATTCCTACTCCCACTCCATTATCTTGTACAAATATTTGTTTCTTTTTACATTTTCTTTGTCTTTAGTCTCTTTTCTCTTACTTTTATCACACATAGAACTGTGTGATTTATGTTTTGGGGGAGGAGACTAGTTGCTAATAATGTTTGTAATCTTATCTTCTTTTCTTGCATATTGAGTCTCTTGCATTCACTTATTGCATAGAAAATCCATGGAAACTTATTTTCTGGAAAATTTTCACAAAAAGAAAACATATGGTTGCACTGACATTATTAGAATCGAGTCTAGAAGTCATTTAGGATTGCATACCTTTCAATTGAGAGCTAAGACATATGTTCCTTGCAAAGAATTTTTTTGTGAATTTGGATCATCGTGCTAGCATGTGGTTGTTTGATGCATCTTGTGAGCTTGAAGTTAAGGAAGAATCATTCTTGGATCTCATGCATTGATGTTCTTTTCTTGATTGAAGCATGTTGTGATTTGAATCTTTCCTTATCTATTAGAACTCTTAATCTTGACTTGAGATATCATGTTATGCTTTGAATAATGTTCACATGGGTACCTAAATACATAATTGAACTATCTTCTCCCTTTTTACCATTCTCTTGTTAGTCCAAGTAGCTACCCCACCTTAAAACCAATCTTCCTTTCAAGCCTTAAACACTTTATTGAGAGTTACGAGGTCTCTTCGGATCAACTAGGCAAAAAGTGTTGAGTTTAAGACGACAAGGGTACTATTCCATGTAGAAAGTAGTCTTGCATCATTTAGGCTAGTATAAGATAGAATCTAGGTTTGGGGGAGATGGGAAGTAAATAAAAGAAGTGGAAAATCATTTGGAAAGGTTGAGGAAAGATAGGAGAAAGCAAAAAGAGTTACATGGTAAGAAAAGAAGTGTAAATAGCTTTAAATAAAAAGAAGAATAAAAGTCTCTAAGAAAAAGAAAAAAAAAAGAAGAAGCCAAAGGCTCATGAAAAGAAAAAAGAGTCTGGAAAAAGAAAGAGCTATAGTAAAATAAAATGAGTTTAAACCACCTTGGATCAAAGTTTAAAAAGAAGAATCTCCCAAGTGCTTAAAAGAAAGTTTATGATTGATTTTTGTGGTTTGAGAAGGCAAAAAGCCTTCTGAAAATGTAGACTTTGAGTAGGATCATCTTGGGCATTGGATAGATGAGAGTTTATCCTTGTATGCGCATAAGTTGTTCTCTACTCTTATCATTTTTCATAAGTTCATCCATTCTTTGAGTCATTCTTGTTCTTGAAAAGACAAATCATTTTAGATGATTTGATTAAATGGATTATTGTCTATGAATAAGATTAATCTAAACTTGTGTTATATAGTAAAGGCTTAAGCTTGCTTATTGGTGTTGTGATTGATTACATTGCATGCTAATGTGTGATTTGACATTAAAAAATGGATTGTTGCATAATTAGCATAGGATTAAGAGTATGGTAGTGTGATTAACTAGTTTAAAGATCATTTAGCCATCATTTACATGTGTGATTGTTTATTAGCACCTATGATCATCTCTAGCTACCTTTGATTTATTGACTTCATTATAGACCTTCTTTTATTATTATTTTAATCTCATTTGCTTATTTTGATCACTTAGGATTTAGAATTCTCTTTTAAAATCGAATTTGGCTTAGATTGAACACTACATGCATTTCTAGTGTATTGTTTCATATCAAGAATAAATTGACTTCTTTTTTTTTTTTTTGATCAAACAACCACTTTCATTAGAACTTAAGCCTCAATCTCCATTAAAGGAGGAGGAAATCCAACCTTACACAAAGGAAATACTACAAAAGCACACCAAGACATGGTTAAAAAAAGATAGAAATTAGATAGTTCATCAAAGAACATCATAAAAGATCGACCAGCAGAGCCGAACTCGGAGACTTCTTGATACAACATATCAGATTCTGCAACAAATGCAGAAGAGACAACTAGCCGGGAGGAAGATCCTTGCAAAACCGACGCGTCTTCAACATCCATTCCACTCCATATAAGAGGGAAATTTGGGAAAACAAACTGCTCCACAAAGGAGGCCGAAGGATACCAAGTATCCAAGAGAGTCACATTCACCAAATGAAGCATAGAGTTTAGATACTTTTCAACCTGCCAAAAAGAGATCAAACTCATAGTAGCAAACAAAGGATTAAATGTATTCAAAGATCCGCATACTGCGGTAGAGGACCCGCATACTGCGGTAAGGGGCCGCACTGAGGCGGTAGAAATGCCAAAAGAGGACACAAAAGTGGATGTCAAACAAGCCCAGACAATCAGTATGGAAACAACCAAGCTCCAATACAACTGAACCCATAGTGTCGAGATGGAGACGGGAGTGATGGGAAAGAGCCAAAAAACGATGACCCAGACTCTCACCCAAGCCTTGACGAATCCGAAGGCGGAAGAGGGTGGAGAAAACACAAATGTGGATGAAGATTTTATACCACAAGAGGATGTACCCATAACCACACCAACAGTGAAACCATCCAATAATTTAGCAAAACCATACAAGACCTCAGACTTAACAAACGTACCAACATGAGACAGGGAACCAAGCCACAGCTTCGGAGGTGCGGTCAAGTGAGGATGATTTACTAGCTTGAACGGCGGTGGTGGATATAGGGAAAGACCGCACAAATGAAGCGGAGGAGAGAAGACGTCAATAGCCGGAGAAATGGGCAGCGGAGGAGGGGATGGATCGACAGGCGGAGGCTGGACGGGACCAGATGGCCGAGAGAGGAGCGACGTCGACGGAGGAGGTGGCTTTGCACGGGGAGGTAACGGCGGATCTGCAGGCAACCAAAGCAACAGAGATGGCGAGGTGGGGGACAACGTCGGAGGAACGGCGGGCGGCGGAGACAGAGGCGGAGGTGAGGAGAGCACATGCGACAGAGAGACGAACCAAACCGATGAAAAAGCGAGCGACGGCGGGTCAGGTGGGTCCGGGGGTTCAGTGACCGGCGATTCACCACAGGTCAAGGTCGGCATTATGAGCGGCGAGACAGGATGGACGGGAGGCTGGACAGAGCACGCGAATCGGAGAGATTCACGCCATTGACGCCGTCGGCGGCTGCATCGAAGAGCGTGCCAGGGAGAATAAATTGACTTTTAAATTAATACAATGACATGGTAATAGAAATTTGAGTAATTGATTGTGAGAGATTGCAAATTCTTATTATCAAACAGTCGGGAAAATAAAGAATTCAGGTGTTTCAAAAGTCGACAGGCTTGTTTAGCTAACAGAGAATCGTTAAACTTTTGGCAGATCTCCATTCCCTTCATTTTGCTTAGGAAAATCTAACTTTTCTCATGCCACCCATGATATTTATAGTTTGTCTTGATTTTACTCCACCAAAAACCACGAAGGACTGAAGTTATGTCTTCTATAACTTGTATTGAGAGTTTAAAATAAGATATTGAGTACACATGCATTAAAACTGCGACAGATTTTTATGAGTAATACTTGGGTTCACCCCTAGAGGTGAACCCTTTTGTTCACCTCCACATTTTCAAACCAATCAAATAATTCCACATAATCTAATATTAAAAATAAATAAAATTTTAAAAATATTTTTAAAATAAGAAAATAAAAAACGAAAATAAAAGAAAAGAAAATATATTTTATTTCAAACAAAACTTAAAAATAAATTTTTTATAAAAATACTAAAACCTAAATCTTAATCTCTAAACCCTAAATTCTAAACCCTAAACCCTAAACGATAATTTGAATCTAAAATATTAAAATTAAAACTAAATCATAATCCCTAAATCCAATATGTAAATCTTACAAAATAAAAACTAAATCCTAATCCCTAAACCCTAAACCCTAACCCAAAGAGCTTAAACCCTAATCCATAAACCATAAACCCAAAGAGCTTAAACCCTATACCATAAACCCTAATCCCTAAACCCAATATGTAAATTTTAAAAAATAAAAACTAAACCCTAATCCCTAAACCCTAAACCCTAACCCAAAGAGCTTAAACCCTAATCCCTAAACCCTAAATCCAAAGAGCTTAAACCCTATACCATAAACCTAATCCCTAAACCTTAATTTTAATTTTATAATTTAATTTAAAAATAATATTACATGGCATATTTTTATTGGTTAATAAAGAGGAGGTGAACAAATGGGTTCACCTCTAGGGGTGAACCTAAGTATTTTCCGATTTTTATTAATCGAAAGTGTATGTGCCGAATCTCAACTTATCTCCACAGGATAATATCAATGAGAATGACTAATACAGCTCTCCGGAGTTTCTAAGAAGACATAATACATTTTCCTATCTTTATTTGGCTAAACAGCAATATGAATCTGACAGGTTTTCTACTTGCTTCAAACTAACCCGTTCCACCAATTACCACTGCTTGGCTGTATGGATTTTTTTTCTATCTTCAAATTGTGCCAGTAGCACCAAAAGATAAAAAAGAAAAAATAGAGGGACATGCATGACAATTCAGGGAACAAAGATATGCCAAAGAGAATATATGTCAACTGTAAAAGAAAATTTGGAAACTAAATTACAGCGAATATATATAGAGGGCAACGTTCTAAAAATATTTAAATATATAATGAAAGAGAGATAAGAGTGATAAGAGAATGTGAGGTGGGGATACGTTAGAGAGTGATAGTTAGAATTGCCATATGCAGGAGATGTACATATTATAAAGAAATGACAAATGAATATGTTGGAATCTAGTGAACAAGGAAGCTCGAATACATAGAACACTTAACAACCCAACAAAAATGAACACTTCATGTGACACTAGCCAAACACATATCTTCAATCATCCACTTTTCTATTGTTTTATTGATTCTCTATGCTGAAAGAAACTCCACTTTTAAGAATATGTTTTAGCTATATTCTTCTTAAAACTTGGAAATTTTACAGGTTGTCTTAATATTTATTGTTTATTCAATATAATTGTTCTACTTGTGGGAAATAAAGATTGTAGAATTTTGTTTTATATTCGCAACAACAAATATGTTTTATAATGAAATATTGACGTTAAAACGAATGTGTCATCCAACGAGTGGGTTTTTTAAAGAAAAATTACAATAACATGGGTAAAAATCATACCGAATTACGTGCATCCTTGACAAAGGAGTTCACTCTGAAATTATCAATATAATATGCATGATACCGAATTCTTCAACGTCTGTGAGATGAAGGATACACTATCCAGTTCTGAAGAGAAACCAGCCAATTTTCTTGATTATCCAACATATCTACCAAATTTGTGCAATATGTTTTGATTTGTATCTTCAAAAAAAGATCAATAATGGAGCGCTTACGCATCTATTGTAACAATATACGCAATTGGTGTTATCTTTTCATCTACAAGTATAAGATCCAACCAGCGAGGAAGAGAGTAACGTATTCTGTTATGTCCACTGTTAAAACCGTTATTCTATTCATATTAACTTATCATTTCATTTTCATATGTATGCACAAATGCATGTATATACTGTATTCTCGAATTCTTACCTTTTCTGACATTTTATGAGCTTATGATACAATTTTGTTTGTTTTAATTGTATTCCATTCTTGTTAATATAACTGGGATCGATAATGATTCCATATATTATTGAATGGACAAGGATATATATAGTCACCATCTAAATGTTTGTTTGCTTCTAGTATCGTACAAAAAGCTCTGAGAAGTAAAGAAGAAAAAAAATCATTAACCGAAAAAAAAAGAGTTCAAAGTCATTAAGGGAAACAAAACCTTTGATGACGAAATAAAGTAACAAATTTGGAGATAATTGGAAAGGTCTATAGAAACTGTTGACTGCCAATTTTTCCTTTTAACTACGAACCAATCATATTTTGATTTTTTTAAATGACTCTATAGCCCAAAATATATTAGTTCTGAAAAAGTACGTATATGGTAAAATATACAAGAAACAAAAAGGATATAATGGTAAAATGAGTAGTACTCTGTCATTTCTGCTCCAGCTAAGTAAGAATTAAGAATATCCTTTTTCTAAGATAACGTCTCTCTCTCTCGAAAACTTATTTTCACTGTAGAGCTTCACATATATCTATTTGTTTATCATCTCTCTATCTCCATTTTTAAGCTCCCTCTCTCTCTCTCTCTCTCTCTGGCTCTTGCATGCTTTAGTCCTTCCCATGGCCACCGAGCAAGAATTCACCCGTGTATCACGCGCCTCAAGCAGCATAGGATATTACTCAGACGAAGATTACTCGGAGGAGGAGGACGACGAGGAAGAAGAGATGGAAGAACTTGAGGAAGATGAGGACGAAGAACAAGAAGACGAAGAAGAGCCACGTGTGGGGGTCACGTGCGGAGGAAGAAGAAACGGGTCATCGAGTAATCATAACAAATGGATGATGTTGGGTCGAATACTTGACCCGAGATCCAAATTGGTTCAAGAATGGAACAGAGTGTTTCTCCTTGTGTGCGCAACGGGGCTATTCGTAGACCCACTCTTTCTATACACCCTATCGGTGAACGACACATGTATGTGTCTCCTCGTCGACGGTTGGCTCGCTCTCACGGTCACTGCCTTACGCTCCATGACCGATCTTTTGCACTTATGGAACATTTGGCTTCAGTTCAAGATTGCTCGCCGGTGGCCTTATCCCGGCGGAGATAGCGACGTCGATACTAACAAAGGAGATGGGACACGTGTCCGTACGAGTACGAGAGTTGCTCCACCTTACGTTAAGAAGAAACGGTTCTTCTTCGATCTCTTCGTCATATTACCATTACTTCAGGTTCGTGAACCAATATTTTAATTCTTCTTTCTTACAATAAATAAAATAAAAGATAATACAAGAATTTTTGTGAGCTTCTATTAAGAATGTTAAGCTTAATTTGGACGATCTTATGTATTTATATACCGTATACGCCATTATTTAGCTTATGCAGGTACTTAGTATATAGTTAGAATATGCACTAGTTAATTATAAATCAAGTAGCTGTACTCATATGTTAAATATATATTACTATGTTAGTCGAGGACTCGAGGCCAATTTTTTTTATAGACACAAACATAGTAATCAAATCTAGTACTGAATTAAAATTGAGTAATTTAGGAAAATAATCTTATCGCATATGGTTTGTAATTGACTAATCTAATAAACAAATCAAGGGAAGTAATTATCTATGGTCTGAAATAAGTCTCACTTAGTCTGGCCTAATCATGTTCGTGTGTGGACCAAATGAAATAATACATATTCGTTTTCAATCTTCTTTTCGTATGGTACATTTTTGTTTTCTTTTGTTTAAATAATATAATTTACAAATTATTTATAAAAACATGAGAGCAGGTGGTGTTGTGGGTGGTGATACCTTCTCTTCTAAAGAGAGGCTCTGTGACATTAGTGGTGTCAGTTTTGCTGATAACATTCCTCTTCCAATATCTACCGAAGATCTACCACTCTATTCGACATCTTCGTCAAAATGCTACTCTATCAGGTTACATTTTCGGCACCGTCTGGTGGGGAATCGCACTCAACATGCTCGCTTATTTCGTCGCCGCTCATGTAAGTTTATTTGATAAAACAATTTTTTTTGGCTAAATATACGTAATTTTAATTGTTCGCTCCATTTCTGCTTAAAAATTTCAACGATTGAGATACACATTTCAACTACATAGAAGTGAACCTCAGGGTGAACATTTAACTTTTAAAGATGATTAAGAAAAGATTATAATGTAAATATATTCACATGGACCTTTTCCATTGCTGTGGGAGTCTTCTTTTGAAAGAGAAATATATCAGAAAATGCCAAAATAAGAAAAGATTTGTTCGGAGGAAGGTATGATTCTCTGATCACACAAGTCGCAATCAAACACAACTTGCACTGGTTTTTACGTATGATTAAATGCAATCATTAGCCTCTTTTTACATGTTTTACGTTTTCACTTTTATTTGCCCTTCAATGACTCATCGACCTTTAGTTAACATTGTACAAGAATTTCTTACATCTTCCAATTAAATTAGTCATAAACCAAATATAATTGTTTTCAATTAGCAATTAAAACCTGGAAAATTACTAGTTTGCTAACTTTTTCTTTACCATTTATAATCGTAATCTCTCACATATTTTGTTTTCTATGAACTACAGGCAGCAGGAGCATGTTGGTACTTGTTAGGGGTCCAAAGATCAGCGAAATGTCTTAAAGAACAATGTGAAAACACAATGGGATGCGACCTACGAATGTTGTCCTGTAAGGAACCAGTGTACTATGGCACGACCGAGATGGTCCTTGACAGGGCCAGACTAGCTTGGGCAAAAAACGACCAAGCACGATCCACCTGCTTAGATATCAACACCAACTACACATACGGTGCTTATCAGTGGACCATTCAACTTGTGAGCAATGAAAGCCGGTTGGAGAAAATCCTTTTCCCTATTTTTTGGGGTCTCATGACGCTCAGGTATTTCACATTATAACCGTCTAATAGTTCAAATTTCAGTTTTGTTTAATTTGTGTGAATTTTAGTTAACTCTTATAAGGAAACTATAACCATTTTGGATCTTTTTTTTTTTTTTTACACAACCCTTTTCTTATGTATGTGAATTATCAGTACTGAATGTGTAAATAAACGTTCAATTGATTGTTAATCGATATAAATAATCAGCACATTTGGGAATTTGGAGAGCACAACAGAGTGGTCTGAGGTTGTCTTCAATATAATAGTTCTAACAAGTGGTCTTCTTCTCGTTACCATGTTGATCGGTAACATAAAGGTAACTAATCGCATTAGCTTATTTTCTTATCATTTAATTTAAAATAATCATAACTTACGGAATTATAATTTGTCTCTAATTTACAAATATATATAGGTATTTCTGCACGCAACAACTTCAAAGAAGCAAGCAATGCACCTGAAAATGAGGAATGTAGAGTGGTGGATGAAGAAGAGACATTTACCATTAGGGTTTAGACAACGAGTCCGTAACTATGAGCGGCAGAGATGGGCCGCTATGCGCGGTGTAGACGAGTGTGAAATGGTACAGAACCTTCCAGAAGGTCTTAGGAGAGACATCAAGTACCATCTTTGTTTAGACTTAGTCCGCCAGGTCAGACGGATCATTACAATTAATCAATGATCTAAGAGAAAAATTAATGATCATTGATGTGGATGAGTATTTGTATTTTTAGGTTCCTTTGTTTCAGCATATGGATGATTTGGTGCTCGAGAATATATGCGACCGTGTGAAGTCTCTCATTTTCACCAAAGGAGAAACCGTAAGTATTTTTTAACATAATTTACGGATTATATATTTCAGTATGTCGTTAAGAAAATCATTCATACATACATACATGTGACTACTCGTAGCAACTGCAGAATGATTCCAGCATATAAAAATCCCAAGTTTATTAAAAGAGAAAAAAAAATCCCGAATTGTTTAAGATTTTTACCATAAAAATCATCTAGTTTTTTTGTTAACGTGTGACGCAAGAAATCTATCTACGATGAACACCAAGTAAAAAATGTTTTGAAAATGCAGATCCAGAAAGAAGGAGATGCGGTGCAGAGAATGTTGTTCGTAGTGAGAGGCCATCTTCAGAGTAGCCAGTTGCTAAGAGACGGCGTCAAAAGCTGTTGCATGTTAGGTCCGGGTAATTTTAGCGGCGACGAGCTTCTCTCGTGGTGTCTCCGACGACCCTTCGTGGAGAGGCTACCACCGTCTTCGTCAACGCTCGTAACGCTCGAGACCACTGAAGCGTTTGGACTGGACGCTGAAGACGTTAAGTACGTGACTCAACATTTTCGTTACACTTTTGTCAACGAGAAAGTCAAACGCAGTGCCCGCTATTATTCTCCTGGGTGGCGAACTTGGGCAGCAGTTGCAGTTCAGCTCGCTTGGAGGAGGTACGTATCATTTCTGAAGTATATAATAATATAAATCTCCCTCTTGAAGGTGAAATCATTTATCATTTTCTTTCATCAAAAGTACATTTTATTTATGTAGGGGAAAATGGGCTCGATCATTAGTTTTTCTACTGTTTTCCCAAAATACAGCAACGTTACAAAATTCCAAACATTAACAACCACATTTTTTTTTTTTCACAGCCACATTTTTGGTATTGAGATCTTGGGAAGCAAAATAAAACTAATCGTAGTTGTTTAAACGTGAGTTACGTGTGAATAGATTTACATACAAATAAAAGTGGTTCTTGTTGATGTGATAGGTACAAGCATAGGTTAACGTTGACGTCACTGTCTTTCATAAGGCCGAGGAGACCTTTGTCCAGGTGTGCGTCACTTGGAGAAGATAAATTGAGGCTCTATACAGCAATCTTAACCTCTCCTAAACCCAATCCTGACGATTTCGATGATTATTAATTGATGTATTTTGGGATATATATTATTTCGACAGACTATTATTTTGCCCTTCAATAATGGTATAATACTATTGTAATTGATAATACTTGTTAGGCTTGGACAAAATATCTGGAACCAACCAAAAAATTCAAACCCAAATTCTGAGAAAATATTCTACTCGTTCTTATTCTTATATCTCAGAACTGAAACCAAACTCAAGCGAGAATAAAAAGCGCAGGGCCTCTCTTTCTCTTTTGTTAGAGAAGATAGAAATTTTCTCTCTAACCCTAATAGGAGTTTTTTTTCCTGATTTCCTAATCGGTTAATCTTTTTCCGTGATATGTTCTACAGTTTCCTCTTGCCGGTTTTCCGGTTGTCATATATCGGCCAAGCCCCATTTTTGATTTCTGATCTTAGTGTCGGCTCTTTTTTCCGGGTTGGTCCGGAATCTGTTCCGGTATGGTCGAGCTTCTTCCGGCTATTTTCCGGTTCACTGCCTCTATTTTGAGACTTAGATCTCGCTTCGCCTCCTTTTGCTTCACTGGCGCTTTGTTTTCTATTCCGGTTCCGCTCGTCTTCCTGGTTGTTGGATGGAGTAATATCTTTGTTGGTTTTGCTCGTTGCTAGAGCCGCAATGGAATTTCGTCTTTCTTGCCGCGTTAATGGCAAAATCCTTCTAGGCTTGCCGCTAACGAAGCTTCCATTATCACGGGTTAGATTGCTGTCGCTTCAGAGCTGTTTGTGATTCTGATGCTCAGCTTTCTTGGTGGATCTACGGCGGAATCGAGGTCGCAGATCGGGTTCGGTAGCGATTCTGAAGCTTTTGACGGAGGTGTTGGCTTTTCTGTTTCACCGCCGGCGGTCGATTTCCGATAAGTGGTGTTACTGTCTGCATCGGAGCTTCTCTTGCTTCTCCTTCTGGCTGGCACATGTTTCTACGTTTTATCCCCATCTTCCATGTTCTGTACTTGCGTTTTCTTCTTATCTTTTCGAACATGTAACATGTTTTTTGGGCTCCATCCTTATACCGAATCTGGTATTATAGGCTAATACGATCTGTTCAGTTGGCAAAACAAAACTCAAGCGAGAATCAAATGTAAAAAAAAAATCCAAAATATTAATGATTTTAGATTTGATAGAACATATTTATCCAAAATTAGAATTATGAATCTAAATATAATAGTTATTTTTAGATAGAAATATTTAAAATATCCACAATAAACAAAATACATAAAAGTATATAATATATTTTTCGTAAGTTAAATAATTTTATTTAAATATAATCAAATTTTATTTTTATTTAATAATTTTATGACTATTTTTTTTGGAACCACATCCAATTTGGGTAGAACTGAATCATATTTAATATCAAATTTTTAAAAGTTCGAATGAATTTTATATTTGTAGTTTGTGAAATTCAAAATACAAAAAAATCAACAAATGAAAGACTACTATAGTACTAAGTTGCATGGAAACTCTGCCTGAAGACTGTTTCCCGTTTCAGAAACGTTTCATAAACGGAAACGTGACGGAAACGTGTGGAAACGCGGTAGAAACACGATTTCTAAATATTTTGATTTGGAAACGTGACAGAAATGGTGTTTCCGTTTTTCATTTCTTTCTTTTTGGAAACTAGGTTATCTATTTGAAAATATAATTGTAAATAGTTTAAAAATGCAAGAGTTTAATTGATATTTTGTAATTTATCTAAGGAAAAAGATGTAACTATTAAAAGAAATATGAAACGCTTTATCTAAATCATAATTCATCCCTTTAAATGTTATTCGGAAAATCGCAGAGAAAAAGACAAGTTTACCACTTAAAATTTTTTTTTTCTATTAATATCAATTGTTTAAGAATTAAATCAAAATGATTAACTTTTTAAAATTTTCCATCTAAATTATAGATTTGTTCTATTTGATCACCAATTCGAAATTGACTTATTATTCATAGTGATGATAATGCTCAATTGCTTATTTGTCATACTGAAATTTCGTTTGTGAATTAGTGCTTCGCCAATATAATATATTGATTGTTTTTAGTGATTAGTGATTCTTAAAAAATACACACACACACATCAATATATTCTTATTATTTTTATAAATAAATAATATATATAACGCTTTTAAAACGTTTCGTTTTTTTTTTTTTTTTACAAAAATCATTTCCTTTACAGACATTTCGTTTCCGCGTTCCCGTTTCCGTTTTCATACAACTTAATACATCAAGAGTTGGAGTTCAATCCTTATCATCTGGACTGAACCAATATCCGAATGTCTAAGCCGGATTTGTAGTACGTATCTCGACGAATTTATCGTACTAGGATAAGAATCTTCACTCTAACAACTTGGGCTCGGTTGTGAAAATCATGGGGTGTGAAAATTATCCATCTCTGTAGGGGTTGAGGTCCGATCTCAATCTAGATCTTGATTTAGGGTTCCAGAAGGATCGTCGCCACACTCATCTCTCTTCTCTGCAATTAACTTCGGTTGGTTGGGCAACAAACTCCAACTAGTTCGATGGGCCGGTTTCTTTAACTCCCAAAACATATTTGGGTTCTAGTTACAATCAAACCAATATCCTCCTTGGTTTGGTTTCATTCTGGTTCAAAATTTATTTCTTTTTTGCGTTTCTAATATGTTTTATGGGTTGTTTTGGCTTCAAAAACATGATAATTAGGTTGAGCCAAGTAGTTTTTCTTTCAGTTCATTTTTAAATAGTAGAAAGTTTGCAAAGAAAAAAAAAACAACTTGGACTCGGTGGAGTGGGCCTATTACAGAATGAAAATGGCCTAGATATCAAGAAATATAGGATAAAAGATCAACTGGGCTTTTGTGGAATTGCTGATTCAGTTCTGTACCGTACCGAGATTTAGAACAACCGGTTCGGTTCACTAAGCGGTGAAAAGAGAGTTAGCTGAAAGATTCGCGGACCTGTCATGGACTCATATGCGACGTGTCACCCAACACAACCTTCCACTCAAAGCAATAGCAAATCCTCCAAAGGACAGAAACATAAACATTTACAGCTTTTGCCACCAAAGAAAGACATTATTTATTTAAAAATAAAATAAGAGAAGAATTAGCTAAAGACACTTGTTGCCGCCTTTCTCTCTTCACCTCTAGCCTGTAATATTGTTTCTTCCTCCTCCAATATATCAATGTTTCTCTGAACATTCTCGTTTTTTCTTGGGGAAACATTTCTAATCTTTTTGACTTGTTTCTTCCCATTTCTTTTCTTTTGTAGTTGTTCTTGATTTGGACGATCACGGTCCAATTTTAATCGGAAGGCGAAGAGACGACGGGCAATTTTTTGTTTCTCCCATGGCGCCGCGTCTTTTCGCCTGTTTTGGCGTCAAAGGATCCTCAACGTCCACCACCGGAAAAGGAATATCCGGTCACAATGCTGCCGTCGTAGCCGCAGATGTTCCGGTAGGTGACGGACCTGTCCTCGTTCAGCTCTTCTCGTCTCAGGGATGTAAGACTTCTCCGGAGGCGGAGATGCTCGTGTCACGCCTCGGCCGCGGAGATTTCAATGGTCAGATCCGTCGTGAAGGTGGATCTGGTTCTCCGGCGATGGTTCTTGTTTTCCACGTTGATTATTGGGATTACTTGGGTTGGAAGGATCCGTATGGATCGAGTCAATGGACGGTGAGACAGAAGGCTTACGTAGAGGCGTTGAATCAAGATACGATGTTCACTCCTCAGTTTGTGGTTCAAGGTCGCGTCCAGTTCCTCGGCAATGAGGAAGAGGTTCTGCTCAAGTCGATCGTAGAAGCGCCTAGGTTTCCTTCTCCGGCGTTTCAAGTAAGTAATTTCATAACATTGCCATGTTGATTTATGGATTAGTTGAGGCATCACTACAAGAAGTAATTTAGATGTTAGAATCCTCGATTGTTATATATATTGTCGATGGCATAAATCTCACATTGTAGACTATATTGAAATCGAATTGGGATTTAGAATAAGTTTCTATGGAGTTTGTATAAAAAAAATCTTGCTGCCCTTGTTTTGATTATGTCACACATGAATGTTAATGGTTTGGGAACACTATGGGTCAAAATCATTACATCTTTGTGTGTTTAAGGTATATGTTCTTATTGCCAATCAGCTTTTGTCTGTCTCTACCTTTTTTTTTTTTTTTTTTTTTTGTGTGTCTGTCTCTACCTTAAATATGAATTTGATTGTGATCTTAGAGCATCCCCAATGGTGATACCCATTGGGGTTCTTAAAAAAAAAATATTTTAATAATTTTTTTTTTTTTTTTTTTCGGATCCTAAAAAAAAAAAAAATTAAAAAAAAAAAATAACTGACCAATCACACGCTGACACGTGGCATGAACAGTTAAGAGACAGTTCTTATTTAAGAGATTTAGCATCTCAGTTCTTAAAAATGTGTGGGGTCCGCGTGGGACCCACACAATATTATATATTTTTTTTTGCTAAGGACTCTCCCTAAGAACCCTCTAAGAGCCTCCATTGCACATGCTCTTACTTTCTTATTAGGGTTTTTTTTTTAGATAGGCTTCGACCCAGCATCATAGAAAAGCTAGTAGTTGAACATATTTGAATGAAGTAAAAACAGAACCGGTTTATAAGATTCAACACACTAATCTTGTAGGTGTGCTTTTAACTACATTGTGATCAAGATAAGTGAAATTGTTATCGGTTTCTCTTATATACCAGGCTACATTCCAAAGACCAACCTCAGAAACCCTTCAAGTATCTCTAACAGGAGCTTTAAGGATGAAAGTCGACTCGAGCGGGATCGATATAATGGTGGCGCTATACGAGAACGGACTAGTGATTGATTGTCCTCGAGGAGAGAACTCGGGAAGGGTCTTGTCCAATGACTACGTTGTAAGAAAGCTAGAAAAGTTATGCACCGTTAAAGATTTAACGGCGAAGAAAATGGTCTCGGGGACGGCTCATTTCACGGTATGGGATGGATTCAACAGTGCTAAATGTGGAGTCGCTGTTTTTCTACAGAATGCATCTCTTCAAATTTTCGGGACGCAGAGTTTTCAATTGCCTGATGAGATTTGACCCAAAAAAAAAAAAAATTACATTTCTGAATCTATTTATAAAAGAAAATACATTTGCCCTTTTGTGTTCGTTCATATTTGGTTGTGGTGACAAGTGACGAATATAATGATTTTGCCGATATTTCCGAGTTCGATGCTCGCAACGAAAAACAATAGTTTTAATGCGCAATTATAAACTCGAAATGATTAGATTCGAGTCATTTGATCATGATATTAGTTGTTATCCCACATCTCACTTTATGATCTATATGCCACTCGCTTTTAATGAAATGACGAAATTACCTTTGAATTTTTTTAAAATAAAAATTCACGTGGTACAACTGCCCTCAGATGTACCAGTTGTACATATGTAGTAGTGGTACAACTGTCATAATAATCCTCCAGTTGTACCAGATGTACCGCACATAGGAGGATTCGAACCCTGGACGCGACGCGCGCTCAGGGACGCGCGCGACCACTGAGCTACCGTGTATTTTACAAACCTATACCGATTCAATGCTATTTAACCCTGTAATTATTGGGAATTCATTAAAGGTAAATTTGTAATATTACCAGAAAGTGACATTTGTGATTGGTTTTTCTGAGAAAGTGGCATTTGTGCCTTCTATCCTCCCACCACTTCGTGTTGCGTTACCACTCGGACTTCATCCGCTGTATGTTGAAATTGATTAATAAAACCATTATATTCTTTTGTAAGATCGTCGTTTGAACAGACGACGACTCGGTCTTTGATTAAGATCGTTTTTGCCATGTCGAGTTCGACCTCACGAACTCGATTTATCTTTAACCGAAATGTTGATCCTTATGGGCTTTGGATGACTCATGGCCTAACATGCCCGATCTTTAATTGGGTTTGTCTGTTATTTTATGGACCAAACGCAACTCCCCAATCATATGCTTAAATTTATCCGATAACTAAAAATAAGCTCACTCTCGATTTTGTTTAATTTACTAGTCTTAAAATCGAAATTAGGATCTGAATCTCATAGCTTAGCAAACTAGTTCAAATTTATACCTAGTTAGTCTAGTACGTTCTCATGACTTCTTAGGAATTCTTTATCTTGTTTGCTGCTGGCCACGACAGACAAGCAATTACATCCTTTGCGGATCTTAACCAACATGTCCTATATAGATCGAGGTTTTATACATCCAACAAACGGATAAAAGCGCGCTACATAAATTTTAATACCTTCTAGGTATGTTTACTAACCGATGAAGGGAAAATAAGTTGAGGAGAGCCCCGCACCAGTACTCGATTTGAAGTAAACCCCAAAAACCAGTAAAACGCTACTTTGCACACTGGTAAATGACGTCATAACCAAGTATATCTTAGTAAACGTATGTCTTGGGGATATCGACTTACTACCAACAACAGAAATGTAAGACAAGAAGTATCACAAAAACACCGAACTTGAGGTACTACGTTAAACCTAGTAAACGTTGCTTAGCATGCTGGTCTAAAACGACGTCTTAGCCGAGTAACCATGGGAATATAAGTCGGGAGTCCCCCACACTAGTAACCAAGTCGAAAGAAAAATTCTGAAACCCAGTTAGACGCTTACGAGCACACTGGTCTAAATCATCACATGTTTACAAGAAGAGTACATGTTGCTAATCTTCAAACTCAACCCCAAAACCCAGTCAGACGCTTCCGAGTACACTGGTCTCGGTCATTTCAGGTCCGCAAGCGGAACCAAAAAAGAAAAAAATACTCCCTCGGACAAAATCCGCTCAACTATCCAAAACTAGTCAATACAGCGACAACACGACTGTCGCTTTCCCACGGACCCGGCATATCCGGAAAATACGAGCAGTCCAACTCAGATCTGAGCTAAGCAGCTCGTAGATTCCGAAATGAAGCTTGGAAATTCCGAGCTGACCAGCTAAAAAAATCCGAGCTAACCAGCTCGGATCTTCCGAGTCAACCATATCGGACTTTCCGAACTCATCCCATCTTGTTCTTAATTGAAGTTTCCAAGGACCCCCGTAAATTTTAAGTAAGCATGACTGAATAGGTCGGACAGCCGTCACGAGCCTCTCGCCCTCGCTGAACGATCTAACGCATTTAAGAATGTTTCGTTCAACGTAAAAATCTTAAAAGAACGGCAGAACGCCATAACGGATTCAAAAAAAAACATCCAACAAAAACTCAGAAGGTTTAAAGCAATTAACTTTACTGAAACATACAATATAGTTAGTTCATATATCGGAACGACCGACCGTCCCGAGGAAAAGAAGCTACAACATACAGTAAACGCAACTAAGTCCATATTTCAGAAACACACATCCCCGCGAGATGAGCTGCCAATGTCACGCGAAAGCATTGACGAGTCGAAACAGCTCTCCGCTTCGGCTATCAACCAGTCATACTCGGATACATCATCCTCTTCAAAACGAGCTCTCGATCTAAGGTCCGCTTCTTTAGAATTGAATGCGGAAGGACCCTCAATCCTCAAGTCGGCAATCAAGTCAAGGTTTCTCCTCACCGAAATGAACTGACTTTGCCTTTCTTTGGCTGAGGCAATTTCGAGAATATTCGGCGAAATTTGGACAAGCGAGACACAATCTTCTTAAGCATTCCTTTCTTTCCTTTCTCAGCCGCAACCTGTAGAGCCACATCGCAAAAATACCTCCTTTCCGCAAGATGATTCCTCAAAACCTCAGCTACGGTGAAAGCCCTGGCTCTTTCAGTATCAAGATAAAGTTTTGCCGCATCAAACTCGGTTTTCTTCTCTTCGATGGAAGCCTTCAAAGCAGGACGGAATTCTCTAAGTTTGTGCGTTATCGACGAAATGCCTTGCAACGCGACTTTGAATTCTTCGGAATATTCTGTCAGAATCGGCGTAGTATCGATTAACTGAAGCCCACACCTGCGACGGGATTTTTACATCATCAATAAATCAAATCGATCAAGCGGCCGGAAAAAAATTATCACACGCCAAAAAAAACTACCCTTTAGCAGATCTTGTCCTGGCCCGACAAGAGAATTCCCACTGACCATATCTTCATACTTTGTGGGATAATCTCCCGGATGACGCACACTCACGCATAAGTTGGCAACCTCAGAGGCATTTATGTACATAGAGCTGCGTTTGCCGCGATCGAACCGGATAGTTTCGGAATCGGGTTGTGGGACTTCAATATCTTTGTCGTGCCTCTTCTTCCTTTATTTTTTTGGCTTGGATGCGACAGGTTGATCTGTCAACCCGGAAGATGGTTCTTGAGGAACAGTCACCTCATCACCACTGCCAACATCAGCATGAACAACGGAAATGTTTTCGCTGAGCGTGGAATCATGACCGGTCCATTCGATGGGTCCGTAGTAATCAAATTTAGGGTGCTCAACTCCACTCTTGAGCCAAGCAGAGATCGAATCATCCTCCTGCAACAAATCTTCATTGTGACGCTCCTCACCATCCGCCCATTCGTCGATCCTCGTCGCCTAGCAGATCATCTCCATTCGACTCGCTTCGGTGACACGCTAAACAGAGAAATCTCTGTTCCATTTCATGTTTCCTTCTTGTAACCATTCGATGAGATCGATCAAATTCGGCGGACATGTTAGACAAAGGTCCTTCATTGTAAAAACAAGAAATCATAAGAAGGAATTAAAAGTCTATCAGAAGATGAACAAAAACAGCGTGAAGCAAAACAACCAAATCGGCTCTCAAGTTTCCCCCACTTCGACCTCATAATCCGAACGCAATCCTTTTCGAGGGATACCTCGTCAATCAAAATGTAAAAGATGTGATGCATCCATTGCTGATCATGATTCTCAAAACCCAAAATGATCGTCCGGTGCTCGCGGGGTCTGAGATAGTGTTTGGGACCACCTCCTATCGGAACTATAGTATATATATTCCTAAGATGTAACACTCGGAGATCGACGCCAGATTAAAAACAGAAAACTAGCGGACCGATCAAATGCCTCAAGCCACGAGGAGTGAGCTGCGTAAGGGCCAATACATGGCGCCGAAGGTAAAGAACTTCGATTCCGTGAACTGGGAATCATAGGGAGCACGATATGAAGAAGTACTCGTAGACCGAGAAATAACCATACGGCGGGAATCAACTCAATCGCAAGAAGATGGAACCAAGAACATCATACTTTTGGGGATCCCGAAATCGTGTCGCAGCTTTTCGATGCCAAGAGGGTCCGAAACCTCTTTCTTCTTTTTTGGCTTAGGACAACACTTTTGGCTACTCCGGAGGAAGACCGTAATCGCGCCTAACTTCCTATGGGCTAACATGAATGGCTTCAAACTCCTCTTTGATCATTTCTCCACCCATCACAAAAGGATAATTCCGGTGGATATTGTCATCGCTAGAACGCTGACCGTTATCCAGAAATACAACGCCTGCTCCAGCCGAAGAGCATGGCCAACTGGCGTGAGACCTGGTCGATCGCCAGACTCCAAGAGACTCACCCTCGGAAGAAGGGTTGGCATGACTATATCTTGATATGGGATCCGTCGCACCACTAAACCCTTCCATAGAAAAACACAGCAAAGCGGAATTCCAAACTTGAAAGAGATTCAAGACCCCAAACTTCACAAAATGAAGAAGAAATCTTTGACAAAACTCACAAAGAAAAGAGAGGGTAGAGAGAGAAGTTACCTTAAGGTTTCTTCTTTGGAGTGAAAGTGTGAGAAGGAAATGAAGGGAAGTAAACATTTATAGATTTTTACAAAGGCGTGGAGGAGCTTTGGGTATGATTACACTTGATCACCTTAGCATAAGCATGCTTAGGCTAATCATGACAGAATTAATCATGCTTAGGCATGGTCTCTGAATCAGCCAAACTTTGCACGAGTGAATCGATAACGGCCGAAAGGTCCGAAAGGGTCCTCATACGCATTAGCGGACGTAAATCAGCCTATTTGGAGGTCAGAGCAAACCATGCTCTGAAAAATCATCTAAAGATCCATCTCGAGCGGCATGCTAGACAACGGCCGAAACGCGACATACAAATCGGACAGTCCTTTGTCGTAAACGGATCTGCAAAGAAACAAAAATGGCCGAATCGAATTTGGACAATTGTTTTCGCCTAGAACACTAAAGAACCTCACCATCATCGCACTCGAGTTTGACGAGCTGGGGGGTTAACTGTTGGGGGGTCAGAATCCCCTCGACGAAAGCATAGCCGAAAGTGTGGTTGAGTAGTCGGCCATGGAAGTCCACTACAATTCGTATAAACGGAACTTCGTATGGTTAGCATTCCATGTGGAGTATATTTCGGACCATCGACGTTTCGTATGAATAACATTTTATACGAAACGCTTAGTACGGATAACTTTTTATATGAAATGAATAAAACCCCACAACAAAAAATCCGAACGGATCAATCGGACAAACACATCTCTCGGAAGAACCTACGGATAGACACAACCATCCGTCCTAGCTAATTCCAAGATGAAACAGCGCTGATCCGAGCTAAACCAGCTCGGAGAACCAGCTCGGATCCGAACATATCCCTTCTTGTTTTCGAGCACTATCCATTCCTTTCCGAGCTGAATGCTTTCCTTGGAAACTTCCGAAATGAACATACTTCTCAAACTTTCCGAACGGATATTCCTCTTAGATCAGACGCTCGAACATTTCCCGAAGTCTTCCTCTCGGGACGAGTAACTAACCGCAACCCAACTTCGGAACAACAACTTAAACATTCCTAGCTGTTAATAAGAATTGTCGAATGAAGTTATTGGAGATACGAGCTTGGGCCTAACTCACAAAACTCATATTTCTGAGACTTTGGGCCGAATCAAGAAATTCTTGCTCAAACGGACTCAGATCGTCCGTTTGCGGCCCATTCGGCAAAATAGGTTAAGCCGCAGGAAGATAATCATGAAAATAAGGAGATAAACTCGAAGAAGGAAGAAAGGAGATATCTCCGAGGAGAAGAGGAAAATCCGAGCTGGAAAAGGAAATCTCAACGGAAATGGAATACAGTGATAACATGAAGGTTTTTGGAATATCTTGCGAAGAAGATCCTCGAAGTCGACTCGCCGCGACTATATAAGAAGACAGGCTTCCTACGATTTAGACATCTCGAAAAATCCTAACATTTAGACTTAGAATTCCTCAAGCTTTAAGTTTTTTGCTCTTTGTACTCTTTTTCCGATTTCTTATCAATAAATATACTCCGGGTTTTCTATTTCGACGTGTTTATTCTTAAAATTTATATTTTCTAAAAGTTTAGCTCTACAAATATCGACAATGCGAGTTCCGACTCTCACATTATATATAAGATTTTTTCATTAAATCAATGCGACGACTACTACGTCTTACAACTATATTGGAAAATCATATAAATGATCTTCGAGATTAGTTGATCAGAAATTAAAAAAAATATATACATATATCTTCGAGAATAGTAAATTTTGTTTGGGGGCAGGTTGGCCTAAACTATTGTCATTATTGCTAACATTGTTCAGCCTAAGAATATCTGTTGACAAGTATAAAATGTTACTGAACAAGATGTTGCTACCAAAATTAAAATTTAGCCAAGATTTTCTGTTAGGAATTCATTATACTAGCTAGGATTAAGATCGATTAATTCCATCAAATGTGGAATTAAATAACAATTTATTTAGTTATTCGTAGATGTTTTAATCAACAATAAATCTGAATTTCTGTGGGTTTTAAGAATTATTATTACTAGGTGTTGTATCTCCGCGCACGCGCGGGGATGGGTGGGTGTGTTTAAGTTTGTTTCTTTTCTACCCACTATCTATGCATCCGTCTTATTTCTTGTATATTATTGTATATGGTGTTGCGGCCGGGTTTTTTTTTTTGACTGAACTTCAATTTATTATAAAGAGAAAGAGTTTACATGATCATTATCAACAATAAAAGAGAGCCAAGAAGGCAAGTATAATCTCGAACTGAAAGTGTTCCTTGTGAGGCAATAGTATGAGATGCTTGATTTGAATCTCGTCGCACAAATACAAATTGAACCTTGGAGATGTGCCTAGAAAGAGACCGTATTTCTTCAACTATATTGAAGATGTTCCAGTGAGACTCTTCTGAATGTACATGAAAAATTAGAGATAAAAGAATCCCCTTCAAAGATGATATCTTGAATGTTTTGTGAAGTAACATCTTTTATAGCCCCCATTAGTGCATATATTTCGTTATATTAAATAAATCACAACACATTTAAGTCTGACGTTTTATATAGTTCAAATATTTTTGATCGATGTTGCTACGTCTTTATGTTCTTCTGTGTTTTGAAAAAGATATGTTAAAAACGTTCAAAAATTTACAAAAGTAAACACGCTTAATAATGCAATTGTAGGCCGTTTCAAGCCTTTGTTAGGTTTGAGACTTCACAATATATCAAAAGGAAGCACTTACAGACCAATAAGTAGGCATGGTGTTGACGACTCACATTCTCATTCCATTTTGGCATGTCATTCTTATCCTTCTTCTAGCAACCTCCTTGAGTTGCATGTTGCCTTTAAAAATTTTGTAGAAAACTCTACCGATTGTTAGCAAATCATCAAAACTTGTTGGACATTTGATTCGTGTGACCAGAATACTGAAGTAATATAGTTCTTCCGTTGATGATTAAACATTCACTATTCCGCCGTAATTTCCTTTCCTTTTCCTCTGTATGTATTTTTTATATTTATCATCCAAGACAAAGTACTTTCGCATTTCCACATATCTCATGTTCCTAACACTTTTTGTGTACACATTCACAATTGACTTCTGAAAATTTCTTTTGTTTATAGCTATTAGTCACTTTCATCTTTGTATATCTTTTGCTAAGTGTTATTTTAGGTACTTTTTTTACTTTAATCAAGACTGCTAATGTTTTCCCTTGCTGTTCTAATTACAAGACAATATACTTACCTATCCTTAACCATCTTCGTTTTTACTTGCCTGAGATTTTCCTGAAGCTCAACAAGGTGCTCTTCTTGGATGATGATATAGTTGTGCAGAAGGACCTTTCGGTCTTTGGTCAGTTGCTCTGAAGGGTAATATTCAACGGTGCTGTAGAGACTTGTGGGGCAAGCTTTCATCCCTTTGACCGATATCTGAACTTCTCAAATCCACTCATTGACCCTAGAGCTTGTGGATGGGCCTATGGTATGAATGTTTTTGACCTGGACGAATGGAAGAGGCAAAACATCACAGAGGTTTGCCATCGATGGCAGAATCGGTTCTGCAGTTTAGTTGTGTCTGGTGCGGTCGGTATTTGCTCTGGGTTATCTAGGGAAGAAGCCAAGTGAGTTCTAGGACATGTTAATCGACTGTAAAGAGAGACCTCGAACAATGCTAAGTCAGTTCCAGCGGTTATGTTCCAAACAATTCCAGTGGCTCTCTCAATGCCAATATATAACAAAGGTGACTGGAACGCATTTAATGCAGCATCTCCTGCTCGAGTCTTTCCTGCTCAAAATAACAGTATAGCATGAATGAATAAGCATGATGATGATGCAACCCAAACACTGCATCAAAATAGTTCTAAGTTTAGGCTTTTCCTGAATATATCACAATGCACATATAGTAGTAGAGTTACATAGTGTATCTTACGGGCATTTTCAGTAAACGAAACATATTTAGGCTGACTCCTTTCTCTCGGCTAAAGAGTACCAAATGTGATCAACCTAATTTCAGTTAACAAACATATGCATTCTAACCAATTATGCCTATTGTTACCACGTAACCAATAACCATGCTGCAAATAGACCCTCGATACAAAACATTCTCAAATCTTAAAAGAAAACACCGCTGTTAAACAACACAGTGATTTCCAATGAAAATAAACACATTATAAACCCATACCGTAATGATATCAGAGATTCCAGACTCCTTGACGAAGTATATCACACATAAATAATAACCTGTGAGAAAATGAGTAAGAGGATAAGCATCGGAATCCCTATCTCAACGCAAATACCCACCAACAAACCCAAAAAAACTCTATGAAAATACATACCAAATAGATGATTTTTCAATATTTTAAGTGGGAAATCGCAGTTAATGTACCACTGGGAATCCTCTGTTGAAGAGTCCCAAACCAGTTAATGCAATAACAGGAACCATACAAACAGGACTAAAGAATCTGAAAACAAAAACCAGATGAGGAATCATTAAAGTCTACACCTTTATATGCAGTGATATTAGTTGGTATAGAGGTATATGTATCTTGAACAAATTGCCCAAATCTGGCTGAAACCGAGATTGGTATAGAGATATATGGCCACTGTGTGGCCAAAAAGCCTTAAGAACACCATTTTCGACAACTAATCTTCCTGCAGCAACAGTAGATCCTCCAGCTAAAAAGCTTGAATGTTGAAACGTATCCTTCTTCTTCTTCCCAACATATAACACTTTCGATGTGCTGAGCACAAAAATCCATTTGGAATCACAATCTTCCATAGACGAAGTGTGAAGCATTTCTCCACTGTTCTTATAAAAGAATTTGCCATCTTCCACAACAACCTCATAAGCTTTCCTTTCCATCTACACAAACATAAACATGAAAAAGAATAAGAAATAAGTTATAATATATCGGTTAAGTTACTTGTTGAGCGGATAAAAGAAACAGATACTAACCGGATCAAGGTACTTGATGCACTGTTGCTGAAGTTTCAGTCGAGGAGATTTCTTCACAAGACTTACTTATTTTCCCTCGCCGATATCAAGACTGCAACATTTGAATCAAACCCATATCTAAGCTTAGTTTTCTTGATTTGGCTAAAAGCTTTTGACAGAAATGGGAAAAAGCAGTCGGTGAGAAGTAATTACCAGTAGAAGAAATGTGCTCTACTCTGACAGTTGAGCCATTTGTAGTAAAAGTGCAGGTTGTGTCCATGCCGATGCCTCAGGTCAATCTATTATAACAAAGTGCATTAACCAAGATCAGTTTACGTTCAATCCAAAAAGTGATATTAAAGGAAATGGAAAGTGAAATTGGTCTCTCTATAACTTACAGCTTCACGCCAGTGTTGTAGAGCAAGCTTTTGTGCCTTTCCATTATTTAACAATCCTTTACAACCTTAGATTTTTTGTAAATACATTAGTTGCTATTTGAAATATGTGTTGTACATTATTAACGCTGGAAACTACGCGTAGATTGTTTATCTGCTGATGACAATGAAGATTGAGGAAAGATCCATAACCTGGATTTCCACAAAAGAATAAACAACGCATTACATACCAAGGTTTATTTCTCTGCTTTGTTTACAGATCGCGTAGAAGCACATCGGAAATAATAAAGACAGAGAAACAAAATCACACAAATGAACCATCATATGAAAGAGAGAGAGAATAAAAGGGAAAACAAACTTTTACTTATCATTCCAAATATCATGGGGGATTTTACGCACAACATCGACCACCACCTGGATGATATTAAACAGAAAGTTACGTCTTAGACACAAAACTACAAACCATTTCCATAGGAAAACTTCTTTTAACATGTTAGATGCTACCTGGTTGTAGAGGAACTTTGCTGCTAGATCTCCACAAAATTTTGACAGACACCTTCGCTCAGGTTCCTTGGAGCTCTCAACTTTTGGCGCAGATGATTTACTCACAGTTAAAACAGTAAAAGTGAACAAACCCATATGCAGAGAGATAAGGAACACAAAAAATAGAGTAATTAGAAGAAACATCGTAGCATTGCAAAGGAAAAACAGACATTTGCAACTGAATAATCAACTGACCAATGTTTGGTTTAGCGGTGAGAGAGGAAGGTAAGACTCTGATCCCTTGAGACGAATTATGAACCTGAGCATAAGAAATATTTATTAGTGAGAAGATCTGAAATAGAAACAAAAGTGAGAAGAAGCCATGTGGTAACACTAAAATGCATCCAAAATTGCCCTAACTACAATAGACAAAACCCAAAGAATGAACAACTGAAACCTAAAAGTCGGAGACATAAAATCGGAGATTTCGTTTTTCTCCGAGAACAATAATAAGAAAGCCGATTCGTCAAGAGTTAAATCGACAGCCGCAAAGCAAACAACGAAAATCATATCCAGAAAGATTTCGAAGAAAACCTAACCTGAGCCGTCGCGTAAGATCCGGAGGGGAATAGAATCAATCCATAGAAGTTGAAGACGCATAAGAGGTGGGTGAGAGAGATGCTATGAGATGAATTTGGAACCAAAGATATCTTTATGGCCATGTGGGAGGCAAGGGAAGAGACGATTCGTGATATGTTTTGGAAAACATTGATTCATTGATAATTTATTGATGGTTACGGTGAAACAATTCCATTGTAAAACTTTCAATGGACTTGAAGAGTTAAAATTTTCAGTTAATTAAAAATTGACAATTCAGAATTAAAAGAAAAAGTGGGGTCCACATAGTAGAGATGACGTGGAAGGCTGTGGTCGGAGAGAATTTGTCTCTCATTATATATACTAGGAGAGAACCCGCGCAAATGCGCGGTTTTACTTGAATTTATTGATATTTAATATATTTTAATATTTGTTTTGAGTATCAATATTTTTATATGTTTTTAATTTACAAATTTGTATTTTTTCTTCTTTTTATATCTTATAATGATTTTAGAAGAGAATATGCGCTAACATACGATGATTAATTTAATTTATTTAATAAATAAATATTTTTAATTATCCATTTTAATGAGCTTTTTAAAAACTTTTATTTCCTTCTTAAAAACGATTTAATATACATACTTGTTATTTATACATTTTTTTTTTTCTATGTTCTTATATCCTATATAATTTCTTGTTATATTATCATTTTGAAAATTTTTATTTCTATTCTGAATGATAATTGTTTCTATATTTTAATATTTTTATCATTTTAGATTTCTTTAATTTTTTATATATATTTCATTGATTTTATTTTATTTTTATGTTCTCATATTTTGTATACTTTTTATGATCATTGTATCTCATTTTTATAATATATTTTTTTCTATTCGTAATAATTATTATTCTTATCATTCATATTTTTTTTTTTGTTTTATAGTTCTTTGTTTATAGTTTTCAATTATTGTAAACTTTTTAATAATGTTATCTTTACTTTTGGTCTTATAAAATTAATTTTATTGAGATTTATTTATTTTTGTTTATATAATGCATAAAATATGGAAGATGTATTTAAAATTTATAATATTTATATATTATAAAATTCTAAATTAAATTCAAACTTAGATTTTATGTTTACACAGTTTTAACTAATTATATTTAAATTAAATAATCATTCATTAAATATATATTTATATAACTTTAAATGATGATGTGGAATTTTTTTCCTTAAATTGTTTTTTATGATCATTGTATCTCATTTTTATAATATATTTTTTTCTATTTGTAATAATTATTATTCTTATCATTCATATTTTTTTTTTGTTTTATAGTTCTTTGTTTATAGTTTTCAATTACTGTAAACTTTTTAATAATGTTATCTTTACTTTTAGTCTTATAAAATTAATTTTATTGAGATTTATTTATTTTTATTTATATAATGCATAAAATATGGAAGATGTATTTAAAATTTATAATATTTATATATTATAAAATTCTAAATTAAATTCAAACTTAGAATTTATGTTTACATAATTTTAACTAATTATATTTAAATTAAATAATCATGCATTAAATATATATTTATTTAACTTTAAATGATAATGTGGAAATTTTTGCCTTAAATTGGCCAATCAAAGGGGGGCTGATGTGGCGGCTTGAGAGAGCCCCCCTTCTCCTATTATATATAGGATGATTGTCGATTTAGGATATTCTTTGTTGTAAAAGAAAAAATTTCTTTAATTCTGTTTTTAAATTCAACATAATCTAAAGAATATGAGAAAAATCCAAGAAAATAATAGTTAAGTAAGCTGCTTGCGGCAACACTTATACGTGTTAAATGCGTCGTGGATATATTATACACCATGAAATCCAAATGTTAGATCTATTTTTTTTTTGTTTATTTTAGCATAACAATTACTTTTTACTAATAATCAACCCTGCTATTAACAGTACATACATACAAAATTGCAGACATACACAACACTCTCGGACGATATGACAAAGTATCCCAGTCCAGCATATCATTTTTAATAGCACTTAGTGAAACCGTGCTATCCTCAACTGCTATCAATGTCCATTTTTTTTGTAGTGATACAACAGAGATTAGAATAGAGCCAGCCATGAGTTTAAAGGAGAAACCGCATTGAGATTATCCCTTTGAGCTCTGGAGATAGGAATAAGGCGGCACTTAATCTGATTCTTGACCTCGATAATTAAACTGATCAGTTGTCGCATAACAGAGGTATAAAGATGAGAATTCCGCTCTCTCCAAATCGCATATATGACTGTTTGGAAGGCGAGGCGTAGTATCAAGGTGAGGTTTGCATTTAACATGGAGTCTTTCAACCATCTAAGTCCATCCTCGAAGAGATTAGGAGGTACAACATAGATACTAGAGGTTAAGAAAAACCACACTTCGGAGCTAAATGTGCAGTTGAAAAAAAGAAGCTGGCGAGATTCCAGGTGAGCATTACATAACATGCAGACTGCCGGCACCGAAATGCCCCATCTCCTTAATATGTCTGGAGTTGTCAATCTGTCTCTAGCTGTTATCCAAGCGAGGAAGGTATGTTTTGGGATTCTCTTGGAGAACCAAACTGCATCAAACCAATCTAATTTTACGCCAAGAGGATTCAGAAATCGTCATACCTATGAGGTAGAGAAAGAAGATGACGGCGGACCATCTCCCGTTCTCCCTAGGTACCGATCGTCCTCCTGTGATTGATCAATAATCCGAGGCGAAGGCAGAATTTTTTAGCAGAGAAACGATTAGATGTCTGCTCCGTGACGACGCTACACGCCATTGTCCACTGATCATACAATCTGTTACAGCCGCATCGATTTGAATATCAGTAGCAATAGGAACGTTAGGGGCAGTCAATGCTAACATTGGCCCTAGTCCCGTCCAATCATCGGACCAGAAGCTAGCCGTTAGTCCCGATCCTATCTCGCAGAAGATAAATTGACACGCCAGAGGTTTCAATTTGCATATACTTTTCCACAACCAACTCGAGCTTTGAGAGTAGTCGGAATCCCAAAAATTTGAATTCCCAATGTGGTTCCTTCGCGTCCATGAGACCCAAAGAGATCCGCCGGAAGCAAACATAAGCCAAATAAGTTTCAGACAGAGAGCCTTGTTCCAAGCTTTAAGATTCCTCAGTCCGAGACCTCCATTTTATTTAGGAGAGCATGCCGATACCCAGCTGACCTTCGCACCTCTCGCTGATTGAATGGCATCTTTCCACAAGAAATCACTGCACATACTATCGATTTCATCAATGCATTTTTTGGTAGAATGAACACCGAGGCCCAGAAAGTGATCGTAGAGTTGATGACGGATCTGATTAGCTGCAGTCTGCCAGTAAAAGAGAGAAACCTTACTGTCCATGACGAGAAGCGCCGCTTTAGCTTATCAATAAGCGGCTGGAAATCCTGGTTTTTCATTTTTCTCGAGCTAAGCAGAAGTCCCAAGTACCTAAGTGGAAACTCACAAATTTTCAGACCCAAGCCAGAAGACAATTCAATGGCTGCATCATAACTTGATCCATCGAGGAACAATGCCGTCTTTTACCTATTCAAGGCAAGTCCTGAAACCAACTTGAACTCATCTAAGATCTCCAAAATGCCGTTCACCGACTCTTCTGATCCATCAAAAAATAAGAGCATATTGTCGGCAAAGCTGAGATGAGTTACCAAATGTACATTACACAAGGGATGGGGCCCAAAGCGTCCATTAACTGCTCATAAATCCATATTTTTAGACAGCACATTCATCGCTAAGACAAAGAGCAAAGAAGAGATGGGATCCCCTTGTCTTACTCCTTCTTCCCATCAAAGTATCCGATTAGCTCTCTGTTAAAAGCGACGCTATAAGAGGGGGTTGTTATGCATTGACTAATCCAACCCACAAATATCGGAGGAAGATCTAGAGCTTTGAGGATGTTCAGCACAAAATCCCAGTGCAAGTTATCATACACTTTTGATAGGTCGATCTGAAGACAGCCTCTGGTCACTGCATCGGCGCAATGGAAATCTGTCACCAACTCCGATGCTAGGAGAACTTTCTCACAAAGAAGACGGCCCTCTACAAATCCGACCTGATTATCTTGCACCACCTAAGCAACAAACAGTTTGAGCCTCTTTTTGATAATGCGAGCTATGGTTCTATACATTGTTGTGCAAAAAGACACCGGTCAAAATTGCGTCAATCGGTATGCACCTATAACTTTCGGTAATAGAGCTATAGCAGTGGCGTTGAACCGTTTCAGAATTCTCCCTAAGCTGAAGTACTCTCGCACATCAGCTATGACATCTGAACCTACTACACTCCAAGCCTCCACATAAAACTCTTTAGAGAATCCGTCCGGGCCCGAAGATTTATTATTAGGCATCTTGAACAAGGTATTAAATATTTCCTCATCCGACGGTAAGGCAACCATCTTTGTGGCTAACTCCTCTGAGAATCTGAACTGTTGGATCTGCTTGATATCGTCGATGGGAATTGTGTAAACCTCGCTACTCTCAGTCCCCAAAAGGTTGTGATAGTACTCAATGATTATCGCCTTTACTCTTCCTTCTTCCCCGACTCTGCCTCCTAGATCATCCATCAAGTATTTAATGGCATTTTGAGCTTAATGAGCTTTAACTACATTGAAGAAAAATGTAGTACATGTGTCACCTTCACTAAGCCATCTTACTCGTGACTTTTAGCGATAGAAAGACTCCAACGCTTTCGCAAAGAAATTCCATTTCTGCCCCATTACAAACTCACGGCTAAATAGCCCCTATCGGAGTATTCAATAGCTCTGATTGAATCTCTTTTAGAGATTTATATGCTTCGTCCGCTCCTTGCTGCAAAATACTGAAACCCTCCTTATTCAGCCTCTTACAACAACGTTTAACCTCTTTAAATTTCAGCCCGAGGGTAAACAATCTAGAGCCCACTTCAGCCCATTTCTCCCACGCTTCAGCAATCCCAGTCAGAAACGATGGATGAGAAGATATAAAGGAAAAGTATTTGAAAGATTTCTTTGAGGACCCAGAAGAAGCATCCAGACTGACTAGACACAGATAGTGATCCGAATCTCCTGGTGGATCAAATCGCGCGGTCGAGCTTTATTGATATTGGATCGTCTGGCCTACTATTGTACCAAGTTGGGAAAAGTAAACGGTAAGTATGTAATCCCATTTGAGTCCAAACAATCTCTGAAACTTTCCATCCCTCACAGGGAAGATCGTATGGCAGTAACGAAGAGTGTTCATTAGCATTTAACAATTGGTTGAAATCTCCGAGTAAGAGCCACGGATACGATCCTGCTGGTGAAGTGTTATTGATATCGGAGATCTCCGCCCACAGATCTATTCGTTCAATCTCTTTGTTGTAGGCGTAGACGAATACGACAGAGAAAGAAACCTTTGATATCAAATCCATCACAGCACAAAAGACACCCTGTTCGGATTTTTTTAGGATGATAACCGAAATAGAGGGATCCCACACAATCCAAATCCTTCTTCTAACCGACAAGACATAATTATTATCCCACCTCCATCTTGGGAAAGTGGCTGCTACTATACTATCGGCGCTATCCTCTCGAACATTCGTCTCCAAAACTCCGCCAATAACCGCCTTTGATTTATTAACCCAACTTCTAACCGCTATTTGACGAGAATGGCTATTCAAGCCTCTTACATTCCAATAGAAGACCTTCATATTTACACAAAAGGTTAAACGTAACGCTATTACTTAACTAAGATTCACCACCTTCGTCGAGGCAATTCCTCGATTTAGAAGGGATGAACCTCAAGGCAACTTTCCAAACTGACTATCTTTCTCAGCCACTCTCTTGGCCTCTTTCCTGAGCATCTTCCTCTGATTTTGGATCGCTTTTTCTGTCTTTGAGAAACCCTCGTCGTCAAAGATAACAAATATTTCTCCGGAGTCGATAGCGTGGACATCTCTTTCCCTTATGCCATTGTCTTCGAAACGGAGTCGTCCTCTGAACGTTTCTATGACTTTGACAATATCTTTGAAGCGGAGTCGTCCTCTGAACGTTTATATGATATGGAAATTGTATCTACACCGTTATTTAAACTTTCCCCTATTAAAATTCCGGCAGCTCCCAATCCATCATTTACAGGATCCTTAGCTTCGACTCCCTGAATATCCTTACACAGTGATTTTGGAGGGGGAGGCACACTTGAAGATCGATTTCTAATTGCAGCAATTCGATATTTGAAGCCACTCTTCCGGGTCATTTCGTCAACATGAAACTCCTCTATCTTTTCTTTCCCTTTATCAAGCGACTCAGGTGCCAGAAAAATCTTGGTAGAAGTTTCAGCAATTGACGTTTTCTGACTAGAGATGTTCTTCTTATTCATCAGAGGTAAAGGGCAGCAATTCAACAAATGCCCAAACCGCTCGCAATTCACACATTTTGGAGGAAGACGGGGATACTCTACCCTTACTCGAACAGAATTCCCAATACTCTCGCATGACTATATTTGTAAGTGGTTCTGCTTTCAACGCAATCTCTACCTTTACCTTTGATTCACCAAAATGAAAAGGATTCAGTTTAGATTTTTCCGTGGGAAGAGGCTCGCCAATAGCACTAGCAATAACACTGATTCCGTCCAAGCAATACGTTTGAGGAGGCACATTCTTAAGCACAACCCAAGTTGGAGCCGATTTAAGCTCCGAATTCTCAAGGGATGCGTCGAGAAACCACTGAAAGACTGTAAAAGGGCAATTTCTAGCTTGCAGTAGCCGGCCTGAAGAACCCATTCCCGAGTAGAGACGCACAGTACATGGATCAAGCATGACGTACTAGAGACCGCTCTAATGGTGATTTTGTCAAATTTTCCCCATTCCTTATTTAGGTCGTGGAAGATCTTCAACGGAGGAGGTATTAGACCATGAAAATGTGCAACTATGTGATCTTTCCACTGATTTGAGGTCGCGAGAAGAACCGAGGATGGAGCTTGAACAACCGGCACTCCATCTTCAATCATTACACGAGACTCGATCTTTCTTAAATTCTTAAGAGACGCTTTAAAACGATTGGCATAAGAGGGGGTACCAATCAACGGAACAGAGGGAATCGAAGATGAATCAACGACACAGTTAGGAGCTTCCGAGGAAATCGCAGATTGCGATTGGAGAACATCCAAATCAGAGGTCATGATGGGAGCGTGAGGTGGTGCGAATGGATTTTGGAAAAGGAGATCCAGCGGATCCAGACTCTTAGCTTGTGAATCAGAAGGCATGATGACGGTAAAGAAAGACACCGGACTAAGACGGCCACCGGCAAGCAGTCGATGGGATGGAATTGCGAAAAAATCTTTATTGCCTAACTTTTCGCTGTGGCATTTCTTTCGAGGTGAAAAATGATTTACTTCCTATTTAGACATGTATATATCATTATATATGTTTTTAGTAATTTTTTTTTTTTGCTAAATCGTTAGATCCATATATTTTGTTTATACTTGTTGTTTAGTGTAAAAAGATATTAAATATAGTTAAGCAAGATAATCTTGAACCAAAAGAAGGTTAGGTTTTATCTAACCAAAAAGATGACATCGAGTGTCAATCCATTATATTTTTCTATTTTGTTAGAGACGTTTCTTTGGTATAGACTTTTGGGCTAATTAGCGCCATAACTATAATGGACCGACTATTGAAGAAAATAGACATGCAATAATACGTTAGAAGGAACTAAAAATAGACGTGGTCGCATGGTAGAAGCGATGGCCAAAACTGGCAGATTTGTGTGGTCCGAAACAATTCCATTTGCAATCAATACCTGCCTTTATTCTAATTGCCGGATATAGTACACGTGTACCACTAATTGTATAGGCAAAACATTTGAAAGCATAAAATAGAATCATGGCTAATATAAAACACGTACCCATAATCTAAATATAGAATAGAAGTCTTGACATAAATAGTAAAGACAGATTACTGTTCATCACTACCCACCAACTTTTGTTTCTCCACCTGCTCTGAAACAAGTAACAACTCATAATTTCTATAATAACAAAATTTATATTCATTAAACACTAAAGACTAAAGGTACCAAAAGTGTGGTGAAGATGTTGCGTTGATTGAATTTTAAAAACTATCAAAACATTTTATCTACCACTTAGTACAAAGTGTAGTACAAGATGTGATATAAGAGAGTGTATTAAGATTGTGAATAATGTGGAGTTAAAGATGTAAGATGGACGGAAGTTGGAGCTGATAAAGACGTGCCAAGAAGTGTAGCTGAGCTGGAAGAGAATTTTGGAGAGTATTTTACTTTGAAAAAAATTTCATATTTTTGGGAAAAGATTTAGAAAATAGGATATTTTTCTTAAAAATATAAAGTTATCAAAATGTAAAAGTTGGTTAGGGTTAACCACGACCTGTTAAGTGCAAAATACCAAGAGGTTGTGTTATGAAAACTTACGAACCTATACTATACTTGAGAGATGTACACATGTGTGTATGGCGTCGTCCCACCATAAGGATGTAGATCTTTTGGTGGTACTTATTTATCCTGAAAAGAGTAATATGCATTGTGTTGGATATCACAACAATTGTAATTGCAATCTTGTTCTAGTGGATTCGTTCTAGACTAGGTCACGGGGATGTGGAGAAACTAAACCTCGATAAAAAATTTATATGTTCTTTACTTTATGCACTCAAACATATAGATCTAGCCACAAACTGCGTTTTCAATTGGTATCAGAGCGATTTCTCACTTTAAGTTTAACTTGTTTCGGGCAGATTATGGATTTGTAGTTAGAAGCATAAAGTTGAAGATGCAATTGTTCATAGTGTTTATGTACATGTGTAGTACAAGAAGTGATACAAGAATCGTGAAGTGGTACAAGAAGTGATACAAAACGCGGATATGTAACATGAATCCTGGTGTTTTGATGTGAAGCATTGAATATGTGCTTGGTTTAAAAAACTCACTCATCAAAGGAGAGATCGAAGATGTTGTGTTGACTGAGTTTTAAAATCTATCAAAACATGTCATCTACCAAGTAGTATAGAGCGTAGTACATGATGTTATACAAGGGAGCGTATCAAAATTGTGGATGATGTGGAGCTAAATATGTGAGATGGATGGAAGCTAGAGCTGATAAATACGTGTCAAAGGGTGTAGGAAGAGAATTTTGGAGAAAATATTTCATTTTAGAGAAGTTTTCTTATTCTTGGGAGAAGATTTATGAAAATAGAATATTTCCCTAAAAATACAAAGTTATAAAAATATAAAGGTTGGTTAGGGTTAGCCACGATCAGTTAAGTATAAATACAAGAGGCCGTGTCTTGAAAATTTACGAGCCTAGCATATACTTGAGAGATGCATACATGTGTGTGTGACGTCGTCCCATCATAAGAATGTAGATCTTTTGGTAGTATTTATCTATCTAGAAAAGAGTGATACGCATTGTAGTGTTGGATATCACAACAATTATAATTGCAATCTTGTTCTAATGGATTCGTTATGGATTATGTCCCAGAGATATAAAGAAATAAACCTCGATAAAAAAATTATGTATTATTTACTTTATGTACTCAAACATATAAACCTAACCACAAACTACGTTTTTAACCTAATGGTAGTGGCAAATCTAAAAAGTTTTATCATAGGGGCAAGTTTATTTTAGGTCTCAATTTTAAAGAGGTATATTTAACTAATTGCTTTGAAACTCAATATATAAAACGAAATTCATTTTTATAAAATGCATAGGGGGCAAATGCACATCTCTTGTTACATGTAGTTTCGCCACTGACAAAGGATTGGTTTTTTGTGCAAATAGGATTATCTAAGGGCTGTTTGCAAAAATGCCCCTGAAATTGAAGTCAACCCTGATTATACCCTCGGCCCTCTCCTTCCTCTCTCGCGCTAATTTATCCCCTTAGTTATCTTAGTTATTCACGAGAATGCCATCGTCAGACTTCATATGAAGTCTGACATTTTTACCAAAAGACCAAAAAAACCCTTTAGTTCTAACTTAATTACGAAACTGTCATCTTCTTCAATTCACCAAACACCATTAACAACCAATTTTGAGCTCCTAATGCCTCACACAACCAATTTCGACCCATCAAAACTCCATATTAGAGTTCACAACCTTCTATTCTCCTATTTTCTCTCCAATTTCATCCAAAAAACTCTTTAATTCACGTTTTACAAAATTTTAAAATTTGGATCTATTGCGATTTTGGTCATTCTTGCATAAAAATGGTTGGGTTTGTTGGGTATTGGTGTAACTAAAAGTTTTGAGTGTTTGGGGAAGGTAAAAACGAGCTCAAAATCAGATTTATGTGATTTTTCACAAGATCCCCCGATTTTCAGATCTGTTTCGCGATTTCAGACTTCCCACGAAGTCTGATGAAAAATTATGGTCAACGAAAGGGTAGTTTTGCAATTGACTTTCAATTGACAGACTTCCATAGAAGTCTGAGAAATTCCTTTGAAAACAAAAAAAAATTTATCTGACGTCACCAAGACGTCAAGGGTAGTTTTGCAATTGATTCAAATTTGATTTTTTAGTCAGACTTCTTATGTAGTCTGGCAAGAAATTGACCGATTTTTGACTTTTTGTCAGACGGGATCCGATGTCTGACAAAAAGGAGGGGTAGAAACTGCAATTGACCCAAATTTTCAGATGTTGACCAGAGTAAGAGAAAAAATCGTCAGACTTCTAAATCTGTCTGAAAATAGGGAAAAATAACACAAGACGGCTATAGACATCTGAAATTTCAAACTCTTGTCAGACGGCTATAGACATCTGAAAAATCGAATTTTGGTCAACGATGGATAAAAACCGAAAATGCGATGTTTTTTATCAGACTTCCCTCGCCGTCTGAAACTCGTGTCAGACAGCATAAGAAGTCTGAAAATTATCACATACATTAGAGAAGTCTGACATTTCAAAATCAATTGCAAAACTACCCTCTCAGACTTCTAGTAATTATCAGACTTCTCCGAGAAGTCTGGCAATTCAAATTCAATTGCAAAACTACCCTTTTTTTCTCAGACTTCATAAGCTGTCTGACAAAATTTCCAAAGCAGACAGCGTATGCTGTCTGATGGATTTCAGACTGCATCCGCTGTCTGACATTTCGATTTCAATTGCAAAAATACCCCTTTTTCCAGACTGCCATAGAGGTCTGGTTTCACTTTTATCAGACAGCTATAACCGTCTGAAATGTTAAAAACTTTAAAAATGCATTTTATTCTATATTTGTGATTAATTTTGTTGATTTTAATTTTTATAAATGTGTGTTAGTTTTATATGTTCCTTCTGCATCGGTTTTACATTCTTATATATGGTAATTATTTTTAAATCATTTTTTGAATAATATTGGCAATGTAGCTAATAGCATAAGACTTCGAAAGAAGTTTGGTTTTTCCCAAAAGACCTCTAATGTGGTTTATACATGTTTGTTTATACAAATAATACAAGAAAACCGAGCTGGTGGAACGGATGTCTATGCGTAAACGTCATACTCCACATTATATGTGTTGGTTGTTTATTGAATGCTTTGATATAATTGAAATGATTACACCAAAGCATATCAAAGTATCAGTGAAGAAGAAAATTGGGATTAGGATGAGCTACACAACCACATGCCGAGCGTTTACAAGCTGATTTTTTTCAATAGGATCGCTAATGTGATGATGAGAGAACGAACTTGACATTTGAACTTGTTAATTTTATAAACTTTTAGCTCATAAGAATCAGACAACAGTTGATGTCTGACGACATATTCAGCACCACTTAAGGTTATTTTAGTTTGTCATATGTTGGTGTATGTAATCTAAAGAGTAATGTTTTCTTCCAAAGTTAAAGTGACCCATTTTCTGATATTGTATACTTTCAATAAGCAAAATTCCTTGTTGATTTGAGTAGACAAAAGTAAATTTATACAACTTGATCATCCAATAATCTAATACAATACAAGCATAGTATACTAGAATTTTGATTGCTTTGTGTTCCTTGTATCGCCATACACACCATGTGTACAATGTCAGTCCCACCATAGACATTCAAGATTGCTCTTCTTATGTTTTCTTGTTTTGTCCAAAGCACCTTCAACACCTACACTAAATCAACATATGTATTAGTTTGCATGGTATCAGACTTCATACGCAGTCTGAAATAAGACTTCGATAAGTCTAAATACTTGAACCAGACTTACCTGGTAGTCTGATATTAGACTCTCAGACTTCGTGTTCCTCGTACTACAGTGAAATTTTATGAGCCATTAGCAGCATAAAAAGTCTCAACTCCAGCCTCTTTGGAGAGTCAGCTAGCTCAACTTAAACCAAGCACCTGAAAAAGCTTGAACACAGAGCTCTTGCATTAGTTAGCAAACAAGTCTCCAAGAGAATACCTTTTAGAAACCTTTTTGGTTGAGACATTTGAAAGAGGTTTTACAAAAGAGAGAGAAAGAGAGGTTGTAAGAGATTGAAATGTGAAGTTTTTTTTTTGCTGTTATATGTATTTACAAGATTAAGTTTAGATAAATGGAGATAAATTGGAGAGAACTTTTCCAACCAGATTTTTATTAATTAAAAATTTTAAAATATTTTGTATCAGACTTCATATGCAGTCTGAGAAGGAACTTCTGTGAGCGGGAAAATTTCCCGCCTTTTTAAAAAGTTTCCGCGTGAAATTTTTTAAAGACTTGCAAATTTCAGACTTCATACGCAGTCTAAATACTTGAACGAGACTTACCTGGAAGTCTGAGAAACTCTCAGACTTCGGTTGTAGTCAGGTATTAGATTCTCAGACTTCGTGTTCCTCGTACTACACTCAAAATTTATGAGCCATTAGCATCATAAGAAGTCCCAACTCCTGCCTCCTTGGAGAGTCAGCTGGCTCAATCTTAAACCAAGCACTTGAAAAAGTAAAAACACATAGCTCTTGCATTAGTTAGTGAATAAGTCTCAAAGAAATGGATAATAAAAGATTGTTTGAGCAAATCAAATTGTATAATCAAAAGTCTATGTCAAAAGTCTCAATTATTTCAGTTAAAAACTTTTGAAAACACTAAAAAGAACAGATTCACTTGCCTATTTCGCAGCTCAAAGAGAGTCAACTATAAATCACATACATAAGAACTCATATGAGACAATAAGCTTGAGAACATTTTTGGATGAGAAATTTGAGAGAGGTTTTACAAAAGAGAGAGAGAAAGAGAGGTTGTAAGAGAGGGAAGAATGTGGAGATTTTTTTTTTTTGGTGTTATATGTGTACAAGATTAGGTTTAGATAAGTGGAGATAAATTGGAGGGAAATTTTCCCGCCAGATTTTTAATAATTAAAAATTGTAAAATATTTTGTATCAGACTTCATATGCAGTCTGAGAAGGAACTTCTATGAGCGGGAAAATTTCCCGCCTTTTTAAAAAAATTTCGCCTGAAATTTTTTAAAAACTTTCAAATTTCAGACTTCATATGCAGTCTGAAATAAGACTTCATGGAAGTCTAAATACTTGAACCAGATTTATCTAGAAGTCTGAGAAACCCTAAATCTAATAATTAGTATTTAAATACCATCATTTTATATAGAAACTTATAATAAACATCAAACTCGTTAAACATAGTCATAAACTAACCACTATATGTAAATGTAACAATATGAATGAAAATTCACAAACTTTCAATCTAACCCTACAAAGAAAAACATGATATTCAACTTCATATGTGAAACATAGACCAAACTACATGGTGTTTTGAACAAAATATATCTTCAATGCTTAATTTTGATCAAAGTTTATATAATTTTAATTTATATACATAAAAAATGCTTATGCTTAATTTATGTATCAAAAATATATCAAATTATTTTTTATATCTTTTTAAATTTAAATTTTTAACTTAAATACGTCTCAGACTTCTCTTGGAAGTCTGAGAAACCTCAAAATTCAGACTTCGCCATGAAGTCTGGTAAACCCTAAATCTAATATTTATTACTTATAAGTAAAAATATTTAAGCAAAACAACTAGGAAACATAAAATTTGTTAAATATATGAACATTATAACACATATGTGCACATTTTAAATTTTAAATGTTAATTTGGTAAACCATGAATCTAACCCTAAAGTTATATGTAACTTGTATGTAAATGTTCCATTACAAAACATGTTTTGAGGTTTATAACTTACTTTACCTTATATATTGTTTAGTTTGACTCAATTTACCTAATTTTAATTTATATACTATTAAATTGTATATATTTAATTTTTGTATATAAATTTTTTGATAAAATATTTTTTTTATAATTTTAAAATTTAAATTTACAAATTTATTCTGTATCAGACTTCTATAACACATGCGAAGGTTATAATGGTAATTGCGGTTTCTGTTTTTTTGTTTGGTCATAAGGGCTTCGCAGTAATTTACCTAGGAAGGAAAACATGTTTTACATTTGATTCAAATTGAGGGGTACACTTTTATTTAAAACCAATTTAAGGGGCATTTTTAGCAATTCCCCCATTATCTAAAGATTAATTTTGAATTTGTGGAAGATTATAAGTGTATACGGTATAGTTGAAATCAACTAACTTGTTACCCATACTACTATTCCCCGAAGGTTCTCTCCTCTCATTAATAACTGTTCTCTTCTTTAATTACATGGCCACAAATCTCCCCATTGTTCCATTTTTTCTTCTTCGGAACAGTCACACATGTCCAATCAGATTTTGCCTCTCTCTCTTCAATGTATACCCAGGGGTAATTTCGTATGTTTCCCATATAATATCCAGTATATATGTTGGAGGCTTGTAGCCAAGTACTTATTATTAAATTATTGATTTTTTTAATGGTTATAGGTTCAAATTTCCCTATAGTTTTAAAACAGATCAAACGTCCATGATTGTTTTTTTTATATTTGACCAATATTTTGTTGATTTTTTATATATTAATATTTTAATTTAGGGCACAGAATAAGGGCATTTTTTAATTAAAAGAAAAATATTTGCTACATATAATATATGAAGATCATGATGAATCATATGATATTATAGTTGGACAATAATACTAAACAGTGCTAAAGGAATTCAGAGAGACAATGGATGAAAGAATGTTTTCTATGTAATTCACTAAATACGATACATATGCATATACACAACAAGAGAGTTTTCTAATATGTAAGTTGCACATTATGAGAGTTTAATGTGATTGAAATCACATCCTGACATTTTTTGATTGACAATGATATACAACATATTATAATGCGTACAAAATCATAAAGTAAGATTGATATATGGACTTTAGTGAAATCAAATGTAGCTTCATACAGGCGTGGACTTCATGATGTTGTGTTTACCTTAACCACACATACAAAGTTCTATTATGAACTAGCGGTGACGATTTGTATAATAGATAGTGTTGGATATATGTTTAGCACCCATCCAAAGTCAATTAGAAATCTTGCCAAAATCAATCATATTTAATATCGGTCCAAGAAGATAAGCCTGCCAAGGAGACAACGGTCCAAAGTGAAGTCAGCGTACAAACACTATAAATAAGACCTTTCATTCTTTATTTGAGATACATTGTAACTTGCGAGAGTGCC
Organism: Orychophragmus violaceus; assembly: GCA_030180135.1. Classification (NCBI taxonomy): domain Eukaryota; kingdom Viridiplantae; phylum Streptophyta; class Magnoliopsida; order Brassicales; family Brassicaceae; genus Orychophragmus; species Orychophragmus violaceus. The sequence continues at coordinate 25,210,833 of CM058238.1, forward strand.
GAGATACTTCTATAAAGCTTTGACCTCAAGCAATCTTTAGGGAGTACGTCATTTGACGGACTCCCACCTTGTACCATCATGTTCACAGCTCAGCTTCGGCCTTAAGATCAATAAAGAACAGTTTCAACTTCACTTACAATTCATATCTCACCTCGTAGTTCAGACATTTCAGATCGTAGCCCGTAATATTGACTAGGTCGAATTTTCGTAACAACAACTGGCGCCGTCTGACCGGACCATCGTTAACAGATAATGATCCAAAGTCGCCCGAGCAAACCCGACGCCCGGACCGATCAAACCAGGGTAGCCGGCACACGTCGGGACGAAGCAAGTTCAAGCGATCAAAGTCAGGACGTCTCCTCTCTCATAAGAACCTTGAGGCACATGTCGACGAGCTGACCAGAGACAACAACGCTCAGTTCGACGTGCTCACAAGCAATCAAGACTCGTGCAGGGAACGAATCAACTACCTGGAGGCTACCCATTTCCAAACATCTCAAGCAACCGAAAACCCTACCCCGCGGCTTCCAAGGGTCTTGTTCGGGAAAACGCCACCTTTAAATACCGAGTCAAGCAGGTGACCAACCATTCACTTGGAACTGCCGCAAGCTGGATACACCCAAAGTCAGGCCGGGGGTAGCAGGAACGGCAAACTCGAATCACTCAAGATCCAACTGGATCACATGACGTCAAAAGTTCACAAAGCGACTAGCTCAGCCCCCGAAATAGAGATGGTCTTGAAGAAAACCCAGAACACACCATTCACGAGTAAGATAACAGGAACGCCAGTCAAACACCCTGGGAAGATCAAGTTACCTACTTACGACGGTAGCTCGGATCCAACAAGATGAGGATCACCTTTATTGTTATGATCTGCCGTTTATTAAGTTGAATCTAATGGTCCAAATCATCCTTTTTTCCTCCTTCTCCTTCAAACCTAACCTCTCATTATTCCTGCTTGTCTATCGAGGTATTGGAACGGCGGCGACGGTTCGGTCTTGGAACGGCGGCGACGGTTCTGTCCACATCGCTCTACACGGTTCATGGTGGCGAGAGAGGGGTGTTGTTCGATTCCTCATCAGAATATCTCATTCCTATTTCAATTGTAATTGTACTTATCGCATTCCTTTTTCTCTGCTACATTCTGTAATCTTCGAGGCTTCCTTCAAAGCAAGACTGTGCTTTCTTCACGTAACAGTTGACGCCGTAGAGTCATGGCTACTACAAATGATAAACCGGTGATGGTCGTCAGTGTCGACGAAAGCGAGCAGAGCACTTACGCATTGGAGTGGACGCTCGATCGCTTCTTCGATCCTTACTCTCTTTGCTTTGACCTCTCCCCTTATCGATTTTACTGGAGTAGGCACAAATCTTCTTCTTATAGCTAGGGTTCGATTTAGGGAGATTATTTTTGTATTTTTGTTTGTTTGTTTAGAACTACGGAGGTTGTAGATAAACACCATGCTTGACTTCCAACAACAGCAATGAGTATAGCGGCTACTGTGCTCATCATGTATCCATCTTTAAAATGTACATGCTCCAGTGATTCTCTTGTGGCTAATGTGCATCAGCGCCATTGGTGTTTAAAACATTTTCCATTGGAACCCGCATGTGTATCAAGCGCTTTCTCCTTATTACATGTACAAGTTCCTCAAGAAAATTCAAAGTAGAGGTTGGATGTCTCTTGGTGGGATCTTGCTCTGCATTACAGGTTCTGAAGCAATGTTTGCGGATCTCGGTCATTTCTCTCAACTCTCAATCAATGTACTTTAGATCCTTCTCTTCTCTATCTGACTTCTTTACATCCGATTTTCGTCTTAGTAGTTTCATTGGAGGGTCGTGCTCTTGTTGCATATTGCCTTTACATCAATTGTTTACCCGTCCTTGATACTTGCCTACATGGGACAAGCAGCTTATCTCTCTCAGCATCATGTCATTGCAACCGATTACAATATCGGGGTTTATGTATCTGTCCCAGATAATCTGAAATGGCCAGTTCTTGTGATCACTATACTCGCTGCTGTTGTTGGAAGTCAAGCCATCATCACCGGAACATTTTCGATCATCAAACAGTGCTCTACATTGGGATCATGTATCCATCTTTCAAATGTACATACTCCTTGATTCTTTTTTTTCTGACAATAATCACTTGTGTTGTTTGCGACAAGGCGGTTCTTGGGAGCATGAGCGACTACTGTGCTCATCATGCTCGTTAAAAGTATCCGGAAAGAAAGAGTCGAGTAGACAAAGATGGAAGAGGGTAAATTTTATGCCATCGAGACATTTGGACCAACTAGTAAAGAAAACTCGGACATGAGCTATTGAAAGAAAGAGCCACTACAACTTAAAAGGATTCACCAAAGATTGATCCTCTAATTAAGATGACGGCGCATGAGTTGGAGATACTTGCTCATTTAATTAAGGGTTTTTTTTGTTTGGGTCATTGGTTTAATATTTTGTAATGAGAAATGATATTTGGATTAAATTAATTAATAAATTATTTTTAACTATTTTAATATCGATTTCATTTTTAGTTAATTTATTGTATTTATGATTTTATAATAAAATTTTGGGTAATTAGGAAATAATTAATAACACAAATAATTTGCTATCTTTGTAAAACAAAATGCTATTATTAATGATTTTAATCACAATTATAACACGCTATTATAAAGATAAACAATTGCGAAGAGATGAACGCTATCGTCGTTTAATTAACTATAGCATATGTCAAGTCCGCTATCTTAAGTACCCGATCTACAATGACAGGCGCTGTCAGAACGTTTTAGGAAACGCTATGGAAGGTGATACATAGCGTTTATCGGCCGCTATTAATACCCACATTTCTTGTAGTGTATTAAACCTTAGCTATTAGCTATTAGAAAAAGTCTAGTGCAGCCTTTGAGATATCTCCGAGCCAATAAAGTGTCCTGAATTATCCTATATATCATCTTAAAAAGACCTGTAAGAGATTGATATATCATAAATTTTATTGATTCTGATCATAAGATAAGTCTTTGTTATCGAGACTTTTATGCGTTTTGAAGTCTTTTCAGCAGTTTACAAGTTTTAGCACGTCTGGAGAACATTTGGATTTTATGGAGCATTCTGGAACTTTTTGGAGAATTCACTCTGAGAAGAAGAAGTGAGAGTCGACATTTGAGACTTGCGTCGACCGATGCACATTTGGTGTCAGTCGATGCATTATCGAGACATAAGCTATAAGTTTTACCGTCTCAGCCCAGGATATCGAAATTCATGCCAGGTATTCACATCACGATCAAGCGCCGACCGATGCACTCATGGCGTTGATCGACACAGTACCCCAACAGAAGTAATCTCGGCGATTTATGAAGACTTTGGAGAACTACAGTTTGGCTCAGAAGTTTCTCATAACTCCAAATAAGTCCAAACATGTTTAGACTATTATAGTAGGGTTTTTAAGCCATTGATTAGGCTAAGTTTTACTTACGCTTTATTTTACATTCAGAGAGATTTAGAGAGCTTTGAGGGGCTGGTCTGATACTTGACAAAGAGAATATTTTGAACCCCTTTTTCTTTATTTCTTTTATGTTATTGAGTATTCTATTCATCATGTCTTGGGTTTCATTTATCATGTCTGAGTAGTTTACTTGTTAGGTTTAGGGATTCTCATTTGGGATTTCATAGAATATTAGATTAACTGATCTATAGAGATTCATACTTTCTAATTCTTAGTCTAGGTTGATCTTATTGCTTAATTTGAATTAGCTACTTAGATTATTGATGTTAGGTTGATTCTCGCAAAGACAGTTGGTTAATTAGCTAGACATATCCTAAATAAGCATTTGTATATTCATAAAAAAATTAGTTAAGGGAAATTGTGAACGAAAAACCTAAGATTAATGCATGTTTAGAACTTTAGAACTCGCAACGAAAGTTGGTTTGCTAGGTTATTGGATATAGTTAAGATTCGCAACGTAAGTTGGTTTGTTATACTTCTGTGATTCTAGTTCTAGAACCGTTCCTTATTAGATCATGATTGATTGATTAGTTTATATTCTTGATTTCCTGAGAACTCCCTTGACCTGACGCTTTTCCTGCTTGATCAACAAACTGTCTGCTTTACTTTCTGCATTGTTTATGCTTTATTACTATTGCTGCTTAGCTTAACTCGATACTTTATAGTCTATCGCAAGATTTCTTAAGTCTATGTGGTTCGACCCCTATATACTACAATTTCATGTGCGTTTGTAGTGTAACTCTAGAGATATTAAACTCTGAGCATATCAAGTTTTTGGCGCAGTTGCCGGGAACTCTTTTGGGTCTTAATTTGATAGATTTGATTTTAGAGTTTAGACTAGGCTTTTCCTTTTTTTTTTTTTAATTTTACTAACTTTCTTTCTTGTTTTGTCTTGTTCTTGCGTTCTAGGTTTCGTGTAGAACACTTGCGTCGATCGACACCCACTTGGCATTGACCGACACATTTTGCAACATAGCATCGATCGACGCTCCTGCATCGGTCGACACAATTCTCATGGATCAGATAGTTCATGTCTGATCGCTCACTAAGGAGTAATCCGGACAAAGTGCTTGTGTTTCTTCAAGCTGAAGACTTCCTACTACACTATTGTGGGTCAGCATCTCTTCTATGGACACCCACTTGAGACCCAATGGACCATATTGAGAGATTCGAGTCATTGGTCACAGGGATGAAGCATGATGGAGTGAGTTATGACTTCTTACACTGCAAGATTTTCCCTCACTCTCTTGGTGGGGAAGCTGAGAATTGGCTAAAGCAGATGCCACTTGGGACTCTTACTACCTGGGATGCTATTAAGAAGAAGTTCCTTAGAAACTTTTATGATGATTCTAGATTTGATTAGTTGAGAGAGGATATTCTCTATTTCAAACAGGGTCCTACAGAAGCTCTAAAGGCTTCTTGGATACGCTTTAAGATGTATCGGCGTGATTGTCCAAATCATAGTTTCTCTAAGGTTCAGCTGTTGGGAATTTTCTTCAGAGGTGTGGATTGATGGTATCAGATGGCTTTGGATGCTTCCAACAACGGAAATTTCAACACAAAGTCCCCAGAGCAAGCTAAGGAGCGGATTGAGAACTTGGTGACTAGAAATAGCACTAAGAATGCTGATTTGGAGAGGAAGCGATCAGGCAAAAATGTATATGGAACTCAGATTGCAGAGATGAAGAAACAAATATATTTTGTCCACAATATTTTAGTTGGAAGAAGCAAGTCAATTTTGCTGCAGAGGTAATGAATTTTGGACCAGTTGGTGAGTCATAGAATGTTAATTTCATAGCTAGAATTGGTTATCAAGGTCAGAGATATGGAAGTCAGCAGTGACAGACTTCTGGTTACACTTCAAAGCCTGCATTTCATAGACCATTTCAGCAGAACAACTCATTCTCCACAGACTATGGTTCTTCATCATACCAGACTCCTTCTTCACAAAATGAGCAGTCTGATAAGATGATGGGTTTGTCAGAACAACTTTTGGAGGGTCAACATAAGAGTACAATGGACCTCAATGGAAAGATAGACGCCTGTATTTTTATGGGAAAATCGAATCTCTGAGCACCCATGTAAAAAAGCTAGATGTTCAGGTTCAACAGACTGCTGGATCAATGCAAAAGCAAAATTGATCTGGAAGGACTGAGCATAATCAGAAGAAGTACATCAATGTTATCCTTGTAAAGAGAGATTCAAGTTGGATTATGAGGAGGATCTGTTGGGAATGTCCTGAAATCTATTGTACTTGCTCTAAGTGAAAGTCGTATTGTCGAGATGAGACAATCATATGACACTGGGCAGTCATAATGCTTTGCTAGAAGCCACTTATGATCTATGAGTTTAGAACTCACTGCTAGTGTTATATGATCCTACAGGGTCACACACCTAAGCAAACTGGACGTAGTATATGAGGTTGATCATTAATGTAATGATCTGGTAAATGCACATTTGATATGCATTCAATACCGAGTTTCTGAGGCAGTGTCGATCGACACAGTAAGTGTGTCGGTCGACACAGATCGCGAATGACCAGATTAACTTCGGTTTAATCGTTGGTTAATTCGGTCGTGGTATAAGTCGACATATATAAGATATATGGTCGACCTTTACACACTTCTAACCTAATTCACATCCACCAGAAAAGAAACAGAAACCTCTTGAGAGATCTGATCTCTAAAGGCACTAGCATCCCTCCAGTTCAGTTTGTGTGTGTGTGGATACCAGTAGAGGCACAGCGTTTGAGGTGCTTCGAGATCTCGATTAATTACAAACCTTCCGCTGCTGATCAACATGTAATCTCGAGATCCTATTGATTCAATTATATGAACCCTAGATCCTAGGCTTGGAATTCAGACTAGGGCTGCCTAATTGGATTAGGAACTGCTAGAAATTCCTTCAGTGGTATCAGAGCCTTAGGGTTCTATTGAATCAGTAGCATGTTGATTAGATTAGTTGAATCTGAATCTCTGTATAGTTGATACAAGCATGCTAAAACTCGTTTTCATCAAAGTAATATAGTTTTAGGTTTTTGCTTGAAAACGATTAGGGTTTATCGCACTGTGTCGATCGACACCAATCCGGTGTCGGTCGACACATAAGGATAACCCGAATAAGATACAAGTTTAACCTAACTGTGACGATCGACACAGACCTCGCGATCAGGATAGTCGGTTCAATTGGATTGGACCGATCATCGAGCTTGGTTAAAATTGGTTAAACTGCTAAACAGTTTAAAGCGATTAATTTGATAAGGTTAGCATCGACCGACACTAATGTAGTGTCGATCGACACTGACCGGTTATCATAAAACCGGATCAATTGGATTGATCGGTTATCGCAAATTGGTTTTGGTTAACCTGCATCGATCGACACTAAAGTAGTGTCGGTCGACACAAGGTCCGATGGTTTAGGTTATTGAACCTGAAATCACAGAACCAAACCAAAATGAACCACTTTAATTAGAAGAATTAAAACTTAATAAAACTGAACGTTTTAAATGGTTTCGTTCCTCAACCAAATATCAAGTAATCCTTGATGTCTTCCCGATCTTGTCAACCGTCAAGACTCGTTTCATTGTGCGATAGATTTGCAGTGCAAGGTGTCCACAATTACATGAGTAAGACAAGAGGTAATCGTGTTGATGGACTTGCAGTGCAAGACATCAACAATTACATGACTTAAGAGATTGGTTTACTTGACTGGGCCATCAAAATCGTTTTGGGCTTAGAGACATCAGGTGGATTGGACATTAGATGTCAATCCACAACCAAGAGTTATATTGGATATAACCTGCAAAGTTGTTGCTTACCTAGATAGCTAAAATTTGGGTGATAGCCAGTGGCTCGCTCAAGTTTAGTGAAGTATGGGTCTTGGATCATTATATTCATTTGAGAAAACATTGTTTGAATATAATGCGAGTTTTCTTAATAGTTAAGACTTCTCATTTCTTGAACATCATAACTAAACCTCCCTTGTTTTTCAGCTATGTCTAGCACAAACCATCATAACAATTTCTCCCTGCGATCCGTCCTTGAGAAGGACAAGTTAAATGGATCCAATTTTCTTGAATGGTATCGGAACTTGAGAATTGTTCTCAAACAGGAGAAAAAGGACTATGTCCTTGAGAAAGTTCTCCCCAAGAAGTACCGAGCCAATGCCTGGCAGTCAGATAAGGATGCTTGGGATAAGCATTCTAATGATGTGGTCGATGTGAGTTGTCTCATGTTGGCTACCATGAACTCAGAATTGCAGAAGCAATATGAGTACGTGGAGTCGCCAATAGAGATGCTCACTGGCCTGAAAAGTATGTTTCAGGAACAGGCGCGAACTCAGAGATACCAGACGGTTAAGTCTCTGATTGAGTGCAAGCTACCAAAGGACGAACCAGTGAGTCCTCATGTCATTAAGATGATGGGTTATATTGATAACCTGGGGAAACTGGATTGTCCCATTAGCCAAGAGTTGGCTACTGACATCATTTTACAGTCATTGCCGTCAAGCTATGATCAGTTTGTTATGAACTATAACATGAACAACTTGACAAAGACTTTGACTGAGTTACATAGGATGCTCAAGACTGCTGAACCTAACATCAAGAAGGACACCCCAAATGTCCTTATGGTACAAAAGGGTAAAAAGTTAAGAAACTTGGTAAGAACAAGAGTCCAACCATGTTCCTAAGGTTAAAACCAGTCCTTCTGAAGATGTTAAGTGTCGTTATTGTAATGGTTATGGGCATTTGAAAAGAAACTGCAATAACTTCTTGGAAGATTATGAGAAGCTGAAGAAGACGTACGAGACTTCTTCTTCAGGTATTATGTTATAGAAGTAAATGTTACTTCTTATGGTCCTACTTATTGGGTATTAGATACCAGCTGTGGTACTCATATTTTGTGAAAATGTGCAGGTCCTGAGCAAAAGTAGGACTATGGAAAAAGGACAAGTGGATCTACGCGTGGGAAATGGAGCAAGAGTTGATGCATTAACCGTAGGAGTATTTCATTTGTTTTCTTTATGGCATGGTTTTAGAACTTAAGAACTGCTACTATGTATCTGCTATGAGCAGACATATTATTTCTATTCCTGTTTTGGATATGGAAGGATATCAGTTTTCAAATTAAGAATAAGTGTTATTCATTTGATCACTGATAGGTCTCAGGTTTTATCCTATATCTAACTGCAAGTGCACAGTTCAGTAGTCGTAGTATATAGGTATCGAATCCACAGGGACTCCGTATTCAATAGCTCAAGAACAGGAAATTAAACTAGGAAGAAAGCAATGTGATTGAATTAAAAGCAATGCGAGAAAGTAACAAAAAGCAGAGATTGTTGGTTGTGAAAGCAAGTTATTAAGAGCGCTAAGTCTAGGGCGTTCTCAGGAAATCAGACAAGCAGACAGTTCATTCAGCAAGGATCTAATTAAGCACAGTTCTAGAACTCAAAACACAGATATAGAATTAACCAAATTCCTTTGCGATAATTCTCTAAGTCTAAGTGCAGCAAACCAAACTTTCGTTTGCGAGAACTAACAGATTAAACTAGCATTAATTCCAAGTTTGATATGTTCACAATTATCCTAAACCAAACTTTCGTTTGCGAGAAGTTTAATTGCTCAACCTAATTAGTTCAGATTCCTAAACCCCACTTCCGTGACGTATTTAGCAACCTAAGATCTAGATTCTAATTGATCAGGTTAGAACTAGCTTTAAGCACAATTAGATTGAAGAACAGATATAGTTATGAATCCTTAACTGAATTTAACAAGTCTAGCAAGTCATGAAATCCTATGTGAGAAACCCTAAACCTAACAAGGAATCTACTCAGACATAGATAATGAAAACATAATCATATGATGAATAAATTGCATAGAAGATAAAGAATAAAAGGGGTTCGAAATCTTCTCCAAATACAGATGAAGTAAAGGTTCAGATCAGCCCCAAAAGCTCTAAAAATCCTCTGCTCTTAATTATGAAAGCGTATGTAAATAAAACACCAAAAACTTAATTATATAGGTCTAATCTCGGCCAGGGGCTTCTTTGTAAATATCAGGAACTTCTGGATCAGAGTGCAATATCTTGACTCTTCATAAACCGCCGAGTTTCGGTCCATCTCGCTGGTGCAACGATCGATGCTAGAGTGCAACGATCGACGCATTTCTCTGTTTCGGACAGTGAACTCTATCTCTCGGCCAAACACTCCAAAAATCTCCAAAAATGCCATAATCACCAAGTATGCTCCAAACCTGATTATACCTGTAAAAGACTCTAAAAGAACACAAAAAGACACTAAAACACACTTATATCATGGTCTAAAACTAGTAAAAACCATGATATATCAACTCCCCCACACTTAGCCTTTGCTTGCCCTCAAGCAAAACAGAGAACTAAAGCTTGGTGAAGAGGTTTGAAAACTCTTCAGAAACTCATTTCATCCTAGAAGCTACAATACTCAGATTCCCCTTAGTAAACCACTGAAAGAATCAATCACAGGATATCAAGACCAACATGTACTTCCCCCACACTTAGCAACTGTCCTAAGTAAACTCCACAATCACATTCAAGCATTCAAATTCTCCCTACTGACTTCTGCAAGTATTTAAGTGCGGTCTCACCTAAGGAGTATCGATCAAAGGGCACATGGATTCTTACCTTATCAGCTCTAGACCACCATACTATCTTTCTCTAGTCCCTTTCTTCTCTTTCCCTTCTTTAACAACTGATTTTTCCCACATTGGGTATCATTTTTTTTTTTATCAGTGTTCTTCCCGTTATGGGGTGTACTTTGGACACATTCCATGGATAGCACAGGAGATAATAGGGGTCTCTACCACTCCTGTGACCACTTCGGAGTTACTAACTAATCCTCAGTTTATTATCTTTTTTTTTTTACTTTATAGAAGGGGAGAAGGGAACTAAATAGGATAGGTTGACAGGCTGTGTCAGAACTAACAGGAAATCCGACACAGAGTATACCAAGCCCTTAGGTGAGAAATCTAAGTCAGTATTAATTTGAAGTCAGTAAAAGGATCCTCTGATACCTGAAGTGATGTGGGTGTTCCTAGTAGGTTGATCTGTGATGGGGTTTTCTAATAGTCATAGATAGATCCTGCAACTTCATCCCAATGGTTACTTAAGTTCCTGCAAGTCTTGTAAATCTTCTCAGAAAATCATAGTTTCTTACTTAAACAATTTTGACTCAATAAAACAATTTTTTTTGAAAAATGGACTGACTCTTAAGAAAAAAGAAAGATATAAGTCAGTAGCACCTCCCCCACACTTAAGACACACTGTCCCCAGTAGTGTCAAGCGAAGGATCGGTAAAAAGAAATGTAAATTGTTAAAGTTCTGTTGAGTTCTGTCGGGTTTACCTCTGTCGCTCAAGCATCGATCGTTGCACTAAGTGCATCGACCGTTACTTGGCGATTTTCGTGTATGGTCGATCGTTGCTCAGAACTGCAACGATCGCTGCAATGCGATTCCGATCGTGTTGTGACGATCGACACAGAAGTGCGTTGATCGACGCACTGCGAATCTGTCCGAGACCTGCAATCATAAACTCACCAGAAACAAAAACAAACGTAAAATCCTAACAAAAACACCAAAAATTAAGTAGAAAAACACCAGTACCTATTGTGGGTTGCCTCCCACCCAGCGCTTGTTTAAGGTCAATAGCTTGACCGGATGGACAATATTTTTCAGGCACCAGGAGATCCCAACAGAGACTTTTTCTGTCTCTGTCCAAGTCTCCTCATCCAAGGTGGCGAGTAGGCTGTTGCAGAATGCTCATGTCCAAGAAAAGATGGAGTAAAATGTGCTCCAGGATCTATAATCACAGTGCCATCAGGCTGCTCATCATCTGCATTCCTTATGGTGAATGTCAACCCATCTATCAGTGGCCTTCGCAGCTTATCCATCTCATAACGCAGCGGCTCATCTCCCAGATGGAGGTCTATAAGGCTGTTCCTAACATCTATCACCGCTCCTGCTGTAGCCAAAAATGGTCTTCCAAGCAACAATGCTTCATCCGGATCACAGTCATATTTCAGCACTAGGAAGTCTGTTGGAACTAAATAGTTTCCAACTCTCACCGGTATGTCTATCAGGATTCCTTCAGGAACTCATATGGACTGATCAGCTAGGACAAGAGAGGTCCTAGTAGGAGTAAAATCTAGCATACCCAGCTTCTCTGCCACAGAGTATGACATCAAACTTCCAGCAGCTCCTAAGTCACACAGAGAACGCCTGAAACTATCCTCAAAGATAGAACAATCAAGCACAAAGACTCCAGGATCAGGCAGCTTCTTCGAAATCTTGGTTAACAAAACATCACCAATATGCTGAGGAACTATAACCACCCAGTCTCTCAGCTCTTCATCTAGAGGCAGCATCTTGTTCAAATACCTCTGCACACATGGATGATAAGGTGGATCATCAGAAGATGGAATTTCTTCCAATTCTTCACCAATTTCCTCTAGCTTCTTAAGCTCTTCAATTTTCTGCCTAATCACTTCAGACACTGAGGAGTGTTGTCTAACAATCTGCGCATAGATCTCCTGTTGAGAGATCTCAAAGACTCCAGAGAATAAGCTATCAAGCTCCAAGTCTGCATCAATAACATCATCACTCAGCGAATCTGTCTGTTCACGATGTGCATCGATCGACATTAGGTGTGTGTCGATCGTTGCAATTCTGCAATTTCCACCCGAGAGTTTTTCTCCAAAATCCGGGATTTCTCCTTCCTTCACCAATTCAGCTGTACTTAGCTCAAATTTTTCACCTAGGTGAGATCCATCATTAACGTACACAGACCATGCCTTAATATGAGTGTCTGCTAGCCCTTTTCCCTTTATTGAGCTGGAAATCTGGTTTACCTGAGTATCCAACTGCTTCATGTGAGTGTTCAGGGACTCAAACTTCCCATTGAGGTCTTCATAGACATCATCTAACTTCTTGTTGCAGTCCACATAAATCTTGGTCTGACTCTCCATTAGTTGTTCCATCATAGCTTCCATTCTACTCTCATGAGCTGTAGGTGCAGGAGGAGTCTGATAAGATGAAGACCCATAGGTTCTCTGAGTACCTTGTCCAAAGGTCTTCTGAAAACCACTAGTCTGTCCAGAATTAGATGAGTTGCTGTTGAAAGCACTTTTCTGTCCTCTATTGAAGAATCTGTTTCCCTATTGATTACCAAATCTATTACCTTGGAATCCAGAACCTCCTATGTAATTCACATCTTCCTCCTGAGTGTCCTCCTCAGTTTGAATTACCTCTACATCTTGGGCAAAGTGGACAGCTTTCTTACCTGCTAGAAGATTGCAAACTGTGTCCAGTCTTGATCTAATATCAGCTATGTCAGAATTCTCTACACTTCCACCAGATTTCTTCCTCCTCTCATCCATAGTCTTGCAGCTGTTGCTGCCTATTAGATTCTCAATCAATTGCTTAGCCTGCGTAGGAGTCCTGGTGTTGAAGTTAGCATTACTGGAATTTTCCAGTGCAGACTGATATGGAAGATCTATGCCTCTGAAGAAAATGCCAATCAACTGAACTTCAGTGAATCCATGGTGTGGGCAGTCACGCTGATACTGCTTAAATCTCATCCAGGCAGTCTTTAAAGGCTCCACAGCTCCTTGAGAAAAGGTGAGTATGTCCTGTATGGACTGGTCTGAGCGCGCATCATCATAGAAGTGACGCAAGAACTCACACTTTAAAGCTGCCCAAGTAGTGTACTGAGCAGGTGCTAGCTGCTTTATCCATGCACTAGCGTCTCCAGCAAGACTGTGCGGAAAGAGCTTAAGGAACATATAGTCCGGGCAGACTCCATAATACTTCATGCCAGTGACTATGTCCTCAAACCCATCAATGTGATCCATAGGCTGCTCCGTTGGGTAACCATGAAACGTATTCTGTCTCATCAGCGAGTAGTAGATGGTTTTGATTTCAAAATCATTCCTCTCAAAAGCAGGAAGCACTAAAGCTGACCGGTTTCTATGAAACTCATCCGGTCTGTTGTAGTCAGCTAAAGTCCTTTCATGGACAACCATCTGTCTACCTTGGGCCTGTCCTTGACCCTGGTTCTGCTCCTGTTGCTGTTGCTCAGGAGGATCAGGGATGACATTCCCTTCAGCATCAACCCTTTGCCAAGCAGCATTGTATGGGTTGTTATCTCGGTCCCTTAGGGTACCTTCAGCATCACGTACCAGAATCAAACGCTCTCTTACCATCCTTTCTATTCTTTCTCTTCTATTGGTTCTCTCTAAACGTCCAAGTTCTTCAAGATCGAGATTAACCAAGTCCAAGTTCGGATTACTTCTAGTTTTCTGCGTCTGCATAAACTGTCTGTAATCGTCCGGCAACGATCGATGCTATCAGTGCAACGATCGTTTCAATCTCTGAATCGCCTAGTGACGATCGATGCTAAGGGTGCAACGATCGACGCAGTGCGATATTGGTACCTGCGACAGAGAGAAAACAGAGAAAATCAGTAACTAAAAAAAGTAAAAACAAAAACAAAAAGAAAACGAAAAATCCTAGTAAAACCCTAGGTTCTAAGCTATCGAAGACTCAAAGAGTCCCCGGCAACGGCGCCAAAAACATGATAGGTCTCAGGTTTTATCCTATATCTAACTGCAAGTGCACAGTTCAGTAGTCGTAGTATATAGGTATCGAATCCACAGGGACTCCGTATTCAGTAGCTCAAGAACATGAAATTAAACTAGGAAGAAAGCAATGTGATTAAATTAAAAGCAATGCGAGAAAGTAACAGAAAGCAGAGATTGTTGGTTGTGAAAGCAAGTTATTAAGAGCGCTAAGTCTAGGGCGTTCTCAGGAAATCAGACAAGCAGACAGTTCATTCAGCAAGGATCTAATTAAGCACAGTTCTAGAACTCAAAACACAGATATAAAATTAACCAAATTCCTTTGCGATAATTCTCTAAGTCTAGGTGCAGCAAACCAAACTTTCGTTTGCGAGAACTAACAGATTAAACTAGCATTAATTCCAAGTTTGATATGTTCACAATTATCCTAAACCAAACTTTCGTTTGCGAGAAGTTTAATTGCTCAACCTAATTAGTTCAGATTCCTAAACCCCACTTCCGTGACGTATTTAGCAACCTAAGATCTAGATTCTAATTGATCAGGTTAGAACTAGCTTTAAGCACAATTAGATTGAAGAACATATATAGTTATGAATCCTTAACTGAATTTAACAAGTCTAGCAAGTCATGAAATCCTATGTGAGAAACCCTAAACCTAACAAGGAATCTACTCAGACATAGATAATGAAAACATAATCATATGATGAATAAATTGCATAGAAGATAAAGAATAAAAGGGGTTCGAAATCTTCTCCAAATACAATTGAAGTAAAGGTTCAGATCAGCCCCAAAAGCTCTAAAAATCCTCTGCTCTTAATTATGAAAGCGTATGTAAATAAAACACCAAAAACTTAATTATATAGGTCTAATCTCGGCCAGGGGCTTCTTTGTAAATATCAGGAACTTCTGGATCAGAGTGCAATATCTTGACTCTTCATAAACCGCCGAGTTTCGGCCCATCTCGCTGGTGCAACGATCGATGCTAGAGTGCAACGATCGACGCATTTCTCTGTTTCGGACAGTGAACTCTATCTCTCGGCCAAACACTCCAAAAATCTCCAAAAAATGCCATAATCACCAAGTATGCTCCAAACCTGATTATACCTGTAAAAGACTCTAAAAGAACACAAAAAGACACTAAAACACACTTATATCATGGTCTAAAACTAGTAAAAAAAATGATATATCAATCACAATGATATGTTTTATAGTAGCAGTCCATTAGAGAATGGACCTTGTTTTCTAAACCAAAAACGTACCTAACTATAACATAGTACCAAGAGATTCAAATCAAATGATAAGAATCAAGCTTTTCTCCGGCATTGTCGTTTGGGCCACATAAATGAGAACGGATTCAGAAGCTCCATAGTGATGGACTTTTGAGCTCATTTGATTATGAATCATGTGAGAAATGCGAACCTTGTTTATTGGGTAAAACGAAAAGGGCCCCTTTCAACAAAGGTAGTGTCGATCGATGCATGTATGCAACGATCGACACAGGTCGCGAACGAACAAAATGAAAGGGCCAGTAACTTATTGGGCTTTGTACATACGGATGTGTATGGCCCGATGAGCACAAGTGCTAGAGAAAACTTTCAGTACTTCAATACCTTTACTGATGATTTCAGTAGGTAAGGTTATGTCTTATTAATGAGACATAAGTCAGAATCTTTGAAAAGTTCAAAGATTTCCAGAATGAAGTACATAATCAATTTGGCAAAAGTATTAAAGCTCTACGATGAGATCATGGAGGTGAATACTTGAGTCAAGAATTTAGTGATCATCTGAGAGATTGTGAAAGTGTTTCACAATTCACTCCTCCTGAATCGGACTTTATTAGATATGGTTCGATTAATGATGAGTCACTTAGATCTTCCATTATCCTTCTAAGAATACGCTCTAGAAACGTCTGCGTTTACATTAAATAGGGTTCTATCAAAATCAGTTACAGAGATACCACGTGAGATGTGGAATGGAAATGTTCTTGATTTATCCTTCATGAAGATTTAGGGTTGCGAGGCTTATATAAAACGTTTAATCTCTGATAAGCTCACACCCAAATCCGATAAGTGCTACTTCATTGGTTGTCTTAACGAAACCAAGGCATGATACTTTTACAACCAGTCCGAGAACAAATTGTTTGTTGCTCAGAACTATGTTTTCTTGAGAAAGACTTTCTTTCCAAGAAGAACAGTGGGAGTAAAGTAAAACTCGAAGAAATTCGAGAATCACAGGAGACTGCTCAACCTGATGAGGAAGAGCAGCAGTTGTATCTACAAAGAGTTGTAGAACCTGTACCTGTGATGCCTAAAGTTTGCAAGGATCTGGTGAATGTATATTCGATATATATTCAAACGGCGAGTTTCTAAGGAAGTGTCGATCGACACAAAGGTGTATCGATCGACGCAGATCACGAACCAAAATATTGATTTTGGTTTATGACTTAATCAACTACGGTTTAAATCTTGGTTGATTAGGTCGTGGTAAAAGTCTGCATATGAGATATGTGCGCGATTTTTACACAAAACTGAAGCTCGCAGATCCGAAAGGATCCGTCACGAACCCGAGAAATGTGGATTTCTCGTAACCAATTGCCGTGATCTATTGATCATTGAATGTGACGGGCCTGCAAATTTTGAAGAAGCAATAATGGGCCCTGATTCCGAAAATGGCTGAAAGCCGCTGAATCCGAAATGGGATCCATGTCATAGAACCAAGTATGACTTGGGTTAATTTACCCGATGGTGTAGAAACCATTGTGAGTAAATTGATTTTCAAAAGGAAAAGTTGACATGGATGGTTATATTCAGATATACAAAGCTAGGTTGGTGGCAAAAGGTTTCAAGGAAATTCATGGTATTGACTATGAAGAAACCCATTCCCCAGTCAACATGCTTAAGTCCATTCGGATTCTCCTAGCAACCGCCACTCATAATGGTTATGAAATCTGGCAGATGGATGTGAAAACGGGTTTCCTTAATGGAATTATGGAAAAGGATGTGTACAAGACACAACCTGAAGTTTTCATTGATCCTAATGAAGCTAGGAAGATATGCAAGCTTCATCAATCCATTTATGGATTGAAGCAAGCATCTCGGAGTTGAAATCTTCGTTTTGATAAAGCGGTCAAAAGGTTTAACTTCGTCAGGAACGAAGAGGAACCATGTGTTTACAAGAGGACTAGTGGGAGCGCAGTTGCATTTCTAGTATTGTATGTTGATAACATACTACTTCTCGGAAATGAAGTTCCATTGTTTCAGTCTGTTAAGACTTGACTCGAAAGTTGTTTTCGATGAAAATTATGGGAGAAACCGTATACATTCTTGGAATAAGAATCTATAGAGATAGATTGGACGAGCTAATTGGATTGTGTCAAGATACTTATGGTGATAAGGTCTTGCACAGGTCCAATATGCACGATTCCAAGAAGGGCTTCATGCCAATGACGCTTGGCATTACTCTTAGCAAGACGCAGTGTCCTTCGACACACGCTGAGCAAGAGCGAATGAGGTTCAGACAACTGCTACAGGCATTAGATGTCTTAAGATGTGATCTTAATTTTAGTGGGAGTTGTTGTTGTTGATTTTAGTTATGATATGATGTTCGTGTAAACATAATTTGATTATGTTAATGAATTCTGACATCAGTATTATTTGATTATGTTATTAAATAATAGTCCCAAAGTAATTTATGACATTTTATAGGTCATCAAGTATGTGACTTGATCATGAAACCCTATAGTTACTAAATTGTTGGAAGTTTCGGTTGATCCTGATTCAATTCTCATATTGATATCAACCTAAACATGCATTAGATCTAGGTGTTCTTATTTAGAATCATATGATCTCACCTTTTACCTGTTTGTTTGGCAGCGGAATTGAGAACAGGTCAATGATCAGGGAGATACACCGAGAGATGGATCCTCCAAAGGCTCACACACGCAATCACCGGAAATTGGCTGCTAGACCACAAGGAAGAGAGGCGCAGAGAGAGGAGAGAAATCGCGGCTAGGGTTGGGTTAAGGGAGAAGAGAATTGGCTTTTAGTCATTTAAAAACCTTCTCTTTCCCTTTTGGGCTTTTGGGCCCAATCTGATTAAATTCCATTTAATCAGACCCATTAGTCTTCTCTCTTAGTACGACAAATGCCTAGCACTTTTGTCGTACTTCTGCTAAGCCGTTCCAACATTATTTCCTGCTAGCTTAAGCGTGTGACCCATATGGGATCATACAATAAAGGCAATAAGTCCAAGACTTATAGATCATGAGCGGACTCTAGCAAGCCATCATGACCCCCAGCATTGTATGACTTATGTCTGATCACTGACATACTCTTACGTTATAGAGACAGTACAGAGATTGCTGGACACAATTCCAACAATCTCCCACTTGAACTGGAATCTCTGTATTCATAATCCCTTTCGTCTCAATATCTCGATTAGTCATAAGGCAAGATTAGTGTCATCCTTATAAAGCCTAATCTTGTTCATCGGACTCTGATTTGATACTGACAATCCAAACGACTCGGGAAAGTCCGTTTGAGCATGGCCATGCGTTTTCCAGTATTCAAATCTCCGATTGGCCTAGAGATATTCACTCCATTTATATTGGAGGGACAAATCCCATCTTGTTCCATCACTGTAAACTACTCACTTCATGATGTACCCAAACAAGGTCCTTATAGCTATCGCAGAACGATGGCGTTAGACAATGATCAAAGTGCATCAGTCCATATGCAGTCACATGCATGTGAACTCAGGTCTAAGGACTATACTCTATAGTCGTAGTAAGAATCTCTTATGACACAGATATAAATATCCTGAAGAGTTCTTATTAGCGGGTCTTGTCCGGTCGTATGTTCCCAACATACACCTATGTACTGACTTTGATGCCGAGCATCTATGACACACTGAGACTTTGTCATAAGTCACGTACCAATCCAATCTTACACGGTTGTTGGTGTTCCAATTTCAACAACCTTCGACTAGGGACAGGATGATATAAAACATTTATCAAATATAGGATCTCATGATCAAGCTAAATGACTTCGATGACTCAAGATCAAATCATTTACTTCGATGACCTATAAAATGGTTCATATCATTTTGGAACGATTATTTCATCACAGTTAAAATAATCTTGAAATAATAATTTCATTAAAACATAAATAATAATGTTTTACAAGAACATATCAAATAACTAAAATAAAGCTCACAAAACTCCCACTCAAATTTAGATTACATTTCAATGTTTCTAATGCCTACAGCTTCAGTCAGGAACTCGAGCTTAGGCCTTGGGAGTGGCTTTGTCAACGGATCAGCGACATTATCATCTGTCGGAACTCGGCTGATCTTGACTTCCTTTCTATTAATGATGTCACGTATCAAGTGATATCTTCTTTGAACATGCTTGGATTTCTGGTGTGATCTTGGTTCCTTTGCCTGAGCTATAGCACCATTGTTGTCACAAAACAGTGCCAGAGGCTCAGCCGCATCTGGTATCACACCTAGTTCCATAATGAACTTTCGTATCCAAACAGCTTCCTTCGCTGCTTCCGAGGCGGCGATATATTCAGCTTCCGTAGTGGAATCAGCAACGGTGTCCTGCTTGGAGCTTCTCCAACTTACTGCACCGCCATTCAGACAAAAGACATAACCGGACTGTGACCGGAAATCATCTGTGTCTGTCTGGAAACTTGCGTCCGTGAATCCACTGACTTTAAGCACATCACTTCCACCGTACACTAAGAACTTATCCTTAGTATGTCTTAGATACTTCAAGATGTTCTTTACGGCAATCCAATGGTTTTCACCTGGATTTGACTGGTATCTGCTCGTCATGCTCAATGCGTAAGCAACATCAGGACGAGTACAGATCATGGCATACATGACAGATCCTATTGCAGATGCATAAGGAATATTCTTCATGCGCTCAAGCTCAGCAGCCGACGTAGGGCTCTGCTTCTTGCTTAGCGTCGTGCCATGTACCATTGGCGTGAAGCCCTTCTTGGAATCTTTCATGCTGAATCTTTGTAGGACTTTGTCAATGTATGAGTCTTGACACAAGCCTATCAGCCTCTTAGGTCTATCCCGATAGATCCTAATTCCAAGAACGTATGCGGCTTCACCCATGTCTTTCATGGAAAAACAACTTCCAAGCCAGTCTTTTACAGACTTCAGCATTGGAATGTCGTTTCCGAGAAGCAGTATGTCATCAACATACAGAATAAGAAAAACGATTTTGCTCCCACTAGTTTTCTTATACACACATTGTTCTTCTTCGTTTCTGATAAAGTCAAATTGCTTGATCGCTTCATCAAAACGAAGATTCCAGCTCCTCGATGCTTGCTTCAATCCATAAATGGATTTATGAAGTTTGCATACTTTCCCAGCATTCTTTGGATCTATGTAACCGTCAGGTTGCGTCATATACACATCCTCTTCCAGAATACCATTCAGGAAGGCGGTTTTCACGTCCATCTGCCAAATTTCATAATCATGAAAAGCTGCAGTTGCTAGTAGAATCCGAATAGATTTCATCATAGCCACCGGTGAATAGGTTTCATCGTAGTCCACACCGTGAACTTGTCTGAAACCTTTTGCCACCAACCTGGCTTTATAAATCTGGACATTTCCATCCACGTCAATCTTCTTCTTGAAGATCCATTTGCACTCGATGGCTTTTACACCAACGGGTAAGTCAACCAACGAAAATACTTGGTTGACCGACATGGAGTCCATTTCGGAATCAGTGGCCTTGCGCCACTTAGAGGAATCTGGGCCCATCATGGCTTGATTGAAGTTCGATGGTTCATCACCATCAATGATCAAAAGATCATGACAGTCAGTCACGAGGAATCCCTGATATCTCTCGGGTTCGTGACGGATCCTCCCGGATCTTCGAACTTCAGGTACTACAGGTTCAGGCTCTACAATTTCTTGTAGATCCTCCTGCTGCTCTTCCTCATTAGGTTGAGCAGTATCCTGTTCATCTTGAATTTCTTCAAGCAGTACCTTACTCCCACTGTCTTTCTTAGAGAGAAACTCTCTCTCAAGAAAGTTACAATCCCGGGCAACAAAGATCTTGTTCTCGGAACGTAGATAGAAGTAATAAGCCTTGGTTTCCCGTGGATAACCAATGAAGTAGCATTTATCAGATTTTGGTGTAAGCTTATCTGAGATTAATCTCTTAACATAGGCTTCACAACCCCAAATTCTTAGATAAGACAGCACTGGAACTTCTCCAGTCCATAATTCATATGGTGTCTTTGCTATTGCTTTTGATGGCGCTCTATTTAGAGTGAACACTGCTGTTAGCAGAGCATATCCCCAAAGGGATATTGGAAGGTCTGTGTGACTCATCATAGATCGAACCATATCCAATAAGGTCCGATTTCTCCTCTCAGACACACCATTCCATTGAGGTGTTCCAGGAGGAGTGAGTTGGGATACAATCCCACACTCTCTCAGATGATCACTGAATTCTTGGCTTAAGTATTCTCCTCCTCGGTCGGACCGAAGAGCCTTAATGCTTTTGCCAAGTTGGTTCTGTACTTCATTTTGGAATTCTCTGAACTTCTCAAAAGATTCAGACTTATGTTTCATCAAGTAAACATATCCATACCTACTGAAATCATCAGTGAAGGTAATGAAGTACTGATAGTTTCCTCTTGCATTAGTGGACATTGGGCCACACACATCAGTGTGTATCAGGCCCAATAAGTCACTGGCCCTCTCGTTAGGTTTATTAAAGGGGGCCCGTGTCATTTTGCCCATCATGCAGGATTCGCATTTCTCACATGACTCAAAGTCAAATGAGCCAAGAAGTCCATTCGAATGGAGCCTCTTGATGCGTTTCTCGCTGATGTGCCCTAAACGACAATGCCATAGAAACGTTCGGTTTTCCTCATTAGGTTTAAACCGTTTTGTATTAATGTTATAAATTGGCGCGGATTGATCGAGTATGTAAAGCCCATTCGTAAGAGGGGCCGAACCATAGAACAAATTGTTGCGATTGAAGGAACATAATTTATTCTTAACTGAAAAATCATAACCTTCCAAATCCAACAAAGAAATTGAAATAATATTTCTGCTTATAGCAGGTACAAAATAACAATTATTAAGTTCTAAAATCAATCCCGAAGGTAAAGACAACAAGTAAGTTCCTACAGCTAGTGCTGAAACTTTCGCTCCATTCCCAACTCGTAGTTCCACTTGTCCTTGCTTCAGCCTTCTACTGTTGCTGAGTGCCTGCATATTAGTACAAATATGAGCCCCACAACCAGTATCCATGACCCATGAGGTATTATCAGAAGTAGTTGTATTAACTTCTATAACAAAAATACCTGATGAAGAAGTCTCGAAAGTCTTCTTCTTTAATTCCTTTAGACCTTCCTGGAATTTCTTGCAATCTCTTCTCCAATGCCCCAGTTCTTTGCAGAACCTGCACATGTCAGTAGGCCCAGCCTTTGACTTGGGCTTGGGCTTTGGCGTGTCTGAGTCCACGACTTGGACACCCTTGGCCTTTCCCTTATCCTTAGCAGAAGACTTCTTAAACCCCTTGCCCTTTTGTACCATAAGTACATTGGGGTCCTTGGCGGTTTTCTTCAAGTTGGGCTCTGCAGTCTTGAGCATTCCGTGAAGCTCAGGCAGTGTCTTACTCAAGCCATGCATGTTAAAGTTCAGAATGAACTGATCATAGCTTGCAGGTAAAGACTGCAGAATGATGTCGCAGGCAAGTTCCTGGCTGATTGGGCAGTCGAGTTTGTGAAGATGATCGAGATAACCCATCATCTTCAACACATGAGGACTCACTGCCGCATTCGCAGCCAACTTACAGTCCAAGAGGTTCTTAACTGTCTGGAACCTCTCGGTCCTAGCCTGCTCCTGAAAAAGCGATTTCAGGCTTGCCATGATCTCGATTGGAGACAATACACTTTCGAACTGCTTTTGCAGCTCTGGAGTCATTGTCACCAACATCAGGCAATAAACATCATTTTCATCTGACGAATGCTTTTCCCAAGCATTGTGCAGAGTCCTGGCAGCATTGGCAAGAGGCCTCTCGGGGAGGGGATCTCGAAGGACATAATCCTTCTTCTCCTGCTTGAGGACCAGCCTCAAGTTCCTTGACCATGTCAGGAAGTTCGTTCCAGTCAGCTTCTCCTTCTCGAGAACAGACCGGATCGAGAACGTGTTTTGTGTGCTTGTAGTAGTCATATCTGAAATATATAAATAAAAAGGTTATTAGTTATATGTTCAAAATGATTAATCTCGTATTAAAGTATAATATGATTAATCATGCATTATATTCAATAACCTAAGTTACCCTCAATAGAATATAATGATTCCAAGATCCACATATAACTAAGATCAAAGTGGGCCACTGGCCGTCACCCAACCTTAGCTTATATCGGTAAGCCCTATTTCGGCTAATTATATCCGTGATATAACTCTTGGTTGTGAATCTGGGCCCGAGGCCCAATCCACCCTGATGTCTCAAGGCCCGGGACTCCCGATGGCCTAGTCAAGAAAACCGGACTATACAGTCATGTAATCATTAATGTCTGGGACTCCCAATGACATTTATGAATCACAAACCGTCTTACCCACGCAAAAGCAGACATCCTCACACTGTAAGGCCATGAATGCAATTGAATGGGCTTTGACAGCTGACATAGCCTGGACAAGACATCCAACGCTTGATATTGTTTGAGGTCCGTAGGTTTATTAAAATCATTCCCAAAATAGAAGATTACTATTTCGGGAAACTTTCTATTTATGGAAACCTACTATTTTTGGAAACTTTCTAAAATTGGAAACTTTCTAAAACCGGAAACTTTCTAACTTTAGAAACTTCTTTAAAATCCAAAACCCGCAAATTCAGAAACTTCTAATTTTGGAAACTTTCTAATTTCGAAATTTCGGAACTTTATAAAATTTAAAATCGAATTTCATAATTTTATTTTATAAAATAAGTTTTAAATTTAAATCTGAAGAATGACTCAATTAATGGCCCAATTGTTTTAACTTCTTGGCCCGAGGCCCAAGAATTGGTCCATGTCCAAGACATGACCCAATTGTCCAATTAATTGACATAACCGGTCTGGTTCATTAAAACTGGTCTAACCAAGTTTTAATTACTACGATGACCACAATTGTCAACCGGTTATTTACTAAACCGGAATTTCTCAATTTATTTGGTCCAACCAAATCAAATTAGAAATTCCTGGTTTAGGCACTAAATCCAATATTTCTTTCGACATTGGATTTCTTATTCCGGTTTAACCAGATTTAATAAAATTATTAAACCTGTTTATTAAACCGAAACGTTGATTTTAATCAAGTTTTAAACCGAACCATTAACCGAAATCGAACCGGCCCATCTCACCCAAAACCCTAACCGGCCAGGCAAGAGCCGTCCAGCCGCAAGCCGCATGCTCGATCCAAGATCGAGACGCTCGGATTGCCGGACGGGACGCTTGCGTTTTGATCGGGACGGTCGGACGAGCTCGGGACAGGCGGGACGATCGTGGGACGGTGCTGGCCGAGTCATCCACGAGCGAGCCTCGATCCGGACAGCATGAAGCCTCACGCGATCGAGCAAGCATGGCGACGATCGGGACGTGAGAGAAGGCGGAACGGGACGATCGTGATCGGGACGTGATCCGCGATCGCGACGCGATCGATCCATCGATCCGACCCAACCGGCCATTCTCTCGGCCAATCAACAAACCCGAGTCATATAGCTCGGTTTGTGATTTCTGTGTTTGTTTAGGGTTCAATTCTGATTCTTAACTGTTTTATCTTATCAATAATTGATTCAAAAACAATTCTAAACAGATTTAACAACCTAAACAATGAATCTAAAACAAGAAACCTAAGAACCAATGGCTCTGATACCACTGTTGGAAGTTTCGGTTGATCCTGATTCAATTCTCATATTGATATCAACCTAAACATGCATTAGATCTAGGTGTTCTTATTTAGAATCATATGATCTCACCTTTTACCTGTTTGTTTGGCAGCGGAATTGAGAACAGGTCAATGATCAGGGAGATACACCGAGAGATGGATCCTCCAAAGGCTCACACACGCAATCACCGGAAATTGGCTGCTAGACCACAAGGAAGAGAGGCGCAGAGAGAGGAGAGAAATCGCGGCTAGGGTTGGGTTAAGGGAGAAGAGAATTGGCTTTTAGTCATTTAAAAACCTTCTCTTTCCCTTTTGGGCTTTTGGGCCCAATCTGATTAAATTCCATTTAATCAGACCCATTAGTCTTCTCTCTTAGTACGACAAATGCCTAGCACTTTTGTCGTACTTCTGCTAAGCCGTTCCAACATTATTTCCTGCTAGCTTAAGCGTGTGACCCATATGGGATCATACAATAAAGGCAATAAGTCCAAGACTTATAGATCATGAGCGGACTCTAGCAAGCCATCATGACCCCCAGCATTGTATGACTTATGTCTGATCACTGACATACTCTTACGTTATAGAGACAGTACAGAGATTGCTGGACACAATTCCAACATAAATGACATAAATTATGTTGGTCCCTGGTCGAGGTTGTTAAAGTGGGACATTAACAACCGCGTGAGACTAGTATGTGAGGTGACTGATGACTAAGAGTATTAAAGTCAATCACATAGATATGTGTTGGAGAACACAGGATCGGACATGACCCGCAAATGAGAGCTCTACAGGATAGTTATATAAGTGTCATGAGAGTTTTCATTACGACTATAGAGTATAGTCCTTAGACCTGAGTTCATCATGTTTTCTTACATATGAATTGGTCCGCTTTAACTTTGTCAAACGTCAGCCGTAACTGGTGATTATAAAGGCATTGATTGGGCGTATCATGAAGTGTGTGAAGAAACAGGGATGGAACAAAATGGGATTTGTCCCTCCTATATAACAGGAGATAAATATCTTAGGGCCCATCGAAGATTTGATACTGAGAAATGTGTGGCCACACTCAAACGAGGTGATTGTCAGTCGTTTGTCTTGTCAGTATAAATCGGAGTTCGATGAACATGATTTTGGCTTAATAAGGATGAAACGGATCTTGCCTCATGCCAGATCGAGATATAGAGACAAGGGATTACATGAATAGATGATTCCAGTACAAGTGGGAGATTGTTGGGAATGTCCTGAAATCTATTGTACTTGCTCTAAGTGAAAGTCGTATTGTCGAGATGAGACAATCATATGACACTGGGCAGTCATAATGCTTTGCTAGAAGCCACTTATGATCAATGAGTTTAGAACTCATTGCTAGTGTTATATGATCCTACAGGGTCACACACCTAAGCAAACTGGACGTAGTATATGAGGTTGATCATTAATGTAATGATCTGGTAAATGCATATTTGATATGCATTCAATACCGAGTTTCTGAGGCAGTGTCGATCGACACAGTAAGTGTGTCGGTCGACACAGATCGCGAATGACCAGATTAACTTCGGTTTAATCGTTGGTTAATTCGGTCGTGGTATAAGTCGACATATATAAGATATATGGTCGACCTTTACACACTTCTAACCTAGTTCACAGCCACCATAAAAGAAACAGAAACCTCTTGAGAGATCTGATCTCTAAAGGCACTAGCATCCCTCCTGTTCAGTTTGTGTGCGTGTGGATACCAGTAGAGGCACAGCGTTTGAGGTGCTTCGAGATCTCGATTAATTACAAACCTTCCGCTGCTGATCAACATGTAATCTCGAGATCCTATTGATTCAATTATATGAACCCTAGATCCTAGGCTTGGAATTCAGACTATGGCTGCCTAATTGGATTAAGAACTGCTAGAAATTCCTTCAGGATCAACCAACACAGCTTGTTACTCATGCAAAATTATCTTTGTCCGCGAGATGGGTCAATCAACACACCCTTGGTGTCGATCGATGCATGACCTCCCTAAACGATATTTTGAGTTTTGACGGAGTTTTAAAAGTTGGAATCACGACCTTTGTCGACGCAGCAAGCTCGATGCATATGAGAATCAATCGACAAGCATTTGTCCCAAATGATAAATATGCTTTTGAGAAGCGAGCATCGACCAACACTCATCGTTCATCGGTCGACACTCACCACAGATGGGTTCGGGAACCTGCAACAGTACCAGAGCGAGTCTATAAGCCTCCTATATCATATCCTAGAGCTCCTAAGAGGTCCAAACATGAGCTATATGAAGCTAAATGCATGTCAGTGATGGATAAGAAGCTGATTCAGATCCCACTAGTTGATGACTTGAGGAAACACCCTTCTCTGCAGAGATATGCAAATAAGATGATCTCCATAAATATAGCTTTGAAATAATAGGTATTAATGCTATCCAAACAGGTCAGTGAAATACTACAGAACCAGATTCCAAAGAAGCTTTCAGACCCATGAGTCTTTGTGTTGGACTGTTCCATCTTCAAGGACAGCTTCAAGCGTTCTCTGTGTGACTTAGAATCTGATGTGAATCTCATGTCATACTCTGTGGCTGTGAGATTGGGATTGATGGATTTTTCGCCTACTAGGATCTCTCTTATCCTACCTGATCGATCGAAGATGATTCTAGAAGGAATCCTAGATGACATTCCTATCAGAGTTGGAAACTACTTTATTCCAACAGATTTTGTGGTGCTGGAGTATGAGATTGAACCGGATGATCCTCTACTACTTGGTAAATCATTCTTAGCTACAGAGCCGGCCTCGAGCATAAGCTACATAAGCGACGGATTAGGCATCCGACTAAAAGGACATTTTTTATATTTTTTCTTCATTAGTATATATTAAAAAATAAAATAAAAGGAAATTTCTAAATATATTTTTCATAATATAAGCATTTTAAAATATATTTGTTGTTAAGATATTTATATAAAATTTTAAATAAAAATTATATTAAATAATATTTTAGTTTTGAATAGGGCATCTAAAAATATTGGACCGACACTGCTTAGCTACAGCTGGAGCAGTGATTGATGCGAGGCGCAGTCTGATTGATCTTCATCTGGGAGATAAGACTTTGCAGTTCAAGATGGATAAGCTGCAGAAATCCACCACTGATGGTCAAACATTCAGTGTTGAGGTGGAGCCAGAGATTCAGATTGGCGAGGTTAGAGTGTCAAATATTAGAGAAGAGAAGATGGCAGTTCATCATGAACATGTTCTAA
This sequence comes from Orychophragmus violaceus, assembly GCA_030180135.1. Taxonomy (NCBI): domain Eukaryota; kingdom Viridiplantae; phylum Streptophyta; class Magnoliopsida; order Brassicales; family Brassicaceae; genus Orychophragmus; species Orychophragmus violaceus. The sequence goes on from CM058238.1 coordinate 25,239,100, forward strand.
CATCTTCAGAGCTTGCAATTGCTCATAAGCAGAAAGCTCCAGACATTTCAGTTCCACCCAAGCAAAGGTACGATCCTCTAAACCTTCATCTCCTGACCCATCTGCTATGAATGCAAGAAAATGTTGTATCCCACCCATGCTTCGCTCCCACTCTAGTAAATTTCCCTAATTCCTTGGTAGATTTCCTGATCATACTGCTTATACACCACCTTGGATGAAGAGACTTTCGTAGAGGAACTCATTGCCTCTATTGAACCCCCCCCCCCCCCCCCATGAGTCTGATCTCCATCCCATAGTTAATCTAATGACTAAAACAAGCGCTTTGTGGGAGGTAACCCACTGGTGAGTCTGTTTTTACTTTATTATTTGTTTTGGTTTTATCTATTTTCATTTTTCTTATTTTGGTATGTTAAGGACGTGAAGAACATATCATTGACGAACAAAATCGATCGAGGCATCTCATGTGTCGATCGACACATCACTCGCACACACATCGATCGATACCATCTTTATGTCGGTCGACGCTCCATCCGTATACATGTAAGTGTTCTGATTTTTTTCCATCTTTTCAATTTTATTCTTGTTCTCCCAAGCCGAAGCTTCTATAACACTGTGGAAAGTGTTGTTTGTGTTGCTTTATTGAGTCAAACCTTGAGTAGGAAACTAGTAATTTTTGAGAGATTAACACATTTGCAAGAACTTAAGTGACCATTGGATGAGTTTGCAGCAGATCTCTAACTATTATAAAAACCAACACATATCAACCTACCAAGGACATCCATATCACTTCAGTATTCAAAGGATCCATTACTGACTTCACCCCTAACTTGACTTACTTTTTTTTCACCTAGGGGCTTGGTATACTTTGGGTCGGATTCCTGTGTCAGTCTTGAAAGTCTAGTAAATATGTCTGAGTATGCTTCTCTTCTCCTTTCCCTTCAAGCAAAGTAAAAAAAAAAGCAATAAATTGAGGATAAGCTAGTAGCTTCGAAGTGATCACGGGAGTGGTAGAGAGACCCCTATTACCTCATGTGCTTAATGGAATGTGTACAAAGTAATACTCCAAAGATCAAATGATAGAAAATAAAATATAATGATATCCAAAAGGGGAAAATCAGCTGCTGAAGTGAGAAAAGAGAGAAGAAAGGAACCAAAAGCTGACAGTCTTGTAATCAAGTACTAACAGAGTAAGAATTCATGTGTTCTTTGATCGATACTTGATATATCATGGTTTTTAGGACTTTCGACCATGATATATGTCTTTATTATCGAGTCTTTTAGTATGTTTTGGCGTCATTTCAGGTGTTTTAAAGGTTTAAGGACATTTGGAGCATAATTGGACGTTCTGGAAGCATTTGGGTAAATTCTGCACTATTTAGAGATTTCACAGAGTTCACTGGCTGCGTTTTCGCACTGCATCGATCGATGCAGTTCTGCACATGGTCGACAAAGTGGTCGACGCAGTTATGCGCACAAAAATCCTCAAATTACAGTTTTTGCCTAGAAACTTTCCAGATTTGCAAAAAGGCCCCAACCGAGTTTAGATCATTATATTAGGGTTTTTAGCCACTTGTTTAGGCTACGCTTTCAGACTTAAGTTTTATTTTTATTCAGAAGAAGAGATTTGGAACTCATATTCCTTGTTTCTGTTTTATGATATTTGGTTTTCTATTCATTATGATTTCTGTTTCATTGATCATGTCTGAGTAGTTTACCAGTTAGGTTTAGGGATTCTCACAGGGGATTTCATGGAATTATAGGTTGATAAATCTGTAGGGATTCATATCTGTTAGTTCTCCGTCTAGGGTTGTTCTTAATGCTTGATCTGAATTGACCACTTAGATTATTGATGTTAGGTTGATTTCTGCAACGAAAGTTGATTGATTAACTAGAAGAACCTAGATGAGCAAATTGACTATCCGCAAAGAAATTTGGTTTAAGAGAATTGTGAACGAAAGAACCTGAGATTAATGCTTGTTTAGGACTCTAGGATTCACAACGAAAGTTGGTTTGCTAGGTTGTTAGACATAGATAATATTCGCAACGAAAGTTGGTCTGTTATAATTATGTGATTCTAGTTCTAGAACAGTTCTTAATTAGATCATGATTGATTGGTTAGCCTATGTTCCTGATTTCCTGAGAACTACCTTGACCTGACGCATTCGCCTTCTGATTTACAAACCGTTTACTTGCTTTCTGTTTTGATTTACTGCTTTCTACTGCTTCTACCTAGCTTAACCTGAAATTCTATAATCTATCGCAAGAGTCTAGAGTCTCTGTGGATTCGATACCCTATATACTACTGGTTCACGTCTGTGCACTTGCAGTGTAAATTTAGGGATTAAAACTCTGATCGTATCAAGTTTTTGGCGCCGTTGCCGGGGACTCTTTTGAGTCTTCGATAGATTTGAACTTAGAGTTAAGACTAGGTTTTTCTTTTTTGTTTTTGGTTACTGATTTTTTTGTTTCTTGCGTTTCAGGTACGCCTAGAATCGCACTGCCTCGATCAACACGGTCCTGTGTGTCGATCGACATCGTTTTCGCATTGTATCGATCGACGATGTTCCTGCATCGATCGACACAAGGCGAAACCCAAGATACCGAGCACTTGAACGTTTAGCAGATTTCTCTCTATGGAACCTATAATTCTGATTTGCGGAGAGGACGGCATTTTACGAGACCAAGAGGGTCATATACGCAACACGAAGGGTTAGAAACTGGATGGGGAAGGAAACCCCATCATACCAGAGGTTGCCGTGGGCGCGGAACCTACACAACAAGAGGCTGGTCAGAAGAAGACACTTGATGACTATAACAGACCGGATCTATTCTATGCTAATCGGTATGCGATTCGACCACCTCCGTTTTCCAGAGCTGAATTCAGGCTAAAACCAGAGTACTACGCATTGGTTGGACAACATCAGTTCCATGGTCTTTCTAGCAAGCATCCTATGGATCATATAGACACATTTGAGGAATTGGCTAGCAGTATCAAGGCTGAGGGAGTCTCTTCAGATTATCTTTTCTGTAAGCTCTTCCCATTCTCTCTAAAAGGGAAGCAGCTTACTGGCTGAAACAGCTACCACTAGGATCTTTGACCACTTGGGATGTAGTCAAGAAGGAGTTCCTTAGACACTTTTATGACGATGCTAGATACGAACAGCTTAGACATGACCTATTGACATTCGAGCAGGAATCTACGGAGTCTTTTAAGGCAGCTTGGATGAGATTCAAAAGGTACCAAAGAGATTGTCCACACCATGGTTTCTCTGAGGTGCAACTTTTATGTGCCTTTTTCAGAGGTTTGGACTTTTGGTATCAGAAAGCTATGGACGCAACAAGTGATGGGAACTTCTATACCAAGACTCCAGAGGAAGCTAAAGAGCTTATTGAGAACTTGATAACTAGCAATAGTGTCAAGAATGCTGACAAAGAGAGGCAGAGATCTAGTGGCAGATATGATAGCTTGCAGATAGCTGATATAAGGGACAAGGTGGATTCTGTCCACATCATCCTAGTTAGGAAGAGGCAAATCCGATCTAATGCAGTAGCTGAAGAATTTGCAGAGGTGAATTATATAGATGGAGATGATTATCATGGACCGACATATAAAAATCAACAGAGACAAGCTCCGAGATCGAATGATTATGGCTATTCATCTCACCAAGCCTCCCCATCCAATGAACAGACAAAGATTGAGTCCATGCTTAAGCTGAAGGAACTTGGGCCAATTCTAACAGTTTCAGAATTCCATCAAGTTCCTGAAGCCTAGGATCTAGGGTTTAGTTAATTGAATCCTTACCGATGATCTCGTGTTTACCTGGAGATTTACAGCGGAATAATGAACAGGTAGGTGAGATCTCTAGCGCCTCAGATGCTGCGCCTCTACTGCAGTCCACACGCACACAAGCTGGAATCCGCCGGGATGCTAGTGCCGGGAATCGGATCTCCTGGGAATCCCTGTGTTTTAGAGGTGGCTGCGTTTTCTGTCAAGAAAAAGTCTCAACAACTGCTAGGGTTCCAGGTCGTCCATATAAGCCTTTATATAGACCTGGAATGACTAAAACCGATCATTGGATAAATCCAATTCGTTTAAGTCATCAAACCGAAACATCAGGTTCGGAACCCGATCTGTGTCGATCGACACACCCAATGGTGTCGATCGACACACCTCTTAAAACTCGAATTCAATGTGCATCCAATACACGTTGAACATACCATATGCCAATGATCAATCCCATACAAAGTGTATCCAGCTTGCTTAGGTGTGTGACCCTGTAGGTCCACATAATACTAGCAATGAGTTACAACTCATAAGTCATAAGCAGCTTCTAGCAAAACATTATGACCACCTAGTATTACATGGATTGTCCGATCTTGACAATACAACTATCTATCAGAGTTAGTACAATATGATATCAGGACATAATCTCAACAATCTCCCACTTGTACTGGAATCATCTATTCCCCTAATCCTTTTGTCTCTATATCTCGATATGGCATAAGGCAAGAGACTGTATCATCCTTATTATAGCCAACATCATGTTCATCGAACTCCTGATCTATACTGATAAAACAAACGACTGGCAATCACCTCGTTTGAGCACGGCCATGCATTTTCTCATTATCAAATCTTCGATGGGCCCTGAGATATTTTTCTCCTGTTATATAGGATGGACAAATCCCTTCTTGTTTCATCCATGTTTCTACACACACTTCATGATACGCCTAAGCAATGCCGTTATAGCCGCCAGTTACGGAACGACGTTTGACAAGGTCAAAGCGCACCAATTCACATGCTAGAAAGCATGATGAACTCAGGTCTAAGGACTATACTCTATAGTCGTAATGAGAACCTCTTATGACACTGATATAACTATCCTGTAGAGTTCTCATTAGCGGGTCATGACCGATCATATGTTCACCAACATATATCTATGTGATTGACGCTGATACTCATATCAATGACTCCATGAAACTTAGTCATACGTCACCTCACATACTAGTCTTAACGGTTGTTAGTGTCCCACTTTAACAACCTACGACCAGGGACAAACAGAATTTTATGTCATCTTTCATTTATAGGGTTTCATGATCAAGTCCTCAACTTGATGACCTATAAAATGAACATAAAATACTTTGTGACCATTATTTAATTATCCAATAATCAAATAATGCTGATGTCAGTTTTTCATAAACATGACCATAGCATAACTCCCACTAGAATCAAGACCACGTCTTCAGATATCTAGTACCTACAGCAACGATATAAAACTCATGTTTAGGTTATGAGAGAGGCTGCGGTGTTCTTGCTTGGAACCATTCCAAAAAACTACACCGCTATTCATTAATAAGCACTATTCTACGGTCCCCTGCTTGGAGCCCTTCCAACAGATAGCACCGCTATACAGACAAAGAGACATAACCAGGTGGGAGCCGGGAATCGTCTTTGTCCGTCTAACTATCATAACAGATTCGTCACTTTCCCAGTCGAACAAGAACCTATCCTTAGTGTTCCTCAAACATTTGGGGATATTTCTTACAACTGTCCAGTGACTTTTACCGGAACATATTGGTATCTTCTCGTCATGCTTTATGCGTGAGCTGCATCTAGACGAGCGCAAAGTGTGGCGTTCATGATGGATTCTATTGCAGAAGCATAAGGAATCACACTCATAGATACTAGCTCAGCCAGTGTCCAAGACACTTCTTCTTGCTAAGATTATTGCCACAAGACCTTTGGTGTGAAGCCATTCTTGGAATCATGCATATTGGAACTGTCTAATACCTTATTAACATAAGGATTCTGACACGATCCAATTAGCCTACCCCAATCTATTTCAATAGATCCTAATCCCAAGAACTTTCACGGCCTTCTCCAATGTCTATCGTTAAATTTGACTTCCGACCCAAATATTGATAAGACTTTGGCGTTGGAACGTCGTTTATGAGATTAAGTATGTCGTCTACATACAGTGTGAGAATTGCAATTACGCTCCCACTAGTCTTCTTGTAAACGCATGGTTTCATTTCTTTCTGATCAAGTCAAAACTTTTGACCACATTATCAGAATGTTGATTCCAACTCCAAGATGTTTGCTTCAATCCAGAAATGGATCGGTGAAGCTAACATGCATACCGAGCCAATTTTCGGAGTTGGGGCTCACCATCGCTTCTTTGAATTTCGCATGCTCGTCACATTTCAATGATCAATAGATCACGACAATTGGTTACGAGAAATCACTCTCGAGTTAGTGACGGATCCTTTCGGATCTGCGAATTTCAGGCTCCACAGGTGCAGATCCTACAGCACTTTGTAGATCTCACCGCTGCTTTCCCTTAACAGGTTGACCAGCCTCCTGTGTTTATCGAATTTCTTCGATGTGTACTTTTACTCCCACTGTTCCTTTTGGAAGTACGATCTTTCTCAAAAGACACAGTTCCGAACAACAATACTTTGTCCTCAGATTGGTTGCAAAAGTAGAAAGCCTTGGTTTCCTTAGGACAACCAGCGAGGTAGAACTTATCAGATATGGGTTCAAGTTTGTTTGTTGACTACTGTCTTACACAAACCTTGCAATCCCAATTAATCAGAAAAAACAAATTTGGAAATCACCCAGTCCACATCCAATGTGGTGTTTTTCACTGATTCTGATGGAAACTTATTTAGCGTAAACATAGACATTTTAGAACGTATTCTTAAATGATCATGGAAGATTCCTGTGACCCATCATTGATCGGAGCATATCTAATAAGATCCGATTCATTCTGTCAGATGATCACCCAATTCTTGACTCAAGTATTTTCCTCCGCGATTCAATCGAGGATCTCAATACTTCTGTCAAATTGGTTCTACACTTCATCTTGAAACTCCTCAAGGGATTCCTGCTCGTGTCTCATCAAATGAACACAACCATACTCATTGATGCCATCAATAAGGTAATGAAGTACATAAGATTTCCTTTGGCACTAATGCTCATCGGGCCGCATACATCAGTATGAGCAAGGCCCAATAAGCCTTTGGCCCGTTTCCTTTAGCTCTGCTAAAAGGGGCTTAGTCATTTCGTCCGGTGAACATAATTCATATCTCAAATGATTAATAATCGAATGAGTCCAAAACTATGGAACTTTTGAATCCGCTTCACTCTTTGTGGTTAAACGACTATGCCAAGGAAAAGTCGAGTTCGAGTCATCAGACTTAAACTTTTAGTATTTGTGTTATATTATAACTTTCGTTGGTTTAAGATATAAAACCCATTCCAAACGGAGTGCTACCATATGATATTTCATTAAGATCTAAAGAACAAAACTTGTCTTTTATCAAAATGAAAAACATCCAAATTCTTTACAAGAAGATGAAAGACATTTATGCACAAAGCAGATACATAGTAGCAATTACTTAATTTCTAAAACCAAGTATGAAAGGCTCCTACAAGTGGAGAATCTCTACGGCTCATGCAGCAACCATTGCTTCAACCAGACACGCAGTTCCACTTGTCCTTTCTTCAACGTTCTACTGTCGCTTAGGTCCTGCATATTTCAAAAATATCAGTACCACAACTAGTATCCAATACTTATGTAGAACTTGAATTAATAACACAATACCTGAAGAAGAAGTACTATACATCTCCTTCATCTCTTGTGAATCTTCCAAGAATTTAATGCAATCTCTCTTCCAATGCCCTGACTCATCGCAGTAGAAGCATTTTCTAACACCAGATGGGCCTGACTTGGGCTTATAAGATGACACAGGCTTATCCTGATTCCAAATCTGGACGGCCCTGCCTCTACCCTTGCCAACACAAGATTTCTCAAATCTTTTACCCTTTATGATGTCTTGCTCTACTGTTTTGAGCATGCCATGCAGCTCAGTCAACGTCTTCGTCAAGCCTTTCTTGATATAGTCCTTAATGAACTTATCATAGTATGACGACAGTGACTGCAGAATGATGTCAGTGGCCAACTCTAAGCTGACAGGACATTCCAGTTTCCCCAGGTTATCAATGTAACCCATCATTTTAATGACATGAGGACTTACTGGAGCATCCTCTGGTAGCTTGCACTCAGTGAGAAATTTCACCATCTGGAATCTCTCAACTCGTGCCAGATTATGAAACTTCAGTTTCAGGCTGGTGATCATCTCTATCGGCGACTCCACGTTCTCATATTGACTTTTCAAGTCCAAGTCCATGGTAGCCAACATCAGACCACGCACATCTACCACATCAATATAATGCTTATTCCAAACATTATATACTGCATGCGAGCGATTGGTCCCAAGCCTTTCTGGAAGAGCTTTCTCAAGGACATAGTCCTTGCTCTCCTGCTTGAGAATGAATCTCAGATTCCGATACCAATCCAGGAAGTTGGATCCATTTAACTTGTCCTTCTCAAGGACGGATCACAACGAGAAAGTAGTCATAGACATAAGCTGAAATCCAAGAAAAAAAAAGATTTAGTTATGTATATGATGAGAAATCTTATCTAATAAGAAAACTCGCATTATATTCAAACAATGTTTCCTCTACGAATATAATGATACAAGATCCATACTTCACTAAAATCTGAGTGGGCGACTCGCCATCCCCCAAACTTTAGTTATCTAGGTAAGCAAATCATTGCTAATTGTACTCAGTACAACTCTTGGTTGTGGATGAGACAAACTATGTCTAATCCACTCTGATGTCTCCAGGCCCAGAACTTCTGATAGCTCAGTCAAGTAAAACCAATCTCTTCTGTCTTGTGAATCACTGACAGTCGCACTGCAAGTCTGTCAATGACCACCTGCCTTACTCATGTTGCAGTGGATACCAAGGACTCCAAGACTATCCAACAAACGACACAAGTCTTGACAGTAGACAAGATTTGGACAAGACATCAAGGTTACTTGATATTTAGTTGAGGAAACTAAACTCTGAAAGTTTAGCAAATCAATCTCTTAGGTCATGTAATTGTTGATGTTTAGCACTGCAAATCCATCAACATAACTACCTGCCTTACTCACGTAATTGTGGACACCAAGTTCTTGGCTAGACCATCACACAACGAAATGAGTCTTGACAGTTGACCATATTGAAGCTAAGCTTTGATCAAGGTTTAGGTCGAGTTTGGTTTCTGCAAATTCAAGGTTCAATAACCAGAATTTCGAGCACTGTATTGATCGACGCAGACTATGTCTGTCGATCGACACCACCAAACAAAACCGGACTTCAATAACCGGTTAATCCAATTAACCCGGTCCATCGAACCGGTCATGTCGATCGACACAACCCGTGTGTGACGGTCGACATAGACCTTAATCGAAGACAATTTTGATAACCGGTCCAATCCAATTGAACCGACTTATCAGATCAAACTAATTTTAACCATTCAAATTGGTTATACTAATTGCGATGATCAGTTCAATCCAATTGAACCAATTCATCCAATTTAAACCGTTTTAATCAGTTTCATCTAATTGCGATAACCGATCCAATTCAATTGAGTCAACTTATCCAATCAAACCAATTCAACTCATCGGTTCATTCTAATTGAGATAATCAGTTCAATCCAATTGAACCAATTCATCTAATTTAAACCGATCTATTCGGACTTAACCAACCATGATAATCGGTCTAATCCAATTGAACCGATCAACCATTCGCTAGGTCTGTGTCGACCGACATTCCACTGTCTCGATCGACACTGTGCCGAATCTGCTCTGTGTCGACCGACACACAACCTGTGTCGATCGACACAGTAGGCTTTCGGTTTTTCTTCGCGAAAAACCCTAGCCGCCGAATCTGTCGATTTCGCTGTTCTGTGTCGACCGACACACCTAGTGTGTCGATCGACACTGTGCGAAAACACAGACTCGATCTTGATCAAAATCGATCTGACCTGTTCTAACCAAACAACCTAGTTTGCGAATCTAAATCATCAAATTCAATAAACAGGTATGATTCAATGATAAAACCCTAAGGCTCTGATACCACTGTTGGAACTTCGAGCCAATTCTACCAGATTCGGAACTGCTGTCAGGTTCTAGATAGCCTAGGATCTAGGGTCTAGTTAATTGAATCAAGGATCTGATCTCTGTTTACCTGGAGATTGGCAGCGGAAGATGGTCAGATAAACGAGATCTCTGGAGCGCCTCAGATGCTGCGCCTCTACTTCAGTCCACACGCACACAAGCTGGAATCCGCCGAGATGCTAGTACCGGGGCTCGGATCTCCTGGGAACTGAGTTCTTCGAGGTTTCTGTGTTTTCTCTCTGAGAAAACACTGTCTGGGCGGCGCTCGTATTAGTTAGGTCGAATCTACAAATCCATTTATATAGCGACCTCGACATAAACCGAAACATCAGTTTTGGTTTCGGCCTTATGTCGACCGACACACTTAGTGGTGTCGATCGACACACATCTTGTGTCGACCGACGCACCCAATGGTGTCGATCGACACACCTCATTAAACTCATATTCGATGTGTATCCAATACACATCGACCATACCATATGCCAATGATCAATCCCATACGAACTATGTCCAACTTGCTTAGGTGTGTGACCCTGTAGGTTCACACGATACTGGAAATGAGTTACAACTCATTTGTCATAAGCGGTTTCTAGCAAAACATTATGACTACCCAGTATCATATGAATTGTCCGATCTCGACAATACAACTATCTCTAGAGTGAGTACAACGTGATTTCAGGACATAATCCCAACAAAAGATTGAGCCCATGCTTAAGCAGCTACTTCTTGGACATAATAAGATGACACAAGATCTGAATGGAAAGATGGACTTCATGTATCAGGATCTGAGTGGAAAATTAGAGACTTTGACAAGCAGAGTTGATAATCTGGATGCTAGGATAACGCAAGTGGAAGCCAGTATACAAACAGAAAATGTTAAGACAGCTTTGGCAGAAGATGGAGCTGAGCAGAATCAAGATACTAAGGCTTTGGGGCTGAAAAATCCGAGAAATTCTGGAGATGAAGATACTGCATCGATCAACACAGATGTGTGTTGGTCGACACAACTTTCGAGTGTCAGTATCGATCGACATCACTTTAGTGTCGATCGACACCATGGGCGTGAGCAGCCAGTCTCTCCAGAGAAGCCGATTGTAGCTGAAGAAAGAGTCTACAAATTGAAGATTCCTTTCCCTAGGAAGTCCAAGCAAGAGATTCAGTTAGAAAAGTGCATGATGATGCTGTTAAGAACATTCCTATGGTAAGGAGATGTGTTACAGACATAATTTCTAGTAACATGACTGAAGAAGAAGGTGTCATGATGGTCTCTGAAGTGTGCGATGCTGTTATTCATGGTAGGATTCCTGAGAAGCTAAAGGATCCAGGTTTTTTTATGTTAGACTGTTCTATCTACAAAGAGAGATTCAAGAGGTCTTTGTGTGATCTTGGCTCAAGTGTGAATCTCATGCCATACTATGTGGCTGCGAGATTGGGACTGATGGATTTCCAGCCCACTAGGATCGCTCTTGTCCTAGCCGATCGATCAAAGAGATATCCAGAAGGAGTTCTTGAGAACAACCCTCTCAAAGTTGGAAATTACTTTATTCCAACAGACTTTGTGGTGTTGAAGTATGAGATTGAGCCAGATGATCCTATTCTGCTTGGAAGATCATTCTTAGCCACTGCTGGAGCTGTGATTGATGTGAGACATGGACTGATTGATCTCCACCTGGGAGATGATCCATTGCGGTTCAAGATGGATAAGCTGCAGAAATCCACCATTGATGGACAGAGCTTCAGTGTGGAAGTGGAACCAGAGATTCCAGTTGGAGAAGAGAAGATGGCAGTTCATTCTGAACTTGCTCTAACATCTTCTGATCCTGCAACTGCTCTTAAGCAGAAATCTCCAGATCTCTTCCATCCACCAAAGCAAAGGTATGAATCTTCTAAACTCAAATCTCCTAATCCCTCAGCTTTGAATGCATGAAAACGCAGAATCCCACCCAAGCTTCGCTCCCACCCTGGTTCTTTTCGCTCTTTCCTTGGGAGATCTCATGATCTGAATGCTTATACGCCACCTTGGATGAAGAGACAATCACAGAGACACTCCAAGTATCTGTTGAATCTCCCATAAGTCTTATCTCCTTTCCATAGTCAAGCTACTGACTTTAAACAAGCGCTGAGTGGGAGGCAACCCACTAGTAGGTTCGTTTTTGTTTTTCATTTTTCGTTTTGATTTGGTTTTTTTGATTTTCTACTTTTGTGTGTTCAAAGGCGTGAGAAACAGGCAGAATCGCACTGCATCGATCGACACACGTAGTGCATCGGTCGACACAGTTGTGATTTAAGGTTTGCCGATTCAATTGGGGTTCAGACACCGGTTATCTACTTAACCGTGGGCATAATCACCTTGCATCGATCGACACCCTAGTGGCATCGATCGACACAGGCCGACGACAGGTACGTGTTCTGACCATTTTTTGGTTTGTTTTCATTCTGATTTATTTTCTCACCGAGCCTAAGCTTGACACCACTGGGGACAGTGTGTTTCAAGTGTGGGGGAGGTAGCTACTGACGCACGCTTTTTGTTTTCTTATAGTCAGTCAAAATTTTGTTTTATTGAGTCAAATTGAGTAGGAAACAAGGAATTTTTGAGGAGATTACCACACTTGCAGAAACTTAAGTGACCATTGAATGAGTTGTAAATGATCTATGACTATTAGAAAACCCAACACATACCAGCCTACTGAGGACACCCATATCACTTCAGGTATTCAGAGAATCCATTACTTGACTTCAACTTTAACTTGACTTAATTTTCTTACTTATGGGCTTGGTATACTTCGAGTCGGATTCCTCTGTTGGTTCTGTCACAGCTTGTAAACCTGTTTGATTATGGTTCCCTTCTCTCCTTCCTTGAAAGTAAAAAAAAAAAGATAAACTGAGGATAAGCTAGTAGCTTCGAAGTGGTCGCGGGAGTGGTAGAGACCCCTATTCCCTCCTGTGCATCCATGGAAACATGTCCAAAGTATGCCTCAGTAAGGGAAGAGCACTGATAAAAAAAAAAAAATGATACCCAGTGGGGAAAAATCAGTGCTAAGGAAGGGAAAAGAGAAGAAAGGGACCAGAAGCAACAGTTGAGTGGTCAAATGCTAACAGAGTAAGAATCCATGTGTTCTTTGATCGATACCCCATAGGTGAGACCGCACTTATTAGCATATAGAAGTCAGTATGGTGGATTTGGATGCTCTGAATATGATTGTGGAGTTTACTCAGGATAGTTTCCAAGCGTGGGGGAAGTATATGTTGGTCTTGATGTTTGCAGGTTCATTTTCATGTGGCTTACTAAGGCGAATCTGAGTGTGGTGCTCCTATGATGAAACGAGTTTCTGAAGTTTTCAAACTTCTTCTCCTGATCTTGGTTTTCTGTTTGCTTGAGGGCAAGCAAAAACTAAGTGTGGGGGAGTTGATATATAATGGTTTTTAGGACTTTCGACCATGATATATGTCTTTATTATCGAGTCTTTTAGTATGTTTTGGAGCCTTTTTAGGTGTTTTACAGGTTTAAGGACATTTGAAGCCTAATTGGACGTTCTTGAAGCATTTGGGTCAATTCTGCACTATTTAGAGATCTCACAGAGTTCACTGGCTGCGTTTTCGCACTGCATCGATCGATGCAGTTCTGCACATGGTCGACGCAGTGGTCGACGCAGTTCTGCGCACAAAAATCCTGAAATTACAATTTTTGCTCAGAAACTTCCCAGATTTGCAAAAAGGCCCTAGCCAAGTTTAGATCATTATATTAGGGTTTTTAGCCACTTGTTTAGGCTACGCTTTCAGACTTAAGTTTTATTTTTATTCAGAGAGAGAGATTTGGAACTCATATTCCTTGTTTCTGTTTTATGATATTTGGTTTTCTATTCATTATGATTTATGTTTCATTGATCATGTCTGAGTAGTTTACCAGTTAGGTTTAGGGATTCTCACATGGGATTTCATGGAATTATAGGTTCATAAATCTGTAGGGATCCATACCTGTTAGTTCTTTGTCTAGGGTTGTTCTTAATGCTTGATCTGAATTGACCACTTAGATTATTGATGTTAGGTTGATTTCTGCAACGAAAGTTGATTGATTAACTAGAAAGAACCTAGATGAGCAAATTGACTATCCGCAAAGAAATTTGGTTTACGAGAATTGTGAACGAAAGAACCTGAGATTAATGCTTGTTTAGGACTCTATGATTCGCAACGAAAGTTGGTTTGCTAGGTTGTTAGACATAGATAATATTCGCAACGAAAGTTGGTCTGTTATAATTATGTGGTTCTAGTTCTAGAATAGTTCTTAATTAGATCCTGATTGATTGATTAGCCTATGTTTCTGATTTCCTGAGAACTCCCTTGACCTGACGCATTCGCCTTCTGATTTACAAACCGTTTACTTGCTTTATGTTTTGATTTACTGCTTTCTACCGTTTCTACCTAGCTTAACTTGAAATTCTATAATCTATCGCAAGAGTCTAGAGTCTCTGTGGATTCGATACCCTATATACTACTGGTTCACGTCTGTGCACTTGCAGTGTAGATCTATGGATTGAAACTCTGATCGTATCAATACTCCCTTGATGAGACTGCACTTAATTGATTATAAAATTCAGTATGGTAAATTTGAATGCTCTGAATTTGATTGTGGAGTTTACTTGGGACAATTGCTAAAAGTACATTGGGGTCTTGATGTCTACAGGCTTGTTTTCATGTGCCTTATTAAGGGAAGTCTGAGTGTGGTGCTCTGACGATGAAATGAGCTTCTGATGTTTTCAAACTTCTTCTCCGGATCTTGGTTTTATGTTTGCTTGAGGGCAAGCAAAGGCTAAGTGTGGGGGAGTTGATATATCATGGTTTTATGGGTTTTGACCATGATATAAGCCTTGGTTATCGAGTCTTTTATGTGTGTTCGGAGTTTTTAGGTGTTTTACAGGTTTTAGCACGTTTTGGAAGACATTTGGATTTTATGGCGCATTCTAGAGCCATTTGGAGAAGTCACACTGAGAAGAAGTAGTGAGAGTCGACATTTGAGATTTGCGTCGACTGATGCACCTTTGGTGTCGGTCGATGCATTATCGAAACATAAGCTATCGGTTTTACCGTATCAGCCAGGATATCGAACATTCATGCCCGATATTCACAACACGTGCAAGCGTCGACCGATGGACTCATGGCAACGATCGACACAGTACCCTAATAGAAGTAATCTCGTTGATTTATGAAGACTTTGTAGAATTTCAGTTTAGCCCAGAAGTTTCTCATAATTCCAAAGAAGTCCAAACGTGTTTAGACTATTATATTAGGGTTTTAAGCCATTGATTAGGCTAAGTTTTACTTACGCTTTATTTTACATTAAGATATATTTAGAGAGATTTGAGGGGCTGGTCTGATACTTGACATAGATAATATTTTGAACCCCTTTTTCTTTATTTCTTTTATGTTATTGAGTACTCTATTCATCATGTCTTGTGTTTCATCTGCCATGTCTGAGTAGTTTACTTGTTAGGTTTAGGGATTCTCATTAGGGATTTCACATAATATTAGATTAATTGGTCTATAGGGATTCATACTTTCTAGTTATTTGTATAGGTTGATCTTAATGCTTAATCTGAATTATCTACTTAGATTATTGATGTTAGGTTGATTCTCGCAACGAAAGTTGGTTAATTGTCTAGACAGAACCTAGATAAGCAATTTGTCTATTCGCAAAGAAATTTGGTTTATAGAAATTGTGAACGAACATGAGATTAATGCATGTTTAGAACTCTAGAACTCGCAATGAAAGTTGGTTTGCTAGGTTGCTGGACATAGTTAAGATTTACAATGAAATTTGGTATGTTATACTTCTGTGATTCTAGTTCTAGAACTGTTCCTAATTAGATCCCGATTGTTTGATTAGTTTATATTCTGATTTTCTGAGAGCTCCCTTGACCTGACCCTTTTCATGCTTGACTTACAAACCGTCTGCTTTACTTTTTGCATTGTTTACTTTTTTACTCTATACTTATAGTCTATCGCAAGATTTATTGAGTCTATGTGGTTCGATCCCTATACACTTCAATTGTTTGTATACTTGCAGTGTAACTCTAGGGATATTAGACTCTGAGCATATCAAAGGTACTAGTTCAGCAATGTGACGTTTGTTGTTCCGTTCTCTCCAGATCGAGTAGATTAAAGCTTGGCTGTCCAGTCTCTTAGGCAGTGAAAACCTCCTAGTCCGAGAGTCACTTAACAACCAATCAATAAGATGTTGCCAAGAAGGAAATATGAGAGTAGGAGTACCAAAGAGAGTCCGAAGAAGAGTCCACACCTCGATAGTGAAGTCACAATGCAAAACCAGATGGTCTCGTGATTCATCATTGAGAGAACAAAGAGTACACATTCGATTGATATCCAACCTCCGTTGAGCCAGTCTCGAGTTAACAGGAGTGTCCATATTAGCTGCCCAAAAGTTGAAGGCACGTTTTGGAACTGAGTTTTTAAACCACACTGCCTTGAACCACTGCTTTTGATCCTCTCTCAGTCTAATATAGTGTCAGGTGGTTTTAGAAGAGAAAATAATTCTTCTCTCTTTTGGTGGTCCCCAGGGAAAGCTCTCAGCCTGTTGGATGAGTCAAATGCAGAGACTTCATTGTGGCTCTAGGAACTGAAGCATTCACGTTCCTGGTTATGTGGTTGTACTGCCAATCCCACGTGTTTGCAGCCTGAGACACCGTGTAGGTTAGTGGGATTCCCATTTACAAGTGATCATTATTACCAAGAAATTGGAAACGGCTTTCATGAGTGGACCAATTATCAAACCATAAATTCATGTTTGTTCCATCCCCAACATTGGCAGACAAAAAAGATTGAGCTATCGGTCTGGGTGAAAGGAGGAATCTCCATATCCAAGAATATGTTGCTTTTAGCCTCTAGTGACCAAAGAATATGTCATTGTTAACAAACAAAAAAAATGTATATCTAACATTTTTCTTTTGTTAAACCAAATTAAATCTAGTAGACATGAAGCGATTTAAGTTAATCCATCGACATGGATAAAAATACAATTCAACAGACTAGGGACATTTTAAATGGACAGTTTAACGACTTCTTCTTCTCAGCGTCTATCAATTTATCACTATGACATCGATCTTTCAGATGTTATTAGTGACATTAAAAATCACAAGAACATATGACGGAATTTTCTGCCTCAAGAACATGTTAAAAGATACTTCAAGAACTACGTAAACAGAATTGTAAAAAATCAATTCGACTAAAAGCACAAGTGATGCAATGTCATAAGTAGAGTATGCACAAGTATTTGAAAGTCTGGTGGTACTGAACTAACGGTACAAGACCGATTTAGCACATGCGGTAAAATTATTAAGCTGTCTTTTTTTTTAACCTTTAAAATTATTAAGCTGTTACACAACCGATTCATATCATATATTTTGGGAAACCATAGCAAGAATTTTATATTATTTACAATATACAAAAGTTATGGGTTACATTATGGTAAAAAACCAGCAGTATTCAAATAATATATTCACGCGAACTGGATATCAAACTCAAAGAACTTGAATCCACAAATGAATATTTCTTTACTTTTTGAGGTGCAATAGTATCTTAGAAATCTTCCAAACAAACTGTATCATCCAAATCAACCATAAAATCTGAATTCGTTGCTTTAGATCGACAAACTTCAGATGAAGCATTGTGATTTCAAAATTTCGTAGAATATATTATAATGTGGGAGAAACTAGTTGATAGGTCTCGAGTTTTACCCTATACTAACTGCAAGTGCACAGTATATCAATTGTAGTACTTAGGGATCGAATCCACGAGGACTCTAGGCAACGATAGGATTAAACCTAAAGAGATTAAAACTAGAATAAATTAAAAGGCAAATTGTATTGATTAATTGAAAAGCAAGCAAGAAAGTAAACAGTAGCATGTTGTTGTTGTAGGCAATAAACTAAGGGCGCTAAGTCTAGGGCGTTCTCAGGAAATCAGACAAGCAGATAAATTAATCAGTCAGGATCTAGTTAATCACAGTTCTAGAACTCAAAACACATATATAGAATTAACCAAATTCCTTTGCGAGAATTCTCTAAGTCTAAGTGCAGTAATCCAAATTTCTTTGCAATTACTAACAGATTAAACCAGCTTTAAATCCAAGTTTGATATGTTCACAATCTAATTAAACCAAATTCCTTTGCGAGTAATTAAATTGCTCAACCTAAATAGTTCAGATTCTAAACCACACTGTCGTGTCGTATTTAGCAACCTAAGATCTAGATTCTAATTGATCAGGTTAGAACTAGCATTAAACACAATTTAGTTTGAAGAACATCTATTGATGTGAATCCTTAACTGAATTAATTATATCTAGCAAGTCATGAAATCCCTATGAGAAACCCTAAACCTAACTATGAAACTACTCAGGCATAGATAATGTAAACATAATCAATGAATTAATAGATATCATAAAAGAGATTAGAATAATAAAGGGGATCGAAAACTTCTCCAAAACGTAGGTAGTACAGGATCAGATCAGCCCCAAAAGCTCTAAAAATTCTCTGCTCTAAGTTATGATAGCGTAATTAAAACTGAAGCTAAAAACCTAATTAAATAGCTAAAACACGACTTGGGGCTTCTGTGTAAATATCTGGAACTTCTGGGCATCTTCTGCAATATTGGCATACTTCATTAAACCGCCGAGAGTCTGGCCCAACACGCTATGCATCGATTGATGCAGGTGTGCAACGATCGACGCAGTCATCAAATCTGGACAGTGAACACAACCTCTCGGGTCAAATCTCCAAAGTGCTCCAATTAGCTCCATAATCTCCACTTTTTGCTCCAAACGTACGTGTACCTAATAAAACCTGCAAAGGACTCTAAAAGAACACCAAAAGACACTAAAACAGACTTATATCATGACATAAAACCAGTAAAAACCATGATATATCACTAGTCCCAACACTATGTATACAATGTGATAGTCAACCGACTATATACTCTGAAACTGAATAATCTACATAATGGGAAATATTTTTATATCATAAGACAACATAAAACCATTTGATCTCAATTGGTGTAATATCTAAAGACCAAGTCAAATGAAAACCTAATAGATCTGTTTACTAAAGGTTTAACACTAGATCAAGTTTTTAATTATCAAATGGAATGGTTTATTGCCTATGACTAAAATAGATGTTTGATGGAAATCCCATCAAGGCGTTTGGAGATCCCAAGAAGTCGGTTCGAAAGAATAACAAGCACTGAAAGATATTTAACTCTCGTGGTGATAAACAATGCTTCATGTAAGAGCAGCAACAACGGTGATACGCTCCCATGGATCTCTTAATCATTTTTTTATTATATTTTTTTTTGTTCAGATTTTAAAAAAAAAACGAAAATCAAAAATAATAAAAAAGCCAATGGGCATCTGACACATATGCTGCACAGTGAAGAGATGGGGAAGAAACGGTTCTTAAATTGGATATGCAGCATACGGTTTCGTAACTGTACATATGGGGTCCACTTCAATTTATTATTTTTTAATCAACTGTTTATTGGTTTTTGTGCAGAGTAACACCGGTGGAGATGGCCTAAGTTATTAAGGTTAAGCGTTGACTTTAATGATACGATAAAGAAGTTTAATATATTTACAAGATACTTTTGTGTATATGACATGTGTTCATAAAAATCAACTAGTAAGTGTCAAAATGAGCCGTTTCTAGGAAGATAAAGTTCAAGCTATACTTCCTAGGTTCACTTATAATCAACTATGCAAATTCAAACCACAACAAATATAATAGAAAATTTAACTCTATAAAAAATGAAATTTAGTTATAGCTGTTGTTTCTGTTTACATAAACATTTGGATAGTTCAATACACCATGGCCATCTTCTCGTTAAGTAAATCCAACATATATTAATTAATAGTTCAATGCTAAAGTATATGTTGATTCAGAAAATCAAACAAATAATTGATTTATGAAATTGATTAGTAAATTAGGGATTTGGATTTAAGATTAAACAGGAATTAAAAAACAAGAATGAAGATAGACCGGAAAATTTAGTCTTATTGAGATGAGAGCCGGAACCGATTGAGTAATCACTAGCTCTAGGATTTTTAAGTACGAAGTGTGTGTCTGTTTCGACTTAGTCTTTTCCCGCGCATGGAAAGGATATTTATATCAGAGTATCTAGGGTTTTTACCCTAGATTTTCTCTGATACTCTTTACAAAATCTGAACAACTTATATTTTATTTCGTTAAAGTATTCATGTTTTTCTTTAAAATAAATGTTAAACTAACATTTATTCTTTTTCTCCTTTGCAGGTCGGGAAGGCGCATCGCCGAGCTTCTTTGATGATGCCGAGCTCGACTATGTGTGGCCTTTATTATGTTCAGGCCCGAACCTCTTCTGGGCCCCTTCGTTATTAGGTCGGGCCTTAGAGGGGTGCTAAACCCACCTCTAACAGTAAGCCCCTCCAGTTCGCCGCATCAAGCGGAATGTAGGTTGGAAAATTTACTCGTTGTCTAGGCCCAATAACCGAGTTGTTGCGAGTAGAGATTCGGCCCGGATAGATTCGTCTTCTCTCACATGTCCTTCCGCTGTTCTGCGTGTCTTAGACGCTTCCTCCTCGTCCAATCGCCTGGAGGCACGTGTTCTGGGAAGTCTTGGGGTCGCGTCTGTTGAGAGGTAAAGTTGCGTCCCTCGGAAGACTCCCACCTCCTTGCTTATATAAATATTGTTTTCTCTTTGCTTCTCATCATTTTGCCATCAGAAGTAAATGTTAGGTACTTCTTCTCCTAAAACTCTTTGATCTTTTCTTTCTCTTTTTATATCCTTTTCGCCCTTGTCAATCTTTCCGCTGACATGCGTTTTGTACCAAATCTAGCGAGAATTCCGCCACCATTGCGAGTGCTGGCACTTTTGATGAGGAAAGCATCCCTGCTTTTTCTCCGCGTAGTTCGGATTCCGTCAATCTTAGTCAGGAATTATCTCGAAGGCAGTCTAGGTCTATGCGTGACGATGCCGCCGACCACTCTGATGAGCATGTTCCTCTCGCGTTGAGGGCGGCTTCTCGAGGCCAAGGTAAAGGGAAGATCACC
The DNA here is from genome assembly GCA_030180135.1 of Orychophragmus violaceus. Taxonomy (NCBI): domain Eukaryota; kingdom Viridiplantae; phylum Streptophyta; class Magnoliopsida; order Brassicales; family Brassicaceae; genus Orychophragmus; species Orychophragmus violaceus. Next base: position 25,260,198 of record CM058238.1, read on the forward strand.
CAAGGGAAAGAAGCAAAAAAGGCGTCTTCTTCTCAATCTGTAGATGATTTAGGTGTTCTACCGACCTCCTCTACCGAAGAATCTCTGACTTCGTTAAAGTCCATCCCCGCGTGCGAGAATGTTGAGGTTCTTCTACCTTCCGCCTCACAGCGCCCTTGGACTGCTCCTCCGAATTTCGCTTGTCTTTACGAGTCGTTTTTCCAAGTTGGGAATTTATGATTTCCGTTGCCGAAGGTGCTGGTTGACTTCAGTGCGAAGTTCAAGATTGCTTTTACCCAGCTTAACCTCGCTAGCATTATTAACTTAACCGGCCTCCTCAAGCTTAGCGTGTCTCTCGGGATTCCGCTCACGACCGAGCTATTCGAATACTTTGGCCAGCTGAACATTGTGTCGAAGAGGCCAGAGTGGGTTCAGGTTAACTTACGTCCTCGGTTAAGATTGCGGACCAGTTTCAAATCCAACAAAACTCACGACTGGCAGAGAAAGTACTTCTTTGTCAAGATTGGCACGCATTGATTTCCTTATCATGCGGCTTTGGTCGTTAATAAATGGAACCTCTCCGTTGGTAGTTGACCGATCGGCTAGATGATAGCGTCCTTTTTTGCTTTTGATTCTTATCACCGCTCTTTTTGTTTTTATAGCTCGCCTTAATCCAAAGCTTCTTAATAAGAAATTTCTAGACGACGTCGGCATAAATTTTTCTGAGCTCGGCTGGCGAACTTGGCCTGAGACCGAAGAATCCAAGAAAGGTAGTGAGTTTGTCTATACTTCGTGAGTTCGTCTTGTTTTATCACTTTTGTCCTTATGGATTAATTCTTGTAGCGTCTCAAGCGGTTAATAAAATGGGGAAGGCGAGGAGGGTTATTCCGAGCATGGTGATTGACCCGAAGAAGGTTTGAGACCTTCGGATATCGGTCTATCAGATGGTTCCAGCCGACCTTCACTAGACCGTTCTCTCCTTGGTCGCAGTCCAGTAGAGGTGAGAAACGGACCTCTGATGATGTCGATAATACAAGGGCTTAGGACTCCAAAAAGCATTCATTTGAGCCGAGGTCTAAAAAGACGGGTAACGGTACTGACTCTTCGAAAAAGGGGGGCGGTGCTCCTCTCGCCGAGGACAAGTCAGAGGAGCCTCCCGTCCCGTTGATTCAGAAGACTTTGAAGTTGAGTGATCCTGTTGGGGTGCCGTCTTCTTCTGACAAGGGAGCTCATCCTCCTTCCTCCGTTCTGCCGATCTCGGTCTCGGGACCTCCTGGGACGTCGGCCTTGCCTGCTGGGGAGAGAAAAATGCCTTCCGAGGTTGTGAGTCGTTATGACGGTTTGGACGCGAGTAAGCGTTCGAGGGTTGGTGGCTCCTCTGAGAAATGGAAGAATAGATAGTTTGCTCTTCGGGGGGATAAATTGAATAACCCGGATGAGTATTACTGCGGGAGATACTTCGGAACATCTCTTGTGAGGATATTCCACCTTGCCCGGTGAACGAGATGTACAAACCGTACGTGTTCCGTAACATCTCAAAGCTTTTTGTCGATGTGAGTATTCACGTTCGTTTTTTAAGTTTGATTTCTCAACTTTTCTTATCTTAATGTTCCTCGTCTTGCAGGGGACTTCGCTGCTGAATTCATACGTCTTTGATATGAATCGTCAACTGCGGTCGCAAACTGCTGAGGTCGGAAAATAACTTCGTATAAATGAGGCGAACCTGAAAAGTCAGGTTGCCATTTCTAATGAGCATGTTAAAATTCTCGAACATCGCAACCATGAACTCGCGGAATACAAGGAGAATCTTTCATGCGCAAGAAAAGCGTCGTCGTGCCGAGGAGGTGACAAAGGAGAGAAATGTCTCGTCGATGGAGGTCGGTGACCTAATTACTGGTCGCAAGGCTTTAACTCGGAAATACGAGTTTCTCTTCCAGGAGTTGAAAGATGTGTTTGCCTTGAAGGAGGCTGAGAGGGACGAGTATATAAATCTCAGTAAGTACTACGGGACATTGGACTACCTTAGGTTGCTTCGAGACGAGAAGGGAGTGGCGATTCCCGATGAATTTTTTGAGGAGCTTGCGGCGAAGAAAGAGAAGTGGAACAGGAAGATCGATGAGATTGATGCTCCCAAGATCGTTGAAGAGTACTTTGCAATCTCCATAGTTCCGATGAGGGTGCGTGATTGCAATCCTCCTTCTCCTCGCCCCTTCTAGCCTCCGTCCGTCTGTCGATCGACAAGTGAACGATGTGTCCTTACTCGATGAGTATGGCACTAACGCGGATGTAATGTCGAGGGAGGTGGTTGAGACTCTGAAGAGTCCTGAGGGTGTGCAGCCCGTGATGACGGAAACTTCCTCGTTATTGCCTGTAGCAGTGCCTACCTCGGCGTCGGATGTTCATTTGGTTGAGCCGGCGCAAGATCTTCCTACGCGTGTTTAGGCTGTTTTTGTTTCTGGGGTGGTTTAGCCCCCCCTCCTTTTTGGTAAGACTGTTGTGGGGTAACGATGTTCCCCTTTTGTAAGACTTTTGGTGGGGTGACGATGTCCCCCTTTTTAGAATGGAGTTTATATTTTCTCTTTCTTTTTATGACTGTGTTGAGGCGGAGAATTTCTTGCCTTTGATAATCTTTGCTTTATTAGTTTTTTGGCGAGTACTTACTTTCGCTTTTGGTTTGTGTGACGAGTTTGTCTCGTTGTTCATCGATGTGGTCTGAAGAGACTTTGTTATCGTACGAGCGAGGTAGGAGGGGGGCATGTTTGGCTGAGTTGTTATCTTCAAATCTCTTTTAAGGATTTGAAGGATTCTGATGTTGTAGGTCGGAGCTTGGCTCCTTTTGAGTGTTTCTTCTCGAGAATATATTTTGTACCTTGGATAAGGGTTTTTTTTTTATCGAGTGAAGACTCGGTTTTTATTCATCAAGCGGAGCTCGGTACTAAGTTTTTGTTCCTAACTCGGGATCGGCTATGCGAGGCAGGTCGGCCTACTTAGTCTGTCTGAGTTAGGGTGCGGGTGCGATTCCCGACTTTTTCTTATGCCATTGCGACTTTAAGATCATAATCTTTGTCGTATGGGGAAGGCGATTGTTCTTGCACATTTTGTTGTGCGAATATGATTAAGTCGAGCATCCTTGTTAGGATGTCGGCGTCGTTTTAGACAAGATTTTGTTTGACAAAAGTCTTTTTATTGATTTATGAGTGCACTCTGGTTAGTGTTGCCTAGGTACCTTGAGGACGAAATCAAGTCGTTCGTAGTTCATATGAAACGGGGTAATGGTTTTTTTGGCGCAGAAACCGTAAAGTAGCTCGGTTGCATGAGTCTAAGCTTGGTTTTGCCGAGGTGTGTTTCCTTCAGGTGCTCTTCCTCCTATGGGTGGTCCTGGTATGATTCTTCTCTTTCCTTTTGGTTCAGAGGGGTTGCAAAGGTTTCGTTCGCTTATGAAGCATAGTCTTGATGTGGTCTGATTTCCCCTTAGCGTGTGAAATTCATTCGGGGTCGGGAACTTAACGCATTCGTGGTACGCTAAGACGACTGCTTTCATCGCGTGTAGCCAGGGTGTTCCTAAGATGGCGTTGTAGATGGCTGGTTTATCAACAATGATGAACTTCGTTATTGTCGCTATTTTGCCGACATAGATAAGGAGTTTAACCGTGCTTATAGTCATAGTCTGATCGACGTCTAATCCGGTTAGCTGTTGCACCTTTGGCTTAACACGTAAATTTTTGAACGCTGTTTTTTACAGAGCTTCTTTGAAGATCACATCGACCGAGCTTCCTGTATCAACCAGCACGCGGGAGATCTCGCAATCTCCGATCAGGATCTCGATCCCCAAAGGATCGTTATGTGGCGTGTCTTCTCCAATTGCATCGGCTTTGATGAATAATAGCGGTATGCCTTCCTCGATTGGGAGCGGGTTATGCTTGACCGTTGTTTCCTTTCGGCCGTATTCCTTTATGGACCGTATTGAATCCGAACACAGTTGTAGTCCGCCCATTATCATGTTGATTCTTTGTCGCGGTTGCGGGGCATCCCGCCCCTCATCATCTTGGTCCCTAGGACGCATGTTGGGCTCTGTTTCTTGGGGACGTTTATCTGGTTCCTCATGGGGGCTTCCCCTTGGTTTTCTTGTCCGTTATTTCCATTTTTGGGTCGTCGATCACCTCGCTCGGGGTTGACTATTTTACCTTTACAGTACTGATCCAGCAGGTATTCAGCCAAGTTCCGGCATGATGCGTTATCGTGAGAGTGTTTCTTATGATACTCGCAATATGGTCAGTCGTCATTGGCTTCCCCTGAGCGTGGTTGGTTCCGAGCAAACTTGTTCCATCCTTGGGAAGTGTTCCCAATGGCGAAGGTCGAAGCTGCCTTCCCGCTGCTATTGTCCTGTGAATCGGTTTTTGACTTTTCTTTCGCCATAGAGAGTTTCTTTGTTGAGTCGGACTGCTTCTTGGAGAATATCGCATCTTCTTCTTCTTCCAGTTCGAAGAACGCCACTTCTCTGTGTAATGCATCTTCCATAGAAGTAGGCTTATTGAGTCTTAGGTCGGTTCTGAAAGCCGAACGATGGAGTAATCCCTTTTGAAGTGCTCCTCTAGCTGCGATGTCGTCCACGTTTATTTTGGACACAACTTCCTTGAATCTGTCGATAAAACCTTTCAGGGGCTCGTCTTGTCTCTGTTTGAGGTCCCACAGGTCGGCATCTGATGATTCGGGTGTTATGTAGAGCGGATAATGCTTCAGGAACAGTACCGAGAGCTCCTGTAAACTATCGATCGATCTCGTCTTGAGCCGCGAGAACCAGGTAAGAGATATCTCCCTAAGGTTTTCCACGACGTGTTGGCAGTATCTGGGGTCATTTTCCTCGTCGGTGAACCAGTTTCGGCTCATTGCTATCATGAAGGCAGTCATGAATTGGTTGGGGTCGGTTTTTCCTTCGTAGAAAGGAAACTTGACCTTTTCGATGCGCGGGATCCTTGTTTTCATGATTCGAGAAGTGAAGGGCGTCTGTTGTGCTTGTTCCAAAACGCTACCGAGCTCGGGGGCCGGAACTCAGCTCTTGAATCTGGCTTAGTATAGTCGCGAGCTGGTCACCGGACACTGGCGCTGAGTTAGTTGGGGACAATGCACTCCCAGTCGGATTGACAATCGATCTTGTAGTCCTCCGAGGTGCTTCGGGGAAAAGACATCCGCTTATAGGTGGTGCTCTCTCTGGAGTCCGCTCCATAGTGGGGGCGCCTTGTCGTCTGTGCAAATTTTCTCGGAGCAAGTTCTGCTGTTTAGCGATTGCGGTGATGCGTTCGTTTGCAATATTGTCCAAGTTTTCGACTCGGCTCAACAGCGTGAGAAGCAGATCCGTTGTCATTGTGTTTGTGATCATGTTGGTTGGTATCACGGTGTTCATGCGCACTGACCTTGGTGGTGGCTCTATATCGCTTGTCGATCGTTCCGGTCTCACCGCGAGTGCAGTTGGGGCGCTTGAATTTCCTGAGGGTGGCGCGTCATCTTGCGGCCTTGAGTTTGTCAATGTGTCGCGTGCTTCATCGCCTTGTTGGGACGGGTTAGGCTGGATTCTCTCTTCTCCCGTCGCGGCGTTGGTGATTTTGCATGCATTGCGCGTTCCTCATGTCTCATGTGATGAGGTCGGTGATTATGTCATTGCTAGGCTCTTCTTTGGTTAATCAAAATATCCAAAGTCCCCACAGACGGCGCCAATTGTAGATTCAGAAAATAAAAAAATAAAAATCAATTTATGAAATTGATTAGTAAATAAGGGACATGGATTTAAGATTAAGCAGTAATTAAAAACAAAAACGAAGATAGACCAGAAATATAATCTTATTGAGATGAGAGCCGGAACCGATTGAGTAATCGCTAGCTCTAGGTTTTTTGAGTACAAAGTGTGTGTCTGTTTCGACTCAGTCTTTTCCCGCGCAGGGGAAAGATATTTATATCAGAGGATCTAAGATTTTTGTCCTAGATTCTCTATGATATTCTTTACAAAATCTGAACAACTTAGATTTTATTTCCTTAAAGAATTCATGTTTATCTTTAAGATTATGTGTAGCCTTTATTATGTCTTCAGGCCCGAATCTCTTATGAACCCCTTTGTTATTAGACCAAGCTTTAGAGGGGTATTAAACTCACCTCTAACAGTAAACTACTACCTAAAACACAATTAATATTCACTAACTCCCAACATTTTTCAGTCTAATGTGGTGTTTAGTCTAGTTAGTAGAGTTTGAGTATGCATAGTGTTTCAAGTTTGTATATGTTTAGAATCATTTGTATTTATGTGGAAAATTGTTAAAAATAATTTAAGCCATTTAAGCTGAATAAAAATTGGATAAGTGTAAAGAGAAATGAGTCATTGGCATTGGTTAAAGTATAAAGTCGCACATTGGAAACATGACATAATAATCTGTTATATATATGGAATTTCCACTACGAAGGTTCACTAGCTTTGGAAATTACTTTTGAGAATGAGTGAGCGGGCTATTATGCAAAATCACATGCACACATGCGCACTGCTGCCGTAATGCCCTGCCGAGCTAGGCTTGGGTCTTGGTGAATGTGACCCCTTTGTCCAAAAATATATTCTTTTGGAAGAAATGCTTATCAAGAATTTTTTCATAATATCAAGTAGACATATCTAGAAGCAAAGTACCAAACTGAGTCTGAATGGAAGGAAAAAGGGAACTAAACCAAAATTCAAGCCGTCAAAATACTTTAATGGATCTTAAACTCATATCCGAAGAATCATAACCGAACACAGATCAAACCAAAAATTGAATAGATATCTCAAAAAACGAATGCAATTATATACAAAATATTAATTATTAGACTTTATAGAACACAATTATATTATAATTATAAACTGAAATATATTGGTTGTTTTTAGATTGGCGAAAAAGAGAGCTCTTCGTTGATTGTCCAGCGAGAGTGACCAACTCCAATGAAGAGGAGAGGCTGAAGAAGCAGCAGGAGGAAGGAAATCTCACGGCACGCCTTTTCCTCCGGCGTTGACCGGCGAGAGCTCCACATTGACCGGCGGTTTAAGGCTTCTCCGGCGAAATGACCGGCGAGAGAAGTTGATCTCCGGTGAGAGGAGATATCAAGGAAGAGTAGAGAACTGAGGATTCTGATGGTGCAAGTGGTTTCTGGAGATTCTCAGTTATTAAGGAGATATCTGAGTTACTTGAATATCAAATTATGAAGAACATTGAAGGTTTCTTGGCTTTTCATTGAAGATATTAAGATGGGGGGATGAATGTAGGAAGAATCTATGAATGAGATGAGATAGAGAGAGGAGGAGGTGTTTTCGTTGTTGGAGGTGAGAGGAGAGAAGCTAGAGGATTTTTCTTGATCAAATGGCCAAGTGAAGTGAAGGCATGAGGTGATGTTTTTGCCATGCAAAGAACCAAAGAAATTCTTTGTATCTAGAGTAGTGGGAGGTGGCGCCATGAGAGAGGTGAGGAGAGACAGTTGGAACTCCAGGGTCTAATCTTCTCTCCATTCATTGGATCCAACGGCTTAAACCGATCCAAAACTCTGATTCATTCATGCTCGGTTCGATTAGCCAATTCCGCTTTTGATTCCTAAAAACCCCGTAGATTCTGCCATAAACTCTCCAAGCTTCTTTATAAAATACTATATTATTTTATAAATAATTAGCAATTTTATTCACTCCATTTGGACATCCGTAGCTCCCGTAATGAATTTTATAAGTTTTGTCGGTTCTATCGGTTTCCTTTTCCGATAGTCCGAAAACCCCGTTTAGAGTCCGTTCTCTCCACTTCTTTGTCTTCTAAATGTTTTATTTACTTAAAAAGAGAATTATTTTGCCCATCTCGGCTTACGGCTCGCATTTTGGGTAAAATTACAAAAATGCCCCTCATCTTCTCAAAATTACAAAACAGCCCCGATTAACTTTTCTGCTGCCCGTTGACCCAATTTATGAAACAGGGTATTACATTCTTCCCCACTTACAGGAATTCGGTCCCCGAACTCTCCGTTACTTTCAAACCTCGAATCGGTACCAAACAGTGTAAGTTGGTACTCCAAAACTGATTCCACTGTTCCAATGCTCGAACTCTGAACCAATCGAACTGCACTCCTAAAGCTCACTGACTTCTGGAATACTGCCTTGCACAAAGCTTCACCACATTGATCTTGACTGACTGGCTCCACCCTAGTTCCTGATTCCATCTGCTCCAACTGATATTGCTCTGATGCACACTTCTGGCTTCCCCACTTGCTTTGACCTTCACAATAACACAACACTGGCTTGCCATACTCGCATACGCCTCAACTGATCCGATATTGATACCGATATCTTCCAAATCTCTTTGCTAACTCATCACGCTTGACTGTCCTCTTGTTTCCCGTTGTTACTGATATCCACTCTGACTTGTACACGGCTCGAGTCGACTACTCCATGGCTTTTTTGAACTTTGACTTGTCTTTCGGGTTCGGTGTCATGTTCATGTCACATCGTCTATCACGTCATGCATCATAACTTAACAACACAACACTGGAGTGGTTAAGTAATTTCTAACTTACTCTCGATATCACTTCCTCATAGAGATATGGTTACTTAGTCATGCACGCGGCGGTCACACATGGCTAAATAACAATAGTCTATAATTATGCTACCTCGCGAATAAGCTTCCTATTAAAATTACTTATTATTCCACTTAAGAAGACTTCTAACCTTTCTTATTGCCAGTGAGTATAACTGATAACCTAATAATCCATCCACAACACTTTCTGGGTTTATCGTCCTACTGCAAACTTTACTACACAATCTGCTAAATCGCAATGGTTCGTTAACCCTAGCCTGAAAACTACCAACAACCTAGTGAATCTAATAAAGCAACAAAGCTTACAATTTCCACAAACAATCCTAACACATGATAAACACATTGATCGAGAAGGATGAGTCTACCAACTTAACAATTCTTTCTAGCGGTCTAACAACCTAATGATCAAGCAAGGCATCTCTACCAACCTAGTAATCACGCAAATGCAATGCTATTAACCTATCTGCCAATTGAATGCATCGTTAGCGGTTATATCAATTCAAGCCATGCAATGCATCAAACAAGCTAACACCCTAGCGATCAATTACATGTGGCGATTCAAAATCGTAAACTAACATCCTAGCGAAAAGCAATGCAATGAATCTATCAAACACGCGAGAAACATTCTAAGCTCTAAAACATAACATCACGCAACACACAATCAAACAAATAATAGATCGAGTTATCATCACAGAATGTCAATGCGGTCGCCTCATGGGTCCTGGTGAGTGATCGCTTATTTTGATCATCATCTGTTTTCACATCGTAATTAAATTGCATTCACAAACCATCACATGCATGCAATAAAATTATTTTGTTAATCAAAATGATAAATCGAAATACTCGGCATTCACTATATACATAAAAACATTCATATCCATACATCCGAGTTCTTAGTACATAGTTTAAGCCAAAGTCTACTACAAAGTGGTCGCCCCATCATAACCAAAAACAAAATCAAGTGCCGCTACATATCCGAAAGTCGCCAGTGACGAATAATACGCCGATCTATAGACAATCAAAAATGAGTTAGAGCCCTACGTGCTCGGGCCTACTCTAATACCTAACCTAATGCCTCCAACAAGACCGGTATGCCACGCAAAGGCGGAAATACGGCTTGTGGAAGTAACCGTTGGCAGGTGTGCTAGGGTATGGCGCGGTTGGCGTCACGTGGGGGCGGTGCTGGTGTAGGCGTCGTGCTGGGACGTGGATCCACAATATAACAGATGGCCGCAAGGTGGCCGTCATGCCCGCATATGAGGCAGGTGATCGGTGGCGGCATTGGATGATCACGGTAGGTGCGTTGACCGTGGTCACGGTCCGACATCCCCGTACAGTCTCCCGGACTTATCGGCATATCACCCGCGTATCGTCCACGCGACCCTTACGGTCTTCCCGTGGTCCTTTCTATGTACCCTACCGCTTGTACCGTCACACACCCACGGTCGATCCGTTGGTCGATCATGTGGATACAGACACTTATAGCCGAGACACCGAACATATTATTTCATACCATCCGGTTCTAAGTTCCATTAAAGAGAGAGAGATTATTCCAACCAGAACCTACTAATCGTCGACCATAAGGCTTTGTCGTGATCGCGGTCTAGTGGAATAACCGGTACGTACCGTGTCTGTTCTGATTGCTTTGTTAGACTCCTTAGCCGTTAAGGGATCCATGTTTGATTGTCCTCACGCTCTTTTCATCCTTAGTAAGCCTTTACTCACCCTCGACCCTGTCAGTCTCGACCTATTATCCACCATCTCTGAACTCATAAAACCATGTATAACCCTGAAGTCAAACAGTGCGTGTGTTTCCACACCACCATTGGTTACAGTCCTTATACATTCATCCAAGAATTGGTAAGTACTCAACCCCCAATTCCACATGCGATTCATTTCAGAAAAATCCACCCTTCTCCTCAATAGGATGATATGCAGGAATTGCAACCCTTTTCCCCAATATGATGCATTGCAGGAAATGCTACCCTTTTCCTCAATACGATGCATTGCAGGAAAAGAAAAAATGCAGAAAAGTTTGGGCTTGGTCCTTTACCAGACCCGACCCTTTCCCAAATGCAACGCCACACTTGCTTGGGAAGTCCTGGCCCGGCCCTTCTTGGATTCGGCCCTTTCCCAAATGTAATAGGAAGTGTGGGTTCAGTGATCGTATTGAAGGTACTGGCCTCCTCAGTCTTTCATAACGCATCACCTGCCACCTTTCCATTATCCTGCATAAAGTCTAGGATTCCATTATCCAGACTTCTGCACCTCGCACATGTCTCTCCATCACCCCACCGGTGTGGTTCTTCGTGCAAGTAGGGTACCTTGTGCGACCATAGAGGTATGGTAAACATCTACCTGGTCCCATTTCCTCTTCAGGTCCCTCCGGTTCGGCACATCACCTTCTCATGTGACTGTGCTTTCTTCCGGTTCTCCTTGGCTAAATTGGCCTTTGCTGTGCCACTCCGCTCAACCAACTCTAAAAGGAGCTGAAGGTACAAACCGAGCAGTGGGTACGAAGTTCAGCCCACGGAGTTTACGTCGTGCTTGTGCATCTTTGTCTTCAAGCTCCCATCCCATGTAACACCTGAGCTGATTGAACTCTACCACGTACTCCCTCACCGTCTTGCGACCTCAAACCAAGTCCAGAAACTGACCTTTCCAACCGATCCCATACTCGGCTGAGCAGTACGACCTTCAACCCGATGTCATACTCGGCTGAAAAGTACTAATGATTGAACTCGACCCTAAAGTCCGTCCAAGACTTAGTGTGTCCCATGTTGTGCATGTCAGCCGCAAGCCACCAGTTTTGTGTGTCACCTCCAGAAAGTGAACCACAGTGTCATAGAACCGAGCAGGCTCTTATACCAACTTCTAACAGCCCGACCCAGCCTTCCTAGGCGGTGGTCAATGTGTTAGCGTGGTCAGGCCGCTTCCTGGCCTGAACCTCCCTAAGATCCGTCCTATTTAATTTTCCTTCTATGACAGTTATTCCTCGGATCTTCCTATTGACTTACTTATTCGTTCCTAGTCTTAGATCCTTCATACTTAACAATAAGGAGCCGAAATCCTTATCTAACCCTGATTTTGTTCCTCTAAAGAACTATCCATTTGTGAACCTCATGAGTTCCTTATTCGTTTCCTTAAACTTTTTCTGAGGTTCCGATCTTATTTATCCAGTTTAACCACCTAAGTCTTAACTTAGCTTGTTTCATTCACTTATTTTGTATTCATTCCTTAGAACAACATTTTTCTATTTAAAATGTACCTTAGATTTTGTAGCAAAGTCGGTATGAATCAGTTCCATGTCATGCTTCCATTGTCCTTGTGCTTACTCTCGCCAGCTTAGCTCATTCATTCGTCAATCCCACCCAACATGTCTCCCTTGTATTAGTCACTCATCCAACCATCCCAACATGACCAAGTACAAGTGAGATCTTCAGTTTCCTTCTTGGTCAGTTCACCATTCAACTAGTATGTCCGCATCTCAATTACTCCAACTGTTGCTCCGTTTCTGAATCCGATACATGCACTCAAATGCTTAAAAAGTCTATGGAAACGGTTAGATAGATAAACCAGCATCCTAACAATTTCCTAGATGCTTTCTCAGTTCCCTTAATTTACTTTCACTAAGTCCCAATTCAGTCCATTGGACCAAACCGATACTAACCATAACCGTTATTCGACCTAACCCATGGACGATGAAATCGCACCTGGTCGGATCATGATTACCATCCGTACCATGATCCAAGAACAGTCGCACCCATCCAGAAAAATCTTGCCCGCACCTCGACCATATCCGGATCGACCCGTGATCTGCGACTGTCATAACCGCCAATACGACCCCACCAGCCCATTGACCGGTTTCCAAACGCAACCATATTCGGCGCCCCATCCGTGCACGGCCTTGCCCACTCAATCTCCTACCCCACTGGCCATCGTCTATGCGATCGTGCGGTCTGAGGCTTTTGATCCGCATGTACAATCTAACGAGATTGCCTAACTACTAACAAGAAATTGCCGAGAGATAGGGCAAAACCTGATCCACCCACTTGATCATCGACCGCACGGGCTAGACGTGGTCGCAGTTCAGTCAAGGCTTCTCGGACATACCTGAAGCTCCAGTCGATTGTCATGGTCCTCAAATATAAGAGTACCATTCGATCAGCTTTGTCGATCCCTTGGACCGATCTGTGTCTTGCCCAATTGATGTGTTGCCCTTCCTTCATCCTTCTCCCTTAGAGAAATCCGTTTAACCCTCATGCTACCTTATCGTTATTCTCATGTTGTTCTGAGTATTTTTCTCCTGTTAGGTCTGGTCCAAATTCCTTGAACCCCCCCCCCCCCACATCCACCTTTCAAACCGCTGACCACTCTCTTCATGAATCCGACCAAGTCTCTCTTCTTTGTCCCATGGAATTTTCTCCGGCCAACACCTTATTTACTCCCTTCATTTTCTTCATGGTTTTCCTTGAAGTTTGCTGGAAAATATTCCCTTAGACGTGTCCTTAATTCCTCTTTGAAACCGCCCCCAATCTCTCTCCCTCTCTCTTCAAACGCCTACAAGTCCCCTTAAAGATCTGGCCATAAAATCATTACTTCCTCCTCTCAATCCTCACGATTTATTTGGGAAGTTATGGGATTTGTTTCCCTATCCATGAATGTTTCACTACCCACGATCCTTCTAGTAGAAGCCACCTAAATCTCCTTACAAAACCGCTGGCCAATCTCCTCCATATTTCCGGCCAAAAACCTTTTACTTTATTGCCTTCTTGTCTTGTGATTTCTCTTGGATCCTCCTGGGATTTTTCCTGGGTTTATTATGTATTTCCAAGCGTGAGATGATGTCCAAAATTCGCCAATCATCCAGTCCTTTAAAGGCCATCTCCAAAAACTGCCCATTAGGCATAGGTAGGGTTGTTAAAAAGGGCCCAACTTAAACGGGCCTAAACGGGCCTGTGTTATAAAATGAGCCCGTTTAGGCCCGATTATCATTGAAATTTAAACGGGTCTAAACGGGCTAACCCGTTTAAGCCCGTTTATTAAACGGGTTTTGATACTTTTAAACGGGTAGCCCGTTTAGGCCCGTTTAAGTTTTTCTCAAAAAAAAATTTCATTTTTTTTTCATTTCTTTTTTTTCTATTCCGACGAGTCGAAAAAAAAATTGAATTTTTTGTTAAAAAACGGGTTTAAACGGGTACCCGTTAATTTAACGGGCCTAAACGGGCGGGCCTAAACGGGTTTAAAATATAAACGGGCCTAAACAGGTCGGGTCTAAACGAAACGGGTCGGATCTAAACGGGCCGGGCCCGCCCGTTTTAACATCCCTAGGCATAGGGTTCAAATGGTTGGAGAATGGTTCTCAACCACTTGTGTCCCTTGTCTGGTACCACCCACCGGTCACTAGCTGACCTAGACCACTAGCTGACCTAACTAGCCAACACTCCTCCCAGCTGAGTTGAGCTTGCCGTCAGCTGACCCAGCTGATCCAACTCGACCGTTCATCTCATTTCAGCTGAACACTTCCTTTCCAGCTCGGCTAAGCTTCTTTCTTACTAAACTTAGTCAATTATTGACCATAGAACACTTCTTCTTGAGCCCTTAGACTGATTGTCCCACTTCTGATTTCCCTTATCCTCTTAGGGTCGGGTTCCGGGAGACAGATGCTACATGTTTTCTTATAAAATTTACAATTTGCCTCATTTATTTTAATTTTCCAAAAGTTCCACATTATGCTAATATAAAATACAAATAAAACGTAATAAAATTTTGATTAAATCATCACCATTATTTCCTTACAAATGATCTATTAGTGCATTTCGAAATGAAAAATGAACTTATGTATCTTTGATATTTCTAAATAGACCAAAAACTATTGGAAACGAATATTATCATTATTTCTCTTTCTTTTTTTGGAGGTGAAAATTCCCTTCCAACTTTAGTTGGTGCATCAAAGTCATGATCATCTTATATTACCATGTTATACAAAATCATTATGACTTATAACACTTTTTTTCAAAAACGAACCGGTCATTTCACAATATATAGTGTAACGTGATTGAAGAATTCCAAATACATGTTTTACATATTTCCTACATGTTTTTTGTTGTGTAGTAAAATAATCATGCATATATTTATGGTGAACAAGCAAAAATTATAAAATTGAAATGCTCAACAACAACAAAATTAACAAGTTACTCTTCTATCAACATCCTTTGGACAATATTTTAATGAATTCGGCAAACCAGGCTGAAGTTGTTAATTAGTATTTTTACACTAATTTTAAAAGTGTTAATTAGATTTTAACCCGCGCTAAAGAAACGCGGGTTTATGTTTTTTAAATATATATTTTTTTAAAAATTATATTTTTATAAAACAAATTGAATAACTATTTAATCCAATATATGTTAAGTGAAAATATGATGATATGATGCTAAATGTGAGATTTTTTCTTCTTGATATTGTTTTATTATATTTTTATTATTTGTGGCTCATTGTTATTTTTAGTAGATACTTAGCTAACACTATTGCTGTAAAAACGTTTGTGTACTTTAGTTGATAATTTTTTAAAGTTAATTTTAACGTAGTCCAACCCATTATTTCATTGCTAAAACCTAAAAAGTTTCTAAAATCAATTGATAATTGAAATCGGTTAACTTTTTTTAATACGTCTTAAGTTATATTTTTAACCTGTCTTAAGTTATTTTTATTTGATAAATTTTTATTTAAGCTGGGCGATAATTTTAACTTATTTCAACCCATTCCATTTTATTTATAAAATTATTTCATTGTTGCTAAAATCAATAATCTTTGTATAGAATGTAATTTTAGTAATATATGATGTTATATTTGATATGTTAGGTTTTCGATTTAATTATATATATATGTAACAGTTTGTTTCAAATAGTATGGTTTTAACATGTGAATATGAATTTATTTTTAATCTGTCTTCTAGTAGTGAAACTTTGTTTTTAATAGTATGAATAATTTAAATCGGTTAATTTTGTATTTAAGTTAATTTATAACTTAATTTTTAGCTAACCTTATTGTTATTTTTAGTAGATACTTAGCTAACCTTATTGCTGTAAAAAAGTTTTTGTATTTTATTTGATAATTATTTAAGTTAATTTTAACTTAAAGTTCAATCTATTATTTCATTGCTAAAAGCCTAAAAAGTTGTCAAAATCAATTGATAATTGAAATCAGTTAACTTTTTAATACGTCTTAAGTTATATTTTTAATCCGTCTTAAGTTATTTTTTATTTGATATATTTTTATTTAAGTTAATTCTAACTTATTTTAACTCATTATTTCATTTTTAAAAGTTGCTAAAATCAATAATCTTTGTATAGAATGTACTTTTAGTAATATATGATATTATATTTGATATGTTAGGTTTTCGATTTAATTATATATATATATAACAGTTTGTTTCAAATAGTATGGTTTTAACATGTGAATGTGAATTTATTTTTAACTAGTCTTCTAGTAATAATTGAAATCGGTTAACTTTGTATTTAAGTTAATTCTAACTTAGTTCAACCCAATATTTCATTACTAAAAAGTTTTTAAAATCAATATCTTTGAATAGAATGTAACCTTATCAATATAAGTTGTTACATTCGATCTGCTAGATATTTTATTTATATATATATAATTATTTGTTTTAAATAGTATAGTTTAACACGTTAATATGAAATTATAAAAATTAATATTTTATAAAATTTAGAATATAATTATTAAAATCGGTTAATTCATCTTTCTAAATTATCTTCCAATGAACATAAATCTTTAAAAATATTTTTATAATTAAAAACAAATTAATCTATATTTCAACCATTTTATAGTAGTCAAAGTGTTTTGAAAATAAATAAAATAATTATTTAAAAAGTGTCATCGTAACAACATCAACTGTCGTTAAACTCATCACATCTTCCAATAATATAAATATTGAATTATTTAATAATTTATTAAACTAAAAATATATCAATTAAAATTATTTAATATATTTTTAATCTGTCTTCTAGTAGTCAAAATTTATTTTTAATAGTATAGATAATAAAAACCGGTTAATCTATTTTCAATTTGTTTATGTTTTGTAATGGGATAAATATAAAACTTTCTGTTAATTTAATAGATAAAAATATAATTAAAATTATTTTAATAAAATTTAATAATAAATATGAATTCAGTAATTATTTTTCCTAAATTAAAAAGTTAAATATTTTTCTAATTTTTTCTATAATATATATATATATATATATATATATATATATATTAATTAAAAATAAGATACTAAAAGATATTGTGCAAATTGTGAAAATATATTTTGGATAAAATCATAAATAGAGAATATTTACATGAAAATATAATTTAAATTATTTTATAATAATTTTAATAATAAATTCGAAATTAATATTTATTTTTAATAAATTTTAAAATAAAAAACTTTTTATAATATATATATTTTATGATTTCGAAATATAAATATATATTACTATAAATATTATCTAATTTCGAAATTTTTCTAATTTTTGAATGAATATTTAAAATAAAAAGGTATTAAATGATATTATGAATATATTTTTGAACAAATCATTAATTAGAGAATATTTAGTGTGGCCCACATAAAGTCCAAAATCTAATAAATCTAAAATACCCTTAATGAGACATATTTTTTTTATTAAATGCAGTGGCACAATTCGTAATATAACATATGACTAAAGGTTATTTTCAATAAGAGTCACTTGTTTTAATAATATAGATTTTAAATCAAAAGGAGGCTAAAGTTGTTAATTAGTATTTTTACACTAATTTTTTACACAAATTATTTTTAAATGCTTGTTTAAGTTTATTCTTCTTTGCAATTTTTAAAAATAATTTGTGTAAAAAATTAATGAAATAATTTGTTTTAAATTATTTAACATTATTATTTATATATAAACATATCTGTACTAGCATAATTTGTAATTAACTCAATTTGTTTTTTTAAATAATGTTTTTTAAATAACTCAATTTAACAACAATAATATTGTGAAAACATCTATATTATTATATTTATAATTAAACATACATATATAAAATTCTTATATTTAACATTTTATTAAATTATTTTCTCATTTATATCTTATTAAAATTAATAGTAACAAAATAATTATTATCTCAATCATATATATATATATATATATATATATATATATATCCAAATTTACTTTGTAATAAATCTTTTTATTAATTACAATAAAATATAATTATATGTATAAACATTAAATATTCTTATTAAAGTATCGTTTATATTTGTTCAAATTTTAAATTCATATAATTAATACAAATTTAATATATAAAATTATGTTATGTACAACAATCATAGTAATCAATATTAAAACTCATAATTTAAAAATATTTTTTGTATTGATCGTCTTACCTTTTTATTTTTTATTTGAAACTATATATTTCTATAAAACAAAAAAAAATTATCAATATAAATTAAAGTTAGTTTGATAAAAAAAACCTAATTTTATTAAATGTAAGTAAGTAGCAACCATTTTGAGAGTGAATGAGAGCTCAAAATCACTTTTCAATTAATATAAATATAGTAATTATTGTTGTTATAACTAGGCATGAGCATTTTGGATTGGGTACCCTGACCCAACCCTTACCCGACCGAGTCACCCGACTCTTATCCGTATCCGACAATGAAATCACCTGTTTGGATAGTGAAATGTTTTTTTTGTAAGTATAAAAGTTGGATAATTACTCGAAATTACACGTTTGGGTAATTAAAATTTTAATATTTTATAAAATTATATAAATATAAATAAGATTATATAATAAATAAATGTTTATATAGTCGAAAATGTATTGTACGCAGATTATAAAACGGTGCATAACTTGTTATACAAGTTATTTTTGTTATTATTTTTATTTATTTGTTTTTTTTTGTTTATGAATTTTTATACAAGACTTTGTAAAAGTTTATCTACATGATTTACCCGTTTGGAAAGTATTGTAAGCAAGTTATAAACCCTTGCATACTTTGTTATTCAAGTTATTTTGTTATTATTATTATTTATAAGTTTATTTGTTTATGAATTTTTATACAAGACTTTATAAAAGTTTGAGTGTCTGAATTACACATACATTACTCGTTATAGTTATAGTTTGGATAACAAATATGTAATAATAAAGCAAAATAAAGTAAAAAGTAAACACAGTAAGTATTTATTGTTTTTTAATATGTATTAAAATTCAAAACAACAATTTATCAAATAAAGGAATGGCATCTAAAGTGGAAAATAGAGTTGATTTGTTTTTGTCAAAAGTTTTTCATTAAATATAAATTTTTTTTTTATAAAATCTAATATATAATGAGAAACCATTTCTTTCCTCCTTGTACCACGTGTCCTTTCAAAAAAAAAAACTGGGCCTTTAATTGAAAATCTTCACCTTCGTTTAAACTCTACTCCTAAGCCCACCACAATCCGTTCCCAACCAAAACCAAAAGAAGCCCACTTGAAAACCTTAACGCTCCATCTACCTTCATCTTCCTGCCGATCTGCAGAGTACGGTTCGCATTCACCTGTTAGAATCTCAACTTTACATTTATACCAAGAATCTCAAACGATTTCCCAAAACCTTCCCTCTCCAAACCGTTTCATTTCTCAGTATATTAGGTCTTATAAATTAGCATCTTCTAGAGACACAAATCTCCTCGCCAACTTTGCAAATAAATCCCATACCACTCACAATCCTCTGGCCTCCATCATTCACGAATTCCGAGAGTGAGCAAAGCCCTGAACCGTTTTATTTTGGAGAAGGTTACGGTGTCCTTAAGGATTTTCTCCTGTGAAAATAAGGTACCAGCGACCAAGAGATCGAGGACTAACTTCAGAAAGAGGGGTGGAGCTCACGCAGAGAAAGCGCAGACACCACCCACCATGTGGATAAAGCGGAGAAAGTTAAGACAGCTAAAAGGAAGCGCGGCACACAAGGATAAGCTGGGAAAGGTAGGCATGATGGGTGAAGACATATTGGTAGATGATGAAGATGATGAAATATAGCAGGTATTTAAGATAAGACTGTCTTATCCTTTGTAATGTTTCTTCCTGCAGCAGCTATTAACTGCTATGTCGAATCTTCAGGATATTCAGTCTGAGTGACTTTTCAATTAAGCTTCTTCATGATTCGATCATCTTCTACTTCCCTTTTATACAATTTTTACATTTTCTGCATTGTTTGTGTGTAGGCTTCTTATTTCGACCAAACAAAACCCAAAAAAGCTTTCTCTTTGTTATGTTGTATCATTGACTTTGTAATTTTTAGAAACGAATCTTCTTATGGTAACTTCTTTTTAGTACCAATGTTTGTTGGTTTTGTTTTGATATTAGATTTTGAGTTTCTTTTGTTGATGAAATTAGTAGATTTGATGTCTCTGTTATTTGGTTTTTGCTTATCATAGTATAGAGGACATATAGTTTCTCTCCATCATTAGAGGTGCTAATGACTTTCTGTTTCAAATAACTCAAAATTTTGGGTCTGTTTGAGATTATTGTTGATGTTTCTCAGTTCTTCGTAGCTCCTACTGCAAAGATCCATGGACTGAAGGACGACATGCTCTTAGGAGCCGGTTCTGTATTTCCAGATGCTTGCACTACAAAGATCCCGGATTTCACAGCTGAAAGCAATGCCATATCAATCGGGTTGAAGAACGTGGCGATACCAGGTGGACGTCTATTCGGTGTGATTGATAAGTTTATTATGTAAATTCCATTTTGAGCAGCCTGAAGAAAACAAAACATTCATCGTAACTGTGAGATCCGGGATTCACACTAAGAATTTGTATTCGTGGATTTGGACTTTTGGATATAGAAATTGTATAGTTTCCTATGAATCAAAGACTTTATTGAGATTGATCGTCGAGATAGAACAAACACAGTCGAAAAGAGAGTACAAAGAATAGAATCAAGCTATCTAGTCGAAGTGTTCTTAGCCTAGGTTGGAATTGTCTTTAATGAGCCGCCACTTCTCTTCTTAAATAGCCTCGATTCTGATCTCTTTGTCCCGATCTTTCGGCCTCGTCGTTGTAACGATCTCCGATATTTATGCGGATCAGTTGAACTGGCGAAGACCGAGTTGCTTTATCTCCACGTCATCCTCAGCCGAGCTCGAGATCGATTATTTCTGGCTTCGGCATCGTCTGGGCCTCTCCAAAGCGCTTGCTTTGCTTGGGCCCAACAAGAGAGTTGGCTCTCCCGTCTATTTTTGATTCTGGAACGGGCTCGTAATTACGGGCCTTTGTCTTGTCTGTTAATGGGCCGGATTTCCTAGGGGGAAATCCAGTACCAATAATAACTATGTCAAATATTGAATCGTTTTATCAGAGTTTCAGTTACAAAGATAACACTTTTTTACACTTGATCAATGGCTGCAATGATATCTGCTGCAAAAGCTCCAAACCTCTTATACATGCTTTGTTTTCTCTTACAACAGCCAGTCTGTCTTTCTGCTTATCATGTCCTTCTTTAAGTTCGACTGTTGTTTACTCTTTGACTCATTTCCGAGCAGATAGTATTTGTTGTGGAATATTGCCACCGGAACATGGGTGTCCACAGAGACCTGAAGCCTGAGAATTTTCTACTGGACTCGAAGTGCAATATTAAGATGGATTGCAGATTTTGGGCAGAAATTCTACCCTTTGGAGCTCTATGGAGTTCTTAAGGATATAGAAGCTCTATCTTTAGATTTCGAATTTGTTAGTTTCTCTTTTATCTCAAGAAAGGACAATGAAGTGGCTGACTTACTGGCCAAGAAAGCCCTCCACCATGAGGGGATAGACATTGTAATGGTGTCTGAGTACTGGTTATGAAATGAAAGTATGTCGCAGTTCAAAAAAAAAAAAAAGCAGACTTTGGGCTGAGCAATGTCATGTGGGATGGTCATTTTCTAAATACTGGCTGTGGAAGCCCCAACTACGCTGCTCCCGAGATATGAGTTGATGGCATATACACACACCTACTACGTCGATCAGCAAAATACAAAAGAACAAACCATAAAAGCCACTAGACCCCCGCGCGTGAGCGGGGTACTCAATCAACTAGTATTTAAAATAAGAAGTCCACATATTAACCTAAATGGGCCTAACAATAAAGAGATCAAAGCCTAATTTTCTCCCAGAAATCTGGCCCAGAGACACAACAAAACCCTAGTCGTGAGCCAAACAGCCGCCAACATTGGCGGTTCTGCTTGCCGCCACCCACCACGATCGGAGAGCCATCGCCCTTGAAGCCGGAGCTGAGAAACCTGCAGAGACCACCACCAAAAAGCTGTGGAACCAAGGAGACACTTTGAGGTACTATGTTCATATAGCAAGAAGGAAAGCAGCCGTTAATCGCCCTTCCACCATAAAGGAGAGCTCCGATAATCCGTCGCCATAAAGCCGTCGGCTTAAGCTCATTCACGCCGCCTTGTAGGCTTACTAGAGCTCGACGCCGGTTCATTAATTCACACCGTCCACCTTCCGCGACGCCTCACCACCACTCGCCAACCCCCGGACCTCTCCGCCATAACCTGGACCGAAACCATAAGAAGGCCGCCCTGCACTTGGACCGAAACCAGAAAAAGGCCGCCCTGCCACTGACGCCGACTTCTCAGGAGGAAACTATCACCGGATCGTCTTCTAGAATCTAGATCTGGTGAGAGTCGTTAGCGCCGAAAGTCGGAAATTGTAGCACCATCAAGAAAAACGGTTCGCTATGAGAAAACAGACAAAGACCACTGCGCGCATGCATCAGGTAGAAACACGAGGGGCGAAAAGAAATAGAAAAAGAAAAGTTTATCTTACTCCCGACAAAATCGCCGAAAAATGAGACGGCGGCGGCAAAATGCTTTTTTGGGTATGCTAAAGGAAAGTTAGAAGAATAAAGTATCCCTTGTTAGTTCAAATAGTGTAGGATTGGACATGCACTTGTTACACATGTATTTTGACAATTAATATTGCTTGTTCTTTACGTATGTTGACTGCAACGAAGCTTTGTCGTTTTTTTTTGTCGACAGTGTTATATTCATGGCCCAAGGCCTTTTAAAAAACGAATGGGTCAAGGCCTTACGAGGAACAACCCAACATCGAAACGGACACAAGCCCATACAAAGCCCAAATAGAGATAAGGGCGCCAGATGGCGCTGTCTTGCCCAGGGGAGGACATGCAACCGCTCCACGTGTCAGTAGATCAAGATCCGCCGGAACCCAGCTGGAGAACGCGGAGGAAGAACGCCGCCGAGCTGGATCGGACCACTTCGTTGTAGGCGCTGAGAACCACTCGCCGATCAATCGCAACCCAAACCACCGTGAATCACCTGCATCAAGAGAGAACCAGTAACTGCAAGCCCGCCGGAAACCACCAGACCCAAGGAGGCGCCTCCGTTGATAGGATTAAGAAACCTATCGATTTCCACCATGTGCTCATCCTCAAGAGCGGCGGACAAAGACGATATTAATCCCGGTGAGAGGAGGAACTAAAGCAGGATTGAGAAAGAACAGGGAGAAAACGGTGGGCAAAGAGAGAGAAAGGAAGCGCGATCGTAATAGCAGACCGGTACACCGGTAAACTCCGACATCGGAGAAGATTAGCCCGCCATCGAACAACACCGAATTTATTGGGAACGAGAATCGAAAAGGAACACACCCTAAAAGAAATCGATTCGAATCCGCCCAAGAAATCCTAGCGAAGATCGATTGAGATATTAAACAACAAAATCCGATCCATGATCGGAAGCAAAACACACATAAGTCGCTAAAACCTCGAACCTCTCTTCGTGAAAGGTAAATATGGGGAACGAAGAGAAGAGAGGAACCTCTCTCTAGAAACTAGAGAGAGAGCCATGGACCGTTTGGTGATTCATCAGACCGAAGCTTTGTCGTTAATGTACCTAACTTGGTAAAAACAAAATTACATGTCTTAAGCTTACCACTTATATTGTGTGCATCTGTTATATAATTGCGATAACCTAAGAGTTATATGAGAATAAAGAAGCTAATTTTGGAGAAAATAAATTATGGATAGATTTTTATTGCCGATCTTGGACATAGCCACATAAATAAGTTTTATAGTCTATTTTTTGTCGTCAGTTTAGTCTCTAAATTGTAAAAAAAAAATATTAAAATTTACTCTAAAATATTTATGGTTTTCTAAATTTTAGAACCGACTCTAATTTTGTATAGACTTTTTGTTAATACTATGAACACCCTTCTTTTTCTTTTTAATATTGTTGTTATATGACGAAACCTTTACAATACCTTATACCGTTTCTCGTAAGTTGTTCAAACGAATTAAAAAAAATCAAACATATCGAATTATTCCACACAAAGGATGGGAAATTCAAACTGATCAATTTCAACTACTTAAGTCGGATATCAACGTTCAAGCAGCTAAATTATGGAAAAATCGAGTGAAGATCGACCGTATAAAAAAAATTAATAAAAATATTTAAAAAAATAAAAAAAAATTTAAAAATATAAAATTTACAATTATTTCTAATATATTATATTCTATTTTTTTATTGTCGGAAGAATGAAAACGAATCAGAAACAAAACCATCAGTGTAAAGAAAATAAACGACAATAGAACAATAGACTCATCAACATCCTAAATAAGGATAAAAGGATGATCTAGGAAGATTCGTTACTATATAAAATTATATTCTGTTTTAGTTTAAAAAATTAAGTTAATTATACTACTATATAAGTTAAGTTTATGTATATTGTAATTCTTTTTATGAGAATTTAATATTCTTTCTGTTTCATAAAGAGTGTCTTTCTACAACATTTCACTTATATTAAAAAATTTATTTTCTATTTACTCTTTGTTAATACATATTATTATTTTCTCTTTATAATTAGTATACTAAAAAGAATGAGGTTAAAACTGGATTTTTATTCAAAGTTTTGCATTGTAAATGTAAAACGACACTTTTTATAAAACATAAATCAAGTCCTAAAATGACACTCTTTATGAAACGAAGAGAATATAATTCTTTGTAAACATCTTTGTGTGATTTATTCTCATCAATTTATTATGGTATCAGAGTGGGGGTCAATTGCACTGAGTGTATCTTTTTAATATTTTAATTGCAATTTGGTATCTTCTTAAATGTTTGTTCATTTTTGTATCTTTTGATGATGAGAGAGACATTGAAAAGTCTATAATACCCTCAGACTAAATGAACTGACCAATTACTTATTTGCTAACTAAGAAATTTGTGGTTGGGATATTTTAATAATGGGTCAGAACTAATTTATTTTAGGTCAAAAAAAAAAATCTAAAAGACATCGTCTCTTTCGATCTTCTCTCTTCCATTTTAAAGTACCGAAGGCAAGAACCCACATTCGTTAGTGTTTTGATACTCGTATATCATTAGTAAGGTAAGTTTGAAGAACTCTTATATTGTGTTGTGATTCTCAATCGAAAAAGTAATGCAACTGATGTTTATTTTGCAGACAAAGGTAGACAAAGACCTACCGAGTAGATTGTACAAGACAGATCGATATCCAGATGGTCGACTGAATATATACTCCAAACTGGAGATACTAAACAAATTTTGGCAGATCATTAAGGATACACCAGAGTGGGTGAGAATTCGGGATTCTAGTTTTGGAGATTTGTTCAGGCTCCCAGTGAAAGAATGTTCAATTTCTGGGAAAATGATACATGGGCTACTGTCGAGACAACTAATTACCAAAAAGAAGTACGAGTTGACAACAGTTTTTGCGGGGCAACCTCTGCGATTTTCATTAGAAGAGTTTGGATTGATAACAGGCTTGAATTGTTATGAGTTCCCTGAAGAAGAAGACATAGAAGAGATGAGTTTGGTGGTGGCGAAAAGCACTTCTGTGTGGCAAGAATTATTTGGCCATATGAGTAAGAGCCGGAAGAAAGGGGACCAAGGTGTTAAGATTTCAGACATACTTGAAATGCTTGATGATACAGACATGCATGGATCTAAGAGGCTGAAGCTTGTGCTGATATGTATTGTTGATGGAGTGCTTATTAGTAGCAACCAAGTTGCAAATGCAACGCCGGAATTTGTTGAGATGCTTAGCGATGTGGAATATTTTCTGACCTATCCATGGGGAAGATTGTCGTTTCTTAAAACAATTAATTCAATGAAACCTGGCCCTAGAACTTGTAAACTTGGTGAAGACCCAGTTAAAACATTCAGAACGCAGCTGCAACAACAAACAAAGGTCGTGTATGGATTCCCACTTGCATTCCAACTTCTAGTTTTCCGATGTATTCCAGGATTCTTGGAGAGGATGCCTGAGCATGAATCAACTATGAGCTTCATGAATACTTCTTTCGAAAGGATCCCGAAAAACAACTGGATTAGTAGTGAGACTGTACTAGACATAGAGTTTGGAACAGAGGTATGGGTATATTCGTAGCGTCAATATTTAAACAAATCCATTTATCCATTTAGATTTGGTATTTTTCTATGTACAGGTAAAAGTGGTTCCTTATTTAAAACCAATGGGGCCATTATAAGAAGGTTGGGGGGAGTGGATAGACGAGATAAAAGATAAGAAGGTGGTGTATCTTGAAAACCTCGTGGATAGTAATCACGATTTTAAGGAGGAGTGGCCTGGTGGAGATTCTTCTCAGAAGCTTATTAAATACGTCCCAAAGGCTATTGTAGAGAAGAAAAAAAAAGAGAAAAACTCCATTACTTGCTATTGAAGATGGGATTAAACACGTTTCAAGGGCTGTTGGGGAGAATAAGAAGAGAAAGCTCCCGTCACTTGCTATTGAAAATGGGAGTAGCACTGAGGCCGGCTGGAATTTAGCATGGTCAGTCCCAATGCTGCAGTCCGGTGGAGAAAAATCAATGCGATGTATTGACAAAGAGTGAAGTTTTTCATTCAAAAGAGAGTGAAATGGATGAGCATCAGGTATATATGGATACATTTGTATGCTGTAAGTAGATAAGTCATAATTATATGTATCCATTTTGGTAGGGTAATACCCACAAAACTGGGGAAGCAAAGTTAGACGGGGTATCCATAGGTAGCGAAATGGATGATGCTTCTGGCGAGGCTAAAGAAAAGGATGGAGGCATGGCTGCTGAAAAATAAATAACGGTAAAGGATGGTACATCTAGTTAAGGGAGTCTGATGTAGGTGAGTCATTAATTGGGAATAAGTTATGGTTTGTTTACAAATTGGCTAGAATGGTATCGGACATCCTGTTGAAGAAAATCAAGATAGCGTATCCATAGGGAGGAAGATGGAGAGTTGTCGCACACATGCGGATTTGGTGGATGGACAGATGACTTTGTCTCAAAGTCAAGAAAATACGGTAGTTGAAGAAAAAGATAAACTTTTTTAAGTTATTAATGTGGACAAGAGCGAGTTATTCATGTTGTACTAATAATATACAGAGGGAGTCTCAGGTTCCATTTCAAGTAAAGACTGATGACATACGCATGGAAAGCAAACTGGATACTTCTACGGAGAGTGAGGAGGATGGACAAGACGTGTTGGGTGGCAAAAGAGTATCCACGGAGAGTCCCTTAGAGAGTGAAATGGATCTTCAACATCAGGTATTTTATGGATACATTTGAACGCTTTGGAGTAACTACTGTATTATCCTCTTTGCTATTTTTGGTAAATAAACGTTTTAAGTAGAGAAGTGCAAATTGTTTGTATGGATGTTGGGCAGGTTAACAGACAAGTTCATAGTGAAGTAATAGTTGACGGTGTATCCATGGAAATCCAAATGGGTAATACTTCTGACGCGCCTAAACAAACAGATGGACAGATGCAAAGCAAACTCGAGATTTCCTTAAATCAGGACTTCGAGGGAGATGGAGAAGAGGAAGTACCTGGGAAAAAACTATCCATGGAGGGTCAACTTTGTACTATAAAAGAGGTTTTTTAGGGTTTTCCGAAACTGGTGAAGAAAACCTGTTGTACGTAAGACCTTAATTTGGAAATAACAAATGAATTGTAAATATTTTTGGCAGGGTGATACTAGACATCCTGTTGAAGGAAATAAAGATGGCGTATCCATCGAAAGCAAAATGGACAGCTGCTGGGATCTCGCTGGAATGGTGGATGGACAGAAGTCTTTGTCTAAAGAGAAACAATCAACGGTAAGTGAAGTGTGTTTTCTTTGTTATTGCGACCTATTATGGTGGACATGGGCGAGTTATATATTTTGTACTAAAAATTGCCAGAGTGACTCTGAAGTTCTCTGTGAACTAAAAACTGATGACATACCAAGCCAAGGTAAAGTGGACAGTTCCTTAAAGGAGGATGAAAAGGGAGATGGACAGGAGAGAGACATGCAAAAGAAACAATCCAAGGTAGTTTAATAATATTTTTTTAAATAGTAGTTCAGCAGTTCAAGGACATATTTTATGTGTCAAACATGAAACAATGGACGTAGCCTTTAAAGAAGTCAACGAAACAAGGAACAAGGTGCAAAATAAGAACAACGGCCCTAAAAAGAATCGTGGAAAGATGAAAATATTGGTTCCTAGCACTGAAGAACCGGTGGATCTATGCGATTCTTCTCCTCCACCAAAGCGTGTTAAACTTACTCCATCGAATGACGAGATTGAGCTTGCTCAGGTATTTGGAGGGTTAAGGGAAAGAGAAGATATGTTTATTGAGCATATGAACGTCTGGCAGGAAACGCTGAAACTCTTCCCTACGAGGTAAGAAATAAATGGGCTTTTAGAAAAGTTAAATATGTTAGATGTACTAATTTCCGCATAATTTGTAGGAAATACGAATTGAAGAACTTGATATTTGGGGAGGTGACCATCGATAACAAATTCTTGCTTGACATTGCAGAGCCGAAGAAATATTTGAACACAACGGTTAGTATTTGGTAATTTCGTTATATGTAATGGCATATATTATTAACATGTATGGTATCTGGGTACTTCAGCATTCAGCATATGCAGGTACTTGCAGAGTACATATACATGAAAAATGCTAGGTACTTCGCAGCGGAGAGGGTGGTCTTCCTTCCCCCTTGGTTTTCAAACCATTTGCATGGACGACATAGGAGCTTCATGAAATCCAAAGAAAAGCGAGAGTACCGTTGGGACGAACGCATGAAGTAGTATGTATACGGCGAGTGGACGCACGGACGAGTTAAGGCAAGGTGGTTTGAAGATGTCTCTATAGCTTACGTTCCCAAGAATTGGGACGGAGATCACTGGGTCGGAGTTGTTATTAATTTTGAATTTCGTACTGCCGAACTACTATACCCGTTGCCAATCCATAACAGGGGTGCCAAAGCTGCTAAAAACATGGCACCAATTGTAGAAATGTTGCCTTACATTGTGGAAGCCTTTTTCAAGCTGGACCCTGATAGTAATAGTATGAAGCCAAGGGAACAAAGTAGGCGGGTAAACAGAAAATGAAAGGGAATTTACCGCCTTATTCATGGAGTCGCTTGAAGACTGTGTATACGAATGATAGAGTAGACGATTGCGGACCTGTGACAATGAAGTTTCTTGAGCTGTATGCCCTAGCCAGATCTGATGGAATGGAGGCGATGACAGATGCATTCGTGGACCAGTTTCGACAGGAGTATGTCATGGATATTTATAAGAAGTGGATAGTCCCACAAATTTACGAATGAACTTTGTATTATTCAGTATGACTTGTATGTTTTATGGATTGTGTGTTTATGTCTTTGAGACATGAGAAAATGTTTGTCTTTTCGAACTTTGACTATTTGGTTTCGGTGTGATAACATCAATTAGGTATTGCTAGTTTGATATGTGTACATGGCTATTAGGGGGGATAGGCAAATTGAAGATAGGCATTGGGTGGACAGGTAAAATGAAGTTAGTCTATGGATACATACCTGTTTTTTGAATAATTTGTTGTTTATGGATTGGTACATGGGTACATTCGGACGGATAGCGATATTTATGAAGGTATCAATTGACGATGGACTAAAAATGATAAATAGGTATAGATATAGATAGTTAATTAGTCAAAGAAATATTAATCGGTATGTCTAGGAAGATTAATGCTACTCGTCAGAGTGACGGAAGTAGGGGTTAAAGTGATTGATTAGATGAGAGAAGATATGTTAAAGAAAGCTTTGTGGCAAGCGTCTGACAGAATTTGAACTGATAAAGTGCCTCGATGAAGGTGTCTTTAAAATATGGATAGACAGTTTGTTGATTTTATAACGTGGATATAATTATTTCTTAGGAAAGCGAATGGATGGGAAAATAAGATAGGAATGGACGGCCTAAAATGGACAAAAACAAATAGATTGAAAAAATGATTAGTAACAGTAAAACTATCCACGACTGGGAAATTTTAGGCGAAGAGAGTTTTGTTTTATTAACGGATGAATTAATTTATTGGTTTCCCTGTTATTGTCCATAATGATGGCCTTCCTTTGAAAATGGTTAGGAACAGCTGACGGGTATAATGGTTGGGGTCTCGAGGGATTGTGATAATTACGTTGGAATATGTTTTTTTTATTTTGATGTGTACAAAAACGAGGATGACGAAAGCAAATAAGAAAGATAAATCGACAGGACACGTTTATGGAGAGTTTTTTACGAAGACGTGAGATGATTTGATTGATAAGAGGCACTGTTCCATAATATTTGTATCCAGCGTTAAAAATTTATATTATAAATTTGTTATCATGCATAATGACACCTTGGAAGTCGTAACAATGATTTGACGGCAAACAGGAATGGGGAGTTCGAAGTGTGCGCCTTTCGAGAAGTTGGGTTGAGGGGTTTGAAGTTGGTTTTTTTAATTAAAGTTCAAATATTCTTAATGTTATATTTTGTAATATTTAAAGAAATTGTTAAATTTTAGTGGATAGTGGATAGGATAAATTAATAGTGGATGGATAATTTGATATATTGATGGATTATGTAACAAAAAAGAAAATCACAGTTATAAATAATATTAAAAATTTGAAGGCAAAAAATAAATCTAAATATTTACGCGGCCCAAATGACACAAATGCCAGCGTTTTACATTGCGACGTTGCCCCCACCTCCACCGTCTCCCCAGCCGCCTGCGTTTTCCTGTCCGTCGTTTTGTTCCCAACTGTTGTGCACAACGCCCTGACCCCAACTGCCTCCGTTTGCATCCTGACCTCAACCACCAACGTTGTGCTCTATCTCAGGCCATCCACCGTCGAGTGGATTGCCTTCTAGCTCAGACCATTCAAGGAAAGTCTGGGGGATTATTTGGAAGAAAACATTTGTCTCGATAGTCCAGAAACAGGCATTACACATGCCGCAACCTTTGACATCCTCGTCAGTGATACTAAGCCAATATCTATAAACGGAGCAAGGGCAAGATCTTAAACTTCCAACATCAGTTTCATCCCTTATGTAAGCGAGATCGACGGCTATTCCGATAGGCCAGGAGTAGCGTTTGAATTTCCTAACATGCCTCCTAAGAGCACGGATAGCAAAACGGGAAAGAAATGGGATAGTCGAACCTGAGTCAAAGGATGGGTAAATAGATCGGCGGATTACTTCAAAGCAATACATAGTAGATTTGCAACCTGCGATGGCAGAATCTTTAATCTCACTAAAAGCTTCTAATCTTCCATCGAATGTGTACATGAAGTCGGATATTCCCTTCAAAAACATAGAAGATACGTTGTTGGCATCCAAGCAAGCATTGTACAAAAGGGTGATGCCTCTTTGGTCTCCTTCGGATGGGCCATCCTGGATAAGGTTAATTCGAGAATGAGTATCCACATGATCGGCGTCTTGACAAAGGGTCCTGCAGACAGCTCGGGTTTTGAAGTGTTCTCGAATATGATCGCTCGCATTCTTCGCAAGGATTATTATTCTTACTTCCGCCGGCAGGTTTGGAAGGTTAGCACTACTCATTCTGAATGATCTGTATTGTGAGTGTGGAGAGAGTGAATGCGTAGACATATATTGTTTTTATGGATGCCAAAAGGGACCAACGATTCAGTTTCCTATGTGAACAAAAATTCCATAATACAAACACGTATCCATAGATAGTACTAACTTGATTGGACACGGAATCCGGATTGCAAAACACGTGAATTTAAAAATAAATTTTATTTTATTATATTGCTCATATAATGTATAGGTATTATAGCTAAAGAGAAACGCGTATGGATAGGTGATTGTTAAATATAGTGAATGATGGACAGCGACAACTATAATAGATATGGACGAAACCAATTAAATGTATAATCTGGCTAACTGATGGGCAGACATGGGCTGTGAAACATGGATAGTAGAGTACTTAAAAATGTGATGTGATTAGCAGAAGATTGAATATATGGGACTGTTGGGGAATATAAAATGGTCTTATCTCGAGTTACATCTATGGATGAAAGAGAATAACTAATCATAGATGGGAATTGATATTGCCAATAAACATGAATCGAAAAAATAAATTAATAAGTTTGAGATGAGGAACTAGACATGTATTAATTCTTAGATGGGTTGCTTGGGAGAAAGGTATTTGATGATATTCATTTAGAATTTTTTGCTAAAAAGCACAACTTCTTTATGCAGAGTGTTTAAACAATTGATAAGATTAGATTTTAAGAAAATATTGGAATATGTTATATTTGTAGATCGATACAAAAGCAGGAATAAAAGCAAAGATAAACTTATATTCATACATGGAATCAAGAATCAAACCAGGAATCAAGCATAGATAGACTTAGAAAGGCTGACTAACTTAAACAATTCAATACAGTAAATGACTCATATCTGTTAATTTTGTTTCAAGGTCTTCAATCTTTGAAAGCAGAAAGCCAACCCTATCAATTAAACCTGCGATTTGAGACCTATTTGATTCTTCTTTCAGGCGAGCCTCGACGTTCAGCTTCTCAATTTCCTCAGTAACTGCGTCGTCCCACCACTTTTTAAATCCGCATCCCTGACCTGGACCCTACGAATCCGAAGGGTGATGGTGGAAAATGGTCGAAAAGAATATATAGAAATGCATAAGTATGATGAAATTTAGTAAAGAAATATACGTCAGATAGATCATAAGGACATGTATAGAAGCGCCTTCTTTTACTGTCAGGTGATGTAGAGGTTGTTATGAACAACGAAGACTTGCAATCGCAGCTCGTACGAATACCTAATTGATGAGAGGTTTGAACAATTGTCCTTATACCGGAGACAGGTTGTCCCCATTTGTAGCAAATTATGTTAGCTGCATCACTCGTACTGTGGGAAGGAAACTAACAGAGGGGGAAAGGGAGCTGGTGGAGTGGTGATCTTCTTTTGTGGGTAGACTACTTATAAAAAGAGTTGAATTGAACGTGTAAAAATATTGACTATAGTCATTCAATTTAATAAGTAATAAATGGATGGATAGATGGGAAAAGTTAGGATGGTAGTTGTCTTATATACAGATAGTGAAATAGAGAATGAGCCATCCATGAATATAGTTCAAACAATCTCCCGCCGATAGTATGATATGTTAAAGCTTAAATTGGTTACGCAATGCATCAGATATTAAGCCAAAGGTAATATGTAGTAGCTAGCTGTTAGAAGAACTGGTCAAATCGTCAGAAGTAGGGTTTGACTAAAGGAAAAGTGTAACGCCCCTTTCCCATTCTCCGCTGACCATCGAGCTGATCGGTCAACAATCAAACAAGAACATGGCCGATCGAACCCGAGCAAGTCGAGGGAAACGTTCGCCACAGGACGAAGCCAGAGATAGATCGGTTTGAGACAAAGACTCGCACCAATCCGTCTTTGACCCCGCTATCCTCATTTCCATAGTACAAGCGG
Organism: Orychophragmus violaceus; assembly: GCA_030180135.1. NCBI lineage: Eukaryota > Viridiplantae > Streptophyta > Magnoliopsida > Brassicales > Brassicaceae > Orychophragmus > Orychophragmus violaceus. The sequence goes on from CM058238.1 coordinate 25,293,551, forward strand.
CACCACTTGCACTACTTCGATGAGTTGTGTCGGTTCGGACTAAAACCTCATATCAGGGAAACAATTTCATTTCTGAGTAATCAACGTTGAGCACAACGTTTAATAGAATTTCACAAACAATCGTCAAGTCAAATAAACAAAGAAATCAACACACGAAATAATCAATAATGCCAAACCGAGAAAACACCCAAAAATCCCGAATCAAATCCCGCCACATGCCACCCCGAAACTACACCGAAGACCTCCCGCGTCCGTCGCTGCTAAACCTGAAAAACACAAAAAGAGTCTAATGAGCGATCTAAGATCACCCAGTGAATCGGCTCCCCACTAACGGCTTCTAATCTATCTAAGTCTACAAATTCCCGCCCCAAAACCCAAAATAACAATCAGCAGGAATAATGGTCGATCACGCCCTACCATGTCGTGATAAACCCAAACACACACAATCAATGCCAAAGATAAAGAGAATTAAGGGAAATCGAAGGCACTGCGGCACATGTCCTCGATCGGACTCGATCTATCTATCGTGCAGTAAAGGAAATATCAAACAACACTGGGCCCTACGAACTCGGTACCTTCCACGGGTTAACATCGTCACCTATATGGTAACTAACCCACGACTCCTAGACGTGTACACAAGGTCCCACGAATAGGACACCGTTCTCCGGCCATCGATACGCGGTGACTCGGACTACCCCTAGATAGCCAGAGTTTCCATGTGATTCGGCCCTAGGATATGACCCCGTATTCTCCGAATCACACACCTACCGGCGTCACCCAGAAGGTTAACACCATAACCAGAATCACCGTGATCCGGTTAGGTAAAACCCGAGGATCCAATCGGGTCGGAAGTACCGGAACGTACACAAAACCTAGGCTTGCGGAATCTAACGCACCCTAGCGTCCTAGTGCAGAAATATAAACACGCAGACTCGCTGGGACCCTAGCATAGATCACGCATTCATCATCAATAGTAATAAATCCCCAACCATTCCGCAAGCCACTACACTACCACCGCTCTGACTAGGTAAGATACCTAGTCAGCACCAACTAACTTATCCGGTCTCATGACCGGAGTAAGTGTCCACAGCAACTGCTCGGCCCAACACCGAGCAGTCTAGTAAGCCTGCACACAAAGCTCACAACAGCAACAAGAATAAACACGTATCACAATCAATCACCCAATCACACAATCACCACAAGCAGGCCTATTGGTTTCTAAGACTTTTAATTCATTCTCATCTGCTACCTTGGGTTAGAGGATTGCTAACCCGTAGATGGCTTACGATTCACACCACTTCCTTTATTAATCCATTCTAGGTATCTTTTAGTAACTCCTCGATCTGTCGGTTTAGAGTTAGTAAACTTACTAACTCCCCGACGTCTCATTATCATTTAATTGATTCATTCCCCATTCCCGCTATTAAACCTAAACCCCGATCCCGTTATAATATTCTATACGTTCGTTTAGGTTTAACTCATATTTTAACATCGTCTTAATTCCCGTATATAGATTCATTAATTATCGTTCTTATACATATATAGATGCATATACGGTCCTAATCAAACGGGTCTATATGAATGCATCAACTAATCGTTACTAACACCCTAACGACACACAATCTATTAACCTTTTTAATTCTAAAAACCCTAACATGCTTATTCGGTCCTATCCGGTTTATCATTAAACGTCCAATTATTTATTATTAACCAATCATCTTAATTAACGGGTATGCATCCTAGTTCTACGGCTTATTAATTCCCGGTCTATATGTAATTAAAAGGTTTGTGAGCCGACTCACAGTGAGATAGACGGGGAATGACGGCTCGATACGAATGTGAATCCCGAGACGCCCGACATGAATCCCGAACTCCCGAATATTGAACTCCGAACCCCGAATGCCTTGAAACCTCGGAATGGCCGTGAACCAAGCGTTGACCGGCTTGGTCTCTGGCGTTGATCGACGGTTGACCGCGTTGACCAGTGGTTGACCGTTGACCGTTGACTGACCGTTGACCGTGCGTTGACCGAGCTTGAACCGTTGACCAACCTGAACCACTGAACCACTAAAGCAAACCGAACCAAATCACTCCAATTGGACCGGTTTGATTAAACCGGTTTGAGATTGAACCGTTGACCGGTTCAACTCAACTTTGACCCCGGTTTAATCAACTCCAAACCAACTCTAATTCTCGATCCAATCCTTCCATGCTGCTCCTTGAAGAACCGGCTTCCAACTGACGGCGGCGAGGTTTCTCCGGTGGACTTCTCCGGCGTTGACCGCGGCGGCGAAGGGTTGACCGGCAGCGGAGGTGACTTTTCCGGCGGCTTCTGACGGCAAACTTCACACCAAACTGATCAGAAGAATGAGATCTAGCTTCCAATGATCAAGAACCGGCCAAGAAAATGAGAGATCCGACCACACACCACCAACAGTGGCATTCCGGACAGATTCCAGCAAACTCCGGTGGTGGTGACGGCAAGAGAAGGGTGGCAGTTTTAGAGGAGAGTGAGAGGAATCTATATCACTTTGCAGAAGTTAATTTGGGTTTATAGATCAAAAGATATAAGCTTTCTTGTGCAAGAAGGTTTGAAGAACATTTATAGGGTCCTTGGGTTGGGTTGAAGATTCAAAGGATTCTCATGAGTTTCTGGGTTTGTTTGATGAATCTGCAGAGAGGGAGAGAGAGTGTCAAGAGAGGGCAAGAGAAATTAGAGAGTTGCTTGGTGAAGTTCATTGAATGGACAAGACATGTTCTTGCATGCAAAGGATTCATGCACTTCTCCATGCATGACACTCCAAGGCTGAGAAGTGGCGCCCCAGGGTGAAGACACATGTCCTTGCTGAGTGTTTTTGTTGCCAAACATTTCTTAAACCAGCCTTAATCAAGCATCAAATGTCCATTTCTTCTCTTGCTCGGTTTCAACGGTTTTCGGTTTAATATTTTAGAACGTCTCTGGATGATCCCATAAATCCTCAAACCTCCACAATCAGATTCTCCATGCTATTTGATGAATTTAGCATTTCGAATCACTCCGTTCGGACTTACGCAGCTCCGGATATGAATTTTTGAAGTTTCTTCGGTTTTGTCGGTTTCCATTCCAGACAAGCCGTAAAACACATTTCCGCTCCGATTCTTCCAATTCTGATCTTCTAAACGTTTTTATGTTGTTAAAAATGAACATTTGGCCCGTCATAGCTTTCGTCTCAAACTTTGGCATAATTACCATTTTACCCCTGACTTTGGTAAAATGACAATTTTGCCCTTGGTTGACTTTCTGCTGCCCGTTGACCGTATTTTGGATACGGGGTATCACATTCTTCCCCACTTACAGGAATTCGGTCCCCGAATTCTCCGTCACTAACAGACTTCAAATCGGTTCTGAACCCTGCAAGTTGTTTCATCACTTCATTTCGACGCTTCTATACTCGGTCACTGCTGCATTCTGCTGACACCCATCATTACTGCAATCCTTCTGACTCGTTCCTTACGCTCATTCCCTGATAGTTTCTGTTGGGAATGTCCTGAAATCTATTGTACTTACTCCAAGTGAAAGTCGTATTGTCGAGATGAGACAATCATATGACACTAGGTAGTCATAATGCTTTGCTAGAAGCCACTTATGATCAATGAGTTTAGAACTCATTGCTAGTGTTATATGATCCTACAGGGTCACACACCTAAGCAAACTGGACGTTAAAGACGAGGTTGATCATTAATGTAATGATCTAGTGAATGCATATTTGATATGCATTCGATATCAATATTCTGGGGCAGTGTCGATCGATGCAGATAGTGCATCGATCGATGCAACTCGCGGATTAATCAGATTAATTCGGTTTAATCGTTGGTTAATTCCGTTATGGTTTAAGTCGACATATATAAGATATATGGTCGACCTAAACTGATTTCTAACCTAATAGACAGCCACCGGAACTTGAATAGAAACCTCTGAAGAGATTGGATCTCTAAAGGCACTAGCATCCCTCCTGTTCAGTTTGTGTGCGTGTGGATACCAGTAGAGGCGCAGCATTTGAGGCGCTCTAGATCTCGATTATCTGCAAATCTTCCGCTGCTAATCACCAGGTAATTCTGAGATCCCATTGATTCAATTACATGAACCCTAGATCCTAGGCTTGGAATTCAGACCAGGATTGCCTAATTGGATTAGGAACTGCTAGAAATTCCTTCAGTGGTATCAGAGCTTTAGGGTTCCATTGAATCTGTAGCATGTTGATTAGATTGGTTGAATCTGGATCTCTGTATGAATGATACAAGCATGCTAAAACTCGTTTTGATCAAAGTAACCTAGTTTAGGGTTTTGTTCGGAAAACGTTTTAGGGTTTTTCGCATGGTGTCGATCGATGCCAATCCGGCATCGATCGACACAGGGCGAAAACCCAAACAAAATTTAGGGTTTTTCGCATGGTGTCGATCGATGCCAATCCGGCGTCGATCGACACAGGGCGAAAACCCGAATAAAACTTATGTTTCGCCTAGTGTCGATCGACACAATAGTTGTGTCGGTCGACACAAACCTCGCGAGATTGATGAATCGGTTCAATTGGATTGGACCGGTTATCGAGCTTGGTTAATGATGGTTAAACGCTAAGAATGGTTTATTGCGATTGGGTTGGTATCGACCGCTGATGTAGCATCGATCGACACTGACCGGTACTCAAACCCGGATCAATTGGATTGATCGGTTATCGCAGATTAGTTTTGGTTAATCAGCATCGATCGACACTAAAGTAGTGTTGGTCGACACAAGATTCGATGGTTTAGATTATGGAACCTGAAACCACAGAACCAAACTAAGACAAGTCATTGTCTTAGAAGAATTAAAACATAATAAAACTGAACGTTTTAAATGGTTCTGTTCCTCAATCAAATATCAAGTGATACTTGATGTCTTTCCAATCTTTTCAACTGTCAAGACCCATTTAATTGTGCGATAGACTTGCAGTGCAAGATGTCCACAATTTCATGAGTAAGACAGGAGGTAATCGTGTTGATGGACTTGCAGTGCAAGACATCAACAATTACATGACTGAAGAGATTGGTTTACTTGACTGGGCCATCAAAATCGTTTTGGACTCAGAGACATCAGGTGGATTTGACATGAGATGTCAATCCACAGCCAAGAGTTATATTGGATATAACTAGCAAGGTTGTTGCTTACATAGATAGCCAAAATTTTGGGTGATAGCCAGTGGCTCACTCAAGTTTAGTGAAGTATGGGTCTTGGATCATTATATTCATCTGAGGAAACATTGTTTGAATATAATACGAGTTTTCTTAATAGTTAAGACTTCTCATTTCTTGAACATCATAACTAAAACCTCCCTCGTTTTTCAGCTATGTCTAGCACAAACCATCGTAACAATTTCTCCCTGAGATCCGTCCTTGAGAAGGACAAGTTAAATGGATCCAACTTTCTTGAATGGTATCGGAACTTGAGAATTGTTCTCAAACAGGAGAAAAAGGACTATGTCCTTGAGAAAGTTCTCCCCAAGAAGTACCGAGCCAATGCCTGGCAGTCAGATAAGGATGCTTGGGATAAGCATTCTAATGATGCGGTGGATGTGAGTTGTCTCATGTTGGCTACCATGAACTCGGAATTGCAGAAGCAATATGAGTACGTGGAGTCGCCAAAAGAGATGATCACTGGCCTGAAAAGTATGTTTCAGGAGCAGGCACGAACTCAGAGATACCAGACGGTAAGGTCTCTGATTGAGTGCAAGCTACCAAAGGGCGAACCAGTTAGTCCTCATGTCATTAAGATGATGGGTTATATTGATAACCTGGGGAAACTGAACTATCCCATTAGCCAAGAGTTGGCTACTGACATCATTCTTCAGTCACTGTCGTCAAGCTATGATCAATTTGTTATGAACTATAACATGAACAACTTGACGAAGACGTTGACTGAATTGCATGGGATGCTTAAGACTGGTGAACCTAACATCAAGAAGGACACCCCAAATGTCCTTATGGTACAAAAGGGTAAAAAGTTTAAGAAACTTGATAAGAACAAAGGTGATGGCAAGACGAGCTCGATTGTGAATCCAAGCGAGTATGGCCATGTTCCTAAGGTTAAAACCAGTCCTTCTGAAGATGTTAAGTGCCGTTATTGTAATGGTTATGGGCATTTGAAAAGAAACTGCAATAAATTCTTAGAAGATTATGAGAAGCTGAAGAAGACGTACGAGACTTCTTCTTCAGGTATTATGTTATAGAAGTAAATGTTACTTCTTATAGTCCTACTTATTGGGTATTGGATACCAGCTGTGGTACTCATATTTTGTGAAAATGTGCAGGGCCTGAGCAAAAGTAGGACTGTGGAGAAAGGACAAGTGGACCTATGAGTGGGAATGGAGCAAGAGTTGCTGCATTAACCGTAGGAGTATTTCATTTTTTTTTTCCTTTTATGGCATGTTTTGAACTTAAAACTGCTACTATGTACCTGCTATGAGCAGAAAGATTATTTCTATTCCTTGTTTGGATATGGAAGGATATCAGTTTTCAAGTTAAGAATAAGTGTTATTCATCTGATTACAGTGATATACTTTATAGTAGGAATCCATTAGAGAATGGACTTTATGTTCTAAACCAGAATGTGCCTAACTATAACATTAATACCAAGAGATTCAAGTCAAATGATACGAGTCAAACTTCTCTCTGGCATTGTCGTTTTGGGCTACATAAATGAGAAATAGATTCAGAAGCTCCATAGTGATGGGCTTTTGGGCTCATCTGATTGAGAAGCATAATGAGTAAAGTGGATCTTGTTTAATAAGTAAAACGACAAAGGCTCCTTTCAACAGAGGTAGTGTCGATCGACACAAACGGTGCGTCGGTCGATACAGGTTGCGAACGATCAAAATGAAAGGGCCAGAAGCTTATTGGGCTTTATACATACGGATGTATATGGACCGATAAGCACTAGTGCTAGAGGAAAATTTCAGTACTTCATTACCTTTACTGATATTTTCAGAAGGTACGGTTATGCCTTATTTATAAGGCATAAGTCAGAATCTTTGAAAAGTTCAAAGAGTTCCAAAATGAAGTACATAATCAATTTGGCAAAGGTATTAAACCTCTACGATGAGATCATGGAGGTGAATACTTAGGTCAAGAATTTAGTGATCATCTGAGAGATTGTGAAAGTGTTTCACAATTCACTCCTCCTGTATCGGCTTTTATTAGATATGGTTCGATCAATGATGAGTCACTTAGATCTTCCATTATCCTTCCAAGAATACGCTATAGAAATGTCTGAGTTTACTTTAAATAGAGTTCCAACAAAATCAGTTACAGAGATACCACATGAGATGTGGAATGTAAATGTTTCTGATTTATCCATCATGGAGATTTGGAGTTGCGAGACTTATATAAAACGTTTAATCTCTGATAAGCTCACACCCAAATCTGATAAGTGCTACTTCATTGGTTGTCCTAACAAAACCAAGGCATGTTACTTTTACAACCAGTTCGAGAACAAATTGTTTGTTGCTCGGAACTATGTTTTCTTGAGAAAGACTTTCTTTCCAACAATAACAGTGGGAGTAAAAGTACAACTCGAAGAAATTCGAAAATCACAGGAGACTGCTCAACCTGATGAGGAAGAGCAGCAGTTGGATCTACAAAGAGTTGTAGAACCTGCACCTGTGATGCCTAGAGTTTATAAAGGATCTGGTGAATGTATATTCGATATAGATTTAAATGGCGAGTTTCTGAAGAAGTGTCGATCGACACAAAAGTTGCATCGATCGACACAGATCGCGAACCAAATATTGATTTTGGTTTATGACTTAATTAACTACGGTTTAAATCTTGGTTAATTAGGTCGTGGTAAAAGTATACATATGAGATATGTGTGCGCGACTTTTACAGAAAACTGAAGCTCGCAGATCCGAAAGGATCCGTCACGAACCCGAGAAATGTGGATTTCTCGTAACCGATTGCCGTGATCTATTGATCATTGAAAGTGACGGGCCTGCGAATTTTGAAGAAGCAATGATGGGCCTTGACTCCGAAAATGGCTGAAAGCCGCTGAATCCGAAATGGGATCCATGTCACAGAACCAAGTATGACTTGGGTTGATTTACCCGATGGTGTAGAAGCCATTGTGAGTAAATGGATTTTCAAGAAGAAAAGATGACATCGATGGTTATATTCAGATGTACAAAGCTAGGTTGGTAGCAAAAAAGGTTTCAAGTAAATTCATGGTATTGACTGTGAAGAAACCTAATCCCAGACACCGTGCTTATGTCCATTCGGATTCTCCTAGCAACCGCCACTCATTATGATGACTGGCAGATGGATGTGAAAACAGTTTTCCTTAATGGAATTCTGGAAAAGGGTGTGTACCTGACACAACCTGAAGTTTTCATTGATCCTAATGAAGCTAGGAAGATATGCAAGCTTCATCGATCCATTTATGGATTAAAGCAAGCATCTCGGAGTTGGAATCTTCGTTTTGATGAAGTAGTCAAAAGGTTTGACTTTATCAGAAACGAAGAGGAACCGTGTGTTTACAAGAAGACTAGTGGGAGCGCAGTTGCATTTCTAGTATTGTATGCTGATAACATACTACTTCTCGGAAATGAAGTTCCATCGTTTCAGTCTGTTAAGACCTGACTCGAAAGTTGTTTTTCGATAAAATTATGGGAGAAACCGTATATATTCTTGGAATAAGAATCTATAGAGGTATATTAGATAAGCTAATTGGATTGTGTCAAAATACTTATGGTGATAAGGCCTTGCACAGGTCCAATATGCAGGATTCCAAGAAGGGCTTCGTGCAAATGACTCTTGGTATTACTCTTAGCAAGACGCAGTGTCTTTCGACACATGTTGAGAAAGGGCGAATGAGGGTTAGGCTACTGCTAAAGGCATTAGAGGTCTAAAAGATGTGATCTTAATTTTAGTGGGAGTCATTGTTATTAATTTTAGTTATGATATGATGTTCGTGTAAACATAATTTGATCATGTTATTGAAATCTGACATCTGTATTATTTAATAATGGTTATTAAATAATAGTCCCAAAGTAATTTATGACATTTTATAGGTCATCAAGTATGTGACTTGATCATGAAACCCTATAGATAATAAATGACATAAATTATGTTGGTCCCTGGTCGAGGTTGTTAAAGTGGGACATTAACAACCGCGTGAGACTAGTATGTGAGGTGACTGATGACTAAGTTTCATGGAGTCATTAATAAGAGTATTAAAGTCAATCACATAGATATGTGTTGGAGAACACAGGATCGGACATGACCCACTGATGAGAACTCTACGGGATAGTTATATAAGTGTCATGAGAGTTTTCATTACGACTATAGAGTATAGTCCTTAGACCTGAGTTCATCATGTTTTCTTACATGTGAATTGGTCCGCTTTAACCTTGTCAAACGTCAGCCGTAACTGGTGACTATAAAGGCATTGATTGGGCGTATCATGAAGCGTGTGAAGAGACAGGGATGTAACAAGATGGGATTTGTCCCTCCTATATAACAGGAGATAAATATCTCATGGCCCATCAAAGATTTGATACTGAGAAATGTGTGGCCACACTCAAACGAGGTGATTGTCAGTCGTTTGTCTTGTCAGTATAAATCGGAGTTCGATGAACATGATCTTGGCTAAATAAGGGTGATACAGATCTTGCCTTATGCCAGATCGAGATATAGTGACGAAGGGATTGAAGGAATAGATGATTCCAGTACAAGTGGGAGATTGTTGGGAATGTCCTGAAATCTATTGTACTTACTCCAAGTGAAAGTCGTATTGTCGAGATGAGACAATCATATGACACTAGGTAGTCATAATGCTTTGCTAGAAGCCACTTATGATCAATGAGTTTAGAACTCATTGCTAGTGTTATATGATCCTACAGGGTCACACACCTAAGCAAACTGGACGTTAAAGACGAGGTTGATTATTAATGTAATGATCTAGTGAACGCATATTTGATATGCATTCGATATCAATATTCTGGGGCAGTGTCGATCGATGCAGATAGTGCATCGATCGATGCAACTCGCGGATTAATCAGATTAATTCGGTTTAATCGTTGGTTAATTCCGTTATGGTTTAAGTCGACATATATAAGATATATGGTCGACCTAAACTGATTTCTAACCTAATAGACAGCCACCAGAACTTGAATAGAAACCTCTGAAGAGATTGGATCTCTAAAGGCACTAGCATCCATCCTGTTCAGTTTGTGTGCGTGTGGATACCAGTAGAGGTGCAGCATTTGAGGCGCTCTAGATCTCGATTATCTGCAAATCTTCCGCTGCTAATCACCAGGTAATTCTGAGATCCCATTGATTCAATTACATGAACCCTAGATCCTAGGCTTGGAATTCAGACCAGGATTGCCTAATTGGATTAGGAACTGCTAGAAATTCCTTCAGTTTCTCTGTCCTGACTCTCACTTCGGGCTTCCCCACTTTGCTTCGATCTCCACATCCTTCGGCTTGCGATTTTCTTCCTTCTTTCTGGGACACTCTTCAAAATCTGATCACCTGCTTCCGTCTGACTGATTCCAACAACATCACTGATTCTTCTTTCCCGAATCTCTTTGCTAACTCATCATACTTCTCGGCTTTTTTCTGTCGGTCACTCGATAAGCTGATACATTTCCCACTGACGATGTCTACCATTGCTTCACGGTCCAGTCTACTTGTCTCACGACGTCTTGACACTTCATCTCGCTTTCGGGTTCGGGTTCGGTCTTGGATTCACATCGCGTCGTCATTCTGTCCTACATTCAATTCCAACAACTCACTGAAACAGTTAGTTTCATTCCGATCTATCCCCGATGTCACATTCCCATAGAAATATGGTTACTTAATCATGTACCCGACGGTTACTCATGATTAAATAACAATACACTATAAGTCCGTTCCCTCGTGAATTGTCGGTTGAACACAACCGTTCTCAGTCGGCTCAAAACTTGAAATAAAATTAAAATAAAATCAACACTTTCCCTTTCTAATAAAACCGAAGAAAAGCGATCAATCACTACTCAAATTTCTGAACAACAAGCAACCCAACGGTCTCTAAGACCCAAAACAATCAGTCTACCAAAACCACGCACGCTAATCACTACGCAATCTACCGCACAACAAATCAATAAATCAATCAACAGGAAATGGAAACAAGCAATTACCACACACATATTCACGCAATCTAATGATCGGTCGGATGCGTCGTCAGTCCGGGTTCAGGTCATGATGAACGGTCGTCAGTTCCGCTCATCATTTGATTTCACACAGTAGTCCATTTGCTTTCAGAACCATCTCAATCATGCAAATAGTTACTATGTTAATCAAAACGATCAGCTGAATACTCTGCATCCACCACATACATAAAACGATATATCATACATCATAAGGTTTTCAGTACATGGTTACGATCAGAGTCCGTACATAAAGCCGTCATCATATCCAAAAACCCATACGACGCCGCTGTACATCAGAAAAGTCAAAGACGACACACAAAGTCACCTATCCACCGATCTATCTACAAGACAAAAATAAAGTTAGTGCCCCCACTTACCTGGCCTAACTACTCCTATCCTAACCTAACGCCTCCAGCAAGACCAAAATTTCCAACACCACTGGCAAAACGGCTCGCTGAAGTATCCGCTGGCAGGTGCGCCAGGAGGGTGTGGCAGGTGTGCCTCTCGAGATGGTGCTCCCACATGCTGCGGCTCGGCTATCGGACAGAGATAAGCATCGTGACCTGCACGGCCACAAACCTGACAAACTGGGGTAGATACTGAGTGCGGTCCACGGTAACACGCGGATGCCTGGTGACCATAACCTCCACACAACTGACAAGGAGAAGTCGGCTCTGTCGGCGCTGACGGGGGATCAATGAAACAATCAGGTGCAAGATGACCCTGTCCTCTACACAACTGGAAAGTCCTCACTGGCTCGGGTCTAGTCGGTTGAACGACCGGCAACTGAACAATGGGTAGCTGCCTGGGCTCTGGGTCTCTGCGACTGGGTCCCGCTCGATAGTCCTCTGGTACTGGTACTCGGTACGGCTCCCCACCGGAAGTATACTCACATGATCTGATGGTAGGGCAAGTCAGTGCTCCGTGACCCTCGTGACCACATAGCGGACAGCCGTCCGGTCCGGGCAATGGATGGTACGGCTCTCGTAGATGCGGATCTACTACTCGGGGACACCAATACAAATGAAACTCATATACTCCACATCCGATGCATGGTCTCCTCTCTGGTACTGCTGGTGGTGCCTCTATCGCCTCAGCTGGTGGCGAAACCGACTCGAACTCTGACTCTGTAGATGCTGGCGACGTAACCATATCGAACGGCGTACGAGGCAATCCGGGTCATGGGTCTAACTGATGATGGGGTCTAACCTGCTGCTCTAACACATCCTGCAGTATCGCTACCTGCTCATCTACCTGCTGCTCCCACTGTGACGCTGCTCCGGGTCTACAGGCTCCATTTCTAAGTCGAAACCAAAAGGTAGCGGGCTCATCAGATAATCCTCCACACGAAGCGGCGGGGGAAACTCGGATGCCTCCATAAGCGGTGCCTGCTACATCGGTGGTGTGTCTGATGCTGCGAGTATCTGCGGTATGTCCGGCTCTGGCCACTGTGGCGGTAACTGCAACTCTGCATCCGCTCCTCCCAGATATCCCATCATATCAGCATACGGGTCTCGGCTCCTCGCATCATCCTCCATATAAGCGGGTAAAGGATCCGGGAAGGACGACCAATCTACCTGTGCTGCTCTGCCACCCTGCATCTGTAGCAATGGAACTGGCGGATGATCCGCCGTACGAGATCCCCGCGAATGACCTGGCGAAGCTAGGTATCCCTGGAACTGAACCAACTGACCCTGCTCTGAACCGGCTGATCCCTCCTGACTCATACTGCCCAACTGAACTACTCAACGCGCCCACACACACCCCTCCACTCTGCCCGGGACACACTGCTGTACGAATGCAATAAAAAACACAAGATAAGTTAGTTCAAGTAATACGAAAATTCTACTTTCCCATCCCAATCCCGGGTTTAACGGACGCGGCTCGATTTCCTAGTGGATGCGTGTGTGACACATTTGACTCGATAAAACACGGAAAACACTCAAAAATGAAATGTTTCGAAACCCATGCAGAACCATGAACATGTAATGCCCCTTTCCCATTCTCCGCTGACCGTCGAGCTGACCGGTCAACAATCAAACAAGAACATGGCCGATTGAACCCGAGCAAGTCGAACAGGAAACGTTCGCCACAAGACGAAGCCAGAGATAGATCGGTTTGAGACAAAGACTCACACCAATCCGTCTTTGACCCTGCTATCCTCATTTCCATAGTACAAGCGGTACCACTTGCACTACTTCGATGAGTTGTGTCGGTTCGGACTAAAACCTCATATCAGGGAAACAAATTCATTTATGAGTAATCAACGTTGAGCACAACGTTTAATAGAATTTCACAAACAATCGCCAAGTCAAATAAACAAAGAAATCAACACACGAAATAATCAATAATGCCGAACCGAGAAAACACCCAAAAATCCTAAATCAAATCCCGCCACAAGCCACCCCGAAACTACACCGAGGACCTCCCGCAACCGTCGCTGATAAACCTGAAAACACACAAAAAGAGTCTAATGAGCGATCTAAGATCACCCAGTGAATCGGCTCCCCACTAACGACTTCTAATCTATCTAAGTCTACAAATTCCCGCCCCAAAACCCAAAATAACAATCAGCAGGAATAATGGTCGATCACGCCCTACCATGTCGTGATAAACCCAAACACACACAATCAATGCCAAAGATAAAGAGAATTAAGGGAAAATCGAAGGCACGGCGGCACATGTCCTCGATCGGACTCGATCTATCTATCGCGCAGTAAAGGAAATATCAAACAGCACTGGGCCCTACGAACTCGGTAACTTCCATGGGTTGACATCGTCACCTATATGGTAACTAACCCACGACTCCTAGACGTGTACACAAGGTCCCACGAATAGGAAACCGTTCTCTGTCCATCGATGCGCGGTGACTCGGACTACCCCTAGATAGCCAGAGTTTCCATGTGATTCGGCCCTTGGACATGACCCCGTATTCTCCGAATCACACACCTACCGGCGTCACCCAGAAGGTTAACACCATAACCAGAATCACCGTGATCCGGTTAGGTAAAACCCGAGGATCCAATCGGGTCGGAAGTACCGGAACGTACACAAAACCTAGGCTTGCGGAATCTAACGCACCCTAGCGTCCTAGTGCAGAAATATAAACACGCAGACTCGCTGGGACCCTAGCACAGATCATGGAATCATCATCAATAGTAATAAATCCCCAACCATTCCGCAAGCCACTACACTACCACCGCTCTGACTAGGTAAGATACCTAGTCAGCACCAACTAACTTACCCGGTCCCATGACCGGAGTAAGTGTCCACAGCAACTGCTCGGCCCAACACCGAGCAGTCTAGTAAGCATGCACACAAAGCTCACAACAGCAACAAGAATAAACACGCAATCACAATCAATCACCCAATCACACAATCACCACAAGCATGCATATTGGTTTCTAAGACTTTTAATTCATTCTCATCCGCTACCTTGGGTTAGCGGATTGCTAACCCGTAGACGGCTTACGATTCACACCACTTCCTTTATTAATCCATTCTAGGTATCTTTTAGTAACTCCTCGATCTGTCGGTTTAGAGTTAGTAAACTTACTAACTCCCCGACATTTCATTATCATTTAATTGATTCATTCCCCATTCCCGCTATTAAACCTAAACCCCGATCCCGTAATAATATTCTATACTTTCGTTTAGGTTTAACTCATATTTTAATATCGTCTTAATTCCCGTATATAGATTCATTAATTATCGTTCTTATACATATATAGATGCATATACGGTCCTAATCAAACGGGTCTATATGAATGCATCAACCAATCATTACTAACAACCTAACGGCACACAATCGATTAACCTTTTTAATTCTAAAAACCCTAACATGCTTATTCGGTCATATCCGGTTTATCATTAAACGTCCAATTATTTATTATTAACCAATCATCTTAATTAACGGGTATGCATCCTAGTGCTACGGTTTATTAATTCCCGGTATATATGTAATTAAAAGGTTTGTGAGCCGACTCACAATGAGATAGACGCGGAATGACGGCTCGATGCGAATGTGAATCCCGAGATGCCCGACACGAATCCCAAACTCCCGAATATCGAACTCCGAACCCCGAATGCCCTGAAACCTCGGAATGGTCGTGAACCAAGCGTTGACCGGCTTGGTCTCCGGCGTTGACCGACGGTTGACCGCGTTTACCGGCGGTTGACCGTTGACCATTGACTGGCCGTTGATCGTGCGTTGACCGAGCTAGAACCGTTGACCAACCTGAACCACTGAACCACTAAAGCAAACTGAACCAAATCACTCCAATTGGACCGGTTTGATTAAACCGGTTCAACTCAACTTTGACCCCAGTTTAATCAACTCCAAACCAACTGCAATTCTTGATCCAATCCTTCCAAGCTGCTCCTTGAAGAACCGGCTTCCAACTGACGGCGGCGAGGTTTCTCCGGTGGGCTTCTCCGGCGTTGACCGCGGCGGCGAAGGGTTGACCGGCGGCGGAGGTGACTTTTCCGGCGGCTTCTGACAGCAAACTTCATACCAAACTGATCAGAATAATGATATCTAGCTTCCCATAGCTTCCAATGATCAAGAACCGGCCAAGAAAATGAGAGATCCGACCACACACCACCAACAGTGGCTTTTCGGCCAGATTCCGGCGAACTTCTGCGGCGGAAACGGCAAGAGAAGGGTGGCGGTTGTAGAGGAGAGTGATAGGAAGCTATAGCACTTTGCAGAAGTTAATTTGGGTTTATGGATCAAAAGATATAAGCTTTCTTGTGCAAGAAGGTTTGAAGAACATTTTTAGGGTTCTTGGGTTTGGGTTGAAGATTCAAAGGATTCTCATGAGTTTCTGGGTTTGTTTTATGAATCTGCAGAGAGGGAGAGAGAGTGTCGAGAGAGGGAAAGAGAGATTAGAGAGTTGTTTGGTGAAGTTCATCGAATGGACAAGACATGTTCTTGCATGCAAATGATTCATGCACTTCTCCATGTATGACACTACAAGGCTGAGAAGTGGCGCCCCAGGGTGAAGACACATGTCCTTGATGAGTGTTTTTGTTGCCAAACATTTCTTAAACCAGCCTATCAAGCATCAAATCTCCATTTCTTCTCTTGCTCGGTTTTGACGGTTTTCGGTTTAATATTTTAGAACGTCTCTGTATGATCCCATAAATCCTCAAAAATCCAAAATAAGATTCTCCATGCTATTTGATGAATTTAGCATTTCGAATCACTCCGTTCGGACTTACGCAGCTCCGGATATGAATTTTTGAAGTTTTTTCGGGTTTATCGGTTTCCATTCCCGACAAGCCGTAAAACACATTTCCGCTCCGATTCTTCCAATTCTGATCTTCTAAACGTTCTTTATGTTGTTAAACATGAAAATTTGGCCCGTCATAGCTTCCGTCTCGAACTTTGGCATAATTACCATTTTACCCCTGACTTTGGTAAAATGACAATTTTGCCCCTGGTTGACTTTCTGCTGCCCGTTGACCGTATTTTGGATACGGGGTATCACAAAAAGGACGTCAACTGTATGGAAAATGTGTAGACTTTTGATGCAACATTGTATGCTTCGGTTGGGGGTCACGCGCCATTATCGAGAAAAAAAAAATATTTTTTTGGGTGGGGGAGGGAGGGTGACAAAAGGATTGGTTTTGAGTTTAAAATTTAAAAATAGAAGATCCAAAACTAGGCATAAGCAGAGAGAGAGAAAAAAAATAAGAAATGTGGTTGCCAAGTTCGCTACTAGCCGAAATCGCAGCTAGGGTCGCAGAAGACGGCGTTGATGCTTGTGCAAATCTACTTAAGGCAGGTCCTGAGGGATTTAATGTGGTTTGTTCACCAGAGGTGTATTCAAGAGCCCGACTCGACAGGCGGCATGACTTCACTTGGTTTTCAGACGAACAATATTCGTGGTATTACAAATTCTAAAAGAAGTGCGTAGAACACAAAAATCTGTATGCGATGTACACCGAAAGCCTGCGCATTGCATTCAATTTGAGCGATCTTGAGACAGCTATAGCAATATTACATAGAGTGAGGGATGTGTCTCCCCATGCCGAGCTAATGTATATTATTCTTAACTGGTGCGCAGGGAGAGGCTGCAACGCCGAGTATAAGGTTTTCAGATCTAAACGATCATATGATGAGGCAATGGCTATTGGTGAGATGTTGGTGTACCACGTGCGTGCGGTTCTGCCAAAACAAGTTGACAGTTGGCGTGATTCTTGGAGCTGCAGCGATTTGGATGATTGTTGGTGGGTTCACACGATGATGGGTGAAAATAGTGGCGATAGGTGCGAGAACTGTTACTTCTATTTCCTATCCATTAAAATTAGAAAGATGTCGTAAATAGTATCCATGTAATATATTTAATGGATATGATGTGTATCCATGACTTTATATAAATAAATTTAATTATATAAAGTGTTGAAAACATTATGGATAGGTAGGGAAGTGTGGAGGTGAATATTGTTTTGTGGTAATTTTATTAGATAGCTTTTTAAGTAATTGTAGTTAGTGAAGTAGGTAAACCGAAGCGTAAGCTTCCAATGCATTTTTATGTAACAGTGGATAGGATGATGTTTTCTCTTGCTCTCAATAGTGGATTTAGAAAGCACAATGGACTTTGAATGTATCGTCTAACGGGATCAAAATATAGTCAGTCGTTTACATTAAGTTATGTAGATAAATGGGCCAAATAGATAGGTAAGTTGGTGTGTAACTATAAAGTTTGAGACTGGTGTACTGTTGGAAACTATAAAAGTGATTTGACTAACGAAGTAGCCTGGTATCCATATATAGGGGTAATCAACATGCTAGGTACTCAATGACTAGTCCTTTAATGAGTGAGAGAAAAAATAAATGTATTTATGAATTATTAATTTTAAAAAAGTAATTCAAATTCGTTGGGAAATGTGATAAGCGGGAGTTTCGGAAAGGGTTAACTGAGAAAATAAGGAAAATGCAAAAGGACGATGTTTTAAACAACCTAGGTTACAAAACGGTATCCAGCATGTAAACATAAATTTAATTCATTTGATTTGATTAAGCAAACAGGAAAATTATAGAGAGAAGGTAATGGATAATGGATACGAAGTGGTTCTGTATCCATATGTGTAAAGTGGATAGTAAGAGAAGGTTTTTTTGTATATAATAATCGGTAAGTAGAAAAGTAAGATAACGACAGTTTGAAAGGCGTGTAACTAAATTGTTTGATTCTTGGGAAACAATTTGTGTCCTTCGTAGAGGGTTGAGTACATAAACTGCGATTAGACTAGTGAAGTGGCTGAAAAGAAATGACGCAGGCATTCTGAAAAATAAAGTAGACTTTAGTTAATGAAGAGCGTATAACTTTCCGAATTTCTAAGTAATCACTAGTTTGACAATTATAAATTAAAAGTTGTGAGGTTGGCTGATGGATGTTATTATATATATTGTTGAGGTTGTGGATAGTCTGTTTCTATTAGGACTGAAGAATATAACGGATTTTTGTAAAATGGATACTTAAGATATACTATATTTGATAGGACATGAAGAAGAAGTCTGAAAATGCATTACTAACGGGTTTTACATAGCCATCATAGAGTGGATAGAATAACAAAAAATTACGATACTGTTTGATGATAACTATTAAAGAGTAAAAAAACTTGATCTCTAAACGTCCTAAACCGCAGGAATGTCGTTTTGCTCATTAACGCCGACCAATACAGCGGCGCCTTGCTCATGATCAACGACCCCATCGACCATAGCGGCCCAAACAATAGCGTCATTTTGGTCATGTGCTACATATAGTTCGGCATTTGCTTCCCAGTCAATGAGCTCGACCCATTTGAAAAAAGTCCCCGGGATGACATGGAAGAAAACAGAAGTTTCAATAGACCAAAAACAGAGGTCGCACATACCGACACCTTTTACCTTTTCGTCTAGAAAGTCAAGCCAATAGCAATGGACAGAGCACGGGCATGATGCAATTCTACCAAGGTTAATAGATTAAGATATCACGGTTAGAGCAGCGGAGATGTTCATGGGCCAAGTTATCCGCTGAAATTGCCGGACATGCTTTCTAAGAACACGGATAGCAAAACGAGAGAGAAAAGGAATCGTTGAACCTGAATCCAACTCAGGAAAGATGGAACGGCGTATGACTTCGTAGCAATATAAGGCGGGCTTAATTTCGAGGACCGCACATTGCTTGAGGCGGGCAAAGGCATCAAATCTTCCATCTGTGTACATAAAATCCGATATCGCTTTCAAGAACATTGCTGTTGGATTCTTCGCATCTAGACATGCGCGTTCAAGATATAGTATCCCTTGATAATCGTGGTGAGTCTTTATAAGGTCAACCTGGATTAAGGTATCCACGTGATCAGCATCGTCGTGAAGGGTCTTGCAGACAGCTCGTGTGATACCCCGTATCAAAAATACGGTCAACGGGCAGCAGAAAGTCAACCGAGGGTAAAACCGTCATTTTACCTAAGTCAGGGGTAAAATGGTAATTTTACCAAAATTCGAGACGGAAGCCGAGGCGGGCCAAATATTCTTATGTTTTAACATAAAGAATGTTTACAAGATCGGAATTGGAAGAATCGGAGCGAAAACGAGTTTTTCGGCTTGTCGGGATAGAAACCGACTAAACCGAAGAAACTTCGGAAATTCATATCTTGAGCTACGTAAGCCCGAACGGAGTGATTCAAAATGCTAAATTCATCTAAAAGCATGGAGAATCTTATTCTGGAGGTTTTAGAATTTATGCAATCATCCGAAGCCATTCTAAAATATTAAACCCGAAAATCCGTAAAAACCGAGCAATGTGTAAAGGTGATTATTGGTGGACGTAATGATGATTAAGGAGTGATTTGGCAGTAAATGGTGCCCAGAGGGACACTTGTCACCTCCCCCTGTCGCCACTTTGCCTTGGTTGTGTGCCATGAATGCCAAATTCAATGGATCCTTTGCATGCACCAAACCCATCTTATCACATTCACTCCCCCTAACCACTCTCTCTAGCCTATCTCATCTCTCTGCTCTCTTTCCCTCTCAAGATCCTGCAAGTTTCTGGAGAATCTCTTGAGAAGTACTTGCATGTTCAAGGAAAGAACTTAAGAACCCTAATTGTTCTTCATGGCTTGAGGAACAAGAAAGGGTGTAACTTGTGATTTATAGCTCTGAATCACTCTCTGCCAAGCTCTCTAGCACCATCTCCTCCTCAGCTTCAACCGCCGCCCTTCTTCCTCGCCGGAGAACCGCCGGAATCAGCCGCCGGAGCTCCTCCTCCTCCTTTTGCTTCCTAGGCAAGAAAAGCTTGTAACTTTCTTTCTATAAGCTTGATTTTAGATCTATAAATTGCTAGAGCTTTGTATTGATCTCCTCTGTCTTGTCCAGTGAACCGCCGCCCCTGTAGCCACCGGAGATCGCCGGAAAACCGCCGTGAAGAAGCCACCCTTAGGGTTTGTAGATCTCACCTTTTACCTTGTGTTTTGTGATGTTTTGAGCCTAGAAATGAGTAGGTCTGTTGATTGGGATCAGTTTGGTGTAGTGATCTGTAGAAGAAACCGCCGGAAAAAGCCCCTCCGCCGCCGGTCAACGCTCTGCCGCCATGGTCAACGCCGGAGTCAACGCCGCCGGGAAGCTCCGCCACCGCCAAAAGCCAGCCGATTCTTCCCTCAGTCCATTGGTACAGTTGGTTTTGGAATTTGAGTTGGTTTGTGGTGGGATTAAACCGAGTCAAAGGATGTTAAACCGGGTCAACGGTTTAACCCTAAACCGGTTTAATCAAACCGGTTGGTTAAGGTGTTGGGCCGGTTTAAGTTGAATCCGAGATTGATTGGTTTTGTGGTTATGTGTATCAGGAGTGTTTGATAGTCCGGGAAACCGCATCCGCGCCAAAAGCCACTATTCGGTGAGTCGGCTCGAAAACGCAAAACCTTAATTAAACCGGGAAACCGCTAAACCGTAGGCACTAAGACGTTGACCCGAGATTAACTAATTAGTAAATATAAGATTAATTGGACATCAATAATTAACCGGAGAAAACCAAGTAAACCTGAGTAGGGTTTATAATTAAAAAGGATAACCGATTCCGTGCCGCTAGGTTGAGTAAAGCGTATTCGTTGTATATATATTTATAAGTATAAGAACGAGTATTAATGAACTATAAACGGGAAATTGAGACAATAGTAAAATATGAGTGAAACCTAAACCAATGTATAGCGTATATTAACGGGATCAGGTTTTAGGTTAAATAGCGGGAATATGGTAATGAATCAATTAGCTGGAAATGATATGTCGGGGAGTTAGTAAGGTTACTACCTCTAAACCGATATATCGAGAATAATGTTAAAAGATACCTAGGATGAGATAGTAAAGAAATGACGCGTGTTGTGGGCCGTCTACGGGTTAGCAATCCGCTAACCCAAGGTAGCGGATGAAAATGGTTAAAAGACTTAGAAACCCTAAATAGGCCTGCTTGTGTGGTGATTAATGTGATTGTGGGATTGTGTGTTTGTCTGTTAGTGCGTGTTGTATTGTTGCTGTGGTGAACTTTGTGTGCAGGTTTATTAGACTGTTCGGTGTTGGGCCGAGTAGTCATTGCGGACACTTACTCCGGTCTCGGGACCGGGTAAGTTAGTGGTGCGGACTAGGTGTCTTACCTAGTCAGAGCGGTGAGTTGGGTAGTGTAGAGGCTTGCGGAATAGTGGGACTATTATTGTTGTTATTGATTGCGTGATCTGTGTTAGAGTCCCGGCGAGTCTGCGTGTTTATATTTCTGCACTAGGACGCTAGGGTGCGTTAGATTCCGCAAGCCTAGGTTTTTGTTTACGTTCCGGTACTTCCGACCCGATTGGATCCTCGGGTTTGACCTAACCGGGCCATGGTGGTTCTGGTTATGGTGTTAACCTATCGGGTGACGCCGGTAGGTGTGCGGTCCGGAGAATACGGGGTCATGTCCTAGGGCCGGATTGCATGGAAACTCGGGCTATCTAGGGGTAGTCAGAGTCACCGCGTATCGATGGACAGAGAACGGTGTCCTATGCGTGAGTCCTCTTGAGCACGTATATGAGTCGAGGGTTAGTTGCCATATAGGCGACGATGTGAACCCGTGGAAGTTACCGAGATCGTAGGGCCCAGTGTTGTTTTGTTATCTCTCTTTCGTTGCGCGTAGATAGATCGAGTCCAATCGAGGACATGTGCCGCAGTGCCTTCGATTTCTTTAACTCTCTCACTCTTCTTGGCTATTGCTTGTGTGTGGGTTTATTACGCCGTGGTAGTGCGTGATTGACCATTTATTTCTTGTTGATTGTTATTTTGGGTTTCGGGGCGGGGATTGTAGACTTAGATAGAAGAGAAGCCATTAGTGGGGAGCCGATTCACTGGGTAATCTTAGATTTCTCATTAGACTCTTTTTGTGTTTTCAGGTTTCAGCGACGGACGTGGGAGGTCCTCGGTGTAGCTTCGGGTTGCTTGTGACGTGATTTTTATTCGTTATTTTTGGATGTTTTATTTTCGGTTCGGCAGCTGCGCTATTTTCTTTATGATTGTATTTGATTGGATTTGATGTGTATATATTGTTATTGACGATTGTTTGTAAAATTGTTAAACGTTGTACTCGATGTTTAACTACTTAAAAATGAAATTTGTTTCCCTGATATGAGGTTTGGTCCGAACCGACACAACTCGTTGAAGTAGTGCAAGTAGTACTGCTTGTACTATGGATACGAGGATAGCGGGGTCGGAGATAGGTTGGTGCGAGCCTTTTTGTCTCAAACCGAACTGTCTTTGGCTTCGTCCTGTAGCGAACTTTTCCCGTTCGACTTGCTCGGGTTCGATCGGTCATGTTCTTGTTTGATTGTTGACCGGTCAGCTCGACGGTCAGCGGAGAATGGGAAAGGGGCGTTACAGAAAGGTGGTATCAGAGCATGGTTCTGCATGGGTTTCGAAACGTTTCATTTTTTAGTGTTTTCCGTGTTTTGTAGAGTTAAATGTGTCACACAAGCAACCGTTAGGAAACCGAGCCGCGTCCGTTACACCCGGGGTTGGGATGGGAAAGTAGAAATGTTTGTATTATTTGTACTAACTCATTTTGTGTCTTTGATTGCAGTCTTACAGCAGTGCGTCCCGGGTAGAGTGGTTGGGTGTGTGTGTGTATACGGAGCAGTGCAGTCGAGCAGGATGAGTCAGCAGGGATCAGTCGGGTCCGAGCAGGGACAGGTAGTTCAGTTCCAGGGGTACCCAGCATCGCCAGGTCACACGCAGGGATCCCGTACAGCGGATCAGCCGCCCGTTCCGTTACGAGAGATGCAGGGTGCGAGAGCGGCGCAGGTAGATTGGGCGCCTCTTCCAGACCCGTTACCGCCAGCGATGTTAGATGATGCAGGTAGCCGAGACCCTTTTGCCGACATGATGGGATTTCTGGGTGGAGCAGATGTGGAGCTGCAGTTACCGCCACAGTGGCCAGAGCCGGATGTGCCGCAGATTCTCGCAGCGACAGATGCGCCACCGATGTACCAGGCGCCACCCCTTGAGGCACCCGAGTTTCCACCGCTGCTTGGTATGGAGGATTATCTGATGGACCCGTTACCGTTCGGTTTTGATCTCGAGATGGAGCCAGTGGACCCTGAGCAGCATCAGCAGTGGGAGCAGCAGGTAGGGGAGCAGGTAGCGGTGTTAGAGGATATCTTGGCGCAACAGGTTGGACCAGGATCTCCCCGTACCCCGTTGGACCTTGAGATGTCATCAGGATCTTCTGGGTCGGAGTTTGAGGCAGTGACGCCACCAGTCGAGGCGGTAGAGGCCCCACCGGTTGTACCTGAGAGCCGAGCTTGTAGTGGATGTGGAGTACGAGATTTTCATCTGCGGTGGTGTCCGCGATCCGTTGACCCGCGTCTCCGGGAGCCCTATCAGTCACTACCTTTACCAGGCCACTGTCCGTTATGTGGTCAGGAGGACCATGGAGAGATGACTTGCCCAGTCGCCAGAGCAGGACTGTATATGCCAGATGGTGAGCCGTATCCAGCAGCAGCACCCGGAGGTTGGGGAGCCGGACCCAGCCGCAGAGACCCCGAGCCTAGTTCGCCGCCCGCCAGACAGTTCTCTATGATCCAGATGCCGATCGTCCAGTCGCCGCAGCCCGAGCCAGTGAGGAGGTGCCAGTTATGTGGAGGTCCGGGTCATCTTGCCTCAGATTGTTTCATGGATCCCCCATCAGTGCCGACTTCGCCGTGCCAGTTGTGTGGAGGTTATGGACATTCGGCAGCCGCTTGTTATCGATGACCGTACCCAGTAGCTCTTTCCGTCTGTTCAGTTTGTGGCCGCGCAGGTCACGATGCTTATCTCTGTCCGATCGCCGAGCCCCAGCACGTCGGGGCACCATCTCGGGATGCACACACACCACACCCACCCGGCGCACCTGCCAGTGGATACTCCAGTGAGCCGTATTGCCAGCGTTGTGGGGCATTCTGGTCTTACTGGAGGCGTTAGGTTAGGGTAGGGGTAGTTAGGCCAGGTAAGTTGGGGGCACTAACTTTATTTTGACTTGTAGATAGATCGGCGGATAGGCGACTTGCGTGTCGTCTTTGATTTTTTGTTGTGCAGCGGCGTCGTATGGGTTTTTGGTATATGATGACGGCTTTATGTAGGAACTCTGATCTCAACCGTGTACTAAAAACTTTATAATGTATGATATATCTTTTTATGTATATGGTGGATGCAGAGTGTTCGGCTAATCGTTTATAGTAGCATAGCAACTATTTGCATGATTGATGGTTCGAAAAGCAAATGGTTTACTGTGTGAACTAAATGATGGGCGGAACTGACGACCGTTCATCATGACCCGAACCCGGATTGACGACGCATCCGGCCGATCTTTAGATTGCGTGATTTATTATAGTAGCTTGCTTGTTTATTTCTTGCTTGATTGTTTGATTGTATTGTGGAGCGGTAGTCTGTATGGCATTGGTGTACAGGGTTCTGATAGATTGTTCGAGTGGGTCAGAGCGACCGTTAGATTGTTATTAGTTCGAAAGTTGCGTAGCGATTGATCGTTTCTTTGACCGTGATAGAAAGATAAGTCATAAGTTTATTTTGATTTCAAGTTTCGAGCTGACTTGCGGACGGTTGAGTTCAACCGTCGATTCACGAGAGAACGGACTTATAGGGTATTGTTCTTTAATCACGAGGGACCGTAGGGTGCGTGATTAAGTAACCATACTTTTATGGGAAAGTGATATCAGGGATAGAGGGAGGAAGCGAAGTAAAACTGCACCCGAACCCGAAAGCGAGTTAAAGTGTCGAGATGTTGCTAGTCGAGCACGCCGGACCGCGAAGCATTGGGAGCACCGACAGTGAGAGTGCAGCCGCCATCGCGAGAGACGGAAAGGAGCCGGGATGCATGAGGAGTTAGCGAAAAGATGTGGAGGGGGGAACGCCGATGGTGGAGTCATGGAGAAGGAAGCCGATGATCAGATTCTTGAAGAGTGTCCCAGGAAAAGGAGGGAAGGTTGTCGTCCGAGAAATGTGGAAGTCGAAGCAAAGTGGGGAAGCGTAGGAGTTGGTAAGCAGCCCACCGGAGTCGGAACCAATTCGATGTCCGTAAGTGACGAAGAATTCGGGGACCGAATTCCTGTAAGTGGGGAAGAATGTGATACCCCGTATCAAAAATACGGTCAACGGGCAGCAGAAAGTCAACCGAGGGTAAAACCGTCATTTTACCTAAGTCAGGGGTAAAATGGTAATTTTACCAAAATTCGAGACGGAAGCCGAGGCGGGCCAAATATTCTTATGTTTTAACATAAAGAATGTTTACAAGATCGGAATTGGAAGAATCGGAGCGAAAACGAGTTTTTCGGCTTGTCGGGATAGAAACCGACTAAACCGAAGAAACTTCGGAAATTCATATCTTGAGCTACGTAAGCCCGAACGGAGTGATTCAAAATGCTAAATTCATCTAAAAGCATGGAGAATCTTATTCTGGAGGTTTTAGAATTTATGCAATCATCCGAAGCCATTCTAAAATATTAAACCCGAAAATCCGTAAAAACCGAGCAATGTGTAAAGGTGATTATTGGTGGACGTAATGATGATTAAGGAGTGATTTGGCAGTAAATGGTGCCCATAGGGACACTTGTCACCTCCCCCTGTCGCCACTTTGCCTTGGTTGTGTGCCATGCATGCCAAATTCAATGGATCCTTTGCATGCACCAAACCCATCTTATCACATTCACTCCCCCTAACCACTCTCTCTAGCCTATCTCATCTCTCTGCTCTCTTTCCCTCTCATGATCCTGCAAGTTTCTGGAGAATCTCTTGAGAAGTACTTGCATGTTCAAGGAAAGAACTTAAGAACCCTAATTGTTCTTCATGGCTTGAGGAACAAGAAAGGGTGTAACTTGTGATTTATAGCTCTGAATCACTCTCTGCCAAGCTCTCTAGCACCATCTCCTCCTCAGCTTCAACCGCCGCCCTTCTTCCTCGCCGGAGAACCGCCGGAATCAGCCGCCGGAGCTCCTCCTCCTTTTGCTTCCTAGGCAAGAAAAGCTTGTAACTTTCTTTCTATAAGCTTGATTTTAGATCTATAAATTGCTAGAGCTTTGTATTGATCTCCTCTGTCATGTCCAGTGAACCGCCGCCCCTGTAGCCACTGGAGATCGCCGGAAAACCGCCGTGAAGAAGCCGCCCTTAGGGTTTGTAGATCTCACCTTTTACCTTGTGTTTTGTGATGTTTTGAGCCTAGAAATGAGTAGGTCTTTTGATTGGGATCAGTTTGGTGTAGTGATCTGTAGAAGAAACCGCCGGAAAAAGCCCCTCCGCCGCCGGTCAACGCTCCGCCACCGTGGTCAATGCCGGAGTCAACGCCGCCGGGAAGCTCCGCCACCGCCAAAAGACAGCCGATTCTTCCCTCAGTCCATTGGTACAGTTGGTTTTGGAATTTGAGTTGGTTTGTGGTGGGATTAAACCGAGTCAAAGGATGTTAAACCGGGTCAACGGTTTAACCCTAAACCGGTTTAATCAAACCGGTTGGTTAAGGTGTTGGGCCGGTTTAAGTTGAATCCGAGATTGATTGGTTTTGTGGTTATGTGTATCAGGAGTGTTTGATAGTCCGGGAAACCGCATCCGCGCCAAAAGCCACTATTCGGTGAGTCGGCTCGAAAACGCAAAACCTTAATTAAACCGGGAAACCGCTAAACCGTAGGCACTAAGACGTTGACCCGAGATTAACTAATTAGTAAATATAAGATTAATTGGACATCAATAATTAACCGGAGAAAACCAAGTAAACCTGAGTAGGGTTTATAATTAAAAAGGATAATTGATTCTGTGCCGCTAGGTTGAGTAAAGCTTATTCGTTGTATATATATTTATAAGTATAAGAACGAGTATTAATGAACTATAAACGGGAAATTGAGACAATAGTAAAATATGAGTGAAACCTAAACCAATGTATAGCGTATATTAACGGGATCGGGTTTTAGGTTAAATAGCGGGAATAGGGTAATGAATCAATTAGCTGGAAATGATATGTCGGGGAGTTAGTAAGGTTACTACCTCTAAACCGATATATCGAGAATAATGTTAAAAGATACCTAGGATGAGATAGTAAAGAAATGACGCGTGTTGTGGGCCGTCTACGGGTTAGCAATCCGCTAACCCAAGGTAGCGGATGAAAATGGTTAAAAGACTTAGAAACCCTAAATAGGCCTGCTTGTGTGGTGATTAATGTGATTGTGGGATTGTGTGTTTGTCTGTTAGTGCGTGTTGTATTGTTGCTGTGGTGAACTTTGTGTGCAGGTTTATTAGACTGTTCGGTGTTGGGCCGAGTAGTCATTGCGGACACTTACTCCGGTCTCGGGACCGGGTAAGTTAGTGGTGATGACTAGGTATCTTACCTTGTCAGAGCGGTGAGTTGGGTAGTGTAGAGGCTTGCGGAATAGTGGGACTATTATTGTTGTTATTGATTGCGTGATCTGTGTTAGAGTCCCGGCGAGTCCGCGTGTTTATATTTCTGCACTAGGACGCTAGGGTGCGTTAGATTCCGCAAGCCTAGGTTTTTGTTTACGTTCCGGTACTTCCGACCCGATTGGATCCTCGGATTTGACCTAACCGGGCCATGGTGGTTCTGGTTATGGTGTTAACCTATCGGGTGACGCCGGTAGGTGTGCGGTCCGGAGAATACGGGGTCATGTCCTAGGGCCGGATTGCATGGAAACTCGGGCTATCTAGGGGTAGTCAGAGTCACCGCGTATCGATGGACAGAGAACGGTGTCCTATGCGTGAGTCCTCTTGAGCACGTATAGGAGTCGAGGGTTAGTTGCCATATAGGCGATGATGTGAACCCGTGGAAGTTACCGAGATCGTAGGGCCCAGTGTTGTTTTGTTATCTCTCTTTCGTTGCGCGTAGATAGATCGAGTCCAATCGAGGACATGTGCCGCAGTGCCTTCGATTTCTTTAACTCTCTCACTCTTCTTGGCTATTGCTTGTGTGTGGGTTTATTACGCCGTGGTAGCGCGTGATTGACCATTTATTTCTTGTTGATTGTTATTTTGGGTTTCGGGGCGGGGATTGTAGACTTAGATAGAAGAGAAGCCATTAGTGGGGAGCCGATTCACTGGGTAATCTTAGATTGCTCATTAGACTCTTTTGTGTTTTCAGGTTTCAGCGACGGACGTGGGAGGTCCTCGGTGTAGCTTCGGGTTGCTTGTGACGTGATTTTTATTCGTTATTTTTGGATGTTTTATTTTCGGTTCGGCAGCTGCGCTATTTTCTTTATGATTGTATTTGATTGGATTTGATGTGTATATATTGTTATTGACGATTGTTTGTAAAATTGTTAAACGTTGTACTCGATGTTTAACTACTTAAAAATGAAATTTGTTTCCCTGATATGAGGTTTGGTCCGAACCGACACAACTCGTTGAAGTAGTGCAAGTAGTACTGCTTGTACTATGGATACGAGGATAGCGGGGTCGGAGATAGGTTGGTGCGAGCCTTTTTGTCTCAAACCGAACTGTCTTTGGCTTTGTCCTGTAGCGAACTTTTCCCGTTCGACTTGCTCGGGTTCGATCGGTCATGTTCTTGTTTGATTGTTGACCGGTCAGCTCGACGGTCAGCGGAGAATGGGAAAGGGGCGTTACAGCTCGGATTTTGAAGTGTTCGAGTATGTTCTCGCTAGCATTTTTTGCAAGTATTAACCTCCGTAATGCGGCTGGCAAGTCGAGTAGATTCAGAGTATGAACGATGAAGGAGTAAGGATTCACTGAGCTCATCTTGGGTAATGCGAAGGGTAAGTGTGGACAGATGATTATGTGAGCAGATATAACATATTTATATATTGATTTTGACTTATAGAATAATATTATAAACAACATAAATAAATGTTTAAGATAAAAATAGTGTAGGAGTACATGAGCCCAATCTAAGTAACTGTTAGAGTAGAAAAAAAAATAGGAAAAACGAAAATTTAAACAAAAGAAGGGCTAGAAAATTTGAGTTATATTTGATAATATAGGTACATGATTATCCATGGCCATATATAAAACGAAAAATATAACTTAGAGTATCCATATCAGGTTTCTATCCATTTATGTGCGTTCAATATGATAAATAGGGTATCCATCGTAATTGCATCAATTTACGTGGTAAACAAAAGGCAAAACCAAATAAAAAGAGTTGAAGTTGATTGAATAAGGTAGTGGTACAGAAGAAGACAAAGAGTACAACAAAAAGCTAATGGAGTCGAATCCTGACTTATTATAAAAACACTACAATCACCCATCATATAGGTGTTCCTAAAACTGGCCAAAAGTCCAAACAGTTCCACAAAAAGACACTGCTGCAACCCAGATAATTTGCAACTTGTTCATCTTTTCCTTCACATGTATTTTTGTAGAAAGAGAGTTGTTGTTCCTTGCGACCTCGACAGAGATCTTTCTAGCAATTTTGAATGCTAATTCGTCTCCAACTTCGTTTGACCAATTTTGTAAAAGCTTAACGTCTTGTTGCATTTTCTTGACATCCTTTGAAACCCTGTCTACTTCTTTCATAATCTCATCGTCAACCCACTCCCGGACATGACCTTCACTTGGGAACTTTTTAGGGAAAACGAAGTGTACTTTAAAGGACGTCTGGGAAAAAATAAAGTAGAAAAGAAGAAGAATCTTATTTTAATCTAACCCGGCTAGCTTGTAGGCATTTGAACCACCTCCGATGAAGGTTAGCACGAGTTCTAGCATATCCTACTTCAGTGTGTTCCCCACACCAACACATGGTTGGGGCTGCAATGCCTACCGATTTACAGGATAATGGTTCATCAGAATTAGGAACAGTAGATACAGATGCGAAACTCATTTTGTGAAACGTTGTTACTACGTAATAGGGGGTCTGAGTGGTAGGACGTCTAGATTTTCTAAGATGTTCAATATATAGGAAATGATGATCTAGCTACCAAAATGAAGTAAAAAAAAACATCCACAACAGGTAGGTTAAATGGATAATTTGTAGGCAATACGAACGTTTGAAGACTCGTTGAAAGTAGTTCGTAGCCATGGGTAAATGTACTATAGTTGAAACTATGTTTACTATCCTTAGAGTTTTGGCCGGCTGCTTAGTAAAGTGGGTAGTAGCAGCTTTATGGGGAAACACTAAAACAACATCAATAGTTTTACAAAAGGTCAACATCAAATTCAAATCAAAAATGAAGTAATGCAACACGTATCCATCTCAAAAGGATGGACAATTTACAATAAAAGGTTATATCCAAGATAACAAGCGTAATAGGTATCCATTATTAATTAAACAAAAAACATGGCTCGTTATAAGCAAAAAGCGAAATTCAAACAGTTTGTTATTATGTTTTGCAAGTAGCACGGTTTTGATTAACTCCACCGTATTTGGAACATATGTTTGGGATTGATCGAGGGGTCTTCTCCTACTGAAAAAAATAGTGCAAAGATAGAAATTAGAACAATTATAAGACTACATGTAAATACACATCAAAGGGTAAGGGTATTGCCTGGTATTCACCGATCGATGGATACCTTCCTTCCTTAGGTCTACCAGATGGTCTCTCAACGTCTGGTGGATAAATGTAACGGTTGCAAACATCAGCCGGTATGTCGATGTCGTTATGATTCCCACCTGGGTTAACCACTCCTTCATAAGTCGCTCTCCAAGTGGATGTCTTATAATGAGAATCACATAGAGACGCGTATGGTACGTCATAACTGTCTGCGGCTATTAAGGCGTGGCCGCATGGAATTTTAAGCTTGTCAAATAATTTGCATGTGCATCGCTTGTCATCCAGAAGAACATGAATCGATTCCCCCCCAAGCTGGCCGACAATTTCAAAATTCCAGTTCGAAACACTAGCTATCTTAGAACCGTGGACTGACTGCATATGTTCATCCATTAACTTATCAACCTCAATAGAAACTAGCGGTTTGTGTGCCGCTGATTTCTAACGTCTACAACTGAACCACCTAGTCAACATAGACCATATACAAGTGACAAGATCTACAATGGGTTCGCTCCTGCCATCAAGCAACGCTTTGTTCAATGTCTCGGCGAAATTGCTTGTCATAAGATTGTAACGTTTTGCTTTGAAATATGCTATGGTCCAGTGTCCAACGCCTATATTGTCAAGATACTTAGCGCATTCTGCATTGTTGTTACGTATACGATTGTATGTTTCACGGTAGGCACCAATCCTGTATGCATTCCCCGCCAACTTGACCAGTTGCGCAAGCCCTGCGGATTTAAACCTGGCTTTAACATTTCTATGTACGTGCTCAAGACATGCTCCATGGTGAGCTCGCGGGAAAGCCCTACCCTTTGCTTTGTATATTGACTGGCATCTGTCTGATATGAATGTCAATGTGGGGCTGTCGGCAATAATCTTTTCAAGCTTGAAAAAGAAATATGTCCAGGACTCCTCATTCTCTTTGTCCACGATACAGAACGCCAGTGGAAAGACTTTGAAATTAGCATCCTGTCCACTTGCAGTAAGAAGAACTCCCCCGTATCTACCAGTCAAATGTGTACCATCCACAATAATCATTCTGTGCAGCTTCGTGATATATCATGGTTTTTACCCACTTTATACCATGATATACTTGTGTTTTTAGAGTCTTTTGTATTCGTTTAGAGTCTTTTACAGGTTATATCGAGTTTGGAGCTAATTGGAGATATATGGAGCATTTTGGGCATTTTGGGACGTTTTGGCCGAGAGCTTTATTCACTGTTCGATTATTTGATATTGCATCGATCGACACACATTGTGCATCGGTCGATGCAGTCGCGAGATGGGCCTTACGCGTCAGCGTGCCAACTTATGAAGATTTGCAAAGAAGCCCAAGATACTTCCAGTATTTACACAGAAGCCCCATCCGAGATTATACCTATATATACTAGTTTTTGGCTTTTATTTTAGATACGCTTTGATACTTAGAGCTAAGAGATTTTTAGAGCTTTTGGGGCTGATCTATTTCCTTGTATTCATTTATTTTGGAGAAGATTTCGAACCCCTTTGATATTTTAATTTCTTATATGCAATCTATTTATTCTATGATTATGTTTTCATTAATCATGTCTGAGTAGATCCATAGTTGAGTTTAGGGTTTCTCATTAAGGTTTGATGACTTGCTAGACTTGTTTAATTCAGTTAGGATTCATATGATTAGAATGTTCTTCAAACTAAATTGTGCTTAATGCTAGTTCTAACCTGATCAATTAGAATCTAGATCTTAGGTTGCTAAATACGTCACGAGAGTGGGGTTTAGGAATCTGAACTATTTAGGTTGAGCAATTAAATTATTCGCAAAGAGATTTGGTTTGGTTTAATTGTGAACATATCGAACTTGAACTTAATGCTTGTTTAATCTGTTAGTAATTGCAAAGAGATTTGGGTTACTGCACTTAGGCATAGAGAATTCTCGCAAAGAGATTTGGTTAATTCTATTATCGTGATTTGAGTTCTAGAACTGAGTTTAATTTGATCCTGACTGATTAACTTGTCTGCTTGTCTGATTTCCTGAGAATACCCTAGGCTTGACGCTTTTAGTTTATTGCTTACAAACCGATTCCTGCTACTGTTTACTTTCTTGCTTCGCAATTTATTTCAATCTTTCTCTGCTTATTTCTAGTATTCATTCCCTACAGTTTGATCCTCTTGAGACCAAGTGTCCCTGTGGATTCGATAACCCTATATACTACATTGACTATATTGTGCACTTGCAGTTTTAGAATAGGGTAAAACTTAGAACCTATCAAGTTTTTGGCGCCGTTGCCGGGGACTCTTTGAGTCTTCGCTAGGACCGAACTTAGGGTTTCTACTAGAAATTTTTCGTTTTTGTTTTTGTTTTTCGTTTTTTTTTTATTTCGATTTTACTGATTCTTTTCTCTGTTTCTTTCTGTCGCAGGTACGAAATTCGCCTTGCGTCGACCGTTGCACACCTTGCGTCGATCGACACTAGGCGATTCTGAGATTGAATCGGTCGTTGCACTGAAAGCATCGATCGTTGCTGGACGATTACAGACAGTTTATGCCAACGCAGAACACTAGAAGTAATCCGAACTCGAGCTTGATTAATCTTGGACTAGAGGAACTTGGACGTTTAGAAAGAAAGATCAGAAGAGAAAAGAGAGAGAGAATGGTACAAGAACGCTTGATCTTGATACCAGATGCTGATGGAATCCTGAGGGATCCAGAGAACAATCCTTACAATGCTGCTGGGCAAAGGATTGATGCTGAGGGACGAGTGATCCCTGATGAAGTTGAGCCACAAGGCCGGATGGTTGTCCATGAAAGGACATTAGCTGACTACAACAGACCTGATGAGTTTCACGCAAACCGAGCAGCTCTAGTGCTTCCTGCTTTTGAAAGAAGTGATTTTGAGGTAAAGACTATCTACTACCAACTGATGAGACAGATGGCTTTTCATGGTTACCAATCGGAGCAGCCTATGGATCACATAGACAAGTTTGAGGACATAGTTACTGGCATGAAATATGAAGGAGTATGCCCGGACTATTTGTTCCTTAAGCTATTTCCACACAGTCTTGCTGGAGACGCTAGTGTGTGGCTGAGACAGCTGGTCCCTGGACAGTACACCACTTGGGCAGCTTTAAAGAGTGAGTTCCTGCTTCATTTCTATGATGATGCACGATCAGATCAGGCCAGACAGGACATACTCACTTTCTCCCAAGGAGCTGTGGAGCCTTTAAAGACTGCATGGATCAGATTTAAGCAGTATCAGCGTGACTGTCCGCATCATGGATTCACTGAAGTTCAGCTGATTGGTATTTTCTTCAGAGGAATAGATCTTCCGTATCAACAGGCTCTGGATAATTCCAGTAATGCCAACTTCAACACCAGGACTCCTACACAGGCTAAGCAGTTGATAGAAAATCTGATTGGCAGCAACAGTTGTAAGACCATGGACGAGAGGAGAAAGAAAACCGGTGGAAGTATTGATCTCTCTGAGATGGCTGAATTGAGATCCAGGATGGATAAAATCTGCACTCTTCTAGGTGAAAAGAAAGCTGTCCATTTCGCACAAGAAGTAGAAGTGATCCAAACTGAGGAGGACACTCAGGAAGAAGATGTGAATTTCGTTGGAGGATCTGGTTTCCAAGGAAACAGATTTGGATATCAGCAGGGAAACCGGTTCTTCAACCAAGGACAAAAGAGTGCCTACACAGGCAATCAGAACTCTTTTGGACAGACTAGTAACTTCCAGAAGCCTTATGTGCAAGGAAATCAGAGAACCTACGGATCTTCATCCTATCAGACTCCGCCTGCAGCAACTGCCTTTGAAACCAGGGTGGAAACAATGTTTGAACAGATACTGGAGAGCCAGAACAAGATCTCTGTAGACCATAACAAGAAGCTGGATGCAGTTTATGAAAACCTCAATGGGAAGTTTGAGACTCTGAGCACTCATGTGAAACAGCTGGACACTCAGGTAAATCAGATTTCAGGTACTATGAAAGGAAAAGGAGTTGCTGAGACTCATATTAAAGCCTGGTCTGTACTTGTTAATGATGGATCTCATCTAGGTGAGAAATTTGAGCTAAGTACAGCTGAATTGGTAGATGATGCAGAATTCTCGGAATCAAGTGAAAAACTCTCGGGTGGAAGTTGTGATGATCGCATTGCAACGATCGACACACACCTTGTGTCGGTCGATGCAGGTCGTGAACAGACTGTGTTATCGGATGATAATGAAACTGATGCAGAATTGGCCCGCCTATTCCCTGATGTGTCTGAGATCACTCAGGAGGAGATTTATGCACAAGCCACTAGGCAATATCCCAAGGTGTCTGAGGTAATTAAACAAGAGATTGAGGAGCTGAAGAAACTGGAAGAGAGTGGTGAAGGCTTGGAAGAAATTCCACCACCTGATGATCCACCTTATCATCCCTGTGTGCAGAGATATTTGAACAAGATGCTGCCTCTAGATGAAGATCTGAAAGAATGGGTGATAATAGTTCCCCAACACATCAGTGATGTTCTGCTGAACAAGATTCCAAAGAAATTACCTGATCCTGGAGTGTTTATACTTGATTGTTCTATCTTTGAGGACAGTTTTAGACGCTCTCTTTGTGATTTAGGAGCTGCTGGAAGTATGATGCCTTATTCTGTGGCAGAGAAGCTGGGGATGCTAGATTTTTCTCCTACGAGTACCCGTCTTGTCCTAGCTGATCAGTCTCTACGAGTTCCTGAAGGACTTTTAAAGGACATACCAGTGAGAGTTGGAAACTACTTGGTTCCAACAGACTTCCTTGTGCTGAAATATGACTGCGATCCGGATGAAGCACTGATACTTGGAAGACCATTCTTGGCTACAGCAGGAGCTGTGATTGATGTTAGACAGGGTCTAATAGACCTCCACCTGGGAGATGAGAAGCTGCGATATGAAATGGAGAAGCTGCGGAAACCACTGATAGATGGGCAGACTTTCACGATCCTGGAAGCAGAAGACGAGCAGCCAGATGGACCTGTGATACTAGATCCTGGAGCGCACTTTACTCCATCTTTTCTTGGGCTGAAGCATTCTGCAACAGCTTATTCTCCACCATGGATGAAGAGACTTGAGCAGAGACAGAAAAAGTCTCTGTCAGGATCTCTAGGAGCCTGAAAAATCTTGTGCGTCCGGTCAAGCTAATGACCTTAAACAAGCGCTGAGTGGGAGGCAACCCACTGTTAGGTGTAGTTTTCTTTCTTTCTTATTTTTGGTGTTTTTATTAGGATTTCACGTTTTCGTTTTTGTTTTTGCTAAGTTTCAGATGCAGAATTCGAGTCTGGAGATGTGTAACGATCGATGCACTTGTGCACCGATCGTTGCAAGGAGATTTGACGAAGAGGGGTAATCGCATTGTGACGATCGTTGCTCCTAAGTAACGGTCGTTGCAGTTGGTTCAATTGCAAAATTAAGGTATGTGTTTAAACCGGAAATCGAATTCGATTTATCAAGCATCGATCGTTGCCCCTAAAGCAACGATCGTTGCACCCACGACCGAGGTAAACGCCTTAAACCCTTTCTCTTCTCTTCTCTTCCTCACTTCTTCGCCGTCCGTACAACCGAGAGCCATTTCCTCTAAATCTCTAATTCTTCATAAATTTTTGCGTTTCAAAGCTTGAATCTTATTGTTTTAACCCCCTCTAGTTGACTCCATTACCCATTTGCAGCGAATCGAAGGTATGACTTCTCATTTTCGCCATTTTTAGAAAGGATTTTAGGATTTATGGAATTTGGGATTTTTGGCTTGAAATCGACGATGATATGCTTAAATGGACATGATTTAGGTTGTTTAACAGGAAGTTCTTGTTGATTAGATGCAATGTGGTTAGATTTGAACTGAATTTGATGATTTGCTTGCGGCAAAATCGCCTTGCAACGGTCGTTGCTTTTGAGCAACGGTCGTTGCTTTGCGATTTTGGAAAATGTTCGACGAGGTGAAATCGCCTTGCAACGATCGATGCCTTAGATGCAACGGTCGATGCTTCGCGATTTCACAGAGAGTTGCCGAGACTTATTTTGTGTTTCAATTTTGTTTATTTCGCAGATGGCAACTAATCGACAACCCCGCAAGAAACGAGCCACAGCTTCTACAGCTTCAAGGCAATACATACCACCACCTGCCTGGTTTAGCAGAGAGTCTGAGCCACCCGCACCATACCAGAGATATGGACCACCAGTTGCTTTACCCTGGCCCAAAGCAGACAAGACACCAATGCCGACAACCATAGAATGGCCAGAGGAACCTCAGAAGTTCTTCAAGTCTGAGGAGTTCACAGAGCGTCCATTGCTCAGCAGTTGGGACGAATATGACTCGCTTCTCTACAATGGTTGGTGTGGGATGATCTTCAAGCCGACCAAGTTCGCTGACTACTCCACCTGCAAGACTCTAGGGATTGATGAGCAGGTACTCGCTGTATGCAGAGGCATTGGTCTAGGGACAATGCCAATGCGACCTTATGATCTATACCCGGAGCTGGCCAGACAGTTATTGGCCTCCTGCAGAGTGGTCTACTCGGATCCTGACAACCGGAGTGCTACAGTGGGATCATTTACATTCATGAGCTGGGGAGTCAGGTATCGGATCCCTCTTCTTGATCTTTGCAGGATCTACGGGTTCAGGACTGAGCCGAGGCGCATAGCCATGCCACTTGAGTGGGACCGTGATGAGGCCATACGGTTCTGGAAGATTATTGGTAGTGGTCAATACAACTCTAGGACCACACCAGTTGTGCAGATGAGACATCCGGTGCTGCGATATGTCTCGCGTATCTTATGCTGGAGCTTGCTTTGCAAGTTTGAGGCAAACAAGATGCGCAAATATGAGATGGAGCTGTTGTTCATGGGCCTGAGAGATCAGTTCAGGAGTTCTGGAGTGAGAGATCCTACTTCGGGTCTCAACTTGGGAGCTATTTTTGCTCAGCATTTGGTTGATCTACAGACGAAGCCTTTCGATGGAGCTGGTACTGAGACGGTTGGGAGTTTGCTTACTCCCATTTTTGAGTATTGCGGGATACCTCTTCATGGCACGGAGTGTGTTACAGCCCGGGAGCTCCTAGATCTCAGCCATTTGCAGAGCGCCACTTGGCTCAAGGAGGGGAAGATTTGGATTTACACTGACCCGACTACTGGGAGGACTGGTATAGAGCTTCCTGCTGCCGGATGGACACAGGTTGACACATTAGAGGCTCTGAGATTTCAGCCTCCTGAGTCTGCGCAGCGTAGGATTCCTTCTATGGCTCATCCGCTTGGAGAGCCTTCCTCTCGAGCTTCGACTTCCACTGCCCCTGCGCCTGCCCCTGCCCCGATCGACGATGTGGGCCCATTTCCAGAGCCTGCGATGGCCTACGGTGACTATTCTGATGCAGAGTGGAGAGAGAGATCAGATGGTCTGTTCCGAGTTTTCTGGAACTTCATGCGTACTTGCAGCTGCAGGAGGCCACCACAGATCCATCAGCCCGTACCTGATACACGTCGTCGACAGCGATCTCCAGAGGACACCGGTGCTGATCCTTATGCCGGTATAGATGATGAGAGCGAGTGAGCGTAGTCTCCATTATCAGTTTATCGGTTCTGTATTTCTGACTTTTTATCTTTTCTTGCACTTTTGTTTTTATTTTTCTTAGGATTTATTATGTTTGATGGTTGTGCATGACTTGATACATTTGTTGTTTCAGTTTTACTCTGTTTCTAGTGTTTTCAGCTTGCAGGGATCGAAAATTGACATAAACCGACGGATTAACCTGCTAACTTGCTGACTGTTCGATGAAATCGCAATGCGTCGATCGACACACGTTTGTGTCGATCGTTACAACAGAAATTCGCACAGCAACGATCGGTGCACCTAGTGCAACGATCGATGCCTGACTGCGACAGAGGTAAAACCCGAGAGAACTAACCATTCAATCTAATTTTTCTTTCTTTCTTTTAACCAATCCCTTGCTTGACACTACTGGGGACAATGTGTCTTAAGTGTGGGGGAGGTTCTACTAATTACTTTTCTTTTGTTTTCTTATGAGTCAGTTAATTTTAATATTTTGTTTTTCGAGTCAAAATTGGTTTAAGTAGGAAACAATGACTTTTTAAGGAGATTAGCAGCATTTGCAGGAACTTAAGTGACCATTGGGATGAAGCTGCAGATCTATCTATGACTATTAGAAAACCCCATCACAGATCAGCCTACTGAGGACACCCATATCACTTCAGGTATCAGAGGATCCTTTACTGACTTCACCTTAATACTGACTTTAATTTTTCTCACCTAAGGGCTTGGTATACTTTATGTCGGACTCCCTTGTTGGTTCTGACACAGCCTGTAAACCTGTCCTATTTAGTCCCCTTCTCCCCTTCTGTAAAAGTAAAAAAAAAAAATAATAAATAAACTGCGGATGAGTTAGTAACTCCGAAGTGGTCATGGGAATAGTAGCAAACACTATTATCTCTCATGTGATCCATGGAATGTGTCCAAAGTACACCCCATAACGGGAAGAACACTGATAAAAAAAATAAAATGATACCCAGTGGGGAAAAATCAGTTGTTAAAGAAGGGAAAGAGAAGAAAGGGACTAGAGAAAGATAGTATGGTGGTCTAGAGCTGGCAAGGTAAGAATCCATGTGCCTTTAGATCGATACTCCTTAGGTGAGACCGCACTTAAATACTTGCAGAAGTCAGTAGGGTGAATTTGAATGCTTGAATGTGATTGTGGCGTTTACTTAGGACAGTTGCTAAGTGTGGGGGAAGTACATGTTGGTCTTGATGTCTGTAGATTGATTCTTTCATGTGGATTACTAAGGGGAATCTGAATGCTGCTGCTTCTATGATGAAACGAGTTTCTGAAGAGTTTTCAAACCTCTTCACTGCATTTTAGTTCTCTGTTTTGCTTGAGGGCAAGCAAAGGCTAAGTGTGGGGGAGTTGATATATCATGGTTTTTACCCACTTTATACCATGATATACTTGTGTTTTTAGAGTCTTTTGTATTCGTTTAGAGTCTTTTACAGGTTATATCGAGTTTGGAGCTAATTGGAGATATATGGAGCATTTTGGGCATTTTGGGACGTTTTGGCCGAGAGCTTTATTCACTGTTCGATTATTTGATATTGCATCGATCGACACACATTGTGCATCGGTCGATGCAGTCGCGAGATGGGCCTTACGCGTCAGCGTGCCAACTTATGAAGATTTGCAAAGAAGCCCAAGATACTTCCAGTATTTACACAGAAGCCCCATCCGAGATTATACCTATATATACTAGTTTTTGGCTTTTATTTTAGATACGCTTTGATACTTAGAGCTAAGAGATTTTTAGAGCTTTCGGGGCTGATCTATTTCCTTGTATTCATTTATTTTGGAGAAGATTTCGAACCCCTTTGATATTTTAATTTCTTATATGCAATCTATTTATTCTATGATTATGTTTTCATTAATCATGTCTGAGTAGATCCATAGTTGAGTTTAGGGTTTCTCATTAAGGTTTGATGACTTGCTAGACTTGTTTAATTCAGTTAGGATTCATATGATTAGAATGTTCTTCAAACTAAATTGTGCTTAATGCTAGTTCTAACCTGATCAATTAGAATCTAGATCTTAGGTTGCTAAATACGTCACGAGAGTGGGGTTTAGGAATCTGAACTATTTAGGTTGAGCAATTAAATTATTCGCAAAGAGATTTGGTTTGGTTTAATTGTGAACATATCGAACTTGAACTTAATGCTTGTTTAATCTGTTAGTAATTGCAAAGAGATTTGGGTTACTGCACTTAGGCATAGAGAATTCTCGCAAAGAGATTTGGTTAATTCTATTATCGTGATTTGAGTTCTAGAACTGAGTTTAATTTGATCCTGACTGATTAACTTGTCTGCTTGTCTGATTTCCTGAGAATACCCTAGGCTTGACGCTTTTAGTTTATTGCTTACAAACCGATTCCTGCTACTGTTTACTTTCTTGCTTCGCAATTTATTTCAATCTTTCTCTGCTTATTTCTAGTATTCATTCCCTACAGTTTGATCCTCTTGAGACCAAGTGTCCCTGTGGATTCGATAACCCTATATACTACATTGACTATACTGTGCACTTGCAGTTTTAGAATAGGGTAAAACTTAGAACCTATCACTTCGCAAAACCTTATATGGATGCGCCAAATGCTAAAAATAGATATAGAAACCGCTCGCAGCCTAATGCGTCAACCTCGGTTTCGAGACCAGCAATGGTGTCAGGGTTAGCGAGTTTTAGCATATGGAAAAATTCTGGCAACTTCCTATACGATCCATCATCTGTACCTCGTAGCATCGTGAGTGCCTTCGACCGTGCGCGCCAACACTTGTTATACGATGCATCGATACGTAGCTCCTTCATCAATACTGCTTTGAGTCCAGTTGGTGTCGGACCAGATGCGGGTCTGAATATTTATCTTTGAAAACAGTGGCAATGACCTTTGTCGTCTAAGTTTCCGGTACTTATTCCTAGTATCAGTACAGCAAGAGTGATATAACTCTGCCTTGCGTACCTCCCAATATCCAGTGTCCTTCGTCTCATGAACCATAACACGCCAGTTGCAAGTCTTATCCGGGGAATGGATAACAACTTGTGAAGAGTGGACACATGTTTTAAGTAATGAAACTTGTTCTTTATAGCATGGATTTCTAACCATACCAAACAATCGTCTTTTCACTTCAAAAGTTTACCCTTGTACAGATCATCACCCATTGAGTCTAAATCTAAGTTAGGGACAAGATCTCGTTGATAAGTGGTGTCATCCACCATTGGCGGGATATCAGCTGGTTCTTTGTCGGTAGGGTATGAGGTGCCACAAGATTCAGTACCACGCCACCTGTACACGTATTCTTGCTGTACAGGACAAGATTCAACAGACTTCCGTTTGGATCTTTTACCTACTCCAACGGGGATTTCAGACATCACATCTAGTGCGTTGGAGCCTCCATATTCATCATCGATGAGGTTAGACCAAAACTCACGATCCACATTGCCAACTTTCACGGGTACCTCGTTTGAGGATCCATTCTCATCACTATCTGGCGTACAATTTTCTTCTTAACCTCCTACTGCCATATCAGCATCGCAATTTGGATAATTAGACACCGGGTGATTAACAGTTTCGTTATCCGTGGATACATCTTCTTGGCTATCTAGCAAATTGAAATTGAATGGGGCCGTCTTGTCAGGAACGTGCTCAACAGAACTATCCACTAATGCAGTGGGAGTTGGGGGGTTGGGTAGCGTTATTTTATTTCTCCTGGAGTCATTGATGACCTTCTCTTTGCTAATAGAAGCGTAATTAACTTCTATATCCACTAAATCGTCGCTCGGGGGAATGTTTGGAAGCGCTTTTGTTATTATATTTTTGTTGGTGAGGACATCTTCTTGACTATCTCTGTCGAATAATGCAAAACTGAATGGTGGCTTGTTGTTTGGAAAACGTTCGTCCCTTCCCTCCGTTAAATTAGCGTTGGATGGATAGTCTGAACAAAGACATAAAATTGTTGGTTAATTGGGGTTTTTTGGGATCGAAGTTATTGGAAACCAACGAGGCACTGAGTAACATACCACATACGACCGGTGACTGGTTTCGAGAATCTGAAGCTGCATCGATAAATTCTTGTTTAATGAATGGCCTTACACCTGGAACTATCAATCCATCAGCGTTTGCCTGGAGGCGAAGAAGAACGAAACATCAAGTCTAGCGCTTCAACAGTGTCGTCGTCAATCATGACCGGAGAGTCTCTGCTACCAGAGGGAGTTGTATCACCAAATAGTCT
This sequence comes from Orychophragmus violaceus, assembly GCA_030180135.1. NCBI lineage: Eukaryota > Viridiplantae > Streptophyta > Magnoliopsida > Brassicales > Brassicaceae > Orychophragmus > Orychophragmus violaceus. The sequence continues at coordinate 25,336,515 of CM058238.1, forward strand.
CTTAGGCGTCATGAACCTCCCTCGGTGAATTAGCTTGGACGCCTTTTTCTTTGCAGAGTCGCCTTCTTTCCTAACTATCTTCCCCATGGATAGGAATAGCTTCATTGAGCGGTTAGATGACAGAATATCCAGGAAACAAGAAAGCCCGAAGTCTGTTGTGACCATGATAGGCGGCGAGATGTCATTGCAAACAGAGGACAAGGTAAGAGAAGGAGTGTAGCTGAGCTTTAACTTCGAAGCACATTCCAAACCAAACTCTGCCATCACAAGGTTGACGAGCTCTTTCATCTTCATGCTCATCTTCAGTAGACGACCCTAGATACCCTTTCTACGTCTACAATGAATATTCAGGCTCCGTCACCGGTGACAAGCCAATAGCCGCAAACTACTACACATTTCATATTTTCGTCTGAATAATCTTAGATGCCGGTATCCATGAGTTTTGAGAGTATATCACGATTTCTAAACAGATCTGAAATATGTATCTTTCTTACAATTTGTATTAATCAATTTAGTTCAGATCTAAGTAATTAAAAACAAACTAGTAAGTCGAAATGAATAACATTTTAACTTACTAGAAGACAAAAAAAATACATAATTGAAATAAGATTTTGAAAAATACATGTTGGCTATTACTTTCTAAAATTGATATAGTGGATGCAACTAACTCATCAGAGTGGACAATCTTTAAGGATCAATACTAATGTTTATGCATCTATCTTTTGTGTTTTCTTTGGGTTTAAAAAGAAAAAAAAAAAGTTGAGCTTCATGATCATACGGAATTATTTCTTGTATTGATCAAAAGTTGTTTTCTCCCACTTTCCTATACGGAATTGTTTCTTGTCTTGATAACTCTTTCTTTTTGTTTTGATCGAATTTTTTTTAAGAGAGACAAGGGTGATTACCACCTTGCAAACCTTTGGTTTATCCGTGCTCTCCCACTCTCTTCAAATGGTTGTCTTATTTTCGTTCACAACAAAACGCCATCTTCAAATATTTACTTTATAAATTATTACTTTGCTATTCATTCACGAACGCTAAAGCTCTTTTTTCAATCTAGATGAGTCTTTTGTTAAATTTGAGTTTATTATAGGGTTTTAATTCAAAACCAATTGGTAATGAGTGGATTGGCCATAACCCTTTATATATTATATATGATCTATTCCAATTTTCGATGTGGGACACTATCATCCCCTCTCACGTTCAGAGCTTTTTGGTCAACTATAGCGTGGAGTTTGTTCATGGGGTGGCCCAACAATCGGGTGGCTCAAGATCCAACCATAATCCTTTTGTAGTTTGGATTAGACTCTGATACGATGTTAAAATCAATTGGTAATGAGTAGATTGATCCTAACCATTTATATATTATATATGATGTACTCCAACTTTCGATGTAGGACACTAACATCTCTGACTTTTCATTCACGAAACAAAAATTTTGTATTCAACTTCTTATCCTCTTCAATTATTTTTCTACTTTTCAATCGCGAATTATTTTTTAAATATCGCAATTATGAATTTTATCCCTTATTGTTTAAAGAACCTTATGATTGGGTATAAGTGTCGACAATGACTTGACGGTCAGGTATTGATGTTATGGTAAAACTTCGTTTAAAACGGTGTCCCCCACGTAAATAAAGAGTTGTGCAACAGCTAAAGAACCCTACAACAGGTATAAACGTCGCTAAAACACCTTATGGCCGAATATAAACGTCGATATAATGACTTACAGGAGGATATATTGTCGATATTCTGAAAATTTGTCCAATTTCTTACGTGTTTCCACATATGAGATTGCGAAAGGATATTGGAAGATCGAGTGAAGGTCGACCGTATAAAAAAGATCGAAAATTAAACAAATAAAACAAAATATCCAAAAATAAAAAATTTACAATTATCTCTAAAATATTATATTCCATATTAATTTAGAAAATTAGGTTAATTATACTATTATATAAATTTATGCATATCGTTGAATTTAATATAATTCTTTTTAAACACTTTTGTGTGATTTACTCTTATCAACCTATCAACCATCAGGACGCTACTAAATTACAATGACGTGATAGTTTTAATTTGTACAATAACTCATGTGAGTTCCATTTATTTTTTTAATTTTTCTCCTTTCTAATTACATTTTTAACCGTTCTCTATGTAATAGCTAGAAAGAGAAACGAATTACACAATATAATGACGTTTAAATTAGTTAATTCATAGGAATAATATTTAATATACACATATATTTTTATCAATATACAAATGCAATCGTGCCTACAATACATTTCATTATTCATCTCAAATTATATAACGTAATTGTAATTTGTAAAACAGTGATGTCTATGACTGATAAGTAAACGTTAAACATCCACGGAATTTGAAAATTTTAGCTTAAGAAGAAAAAAACATAGCTATCATACGTTTAACCAAAATAAACACTAAACATGCACGCAACATAGCTAAAAAGACACAGCTACTTACGTTTAACAAAGAAAAAAACAGAGCTATCTTGCAAACTGTTTGATGATTTGAGACAAAGAGACCAAAACAAAATAGAACACTATATTTTTTGCTCTTGAGTTATCTTATCACACGTCCACATACAGCACTGAGATTTTGCCACGTGTTTTCGGTCGTTAGGGCGAAAAAAAAAAAGATGGTTTAGTCTCATGCTTTTTGTTTGTTTGGTCAGTGCTTTTTGTTTGGTACCAAAATTCTTTATAAAAAAAAAAACTACACTTTTATTTTTGTCAACACAATAAGCTGGTTTTTCTGCTTCTTTTTTTCTCCGTTTATCATCAAGAAAAGACACGTATTTAGATTGATGATGGAAGGGCGCTACCGAATCTCCTTGACTTTGCATGTATATTTATATACACATATTTATGATCATAAATCATATTTCTCTGTAATAAAGTTCTCAAAGCTATTAGCTCTGTTTCTAGCTCTCTCAACATATAACATTTGAAAAGATATGGGAAAATCTTCAAGCTCAGAGGAAAGTGAAGTGAAGAAAGGGCCATGGACTCCAGAGGAAGACGAGAAGCTAGTCAGCTATATTCAGACGCACGGTCCCGGAAAATGGCGAACTCTTCCCAAGAACGCCGGTAAGTTCCTAACCTCCCTATACATGAACCGTACGCACAAACCCTGGCTAATTCCAATAACCTACGATTGTGTTCTTGCGTTTTGTATTTACGTTTTGTATTTACGTTTGTGGTTTAAAATTTACAAATAATGATCGTTTAGCATTTTCTATCATGTAAGTATCAAAACATGCGCATATAAACATACGCAACTTTAGCTAAATCCAATAAGCTGCGATTGTTTTTTTTTTCGCTGTATGTTTACATTGACACTTGTGTCTAAAATTTACGTACTAATAATAGTGATTAGCATGTTATAAGTTATAACATGTAAATGACAATGTTAGTGTCTGCATTTAAAACAATCATGGTTCTTTTTTTGTGTGCAAACAATCATGGTTCTCATTCCATTTTCTTGGTGTAAATCTTGAAAAGGGTTAAAAAGATGCGGAAAGAGTTGTCGATTGCGATGGACGAACTATCTAAGACCCGATATCAAGAGAGGAGAGTTCTCTCTTCAAGAGGAAGAGACTATCATTCAACTCCATCGTCTTCTTGGAAACAAGTTAGTCTTTCTTCAATTGATTTTTGTTTTTTTGTAATTTTAGTTTAATAATTGCTACGTGATTTTGTGTGTGAAAATATTGTTAAAAATAAAATTTAATGACCTAGTTTTCCACTACTACACCTACTTCGTTGGACTTACATGTCTTTATATTTTATACTACTTGCATATTTTATGTAATTCAACTAAAAGACAAGAACATAAGCACTATACCAAAGTCAACTGTCTAAAGCTAAGCTTGCCCCTGCGATCTTCAACTCTTTAATATCTTAGAAAGTCAAAACCTTTTACTTGTCACTTCATTTTATTTTAAAAATTTAACTCTGGTTTTTTCCTCTATGTATAGATGGTCCGCAATTGCCTTTCACTTGCCAGGAAGAACAGATAACGAGATAAAAAATTATTGGAACACACATATAAAAAAGAAACTCTTACGAATGGGGATTGATCCGGTCACTCATTGTCCCCGGATCAATCTTCTTCAACTCTCCTCGTTTCTTACCTCATCCCTCTTCAAATCCATGTCACAACCGATGGATACTCCATTTGCTCTCACTACTTCAAGTTTCAATCCCGATATCTTGAGTCACCTTACTGGCTCTCTCAACAATGTTCAAACCGAATCATACCACCAACCAAACCAAATGCTACAAAACGACCATCAAACTAGTTTCACCGGTTTTCTCAACTCCACACCACCGGTTCAATGGCAAAACAATGGAGAGTACTTGGAAAATTATCTAAATTACACCGGTTCAGGTGACCAATTTATGAACCAGGTCCCTCTAAGTGGAAACTACTCATCGGCCGCATTTGCATCCGATGAAATTAACGAGGGTGAGAATTTTAAGGCCGGGTGGAAATTCAGTTCATCAATGCTAGCAGGAACTTCGTCGTCCAGCTCGACGCCGTTGAATTCATCTTCCAAGGTTTTTATCAATGGTGGAAGCGAAGATGATAAGGAAAGTTACGGTAGCGACATGTTGATGTTCCATGATCATAATGATAATGCTATGAATCTATCATAATATGTTACTTCTTCTTCTTCTTAATCCTACATGTTTTTGTTTTTCCTTTCATGGGGGTTGGTTATTGTGTTACATACGCTGTATTTTAAGAGCTTAATTAGTCTATAATTGTATGTCGTTAATAAAAAAAGAGTATTACTGTCTGAATTTGTTATGCCTTTTCGTCTAGTAACTCAAAAAATTGGAAGAACTTTCCATTTGTTCACACGCAAAAGGCCTGAGGATGGTTGATATATATGTAAGTGTGTTACATTACAAATGTACTTCGACTTGTACGAGCTTAAGTGTGTCACTAGAACGTACCGACTAGAAGACAATTTGGGTGAAACAATAAAGATATTAAAATTAAAAAATAGCAGAAGAAGAAGCTACATATATATATATATATAATCAAGATTACATTTGGTGAGTATATATAATTGGTCCTTGACTAATAGAAGGTTAGTTACAGGGCCGGCTCTTCACGTGTGCGGGAAGTGCAAAAGCACCGGGTCCAAGGTCCATTTTTAAAAATTTACAAAGCACTAAAGGCCTTTTTTGTAACAGAAAAAAAAATATGTATAGTAACAGTCCAATTTTTTCTTTATCGCTCTGGGTCCTGCAAACCAATGAGCCGCCACTGGTTAGTTACCATTCTTTCAATGGAGTTTAACATATAAGAAAAAAAAAAAAGAGGAAATGATCAACTTATATTCCCCTTATGATTGGTTCGAGATAAGCATATATAATGAGTAACAATAATATTCAGCTAAAAGATAGCATTTAAGTAATGATCAATTGAAAGAAACTCTGTATGAGATTAAAATATGGGATATATATAGGCCCTGTTCGTTTGATTGACGTAGGCGGTTGCGGTTGCGGCAGCGCCTACGGCAATATTACTGCAGGTTGTTGTTTGTTTTGTAGTCGCAGACGCGGCCGCAGCCGCTACCGTAGGTTGTTGTTCGTTTGTAGGACGTAGCCGTAACGTAGCCGCAAATACTAAACGAATATAAAAATATTGACACAGCCGCAGCCGCAGGTACCTACGACAACCAAACGAACAAAAAATGTTGATATAGCCGCAACCGTAGATACATGCGGTTAAACGCTGATTTTTTCCGGCGTTAGAAATTTTTTATCACTGACGCGGCGTCTAGCGACAGCCGCAGATACATGCTGCAACTAAACGAACATAAATTATTGTTGCAGTCGCAGTCGTAAATACTGCCGCAATCAAACGAACAACCTTCATCAACGTTGTGCGAGACACCAAACCCAAATTATAAAACTATTGTCTGAGATATATAGTCAATCTTTATTTCATCTATGATTTTTTTTTTTTCATTTATGATTATTATTACCCAATTACTATCTACTACAACTTGCTCACGCACACGCAAGAATTGAGACCGCAGTAACGTTAATCCAAAGTTCCAAACTATGCAGTAACTTATCATGGGGTTGCTGGTATTATATAATTAAAAATAATATAAACATAACATTAAACAATTAAACTAATTAATGTAAATTCAGTATATATCAGTAACGGCAGCATAAAGATTTCATGGTTTCCGTATCTTAAGTATAAGTTTGGTTATAGATTTGCTTAGAAATACATGTATTATAAAAAAAAAAAAAAAAAAAAAATTGGTATCTATTATATTAAAACAGGAAGGTTTGCTATGGTACATAAATGTTGTTTCCGGAATTTACCCTTGATATTATTAGGATTTCTAACCTTCATTAAGGGTAAAACTGTTAAATAATTTATATTTGATTTATTCATAATATCTTATAATATATTTTGTTTTCTTTTTCCTATCATAATCATATCTAACGAAAATCTTTTTCAAAAAGTTAATAAAAATAATAATTAATTTCGAAATTAATATTAAAATAAATATTATAAATTATTCTTAACTAAAATTTAACTTAAAAAAATAAAATCAAACATAATTAACTTACTAAATCAATTGGTACATATAATTATATAATTTAATACATAATTATTTTATAAATTATATAATCATTAAAATTAATAAATTATTATTAAAATAAGAAAGTAGTATATAATATTGTACTAGCGTGCGGGTATAAATTATTTATTTTGTAAGAAACGTTTTTTACGATTGTACTTCTTAACGGGTTATTTCATCAAATTTTAAAATATTTAAATTATAATAAAATGGGCTAAAAATAAATTAACCAATTTCGGTTTCTAAAAATAAAATTTGCACGAGTAACTAATTCCAATTGATATATTTTAAATTTAATATAAATATTTAAATTATTTAATATTTATATTATTCAAATATATGATGCGTCAAATTATAGTTCATGTTTGAATGCAATTTTTAACGGGTTGTTCAATCAAATTTTCAAATTATATATCATTACAACACGTGTTGAAAAATAGATTAACCAAGTTCAAGCATGACTAATCATATACTAAAAATAACAATAAAATACAACTACTAATATATAATATACAAGTTAATAATATCAAAACAAAAACAAAATTTATTAAATTTCTTCTCACATTTAGCACTATATCATCTTATTTTCATTTGATATAGATTAGACGAAATAGGTAACGAAATTAATTTATAAAAATATAAATTTAAAATAAAAGTATATATTTTAAGAATGAAAACATAAACCCGCGCTTCTTTAGCGCGGGTCAAAATCTAGTTACTTAGAAGTTAGAACTGCTAATTCAATTTATTAGGTTGGGCTCAAATAACAAACCTTTAGGCAGTAAGAGCAGTGGACAGGTCCAATCTGATTGTCTACGCAAAGCCCATATAAATTCAGGCTCATAAATAATTGTGCTCTACTTTATTATTTTTATTGAAAATAAATGGGTGTGTTCTCTTATTACTTGTTTATCGGTAATTCGAATGTGCCCGGTGCCCCCCTACCATAATGATATTTAATGAAAAAAATTGTATAGTTTTAATGTAGTAGATGAAATTCAGCTCGAAAATTTTATAAATGACATTGTTATTATAACGATAATAAATTCTGAGATTAACCATGTGAATCATTTATAGAGCATATGCTGCATGGCAGTTATTTTCAGATGTTTCAGAAGGAACATAATGAAGTGGAAGTTAAAAGACGTTGGATAGTTTTCAGTTCCATTTAACTGATTAATACTGTTCCGTGGGTCCATTTAACAAATATGTACTATCTAATATCTCTTGAGAGCATATATAGCGTGAGATTTATTTTGCATTGAGTAATTTGGTTTCTAAGTTTTTTTTTAATCTGAAAGGATACTTATATTATCAAAGAAGGATGCGTTTTTGGAATACTAAAGCCGGCAGAAGACAAACCCTTCTCCGGAAACTAAGCCGGCGAATTAACAGAATATCCTCGGAAGCTAAAGCCCATAAAGGATTGCTAATCCTAAAACTATAGAAGACATAGATCGAAACGATCAAACACTGACAATAACAAAGCGAACTTGCACATCTTGACTCCCGTGAAAAACAAGAAGCGAGATAAATCGTCGTTGCCCACGGCCCACCGCACGATTACATCAACTACCTGGAGACTAACAAAGAAAACACTCTCTCGAAACACAAACCCAAGAACCAAAGCTTCACAACCCGACAAGAAAAAACCTAAGAAAGTTCCCCTAAACCTCTTTCGGATACGGTACTAACACAATCCCATGTGTCCAGATACACCTAGATAGAAGCCCAAATCTAAACCCAAATCTCCAACGAAGCCTAACCAATCCAAGACCTCCAAGTCTAGACTAAAATAGAAAAACAGGATTGAAAGCACTCACCAAGAAAACCACAAGAATCAAAATGATACACGCTAACAAGTTAGAGCCAAAATTGATCATCTAACTATCCTCAATAGCAGAGGAAACTTAATAATAATCTAAAAACGATTAACCTATGCCTCAAAACCTCGGTAAAAGCCGGATCCAAACCATCACAAACCGGCAATACACACACAGGACCACAAACCTATAACCGCAAATGAAGACGTCAGCCTCAAATCCGGACCAACTAGCACTGCAGGATCCACGACCCGACCGAGAGAATCCCGGCAAAGCTCGACCAGAAACCAACGTGTGAAGAACGACGCTCTTACACATCGACACCAACCGCAACCAAGGATCACCACGGATATAAAACGCGGCGTAGGAGCGGAAGAGACACAGAGACATGCCTTCGAGCCACGGGATGACACTGACGGAGCATAAGAGGCGACGGCGAGGAGGAGAAGACGACAGCGAGCGACTACAACTAGGTTGGCTGGAGAACCGTCGTAGAAACCGAAAAGAACGAGAGAGGCGAAGGAGAGGACAACAGTGACTAGCATCCACTCCCCGGCAACGGCCATAGCCGCCAGCCGGGGAGAAACGGCGGATCTGAAAAGTTTGGTTGACGGCGGCTCTGGATTTCTAGAGAGAACTAGGGTTTTGATCGTTTCGATCTTGGTTTCTAAGTTTGAAATACAGATTAATATCGAAATTAATTTTAAAAGAAATAATATATATTAAAAACAATTACTAGCATCGATATATATTATGTAATTTTAATATGCACTGAGATTTTGTCATGTTCATTATAAAGAAATAGAGACCAAAAGTGATATGTCAGGTTGGGCTTTATTTAGAGTAGTATCGACTTAACATACTGTAATTCTTTTGCCTACCTTATTAACAAATAGATCCTTAGGCGAATCGAAGTTTTATTATACAGTAATTATAGTAAAACCTTCATTTTTTACAGTAAAACATCAATAAAATAATATTTTATAATTAACAATCATGATAAAATAATATTTTTTTCCAATTTTGAGTCAGATCAATATAAAATTAATAAAAAAAACAACAAAATAATAATATGTAAACCTCTATATAAATATATGGTTCCAATAAAAAGCATAAATTAATAATTATAAACATTGTGCATACATAGCTAGTATAGTTTAGCAACATATAATTCTAGTAATGTTTGTTTTTTAGGAAGTTGAAATATAGTTAAATCTCATATCTAATTTTTCTAATTAAAAATTTGAGATGGTTTTATCAATCTACATTAAAAAAATTGTGGATAACTGCTTTCTTGCGCTTATGATTTTTCTTCAAGGCATAATTACTAATATTATTGAGTGTATGTCACATGATATTTTCTATATTCATATAATTATGTGCATATTTCTATGTCATTGTTGATTTTAAAACATGTTAGATGAGAACTATTGCTAAGTTTGATGTAAAAAAACAGATGTAATGTTTTTATGAAAAAGTTTAATCAAACCAAAGAAGAGAATTATGAGAAATAAAAGTGTATGTTGTAAAAGAGAAAAATAAAAAGGAAATTAAACAAATAAACTATTGATATAATATAGAATATATATAAATGATAATGCATATAAAATTTCAAATAAAAGAAAATTAAGATATGAAATGAAAGTTTCTCTATAAATTACAAACTATTAACTTATCTATTAATATATATATATATATATATATATATATAATAAAATTTTAAAGTCCCAACTTTATTAGTTTTTAGAGGCTTTACTGTAATTAACTCATATTGGTCTAAGGTTTATTTTAAAAATGTGCATTTTTATCTAAAAGGCGTTCAACTACTTTAAAATGCTTATGATAAGAAACAAATACTTACATACATTTTAGTCAATATAGCAATTAATTATATCTGATTTATGATGACTATATATTGATTAGGCGAAATCCATAGTTGAGTATAACCACAGCATTGGTTTATTAAATTCCGTCTTAACAAAAATATCAACTTTATATGAATAATTGTATTTAATTGCAAAAATTGTAAATTATTTTAGAATCAGATTTTGCTGACAAATTATAAAATTAAGCATACAGACCCAAGTGCAATCACACGCATCTGTTCCCATACCTTCTAAAATAAGCCATTCATCATACTGATATAGATGGATGTCTAATAGTTAGGTCAGTTTAAAATTGTTTATATTCACCGTCGGAGAATGAATCCATCATTTTGTTGCATTTGTTTTTCGTATTTTCGAGAAGTGTTAGTTAATAATTGTTAATTTGTTTATCGACGGTTGTTGTTATCATTCATGATGCAAACATGAAGTTAAAAATTGTTTAGAATTTGAGTGGTAACTTGCAGAATTATGGAATTGTGTGTAAAAATGTGATTATAGTGTTGTTAAACAGAACATCTTCTCTTCACCTGTCCATTTGCACAAGAGGTTTGGCAGTTGGTTTAATTGCACCCAGTGTATCTTTTTGAAAGATTAATAATAAAGTTGTTTATTTCCAAATTTTCTTGCAATTACATATCTTTTTGAGTGATTTTATTTTGGTCAAAGACCTTTATGCCCTAAGTTCCTCTAATTAGAACAACTAACTATATTGACATAGGTTGTTGGCAATTGGTTAACCACAACATAACTAAAATATCTAACTAAAACATGAATTAAAATATCCTTTCTCGTTTTTGTGTTTACAAACCTATCTTGTCATCCCTTTTAAACATTGGTATTGCATCTATACGTATGTATATGTTCATTTAACTTATTGAACCGATTAAAGGAGCAAGTCTACCCAATTCTTCGAAACCAGTCTTCACAATTATGAGTTTGTCGTCTACTTCAACTACTCCTACTTCTGAAGAACCATTACCTTGTAGATCTATAGGCGTCACAGCACCAACCATGTGCTGGTGTGGCGAAGACATCGAAGTAGGATATGGTACTACTCCTTCTAATCTTCATCGCCGGTGGTTCAAATGCCTCGAATCTATCCGGGTTAGATTAAAACTAGATGACTTTGTAATTTATAGATTTACTATATATTTCAGTGTGTTTAGTTTCGTTTTTCCAAATAGCACCCAAATGAAGGTCACTTATCCGAGTGGGTGGACGACTCCATTATGAAAGAGCTCGTCAGGGTTGCCAAAGATCTCAAGAAAATTCGCGAGGACATCAAAGTTCTAGATAAATGGTCCAATTCTGTTGGTGACGAGTTAGAGATCAAGATAACAAGAAAAATCGAAGTTGATGTAGCAAGAAATGATAACCATCCTTCTGCCACGAGGTATATACAGCCCAGGATGAACATGCTGCAGATCATCTGGATCGTCGCCATCTCTGTCTGCTGATAGGTCAAGAATTATCCCAATTCTAACTGCAAGTGCACAGTGATGTGAATGTAGTACTTTAGGGTATCGAATCCACAAAGACTCTAGGCAACGATAGATTAAGAACAGTCAAGTTAAACTAGGAGAAAGCAATGTAATGAGAAACTAAAGCAATGCAAGAAAGTAAATCAGTAGCAGGATTGGTTTGTAGGCAATTAACTAAAAGCGCTAAGTCTAGGGAGTTCTCAGGAAATCAGACAAGCAGATAAATTATTCAGTCAGGATCAAATTAAGTACGGTTCTAGAACTCAAACACAAATATAGAATTAACCAACTTTTGTTGTGAGAATTCTCTAAGCCTAATTGCAGAAATTCAAATTTCTTTGTAATTCCTAACAGATTAAACTAGCTTTAAGATTAAGTTCGATATGTTCACAATTCAATTAAACCAAATTTCTTTGCGAGTAATTCAATTGCTCAACCTAAATAGTTCATATTCTAAACCACACTTTCGTGTCAATTTAACAACCTAAGATCTAGATTCTAAGTGATCAGGTTAGAAACTAGTGTTAAGCACAATTTAGATTGAAGAACAATTATTGATATGAATCCTTAACTAAAATAAATAAATCTAGTAGTGTAGCCCCGGAGCGGAAGCTTGAGCGATGGATTGATGGAGGACAAGCACTGGCTTAAAAGCTCTCTTACTTGACCGAGATGGGTGGATTGTGAATAGAGATGGGATTGATCCTGCTGGCTCAGAAGCAATCAATGGATGGAAGATGATTGAATCTCTCAATCGGTGGTGAACTAGTTCTGCTTGAGTCACACAAGCAATCCTAATCCAATAATCTTTGGAGACACTTGAATCACACAAATGAATCATAAGACGAGAAACTTCAAAGACACTCTTTGAAAAGAAGAAAACGAATTCTTTTGTATAAACTTAGTTGATTGAAAGGGTGAAAGGTACAATAGATGATACTGAGCTTATATAAGCTTTTTACAACGGTCCTATTGACCTTGAACAAGAAGGAAATCGAAACTTAATGAAAAACTAGCCGTTGGGCTTAATATGGTAAGGATCCAAGCTCTTGATGGTTTCTTTGTATCTGGATGGCTTTAAGGGATAAGTGAGGATCCTTGGGACAGCTTGATTGACAAACAATTCGTGGCTTTCATTCTTGGAAAGAAGCCGTTGGTGTTTGATCTCTTTCTTCTCCAAAAATGGTAAGTGTGACTTGTTGAAGTTATGGAGAATCTTGTGTGGTCTTGTGCAGCTGAGGACGTCTGGACTTGATGGAAAGGAGCTCAATACACTGTAGTTTTGATAGGTAAACGCTTGGTGCTGAATTGACCTTCCAAATGTGAATGCTTCCATATATGGCAAGCCTGCTGAGCTAGTACCGATGCTACTTCCTGAGCTAGCTGTGATGCTACATATGGTTAGCTCCTTTTCGGTATCTTCTTCTTGTGTCAACTTTTGGGGATGACTCTTCTTAGTGGCATGCTGATGATGAGCTGAGCTAGATGTCTTGACCTTGGTCTCCACTTGAGCTAAGATAAGTTCATACGCCTTGTTGGATCTTCTCGGCTCCATAATCTCTTCTCCATGTGTCATGATTCCTCCTGGGTCATATGTCTTCTTAGGATTGATTGTTGGATGTATAATCAATCCTATGCCTTTTGTTGGATCAGAACTCATTGTGGCCTTGACTTCTCTTGGTCTCCTTGCGCTACTTGACGTAGTGGTTGAGTTAGCGATTGAGTCAGTGAGCGCATGGTTTGATCTGGTTCTGATGACCGCATCATCTAGCAAGTCATAAAATCCTTAATGAGAATCCCTAAACCTAACTATGAATCTACTCAGACATAGAATATGAAAACATAATCAATGAATTAATATATTGCATAAAAGAGAATAAAGAAGTAAAGGGGTTCGAAATCTTCTCCAAAAAGCAGGAAGTAGTACATGATTAGATCAGCCCCAAGCTCTAAAAACTCTCAGCTCTAATTATGAAAGCGTATGTAAAAACTGATGTAAAAACCTAATTATATAAGTTAATCACGTCTTGGGGCTTCTTTGTAATTATCAGGAACTTCTGGGCAAAACTGTGAATTCTGCATTCTTCATTAAACCGCCGAGGAAGGCCCATCTCGCTCGTGTGTCGATCGATGCATGATGTGTGTCGATCGATGCATTACTCTGTTTTGGACAGTGAACTCTATCTCTCGGGTCAAAGCACCAAAATGCTCCAAAAGCTCCATAAACTCCAATTCCGCTCCAAACGTGCATATATCTAATAACACCTGTAAAAGACTCTAAAGAAACACTAAAAGACTCTAAAACATACTTATATCATGGTCTAAAACCGGTAAAAACCATGATATATCAACTCCCCCACACTTAGCCTTTGCTTGCCCTCAAGCAAAACAGAGAACTAAAACATGGTGAAGAGGTTTGAAAACTTTCAGAAACTCTTTTCATCCTAGCAGCAACAACACTCAGATTCCCCTTAGTAAGCCACTGAAAGAATCACATGCAAGACATCAAGACCAACATGTACTTCCCCCACACTTAGCAACTGTCCTAAGTAAACTCCACAATCAATCCAAGCAATTCAATTTCACCCTACTGACTTCTATAAGCTATTAAGTGCGGTCTCACATAAGGATTATCGATCAAAGGGCACATGGATTCTTACTTTGTCAGTTCTAGACCACCATACTATCTTTTTCTGGTTCCTTTTCTTCTCTTTTCCCTTCCTTAGTATTCTGATGTTTTCCCCATTGGGTATCATTTTTTTTTATCAGTGCTCTTCCCGTTAAGGGGTGTACTTTGGACACATTCCATGAATGCACAGGAGGTAATAGTGTTTGCTACTACTCCCGTGACCACTTTGGAGCTACTAGCTCATCCTCAGTTTATTACTCTTTTTTTTTACTTTATGGAAGGGGAGAAGGGAACCATACTCGGACAGGTTTACAAGCTGTGTCAGAACTAACAAAGGAATCCGACTCAAGGTATACCAAGCCCTTAGGTGAGAAAATTAAGTCAAATTAAGGGTGAAGTCAGTAAAGGATCCTCTGAATACCTGAATTAATATGGGTGTCCTCAGTAGGTTGATCCGTGTTGGGTTTTCTAATAGTCATAGATAGATCCTGCAACTTCATCCCAATGGTTACTTAAGTTCCTGCAAGTTGTTGTTAACTTCTCAAAAATTCATTGTTTCCTACTTAAACCGTTTTGACTCAATAAAACAAAAAATTTGAAAACTATGACTGACTCTAAGAAAACAGAAAGATAATAGTCAGTACCACCTCCCCCACACTTGAAACACACTGTCCCCAGTAGTGTCAAGCTAAGGATCGGTAAAAGAAAGAAAAATGTTAATGGATGTGTTAAGTTCTGTCTGATTTTACCTCTGTCGCTCATGCATCGATGATATACTTGTGTTTTCATGCATTTAGGGAGTTGTTTAGTTCATATTTTAGGTTGTTTTAGCTTTCATTCTTGACTTTTCCTTGTTCTTCATCCACATTTAGAGTTTAAATGCATTTTAGGCTTGCATTTGGAGTGTTTCTTGTGCTTTCATAGGTTCATGGAGATGTTTGGAGGTTTTGAGGAGCTTGGGAAGCAAAGGAGGAGCTCAAGGATGAAAGAAGGAGTGCACAAATCGGACCAGTGAAATCATCGACCAACACCATCGGCCAAACGAGGCCGATGGATTTTCAGAGCTTCCATCGACGTAGCGAATCGACGATTAGAAGCCGATGGGAATTCCACGAAGCCTGCACGAAAAAATCCGAGAAAGTATCGACTTAAGTCATCGGCCAAACAGCGTCGATGGTTCCACACATCTTTCCATCGACATGAACTATCGACGCGAAGCCACCGATGGAACCACCAGGTTCATTCGGTGATTTTAATCCGAGAAACCATCGGCTTGGCTCATCGATCAAATGAAGCCGATGGTTTCCAGGAATTTTCCATCGACGACCACCATCGACCAAGCCAGGTCGATGGTTTCACCTGCAAACCAAATTGAACCGGGTCAATACCCGGTTCGTGTCCCTTTGCTATAAAAAGCCAAAAACCTGATTTTTGTTGTCTCTTAAGCTTGTTTTTGATTCTAAACCTCTTTTGTAAGAACAAGTTTGATTCTTGATTAAATCTAAGTACTTCTTTTGAGATTTCTTCTTTCGATCTTTCTACTTTCTCTAATCACCAATGATTAACACTATCTCTTTGGGTTTTGTTGATCTCTTGATGATTAGTGAGTAGTTTCTCATAGGGTTTATGGGTTAGGTAGGATTGGGTTGATTAGGGATGATTAAGGGATGTCTAATGTTTATCTTTCTTATATCTCTTCTATCTTAGTGATCTTAATGCCTATTTAGCCTTGATCAAGTTGATTAGGATGTTTAGGATTTCATGCCCACCATGTGTTCGATGAAATGCCAGTTTTAGCTTTGATAGGACTTTCACATTCTAGCTCATGAAAATGGATGTCTAGAGTGATTGTTAGCTATTTGGAACTTGGTTGAATACTTGCTTGATCTTAATTCACAAATGAGAATTTGTTCTTGGATTAGGATTAAGGAAAGAGATTAGCTCTAAGAGATTAAGCTAATTAACTTATTGTGTTCCTTGCTAGGAGGTTAGCTTGTTTGAAGCTTGATTAGCATCCCAAGATCATCCCAAGTCTTCCATTCCATTGACCTATGCTCATAAACCTTATCTTTAGTATTTGATTGTCTAGTTAAGTTTGCTTGTTTAGTTCTATCTTATTTCAATTTGTTTGCTTGTTTAACGTTAATTGCACCTAGAACTATTAGGATCTTCATTTGAATTTGAGAATAGCTTATCTAATAGTGTTTTGTGTATTCTCGTTGGTTTAATCCCGTCCCGGATTTGGTTCGATACTCTTACTACACGATAAGTAAGAGAATTGATACCTCTTTCTTTAGGATAAAATCCTAGTATCAATTTGGCGCCGTTGCCAATTTGGGACTTAGGATTGATCAACTCGATTTCAATTCCTTTTTAGTTTAAGTCTTTGGTTACTAATCTTATTTTCTTCGTCTTGCTTTGATGACAGGTGTATGAACCTACGCAGCAGAGGACCAACGAACTTAGTTTCACGGGTTACAAACATCAAAGCACTTGAGCGACAGTTAGCAAGGGAACGACGTGCTTTAGAAAGAGTTGTGCATTTAGAAAGACTCGGGTTGGAACATGAAGAAGTGGTTCAGCCTCAGTTTGAGCCTATAGAGCAGCCAGTTATGGATCAAGAAGGTCAACAGGACCAACAGGGCCATGAGGGCCATCAGGTGCAGCAGCATCATCAGGATGATGATGCTAGAGATGGACAGAGAAACAGGATACCGGTTCATCCCGAGAGGTCAGCTAGGGCCATTAGTGATGGAGATGCACCGGATACAAATGCAAACCGGCAAGGGATTATTCCACCACCGGTTAACAACAACAACTTCGAGATCCGGGCTATGGTGATGAACATGGTGCATAATAACCAATTTCATGGGCTCCCATCTGAAGATCCGTTGCAGCACTTGGATACATTCGATAAAATCTGTGCTACAACAAGACTAAATGGCGTGACTGATGATGGCTTGAAAATGCGCCTATTCTTCTTCTCCTTGGCGGATAGAGCTAAGGATTGGGAAAGCACCATCCCTCCGGGATCCATTACAAATTGAGGAGACCTTAAGAAGGCTTTCTTGAAGAAGTTTTTCTCAGCTACTAGGACTGCCCATTTTCGCAATGAGCTATCCGGCTTTGTGAAACGCAACAATGAGAGCTTTGCTGAAGCTTGGGAAAGGTTCAATAAGCTAACTACTCAGTGCCCTCACCACGGTTTCACTAAGGAGACACTACTCAGTAACCTCTATCGCGGAGTGCTTCCTAGAATGAGGACGATGCTAGACTCTTCTAGCAATGGACACTTCCTAGGCAAGTCAGTTGATGAGGCTATGGAATTAATTGAAAACCTTGCTACAAGCGACGGGAACTACAATGAGGATTATGAGCGGAGTACTAGAGGATCATCTTCTACGGATGAGAAGTACGAGAAGGAAATGAAATCTCTAAATGAAAAGATAGACAAGATGATCTCATCAAGCCAACAGCAAATCAGCTTCGTGGGCAACTATGATGACTCCCAACCCGTCCTCTTTAGTCTTGAAGGAGATATGACCCAAGAAGAGATAAAATTCATCGCGGGCCAAGGAGGTTTCAACAAGGGTTTCAACCCAAACTATAGAAACCATCCTAACTTTTCTTATCGAAAACCCAATGTGGCGAACCCACAAGATCAGGTTTATCCCCAAGCTCAACCCCAAGGACAAGCTCCACAACAAGGGCAACAAGGCTTCACTCAAGCTCAACAACAAAAGCCTTTTGTCCCTTACACTAACCAACAGGGGTTTAGCAATAAGCCACAGTTTCAAGGTCAACAAAGCTATGCTCCAAAGCAAAAATACCCACCCGGTTTTGGACAACAACAGCCCCAAGCTTCTTCTTCACCGGGTTTGGATAATGAGTTAAAGGGTATGATGCAGCAACTTCTTCAAGGGCAAGCTCCAGGAGCTATGGAAGTACGGGATCTCAAGAGTGAGCTTCAGAACTTGACTTCAAGGGTCACAAACATGGAAACCAAAAATGCCTCTACATCCCGCACTCAAGGTACTTTACCCGGAAAAACTGAGCAAAACCCAAAGGAATACATCAACGCTATCACATTGAGAAGTGGTAAGGAGCTGCAACATCATCAAGTACCCAAACCTAAGGTGATTACTTCACTCAATGAGGACATTGAAGTTCAAGAAGGGGAGGAGAATTCTGAAAATTCTGCTCTCAACAAGGAGAGTGATAGTGAGATTGCTAAGAGGAAAGGAAAGGTTGTAGTTGAAGAAGTAGTAGAGGACACACTCAAGAAGAAGGATGGTGTGTTTGTGCCACCACATTATGAGCCTAAGCTACTCTTTCCGGGCAGATTCAAGAAGCAACTGTTAGAGAAGTATAAAGCCCTTTTCGAAAAGCAAATGAAGAATGTTGAGCTCACAATGCCTTTGATAGATGCATTCTTACTTGTACCTCAATACAACAAGTTCTTAAAGGATGCTATTAAGGAAAGGACTAAAGAGGTACAAGGAATGGTTATGCTTTCCCATGAGTGTAGTGCATTCATTCAAAGAACTATTGTACCAAGTAAGCTTGAAGATCCGGGCAGTTTTACTCAACCATGTGCTATTGGTCCTTTTCGATTTGAGAGTTGCTTATGTGATCTTGGAGAAAGTGCAAGTTTGATGCCTTTTTCAGTAGCCAAAAGGCTAGGGTTCTCCACCTACAAAGCTTGTAGGATCTCTTTAGTGCTAGCATATAGATCAGTGAGGTATCCAATTGGTCTCCTAGAAGATCTTCCGGTGAAAATAGGAGGATTTGAAGTCCCGAAAGATTTTATAGTCTTGGAGATGGATGAAGAACCAAAGGATCCTTTAATTCTTGAGAGACCATTCCTTGCCACAGCTGGTGCAATTATAGATGTCAAGAGAGGAAAGATAGATCTCAACCTTGGTAAAGACATAGTGCTCAACTTTGACATCAACAAAGTAATGAAGAAGCCAACCATACAAGGGCAAATGTTCTATATTGAGACTATGGAGGAGCTAGCTGATGAACTCCTGGAAGAGTTAAACATGAGTGACCCCTTGGAAGTTGCTTTGACAAAAGACTGTGGGGAGTATGGATATCTTCGCGATGAGAGCTGGGCTTACATGAAAGCATTTGATTCACACAAGCCTTTGCTAGGAGAGGTTGAATACTTGGAGCTTGGATCAGATTCAGTGGGTAAGGAGTTAGAGGTTTTGCTATGGGTATAAAGGCTGATGGCGCCAAGGGAGTTGAGCTGTGCAAGGAGCAGCTTGTAGCTGATGATTGGAGTGAGCTCAAAGCGCCAAAGGTTGAGTTAAAGCCCCTTCCGCGGGGGCTTCAGTATTCATTTCTTGGCCCTAACTCTACCTATCCTGTCATTGTGAATGAGTTGCTAAGTGATGATGAGTTGATTGCTTTAACTACTGAATTGAAAAAGTTTAGAAAAGCAATAGGCTATTCACTTGATGATATAAAAGGATTGTCACCTAGTTTATGCACTCATAGGATCCACCTTGAAAATGAATCCATGTCTTCTATTGAGCATCAAAGAAGATTGAATCCTAATCTTAAGGAGGTAGTCAAGAAAGAGATTCTTAAATTGCTTGATGCAGGGATAATCTACCCTATCTCGGACAGCACTTGGGTTTCTCCCCTGCACTGTGTCCCGAAGAAAGGGAAGGGGGATTACGGTAGTTAAAAATGATAACAATGAATTAATCCCAACTAGGACTATCACCGGGCATAGGATGTGTATAGATTATAGAAAGTTAAATGCAGCATCTAGAAAAGATCACTTTCCACTTCCGTTCATTGATCAAATGCTTGAGCGTCTTGCTAACCATCCTTTTTTATTGCTTTCTCGACGGATACAATGGGTTCTTTTAGATCCCGATACATCCGAATGATCAGGAGAAAACGACATTCACTTGTCCTTATGGCACCTTTGCTTATCGAAGGATGCCATTTGGCTTGTGTAATGCACCGGATCTTATCGAGGATATCGTAGAAGTTTTCATGGATGATTTCTCTGTGTATGGCTCTTCCTTCTCTTCCTGTTTGCTGAACTTGTGCAGGGTCTTAAGAAGATGTGAAGAGATGAACCTCGTGCTCAATTGGGAAAAATGCCACTTCCTGGTAACATAAGGGATTGTGTTGGGTCACAATATTTCGGAGAATGGCATTGAAGTGGATAAGGCTAAGATAGAGGTGATGACAAGTCTTCAGCCGCCGAACTCAGTGAAAGGGATCCGAAGCTTCTTGGGTCATGCCGGGTTCTACAGACGGTTTATCAAGGAGTTATCTAAGATTGCTAAACCACTCACTCATGTACTGTGTAAGGAGACAGACTTTGTGTTTGATGAGGAGTGTTTGACTGCGTTTCACAGGATCAAGGAAGCTTTGATTAGTGCTCCGATTGTACAAGCTCCTGACTGGGAATTACCTATCGAGATTATGTGTGATGCGAGTGACAATGCAGTTGGAGCAGTCCTTGGACAGAGGAAAGACAAGAAACTCCACGTCATATACTGTGCTAGTAGGACATTGGATGATGCTCAAGTGAAGTATGCAACAACTGAGAAGGAGCTTCTAGCTGTGGTATTTGCCTTTGAGAAGTTCAGATCATACTTGGTTGGATCCAAGGTTGTGGTGTACACGGATCATGCTGCGTTAAGATATCTACTTGCCAAGAAAGATACCAAGCCAAGGCTTCTAAGATGGATCTTGCTGCTACAAGAGTTTGATTTGGAAATCAAAGATAAGAAAGGTATTGAGAATGGAGTGGCGGATCACTTGTCGAGGTTGAGAATTGAAGATGATTTTCCTCTAGATGACTCTCTTCCGGAGGAACAACTCATGGCTGTCAAAGCAGTCAAGGAAGCTCATAACACAAGTAGGAAGCTGGAGGAGATTGGTTCCATTGAGGACAAGGAGCCGTGGTATGCGGATATAGTGAACTACTTGGCAGACGGAAAGGAACCACCAAGTCTTGATAGCTACCAAAGGAAGAAGTTCTTTAGAGATGTCAATCGGTACTATTGGGACGAGCCTTACCTATACACTTTGTGTAAGGATCAACTCTATAGAAGGTGCATAGCTGATGAAGAAATATGAGGTATTCTTCTACATTGTTATGGGTCAGTTTATGGTGGTCACTTTGCTACCTTCAAGACGGTTCAAAAAGCTCTACAAGCTGGGTTTTGGTGGCCTACAATGTTTAAAGATGCCCAAGAGTTCATCTCAAAGTGTGATCCTTGTCAAAGAAAGGGGAACATCAGTAGAAGGAATGAGATGCCTCAAAACCCCATTCTTGAAGTTGAAGTGTTTGATGTTTGGGGCATTGACTTCATGGGACCTTTCCCATCCTCTTATGGGAATAGTTACATCCTAGTGGCTGTGGATTATGTGTCTAAATGGGTAGAAGTTGTGGCGAGCCCAACAAATGATGCTAAGGTGGTGATCAATCCATTCAAGAGCATCATTTTCCCAAGGTTCGGAATCCCAAGGATTGTGATTAGTGATGGAGGCTCCCACTTCATCAACAAACTATTTGAGAGCATTTTGAAGAAGTACGGGGTAAAGCATAAGGTTGCAACACCATATCACCCTCAAACAAGCGGGCAAGTTGAAGTGTCCAATAGGCAAATAAAGGCTATCTTGGAGAAGACTGTTGGAGCTTCAAGAAAAGATTGGTCCAAGAAGCTTGATGATGTATTATGGGCATATAGGACAGCTTTCAAGACTCCGTTAGGCACTACACCGTTCAATATGCTGTATGGGAAGTCATGTCATTTGCCGGTTGAGGTTGAGTATAAAGCTTTGTGGGCTGTTAAGTTGTTGAACTTCGATATCAAGACCGCAACTGAGAAGAGATTGATTCAGCTGAACGAGCTAGATGAGATAAGGCTTGAGGCTTTTGAGAGCTCAAAGATCTACAAAGAGAGAACCAAGCTCTTCCATGACAAGATCATCTTGAATAAAGAGTTCAAATAAGGGGATCTTGTGTTGCTGTTCAACTCCCGGTTGAAGCTTTTTCCCGGGAAACTCAAGTCTAGATGGTCGGGTCCGTTCAAGGTGAAAGAAGTGAGGCCTTATGAAGCTGTGGTACTTTGGGGAAAGTCCAATGAAGAGTTCACAGTTAATGGTCAAAGGCTAAAACACTATTCAGTTTCCGATGCTATTGAGGAAGGGACTTCGGTTCCGCTCTCTAGCCCTCCCTCCGCCTAAAAACCCGGTTTGCAAAAGTCGAGCTTACCGACTTTAAACAAAAGCGCACTTGGGAGACATTCCCATGTTTATCCTTGTAAATATGATCTTTAGATTGACATTTTTGATGTTTTTCTTTGAGTTTTATCAGGTTTTGGTCATTAGGTGAAGTTGTGGATTGGTTGAAATGAGCCTAAGTCATGAAAAAGCAAGCCAAAAATCGGACAGAGAAACCATCGACCAAGCCCATCGGGAAAACTAGGCCGATGGAAAACATGAGAAACCATCGACGTCAACAATCGACCACATTACGTCGATGGGATCTGTGAGATTTTGGCCGAAATAAATCCGAGAATTCATCGGCCTCACCCATCGACGAAATGAAGCCGATGAAAAATGATGGAAACCATCGACGTGCTCGATCGACCAACTGACGTCGATGGAAAAGAGCCCCTTCAAGTCGAAATTAATCCGAGAATCCATCGACGTCTCCCATCGGGCAAAACGCGTCGATGATTCCAGAGAGTTTTCATCGACTTCTTCCATCGGCCAGATCGCGTCGATGGATCTTCTCGCCCAGGTAAGTTTCCCTCTCCCAAACCAATTTAAAACCGGTTTTAACCGGATTTTGACCAAATGGGACCCACTTTTCTCTTGTTTTCTCCCCCTCACACGGTTTTTGTCGCTTCTCCTCCTCTCTCTTGTGATTTCTACAAGAACTTCTCAAGAACTTCAAACAAATTATTCTCACTCAATTCTCCACCAAATTCTCTGATTTTAAGTGCTAAATTCAAGTTTTTAAAAGCTCTCTCGGTCGCAGACACTCTCTCATACTCCTTCTCATCAAGCACATAAGGTAACATCTCCTCTCTTCAAATTTCGTGGGTGATTGGAGAATTTTTGGAAATGTTTAGAACTCGAAATTATTGCTTGTTGTTTAGAGATTAAGCTTAGAAACTCATGCTAGGTTGCTTCTAGATGAAAACCCAATCCAATTTTGGTCTTAATTTGCTTGAATTGAAACTTTTGGAAATTAGGGTTCTTGATGTTTGAAATTTCAAAATTTTTGGGGGAAAGTTGTTTTAACTGTTTCTAATGGTGAACTGGATTGATATTAGCTTAAGTTTATGATACTACTTTATTTCACTAAGCTTTGTTTCACAAAATTTTCCAAAATGCATTTAGAAAGCCTTTACAATGAGAAAATAAGTTTGATTGTGACTTGGAGCTAAGCTTATGTTGAAATTGATGACTTTGAAACATAGAAGTGAGGTTGTCTTTGATGTTTTAGCTCGCTTATTCATTTACCAATGACCATGTGTGAATTTTGCCAATCACCTAATCTTTGATCATTGTCTTACATTGATAAATTGCTATTGTTGATCATTGAGATTGTTTTAGGAGTGATGATTGTAAGCTCTTGTTGCTTGTGTTGATGGATTGTGCTACGTGC
The DNA here is from genome assembly GCA_030180135.1 of Orychophragmus violaceus. Lineage (NCBI taxonomy): Eukaryota > Viridiplantae > Streptophyta > Magnoliopsida > Brassicales > Brassicaceae > Orychophragmus > Orychophragmus violaceus. Next base: position 25,360,626 of record CM058238.1, read on the forward strand.
TTATTCTTTCTTTGAGTCCTCTTTTGTAGGACTATGACAAAGGCTTCCTCCAAGCAGGGTGCAAAGTCAAAGGCTCCTACTCAAGGAGCAAGCTCTTACGACCCAAAGAAAAAGGATAAAGGTATTGCTGTTGAGGAACAAGAGGACCCGGAAATGTTTGTTGAGGAACAAGAGGAACCGGTCCAAAAGAAGAAAGCACCTAAGCCAAAGAAGAAGGCTCATACGGGTGCTGAATACCTTTCCAAGCTCAAGGGTATAGACTTTGCTCCGACGAAGTATCCACACTTCACATCATTGAAGGATTTGGGAATATTGGAAGATGTCAATGCGATTTTTGAGGCGATGGGATTGGGAATGTTCTTCACCTTGGCTAGTTCTGGCTACCAAGGATCTACTTGCAAGTTCCTTTCCAATTTGAAGGTGAAGCATTACTCGGAACAAGAGGCAGAGAACTTGGATGACGGTGCGGCATGCATTGAGTTCAAGATCGGGAAACAAGGGTATCATGTGGGCTTTAGGGATATAAGCAAGATCTATGGTTTTGTGGAAGATGGAGCGGGACTTGGTGATCACTTCGCCATTAGCAAAGATAACCTTAAGAAGCTGTGGAACACTATTGCCTCAAGCAAATATAATTCCTGAGTAATGAAGGCAGCCCAAATCCGTCATCCCGCCATCCGGTATGTACACAAGGCATTGGCCTACACCATCTTTGCTCGGAAAGAAACCGGTCATGTGACCTCAGCGGAGATGAAGCTCTTATACCTTGTTTTGCAGCCTCTATTGCGAACTTTCTACAACGGTGAAGTGATTAAACCGGTGCCTTACAAGCCAACGATGGCAGCACTCTTGGTCCGCCAGTTCATGGAACATAAGGAATATGCCTTTACACATCGAGCCTCAAAGCCTAAGTTCAGAATGGGAGGCCTAGTTACCCCCCTCCTCCAAGCTGTAGGCATAACGTTAGAGGGATCTCTCGCACACGAGACAGCAGGCGAGCCTACGCCGATTGATTGGTTGGACCTTGCTCAGTTGGTCAAGGATGGATTCCTAAGTGGGACAACACCAGGCAAGCTCGCCTATGTGATGGGGTATGACGACAATGAGAAGAGGATCTTGCTGCCGAATGTCGCGATCACGTCGTTCAGTGATATTGACAACATCAGATTTCACCCGGGAGATGAGCATTTCTATGACCCTGCTTCCGACCCGGTTCTTAACCCAATTCCTCCTAAAAGGAAGCTGAGGCAAGGTGAAGCAATCCCTAGTGTGCCCGGTAGTGAAGGTGCAGCGGGCTATGAATCGACTGAAGCTCCTGCTGGGGAGAAGAGATATGGGCTGCACCGCTACTACATCGATCCTTATAACGACCCGATTTCGAACAAAGCTGTACGCGCATTGCGGGATCAGAATCTGAACCTTCAGAAGCAGAAAAAGTGGCACGGCAAGAACATCAAGAAGCTCTCCAGTTGCCTGAAGAAAGTCACTAGTGTGCTCAAGATGCTCACGGGTAGGAAGGGGAAGAGCAGTACTTCCGGACAGACATCCGTAGAAAGAGGGGTTCAGACCAGGTTGGATGATGAGGTACAAGCTGCCACTGAAGAAGTAGTCGCGGAAGCTGAGCAGTTGGTGCAAGAGACGGAAACGGAACATGGCCGGTACTCAATTGCAGGACATGAGCTTGGGTTGGCTGCTAACATGGCTGGTTCTTCGTACTATGAGCCTCACCGACACTCTAGCCACGAGATCAGGAGGAGGAAGAGGAGAGCCATGCGGACGCCATCCTGCTCCTCGTCGAACCCATCCTACTCCATGAGGGAATCATCCCCTTCTCATCACAACTGAAACCAAGTAATACTCCAACTTTGTAAATATTCTTGTTTCCTTTCTTTGTCTGCATTTTGTTTGTTTTCGGTCTTTCTTCCTTTCTTAGATCACACAAGGGACCGTGTGATTTAAGTTTGGGGGAGAGACCATTTGCTAATCATGTCTTTCTTGTTCTTGTTTTCGATTTTATCATTTTGAGTCTCATGCATTCATTTAAGGCATAGAAAAATCCAAAAAAATTGAAAATTTTCAAAAATTTTTACAAAAAGAAAGCATCTAGTTGCAATAGCATCATAGGATCGAGTCTAGTTGCATCATATAGGTTGTTTTTGCATAGGGAGCAATTATTGAATTTCCTTGAAAAGTTTAATTGGGTGAAAACTTGTTTCATACGCTAGCTTTATGCTAGATAGATCACACTAAGGTTGTAACCCGAGAAATGCATGAAAGCTAGAACGAACCCTACTTGGATAGCTTGCTTTGAACCTTGATTTGATGCTGAAACTTGTTGTGATTTGAAGCTAGCTCCATCTGTTGGGAATGTCCTGAAATCTATTGTGCTTACTCTAAGTGAAAGTCGTATTGTCGAGATGAGACAATCATGTGACACTAGGCAGTCATAATGCTTTGCTAGAAGCCACTTATGATCAATGAGTTTAGAACTCATTGCTAGTGTTATATGATCCTACAGGGTCACACACCTAAGCAAACTGGACGTAGTATACGAGGTTGATCATTAATGTAATGATTTGATGAATGCATATTTGATATGCATTCGATACCAATTTTCTGGGGCAGTGTCAATCGACACATCAAGTGTGTCGGTCGACACAACTTGCGAATTACTAGATTAAAATCGGTTTAATCGTTGGTTAATTCGGTTGTGGTTTAAGTCGACATATATAAGATATATGGTCGACGTAAACACTAATCTAACCTAATTCACAGCCACCAGAACGGTAAGAGAAACCTCTTGAGAGATCTGATCTCTAAAGGCACTAGCATCCCTCCTGTTCAGTTTGTGTGCGTGTGGATACCAGTAGAGGCACAGCGTTTGAGGTGCTTCGTGATCTCGATTATCTGCAAAACCTTCCGCTGCTAATAACCAGGTAATCCTGAGATCCTAATGATTCGATTATATGAACCCTAGATCCTAGGCTTGGAATTCAGACCAGGGTTGCCTAATTGGATTAGGAACTGCTAGAAATTCCTTCAGTGGTATCAGAGCCTTAGGGTTCCATTGAATCAGTAACATGTTGATTAGATTAGTTGAATCTGGATCTCTGTATAGTTGATACAAACATGCTAAAATTCGTTTTCATGAAAGTAATCTAGTTTTACGTTTTTTGCTTGAAAACGATTAGGGTTTATCTTCCTGTGTCAATCGACACCAATCCGGTGTCGGTCGACACAGAAGGATAACCCGAATAAAACTTAGGTTTCGCCTAGTGTCGATCGACACAAGAGTTGTGTCGGTCGACACAAACCTCGCGAAATTGATAAATCGGTTCAATTGGATTGGACCGGTTATCGAGCTTGGTTAACAATGGTTAAACGCTAAGAACGGTTTATTGCGATTGGTTTGATTAGGTTAGCATCGACCGATACTAATGTAGTGTCGATCGAAACTGACTGGTTATCATAAAACCGGATCAATTGGATTGATCGGTTATCGCAAATTGGTTTTGGTTAACCTGCATCGATCGACACTAAAGTAGTGTTGGTCGACACAAGGTCCGATGGTTTAGGTTATTGAATCTGAAATCACAGAACCAAACCAAAATGAACCATTTTAATTAGAAGAATTAAAACATAATAAAACTAAATGTTTTAAAGGTTCTGTTCCTCAACCAAATATCAAGTGATCCTTGATGTCTTTCCAATCTTGTCAACTGTCAAGACTCATTTCATTGTGCGATAGATTTGCAGTGCAAGGTGTCCACAATTACATGAGTAAGACAGGAAGTAATCGTGTTGATGGAATTGCAGTGCAAGACATCAACAATTACATGACTTAAGAGATTGGTTTACTTGACTGGGCCATCAAAATCGTTTTGGGCTCAGAGACATCAGGTGGATTGGACATGAGATGTCAATCCACAACCAAGAGTTATATTGGATATAACTAGCAAAGAGTTGCTTACCTAGATATCTAAAATTTGGGTGATATCAAGTGGCTCACTCAAGTTTAGTGAAGTATGGGTCTTGGATCATTATATTCATTTGAGGAAACATAGTTTGAATATAATGCGAGTTTTCTTAATTGTTAAGACTTCTCATTTCTTGAACATCATAACTAAACCTCCCTTGTTTTCCAGCTATGTCTAGCACAAACCATCGTAACAATTTCTCCCTGCGATCCGTCCTTGAGAAGGACAAGTTAAATGGATCAAACTTTCTTGAATGGTATCGGAACTTGAGAATCGCTCTCAAACATGAGAAGAAGGACTATGTCCTTGAGAAAGTTCTCCCCAAGAAGTACCGAGCCAATGCCTGGCAGTCAGATAAGGATGCTTGGGATAAGCATTCTAATGATGCGGTGGATGTGAGTTGTCTCATATTGGCTACCATGAACTCGGAATTGCAGAAGAAATATGAGTACGTGGAGTCACCAATAGAGATGATCACTGGCCTGAAAAGTATGTTTCAGGAGCAGGCACAAACTCAAAGATACCAGACGGTTAGGTCTCTGATTGAGTGCAAGCTACCAAAGGGCGAACCAGTTAGTCCTCATGTCATTAAGATGATGGGTTATATTGCTAACCTGGGGAAACTGGATTGTCCCATTAGCCAAGAGTTGGCTACTGACATCATTCTACAGTCACTGCCGTCAAGCTATGATCAATTTGTTATGACTATAACATGAACAACTTGACGAAGACGTTGACTGAATTGCATGGGATGCTTAAGACTGCTGAACCTAACATCAAGAAGGACACCCCATATGTCCTTATGGTACAAAAGGGTAAAAAGTTTAAGAAACTTGGTAAGAACAAAGGTGATGGCAAGACAAGCTCGATTGTGAATCCAAGCGAGTCTGGCCATGCTCCTAAGGTTAAAACCAGTCTTTCTGAAGATGTTAAGTGCCGTTATTGTAATGGTTATGGGCATTTGAAAAGAAACTGCAATAAATTCTTGGAAGATTATGAGAAGCTGAAGAAGATGTACGAGACTTCTTCTTCAGGTATTATGTTATAGAAGTAAATGTTACTTCTTACAGTCCTACTTGTTGGGTATTTGATACCAGCTGTGGTACTCATATTTTGTGAAAATGTGCAGGGCCTGAGCAAAAGTAAGACTATGGAGAAAGGACAAGTGGATCTACGCGTGGGAAATGGAGCAAGAGTTGCTGCATTAGCCGTAGGAGTATTTCATTTGTTTTCTTTTATGGCATGTTTTGAACTTAAAACTGTTACTATGTACCTGCTATGAGCAGAAAGATTATTTCTAATCCTTGTTTGGATATAGAAGGATATCAGTTTTCAAATTAAGAATAAGTGTTATTCATTTGATTACAATGATATATTTTATAGTAGCAATCCATTAGAGAATGGACTTTATGTTCTAAACCAGAATGTGCCTAACTATAACATTAATACCAAGAGATTCAAGTCAAATGATACGAATCAAACTTCTCTCTGGCATTGTCGTTTTGGGCCACATAAATGAGAAATAGATTCAGAAGCTCCATAGTGATGGACTTTTGGGGTCATCTGATTATGAATCATAATGAGTAAATTGAATATTGTTTATTGGGTAAAATGACAAAGGCCCCTTTCGAAAAAGGTAGTGTCGATCGACACAAACGGTGCGTCGGTCGATACAGGTTGCGAACGAACAAAATGAAAGGGCCAGAGGCTTATTGGGCTTTATACATACGGATGTATATGGGCCAATGAGCACTAGTGCTAGAGGAAACTTTCAGTACTTCATTACCTTTACTGATATTTTCAGTAGGTACAGTTATGTCTTATTAATAAGACATAAATCAGAATCTTTTGAAAAGTTCAAAGAGCTCCAGAATGAAGTACAGAATCAATTTGGCAAAAGTATTAAAGCTCTACGATGAGATCATGGAGGTGAATACTTAAGTCAAGAATTTAGTGATCATCTGAGAGATTGTGAAAGAGTTTCACAATTTACTCCTCCTGCATCGGACTTTATTAGATATGGTTCGATCAATGATGAGTCACTTAGATCTTCCATTATCCTTCTAAGAATACGCTCTAGAAACATCTGCGTTTACATTAAATAGGGTTCCATCAAAATCAGTTACAGAGACACCACATGAGATGTGGATTGTAAATGTTTCTGATTTATCCTTCATAAAGATTTGGGGTTGCAAGGCTTATATAAAACTTTTAATCTCTGATAAGCTCACACCCAAATCCGATAAGTGCTACATCATTGGTTGTCCTAACGAAACCAAGGCATGTTACTTTTACAACCGGTCCGAGAACAAATTGTTCGTTGCTCGGAACCATGTTTTCTTGAGAAAGATTTTCTTTCCAAGAAGAACAGTGGGAGTAAAGTACAACTCGAAGAAATTCGAAAATCACAGGAGATTGCTCAACCTGATGAGGAAGAGCAGCAGTTGGATCTACAAGAAGTTGTAGAACATGTACCTGTGATGCCTAAGGTTTGCAAGGATCTGGTGAATGTATATTCGATATACATTCAAAAGGCGATTTTCTGAAGAAGTGTCGATCGACACAAAAGTTGTATCGATCGACACAGATCGCGAACCAAAATATTGATTTTGGTTTATGATTTAATTAACTACGGTTTAAATCTTGGTTAATTAGGTCGTGGTAAAAGTCTACATATGAGATATGTGCGTGACTTTTAACACAAGACTGAAGCTCGCAGATCCAAAAGGATCCGTCATGAACTCGAGAAATGTGGATTTCTCGTAACCAATTGCCATGATCTGTTGATCATTGAAAGTGACGGGTCTGCAAATTTCTTAAGAAGCAATGATGAGCCCTGAATCCGAAAATGGTAATATTCTGATATACAAAGCTAGGTTGGTGGCAAAAGGTTTCAAGCAATTTCATGGTATTGACTATGAAGAAACCTAAGCCCCAGTCAACATGCTTAAGTCCATTCGGATTCTCCTAGCAACCGCCACTCATAATGGTTATGAGATCTGGCAGATGGATGTGAAAACAGTTTTTTTTTCTTACTGGAATTCTGGAAAAGGATGTGTACATGACACAACCTGAAGTTTTCATTGATCCTAATGAAGCTAGGAAGATATGCATGTTGGGAATGTCCTGAAATCTACCGTACTATCTCTAGAAAGTATGATAAGTGTCGAGATCAGACATAAGTCATAAATACTGGGTGATCATGATGGCTTGCTAGAGTCCGCTCTTGATCTATAAGTTTAGGACTTATTACCAGTATTGTATGATCCCGAAGGGTCACACACCATAGCCAACGGGAAAGTTAAATGGAATTAATACGGTAAGATGCAATGGCATTTACTGTATTAGATCAGAGAATTGGGCCAGACAAAATACAGGTTTTTGCCTGATTTGTGTCTTGGGCCCAAAAGATTAATGAGCCATTAGTCTAATGACTTGGGCCCATTAATGAGAGAGCTAATAAGTCGAAAACCCTAAGGAAGAATAAATCTTCTGCGATTTCTTCTTGGTGGCCGTGCCCCCTTCTTTCTCTCTGACTCCTGATCTGATCCATCTCTTTGGTCTAGCAGCCATCCCTTGCTTGTAAGAGTGTGGATACTCAAGGAGGAATAGGTGATTCATCTGTTCTAGACTGATCTTGTCATTACCATCAATCCGCTGTGCAATCAATAGGTAATGTTACAGGTTTGTTTTATGATTCGTTTTGCAAGAACCTAGATCTGTTAAGATTATGTGTTAGGTTGTAATTTGGGAATTAAACCTTGAACAAACACCATAATCCTTCAGTGGTATCAGAGCCAGGTTATTAGGTTGCTTGTAATTTGGATCATAACTGAATCAAATGTTGATTTTTGAATCATGTTGTTGACTTTGTTCAATTAATTATGAATCGATTGTTTAATTATATGACAAAATCGTTTTGTTCATAACGATAGAGGAAAGAATCGTTTTTTTGTCCTCTTGTGATCGTGATCGATTTTTTTTTGATTTGGTAAAGTTAAAGTTGTTGTTGATATTAATTATCACTCGATTGTTGTTGACAAAGAGAAACTTGTTAGGGTTTGATAGATGACAAATTGGTTTTGTCTTCTTGTGGACATCATGAAACGAATTGGAATGTGATCGTATTAATTGTTTTTGTCAATTGTTAGCGATCGATGGTTAACCCAAATTAAATGTTTTTTTTTGGTCTCGGCCGTAATGATCCGATCGCTTGTAATGCTTGAGATCACGTGGTCGATGGCAAGCGATGATCAAACGGGCCGTGACGCGTGATGCCTAAGTCGAGATCGATCAATATGACCGTGAGGCAAAGGATCGAGCATGCGCATGCCGTGTTGAGTTAATGGGCCATGAACGTGACATCGGATCGTTGAGACGTATGGTGTGGACTTGCGATCATCACGGCTCATCCTCACGATCGTGAGATCATGAATCGATCGATGATCGATCGTGATGGGCCTAGGGTTGGATCGTGGGTCCATGACCCGATCATGGATCCGATCGTTTGGCCTGTTATATTTTACGTCCCGCGAATAGTCAATCGGTTAAACCGAGCTTCGCGGTTCGTTGCCCAAAACCACACCGATTTAACCGGTCCATTTAATTGGCGGTTAATTGTGTGTTTAAAGCCTTAAACCGCAAGTTAAATCAAATTGGCTAAAACACTAGGTGTTTCTTCCCGGTTTTGGATTTAACTGAACCGATCCAATTTAATTGGTGGTTCAAGCGGTTAACCCAAATCGCGGTTTGCTAGAAATTATTTAATACATGGTATTATTTAATTTCTGGTTAAACCGGATTGAAATTCAAAAAAAAAAATTGAATTTTAACCTAAACCGAAGGCTGGTCTAAGTTTGATTTGGTTGGACCAAATAATTTAGAACTGGTCTGGTTTAGTAAATAACCGATGGTTTTGATAGTTAATTTGGTCTTGGACCAGAATTAATAAACCGGATCGGTTATGTCAAATTATTGGGCCAGCTGGAATTCTATGGTCTTGGGCCAAGAATTGGGCCTATAATTTGTGACCCAACCCAAAATATTTAATAAAATATTAAATTAGAAATTTCTATTTTTAGTAAGTTACTAAATTTAGAAAGTTTCTAAAATAAGAAAGTTTCCCAAAATAGTAATCTTCTATTTTTGGAAATAAAACTTAAAAATCCTCAAAAACAATATCAAGCTTGGATGTCTTTCCAGTCTTGTCAGCTACTTAACGCTTATTCGATTACAGATATGGCTTACAGTGTGAGGTGTCTGTTTTCGCATAAGTAAAGTAGTATATAGTCACTAATTTCATTGGGAGTCCCAGACTTTAGTGATTATTTGGCTGTAAGAGATTGGTTTCCTTGACTGGGCCATCGGGAGTCCCGGGCCTTGAGACATCTGGTGAATTTGGGCCTCGGGTCCAATTCACAACCGAGAGTTATATGAGATATAACTAGCTGTGTGTATGCTTACCAAGTAAAGCTAATTCCGGGTGACGGCCAGTGGCCCACTTTGGATTTAGCTGAACATGGGTCTCGGAATCATTGTATTCTTATGAGGTTAAACAAAGAAATTTTGAATACAATGCGAGTTTTCTTATAAGTTGTTAAGATTGCTCTTTTATGAACATAATAACTAAATCTCTATTGTCTCATATTTTCAGCTATGTCAAGCACAACAACTCAAAACACTTTCTTGATCCGGTCTGCCCTTGAGAAGGACAAACTGAACGGATCAAACTTCCTGAACTGGTCCAGGAACCTGAGACTTGTGCTCAGGCAGGAGAAGAAGGCTTATGTCATTGAAAGAGCTCTCTCTCCTAGACCTGTGAATAATGCCGCACAAGCTGTGAAGAATGCTTGGGATACGCATTCTTCAGATGCTAATGACGTGATTTGCCTGATGTTGGCGACAATGGCTCCCGAACTGCAGATGCAGTGGGAAGGCCTGACTTGTCCCATGGAGCTGATGGCAAATCTGAAAGCGTTGTTTCAGGAGCAGGCTCGTACAGAGAGATTCCAAACTGTTAAGAATCTCTTGGACTGTAAAATGGCTAAGGATGCAGCAGTGAGTCCACATGTTCTGAAAATGATGGGTTATCTCGATCATTTGACTAGGCTCGACTGTCCTATAAGCCAAGAGCTTGCTTGTGATATCGTTCTGCAGTCTCTTACTTCTGCATATGACCAGTTCATTTTGAACTATAATATGCATGGGTTGATAAAGACGTTGCCTGAGCTACATGGTATGCTCAAGACTGCAGAACCGAATCTGAAGAAAACCAAAGAGTCGTCTGTACTCATGGTGCAGAAGGGCAAGGGTTTCAAGAAATCCGCTGCAGACAAGGGAAAGGGCAAAGTAGTTGGCAATGAAAACGCCAAGCCCAAGCCCGTGTCCAAAGCTGGGCCTTCTGACATCTGTCACTTTTGTAAAGAGGCAGGGCATTACCGCAGGGACTGTAAGAAATACCAGGAAAGTCTGAAGAAGAAGAAGTCCTTGGAGACTAAATCTTCAGGTATTTTTGTTATTGAAGTAAATACTACTACTTCTGATAATACCACTTGGGTATTAGATACTGGATGTGGGGCTCATATTTGTACTAATATGCAGGCGCTCAGCAACAGTAGAAGGTTGAAGCAAGGGCAAGTAGAGTTGCGGGTTGGCAATGGAGCGAAGGTTCCAGCACTGGCCGTTGGCACTTACTTGTTGTCTTTACCTTCTGGATTGATTTTAGAACTTGAGAATTGTTATTTTGTACCTGCTATAAGCAGAAATATCATTTCAGTTTCATTGTTGGATTTGCAAGGATTTGATTTTTCTATTAAGAATAAATTGTGTTCCTTTAATCTCAATGATATGTTCTATGGCTGTGCCCCTCTTATAAATGGGCTGTACATGCTGGATCAATCTGCTCCAGTATATAACATAAATACAAAACGGTTCAAATCTAACGAAGAAAATGAAACGTTTCTCTGGCATTGTCGTTTGGGGCACATTAGTGAGAAACGCGTCAAGAGGCTCCATTCAAATGGACTCTTGGGCTCATTTGACTTTGAGTCTTGTGAGCAATGCGAATCTTGCCTAATGGGCAAAATGACAAGGGCGCCTTTCAATAAACCCACAGAAAGGGCCAGTGAACTATTGGGCCTGATACATACTGACGTGTGTGGCCCAATGTCCACTAGTGCTATAGGAAACTTTCAGTACTTCATTACATTCACTGATGATTTCAGTAGATATGGATATGTCTACTTGATGAAACATAAGTCGGAAACCTTTGAAAAGTTCAAAGAATTCCAGAATGAAGTACAAAACCAGCTTGGTAAAAGTATTAAGGCTCTTCGGTCGGACCGAGGAGGAGAATACTTGAGCCAGGAATTTCGTGATCATCTGAGTGAGTGTGGGATTATCTCCCAACTCACACCTCCTGGAACACCTCAGTGGAATGGTGTGTCTGAGAGAAGGAATCGGACATTGTTAGATATGGTCCGATCCATGATGAGTCACACAGACCTTCCTATATCCCTTTGGGGATATGCTTTGCTCACCGCAACGTTCACACTGAACAGAGTGCCATCAAAGGCAGTAGCAAAGACACCATATGAGATATGGACTGGAAAAGCTCCAGCAATGTCTTTTCTCAGAATTTGGGGTTGTGAAGCCTATGTCAAAAGATTAATCTCAGACAAGCTTACACCAAAATCTGACAAATGCTACTTCATTGGTTATCCTAGGGATACCAAGGCTTATTACTTCTATCTGCGATCCGAGAACAAAATCTTTGTTGCTCGGGATTGTACTTTTCTTGAAAGGGAGTTTCTCTCTAGAAAAGATAGTGGGAGTAAGGTACAACTTGATGAAATTCAAGAAGGACAGGAACCTGTTCAACCTAATGAGGAAGAACAGCAGGATGAATTACATGAAGTTGTAATAGAACCTGAACCTGCAGTACCTGAAGTTCGAAGATCCGGAAGGATTCGTCAGGAACCTGATAGATATCAGGGATTCCTTGTGACTAATTGCCATGATCTTTTGATCATTGACGGTGATGAACCCTCGAACTTTGCAGAAGCCATGATGGGCCCTGACTCCTTAAAGTGGCGTGAAGCCACTGAATCCGAGATGGACTCCATGTCTACTAACCGAGTGTTTTCACTGGTTGATTTACCTGCTGGTGCAAAAGCCATCGAGTGTAAATGGATCTTCAAGAAGAAGATTGACATGGATGGAAATGTCCAGATTTACAAGGCCAGGTTGGTGGCAAAAGGTTTCAAGCAAATTCATGGTATAGACTATGATGAAACCTATTCACCAGTGGCAATGATGAAATCAATTCGGATTCTCCTAGCAACTGCCGCTTATTATGACTATGAGATTTGGCAGATGGATGTGAAAACCGCCTTCTTGAATGGAATCTTGGAGGAGGATGTGTATATGACACAACCTGACGGTTACATTGATCCTAAGAATGCTGGGAAAGTATGCAAGCTTCACAAATCCATTTATGGATTGAAGCAAGCATCGAGGAGTTGGAATCTTCGTTTTGATGAAGCAATAAAGAACTTTGACTTCATCAGAAACCAAGAGGAACAATGTGTGTATAAGAAAACTAGTGGGAGCAAAGTGGCGTTTCTTATCTTATATGTCGATGACATATTGCTTCTTGGAAATGATATTCCAATGCTGAAGTCTGTTAAAGACTGGCTGGGAAGTTGTTTTTCCATGAAGGACATGGGTGAAGCCGCGTATGTTCTTGGAATCCGAATCTTTAGAGACAGATCTAAAAAGCTGATTGGACTTTGTCAAGATGCTTATATAGATAAAGTCATGCATCGATTCAAAATGGATAAATCCAAGAAGGGGTTCACGCCAATGATACATGGTGCTACACTAAGCAAGGATCAGTGTCCTAAAACACCTGATGAGCTTAAGCGCATGAGTAGGATTCCTTATGCTTCGGCTATAGGATCTATCATGTATGCCATGATCTGTACTCGTCCTGATGTTGCTTATGCACTAAGCATGACGAGTAGGTACCAGTCAAGTCCAGGTGAGAGTCACTGGATTGCCGTAAAGAATATCCTGAAGTATTTGAGAAATACTAAGGATAAGTTCTTGGTTTACGGAGGAAGTGAAATGCTTGAAATCAGTGGATTCACGGATGCAAGTTTTCAGACAGATAAGGATGATTTCCGGTCACAGTCTGGCTACATCTTCTGTCTGAATGGCGGTGCAGTAAGTTGGAAGAGTTCCAAGCAGAGCACCGTGGCAGATTCCACAACTGAAGCTGAATACATCGCTGCTTCGGAAGCTGCGAAGGAAGGAGTTTGGATAAGGAACTTCTTGATTGAACTCGGTGTATTCCCAAATGCCACTGAGCCTCTAGCACTGTATTGTGACAACAATGGTGCAATTGCTCAAGCCAAGGAACCGAGACATCATCAGAAATCCAAACACATTATGAGAAGGTATCACCTGATTCGTGATATAGTGAATAGAGGAGAAGTGATGGTCAGCAGAGTTCCCACTGATGAGAACGTGGCTGACCCGTTGACAAAGCCACTCCTTATGCCTAAGCACGAGTCGCGGACTGTAGCTGTAGGATGAGTGAAATTAAGTTGTAGTCTTAATTTCAGTGGGAGTTTGTAAAGGGCTTTACTTAGTTGTTTTGAAAGGTTCATGTAAACATAATATTTTATGTTTATGAAATCTGATGATTTCTGGATTATTTTAACTGTGATATAAATAATCGTTCCAAAATGATTCATGTCATTATATATGGGCCATCGAAGTACATGAGTAGACTTGATCCTGAAACCCCATATTTAACGAAGTGACATAAATCATAGTGTCCATAGTCGAAGGTTGTTGAAATTGGAACAACAACAACCTGTTGAGACTAGATTGTGTTGAGACTTATGACCAGGTTTCGATGGGTCATAGATGCGCGGCATCAAAGTCGACACATAGGTATATGTAGGGGAGCATATGACCGGACATGGCCCGCTGATGAGAACTCTGCAAGATATTAATATCTGTGTCATAAGAAGTTCTCATATACGACTATAGAGTATAGTCCTTAGACCTGAGTTCGCATGCATGTGGCTGCACATGGAGTAATGCGCTTTGATCATTGTCTAACGCTGTTTCGTAACTGGGAGCTATACGGACCTTGGTTGGGTGTATTATGAATTGTGTAGTTCATAGTGATGGAACAAGATGGGATTTGTCCCTGCCGTTTAACGGAGGTAATATCTCTAGGCCAATCGGAGATTTGATAGCTGGTAAGAGAATGGCCATTCCCAAACGGACTTGCCCAAGTCGTTTGCATTGTCAGTATCAAATCTGGTCCGATAAACATGGTCTGGCTATATAAGGATGACACGCATCTTGCCTTATGCCAGATCGAGATATTGAGACAAAAGGATTAGGGAATGTAGGATTCCAGTACAATCGGAAGATTGTTGGGAATGTCCTGTGTAGGATTCCAGTACAAGTGGGAGATTGTTGGGAATGTCCTGAAATCTACCGTACTATCTCTAGAAAGTATGATAAGTGTCGAGATCAGACATAAGTCATAAATACTGGGTGATCATGATGGCTTTCTAGAGTCCGCTCTTGATCTATAAGTTTAGGACTTATTACCAGTATTGTATGATCCCGAAGGGTCACACACCATAGCCAACGGGAAAGTTAAATGGAATTAATACGGTAAGATGCAATGGCATTTACTGTATTAGATCAGAGAATTGGGCCAGACAAAATACAGGTTTTTGCCTGATTTGTGTCTTGGGCCCAAAAGATTAATGAGCCATTAGTCTAATGACTTGGGCCCATTAATGAGAGAGCTAATAAGTCGAAAACCCTAAGGAAGAATAAATCTTCTGCGATTTCTTCTTGGTGGCCGTGCCCCCTTCTTTCTCTCTGACTCCTGATCTGATCCATCTCTTTGGTCTAGCAGCCATCCCTTGCTTGTAAGAGTGTGGATACTCAAGGAGGAATAGGTGATTCATCTGTTCTAGACTGATCTTGTCATTACCATCAATCCGCTGTGCAATCAATAGGTAATGTTACAGGTTTGTTTTATGATTCGTTTTGCAAGAACCTAGATCTGTTAAGATTATGTGTTAGGTTGTAATTTGGGAATTAAACCTTGAACAAACACCATAATCCTTCAATGCAAGCTTCATCGATCCATTTATGGATTGAAGCAAGCATCTCGGAGTTGGAATCTTCATTTTGATGAAGCAGTCAAAAGGTTTGACTCATCATGAACGAAAAGGAACCGTGTGTTTACAAGAGGACAAGTGGGAGCGCAGTTGCATTTCTAGTATTGTATGTTGATAACATACTACTTCTCGGAAATGAAGTTCCATTGTTTCAGTCTGTTAAGACTTGATTCGAAAGTTGTTTTTCGATAAAAATATGGGAGAAACTGTATACATTCTTGGAATAAGAATCTATGGAGATAGATTGGACGAGCTAATTGGATTGTGTCAAGATACTTATGGTGATAAGATCTTGCACAGGTCCAGTAGGCATGATTCCAAGAAGGGCTTCGTGCCAATGACACTTGACATTACTCTTAGCAAGACGCAGTGTCCTTCGACACACGCTGAGCAAGGGCGAATGAGGGTCAGGCTACTGCTAAAAGCATTAGATGTCTTAAGATGTGATCTTAATTTTAGTGGGAGTCGTTGTTGTTAATTTTAGTTATGATATGATGTTCGTATAAACATAATTTGATTATGTTATTGAAATCTGACATCTGTATTATTTAATAATGGTTATTAAATAATAGTTCCAAAGTAATTTATGACATTTTTATAGGTCATCAAGTTTGTGACTTGATCATGAAACCCTATAAGTGATAAATGACATAAATTAAGTTGGTCCCTGGTCAAGGTTGTTAAAGTGGGACATTAACAATCGCGTGAGACTAGTATATGAGGTGACTGATGACTAAGTTTCATGGAGTCATTAATAAGAGTATTAAAGTCAATCACATAGATATGTGTTAGAGAACACATGATCGGACATGACCCACTGATGATAACTCTACGGGATAGTTATATAAGTGTCATGAGAGTTTTCATTACGACTATAGAGTATAGTCCTTAGACCTGAGTTCATCATGTTTTCTTACATATGAATTGGTCCGCTTTAACCTTGTCAAACGTCAGCCGTACCTGGTGACTATAAAGGCATTGATTGGGCGTATCATGAAGTGTGTGAAGAAACAGGGATGGAACAAGATGGGATTTGTCCCTCCTATATAACAGAAGATAAATATCTCAGGGCCCATCGAAAATTTGATACTGAGAAATGTGTGGCCACACTCAAACGAGGTGATTGTCAGTCGTTTGTCTTGTCAGTATAAATCGGAGTTCGATGAACATGATCTTGGCTAAATAAGGGTGACACAGATCTTGCCTTATGCCAGATCGAGATATAGTGACGAAGGGATCATGGGAATAGATGATTCCAGTACAAGTAGGAGATTGTTGGGAATGTCCTGAAATCTATTGTGCTTACTCTAAGTGAAAGTCGTATTGTCGAGATGAGACAATCATGTGACACTAGGCAGTCATAATGCTTTGCTAGAAGCCACTTATGATCAATGAGTTTAGAACTCATTGCTAGTGTTATATGATCCTACAGGGTCACACACCTAAGCAAACTGGACGTAGTATACGAGGTTGATCATTAATGTAATGATCTGATGAATGCATATTTGATATGCATTCGATACCAATTTTCTGGGGCTGTGTCGATCGACACATCAAGTGTGTCGGTCGACACAACTCGCGAATTGCCAGATTAAAATCGGTTTAATCGTTGGTTAATTCGGTTGTGGTTTAAATCGACATATATAAGATATATGGTCGACCTAAACACTAATCTAACCTAATTCACAGCCACCAGAACAGTAAGAGAAACCTCTCGAGAGATCTGATCTCTAAAGGCACTAGCATCCCTCCTGTTCAGTTTGTGTGCGTGTGGATACCAGTAGAGGCACAGCGTTTGAGGTGCTTCGTGATCTCGATTATCTGCAAAACCTTCCGCTGCTAATAACCAGGTAATCCTGAGATCCTAATGATTCGATTATATGAACCCTAGATCCTAGGCTTGGAATTCAGACCAGGGTTGCCTAATTGGATTAGGAACTGCTAGAAATTCCTTCACCATCTAAGTGAGAACTTTAATTGAATCATCTAATTATCCTTGTTCATGCTTTGTGTGATAAACTCATGGGTACCCCAAAATATTTGAGCAATCTTATCCTTTCTACCCCTCTCTACTTGCTCGAATAGATTTCCACACCTTTCACCACCCTTATTTCAAACCCCAAACACTATATTGAGTGGTAGGCCTATGTGGAACGAGCTCGGTAAAAAGTGTTGAGTATGAGGCGACTAGGAGAGATTTCCATTGTAGATGCAAGCTCAACATATTTAGCTTTGCAATAGGTTTTGATCTAAGTTTGGAGGAGGATTTGGGAATGGAAAAAGAGGGTAAAGAAAGAAAGAAGTTTGAATGGGATCAATAAGTTGATTGGTAAAAGTGATAAAGAATGAAAGCTCTTATGTATTTTGGAAAAGGAAAGTATCTCAAGTTTTTGAAATGAAAAGAAGCCAAAGGCTCACCAAAAAGAAAGAAAAGAAAGTTTGTGAAAAATAGACCAAAGAAAAGAAAAGTTTTGAGCTAAGTTGAAAAGAGAGAATTTACCACTGTTTTGAAGTATTTTGAATGATCCTTGGGGGTTTCTTGAAAGGTTTTCGATTGTGAAAGGAGAATAAGGCAAGAATAGCCTTGATAAAAAGGGTAGTTTTCATTTAGGTGGGTTAGTCTAGGAGAAGAAGCTCTTGGGGTTTGGGTAGATGGGAATCTATCCTAGTATGCACCAATTGCCTCTAACTCTTAGCATTTTACTAAAGCTCGTTCATACTTCTTCCGAGAGAACCTAAATGATTGTGGAGAAGCCTTCCTTTCAATTGAGACCATTTTTGTCTCAAGACCTTGTCCCCTTAAACCAAATGAGTTTGATCACATTGCTTTGAATAGGATTCACTCGAAAAATCTAATGAATGTCAAGGAGCTAGTGGATTTGAATGCTTGTGTAGGTTGAGGTTAAGCTAAGAGTATTGTCTTGATGAGTATGGCTATATCCTTAGAGTAGGTTTTTCTCGGTTGCACTTTAGTTGTATAGACTTGAAATGAAGTTGAAACTTGATTAAACTTTTGGATATGAGCTCCTACCTTCAAACCTTTCTCCCGAATAGATTGATTGTCTTATGCTTGCTTGAGGACAAGCAAGAGCCAAGTTTGGGGGAATTGATATACTTGTGTTTTCATGCATTTAGGGAGTTGTTTAGTTCATATTTTAGGTTGTTTTTAGCTTTCATTCTTGACTTTTCCTTGTTCTTCATCCACATTTAGAGTTTAGATGCATTTTAGGCTTGCATTTGGAGTGTTTCTTGTGTTTTCATAGGTTCATGGAGATGTTTGGAGGTTTTGAGGAGCTTGGGAAGCAAAGGAGGAGATCAAGGATGAAAGAAGGAGTGCACAAATCGGACCAGTGAAATCATCGACCAACACCATCGGCCAAACGAGGCCGATGGATTTTCAGAGCTTCCATCGACGTAGCGAATCGACGATGAGAAGCCGATGGGAATTCCACGAAGCCTGCACGAAAAAATCCGAGAAAGTATCGACTTAAGTCATCGGCCAAACAGCGTCAATGGTTCCACACATCTTTCCATCGACATGAACTATCGACGCGAAGCCACCGATGGAACCACCAGGTTCATTCGACGATTTTAATCCGAGAAACCATCGGCTTGGCTCATCGATCAAATGAAGCCGATGGTTTCCAGGAATTTTCCATCGAAGACCACCATCGACCAAGCCAGGTCGATGGTTTCACCTGCGAACCAAATTGAACCGGGTCAATACCCGGTTCGTGTCCCTTTGCTATAAAAAGACAAAAACCTGATTTTTGTTGTCTCTTAAGCTTGTTTTTGATTCTAAACCTCTTTTGTAAGAACAAGTTTGATTCTTGATTAAATATAAGTACTTCTTTTGACATTTCTTCTTTCAATCTTTCTACTTTCTCTAATCACCAATGATTAACACTATCTCTTTGGGTTTTGTTGATCTCTTGATGATTAGTGAGTAGTTTCTCATAGGGTTTATGGGTTAGGTAGGATTCGGTTGATTAGGGATGACTAAGGGATGTCTAATGTTTATCTTTCTTATATCTCTTCTATCTTAGTGATCTTAATGCCTATTTAGCCTTGATCAAGTTGATTAGGATGTTTAGGATTTCATGCCCACCATGTGTTCGATGCCAGTTTTAGCTTTGATAGGACTTTCACATTCTAGCTCATGAAAATGGATGTCTAGAGTGATTGTTAGCTATTTGGAACTTGGTTAAATGCTTGCTTGATCTTAATTCACAAATGAGAATTTGTTCTTGGATTAGGATTAAGAAAAGAGATTAGCTCTAAGAGATTAAGCTAATTAGCTTATTGTGTTCCTTGCTAGGAGGTTAGCTTGTTTGAAGCTTGATTAGCATCCCAAGATCATCTTAAGTCTTCCATTCCATTGACCTATGCTCATAAACCTTATATTTAGTATTTGATTGTCTAGTTAAGTTTGCTTGTTTAGTTCTATCTTATTTCAATTTTTTGCTTGTTTAATGTTAATTGCACCTAGAACTATTAGGATCTTCATTTGAATTTGAGAATAGCTTATCTAATAGGGTTTTGTGTATTCTCGTTCGTTTAATCCCGTCCCGGATTTGGTTCGATACTCTTACTACACGATAAGTAAGAGAATTGATACCTCTTTCTTTAGGATAAAATCCTAGTATCAATCGATCGTTACGCATAAATGCGACGACCGTTGCAAGGCGATTTGCGTCATGAGTCGATCGTTGCTCAGGACCGCAACGATCGCTGCAATGCGATTTTCGTGTTGTGACGATCGACACACATGACCGTGTCGATCGTTGCATTACGATTCTGTCGTACAGTCAGCAGTTAGCAGGTTAGTCAGTGAGAAATTATCAAATTTCAAACCTGCAAGCTGAAAATCAATGCAAACAAGTAGAATCAAAGCAACAGATAGTCTCAAAGTAAAAACATCATCCAAACATAAGAATCCTAAGAAAATCAAGAGAAAAATGCAAAAAAAAAGATGAAAACAGAAATACAGAACCGTAGTCTGAAAATGCCACCACTCTCACTCGTTATCTATGCCATCATAGCGACCAGTACCGCTCGAAGAACCGGGAGTCGGAGAGCGCTGTCTACGTCGACGGGAAGGTCCGGGCTGATGAATCTGCGGCTGTCTCCTGCAAGTGCAGGTACGCATGTAGTTTCAGATGCTCCGTAGAATACCATCCTCACGCTCTCTCCACTCTCCCTCAGACATCTCCCCAAAAGGTACCGAAGGCTCAGGATAAGGACCAATATCATCAGCAGGAGCAGCAGGTGCAGGCTCAGATGAAGAAGAAGGGCGTGTAGAAGGCTCTCCCAGCGGATGAGCCATCGTAGGCACACTGCGTTGATCTCGAATACGAGGCCGGAAACTCAAGGCAGCCAGCGTATCAATCTTGGTAAGATCAGCAGCAGGAAGGTCTATACCACGCTCCGTGGTGGTGTCATAATAGACCCATATACATCCCTCCTTCAGCCATGTAGCACTCTGAAGGTGGGTAAAATCAAGGAATTCCTTGCTGTCATCACACTCTGTACCCTCTAAGGGAATCCTGCAATGCCTGAAAATGGGAGTAAGCAGACTCCCTACTGTCTCAGTGTCCTTCCCATCGAATGGCTTCTTCTGCAATGAGCACAAGTGATGAGCAAAGACAGCTCCTAAGTTGAGTCCTCTGGTGGGATCTCTCAAATCAGTCTCAGCAAACTGCTCCCTTAACCCAATGGAAAGCATCTCCAGCTCATTCTTACGCATCTTGTTGGCTTCAGCTTTGCACAATAGAGTATATCCCAAGATGCGCAAGACATATCTGAGAACAGGATGCCTAACCTGTATCTGCTTCGTCGTCCTCGAGCAATACCGACCGTTGCCAATACAGTCCCAGAAATACTGAGCTTCCGGCACATCCCACTCAAGAGACATACCAATACACGCAGGCTCAACACTGAATCCATAAATCCGACAGATATCAAGAAGGGGAATCCGATACCTGACTCCTGAGCACATGAAGGTAAAGAAACCTCCTGAAGCTCTCCTGCTCTCTGGGTCAGGATAAATAACTCTGCAGGTGGCCAGCAACTGTCTCACCAGATCAGGATACAACTCATAGTGCTGCATCGGAATTGTCCCCAGACCAATGCCCTTAACCAATGTCAGCACCTGGTCATCAATGCCTAGACCCCTACAAGTCCAATAGTCCGCAAACTTGGTCGGCTTAATCGTCATGCCACACCAACCATTGTAAAGCAATGTATCGAACTCGTTCCAATGGTCAAGTAGCGGCCTCTCTGTGAAGGTGTCGGTCTTAAGCAGCTTATCAATCTCCATATCCCAGACCTTGTTTGTCGGAATCTACTCCTTATCCGCCTTAGGCCAAGGAAACTGTATTGCTTCCCGATCTCTCTGATAAGGTTCAGGATATGGCGAGTCTCGAGGAAACCACTCAACTGGCGGAGGATGATGATCTGCAGCTGCTGTGGTAGCTCTGCGTTTGCGAGGTTGTCCGCGAGGAGGCATCTGAAAACAAGAAAACAATGCATATTAGTTACGACAGATTTCTCTGTGAAGTCGCAGTGCAACGACCGTTGCACAAGTGCAGCGATTGTTGCAAGGCGATTTCACAGTCGCCAAATAATCCTTCAAATCCTGCAAAATTCATCCCACAATCTCACAAACAGCTTATTTCTATCACCAATCAACCTAAATCAAGCTTCTAACAGTACAGAATCATCATCTCAAAGCTAAAAATCCCTAATTTCAAAACCCTAGAACCGAAATCCGAAAATGATGAATTTAAGAGCTCTTCCCTTGGATTCGCTTCGATTGTGTTATAGAAACAGATAGAGAGTGTAAAAATAAGAAGAACAAGCTTTGAATCAGAGAAAATGATGAAGAAATGAGTGATTTAGGTGATGAGAGTCGGGTTGTACGGACGGCGAAATGGGGAAGAAGAGAAGAGAGAAAAGGGTTAAGGCACTTACCTGGATCGTGTGTGCAATGACCGTTGCAGAGAAGCAACAATCGTTGCTGCTGAACAAAATTGATTCCGGTTTAGCACGCGTACCTTTAATTTTTTCAATTGAACCACTTGCAACGACCGTTGCACATGACCGCAATGATCGTCACAAGGAGATTTCATCTCTTCGTAATTTCTTCCTGCAACGACCGTTGCACATGTAGGCAACGATCGTCACACATCTCCAGACAGTGTTCTGTAACGAAAAACATAGCAAAAATAAAACCAAAACGTTAAATCCTAAGAAAAACACCAAAAATAAATAAGAAAAACACTAAAACCTAACAGTGGGTTACCTCCCACTCAGCGCTTGTTTAAGGTCATTAGCTTGACCAGATGAACAAGATCAAGCTCCTGGAGGTTTCAACAGAGACTGTGATTGTCTCTGCGAAAGTCTCCTCATCCAAGGTGGAGAATAAGCTGTCTCACTGTGAGCTAATCCAAGAAAAGAGGGAATAAACTGATCTCCAGGATCTGAAACCAAAGTCTCACTCATCTTCTCTCCATATCCATCCTCAATCCTAAAGGTTTGCCCATCAATCTGCGGCTTGCGCAGCATATCCATCTCAAAGTGCAGAGGCTCATCTCCCAGATAGAGATCAACAAGACTGTTTCTTACATCTATCACTGCTCCAGCTGTGGCTACAAATGGTCTTCCCAGTATCAAAGCATCATCCTGCTCACTATCGTACTTAAGCACCAAAAAGTCTGTCAGAACCAAGTAGTTTCCAACTCTTACTGGGAAGTCCTCAAGAACTCCTTCCGGAATCCTTATTGACTGATCAACTAGGACAAGAGAGGTCCTAGTGGGTGAAAAATCCATCATCCCCAGCTTCTCTGCCACAGAGTATGGCATGAGACTTCCAGCAGCTCCTAAGTCACACAGAGAACGCTTGAAACCATCCTCAAAAATAGAACAACTTAGCACAAATATCCCAGGATCAGGTAGCTTCTTCGGGATCTTAGTTAACAGCACATTACTTATCTGTTGAGGGACCACTATCACCCAATCTTTCAGCATCTCATCCATTGGCAGCATCTTCTTCAAGTATCTCTGCACACAGGGGTGATAAGGTGGATCATCAGATGGTGGAACTTCTTCCAACTCTTCACCAATCTCTCCTATCTGTCGGACCTTATCAATCTCATGTTGAGTTATCTCAGACACTCCAGGGAATAATCTAATAAGCTCCAGATCCGTCTCTGCATCAATGCCATGAGACTCAAGTGATCTGTCTGTCCACGACATGCAACGATCGACGCTATAGGTGCATCGATCGATGCAGCATAAGTTTCACATATTCCACCCGAGAGATTTTCCTCAATTTCAGAATTTTTAGCTTCTTCCACCAGTTCAGCTGTATTTAACTCGAAATTTTCACCTTGGTATGATCCATCATAGATATAGACTGACCAAGCCTTGATGTGGGTGTCCACGACACTCTTTCCCTTAACAGAGCTTGAAATTTGGCTCACTTGTGTGTCCAATTGCTTCACATGTGTACTTAAGGACTCAAACTTTCCATTAAGGTCCTCATACACAGCATCTAGCTTCCTGTTACAGTCCACAACAATCTTAGTCTGTCCTTCTAGCAACTGCTCCATCATACTCTCCATCTTACTCTCATGAGCAATAGCAGCAGGAGGTGTTTGGTAACAGGAAGATCCATAAGTCCTCTGATTACCTTGTTGAAAAGGCTTCTGGAAACCAGCATTATGTCCACATTCAGAAGAGTTTTGATTGCTTGTGAAAGCACTCTTCTGTCCACCATTGAAAAACCTATTACCTTGCTATCCTCCAAACCTGTTTCCTTGGAAACCAGATCCTCCAATGTAGTTCACATCCTCTTCCTGACCATCTTCTTCAGCTTGGATCACTTCAACATCTTGAGCAAAATGGACAGTGATATATCATGGTTTTCACCGGTTTTATGCCATGATATAGTTGTTTTTTAGTGTCTTTTGTGTTATTTTAGAGTCTTTTACAGGTATAATCAGGTTTGGAGCGGAATTGGAGATATTGGAGCATTTTGGGACTTTTGGAGTGTTTTGGCCGAGAGTTTAAACTCACTGTCCGATTTGATAATCATGCATCGATCGACACAACTTTGGTGTCGATCGACACACCTTTGGTGTCGATCGACACACTAGCGAGATGGGCCGAACACGGCGGTTTAATGAAGTTATCAAGACTTTGCACTTTGGCCCAGAAGTTTCCAGTATTTACGAAGAAGCCCCAGCCGAGATTATGCCTATATAATTAGGATTTTGGTGTTTATTTTAGATACGCTTTCATACTTAGAGCTAAGAGATTTTTAGAGCTTTTGGGGCTGATCTATTTCCTGTACTTCATCTATTTTGGAGAAGATTTCGAACCCCTTTATCTATTTAATTTCTTATATGCAATCTATTATTTCTATGATTTCTGTTTCATTAATCATGTCTGAGTAGATTCATAGTTAGGTTTAGGGTTTCTCATTAAGGATTTCATGACTTGCTAGACTTGTTTAATTCAGTTAATGATTCACATGAATAGAATGTTCTTCGATCTAAATTGTGCTTAATGCTAGTTCTAACCTGATCAATTAGAATCTAGATCTTAGGTTGCTAAATACGACACGAGAGTGTGGTTTAGAATCTGAACTATTTAGGTTGAGCAATTAAATTATTCGCAAAGAGATTTGGCTTAGTTTAATTGTGAACATATCGAACTTGAAATTAATGCTGGTTTAATCTGTTAGTAATTGCAAAGAGATTTGGATTACTGCACTTAGACTTAGAGGATTTTCTTAAAGAGATTTGGTTAATTCTAATTCCGTGATTTGAGTTCTAGAACTGTGTTTAATTAGATCCTAACTGATTAACTTGTCTGCTTGTCTGATTTCCTGAGAATTCCCTAGACTTAGCGCTTTTAGTTAACTGCTTTCACAACAATTGCTACTGATTTATTTTCTTGCCTTGCTTTTAATTCACTTCACATCTGCTTTCTTCTTAGTATTAATCTCTATGGTTCTTATTCTATCGAGACCAGAGTCTCCGTGGATTCGATACCCTATATACTACAATCACTTAACTGTGCACTTGCAGTAGAATAGGATTAAAACTTAGACACTATCAAGTTTTTGGCGCCGTTGCCGGGGACTCTTAGAGTCTTCGATAGGATCGAACTTAGGGTTTCTACTAGGATTTTTTTATTTTTGTTTCGTTTTATTTTTATTTTTATTTTTTTACTAATTTTCTCTCTGTTTTCTCTCTGTCGCAGGTACCGATTTCGCTTTGCGTCGATCGTTGCACCTTTGTGTCGATCGTCACTAGGCGATTCTGAGATTGTATCGATTGTTGCACTGATAGCATCGATCGTTGCTTGACGATTACAGACAGTTTATGCAGACGCGTGAAACTCGAAGTAATCAGAACCTGAACTTAGTTAATCTCGGACTTGAAGAACTTGGACGTCTAGAGAGAACCAACAAAAGAGAAAGAAGAGCAAGGATGGTGGTACAGAAGCTAATCATTATCCCTGATGCTCAAGGTACCCTGAGGGATCAGCAAAACAATCCTTACAATGCTGCTGGGCAGAGGATTGATGCTGAGGGACGTGTGATCCCTGAGGTTGAGGAACCTGAACCACAACCACAGCCGCAGGCGCAAGGACAGAACCAAGGTAGACAGATGGTTGTCCATGAGAGGACTTTAGCTGACTACAACAGACCGAATGAGTTTCATGCAAACCGGTCAGCTCTAATACTTCCTGGTTTTGAAAGGGATGATTTTGAGATCAAGACCATCTACTACTCGCTGATGAGACAGAATGCCTTCCATGGCCATCCTACGGAGCAGCCTATGGATCACATTGATACATTTGAGGATCTAATCAATGGCATGAAGTATGATGGAGTCTGCCAGGATTATCTGTTCCTTAAACTCTTTCCATACAATCTCGCTGGAGACGCTGCAGCATGGCTGAAGTAACTGGTTCCTGGTCAGTATGCTACTTGGACAGCCCTGAAGAGTGAGTTTCTGCGTCACTTCTATGATGATGCGCGTTCCGATCAGTCCAGACAGGACATTCTCACATTTACCCAAGGTCCTACTGAGCCTCTTAAGACTGCTTGGATGAGATTTAGGAAGTACCAGCGTGACTGCCCACACCATGGATTCACTGAGGTCACATTGCTAGGTATCTTCTTCAGAGGCATAGATCTACCATATCAGTCTGCACTGGATAACTCCAGTAATGCAAACTTCAACACCAGGACTCCTGCACAAGCTAAGTAGTTGATTGAGAACTTAGTAAGCAGAAACAATTGCAAGACTATGGATGATAGGAGGAAGAAATCTGGTGGAAGTGTAGAGAATTCAGAGATGGCTGAATTTAGATCTAAGCTGGACACAATTTGCAATCTCCTGGCTGGTAAGAAGGCTGTCCACTTTGCCCAAGATGTTGAGGTAATTCAGACTGAGGAGGACACTCAGGAAGAAGATGTGAATTACATTGGAGGATCTGGTTTCCAAGGTAACAGATTTGGTAATCAGCAGGGAAACAGATTCTTCAATGGAGGGCAGAAGAGTGCCTTCACAGGCAATCAGAACTCCTTTGGACAGACTAGTGATTTTCAGAAGCCTTTTGGACAAGGTACTCAGAGAACCTATGGATCTTCATCTTATCAGACTCCTCCTGCAGCCACTGCTCATGAGATTAGGATGGAGGCAATGATGAAACAGCTGCTGGAGAGTCAGACTAAGAGTGCTGCAGACTTCGACAAGAAGATAGGTACATGCTATGAGGAGCTGAATGGAAAGATTGAAAACCTGAGCGCACATATGAAGGAGCTTGATGCTAAAGTTGCAAGAACTGCTGGATATGCTCAGAGGGAAGATGGATATTTCCCAGGGCGAACTGATGCTAATCCCAAGTACCAATGCAATGCGGTGACATTTAGAAGTGGTAAGGAGCTGTTACCTGGCCAGAAAAGGCAGTTAAGTGTTGAAGAGCTCGTGGAAATTGAGGAATTGAAAGATGGGATCCGTGACATTCGCAATGCATCGATCGACGCAACCAAGCAACGATCGATGCAAGGCGATGACGAAGAAACTATCGTTACAAAGTCACCCAACAACGATCGACACAATGCCAGTGACGGTCGATGCAAGGCGACTGCAGAGAGCTCAAAACCAGAGAAACCGAAACAGTCAACCGAGAGGGTTTACAAGCCTAAAGTACCTTATCCCAAGAATCCCAGAAAGGCTAAAAACGATAGGCAGTATGCCAAATGTAAAGAGTTCATCAAAAAGGTGAAAGTTGAAGTGCCTTTGATTGATTCCATGGAAACCTCTCCTGTGATGAGAAGATGTCTTAAGGACATGATTGATGGGAAGTGGTCTGACGAGGAGAGTGTAATGATGATCAATGAGGTGTGTAGTGCAGTGATTCAGGGCAGGATTCCTGAGAAGTTAAAAGATCCAGGAAGCTTTGTACTAGATTGTACTATCTACAGGGAGAGATTCGAAAGGTCTCTATGTGATCTTGGTTCCAGTGTGAATCTTATGCCTTTCTCAGTTGCTAAGAGGCTCGGGATGACTGACTTTATACCCACTAGGATATCACTGGTTTTGGCAGATAGAACAATCAGGATTCCCGAAGGATTATTGGAGGATGTGCCCATAATGATTGGCCAATGTGTGATTCCTACTGACTTTGTGGTTCTACAGTATGGAGAGGAACCAAAGAATCCACTAATCTTAGGCAGGCCTTTCTTAGCTACAGCTGGTGCGATGATTGACTGTCAAGGAGGTAGAATAGTTCTGAATGTAGGTGATCTGAAGATGAGTTTTGATATGGACAAGCTGGCAAAGAGACCAACCATCGACGGACAGACCTTCTATGTTGACACATTAGGAGATTTGGCTGCAGAATACTTTCACAAGTTACATGCTGAAGATCCACTAGAAAGAGCTTTACTGAGCTCTATATTGGAGCTGGAGTACCTGCAGGATGAGCCAGCAATGTGCTATGCAAGATTGATGGATTCTGTTGAAGTAGCGATGCAGGTGGAAGTGTCTGACGCGATGATGCAACGATCGACACAAACCAAGCATCGGTCGTTGCAAGTCGACAAAGACTGGGCCGAGGATAAAGCTCCGAAAATAAAGCTGAAACAACTTCCATCCGGGCTAAGGTACGCATTTCTTGGACCAAATTCAACTTATCCAGTGATTGTCAATGCTAGTCTGAACAACGCAGAGCTCACTTTACTGCTAAGCAAGCTGCGCAAGCATCGCAAAGCTCTTGGCTATTCTCTTGATGACATTTCAGGTATCTCACCAGAGCTGCGCATGCATCGGATACATCTTGAGGATGAGTCTAAGACATCTGTTGAGCATCAGAGAAGACTTAATCCCAATCTACAGGAAGTGGTTAAGAAGGAAATTATTAAACTCCTTGATGCTGGGATTATCTATCCTATTTCAGACAGTGATTGGGTGAGTCCAGTCCATGTAGTGCCTAAGAAAGGCGGAGTTACAGTTGTGAAGAACGAGAAGAATGAGCTGATCCCTACTAGAACTGTAACGGGACACAGGATGTGCATAGATTACAGGAAGCTGAATGCTGCAACCAGGAAGGATCACTTTCCCTTGCCTTTTATTGACCAGATGCTGGAAAGGTTAGCCAATCATCCTTACTACTGCTTCCTCGATGGATACTCAGGTTTCTTTCAGATTCCTATCCACCCAGAAGATCAGGGAAAGACCACTTTCACTTGTCTATATGGAACATTTGCTTACCGTAGGATGCCTTTTGGACTCTGTAATGCTCCTGCAACTTTCCAGAGATGCATGATGTCCATATTCACTGATATGATTGAGGACTTTATGGAGGTATTCATGGATGACTTCTCAGTCTATGGATCATCTTATAATGATTGCTTAGATAATCTGTGTAAGGTACTGACTAGATGCGAGGAAAAGCACTTAGTTCTTAATTGGGAAAAGTGCCATTTCATGGTCAGAGATGGCATTGTACTTGGACATAAAGTGTCTGAAGCAGGGATCGAAGTGGACCGCGCTAAGATTGAGGTAATGACAAACCTTCAGGCGCCTGATTCTGTTAAGTCTATAAGAAGCTTTCTTGGACATGCTGGCTTCTATAGACGCTTCATCAAAGACTTTAGTAAGATTGCTAGGCCACTACCTGCTTTGCTGTGTAAGGATACCAAGTTTGAGTTCAATGCAGACTGTCAAACTGCATTTGAACAGATCAAGCAAGCATTAGTGAGTGCTCCAATAGTACAGCCACCGGATTGGGATCTACCTTTTGAGGTTATGTGTGATGCAAGCGACTATGCTGTAGGAGCTGTTCTGGGGCAGAAGAATGACAGAAAGCTTCATGCTATCTATTTTGCTAGTAGGACACTAGATGATGCGCATAGAAACTATGCAACCACAGAGAAGGAGTTGTTGGCTGTTGTCTTTGCATTCGAGAAGTTCCGCCCCTATCTTGTTGGCTCCAAGGTGATTGTTCATACTGATCATTCAGCCCTGAAGTATCTGATGCAGAAGAAGGATGATAAGCCAAGATTATTGAGATGGATTCTGTTGCTTCAGGAGTTTGACATTGAAGTGAGGGACAAGAAGGGAGTCGAGAATGGAGTTTCTGATCATCTTTCAAGGATGCTGGTTGAGGAAGACGTGCCCATAAATGATTATTTGCCTGAAGAAAACATCAACATGATTGGTACAATTTCTCAGATGGATTTGGGCAGAAACGTACAGAATTGTCGGAACAATCGCATTGTGTCGATCGATGCCACATTGGCAACGGTCGATACAAGTATCGGGGAAGCAACGATCGACACATGCACACGCAACGATCGATGCATACCTGATACAAACCGAGAGTCTTTCAGGATCAGAATTGGGAATTACGACCTTGAGATTTCCACTGTAGCAACTACTGATCGACACTGGTATGCAGATATAGCTAATTACCTCGCTGCTGAGACTGAACCAGATGATTTAAAGGGTTATGAAAAGAAAAAGTTCTTTAGGGAGCTTAAAAGGTACTACTGGGATGAGCCATATCTCTATAAGCACTGCTCAGATGGTCTCTACAGGAGATGCATTGCTGAATCAGAAGTTCCAGACATCCTCTTCCACTGTCATGGATCAGAATATGCTGGACATTTTTCTACATTCAAGACTGTGTCTAAGGTT
The DNA here is from genome assembly GCA_030180135.1 of Orychophragmus violaceus. Lineage (NCBI taxonomy): Eukaryota > Viridiplantae > Streptophyta > Magnoliopsida > Brassicales > Brassicaceae > Orychophragmus > Orychophragmus violaceus. The sequence continues at coordinate 25,391,043 of CM058238.1, forward strand.
CTGCAAGCAGGTTTCTGGTGGCCTACAATGTTTAAAGACACTCATTCTTTCATCTCTCAATGTGATGCCTGTCGGAGGAGAGGGAAAATCAGTAAGAAGCATGAGATGCCTCAGAACTTCATTCTGGAAGTTGAGGTTTTTGATTGCTGGGGCATAGATTTCATGGGTCCTTTTCCCTCATCCTATGGGAATAAGTTCATCTTGGTTGCTGTGGACTATGTGTCTAAGTGGGTTGAAGCAATAACTAGTCCAACCAATGATTCTTCGGTGGTCATTAAGCTGTTTAAAACCATAATATTCCCCAGATTTGGAGTGCCTCGTATAGTGATTAGTGATGGAGGATCTCATTTTATCAATAAGGTCTTCAAAAAGCTGCTGAAGAAGCATGGAGTTCATCACCGAGTTACTCCTTATCACCCTCAGACCAGTGGACAAGTCGAGGTTTCTAACAGGCAGATTAAGGAGATCCTTGAGAAGACAGTTGGAAAGACAAGGAAAGATTGGGCAGCAAAGTTGGATGATGCATTATGGGCTTACAGGACAGCATTCAAGACACCACTTGGGACCACTCCATTCCATCTGCTATATGGAAAAGCGTGTCATCTGCCAGTAGAGCTTGAGCACAAAGCAGCATGGGCTGTAAAACATATGAACTTTGATCTTAAGTCTGCTGCAGAGAGGAGATTAGTGCAGCTTAATGAGTTGGATGAGATTAGACATTTTGCTTATGAGAACTCAAAGCTGTACAAGGAGAAGACTAAGGCATATCATGACAAGAAGATCGTCTCCAGACAGTTTGAGCCTAATGATCAGGTAATTTTGTATAACTATCGTTTGCATTTGTTTCCAGGTAAGCTGAAATCAAGGTGGTCTGGTCCTTTCACAATCAAAGACGTGCGTCCGTATGGAGCTATCATTCTAACTGGCAAGGACGGTATTGAATTCACTTTGAATGGAGAGAGGGTGAAACATTATTGGGCTAAGGCCGAGATTCCAGAAGGTCAGATTCTGCCTCTGGATGATGCACCCTCTACCTAAATCAGTTGAAGCGTCAAGCTAATGACCTTAAACAAGCGCTGAGTGGGAGGCAACCCACTGTTTTTGTTTTTGCATTTTAATTTTAGTATTTTTGTAGGATTTTACGTTTTGTTTCTGGTTTTGGTGAGTTTTTGTTTGCAGGTCTCGGACGAATCGCAGTGCGTCGATCGACACACTATTGTGTCGATCGTCACAACACGATCGAAATCGCACTGCAGCAATCATTGCAGTCCTGAGCAACGATCGATCATACACGAAAAATCGCCTAGAAACGGTCGATGCACCTAGTGCAACGATCGATGCCTGGGCGACAGAGGTAAAACCCGACAGAACTTAACCATCCCTTAAACAAATTTTTATCTCTTTTTGCCAATCCTTCGCTTGACACTACTGGGGACAGTGTGTCTTAAGTGTGGGGGAGGTTCTACTAACTTCTTTCTTTTGTTTTCTTTGAGTCAGTTAAATTTTTCAAAATTTGTTTTATTGAGTCAAAATTTGTTTAAGTAGGAAACAATGACTTTTTGAGAAGATTAGCAGCACTTGCAGGAACTTAAGTAACCATTGGGATGAAGCTGCAGATTATCTCTGACTATTAGAAAACCCAGACATGGATCAACCTACTAAGAACACCCACATCGCTTCAGGTATCATAGTATCATTTACTGACTTCATCTTAATACTGACTTAGATTTCTCACCTAAGGGCTTGGTATACTTTGTGTCGGATTCCCTTGTTAGTTCTGACACAGCCTGTAAATCTGTCCTATTTAGTTCCCTTCTCCCCTTCCATAAAATAAAATAAAAAAGATAATAAACTGAGGATGAGTTAGTAACTCCGAAGTGGTCATGGGAATGGTAGCTAAAACTCTCATATCCTGTGCATCCATGGAATGTGTCCAAAGTACACCCCTTAACGGGAAGAGCACTGATAAAAAAAAAAATGATACCCAATGGGGAAAAATCAGAATGCTAAGGAAGGGAAAAGAGAAGAAAGGGACTAGAGAAAGATAGTATGGTGGTCTAGAGCTGATAAGGTAAGAGTCCATGTGCCTCTGATCGATACTCCTTAGGTGAGACCGCACTTAAATACTTGCAGAAGTCAGTAGGGAGAATTTGAATGCTTGAATGTGATTGTGGAGTTTACTTAGGACAGTTGAAAAGTGTGGGGGAAGTATATGTTGGTCTTGATGTCTGCAGGTTGATTCTTTCATGTGGTTTACTAAGGGGAATCTGAGTGTTGCTGCTTCTAGGATGAAAAGAGTTTCTGAAGAGTTTTCAAACCTCTTCACTACATTTTAGTTCTCTGTTTTGCTTGAGGGCAAGCAAAGGCTAAGTGTGGGGGAGTTGATATATCATGGTTTTCACCGGTTTTATGCCATGATATAGTTGTGTTTTTAGTGTCTTTTGTGTTATTTTAAAGTCTTTTATAGGTATAATCAGGTTTGGAGTGAAATTGGAGATATTGGAGCATTTTGGGACTTTTGGAGTGTTTTGGCCGAGAGTTTAAACTCACTGTCCGATTTGATAATCATGCATCGATCGACACACCTTTGGTGTCGATCGACACACAAGCGAGATGGGCCGAACGCGGCGGTTTAATGAAGTTATCAAGACTTTGCACTTTGGCCCAGAAGTTTCCAGTATTTACGAAGAAGCCCCAGCCGAGATTATGCCTATATAATTAGGATTTTGGTGTTTATTTTAGATACGCTTTCATACTTAGAGCTAAGAGATTTTTAGAGCTTTTGGGGCTGATCTATTTCCTGTACTTCATCTATTTTGGAGAAGACTTCGAACCCCTTTATCTATTTAATTTCTTATATGCAATCTATTATTTCTATGATTTCTGTTTCATTAATCATGTCTGAGTAGATTCATAGTTAGGTTTAGGGTTTCTCATTAAGGATTTCATGACTTGCTAGACTTGTTTAATTCAGTTAAGGATTCACATGAATAGAATGTTCTTCGATCTAAATTTTGCTTAATGCTAGTTCTAACCTGATTAATTAGAATCTAGATCTTAGGTTGCTAAATACGACACGAGAGTGTGGTTTAGAATCTGAACTATTTAGGTTGAGCAATTAAATTATTCGCAAAGAGATTTGGCTTAGTTTAATTGTGAACATATCGAACTTGAAATTAATGCTGGTTTAATCTGTTAGTAATTGCAAACAGATTTGGATTACTGCACTTAAACTTAGAGGATTTTCGCAAAGAGATTTGGTTAATTCTAATTCCGTGATTTGAGTTCTAGAACTGTGTTTAATTAGATCTTAACTGATTAACTTGTCTGCTTGTCTGGTTTCCTGAGAATTCCCTAGACTTAGCGCTTTTAGTTAACTGCTTTCACAACAATCTTGCTACTGATTTATTTTCTTGCCTTGCTTTTAATTCACTTCACATCTGCTTTCTTCTTAGTATTAATCTCTACGGTTCTTATTCTATCGAGACCAGAGTCTCTGTGGATTCGATACCCTATATACTACAATCACTTAACTGTGCACTTGCAGTAGAATAGGATTAAAACTTAGACCCTATCAGACAGCTTTCTTCCCAGCCAGCAAATTACAGACAATTTCCAACTTAGTCCTGATATCAGCAATCTCCAAATTATCTATCTTCCCACCAGATTCCTTCCTTCTTCTATCTGCAGTCTTGCAGCTATTACTGCTTACTAAGTTATCTATCAATTGCTTAGCTTTCTCAGGAGTCCTAGTGTTAAAATTTCCATTGCTGGAATTATCCAACGCGGTCTGGTATGGGAGATCTATACCTCTAAAGAAAATGCCCAGCAATGTTACCTCAGTGAATCCATGATGCGGGCAGTCACGTTGGTATTTCTTAAACCTCATCCAGGCAGTCTTAAGAGGCTCTATAGGACCTTGGGAGAAGGTGAGAATGTCCTGTCTCGACTGATCAGAGCGAGCATCATCATAGAAGTGTCTCAAAAACTCACTCTTAACAGCGTCCCATGTAGTAAACTTCCCATGTGGAAGTTGTTTCAGCCAGGCAGCAGCATCTCCAGCGAGAGAGTAGGGGAAGAGTTTGAGAAACAGATAGTCATAGTTCACTCCATCATACTTCATCCCAGTGACTATGTCCTCAAACTCATCAATATGATCCATTGGCTGCTCATTAGGGAAACCATGGAAGGCATTCTGCCTCAGAATAGAGTAGTAGATGGTCTTGATCTCGAAGTCATTCCTCTCAAAACCAGGAGGCACAAGAGCTGACCGGTTAGCATGAAACTCATCCGGACGGTTATAGTCAGCTAAAGTCATCTCATGAACAACCATCTGACCTTGACCTTGTCCTTGGCCTTGTCCTTGGCCTTGTTCTTGTTCAGGCTCAGGGATCACATTCCCTTCAGCATCAATCCTATGCCCAGCAGCATTGTACGGATTGTTATGTCGGTCCCTCAGGACACCTTGAGCATCGGGTATCAGAATCAGACGTTCTTGAACCATCCTTGCTCGTTGAACTATCCTGTTAGTCCTCTCTAGTCTAGCAAGCTCCTCAAGTCTGAGATTAACGAGATTCGAGTTCGGATTACTTCTGGTATCACGCTTCTGCATAAACCGTATGTAATCGCAGTGCAACGATCGATGCTAGAGTGCAACGATCGATTCAACTCCAGTCGCTTAGTAACGATCGACACAAAAGGATGCAACGATCGATGCTAGGCGAATGTCAAACCTGCGACAGAGAAAATTAGTAAACAAAAACAAAAAATTAAAATCCTAGTCTAAATCCTAAGTTCAAATCTATCGAAGACTCCAAAGAGTCCCCGGTAACGGCGCCAAAAACTTGATAGGTCAAGAATTATCCCTATTCTAACTGCAAGTGCACAGTGATGTGAATGTAGTACTTTAGGGTATTGAATCCACAAGGACTCTAGGCAACAATAGATTAATAACAGTCAAGTTAAACTAGGAGAAAGCAATGTAATGAGAAACTAAAAGCAATGCAAGAAAGTAAATCAGTAGCATGATTGGTTTGTAGGCAATTAACTAAAAGCGCTAAATCTAGGGAGTTCTCAGGAAATCAGACAAGCAAATAAATTATTCAGTCAGGATCAAATTAAGTACGGTTCTAGAACTCAAACACAGATATAGAATTAACCAACTTTCTTTGTGAGAATTCTCTAAGCCTAATTGCAGAAATCCAAATTTCTTTGTAATTCCTAACAGATTAAACTAGCTTTGAGATTAAGTTTGATATGTTCACAATTCAATTAAACCAAATTTCTTTGCGAGTAATTCAATTGCTCAACCTAAATAGTTCAGATTCTAAACCACACTTTCGTGTCAATTTAACAATCTAAGATCTAGATTCTAAGTGATCAGGTTAGAAACTAGTGTTAAGCACAATTTATATTGAAGAACAATTATTGATATGAATCTTTAACCGAAATAAATAAATATAGCAAGTCATAAAATCCTTAATGAGAATCCCTAAACCTAACTATGAATCTACTCAGACATAGAATATGAAAACATAATCAATGAATTAATAGATTGCATAAAAGAGAATAAAGAAGTAAAGGGGTTCAAAATCTTCTCCAAAAAGCAGGAAGCAGTACAGGATTAGATCAGCCCCAAGCTCTAAAAACTCTCAGCTCTAAGTATGAAAGCGTATGTAAAAACCAGTGTTCTAAAATACGCTATACGTTAGCCGGGCGGCCGAGCACCGTATAGCATCTAGACGTATATACGGATGTTTACGCGGGGTATATACGGTAAACATTTTTTAAAGAATTAAAATGTATTATCGAAAATATTATAAATATACAGGTTATATTTTCTATATACAGTTATAAATTGCTTCTATTTCTCTCGAAAAAAATTGTAGTAAAGAAATTTAAACTATTACATAAAAAAACTTCAATACAAAAGGAAGAGTGTTACGTATATAAATATGAATTGTAGCTTAGGAGAAAGCATATTCAGTTTCCTTTTGTCAAAATTAGTGGACTTTTGTCTTAAACAAACCTAAAGTTAACTAGAGAATGAATGACGTGGACCAATCATATAAATATGAATTGTAGCTTAGGAGAAAGCATATTCAGTTTCCTTTTGTCAAAATTAGTGGACTTTTGTCTTAAACAAACCTAAAGTTAACTAGAGAATGACGTGGACGAAGATGATTGGTTAAGTTCAGAAAGACCGCATAATTAAACGAACTCTGTGAATTCGGTACGTTGTATCTCCGAACAGCATATACCCGGCGAATACACGGCCGTATAAGGCGTATTTTAGAACAGTGGTAAAAACTGATGTAAAAACCTAATTATATAAGCTAATCACGTCTTGGGGCTTCTTTGTAATTATCAGGAACTTTTGGGCAAAACTGTGAATTCTGCATTCTTCATTAAACCGCCGAGGAAGGCCCATCTCGCTCGTGTGTCGATCGATGCACGATATGTGTCGATCGATGCATTACTCTGTTTTGGACAGTGAACTCTATCTCTCGGGTCAAAGCACCAAAATGCTCCATAAACTCTAATTCCGCTCCAAACATGCATATATCTAATAACACCTGTAAAAGACTCTAAAGAAACACTAAAAGACTCTAAAACATACTTATATCATGGTCTAAAACCGGTAAAAACAATGATATATCATCTGCTCAACCGCTTAGACACTGTGCCATGTAAAGACATATTTTTATGGTTGAATAATGGTATTTAGCCTATGTGAGTCATCATTATTCTATCCATATCATCTTTTAACATCGTTAATATCATCCTTTTCCCTTCGCTCTGTTGGATAGCGCTTTTACTATCAGTCAGCTGATTCATTGCGGTGGATTGAATTATTTCCAGTTTATGGAATTATATTTCAATGGATGGAATCATGCTTTTTCGTTTATATGGACCCTGATCTATACAACATGGATGGATTTTCGGTAGCTTTACACCTATCCATACTTGTTTGGTTGATTTTAATCCTTGTATGGAATATGAATCGTTGTGACTTAAAATAATCTATATATATAAGGAATGGAGACCTCATCCTGTAAAACCAAACACATCTTAGAAGATGAATACAGCAGATAACAACCACCTCGTCCCTTCCCCTCCCATCTTTCTCGATCTTCCGGATGAATTAAGAAGATCGATTTTGGCCAGAATCGCTAGCGAAGTTGTTCGTGAGCACTATAAAATCAAAGGCGTCTGCAAAACTCTTCGAGATGATGTTGATCATGTGGATACCCTGTCCCAAATCGATCTTATAAAAACTAGCCACAACTATATAGGGTTCTACGACTTGAAACAAGCGTGTCTAGGTGTCAACAATCCTACATCAGTGTTTCTTAAAGCAATATCTGATTTCATGTCTATCGTGGGAGTGTCCACAGAATCACGAACTGACGCACATCTCCGACTTAAAAACTGCGCTGTTGCTGGAATCAAACCCGCCTTGTATTGCTAAGAAATAATTCGCCGCTCCATCTGCCCTGACTTGGATCCTGACTCAACCATCCCTCCCTTGTCTCGCACTGCTATTCGGGCTCTTAGGAGGCATGTTAAAAAATTTCAGCGAACAATTTATTCGTACTACATCCCACCTTACCTCAGAACTATCCGTGACTCTTTCGACAAAGACAGAATCACATCATACCCTTGTGCCGTCCATCGTTATTGGCTTGGCTTAGAAAACGAATCTGTAAAAGGTGTAGGTATGTGCGATTTATGTTTTTGGGCTATCGAGACCAGTGTGTTCTTCGCTATGATCCCTGGGTGTTTTTGAGTATGGATTACTTTAGCTGTATGGGAAGATACGGCGGACGAGACTGGCGGTTCCTAATACTCTTTTTGTTGGCACCACCATCCATCAATGTTAGGATGGATAGATATCAACCCACTGCTTTTGAAATATTCTATCCACTCTATTAGTATCTGAATTTTAGTATATGTTCTCTTTCTATCCGCCATATCGTGTGAATAAGTTTTTTTTTAACTCTTTAAGTTTTATCTCATGCCTGCTATATTTTACCAATTTATTACACGACAAACAATTTCGAAAATTGTACCTCTTCCTAATGATGTGCTATGTGCTCTTTGAAAGAATGTCAAATCATAGGTTATAGTTCCCAAGATATTATCTCATGCGTTTTATTTCATCTATTTAATTGACGCCGAGTTATTATTACTTCTGTTTTAAATGTCAAGTCATAGATTATAGTTTCAAGACGAGATATTATTACTCCCACTTTTATTCGAAAACGTTTATTAAATTATTACTATCAAATCACATTTAACCCTACTCTGCTGCCTACGGTTAATTTGATAAATTCGGACATTATTTTATACATTTTGTTCTCGCATTTCCTATCCATTTATCCTCGTACTTTCCTTATAGGTATGACTATCCATCTTTTTAACTACAAAATACTATCAATTTCGAACAACCTTTTCCTAATGTATTGTTCTCAACCTCTTCTCTTCCTTAATTACGTGTTCAGTATACTTAATTACTGATATATATCTAATAACTTAAACAAATTCCCCGATTTCCATCTATAGCGATTCTTTCAGTTGTGGCATCATACCTATCCATTTGTTTTAATCCAAAACGGTCCGAGGAACTGAAACGTTGTCTCTATTCGCATTTATAAATAACTGAATGTCCACCCCAAGTATCCGTCGAGAGACTCAATACAACCCCTGAAAATGAGAAGAACAATCCTTAGCGGTGCTGAATCATCTAGCCCTCAACGGCCAGTTCTTAACCTTCTAGATCTGTCGCCCAAGCTTAGGAGGTTCATCCTGGCCAAAAATGCCAGTGAACACCTTCGGGAACATTTCAGGGTCCGCGCTGTCTGCCGGACTCTTCGAGACGACGCGGATCACGTGGATATTCTCACACAAATAAATCTTATCCAAACTGCTCCATTGGAAGACCCCCCCCAATGCGTAATAAGGCTGTACAACGCCTGTCTGGCCGCCAACAACACAACCGCTGTGTTTCTGAAAGCGATCTCCGACTTTATGTACACAGATGATGGAAGACCTGAAGGTTTTCAAAAAATAAAAGGATGCGCAATCTATGGATGCAAACCTGCTGTGTATTGTTATGAAGTCATCCGTCGATCTATTACCCCCGGCTTGGGTTTAGGTTCCAACATCCGTTTCCTCTCTCGTTTTGTTATACGTTCCCTGAGGAGGCACGTCATGGAGTTTGAGCGTCTACCCTGTCCTATTGGAATCTCCGTGTATCTGGCGGATGTGGTAAGGGATGAGATTGACGGAACAAGGATACAAAGATGCTGTTTCTCTCTTTATCGATATTGGCTAGAATTCATGCACAAAGATATTAAAGGTTATGGTATGTGCGATGAATGTTTCTGGACTATTGAGTCTTTATGCTTCTTCCAAATAATTCCCAGACATTCCTCGAGTGGCCTGAGATTTACGAAGCAGATTCGGACAACGAAGGCGCATGGCCCCAGGCGGCTATCCAGGACGGCGGGTTTGGTGGTTGGGGTGGAGCAGGAGGTGAAAACGGTGGCGTTTGGGATGCTTAATGTAAAATCCCAATAATTTGTACCCAAAATATGTTTTTATATTTAATAACCATGTTTTAATAAAGTACTAATCCTCGTCGGTATCCACCAATTTACATCTCATCTGTCCATCGTACTGTATTACTATCACGCTTTCCGAATCAATAATCTATAACCAAACAATATAATATTCAAACCCTCTGTCTTACAGTTTCGGATTCAGGCCATCATATAACACACTATCCACCAGGAAATAAGACCCAGTAATCCTTCTTCCACGCATCCACCCAATAGGACAACTTATAACCTTCATTTTCATACATTCGTATTTATCCATACCGGTCGTTAAGTAATTTTCGTTCCACATCTATCCTTTTTATACTCTTATTATCTAACATACAAGTTTGCGGAAAATGTGTATCCATTTTTATAACACAGTATATTACTCTCGATTAAGCTGTCCTTCATATTTATTTACTTGTGAAAAATATCTATCCATTATTATAACACACTATATTACTCTCCATTAAGCCGTCCATCATATTTTATCCCAAAAATACACTATAACTTACTGAAGCATATGGCTATTACACTTTATATTACTATCCATCATATTACTAACACATAATATTATTCTAACAAATTATATTACTATCCAAAGTCATCTCTTCCTACTGTATTGACTTCAAGCTCTTACTATTTTTATTTATGTGTCTGATTCTCCTTTGTTCACATGAATACCCATAGGATACAAACACCTAATTTCCCAGCAGTCTCCATAAATATCATAGTTTTCAGCATCTGACCACAATCCCCCCTACCATGTCCATCCATTCTTAAATTCGTTACTCTATCACGTCTTCGCGTCGGTTTAAGTAATTTATCAATAATTCAATCTATCTATATCTATAACATATAGCAAGCAAAACCGAAAGTTTGCGACGAAGCCGAAACGTTGCGTTGTTTCGCATCTATAAATAGTGGATGTCGGCATAACTCCCTCTCCACACTCTCAATACACATCCCTCAAGATGAGAAGACTAACGCCACATGTTGCTGAATCATCCAGGCCTAACCGCCCGGGTCCAAATCGTGCAGATCTTCTGCCTAATCCGAGGAGATCAATCTTCAACAGGAATTCTAGTATTACCAGTCGGAATAATGTGAATCACGTGGATACTCTTCTTCAGATTAATCTTATTCAGCCTCCATCCTCAGAAGACAACCGCAAATGCATCGCTTTATTGTTCAACGCCTGTTTGGCCGCCAACAACATAACTGCTGTGTTTCTAAAATCAATCTCAGATTTTATGTACACTGAATACAGATATGGAGGTCCGGAAGCCTTCCAACAGATCAAACGTTGCGCAGTTTCTGGATGCAAACCTGCTATCTATTGCTATGAAGTCATCCGTCGATCTATCTATCCCGCCTTGGATACAAGTTCCACAATTCCTCTCCTCTCTTGTGCTACTATACACTCTCTGAGAAGGCATGTCAGGCAGTTTGAGCGTAGTACATGGCCTATCGCCTGTATGTCCCTCGATTTGTCTGTGATCATAGATGCTGTTGACGAAGACAGAATACAGAGATTTGGTTGCTCTGTATATCCCAATTGGCTAGATATCATGCACGAAGATGTTAAAGGTCACGCTATGTGCAACGAATGTTTCTGGACCATTGAGACTTTGTACTTTTTCCAAATAATTCCCCAGACATTCCTCGAATGGCCTGAGATCTACGACACCCCCAGTAAACGCAGGATTGATAGATAACACCGGCAGTTGGCACGAAGCGGTAATGCAAAACGGTTCCGGTTTGCTTGAAGGCAGACCCCAAAACCGCGGTGTTTTGGATGCTTAATTCAGTCTAGACTTTTAATAATATCGTTCGTCATTACGTTTAACTATTGAATTACTGTAAGTTCTACCCAATGACGCAAGTAGTTACGTTTTTAGTTTGTGTTTTCCCTCATTGTCTTGTCTATGTAGACTGACTCTATGTTTTTTCTATCAATAAATATATATTTTGTCATATCCACATTCTTATTGTCTAACTTTTTGCCCATGATAATCATATAAATCAAATAGGATAAGTGTTGAAACCTGCATCTTCTAAATGATTATTCTCATCTTACACTGTCAATAGACACATTATCCAACTGTCAATTAATCCTATTAGCATGTATCCACCACAATATTACCATTTCTGAGCTTTACATTTTTGAATTTATTTATCTATACAATCTCATTATCAAACTTTCCCCTCCAATACACCACTCTAAATCAAATAGGATAACCGTTGGAAACCTGCTTCTACCAAATGAGTATCATCTTAAACTGTCAATTGCCACACTATCCAATGTCAATTAATCATGTTTGCACGTATCCACCACAATATTACCGTTATGAACTTTACATTTTATCATTATTTATCATGAACCATCGTTACTATCTATACAATCGGATTATTAAACTATCCTCTCTAATAGTCCACTCTATTTCCCGTTCGTTTTTTATTTTCATTTTTACGATTTTTTATGAACGACCCTCTCTAATAGTCCACTCGATTTCTCAGCAGTTTTTAGTTTTCATTTTTATGTATTTAATGAACGACCATATTTCTGTAGCACATTACTCAATGCAATCCGTCTCTCACTGACCTGGTTAAGTAAGCAAAAGGAACGTTATCTTACATCACCTGTCAAACTCACTTGTTTTTTTTAACGTTACCCTAAACACCTACTCAACTTAACTGTCATACTTTTTACTGCCATTGTCAAATCATCAAGCGAACATGCAAAACGCGTCACGTCAAAACAGATCCATAAAAAAAAAATTACCTTTCCAATTTTATATTATATATACTCTTCCTTTTTTTCATTTCTTCGTTTTTCATTCTACGCTATTGCTACAAAGTCCCATTTGTTCTTTATAATCTTCATCTATTACTATCCATTACAGACAGTCCCATCCCAAACATGTTTTAAAATTTTCAATTGAACAAACTAACACGGGTTTAACAAATTACCTGCCCATCACTAAATTCACGGAATAATTACACCCTAAATTCTCTAGCTATCACTTTTATTCCATTTTTTATTTTTTAAACCAATAACGTCAAATGCAATAACGTTATATGCAATTAATGTTGTTGCTCAGAATACCAAACGTTGCGACGAGGTCCATGATTATAAGCCAAACTGCTACCCGTTTCACTGTATCCCAATACTAAAATATTACGTTATTGATGAGCGCACCAAATCCTAACACCGCTCCCTTTCCATCTCCCAAACATCTTGACCTGCCACCATCAATAAGGAGATTAATTTTGGCTAAGAACGCGAGCGAAAACATCCGTGAACACTACAAGATCAGAGCAGTTTGCAAGACACTTCGTGATGACGCTGACCACATGGATACACTAATCCAGATAGATCTAACCAAGACTCACCACGATGGGATAGGTTTCATCAAACTGCAGAATGCCTGTTTCCATGCCAACAATCCAACCGCAGCGTTTTTAAAGGCTATCTCTAATTTTATGTATTCAGATGAAAGAGAAGACGCCTTCCAGCGTCTCAAAGAGTGCGTCTTTCGTGGTATCAAGCCAGTCGTCTACTGCTACAAAATTATCCGTCGCTCTATCTTCCATGCCTTGGATAATGCCCCAACTACTCCTCTTCTCTCGAGAAGCGTTATCCGTACTCTTAGGAGACACGTCAGAGAACTCCCTGGATTAAGATGGCCTATCCAGCTATCCAATTTGCTGCGTTCGGAAAGAGACGTTGTTGACAAAGGAAGAATATCGACTTGCCCTTGCGCGGTTCATCGTTATTGGCTAGACATACTCCATGAAAGAGTCAAAGGGTTCGAGATGTGTGAAGATTGTTTTTGGTCTATTGAAACCTTTGCATTCTTTTGGATCATCCCAATTACTTTCTCTAAGTGGTCTGATCTCCGTCTTGTTGTTGTCGAACAAGCAAAACGTTGTCGTGTCTTCTAACTACCAAGTCTTTTTTATCTAATATTTTTTATGTTTGTCTGCCTATCCCGTTACTTCTATCCATTCTTAATTCATTTAGACACTACTTTTCTGACAAAATTAATGTACAATCCACCTTTACCACACATAACCGAACAATCCCAAATAAATAGAATTACAATCCATTGAAACTATCATCTTTAAAATTTTGACTTAATCTCCATCATCCAACATTTCAAGCATCAACTATCCACCATGACTAACGCTTAGACAACGACCCTATTTTACTATATTTATCCATGCTTAATTCATTTATACACTTCTTTTCTCACAAATAAATGTATAATCCACATTTTCCACACATAACCGACCAAAACAAAAACCATTAAATTACATACCATTGAAATTATCATCTTTAAACTCTGGACCTAATCTCCACCATCCAAACATCAACTATCCACCACGAACAACGCTTACACAACACCCCTATTTTACTATCTATCCTATGATTACTTTTACAATACACCAACTTGTTCTATTTAGTTTTTTAACACTATATAATTATTTAGCGTTTTTTCCAAATATTTTTGTTTTTGTTTTTTTGCCCTTTTTTCTCTATCGCACATTTATCGATGCAACTCTACTCCCCAAGACTCGGTTCCTCACACCACTTGTGCACCACTACCAATTTTTGATATATTTAGAATAACACTCAACTTAACTGTTAGCTTTTGATATACCATGGTTTATAGGACTTTTAACCATGGTATATGTCTTCTTATCGAGTATTTTAGAGTCCTTTGTAGTCCTTTTATCTATGTTTTCAGGTCTAGACACGTTTGGAGCGGATTTGGACATTATGGTGCATTCTGGAGCATTTTGGAGATTTAACCCGAGAGATAGAGTTCACTATCGATTTGACTGACCTGTGTCGATCGACACAACATGTGCATCGATCAACACAAGGTCGACACAGACAATTCTCGGCGGTTAATGAAGAGTTGTGGAATTTGCACTTTGGCCCAGAAGTTTCTCATAATTACAAAGAAGCCCCAGTCGTGATTAGATCATTATATTAGGGTTTTTAAGCCATTGTTTAAACTTACGCATTAATTTATTTTGAGAGAGTTAGGGGCTGATCTTGTACTCGAGAGAGAAGAGATTTCGAACCCAGTTCTTTATTCTATTATATGCTATTTGGTTTTCTATTCATGATGTCTTCTGTTTTGATGATCATGTCTGAGTAGTTTACCAGTTAGGTTTAGGGATTCTCACAGGGGATTTCATGGAATTATAGGTTGATCAATCTGTAGGGGTTCATATCTGCTAGTTCTTTATCTAGGGTTGTTCTTAAGGGTTGATCTGAAGTAGCTACCCAGATTTATGATGTTGATTTCCGCAACGACAGTTGGTTAATTAACTAGAAAGAACCTAGATGAGCAATTTAACTATTCGCAAAGAAATTTGGCTTAGGAGAATTGTGAACGAAAGAACTTGAGATTAATGCATGTTTAGGATCTCTAGAACTCGCAACTAAAGTTGGTTTACTAGGATTGTTAGACATAGATAGTATTCGCAACGAAAGTTGGTCTCTTATAATTCTGTGATTCTAGTTCTAGAACAGTTCTTAATTAGATCCCGATTGATTGATTAGCATGTGTTCCTGATTTCCTGAGAACTCCCTTGACCTGACGCCCTCGATTCTTGCTTACAAACTGCTTTATTTACTTTTCTGCTCTGGTTTACTGCTTTCTACTGCTTTACCTAGCTTAACCTGAAATTCTACAATCTATCGCAAGAGTCTAGAGTCTCTGTGGATTTCGATACCCTATATACTACTGTCACGTCTGTGCACTTGCAGTGTAGATCTAGGGATTAAAACCTGATCATATCAAGTTTTTGGCGCCGTTGCCGGGGACTCTTTTGAGTCTTCGATAGATTTGAACTTAGGGTTTAGACTAGGTTTTTCGTTTTTTTTTTGGTTACTGATTTTTCTGTTTCTTGCGTTTCAGGTACGCCTAGAATCGCATTGCATCGATCGACGCTCTTCTTGCATCGATCGACACCTTTCGCGGAAGCACTCAAAAGACTAAGAGATCCGTAAGGATGATGTATCAGAATGTTTTTTTCAGCTCAGGGGTTGACAGCTCGCAGATAGCTGGGCTGAAGAACAAAGGTAAAGAATTAATCCCTATACTAAACTGCAAGTGAACAGCAATGTCAAAGTAGTATATAGGGTTATCGAATCCACAGGGACACTTGGTCTCAAGAGAATCAAACTGTAGGGAATGAATACTAGAAATAAGCAATGTGATTGTATTGAAAGTAGTGCGAGAAAGTAAATCAGTAGCAGAGATTATTGGTTGTGAAAGCAAGTAATTAAAAGCGTCAAACCTAGGGTATTCTCAGGAAATCAGACTAGCAGACAGTTCATTCAGCAAGGATCTAATTAAGCACAGTTCTAGAACTCAAAACACAGATATAGAATTAACCAAATTCCTTTGCGATAATTCTCTAAGTCTAAGTGCAGCAAACCAAACTTCCGTTTGCGAGAACTAACAGATTAAACTAGCAATAAGTCCAAGTTTGATATGTTCACAATTATCCTAAACCAAACTTCCGTTTGCGCAAAGTTTAATTGCCCAATTTAATTAGTTCAGATTCCTAAACCCCACTTCCGTGACGTATTTAGCAACCTAAGATCTAGATTCTAATTGATCAGGTTAGAACTAGCTTTAAGCACAATTAAATTGAAGAACAGATTTAGTTTGAATCCTTAACTGAAATTGAACAAGTCTAGCAAGTCATGAAATCCTATGTGAGAAACCCTAAGCCTAACTAGGAATCTACTCAGACATAGATAATGAAATCATGATCATATGATAAGTAAATTGCATAAAAGAATAAGAGTAAAAGGGGTTCGAAATCTTCTCCAAATACAGATGATGAATCAGGTTCAGATCAGCCCCAAAAGCTCTAAAAATCCTCTGCTCTTAATTATGAAAGCCAACTATAAAGCGTATGTCAAAACTTCTAATAAAAACTCTAAAAACTCTATTATATAGGCATAATCTCGGATGGGGCTTCTGTGTAAATACTGGAACTATCTTGGGCTTCTTTGTAAATCTTCAATACTTGTCAAACCGACGTGTACGGCCCATCTCGCGACTGCATCGATCGATGCTTTGAGTGCAACGATCGACGCATGATCAATTATACGAACAGTGAGTTAAGCTCTCGGCCAAAACGTCCCAAAAGTCCCAAAATGCTCCAAATATCTCCAATTAGCTCCAATCCTGATTTAACCTGTAAAAGACTCTAAACAAAGACAAAAGACACTAAAACACATCTATATCATGGTCTAAAATGGGTAAAAACCATGATATATCAACTCCCCCACACTTAGCTTTTGCTTGCCCTCAAGCAAAACATAGAACTAAAACATGGTGAAGAGGTTTGAAAACTCTTCAGAAACTCATTTCATCTTAGAAGCTACAATACTCAGATTCCCCTTAGTAAACCACTGAAAGAATCAATCACAGGATATCAAGACCAACATGTACTTCCCCCACACTTAGAAACTGTCCTAGGTAAACTCCACAATCACATTCAAGCATTCAAATTCTCCCTACTGACTTCTGCAAGTATTTAAGTGCGGTCTCACCTAAGGAGTATCGATCTAAAGGCACATGGATTCTTACCTAATCAGCTCTAGACCACCATACTATCTTTCTCTAGTCCCTTTCTTCTCTTTTACTTCTTTAACAACTGATTTTTCCCACATTGGGTATCATTTTATTTTTTTTATCAGTGTTCTTCCCGTTATGGGGTGTACTTTGGACACATTCCATGGATCACATAAGAGAAAATAGTGTTTGCTACCATTCCCATGACCACTTCGGAGTTACTAACTCATCCTCAGTTTATTATCTTTTTTTTTTTTTACTTTATAGAAGGGGAGAAGGGGACTAAATAGGACAGGTTTACAGGCTGTGTCAGAACTAACAGGGAATCCGACATAAAGTATACCAAGCCCTTAGGTGAGAAAATCTAAGTCAGTATTAGGGGTGAAGTCAGTAAAGGATCCTCTGGTACCTGAAGTGATATGGGTGTTCCCAGTAGGTTGATCTGTGATGGGGTTTTCTAATAGTCAGAGATAGATCCTGCAACTTCATCCCAATAGTTACTTAAGTTCCTGCAAGTCTTGTAAATCTCCTCAGAAAATCATAGTTTCTTACTTAAACGATTTTGACTCAATAAAACAAAAAAATTTTGAAAAACGGACTGACTCTTAAGAAAACAGAAAGATAAACGTCAGTAGCACCTCCCCCACACTTAAAACACACTGTCCCCAGTAGTGTCCAGCGAAGGATCGGTAAAAAGAAAATAAAAATAATAAAAAAAAATTGAAAAGGTGAGTTTATGTCCGTCGGGTTACCTCTGTCGCACAGCATCGATCGGTGCATTAGATGCATCGACCGTTACTTGGCGACTTTCGTGTATGGTCGATCGTTGCTCAGGACCGCAACGATCGCTGCAATGCGATTCCTTTCGTGTTGTGACGATCGATGCAGAAATGCATCGATCGCTGCACTGCGATTTAATCCGAGACCTGCAAACATGACTGCACCAGAAACAAAAACAAACGTAAAATCCTAACAAAAACACCAAAAATTAAAAAGAAAAACACTAATACCTAATGGTGGGTTGCCTCCCACCCAGCGCTTGTTTAAGGTCAATAGCTTGACCGGACGCGCAAGATCTTTCAGGTTGAGGGTGCAGCATCCAGAGGCATAATCTGTCCTCTGGGAATCTCGGCCTTAGCCCAATAGTGTTTTACCCTCTGCCCATTCACAGCAAACTCATTACCTTCCTTGCCTATTAGTATGACAGCTCCATATGGACGCACTTCTTTTATTGTGTAAGGACCGGACCATCTTGATTTCAGCTTTCCTGGAAACAAATGCAAGCGAGAATTGTATAGAAGTACCTGATCATTAGGCTCAAACTGTCGAGAAACAATCTTTTTATCATGATAAGCCTTTGTCCTCTCCTTGTACAGCTTTGAGTTCTCATAGGCAAGATGCCTAATCTCATCCAACTCATTAAGCTGTATCAGCCTTCTTTCTGCAGCTGATTTAAGGTCAAAGTTCATCTGCTTCACAGCCCATGCTGCTTTGTGCTCAAGTTCCACAGGCAGATGGCATGCTTTTCCATACAACAAGTGAAATGGAGTAGTCCCCAATGGTGTTTTGAACGCAGTCCTGTAAGCCCATAAAGCATCATCAAGCTTAGCTGCCCAATCTTTCCTTGTCTTTCCAACTGTTTTCTCCAAGATCTCCTTGATTTGTCTGTTAGAAACCTCTACTTGTCCACTAGTCTGTGGGTGATAAGGAGTAGCAACTCGGTGATGCACCCCATGCTTCTTCAAGAGCTTCTCAAATACCTTATTAATAAAGTGAGACCCTCCATCACTAATTACTATCTTGGGTACTCCAAATCTAGGGAATATAATGGATTTGAACAGCTTAATGACTACTGAAGAATCATTGGTTGGACTAGCTATTGCTTCTACCCACTTAGATACATAATCCACAGCAACCAATATGAACTTATTCCCAAAAGATGAGGGAAAGGGACCCATAAAATCTATGCCCCAGCAATCAAAAACCTCAACCTCAAGAATGAAATTCTGGGGCATCTCATGCTTCCTGCTGATTTTCCCTCTCCTCTGGCAGGCATCACAATGAGAAATAAAAGAGTGAGTATCAGCGAACATTGTAGGCCACCAGAAGCCTGCCTGCAAAACCTTAGATACAGTTTTGAAAGTAGCAAAATGGCCTGCATAATCTGATCTGTGGCAGTGGAACAGGATATCTGGAACCTCTGACTCAGCAACACATCTCCTATATAGGCCATCCGAACAGTGCTTATAGAGGTAAGGTTCATCCCAATAGTACCTCCTAAGTTCTCTGAAAAACCTCTTCTTTTCATACCCTTTTAGATTATCTGGTTCAGCCTCTGCAGCTAGATAATTAGCTATGTCCGCATACCATGGTTGATCATTTGTTGAGACAGCATAAATCTCAAACTCATGTTTTCCAATCCGTACCGTAAAAGTCTCTGGGCCTGTGGTCGCGCTGCAACGATCGTCACAGTCAGATGCATCGATCGCTACTGCCCCGATAGATGCATCGATCGACGCTGATGTTGCATCGATCGACGCAATGCGATTAATCCGACAGTTTTGCAGATCTCTGTCCAAATCTGTCTCACAGATTGTCCCAACCATATTGACGTTTTCTTCAGGCAAATAGTCATTGATTGGCACGTCTTCCTCTACCAGCATCCTAGAAAGATGATCAGCAACCCCATTCTCAACTCCTTTCTTGTCTCTTACTTCAATATCAAATTCCTGGAGCAACAAGATCCATCTCAGCAGTCTTGGCTTAGCATCCTTCTTCTGCATCAGATACTTCAGGGCTGAATGATCAGTGTGTACAATCACCTTGGAGCCAACAAGATAAGAGCGAAATTTCTCAAATGCAAAGACAACTGCTAACAGCTCCTTCTCTGTAGTGGCATAGTTTCTTTGTGCATCATCCAGTGTCCTACTGGCATAATAGATAGCATGAAGCTTTCTATTTTTCCTTTGTCCAAGAACAGCTCCTACAGCATAGTCACTTGCATCACACATTACTTCGAAAGGCAAATCCCAATCCGGTGGCTGAACTATGGGAGCACTTACTAAGGCCTGCTTGATCTGTTCAAATGCGGTTTGACAATCTGCAGTGAACTCAAACTTGGTGTCTTTACACAGCAAAGCAGTTAATGGCCTAGCAATCTTACTGAAATCCTTGATGAACCGTCTATAGAAACCAGCATGTCCAAGAAAACTTCTAATAGACTTAACAGAATCAGGTGCCTGCAGGTTCGTCATTACCTCGATTTTGGCGCGGTCCACCTCTATTCCTGCTTCGGACACCTTATGTCCAAGCACAATGCCATCTCTGACCATAAAATGACACTTCTCCCAGTTAAGAACTAAGTGCTTTTCTTCGCATCTTTTCAAAACCTTACACAGATTATCTAAGCATTCATTATAGGATGATCCATATACTGAGAAATCATCCATGAACACTTCCATAAAATCCTCAATCATATCTGTGAATATGGACATCATACATCTCTGGAAAGTGGCTGGTGCATTGCAGAGTCCAAAAGGCATCCTACGGTAGGCGAATGTCCCGTATGGACAAGTGAAAGTGGTCTTTCCCTGATCCTCCGGATGGATGGGGATCTGAAAGAAACCTGAGTATCCATCTAAGAAGCAGTAGTAAGGATGATTTGCTAACCTTTCGAGCATCTGATCAATAAAAGGTAAGGGAAAGTGATCTTTTCTAGTCGCAGCATTCAGTTTCCTGTAATCTATGCACATCCTGTGTCCCGTCACAGTCCTAGTAGGTATCAGTTCATTCTTCTCATTCTTCACAACTGTAACTCCACCTTTCTTAGGCACTACATGGACTGGACTCACCCAATCACTGTCTGAAATAGGATAGATGATCCCAGCATCCAGGAGTTTCATAATCTCCTTCTTTACTACTTCTTGCAGATTAGGATTAAGTCTCCTCTGATGTTCGATTGATGTCTTGGACTCATCCTCAAGATGTATCCGATGCATGCACAGCTCTGGTGAGATACCTGAAATGTCATTAAGAGAATAGCCAAGAGCTTTGCGATGCTTGCGCAGCTTGCTTAGCAGTAAAGTGAGCTCTGCGTTGTTTAAACTAGCATTAACAATCACTGGATAAGTTGAATTCGGTCCAAGAAACGCGTACCTTAGCCCGGATGGAAGTTGTTTCAGATCTATTTTCGGAGCTTTTTCCTCTGCCCAGTCTCGGTCGTCTTGCAACGATCGTTGCTCAGTTGGTATCGATCGTTGCAGTTCCGCGTCAGATACTTCGACTTGCATTGCAACCTCGATAGAATCCATCAATCTTGTATAGCACATTGCAGGCTCGTCCTGTAGGTACTCCAACTCCAAAATAGAACTCAGTAAGGCTCTTTCTAGTGGGTCCTCAGCATGTGATTGATGGAAGTACTCTGCAGCCAAATCACCCAATGTGTCCACATAGAAGGTCTGCCCGTCAATGGTTGGTCTCTTTACCAGCTTGTTCATGTCAAAACTCATCTTCAGATCACCCACATTCAGAATTATCTTACCTCCTTGACAGTCAATCATCGCACCAGCTGTTGCTAAGAAAGACCTGCCTAGAATTAATGGGTCTTTTGGCTCCTGTCCATATTGTAGAACCACAAAGTCAGTTGGGATCACACACTTGCCAACAGTTATAGGCACATCCTCTATTACTCCTTCAGGAATCCTGACTGATCGGTCTGCCAAAACTAGTGATATCCTAGTTGGTATAAAGTCTGTCATCCCTAGTCTTTTAGCAACCGAGAGGGGCATCAGATTTACACTGGAACCAAGATCACATAGGGACCTTTCGAACCTCTCCTTGTAGATAGCACAATCTAATACGAAGCTGCCTGGATCTTTCAATTTCTCTGGAATTCTACCTTGAACCACTGCACTACATACCTCATTTAGCATCATTATGCTTTCTTCATCAGACCATTTACCAGAAATTGCATCCTTTAGGCATCTCTTCATCATGGGGGAGGTTTCAATAGAATCCAACAAAGGTACTTCAACCTTCACCTTTTTTATGAACTCCTTCCATTTTGCATATTGCTTATCATTCCTAGCTTTTCTGGGATTCTTGGGATAAGGTATCTTAGGCTTGTATACCCTTTCAGCCGGCTGTTTTGGGTTTTCAGCACCCGAACTTTCTGTAGTTACCTTGTGTCGATCGTTGCCCTTGTTGCACCGATCGATGCTAGGCGACTTCGTTACGATCTCCGGTTCCTTGGTTTCGCTTGGCAACGATCGTTGCTTGGATGCATCGATCGATGCGCGGCGAATATCGCGTATCTCATCTTCCAACTCTTCAATTTCTACGAGTTCCTCAACGCTTAACTGCTTTTTCTGGCCAGATGACAGCTCCTTACCACTTCTTAATGTCACGGCATTGCATTGGTACTTAGGATTGGCATCAGTCCTTCCCGGGAGATATCCCTCTTCCCTTTGAGCATGCCCAGCAGTTCTTGCAACTCTTGCATCAAGCTCTTTTATGTGCGTGTTCAAACCTTCAAACTTCCCATTCAGCTCCCTGTAGATTGTATCCATCTTTGCGTCAGAATCTGCTGCGTACTTAGTCTGATTCTCCATCAGCTGTCTTAGCATCATCTCTATCTTACTATCAGGCTCATTGGCTTTCTTAAAACCACTTTGCTGAACTCCATTTGAAAACTTGTTTCCCTGTTGATTTCTAAATCTACTGCCTTGGAAACCAGAACCTCCCATGTAATTCACTTCTTCTTCCTGAGTGTCCTCCTCAGTCTGAATTACATCTACATTTTGGGCAAGGTGGACATCTTTCTTACTTGTCAAGAGATTGTAAACTGTGTCCAGCCTAGATCTAATCTCAGTCATGTTAGGGTCCTCTGTACTTACACCGGATTTCTTCCTCATCTCATCCATAGACTTGCAACTGTAGCTGCCAATCAGGTTCTCTATCAACCGTTTAGCTTGTGTAGGAGTTCTGGTGTTGAAATTGGCATCACTGGAATTATCCAGCGCAGTCTGATAAGGAAGATCTATTCCTCTGAAGAAAATACCAATCAACTGTACTTCTGTGAATCCATGGTGTGGACAATCACGCTGATACTGCTTAAATCTCATCCATGCAGTTGTCAAAGGCTCCACAGCTCCTTGGGAAAAAGTGAGTATGTCCTGTCTGGACTGATCTGAGCGCGCAGCATCGTAGAAGTGGCGCAGGAACTCACTCTTTAAGGCTGCCCAAGTAGTATACTGACCAGGTGCCAGTTGTCTCAGCCATGCACTAGCGTCTCCAGCAAGACTGTGCGGAAACAGCTTAAGGAACAGATAGTCCGGGCATACTCCTTCATACTTCATGCCAGTGACTATGTCCTCAAACTTGTCAATGTGATCCATAGGCTGCTCTGATTGAAGACCATGAAAAGCAATCTGCCTCATCAGTTGGTAGTAGATAGTTTTTACCTCAAAATCATTCCTCTCGAAGGCAGGAAGCACTAGAGCTGCTCGGTTTGCATGAAACTCATCAGGTCTATTGTAATCAGCTAGTGTCCTCTCATGAACTACCATCTCTCTACCTTGAGCTCGATCTTGCGGTTGTTGCTCAGGTTCAGGGGGGTCAGGGATGACATTCCCTTCAGCATCAACCCGATGCCCAGCAGCATTGTACGGGTTGTTATCTTGGTCCCTCAGGGTACCTTCAGCATCTGGTATCAAGATCAGACGTTCTCGAACCATTCTCTCTCTCTTTTCTCTTCTGATAGTCCTCTCTAGACGTCCAAGTTCTTCTAGGTTGAGATTAACTAAGCTCGAGTTTGGATTACTTCGAGTGTTCTGCGTTGGCATAAACTGTCTGTAATCGTCCAGCAACGATCGATGCTATCAGTGCAACGATCGATTCAATCTCAAATCGCTCAGTGACGATCGATGCAAAGGGTGCAACGATCGACGCAAGGCGAAATTCGTACCTGCGACAGAGAGAAACAGAGAAAAGTCAGCAAAAATAAAATAAAATAAAAAAAACGAAAAACAAAAACGAAAAACGAAAAATTTCTAGTAAAACCCTAAGTTCGGTCCTATCGAAGACTCTAAGAGTCCCCGGCAACGGCGCCAAAAACTTGATAGGTCAAGAATTAATCCCTATACTAAACTGCAAGTGAACAGCAATGTCAAAGTAGTATATAGGGTTATCGAATCCATAGGGACACTTGGTCTCAAGAGAATCAAACTGTAGGGAATGAATACTAGAAATAAGCAATGTGATTGTATTGAAAGTAGTGCGAGAAAGTAAATCAGTAGCAGAGATTATTGGTTGTGAAAGCAAGTAATTAAAAGCGTCAAACCTAGGGTATTCTCAGGAAATCAGACTAGCAGACAGTTCATTCAGCAAGGATCTAATTAAGCACAGTTCTAGAACTCAAAACACAGATATAGAATTAACCAAATTCCTTTGCGATAATTCTCTAAGTCTAAGTGCAGCAAACCAAACTTCCGTTTGCGAGAACTAACAGATTAAACTAGCAATAAGTCCAAGTTTGATATGTTCACAATTATCCTAAACCAAACTTCCGTTTGCGCAAAGTTTAATTGCCCAATTTAATTAGTTCAGATTCCTAAACCCCACTTCCGTGACGTATTTAGCAACCTAAGATCTAGATTCTAATTGATCAGGTTAGAACTAGCTTTAAGCACAATTAAATTGAAGAACAGATTTAGTTTGAATCCTTAACTGAAATTGAACAAGTCTAGCAAGTCATGAAATCCTATGTGAGAAACCCTAAGCCTAACTAGGAATCTACTCAGACATAGATAATGAAATCATGATCATATGATAAGTAAATTGCATAAAAGAATAAGAGTAAAAGGGGTTCGAAATCTTCTCCAAATACAGATGATGAATCAGGTTCAGATCAGCCCCAAAAGCTCTAAAAATCCTCTGCTCTTAATTATGAAAGCCAACTATAAAGCGTATGTCAAAACTTCTAATAAAAACTCTAAAAACTCTATTATATAGGCATAATCTCGGATGGGGCTTCTGTGTAAATACTGGAACTATCTTGGGCTTCTTTGTAAATCTTCAATACTTGTCAAACCGACGTGTACGGCCCATCTCGCGACTGCATCGATCGATGCTTTGAGTGCAACGATCGACGCATGATCAATTATACGAACAGTGAGTTAAGCTCTCGGCCAAAACGTCCCAAAAGTCCCAAAATGCTCCAAATATCTCCAATTAGCTCCAATCCTGATTTAACCTGTAAAAGACTCTAAACAAAGACAAAAGACACTAAAACACATCTATATCATGGTCTAAAATGGGTAAAAACCATGATATATCAAAAAGCTGAACAGAGGCAATACGTTAATGCTATGATCACAGGAGATGAGATTAACTAGCTGGAAGAAGAAGAGAGCATAATCTCGGATTTTCTGGGTGAATTCTGTCTGTCTGAGACAAGCATCGATCGACACAACTCTTGCATCGATCGACACAGTTCCGATACGTCTGATGAAATTGCCCGAAATCGCCTTGTGTCGATCGACACACCTCTTGCATCGATCGACACATATCGCAGACGGGACCAGAAACCTGCAACAGTCCTAGAACGAGTCTATAAGCCCTCTGTGCCATATCCTAAGGTTCCTAAACTCTCTAAACAGGAACTGGAAGTGGCTAAATGCATGAAAGTGATGGAAAAGAAGCTGATTCAGATTACAGAGAAGATACCAGACCCATGAGCCTTTGTGCTCGACTGTTCCATCTCTAAGGACAGATTCAAGCGTTCTCTATGTGACTTAGGATCTTGTGTGAATCTCATGCCATACTCTGTGGATGTGAGATTGGGAATGATGGAATTCCAACCTACTAGGATCTCTCTTATCCTAGCTGATCGTTCAAAGCGATATCCGGAAGGAGTTCTTGAGGATATTCATGTCAGAGTTGGAAACTACTTGATTCCAACAGACTTTGTGGTACTTAAATATGCGGTTGAACCGGACGATCCCCTACTGCTTGGTAGATCCTTCTTAGTTACTGCGGGCGCAGTAATTGATGTGAGACGTGGTCTGATTGATCTCCACCTGGGAGACAATCCTTTGCAGTTCAAGATGGATAAGCTGAACAAATCCACCATCGATGGACAGAGCTTCAGTGTGGCAGTGGAACCAGAGATTCCTGTTGGAGAAGAGAAGATGGCAGATCCAGCATCTGCTCTTAAGCAAAAAGCTCTAGATCTCTCTCTTCCACCAAAGCAAAGGTATAGATCTTCTAAGCTCAAACCTCCTAATCCCTCAGCTTTGAATGCAGGAAAACGCAGAATCCCACCCAAGCTTCACTCCCGCCCTGGTTCTATTCGCTCTTTCCTCGGGAGATCTCATGATCCGAATGCTTATATGTCACCTTGGCTGAAGAGACATTCATAGAGACACTCAAAGTCTCTGTTGAATCCTCCATAAGTCCGATCTCCTATCCATAGTCAAGCTATTGACTTTAAACAAGCGCTGAGTGGGAGGCAACCCACTAGTAGGTTCGTTTTTCTTTTCATTTTTCGTTTTGATTTGGTGTTTTTGATTTTCTATTTTTGTGTGTTCAAATGCATGAGAAACAGACAGAATCACACTGCATCGATCGACACACATAGTGCATCGGTCGACACAGTTGCGATTTACGGTTTGCCGATTCAATTGCGGTTCAGACACCGGTTATTTACATAACCGTGGGCATAATCGCCTTGCATCGATCGACACCCTAGTAGCATCGACCGACACAGGCCGACGACAGATAAGTGTTATGACTCTTTTCGGTTTGCTTTCATTACGATTTTTCTCACCAATCCTGAGCTTGACACCACTGGGGACAGTGTGTTTCAAGTGTGGGGGAGGTAGCTGCTGACGCAGGCTTTTGTTTTCTTAGAGTCAGTCCCAATTTGTTTTATTGAGTCAAATTGAGTAGGAAACAAGGACTTTTTGAGGAGATTACCACACTTGCAGGAACTTAAGTGACCATTGGATGATTTGCAGATGATCTATGACTATTAGAAAACCCAACACAGACCAGCCTACTGAGGACACCCATATCACTTCAGGTATTTAGAGAATCCATTACTTGACTTCACCTTTAACTTGACTTAATTTTCTCTCATATGGGCTTGGTATACTTCGAGTCGGATTCCTCTGTTGGTTCTGGCACATCTTGTAAACCTGTCTGATTATGGTTCCCTTCTCCCAATCCTTGAAAGTAAAAAAATAAATAAATAAACTAAGGATAAGCTAGTAGCTTCGAAGTGGTCACAGGAGTGGTAGAGACCCCTATTACCTCCTGTGCATCAATGGAAACATGTCCAAAGTATGCCCCAGTAAGGGAAGAGCACTGATAGAAAAAATAAAATGATACCCAGTGGGGAAAATCAGTGCTAAGGAAGGGAAAAGAGAAGAAAGGGACCAGAAGCAACAGTTGAGTGGTCAGATGCTAACAGAGTAAGAGTCCATGTGTTCTTTGATCGATACCCCATAGGTGAGACCACACGTAATAGCTTATAGAAGTCAGTGTGGTGAATTTGGATGCTTTGGATGTGATTGTGGAGTTTACTCGGGATAGTTGATAAGTGTGGGGGAAGTATATGTTGGTCTTGATGTCTGCAGGTTCATTTTCATGTGGCTTACTAAGGGGAATCTGAGTGTGGTGCTCCTATGATGAAACGAGTTTCTGAAATTTTCAAACTTCTTATCCTGATCTTGGTCTTATGTTTGCTTGAGGGCAAGCAAAAGCTAAGTGTGGGGGAGTTGATATACCATGGTTTATAGGACTTTTTACCATGGTATATGTCTTCTTATCGAGTCTCTTAGAGTCCTTTGTAGTCCTTTTATCTATGTTTTCAGGTCTAGACATGTTTGGAGCGGATTTGGACATTATGGTGCATTCTGGAGCATTTTGGAGATTTAACCCGAGAGATAGAGTTCACTATCGATTTCACTGACCTGTGTCGATCGACACAACATGTGCATCGATCGACACAAGGTCGACACAGACAATTCTCGGCGGTTAATGAAGAGTTATGGAATTTGCACTTTGGCCCAGAAGTTTCTCATAATTACAAAGAAGCCCCAACTGTGATTAGATCATTATATTAGGGTTTTTAAGCCATTGTTTATACTTACGCATTAATTTATTTTGAGAGAGTTAGGGGCTGATCTTGTACTCGAGAGAGAAGAGATTTCGAACCCCAGTTCTTTATTCTAGTATATGTCATTTGGTTTTCTATTCATGATGTCTTCTGTTTCGATGATCATGTCTGAGTAGTTTACCAGTTAGGTTTAGGGATTCTCACAGGGGATTTCATGGAATTATAGTTTGATCAATCTGTAGGGGTTCATATCTGCTAGTTCTTTATCTATGGTTGTTCTTAATGCTTGATCTGAAGTAGCTACCCAGATTTATGATGTTAGGTTGATTTCCGCAACGACAGTTGGTTAATTAACTTGAAAGAACCTAGATGAGCAATTTAACTATTCGCAAAGAAATTTGGCTTAGGAGAATTGTGAACGAAAGAACTTGAGATTAATGCATGTTTAAGATCACTAGAACTCGCAACGAAAGTTGGTTTACTAGGATTGTTAGACATAGATAATATTCGCAACGAAAGTTGGTCTGTCATAATTATGTGATTCTAGTTGTAAAACAGTTCTTAATTAGATCCCGATTGATTGATTAGCCTGTGTTCCTGATTTCCTGAGAACTCCCTTGACCTGACGCGCTCGCTTCTTGCTTACAAACCGCTTTATTTACTTTTCTGCTCTGATTTACTGCTTTCTACTGCTTTACCTAGCTTAACCTGAAATTCTACAATCTATCGTAAGAGTCTAGAGTCTCTGTGGATTTCGATACCCTATATACTACTGTCACCTTTGTGCACTTGCAGTGTAGATCTAGGGATTAAAACCTGATCGTATCAGCTTTACAGTCCTATAGACAACTTTATCTGACTTGTCAAATCATGTAAGAAGACAATCTAAATGTAAGTACTCTTAGCCCTTATTTACTTTATTTGTTTTTCCTTATACCGTTCGATGCAATACATGTTTAATATGTAACGTTGCGACGCGCGGTTTCTTTATAAGTAAAATCTGGCTACTTGTTTCTCCATTTCGACATAGCAAAAAACCAAAACCTCGCCATTCGTGAGCGACACAAATCCTAAAAACGTTTTTCTACACTCCCGCAATCTACTCCATCTACCCCCTGCATTACGGAGATTAATATTGGCTAAAAACGCCAGCGAAAGTATCCATGAACACTACAAAGTCAGAGCGGTATGCAAGACGCTTTGGGACGACGCTGACCACACGGATACGTTTTCGAAATAGATTTTATCAAGACTCACCACCATAGGCTAGGTAGCATAAAACTGGAGAATGCTTGTTTCAATGCTAACAACCCAACCGCAGTGTTTAAAGGCCATATCGGATTTTATGTATACAAATGAAAGAGAAGACGCCTTCCGACGTATCAAAGAGTGTGCCATTCGTGGTATCAATCATGCCGTCTACTGCTATGAAATTATCCGGCGCTCCATCTTTGCTCAGTTCGAAACAGACTCAACCATTCCTACTCTATCTCGCAGCACTATACGTGTGCTTCGAATGCACATCAGTGAGTTCCAGAGATTACGATGGCCTACCCTGATATCCAAAGTCCTTCTTGAGAAAAGAGACACTATTGACAAAGGAAGAATATCGACTTGCCCCTGCGTTGTGCATCGGTATTGGCTTGACTTACTCCACGAACGAGTAAAAGGTCACGGCATGTGTGAATCTTGTTTTTGGTCTATTGAAACTGCAGCATTCTATAGGATCATCCCAAGAAATTTCTTGGTTTGGATTGACGTCCGTGGACTGGGAGATGCTTCCGGAAACATACAACGCCGTCGTGTACGCTGACTATTGTTTTTTAGTCATCTGGCATCGCTTGTCATTCTATCCACACTGGCATCCTTTTTTTGTTTGACGTATTTTCGTATATGCTCATCAATCTGCTCTCCAACGCCGTCGTTTGTTCTCACTATAAATGTTTTTCTTGTCCGTTAATTTATCTAATGTTTAAATATATATCCAGTCTCGCATTTACATCCATCCACACTTTCGCTTTTCTGTTAGCTACTAATGTTTTCCTGGCGAATTTGCATCCATTTAAACAATTCTTATAGCCTTGTATCCACATGTACTCTAAGATGTATCCATATGTACTCTAGGATGTATCCATATGTACTCTTGATACGATCAGGTTTTAATCCCTAGATCTACACTGCAAGTGCACATACGTGAACCAATAGTATATAGGGTATCGAATCCACAGAGACTCAGGATCTTGCGATAGATTGTAGAATGTTAGGTTAAGCTAGGCGAAATAGAGAATAAGCAGTAGATCAAGCAATAAAGTAAATAGATCGGTTTGTAAACAAGAAGGCAAAGCGTCAAGTCTAGGGAGTTCTCAGGAAATCAGGAACATAAGCTAATCAATCAATCGAGATCTAATTAGGAACTGTTCTAGAACTAGAATCACAAAATTATAACAGACCAACTTTCGTTGTGAATATTATCTATGTCTAACAACCTAGCAAGCCAACTTTCGTTGCGAATCCTAGAGTTCTAAACAAGCATTAATCTCAGGTTCTTTCGTTCACAATTCTCCTAATCCAAATCTCTTTGCGAATAGTCAAATTGCTCATCTAAGTTCTTTCTAGTTAATTAATCAACTTTCGTTGCAGAAATCAACCTAACATCATAAATCTAAGTGGCCAATTCAGATCAAGCATTAAGAACAACCCTAGATGAAGAACTAACAGATATGAATCCCTATAGATTGATCAACCTATTATTCCATGAAATCCCTAATGAGAATCCCTAAACGTAACAGGGAAACTACTCAGACATGACAATCATAACAAAAGACATGATGAATAGAATACTGAATATCATAAAACAGAATAAGAAACAGGGGTTCAAAATCTTCTCTCTGTCGAGTATCTGATCAGCCCCTAAAACTCTCTGAATGTAAAATAAAGCGTATGTAAAGAGTAGCCTAAACAATGGCTTAAAAACCCTAATATAATGATCTAAACTCGGCTGGGGCTTCTTTGTAATTATGAGAAACTTCTGGGAAAAAGTGCAATTTCCAAATTCTTCATTAAACGCTCGCGAGAAAATTCCATCACGCATGTGCATCGATCGACACCAAAGGTGTGTCGATCGACACCAAAGGTGTGTCGATCGACACAACTCTCAAATATCGACAGTGAACTCATCTCTCGGGCAATTGTCCCAAAATGCTCCAGAATGCGCCATAATGTCCAAATCCGCTCCAAACGTGCCTAGACCTGAAAACATACATAAAAGGACTCCAAAAGACTCTAAAAGACTCGATAACTAAGACATATACCATGGTTAAAAGTCCTAAAAACTATGATATATCAACTCCCCCACACTTAGCTTTTGCTTGCCCTCAAGCAAACAGAAAACCAAGATCAGGAGAAGAAGTTTGAAAACTTCAGAAACCCGTTTCATCGTAGAAGCACCACACTCAGATTCCCCTTAGTAAGCCACATGAAAATGAACCTGCAGACATCAAGACCAACATATACTTCCCCCACACTTATCAACTATCCTTAGTAAACTCCACAATCACATTCAAAGCATCCAAATTCACCATACTGACTTCTATAAGGGGAATTACATGGACTCTTACTCTGTTAGCATCTAACCACTCAGATGTTGCTTATGGTCCCTTTCTTCTCTTTTCCCTTCCTTAGCACTGATTCTTCCCCACTGGGTATCATTTTATTTTTTCTATCAGTGCTCTTCCCTTAATGGGGCATACTTTGGACATGTTTCCATGGATGCACAGGAGGTAATAGGGGTCTCTACCACTCCTGTGACCACTTCGAAGCTACTAGCTTATCCTTAGTTTATTTCTTTTTTTTTACTTTCAAGGATGGGGAGAAGGGAACCATAATCAGACAGGTTTACAAGATGTGCCAGAACCAACAGAGGAATCCGACTCGAAGTATACCAAGCCCATAGGAGAGAAAATTAAGTCAAGTTAAAGGTGAAGTCAAGTAATGGATTCTCTGAATACCTGAAGTGATATGGGTGTCCTCAGTAGGCTGCTCTGTGTTGGGTTTTCTAATAGTCATAGATCATCTGCAACTCATCCAATGGTTACTTAAGTTCGTGCAAATGTGGTAATCTCCTCAAAAATTCATTGTTTCCTACTCAATTTGACTCAATAAAACAGATTTTTGACTGACTCTAAGAAAACAGAAAGCGTGCTTCAGTACCTACCTCCCCCACACTTGAAACACATTGTCCCCAGTGGTGTCAAGCTTAGGCTCGGTGAGAATAAGAAATCAAATCTAAAAATCCGAAAGTTGTAGAATACTTACATGTCATCGGCCTGCGTCGATCGATGCCACAAGTGGTGTCGATCGATGCAAGGCGAATTTTGCTCGCGGTTATTAAGATAACTGGTGTCTGAACCGCAATCGAATCGGCAAACCGTAAATCGCATCAGTGTCGACCGACACAAGGTTGTGTCGATCGATGCCTTGCGATTATGCCTGTTTCTCAAGCTTTTGAACACACCAAAAACAAAGAAAAATCAAAACAAACTGAATCAAAATGAAAAATGAAAATAAAAACGAACCTAACAGTGGGTTGCCTCCCACTCAGCGCTTGTTTAAAGTCAGTAGCTTGACTATGGCAAGGAGATCTGACTTATGGGGGATTCAACAGAGACTTTGAGTGTCTCTGGGAATGTCTCTTCAGCCAAGGGGGCGTATAAGCGTTCGGATCATGAGATCTCCCAAGATAAGAGCGAAGAGAACCAGGGTGGGAGCGAAGCGATGGTGGGACACTGCGTTTTCCTGCATTCACAGCTTTGTGATTAGGAGGTTTGAGTTTGGAAGAATCATACCTTTGCTTTGGTGGATGGAAGAGATTTGGGGCTTTCTACTTAAGAGCAGTTGCAGGATCTGAAGATGTTAGAGCAAATTCAGAATGAACTGCCATCTTCTCTTCTCCAACACGAATCTTGATATACCATGGATTTTAGGGATTTTAACCATGGTATATGTCTTATTTATCGAGTCTTTTATTATGTTTTGGAGTCTTTTTAGTATGTTTACAGGTCTAGGTATGTTTGGAGCGGAATTGGACATTATGGTGCATTCTGGAGCATTTTGGAGTATTGACCCGAGAGATGGACTTCACTGTCGAATTCTCAGACCTGTGTCGATCGACACAGAAGGTGCATCGATCGACACAAGGTCGACGCAGACAAATTCTCGGCGTTTAATGAGAAGAATATGGAAATTGCAACTTTGCCCAGATATTTCTCATAATTACAAAGAAGCCCCAGCCGACTTTAGACCATTATATTAGGGTTTTTAAGCCATTGTTTAGGCTACGCTTTACTTAAGTTTTATTTTATTTCAGAGAGAGAGAGAGAGGGGGCTGATCCTGTTTTCGAAAGAGAGAGGATTTTGAACCCCAGTTCTTTATTTGATTTTATAATATTTGGTTTTCTATTAATGATGTTTTCTGTTTCGATGATCATGTCTGAGTAGATTACCTGTTAGGTTTAGGGATTCTCATTAGGGATTTCATGGAATTATAGGTTAATAAATCTGTAGGGATTCATATATGTTAGTTCTTTATCTAGGATTGTTATTAATGCTTAATCTGAAGTAGCTATCCAGATTTATGATGTTAGGTTGATTGATACAACGACAGTTGGTTGATTAGCTAGAAAGAACCTAGATGAGCAATTTAATTACTCGCAAAGGAATTTGGTTTAATTATATTGTGAACATATCGAACTTGAAATTAAAGCTGGTTTAATCTGTTAGTAATTACAAAGGAAATTGGATTGCTGCACTTAGACTTAGAGAATTCTCGCAACGACAGTTGGTTAATTATATATCTGTGTTTGAGTTCTAGAATAGTTCTTAATTAGATCCCGATTGATTGATTGCTTGTGTTCCTGATTTCCTGAGAACTCCCTAGACTTAACGCTTTGCCTCCTTTCTTACAAACTCACCTGATTTACTTTCTTGCATTGCTTTTTAATTTCTCACTACTTTCACCTAGTTTAACTTGACTGTTCTAAATCTATCGTTGCCCAGAGTCCTTGTGGATTTCGATACCCTAAGTACTACAATTGCATAACTGTGCACTTGCAGTAGAATATGATTAAAACTCTGAGCCTATCAAGTTTTTGGCGCCGTTGCCGGGGACTCTTTTGAGTCTTCGATAGATTTGAACTTAGGGTTAGACTAGGTTTTTCGTTTTTCCTTTTTGTTACTAATTTTTTCTTTCTTTTTATGTTCTTGCGTTTCAGGTACGCCTGTAATCGCCTTGCATCGATCGACACGGTCCTGTGTGTCGATCGACACATCTTCGAGCTTGCATCGATCGACACTACTCTGCATCGATCGACACAGCGCGTAAGATGATGGGAATGATGGAACAGCTGTTGGAAAATCAGCAAAATAACTCATTCTGCAGAGGCTATGGTTCCTATTCATTCACCAGAGATTATGAATCTCCATCATATCAGCCTTTTCCTTCTCAAAATAAGCAGTCTGATAAGCTGATAAGTATGATGGAGCAGTTACTGGAAAGACAGGAAAGGGATTTGAACTACATCAGTGGCTCTGGATTCCAAGGAAACAGGTTTGGTAGTCAGCAAGGTAATTCTTATCAGAGAACTTATGGATCATCCTCATATCAGACACCTGCTGCTAATGCTTATAAGAGCAAGATGGAAGCCATGATGAAACAGTTTCTAGAGGATCAGACTAAGACTGTTGTAGACTTCGACAGGAAGCTGGATGCTATGCATAAGAATCTGAATGTGAAGTTTGAATCTTTAAGCACACATGTGAAGAAGCTAGATGTTCAAGTTCAACAAACAGCTGGAGCAATACAAAGTCAAAATGAAGCTGGGAAAGCTGAACAGAACATATCCATCAATGATGTGACCATAAGAGATGAGATTGACTTGCTGGAAGAAGAAGAGAGCATAATCTCGGATTTTTTGGAAGAATTATGTCTGTCTGAGACATGCATCGATCGACACAAATCTTGCATCGATCGACACAGTCCCGATACGTCTGTTGAAATTTCTCGAAATCGCCTTGTGTCGATCGACACACATCGTGCATCGATCGACACTGAACGCCGATGGGACCAGAAACCTGCAACAGTCCTGGAACGAGTCTATAAGCCCTTTGTGCCATATCCTAAGGTTCCTAAACTTTCTAAACAGGAGCTAGAAGTGACTAAATGCATGAAGGTGATGGAAAAGAAGCTGATTCAGATTACAGAGAAGATACCAGACCCAGGAGCCTTTGTGCTCGACTGTTCCATCTCTAAGGACAGATTCAAGCGTTCTCTGTGTGATTTAGGAGCTGATGTGAATCTCATGCTATACTCTGTGGCTGTGAGATTAGGACTGATGGATTTCCAGCCTACTAGGATCTCTCTTATCCTAGCTGATCGATCAAAGAAGTATCCGGAAGGAGTTCTTGAGGACATTAATGTGAGAATTGGAAACTACTTGATTCCAACAGACTTTGTAGTGCTGAAGTATGAGATTGAACCTGATGATCCTCTGCTGCTTGGAAGATCCTTCTTAGCTACTGCTAGAGCTGTGATAGATGTTAGACATGGACTGATTGATCTCCACCTGGGAGACAAGCCTTTGCAGTTCAAGATGGATAAGCTGCAGAAATCCACCATTGATGGACAGAGCTTCAGTGTAGAGATGGAACCAGAGATTCCTGTTGGAGAAAAGAAGATGACAGTTCATTCTGAACTTGCTCTAACATCATCAGTGCCTGCAACTGATCATAAGCAGAAAGCTCCAGACACTTCATTTCCACCAAAGGTAAGGCACAAATCATCAAAACCTCCTAACCGCATTGTGATATACCATGGATTTTAGGGATTTTAGCCATGGTATATATCTTATTTATCAAGTCTTTCATTATGTTTTGGAGTCTTTTCAGGTGTTTTATAGGTTTAATGACATCTGGAGCTTAATTGGACGTTTTGGGAGGATTTGGAGCAATTCTGCACTATTTAGAGATTTCACAGAGCTCACTGGCTGCGTTTTCGCAGTGCAACGGTCGACTCAGTTCTGCAGTGGTCGACGCAGTACGTAGACGCAGTTCTGCACCAAAAAATCTGCATTTTAGAGAAATTACAGTTTTTGCCCAGAAACTTCCCAGACTTGCAAAAAGGCCCCCAGACGTGTTTTAGACTATATATTAGGGTTTTTAGCCACTTGTTTAGGCTACGCTTTACTTACGCTTTATTTTATTTTCAGAGAGAGTTAGGGGCTGATCCTGATCTCGAAAGAGAGAGGATTTTGAACCCCAGTTCTTCATCTGATTTTATAATATTTGGTTTTCTATTCATGATGTTTTCTGTTCCGATGATTATGTCTGAATAGATTACCTGTTAAGTTTAGGGATTCTCATTAGGGATTTCATGGAATTATAGGTTAATATATCTGTAGGGATTCATATCTGTTAGTTCTTCATCTAGGATTGTTCTTACTGCTTAATCTAAATTAGCTACCCAGATTTATGATGTTAGGTTGATTGATACAACGACAGTTGGTTAATTAGCTAGAAAGAACCTAGATGAGCAACTTAATTACTCGCAAAAGAATTTGGTTTAATTAGATTGTGAACATATCGAACTTGGAATTAAAGCTGGTTTAATCTGTTAGTAATTGCAAAGGAATTTGGATTGCTGCACTTAGACTTAGAGAATTCTCGCAACGACAGTTGGTTAATTCTACATCTGTGTTTGAGTTCTAGAATAGCTCTTAATTAGATCCCGATTGATTGATTAGCTTATGTTCCTGATTTCCTGAGAACTCCCTAGACTTAACGCTTCGCTTTCTTGCTCACAAACTCGCTTGATTTACTTTTCAGCTATTTGATTTACTGCTTTCCCATATTGCTTTCTCCTAGTCTTTATCTGATCGTTCTTAATTTATCGTTGGTCGGAGTCCTTGTGGATTCGATACCCTAAGTACTACAACTACATCACTGTGCACTTGCAGTTAGAATAGGGTTAAAACTAGACCTATCAATTTTTTGGCGCCGTTGCCGGGGACTCTTTTGAGTCTTCGATAGATTTGAACTTAGGGTTTAGACTAGGTTTTTTGTTTTTCTTTTTTGTTACTAATTTTTCTTTTTTTTCTTTTTCTGTTCTTGCGTTTCAGGTACGCCTGTAATCGCCCTGCCACGATCGACTCGGTTCTGTGTGTCGATCGTCACATCTTCGAACTTGCATCGATCGACGCTCCCCTTGCATCGATCGACACAAAGGGTCAGAGATACCGAGAGCTTGAGCACTTAACAGGTTTCAGTCTAATGGAGCCTGTGATTCTGATTCGCGGTAAAGACGGCGTTTTACGAGACCAAGAGGGTCATATATGCAACGCAAAAGGTCAGAAACTGGATGGGGAAGGAAACCCCATCATACCATATGCATTGGTAGAGCAGATAGCTGAGATGAGAGACAAAATTGATTCTATCCACAACATCCTACTTAGGAAGGGACAAATCCGCGCTGATGCAGCAGCTGGGGAGTTTGCAGAGGTGAATTATATAGCTGGAGCTGATTATTATGAACAGATGTATGGAAATTAGCAGAGACAAAGTTTTAGTTATGCTCCGAGATCAAGAGATTATGGTTATTCATCACACCAAACACCTCTTGCACCCACACATAAGAGCAGATTTGAAGTTATGATGGAGCAGTGTCTTGAAGGACAACAACAGACCAATGTGTCTTTCAACTCGAGGATTGAGAACTTGTACACTGATTTGAATGGTAAGTTTGAGTCCTTGAACACTCATATGAGGCTGATGGATACACAAGTACATCAAATCTCAAATTGTGCCAAAGAGAAGAATGCTCAGAATGCTCATGTCAATGACATCTCAGTTCAGGTTGACCATAGGCTGAATCAGGGATCATATCTTGAAGTTAAGGCTATGGAAATTGTGGAAAACAGAGAAGAATCCGAGATTAAGATCCCTGAGTTTGAGAGTTTCGACAGACCAGACTCGACAGAGATTGACATTGATCTCTTGATAAAATCTTTCGGTGTCGATCGACACCCCCTTAGTGTCGGTCGACACGCAGTTCTGACGGCAATTTTGAGTTCTTACGACAAACAGAAATCGGCCATGGTCGACACTGAAGGTCGACATCAATTCAATGTCGACCGACACCACTTCTGCGTCGGTCGACGCGACAGTCGGACAGACCCAATTTCGCCCAAATCTGATGTTTTTGCTGGGTAAAGGGTCTACAAACCTCCTATACTGTTCCCAAGAGTTCCTATAAGATCTAAACTTGAGCAGAGTGTAGTCAAGTGCATGGTAGTGGTGGATAAGAAGATGATCTCAACTGATGGTCATTTAAAAGAAGAAGCTCAGATTGGTAGAACTACAGTATCTGATAGTAGAGAGAAGAAGATGGCGGTTCCTCTTGAACCTGCTCTAACATCTTCAGTACCTGTAACTGCTCATAAGCAGAAATCTCCAGACATCAGACCTTCACCAAAGGTAAGGTATAAATCACCTAAGATTAAACCTCCTGACCGCATTACTTTGAATGCAGGAAAACACAGTATCCCACCCAAGCTTCGCTCCCGCCCTGATTCTGTTTACTCTTTCCTTGGGAGACCTCATGATCTGTCAGCAAACACACCACCCTGGATGAAGAGATATTCACAGAGACATTCAAAGTCTCTGTTGAAACCGCCATGAATCTGATATCTTCCCATAGTCAAGCTAATGACTCAAAACAAGCGTTGAGTGGGAGGCAACCCACTGTTAGGCTCGTTTTAGTTTTCGTTTTTCAATTTGATTTGGTGTTTTTAATTTTTCTGTTTTTGTGTGTTCAAAAGCTTGAGAAACAGGCAAAATCGCATTGCATCGATCGACACACCTAGTGCATCGGTCGATGCAGTTGCGATTTACGGTTTACCGATTCAATTGCGGTCCAGACATCGGTTATTCACATAACCGCGAGCAAAATTCGCCTTGCATCGATCGACACCCTTGTGGCATCGATCGACACAGGGCGACGACAGATACGTGTTCTGCAACTTTTCGGATTGTTTCATTTTGATTATTTATTCTCACTGACCCTAAGCTTGACACTACTGGGGACAGTGTATTTTAAATGTGGGGGAGGAGCTACTGACGCACGCTTTTGTTTTCTTAAGAGTCAGTCCAATTTTCAAAAATTTGTTTTATTGAGTCAAAACCAGTTTAAGTAGGAAACAATGATTTTTTTAGAAGATTAACAGCACTTGAAGGAACTTAAGTAACCATTGGGATGAAGTTGCAGATCAATCTCTGACTATTAGAAAATCCCATCACGGATCAGCCTACTGAGGACACCCACATCACTTCAGGTATCAGAGGATCCTTTTACTGACTTCACCTTAATACTGACTTAATTTTCTCACCTAAGGGCTTGGTATACTTTGTGTCGGATTCCTTTGTTAGTTCTGACACAGCCTGTAAACCTGTCATATTTGGTTCCCTTCTCCCCTTCCATAAAGTAAAAAAAACAAATAATAATAAACTGAGGATGAGTTAGTAACTCCGAAGTGGTCACATGACTGGTAGATACAACTATTACCTCTTGTGCAATCCATGGAATGTGTCCAAAGTACATCCCAAAACGGGAAGAACACTGATAAAGAAAATAAAATGATACCCAGTGGAGAAAAATCAGTTGTTAAGGAAGGGAAAAGAGAAGAAAGGGACCAGAGAAAGATAGTAGGGTGGTCTAGAGCTGACAAGGTAAGAGTCCACGTGCCCTTTGATCGATACTCCTTAGGTGAGACCGCACTTAAATACTTGCAGAAGTCAGTAGGGTGAATTTGAATGCGTGAATGTGATTGTGGAGTTTACTTAGGACAGTTGCTAAGTGTGGGGGAAGTACATGTTAGTCTTGATGTCTTGAAGGTGATTCTTTCAGTGGCTTACTAAGGGGAATCTGAGTGTTGTTGCTTCAAAGATGAAAAGAGTTTCTGAAAGTTTTCAAACCTCTTCACCATGTTTTGGTTCTTTACTTGCTTGGGGGCAAGCAAGGCTTAAGTGTGGGGGAGTTGATATACCATGGATTTTAGGAATTTTAGCCATGGTATATATCTTATTTATCAAGTCTTTCATTATGTTTTGGAGTCTTTTCAGGTGTTTTATAGGTTTAATGACATCTGGAGCTTAATTGGACGTTTTGGGAGCACTTGGAGCAATTCTGCACTATTTAGAGATTTCACAGAGTTCACTGGCTGCGTTTTCGCAGTGCAACGGTCGACGCAGTTCTGCAGTGGTCGACGCAGTAGGTAGACGCAGTTCTGCACCAAAAAATCTGCATTTTAGAGAAATTACAGTTTTTGCCCAGAAACTTCTCAGACTTGCAAAAAGGCCCCCAGACGTGTTTTAGACTATATATTAGGGTTTTTAGCCACTTGTTTAGGCTACGCTTTACTTACGCTTTATTTTATTTTCAGAGAGAGTTAAGGGCTGATCCTGATCTCGAAAGAGAAAGGATTTTGACCCCCAGTTTTTCATTTGATTTTATAATATTTGGTTTTCTATTCATGATGTTTTCTGTTCCGATGATTATGTCTGAGTAGATTACCTGTTAAGTTTAGGGATTCTCATTAGGGATTTCATGGAATTATAGGTTAATATATCTGTTGGGATTCATATCTATTAGTTCTTCATCTAGGATTGTTCTTACTGCTTAATCTGAATTAGCTACCCAGATTTATGATGTTAGGTTGATTGATACAACGACAGTTGGTTAATTAGCTAGAAAGAACCTAGATGAGCAACTTAATTACTCGCAAAGGAATTTGGTTTAATTAGATTGTGAACATATCGAACTTGGAATTAAAGCTGGTTTAATCTGTTAGTAATTGCATAGGAATTTGGATTGCTGCACTTAGACTTAGAGAATTCTCGCAACGACAGTTGGTTAATTCTACATCTGTGTTTGAGTTCTAGAATAGCTCTTAATTAGATCCCGATTGATTGATTAGCTTATGTTCCTGATTTCCTGAGAACTCCCTAGACTTAACGCTTCGCTTTCTTGCTCACAAACTCGCTTGATTTACTTTTCTGCTATTTGATTTACTGCTTTCCCATATTGCTTTTTCCTAGTTTTTATCTGATCGTTCTTAATCTATCGTTGGCCCTGTGGATTCGATACCCTAAGTACTACAACTACATCACTGTGCACTTGCAGTTAGAATAGGGTTAAAACTAGACCTATCACATTGCTTTGAATGCAGGAAAACGCAGCATACCACCCAAGCTTCGATCCTGCCCTGATTCTACTCCTTCGTTCCTTGGGAAATCTCATGATCCGAAAGCATACACACCACCCCCTTGGATGAAGAGATATTCACAGAGACATTCAAAGTCTCTGTTGAAACCGCCATGAGTCTAATCTCTATTCCATAGTCCAGCTAATGACTAAAAACAAGCGCTGAGTGGGAGGCAACCCACTGTAGAGTCATTTTCGTTTTTAGGTGTTTGTTTCTTTGATTTTTTGTTTTGGTGTTTTCAGCCGAGAGAACAGGTCCAAAATCGCCTGGCATCGATCGACACAACAGTGTGTCGATCGACACAGTGCGATTACACAAATGAATTGAGCAAATGCGCCTTGCGTCGATCGATGCGGTCCTGAGCATCGATCGACACAGTGCGACGAGAGGTACGTAACTCTGGATTTTTCACTCTTTTCAATTTGATTATCTGTTTTCCCCGAGCTCATGCTTTGATTACACTGGGGACAGTGTAGTTTAAGTGTGAGGGAGGTAGCTACTGACGCACGCTTCTGTTTTCTTAGAGTCAGTCCTGTTTTTCAAAAATTTTGTTTTATTGAGTCAAAACCAGTTTAAGTAGGAAACAATGAATTTTGGAGAAGTTAACAACATCTTGCAGGAACTTAAGTGACCATTGGGATGAAGTTGCAGGATCTATCTATGACTATTAGAAAACTCCAACACAGATCAACCTACTGAGGACACCCACATCACTTCAGGTATCAGAGGATCCTTTACTGACTTCACCCTTGTAAATCTGACTTAATTTTCTCACCTAAGGGCTTGGTATACCTTGAGTCGGACTCCTTTGTTAGCTCTGACACAGCTTGTAAACCTGTCCGAGTATGGTTCCCTTCTCCCCTTCCATAAAGTAAAAAAAAGAAGTAATAAACTGAGGATGAGCTAGTAGCTCCGAAGTGGTCACAGGAGTTGTAGCTACAAATATTACCTCATGTGTATTCATGGAATGTGTCCAAAGTACACCCCTTAACGGGAAGAGCACTGATAAAAAAAAAATGATACCCAATGGGGAATAATCAGAATGATAAGGAAGGGAAAAGAGAAGAAAAGGAACCAGAAAAAGATAGTATGGTGGTTTAGAGCTGGCAAAGTAAGAATCCATGTGCCCTTTGATCGATAATCCTTAGGTGAGACCACACTTAATATGCTTAAGAAGTCAGTAGGGTGAATTTGAATGCGTGAATGTGATTGTGGAGTTTACTTAGGACAGTTGCTAAGTGTGGGGGAAGTACATGTTGGTCTTGATGTCTTGCAGGTGATTCTTTCAGTGGCTTACTAAGGGGAATCTGAGTGTTGTTGCTTCTAGGATGAAAAGAGTTTCTGAAAGTTTTCAAACCTCTTCACCATGCTTTGGTTCTTTACTTGCTTGAGGGCAAGCAAGAGCTAAGTGTGGGGGAGTTGATATACCATGGATTTTAGGGATTTTAACCATGGTATATGTCTTATTTATCGAGTCTTTTATTATGTTTTGGAGTCTTTTTAGTATGTTTACAGGTCTATGTATGTTTGGAGCGGAATTGGACATTATGGTGCATTCTGGAGCATTTTGGAGTATTGACCCGAGAGATGGACTTTACTGTCGAATTCTCAGACCTGTGTCGATCGACACAGAAGGTGCATCGATCGACACAAGGTCGACGCAGATAAATTCTCGGCGTTTAATGAGAAGAATATGGAAATTGCAACTTTGCCCAAATATTTCTCATAATTACAAAGAAGCCCCAGCGGACTTTAGACCATTATATTAGGGTTTTTAAGCCATTGTTTAGGCTACGCTTTACTTAAGTTTTATTTTATTTCAGAGAGAGAGAGAGGGGGCTGATCCTGTTCTCGAAAGAGAGAGGATTTTGAACCCCAGTTCTTTATTTGATTTTATAATATTTAATTTTCTATTTATGATGTTTTCTGTTTCGATGATCATGTCTGAGTAGATTACCTGTTAGGTTTAGAGATTCTCATTAGGGATTTCATGGAATTATAGGTTAATAAATCTGTAGGGATTCATATATGTTAGTTCTTTATCTAGGAATGTTACTAATGCTTAATCTGAAGTAGCTATCCAGATTTATGATGTTAGGTTGATTGATACAACGACAGTTGGTTGATTAGCTAGAAATAACCTAGATGAGCAATTTAATTACTCGCAAAGCAATTTGGTTTAATTAGATTGTGAACATATCGAACTTGGAATTAAAGCTGGTTTAATCTGTTAGTAATTACAAAGGAATTTGGATTGCTGCACTTAGACTTAGAGAATTCTCGCAACGACAGTTGGTTAATTCTATATCTGTGTTTGAGTTCTTGAATAGCTCTTAATTAGATCCCGATTGATTGATTGCTTGTGTTCCTGATTTCCTGAGAACTCCCTAGACTTAACGCTTTGTCCCCTTGCTTACAAACTCACCTGATTTACTTTCCTGCATTGCTTTTTAATTTCTCACTACTTTCACCGAGTTTAACTTGACTTTTCTAAATCTATCGTTGCCCAGAGTCCTTGTGGATTTCGATACCCTAAGTACTACAATTGCATAACTGTGCACTTGCAGTAGAATAGGATTAAAACTCTGAGCCTATCAAATCTCTGGTTCCACTTCCACACGGAAGCTCTGTCCATCAATGGTGGATTTCTGCAGCTTATCCATCTTGAACCGCAATGGATCATCTCCCAGGTGGAGATCAATCAGTCCATGTCTCACATCAATCACAGCTCTAGCAGTAGCTAAGAAGGATCTACCAAGCAGTAGAGGATCATCAGGCTCATTCTCATACTTCGGCACCACAAAGTCTGTTGGAATAAA
This sequence comes from Orychophragmus violaceus, assembly GCA_030180135.1. NCBI lineage: Eukaryota > Viridiplantae > Streptophyta > Magnoliopsida > Brassicales > Brassicaceae > Orychophragmus > Orychophragmus violaceus. The sequence continues at coordinate 25,435,506 of CM058238.1, forward strand.
GTGGTTTCCAACTCTGAGAGGGATGTTCTCAAGAACTCCTTCTGTATATCTCCTTGATCGATCAGCTAGGACAAGAGAGATCCTAGTGGGCTGGAAGTTCAACAGTCCCAATCTCACAGCCACAGTGTATGGCATGAGATTCACACTTGAGCCAGGATCACACAAAGATCTCTTGAATCTGTCTTTGTAGATAGAACAGTCTAACATAAAACCCCCTGGATCCTTTAGTTTCTCAGGAATCCTGCCATGAATAACGGCATCGCACACTTCAGAGACCATCAAGACACCTTCTTCTTCAGTCATGTCACTAGAAATTATGTCTGTAACACAGCTCGTCACCATAGGATTGTTCTTAATGATATATCATGGTTTTTACTAGTTTTAGACCATGATATAAGTGTGTTTTAGTGTCTTTTGTGTTATTTTAGAGTCTTTTACAGATATAATCAGGTTTGGAGCTGAATTGGAGATGTTGGAGTATTTTGGAGATTTTTGGAGTGTTTGGCCGAGAGATAGAGTTCACTGTCCGAAACAGAGTACTGCGTCGATCGTTGCACACCAGCGACGATCGTTGCACCAGCGAGATGGGCCCAAAACTCGGCGGTTTATGAAGAGTCAAGTTATTGCACTCTGATCCAGAAGTTCCTGATATTTACAAAGAAGCCTCTGGCCGAGATTAGACCTATATTATTGAGTTTTTGGTGTTTTAATTAGATACGCTTTTACATACGCTTTCATAATTAAGAGCAGAGGATTTTTAGAGCTTTTGGGGCTGATCTGAACCTTTACTTCATCTGTATTTGGAGAAGATTTCGAACCCCTTTAATTCTTTATCTTTTATGCAATTTATTCTTCATATGATTATGTTTTCATTATCTATGTCTGAGTAGATTCCTAGTTAGGTTTAGGGTTTCTCACATAGGATTTCATGACTTGCTAGACTTGTTTAATTCAGTTAAGGATTCATAACTATATCTGTTCTTCAATCTAATTGTGCTTAAAGCTAGTTCTAACCTGATCAATTAGAATCTAGATCTTAGGTTGCTAAATACGACACAGAAGTGTGGTTTAGGAACCTGAACTATTTAGGTTGAGCAATTAAACTTCTCGCAAACGAAAGTTTAGTTTAGGTTAATTGTGAACATATCAAACTTGGAATTAATGCTAGTTAATCTGTTAGTTCTCGCAAACGAAAGTTTGGTTTGCTGCACTTAGACTTAGAGAACTATCGCAAAGGAATTTGGTTAGTTCTATATCCGTGTTTTGAGTTCTAGAACTGTGCTTAATTAGATCCTTGCTGAATGAACTGTCTGCTTGTCTGATTTCCTGAGAACGCCCTAGACTTAGCGCTTTTAATAACTTGCTTTCACAACCAACAATCTCTGCTTTCTGTTTACTTTCTCGCATTGCTTTTATTTACATCACATTGCTTTCTTCCTAGTTTAATTCCTTGTTCCTTAGCTATCGAAACCAGAGTCTCTGTGGATTCGATACCCTATATACTACAATCACTGAACTGTGCACTTGCAGTAGAATAGGATTAAAACTACAACCCTATCAAGTTTTTGGCGCCGTTGCCGGAGACTCTTAGAATCTTCGATAGCTTCGAACCTAGGGTTTTACTAGGATTTTTCGTTTTCTTTTCGTTTTTGTTTTTGTTTTTTTTAGTTACTAATTTTCTCTGTTTTCTCTCTGTCGCAGGTACCGATTTCGCACTGCGTCGATCGTTGCACCCTAGCATCGATCGTCACTAGGCGATTTTGAGATTGAACCGATCGTTGCACTGATAGCATCGATCGTTGCTGAACGATGACAGACAGTTTATGCAGACGCAGAAAACTAGAAGTAATCCGAACTTAGACTTAGTTAATCTCGAACTTGAAGAACTTGGACGTTTATAGAGGACTAACAGAAGAGAAAGAAGAGAAAGGATGGTACGTGAGCGTTTGATTCTGATACCAGATGCTGATGGTACCCTGAGAGATCCGCAAAACAATCCTTACAATGCTGCTGGGCAGAGGATTGATGCTGAGGGACGAGTGATCCCTGATGTTGAGGAAGCTGAACCACCACCGCAGGCGCAAGGTCAAGGACAGAACCGAGTTAGACAGATGGTTGTCCATGAGAGGACTTTAGCTGACTACAACAGACCAGATGAGTTTCATGCAAACCGGTCAGCTCTAGTGCTTCCTAATTTTGAGAGAAATGATTTTGAGATCAAAACCATCTACTACTCACTGATGAGACAGAATGCATTTTATGGTTACCCAACGGAGCAGCCTATGGATCACATTGATCAGTTTGAGGACATAATCACTGGCATGAAGTATGATGGAGTCTGCCCGGATTATCTGTTCCTTAAGCTCTTTCTGCACAGTCTTGCTGGAGACGCTAGTGCATGGCTAAAGCAGCTGGCACCTGGTCAGTATACTACTTGAGCAGCCTTGAAGAGTGAGTTCCTGCGTCATTTCTATGATGATGCGCGCTCAGATCAGTCCATACAGGACATACTCACCTTTTCTCAAGGAGCTGTGGAGCCTTTAAAAACTGCCTGGATGAGATTTAAGCAGTACCAGCGTGACTGCCCACACCATGGATTTACTGAAGTTTAATTGATTGGTATCTTCTTCAGAGGCATAGATCTTCCATATCAGTCTGCACTGGATAACTCCAGTAATGCTAACTTCAACACCAGGACTCCTGCACAAGCTAAGCAGTTGATTGAGAACCTAGTAGGCAGCAACAGTTGCAAGACTATGGATGAGAGGAGGAAGAAATCTGGTGGAAGTGTAGAGAATTCTGACATAGCTGATATTAGATCTAGGCTGGACACAGTTTGCAATCTCCTAACAGGTAAGAAAGCTGTCCACTTTGCCCAAGATGTAGAGGTAATTCAAACTGAGGAGGACACTCAGGAGGAAGATGTGAATTACATAGGAGGATCTGGATTCCAAGGTAATAGATTTGATAATCAACAGGGAAACAAATTCTTCAATGGAGGACAGAAAAGTGCTTTCAATAGCAACTCATCTAATTCTGGACAGACTAGCGGTTTTCGGAAGACCTTTGGACAAGGTACTCAGAGAACCTATGGATCTTCATCCTATCATGCTCCTCCTGCACCTACAGCTCATGAGAGTATAATGGAGGCTATGATGGAACACCTAATGGAGAGTCAGACCAAGAGTAATGTGGACTGCAACAAGAAGTTGGATGCTGTCTATGAAGACCTCAATGGGAAGTTTGAGTTCCTGAACACTCACATGAAGCAGTTGGATACTCAGGTGAACCAGATTTCCAGTTCAATGAAGGGAAAAGGAGTAGCAGACACTCATATTAAGGCCTGGTTTGTGTACATTAATGATGGATCTCACCTGGGTGAAAAATTTGAGCTAAGTACAGCTGAATTGGTGAAGGAAGAAGAAATCTCGGATTTTGGTGAAAAACTCTCGGGTGAAAACTGCAGTGTTGCAACGATCGACGCACACCGAATGTCGATCGATGCAGGTCGTGAACAGACATACTTGCCGAATGATAATGGTATTGATGCAGAGTTGGAGCTTGATGGCTTATTTTCTGGAGTCTCTAAGATTTCTCAACAAGAGATCTATGCGCAGATCGTTAGACAACACTCCTCATTATCTGAAGTGATTAAGCAGGAAATTGAAGAGCTTAAAAAGCTAGAGGAGATTGGTGAAGAATTGGAAGAAATTCCATCTTCTGATGATCCACCTTATCATCCATGTGTGCAGAGGTACTTGAATAAGATGATGCCTTTAGATGAAGATCTGAGAGACTGGGTGATTATAGTTCCTCATCATATTAGTGATGTCCTACTGACCAAGATCCCGAAGAAGCTGCCAGACCCTGGGGTCTTTGTGCTTAATTGTTCAATCTTTGAGGATAGTTTTAGGCGCTCTCTGTGTGACTTAGGAGCTGCTGGAAGTTTGATGCCATACTCTGTGGCAGAGAAGCTGGATATGCTAGATTTTACTCCTACTAGGACCTCTCTTGTCCTAGCTGATCAGTCCATACGAGTTCCAGAAGGACTCCTTATGGACATCCCGGTGAGAGTTGGAAACTACTTAGTTCCAACAGACTTCTTAGTGCTGAAATATGACTGTGATCCGGATGAAGCATTGCTACTTGGAAGACCATTTTTGGCTACAGCAGGAGCGGTAATTGATGTTAGAAACAGCTTGATAGACCTCCATCTGGGAGATGAGCCGCTGCGTTACGAGATGGATAAGCTGCGAAGACCACTGATAGATGGGCAGACATTCACCATCATGGATGCAGGTGATGAGCGGCCGGATGACACTGTGATTGTAGATCCTGGAGCACATTTTACTCCATCTTTTCTTGGACATGAGCATTCTGCAACAGCCTACTCGCCACCTTGGATGAGGAGACTTGAACAGAGACAGAAAAAGTCTCTGTCGGGATCACCTGGTGCCTGAAAAATCTTGTTCGTCCGGTCAAGCTATTGACCTTAAACAAGCGCTGGGTGGGAGGCAACCCACCATTAGGTACTGGTGTTTTTCTACTTAATTTTTGGTGTTTTTGTTAGGATTTTACGTTTGTTTTTGTTTTTGGTGAGTTTATGATTGCAGGTCTCGGACAAATTCACAGTGCGTCGATCGACGCTCTTCTGTGTCGATCGTCACAACACGATCGGAATCGCATTGCAGCGATCGTTGCGGTCCTGAGAAACGATCGACCATACACGAATATCGCCTAGCAACGGTCGATGCACTTAGTGCAACGATCGATGCCTGAGCGACAGAGGTAAACCCGACAGAACTCAACAGAACCTTAACAATTTTTATTTTTACCGATCCTTCGCTTGACACTACTGGGGACAGTGTGTCTTAAGTGTGGGGGAGGTGCTACTGACGTTTATCTTTCTGTTTTCTTAAGAGTCAGTCCATTTTTCAAATTTTTTGTTTTATTGAGTCAAAATTGTTTAAGTAAGAAACTATGAATTTTTGAGAAGATTTACAAGACTTGCAGGAACTTAAGTAACCATTGGGATGAAGTTGCAGGATCTATCTCTGACTATTAGAAAACTCAGACACAGATCAACCTACTGGGAACACCCACATCACTTCAGGTATCAGAGAATCCTTTTACTGACTTCAACCTTAATACTGACGTAGATTTCTCACCTAAGGGCTTGGTATACTTTGTGTCGGATTCCCTTGTTAGTTCTGACACAGCCTGTCAACCTATCCTATTTAGTTCCCTTCTCCCCTTCCAAATAAAAAAAAAGATAATAAACTGAGGATGAGTTAGTAACTCCGAAGTGGTCACAGGAGTGGTAGAGACCCCTATTATCTCCTGTGCGATCCATGGAATGTGTCCAAAGTACACCCCATAACGGGAAGAACACTGATAAAAAAAATAAAATGATACCCAAAGTGGGAAAAATCAGTTGTTAAGGAAGGAAAAGAGAAGAAAGGGACTAGAGAAAGATAGTATGGTGGTCTAGAGCTGATAAGGTAAGAATCCATGTGCCCTTTGATCGATACTCCTTAGGTGAGACCGCACTTAAATACTTGCAGAAGTCAGTAGGGAGAATTTGAATGCTTGAATGTGATTGTGGAGTTTACTTAGGACAGTTGCTACGTGTGGAGGAAGTACATGTTGGTCTTGATATCCTGTGATTGATTCTTTCAGTGGTTTACTAAGGGGAATCTGAGTGTTGTAGCTTCTAGGATGAAATGAGTTTCTGAAGAGTTTTCAAACCTCTTCACCATGCTTTAGTTCTCTGTTTTGCTTGAGGGCAAGAAAAGGCTAAGTGTGGGGGAGTTGATATATCATGGTTTTTACTAGTTTTAGACCATGATATAAGTGTGTTTTAGTGTCTTTTTGTGTTATTTTAGAGTCTTTTACAGATATAATCAGGTTTGGAGCTGAATTGGAGATGTTGGACTATTTTGGAGATTTTTGGAGTGTTTGGCCGAGAGATAGAGTTCAATGTCCGAAACAGAGTACTGCGTCGATCGTTGCACACCAGCGACGATCGTTGCACCAGCGAGATGGGCCCAAAACTCGGCGGTTTATGAAGAGTCAAGTTATTGCACTCTGATCCAGAAGTTCCTGATATTTACAAAGAAGCCCCTGGCCGAGATTAGACCTATATTATTGAGTTTTTGGTGTTTTAATTAGATACGCTTTTACATACGCTTTCATAATTAAGAGCAGAGGATTTTTTAAGCTTTTGGGGCTGATCTGAACCTTTACTTCATCTGTATTTGGAGAAGATTTCGAACCCCTTTAATTCTTTATCTTTTATGCAATTTATTCTTCATATGATTATGTTTTCATTATCTATGTCTGAGTAGATTCCTAGTTAGGTTTAGGGTTTCTCACATAGGATTTTATGACTTGCTAGACTTGTTTAATTCAGTTAAGGATTCATAACTATATCTGTTCTTCAATCTAATTGTGCTTAAAGCTAGTTCTAACCTGATCAATTAGAATCTAGATCTTAGGTTGCTAAATACGACACAGAAGTGTGGTTTAGGAACCTGAACTATTTAGGTTGAGCAATTAAACTTCTCGCAAACGAAAGTTTGGTTTAGGTTAATTGTGAACATATCAAAGTTGGAATTAATGCTAGTTTAATCTGTTAGTTCTCGCAAATGAAAGTTTGGTTTGCTGCACTTAGACTTAGAGAACTATCGCAAAGGAATTTGGTTAGTTCTATATCCGTGTTTTGAGTTCTAGAACTGTGCTTAATTAGATCCTTGTTGAATGAATTGTCTGCTTGTCTGATTTCCTGAGAACGCCCTAGACTTAGCGCTTTTAATAACTTGCTTTCACAACCAACAATCTCTGCTTTCTGTTTACTTTTTCGCATTGATTTTATTTACATCACATTGCTTTCTTCCTAGTTTAATTCCTTGTTCCTTAGCTATCGAAACCAGAGTCTCTGTGGATTCGATACCCTATATACTACAATCACTGAACTGTGCACTTGCAGTAGAATAGGATTAAAACTACAATCCTATCACTTAACAGCATCAATCAATTGGGCTTCAGTTAGCTTATCTCTCATCATCTTCATGTACTTTTCTAACTGAATCTCTTGCTTGGACTTCCTAGGGAAAGGAATCTTTGGTTTGTAGGCTCTTTCTTCAGCTGCATTCGGCTTCTCTGGACAATTTGGCTGCTCACGACCATGGTGTCGATCGACACTGAAGTGGTGTCGATCGATGCTAACCCGATTAGAGTCGACCTTAATGTCGAGTTGGGTCGATTTCGGTCCGTCTTGAAAACTCGAAAGTGGTGTCGACCGACACGGATGTGTGTCGATCGACACAGTATCTTTATTTCGAATTTCTCTCGGGTTTTGCAGCTCCAAAACCTTAGTATCATGATTCTGTTCAGCTTCATCTTCTGCCAAAACTGCCTTAACATGTTCTGTCTGTATACCGGCTTCCACTTGCGTCATCCTAGCATCCAGATTATCAACTCTGCTTGTCAAAATCTTCAATTTCCCACTCAGATCTACATGAAGTCCATCTTTCCATTCAGATCTTGTGTCATCTTATTCTGTCCAACAAGTAGCTGCTCAAGCATGGACTCAATCTTTGTTTGCTCATTGGATGGGGAGGCTTGGTGAGATGAATAGCCATAATCATTCGATCTCGGAGCTTGTCTCTGTCCATGATAATCAGCTCCATATATATAGTTCACTTCTGCAAACTCTTCAGCTTCTGCATCAGATCGGATTTCCCTCTTTCTAAGTAGGATGTTGTGGACAGAATCAACCTTGTCCCTTATATCGGCTATCTGCAAGCTATCATCTCTGCCACTAGATCTCTGCCTCTCCTTGTCAGCATTCTTGACATATTGCTAGTTATCAAGTTCTCAATAAGCTCTTTAGCTTCCTCTGGAGTCTTGGTATAGAAGTTCTCATTGCTTGCTATATCCATAGCTCTCTGATACCAAAAGTCCAAACCTCTGAAAAATGCGCTCAGCAGCTGAACCTCAGAGAAACCATGATGAGGACAGTCACGTTGGTACTTCTTAAACCTCATCCAAGCAGACTTAAGAGGCTCTGTAGGACCTTGGGTGAAGGTGAGAATATCCTGTCTCGACTGATCAGAGCGAGCATCATCATAAAAGTGCCTCAAAAACTCCCTCTTCACAGCATCCCAAGTAGTAAACTTCCCAGTTGGAAGTTGTTTCAGCCAAGCTGCAGCCTCTCCAGCGAGAGAATAGGGGAAAAGTTTGAGATACAGATAGTCATAGTTTACCCCATTGTAATTCATTCCAGTGATGAAGTCTTCAAAATCATCTATATGATCCATGGGTTGCTCATGTGGGAGACCATGGAAAGGATTCTGCCTCAGAAGAGAGTAATAGATAGTCTTGATCTCGAATTCATTCCTCTCAAAGCCAGGAGGTACAATTGCTGACCGGTTAGCACAGAACTCATCCGGTCGGTTGTAGTTAGCAAGAGTCCTCGCATCAGCTGGAGGATTAATCATCTGCCCTTGACCTTGGGGTTGTTCAGGCTCAGGTTCAGGGATCACACGTCCCTCAGCATCAATCCTTAGCCAGTCATCATTGTACCGGTTGTTCTGTCGGTCTCTCAGAACACCCTCAGCATCAAGTCTCAAAATTAAGTGATTGTTATTCATCCTTGCTCGTTGACCTTTTCTGTTTGTTCTCTCTAGTCTAGCAAGTTCCTCAAGCCTGAGATTCACGAGATTCGCGTTTGGATCACTTCTGGTCTCACGATTCTGCATAAACCGTCGGTAATCGCACTGCAACGATCGATTCAAAAGATGCGTCGATCGATGCTAAGCGATATCAGACCTGAAACACGCAGAGAAAAACAAAGAAATTAGTAACAAAAACAAAAAACGAAAAACCTAGTCTAAACTTTAAATTCAAATCTATCGAAGACTCAAAAGAGTCCCCGACAACGGCCCCAAAAACTTGATACGATCAGGTTTTAATCCCTAGATCTACACTGCAAGTGCACAGACGTAAACCAGTAGTATATAGGGTATCGAATCCACAGAGACTCAAGATCTTGCGATAGATTGTAGAATGTCAGGTTAAGCTAGGCGAAAAAGAGAATAAGCAGTAAATCAAGCAATAAAGTAATTAGATCGGTTTGTAAACAAGAAGGCAAAGCGTCAAGTCTAGGGAGTTCTCAGGAAATCAGGAACATAAGCTAATCAATCAATCGGGATCTAATTAGGAACTGTTCTAGAACTAGAACCACATAATTATAACAGACCAACTTTCATTGCTAATATTATCTATGTCTAACAACCTAGCAAGCCAACTTTCGTTGCGAATCCTAGAGTTCTAAACAAGCATTAATCTCAGGTTCTTTCGTTCACAATTCTCCTAATCCAAATTTCTTTGTGAATAGTCAAATTGCTCATCTAAGTTCTTTCTAGTTAATTAATCAAATTTCGTTGCAGAAATCAACCTAACATCATAAATCTAAGTGGAAAATTCAGATCAAGCATTAAGAACAACCCTAGATGAAGAACTAACATATATGAATCCCTATAGATTGATCAACCTATAATTCCATGAAATCCCTAATGAGAATCCCTAAACCTAACAGGTAAACTACTCAGACATGACAATCATAACAAAATACATGATGAATAGAATACTGAATATCATAAAACAGAATAAGAAACAGGGGTTCGAAATCTTCTCTCTGTCAAGTATCTGATCAACCCCTAAAACTCTCTGAATGTAAAATAAAGCGTATGTAAATCGTAGCCTAAACAATGGCTTAAAACCCCTAATATAATGATCTAAACTCGGCTATGACTTCTTTATAATTATGAGAAACTTCTGGGCAAAAGTGCAATTTCCAAATTCTTCATTAAACGCTCGCGAGAAAATTCCATCACGCATGTGAATCGATCGACACCAAAGGTGTGTCGATCGACACAACTCTCAAATACCGACAGTGAACTCATCTCTCGGGCAATTGTTCCAAAATTCTCCAGAATGCGCCCTAATGTCCAAATCCGCTCCAAACGTGCCTAGACCTGAAAACATACATAAAAGGACTCCAAAAGACTCTAAAAGACTCGATAACTAAGACATATACCATGGTTAAAAGTTCTAAAAACTATGATATATCAACTCCCCCACACTTAGCTTTTGCTTGCCCTTAAGCAAACAGAAAACCAAGATCAGGAGAAGAAGTTTGAAAACTTCAGAAACCTGTTTCATCTTAGAAGCACCACACTCAGATTCCCCTTAGTAAGCCACATGGAAATGAACCTGCAGACATCAAGACCAAAATATACTTCCCCCACACTTATCAACTATCCTGAGTAAACTCCACAATCACATTTAAAGCATCCAAATTCACCATACTGACTTCTATAAGCTATTAAGTGCGGTCTCACCTATGGGGTATCGATCAAAGAACACATGGACTCTTACTCTGTTAGCATCTAACCACTCAAATGTTTCTTCTGGTCCCTTTCTTCTCTTTCCCTTCCTTAGCACTGATTTTTCCCCACTGGGTATCATTTTATTTTTTCTATCAGTGCTCTTCCCTTACTGGGGCATACTTTGGACATGTTTCCATGGATGCACAGGAGGTAATAGGGGTCTCTACCACTCCCGCGACCACTTCGAAGCTACTAGCTTATCCTCAGTTTATCTCTTTTTTTTTTTACTTTCAAGGAAGGAGAGAAAGGGACCATAATCAGATAGGTTTACAAGCTGTGCCAGAACCAACAGAGGAATCCGACTCGAAGTATACCAAGCCCATAGGAGAGAAAATTAAGTCAAGTTAAAGGTGAAGTCAAGTAATGGATTCTCTGAATACCTGAAGTGATATGGGTGTCCTCAGTAGGCTGGTCTGTGTTGGGTTTTCTAATAGTCATAGATCATCTGCAACTCATCCAATGGTTACTTAAGTTCGTGCAAATGTGGTAATCTCCTCAAAAATTCATTGTTTCCTACTCAATTTGACTCAATAAAACAGATTTTTGACTGACTCTAAGAAAACAGAAAGCGTGCTTCAGTACCCACCTCCCCCACACTTGAAACACATTGTCCTCAGTGGTGTCAAGCTTAGGCTCGGTGAGAATAAGAAATCAAATCTAAAAATCTGAAAGTTGCAGAATACTTACATGTCGTCGGCCTGCGTCGATCGATGCCACAAGTGGTGTCGATCGATGCAAGGCGAATTTTGCTCGCGGTTATTAAGATAACCGGTGTCTGAACCGCAATCGAATCGGCAAACCGTAAATCACATCAGTGTCAACCGACACAAGGTTGTGTCGATCGATGCCATGCGATTATGCATGTTTCTCAAGCTTTTGAACACACCAAAAACAAAGAAAAATCAAAACAAACTGAATCAAAACGAATAATGAAAATAAAAACGAACCTAACAGTGGGTTGCCTCCCACTCAGCGCTTGTTTAAAGTCAGTAGCTTGACTATGGCAAGGAGATCTGACTTATGGGGGATTCAACAGAGACTTTGAGTGTCTCTGTGAATGTCTCTTCAGCCAAGGGGGCGTATAAGCGTTCGGATCAGGTTCTAAACAAGCATTTAGTGGCCAGTAGCTTGACTAACAGACCAACTTTCGTTGCGAATATTATCTATGTCTAACAACCTAGCAAGCCAACTTTCGTTGCGAATCCTAGAGTTCTAAACAAGCATTAATCTCAGGTTCTTTCGTTCACAATTCTCCTAATCCAAATTTCTTTGCGAATAGTCAAATTGCTCATCTAAGTTCTTTCTAGTTAATTAATCAACTTTCGTTGCAGAAATCAACCTAGCATCATAAATCTAAGTGGCCAATTCAGATCAAGCATTAAGAACAACCCTAGATGAAGAACTAACATATATGAATCCCTATAGATTGATCAACCTATAATTCCATGAAATCCCTAATGAGAATCCCTAAACCTAACAGGTAAACTACTCATACATGACAATCATAACAAAAGACATGATGAATAGAATACTGAATATCATAAAACAGAATAAGAAACAGGGGTTCAAAATCTTCTCTCTGTCGAGTATCGATCAGACCCTAAAACTCTCTGAATGTAAAATAAAGCGTATGTAAAGCATAGCCTAAACAATGGCTATAATGATCTAAACTCGGTTGTGGCTTCTTTGTAATTATGAGAAACTTCTGGGCAAAAGTGCAATTTTCAAATTCTTCATTAAACGCTCCTGAGAAAAGTCCATCACGCATGTGCCTTTGGTGTCGATCGACACAACTCTCAAATATCGACAGTGAACTCATCTCTCGGGCAATTGTTCCAAAATGCTCCAGAATGCGCCATAATGTCCAAATCCGCTCCAAACGTGCCTAGACCTAAAAACATACATAAAAGGACTCCAAAAGACTCTAAAAGACTCAATAACTAAGACATATACCATGGTTTAAAGTCCTAAAAACCATGATATATCAACTCTAAGATGCATCCATTTAAACAATTTTTCATTGTATCCATATGTACTCTAAGATGTTTTCATTGTATCTATACGTACTCTAGGATGTTTTCAATTCCTTCAATTTTTTTAAAACAACTCATTACTACCTTAACCATTAAACCTCATCTCGGATTAATATAAATTCTATTAAGCCTGCAAGCTCAATCCATTCTCCGTTAATGTACACATTATTTCCAATACTAAAAACTTAAAACAACATGAACAAATCTACAACCCGATTAATCGTCTTGGTCTGCCCATACACCGTTGTCCCATCCTCCATTGTTCTCCTCACCGTCATCGTTTTGCACTGCCCCTTGGCCCCAAACGCCACCATTGTTTATTTCAACCTCGCCCCAATATCCTTGGTTTTGCATTAGGCCGTCGTTTTGCCATCCATCGTCACCCCAACCTTGGCCTATCTCAATTATCTCAGGCCACTCAAAAAAATTCCGTGGAATGATTTCGAAAAAGACTAAACTTTCAATAGTCTAGAAGCAATCCTCACACATACCATGCCCTTTCACCTTCTCATTGAGGTAGTTCATCCAATATCGATGAACCGCACACGGGCAAGTCCTTAATTCACCCTCATCAAATTCATCATTTATCTTTCGATGCCCCGCCGATATTGGCATTCTCCAGGTTTTTTTCTCGAAAGTCCTAATGTGCCTCCTAAGAGCACGTACCCCAGCCCGAGAAAGAAAAGGGATAGTTGACTCCATATCCAAAGTGGGGTAGATAGACCGACGAATTACTTCGTAGCAATAGACAGCCGGTTTGTAGCCCTTTCCGGCGCATTCCTTGATCCTTAGAAAACTTTATGTTCTTCCTTCTGTGTACATGAAATCCCCGATTCCTCTCAAGAACACCGCGGAGGTGTTGTTCGCAGCCAAGCATGCATTGTATAGATTTGTAACGCAGTCGCGTGCTATCTCTGGAGGGACTTCCTGGACTAGATCAATCTGAGAATGAGTATCCACGTGGTTAGCGTCGTCCCTAAGAGTCCTGCACACTGCTCGAACCTTGAAGTGTTCCCTGATATTCTCACTAGCATTCATCGAAAGGATCTTCCTTCTTATATCTGCTGGCAGATGCAGAATTTTTAAACTGTTCATTTTCTCACGTTTTATTTTTTTTAGTGTGGACAGGCCGTATGCGGTGGCCATTATAATTATATATGTCGAATAGTACCCAACCCTTTAGTTTCCACAAAAGAACGTTACGTTTCATCTCTTCGCTATACTACGTCTCGACGTCATCAAATAGCTAGCCACTTCTTCAATTTTTCTATCCATAAAGTCATATATATTATTCCGACTATCCATGAATCCCAGCACATCTGATTAACTCAAATTTAAAAAACTCCTCCTGATGTCCTGTCGTTTCACAATAAATTAAGCTGTCAAATCTGTTAAAACATAAATAAAAAAAACGGACTCATTATTTTTATTTTTATTTTGCCAAAGCAGCCAGTCAAAGTCATATATATATATATATATATATATATATATATATATATATATATATTTTTTTTTTTTTTTTTTTTTTTTTTTTATTATGCCATATCCTACTTCAAGACGAAACGCTAAAACTATAACGGTCAAATCAAATAAATTCATACAGTTTTAGAGTTCCAACGCAAGCGGTGCACGCCTACTCATCGCAATAAAAACAAATTAGATTTTCATCTCTTGCTAAAAAACAAAAGTGTTTAATTCTTCCGTTTGAATTATATAAAAACATGATTATATTAATCATATTTTGCGAATCAACCCTCATCCACTGATTGGACAACCATTTAATCCATCGACCCTATCCACCTTCTCCATTCATTACTCAACGTTTTAGGCTTTTTAGATTTTTATTTTATTCATTTTACCTATCCATTTGCACTTCTTAGAATGGATACAGACAATAACATTTAGATATATAAAATAAACAAATGCTTAAAGTTATTTTTGTACATTCATTTTTAAAAATTAATATTTAGATGCCTCTAAGACATTCATATATTAAATTCTGAGAACTCTTTTAAGTATAAGTTAATGCCTATCCACCATTAATTTTAGTTCTCTCTCTTCTATCCATTTCATTTTAATTTTTTCCAGAACATTATGTTTAGCGTTTTGCGATATGTTTTGCGATATATCCCGCTATATTTCTTGTCTGTGCAATGGTTTAAATCATACACATTGCCTTTATAAGTAATATATCTGCACAGGTGACAATTGCTCCATGACCCGAAAACTGGTCCATCGATGATCGGCTCAAATTTTAACAACGCCTTCCCTCCACCCTCCAAATTTTCTCGATCTACCAGCCACATTAAGAAGATTCATTTTGGAAAAAAACGCTAGCGAAAACATTCGTGAGCACTACAAGATTAAAGCGGTTTGCAAAACGTTACGTGAGGACTCTGACCACATGGATACGCTGTTCCAGATTGATCTTATAAAGATACACCATGACAAGTTTGGGATCATCAATTTGTAGAATGCATGTCTCCGTGCCAACAATGCCACCGCTATCTTCTTGAAGCCAATCTCCGATTTTATGTATACAAATGAAAGAGAAGTTTCCTTTCAAGTTATCAAACAGTGTGCGATTCGTGGTGTCAAGCCCGCTGCTTACTGCTACGAAATTATACGTCGCTCCATCTTCCCTGGCATGGAAACCGATTCAACCATCCCTCTCCTCTCACGATCTGCTATTCGTGACCTTAGGAGACATGTCAGAGAATTCCAGAAATTTAAGTGGCCTATACTCATTTCAAAGGATCTTCGGACGATAAGGGATTCTATCTGCAAAGGAAGAATCGAAACTTGCCCTTGTGCAGTTCATCGATATTGGTTAGACTTTCTCCATGAAAGAGTTAAGGGTCATAGTATGTGTGATTCTTGTATTTGGTCTAACGAAACTGCGGCATTTGTTTTCATCATACCATCGACGTTCCTTTCGTGGACTGACCTTCGTCAGGTTGGGTGGCACTGATATCACTCCGGGGTCTGATGGTTCTGTGCTAATGGGGTAAACGTGTAGCATTCTGTCCAGAATACTTATATGTAATAACTTGTCTTCTCTAAAATATAAGCAAATTGTCTTTCTCTTGCTCGGCTCAACGCTATTGGCTAGTCCTATTTCTATCCACAATTTCGTTTTTGCATTCCTTAATACCGGCTTGTCTGGTCAGTTTGCTATCCATTAATGATGACCATTAAATTACTATCCATAAACATTTTTTTCCTAAATTAACATCCTCTCCATGGAACGAACCCACTGATGTCCATAGGTCCATGTTTGTCCTTTATTTTGATTGTAACATGTGGTCTGGCCCATCTCCATCATCCGAATGCCGGAATAGACGTCTACTTCCAAGAAGTGGCCGATAATCAACAGCGACGACGGGAGCTTTCGCGGACAACCGACTCTGGAGCCCGAACAAATAAACCCAAGCTTCTTCTTTTAGAGGCGATCTCCCCCCCCCCCCCAAAACGATTTATCATTCAACCAAAATTAGTGAGACCGAAATCTGAATCTGGCCAACTCTATACTCAGCGAAACCAAAATATTGAACCAAATCGACAAATTATACACCTAAGTCGATTCACGGTGATAAGGATTGAAAGCAAGTCGATTTATTTTGGATTATTAAACTTGGAACAAACCCTCAAGAACACAATCAGAAAACCAGACCTAAAAACGACGCGAGAGAGAGAGAGGAGTAAAGAGTTACATGTTTTAGTTAGATTGTTGTTAACCAATAAAAACAATCTATGTTAATCTAGTTGGAAGTCATATTTAGAATTATATATGAATGACAATGTAGTTGGATGTTTTAGTTTGATTTACTTAGGGAATAATTGTCTTTTACTAGGTTAAAATCACTCAAAAAGACATACAATTGCAAACTCTTTTCAGAAGATACTAGATTGCAATAAAAAGATCAAAAAGATACAATACATGCAATACACCCTTTGGCAGTTAGCCTTTTTCAAGAATCCTATGGATATATTCTACACTGATGATCTCAAAGCTATTCTAAAAGGAGCCATCAACCTGATTTGCTTTCCTCTCTCGGGACTGGGCTCCAATCCCCTTTTCTCATGGATATGTTGGTATATTTGGTTGTCACAGAACCAACTACTTTTGAGAACAGAACAATCAAACCGATAGAAACTATGTCCAAAGCTATCGCTAATGCCAGAGAGTGGCAATAGGTGCACAAGCTTAAGGAGACTTCAACTACTACCCCATCGACGAAGATCTTGCCTCACCCAGCACCTAAGACCATAATAATTCACATAGATGCGGCTTGGAATGTGGAAACGAGGATGGCAAGACTTGGATGGACTTTCTCCAACAACAACAATGAAGAGTTTTCATCAAATAGAAAAATTGAAACCAGTGTACTCTCCCCGCTTTATAGCTGAGGCAATGGCAATTCGAACAGCATTATCCCACGCCAATGAGGAAGGTTTCTCCAAACTCATTGTGAAATCCGGCCTCAGGATCTGATCCAAGCTATATATCAACAAAAAGAATAGATGATGGAGATCTTCGGTCTCTTCTATGACATCATATCTCTTTCTTATCATTTTGAAACTATTGTTTTTATGTTTATCCCGCGTCAGGCTAACTCTATGGATGATTCTCTAGCTAAACTCTCGGGGATGTCGCTTTTTCTACAGTATAATCTCTTCTAATATAAAAGTGGTGTTCAAAAACAAAGTCTTGTTAAACATGATTGTTATTGATGGATTGAGAGCTACAATAATGTGGCATACATAAATAAATACCCAAGAAATCAGTATAATCCATTGATGCCTATTCATTATCCTCTAATATATGGTCGTACCATCTTCGAACGTTTGGGAAAATGACATATGTCATTGTAAACAATACACAAACAGTAGAGTGGCGTTGTAATTTATGGATCGATATATGTCCCGTAGGTCAAGGAATTTGTGATATGACAGTTTCTGATGCGCGCTACAAGATTTAAACAGTGGGAGGACATCCTAGAGTTTACCTATAATCTTGAGGAAAAAAAAAGCCTCAACTACAAATGTAAGGTTTTGTGTATTGATGAAGGCCATTGAGTTCTAGAGAGAACGATAAGAAAGATTACTATTCCTTTCCACTTCTACTCCTTGTCTTCTTTCAACTATATATTCTGTAACACCCGTCCCGTCGGATCCAGTCAACAACTCTTTGATTTCTCGAGTCATAGTCCACAAACCCGTGAACCAAGCCATAAACCACAATCCAACATTTAAATAACCGAAATGGATTACTTTATTAAAATAAAAACACGAGTCTTACAAGAAAAACCGAACTTAGCTGAAATAGTCATAACGTGAAACGGAAACAATCCAAGTCTTAACGAAATAAAAGAACGCTAAAAGAAAAAGAAAACCCGCTTTCCCAAAACGTAGCACCACACCGTCCGTCTACCACTGCAACTCTCTGGGATTACCTGCAAAACAACAACGGAGGAGGCCTGAGTAATTGGTTCAACACCAATATTCAGTGAAGGCAGGTTCTAAGAACCCATGATCTCATCACAAGCTAAACACAACATCAAGAAGTAAGTCCAAGGCTAATAACACTTTGCACCCACGCCCGAAGGCACACACAACCTACAAAACTAACATTCCACATAACACTCCGGCGCGCAGGCCACACTCACATCACTCCGGCGCGCAGGCCACACTCACATCATTCCGGCGCGCATGCCACATCTCATATCACTCCGTTGTGAGGGCGCGTCACACCCTCCTCCGACAGCTTTCCGAGCACGTGAATTCTTTCTCGGTATCAGACACGTGCCCACCACAGAAGCCTGACACAGGCGTCTTGTTTAACTAATATAGACAAGCCTTCAAACAAAAGCAACACTTTCGGTTTAAGTGATAACCTAATTTCCTAGGTGCAGTCAATCACATCAACACAAATCATCCACTAAAACTACACTACCTAGGAAAGATACTATTAAACAAGGAATCACGTCCCGATATTGAGATAGATTGAGAAAAGATCACGACCGGTCCTCACCTTAGTCTAGATCTGAAGAACGAGAGTAGATCTGGTGAATCCGGCAACAGATCTGGAGATCCTTATGAATGCGAAGAACAAAAAATTCTACACTCGAAAGAGTCGAGAAGACGACGACAGGGGGTTCGGGATCGAAAACGGGAGCGAACGGCGGTCTCCGGCGAGAATTCCGGCGGCTTCTCCGGTGAGGCGCATCGGCTCTGGGCAGCGGCTGGCCCGTGGTCGCGACGGCGTTTGGCGGTCTCCGGTGGTGGTCGGCCGGCGGCTGGCCAACGGTGGTCGGCGGCGGTCGGCGGTCTTCGGCTGGTCGTCGATCTGCTGGAGGCTCGGGCAGAACTTCGTTGCTTCGAGAAAAGTGCAGAAATGAGAGGGTGCTCCTCTTTTTGTAGGGGATTTGGCTATGGTTTTCAAATTAAGTGGATTGGGCCTTGTGCTTCTAGCTCATTCCTTATTTTCTTTTGGGCTCAAGCAATCCCTTTTGGCCCTTTTCTCATATTTCTTTGGGCTCAAGCAATTCTTTTTAGGCTTTTCCTTTTATTTCCTTGGGCCCTAGTATGGGTATGTTACAATTCTTCCCCACGAACCGAGAATTCGTCCCCGAATTCGCCCCGCTACTGGATTCTGGAAACAGCTCTGGATGGCTTATCTTAAACGGCAGCTCGGGTTCCCAGACATCATCATAAATTTCGTCTCTCTCCCAACGAAGCAATACCGTTTTGGTTCTCTTTCCGTCGAACTCAGACTCCCGACGGTCTACAATCCCGTCCGGCTTGCTAACGACTGACCAGTTACGGTTGACATCTGATGGCGGTTTAGGCAGGTTTAGTTCCGGTTCACGAACAACTTTCCGCAAAAAAATACATGGAACAAGTTGTGAAAGTCCGACAGCTCTTGCGGTAACTCTAACCTTTACGCCACCACTCCAACTCTCTCGACTATCACAAATGGTCCCATATACATTGGCTTCAACTTTTTCAGCTTGCGGTTGGGATCGTTGCCCCGGAACGTCCTCGTATTAAGATACATTGACCTGCCCACATTGAACTCCAAATCCTTACGACGTTTATCCGCATAACTCTTCTTGCGATCATGGGCTTGCTTTAGCCTTTCCTTGAGTAATTCCACTTGCTCGACCATTTCTTGAATCATCTCCGGCTCTAAATCACGCCTCTCCCCCACCTCGGTCCAGCATAGGGGGTCCTGCATGGTCGACCATATAGAGCCTTGCATGGCGACATCCCTATGCTCGAGTGGTAGGTGTTGTTGCAGGCAAACCCAACCAACGGTAGAAATTTAACCCAGTTTCCTTCCCAATCCAATACATTAACTCTCAGCATATCTTGTTGCAAGATTGATCTTAGAGAACCATGAGGCTCCTTGCAGCTGGTCCAATAGCTCATCGATCCTTGGGAACGGGTACTTGTTCTTGATGGTCACCTTGTTCAGGCCCCAGTAGTCAATACAGAGTCTGAAACTTCCACCTTCTTCTTGACAAACAAGACAGGTGCTCCCCACGGTGAACTACTCGGTCGAACGAATACTTTCCCCACGAGTTCCTCCAGTTGCTTCTTCAACTCGGCCATCTCTACGGGCGCTAAACGATAGGGAGCCCTTGACACAGGTGTCGTTCCAGGCTCTCACTCTATCGTAAAGGCATCATTCTGTTCCGGTGAAGGTCCTTTCAGCAGTGCGAATACATCCTCGTATTCCGTAGCCACAAGAATGGTGTCCAAGCTCCGAGCTTCCTCTTCCTTGGTCATCGAGATGAATGCTAAGAACGCCTCATTTCCTTTGCTGATCAGCTCTTCTGCTTGAACCATGGATATGATTGATATCCCCGTCCGCGTTTTCATTCCCTTGAAAACGACATTTCCCTCCTCTCGAGGAAAAGTGGCGGTCGCCCTGGCGAAATCCATTGTGGCCCGACGTTGTACCAATCATTCCATTCACAGGATGACTTCATAGCGACCTAACTCTGCTTGCACTAGATACGCGGATAAGTCTACTCCGGCCACTGTTATTAGCACTTCTTCGAAGATCCATGTGCCTGCTACTTTCTCCGATCCGGCGGTCCCGACCTTCATGACTCCTTCAACAAACATGTCTTTAAAGGTCCAGCAGCTCGATAGCTTTGGGCTCACAAAGCTATGCGTAGCTCCCGTATCAAACAAGGTGTGGGCGGATACTCTCCCAACCACAACCGATTCTACTCGGTTTGCGAAGACTAAGCTACTGGATTTTCAACAATCACGACTCCACAAGAATTCATGCAAGAAGGTAGGAATTACGTACCCGCGATCGGCTCAGCTCCCTCGTGAACTCCGGCAACATACACTCGAGGTCCTCCGGCTTGACCTCCTGGTGGCGGTGGCGGTAACGGAAGTAACCCAGCTCCTCCCTGGCCCCTTGTGGTGGTGGATGTGGTGGCTGCACTCCCGCTCCTGCTCTTGCTACGCGGGTAGTGCACTCCCTCGCAAAGTGTCCCACTTGTCCGCAACGGTAACACACCATTCCTTCTTGCGCTCCAGTCCTGGCACGGTTCTGCGGGCAATCCCGGTGAATATGCCCTACTTGACCACACCCGAAATATGTTCGTGGTTGCACCTGCAATGGTTGTGCCTGCTGCATCGGAACTGTTGGCGCCGCAGCATTCGCGGTTTCCCAGTTCCTCTTGGCTCCTCGGTTATGCTCATTCCTATGCTGCTTCTGCTCTTCCTCCTAATCAATCTCGACATCAGATGCCTTCTCAATCAGATCGTGGATGTTGAAATAGTCCCTCAGCTTGAAACGGCACTTGAGATATATCTTCAGTCCAGCGAGGAACCGACGAATCAGCTCCCGCTCGGTCAGGTACCGGCCAGCAAATCTCCTCAGACGGTTGAACTCTTCTCCATACTCCCGCACGCTCCGGTTTCCCTGTCGGAGATTTTGGAATTTCCCTTCCAACCTATCCATGGCTACTTCCGGAAAGTACTTTCGGTTGAAAGCTTCCCGGAAATCCATACATGTCAGATGACGCCCCTAAGCACTCTCAACTACTCCTTCCCACCAAACCAGTGCATCATCCTTGAGGTAGAATGCAGCTATCTCGACACGAAACTCCACCGGGCACCTGCGGTGTCCAAATTCCCCTCCAACTTCCTCCTCCAGTTATCAGCTGCAATGGCTTCTATTCTACCGGCAAAATGCTCCATTTGCATTCCCCGCAGATGCTTCAACATACTCCAGTAGGACATCCCTTGCACCACTCATGGCGCTTGTGGTGGCGGTGGTGGTGGGTACTGATTCACCACTGGTGGAGGCTGAATGAATCCAAACCCCATAGGAGTGAATCATGCTCCTCCAGTAACAAAGCCAGCTCCATCTGGTGCATTCCCAACTCCTCCTACATTTCCGACTCTTCATGCGGCTTCAGGCGCCACATTAGCATTATCTGCCATAGCTTCGGGAGCTCATGCTCCTACAGCTCCCATCGTTGTTCTAATAGCGGCTCCCATTACAGCTCTTTCTCCTGTGACACCTCTTGCAGCTCCTCCTGCAGCTCCGACATTTCCAACTAGCGCCTCCCAAAAGGCGAGCAGATCTTGCAGAAGAGTGGCTACCTGTCCGGCTCCCAATACTACCCCTGCTGGGTTTCCGTCTTGTGGTTCCTGGCTCCCATGAACACTGGTGGCACTCCCTGTCGATGTGGCTGGTGACGGAGCTTCGACGTCACGACGGAGTGGCGGTTGAATATTGAACTCACTTCCGGCGAATGTATAAGGAGGAGATCGGAGTGGTGCTCCTAGTATCTAACTTTCAGAAACCCCTATTTAGAAAAGCATTGAAAACACTTTGAAATCCACGTTGAAAATGAATATAAATACACTACCCTACCCTACCTAGCCAGGGCAGCACTGGCTAGGTCTAACCCGGCTCTGATGCCAAATTATAACATCCGTCCCGTCGGTTCCAATTAACGACTCTTTGACTTCTCGAGTCATAGTCCACAAACTCGTGAACCAAGCCATAAACCACAATCCAACACTTAAATAACCGAAATGGTTTACTTTATTAAAATAAAAACCCGAGTCTTACAAGAAAAACCGAACCAAGCTGAAATAGTCATAACGTGAAACGGAAACAACGCAAGTCCTAACGAAATAAAAGAACGCTAAAAGAAAAAGAAAACCCGCTTTTTGTAGCACCACACCGTCCGTCTACCCCTACAACTCTCCGATATTACCTGCAAAACAACAATGGAGGAGGCCTAAGTAATTGGTTCAACACCAATACTCAGTGAAGACAGGTTCTAGGCTAAACACAACATCAAGAAGCAAGTCCAAGGCTAATAACACCTTGCACCCACGCCCGAAGGAACACACAACCTACACAACTAACATTCCACAGAACACTCCGGCCCGCAGGCCACATCTCATATCACTCTGTTGGGAGGGCGCGTCACACCCTCCTCCGACAGCTTTCCGAGCACGTGAATTCATTTTCGGTATCAGACACGTGCCCACCACAGAAGCCTGGCACAGGCGCCTAGTTTAACTAATACAAACAAGCCTTCAAACACAAGCAACATTTTCGGTTTAAGTGATAACCTACTTTTCTAGGTGCAGTCAATCGCATCAACACAAATCATCCGCTAGAACTATACTACCTAAGAAAAATACTATTAAACAAGGACTCACGTCCCGATATTGAGATAGATTGAGAAAAGATCACGACTGGTCCTCACCTTAGTCTAGATCTGAAGAACGACTGGAGGCTCGGGCAGAACTTCGTTGCTTCGGGAAAAGTGCAGAAATGAGAGGGGTGCTCCTCTTTTTATAGGGAATTTGGTTAGGATTTTCAGATTGAGTTGATTGGGCCTTGGACTTCTGACCCATTCTTTCTTTTCGTTTGGGCTCAAGCAATTCCTTTTGACTCTTTTCTCTTATTTTTTTTGGGCTCATGCAATTTTTTTTGACTTTTCCTTTTATTTCTCTGGGCGGTAGTATGGATATCGTACATATTCACTTATCTTTTGTAGTCTAATCTCCACTTTAATCGGATATTGAAAAACTTACTCCTTATAATCCAAAATTATCCCGATTTTTGCCTCCGATATAACGCCTTATTTTGATAGAAATCTCCGACTCTCACATCACCATTAATAGTTTTTAGTACTAGGTCGGGAATCTCTCATTCAGTAATATTTATGTTATTCCGTAACTTACCAACCAAAATCTTAGTATTTTAGCTGGTTAGTTGTAATGTCTTTTATACAATGAAACTAAAATATTTATAATTACCTTTTTGTCAAATAAATTTATAAGTATCTTGATCGATCAAATAATATCAATTATTGGCCACATATACACCGTATTATTTCAAGTAAATGGTTAACCAAATTATTTTACCTATATTTATCAAAATTGGATACGGTTTGACGACCGACGCTTAAAACGAATTACAAGTTCACGATCTTTTCCAATGAGTAAAGATACGATAAACCAAGAAAATTAAAGAAAGTAAAGATACGATAACAAAATTTAGTTCGCAAATGGCCATGACAGTAGTGTTGGGTGCTGTTAAAGCAATTTTGTTTTGATTGAAATAAAATTAAACAATAATCACCAGCACCTCACATATATAGAAAATAGTAATAATAAACATTATACGTCATTTAAATATTTTTATTTGGTATTCAGTGGTTTAGGACAGTAATCGTCTTCATAGGTTTAATTAACTAAACAGCTGTGTTATAAGAATCAACCCATGTGGTTATGTCTGTGATTATTATATTGAACCTGCTCTACATATAGTTCTTTCGATTATTAGTCAGTCGATAATTACTTAATTTTGAAGGAGACCAGAATATTATTTATAATTTGCTTAAGAAAATAATTGCTATAAATGGATTTTTATCAAGATTTGGTTGTATTATTTTTGGTTTAGAATAACAACTATGTGTGAACCTTATAATATGGATGACTGTGATACAAATACAGAAAATTGTTTATAATAAAAGTAGTTAGCTAGATCAAAAAAAATCTCTAGTTTGGTTTAGTTGTATCAATATACAATAATTTTTATATAAATTAATAACATCGAAAATATGATATTTATTAATTTAACAAAATATTAATTTATAGAAAATATATTGAATCTTTTTACCATATACCGTAGAGATTTCGATCTCACTTCTGTTTGTTTGTTTGAGCAATAAAGTAAAAGACACAGAGAATCAACGAGTTCAGATCACGATATGTGATCCTACGTCTCGGTCTGGAGCTTTTCAATAATCCAATACAACCACATATTGCAAACTATTAGGGTTCCTCACAATATCTCTGATTACGGCTTATCTTAATCCTACACACGTGCTTAACTTTATATATTAAGTCTATTACAAAGATAAGTAGGTTAAACTAAACCTTAGCCCAATAGAAACAAGTTCGTTCCTAAATGACATACCCAATCGCAGGCTAAGTCATAACTAATGACTTTCATCACCAAAGCCCAACAAATCTGCACCTTGATGACAATCACTTCCAAGTATGACTCCATTATCCTTGTAAACATGTGTAGCTCCAGACAGTTCCAGCACCTTAGTGCTCTTCTAAACCAAGAAAGCTCAAAACCTTTTCAAACTTCTCCTCAAGAAGAACCTTCGTCAACATATCAGCCGGATTCCTCTCAGTTGGGATCTTCGACAGCTTCACTTCACCTGAAGCAACTATATCCTTGATGAAATGCATCCTCCTTTTGATGTGCTTTGTTCGCTCATGATGGACATTGTTCTTGGCTAAGCTTAACGCACTTTGTGAGTCACACCAGATCTCCACTGAGTCTTGTTTGAAACCGAACTCCTCAGCCCAACCCCTTAGCCAAATTGTCTCTTTCACAACTTCTACCAATGTAATATACTCTACCTCCATTGTAGACAACGCGACAACATACAGAAGACTCGACTTCCAAATGATAACGCTTCCACCAGCCGTAAAAACATAACCAGTAATCGATCTGCTTCTGTCCAGATCCGATGCAAAGTCTGAATCACAAAAGCCTTCAACCTTGAACTCCTTGTTCTTCCTGAACACAATCTTCAAATCCTGAGTACCCTTCAAATACCTTAATACCCACTTCACTGCATCCCAGTGAACCATGCCCAGCTTACTCATAAACCTGCTGACTAAAGCCAACTGCATAAGCCAGATCATATCTCGTTCCCAACATCGCATACATAATGCTTCCAGTAGCATTGGAGTATGGAATTTTCTCCATAATTGTCTCAGCTTCATCATCCCTGATTGCAGACAACTTGAACTGTGATCCAGTATGTGTCGAAGCTGATCTTGATTCATCCATATTGAATACCTGAAAAATCTTCTTGATGTAACCAGATTGAGACAAGGTGAGAACTCCACCTTCACGATTTCTCTCAATATCCATCCCAAGAGTCCTTCTCGCTGCTCCCAGATCCTTCATCTCGAACCTACTACTCAACAAGTCCTTCACAACTTGTATCTCCTTCATATCCTTTGATGCAATTAGCATGTCATCAACATACAAGAGTAGGTATATGAATCTCTTACCTTTACTCTCCTTTATGTAGACACAGTGATCATATTCACTTCTTTTGAATCCATGACTTACTACAAATTAATCAAAGCACTTGTTCCACTGTCTTGGAGTTGCTTAAGTCCATACAGTACTTTCTCCAACAAGCATACATAGTCCTCTTTTCCCTTAACCACAAAATCTTATGGCTGCTACGTATAGATCTCCTGTTCAATCAAACCATGAAGAAATGCAGTCTTAACTTGAAGTTTCTCCAATTCCAGATCTAAACTTGTTGTAATCGATAGAAGGAACCGATTGAAACATGCTTCACTACATGTGAGAACACATCCTAATAGTCAATACCTTCCCTCTGAGAGTATCCTTTGGCTACCAACTTAGCCTTGTACCTTGATTTTTCCATCCCTGATATACCAGGCTTCAACTTGTATACCCACTTGCAACCAATCACTTTTCTTCCTTTAGGCCTTTTGACTAATTTGTAGGTCTAGTTCTTTTCTAGAGAACTCATTTCTTCATCCATACCTCCATTCCAAAAAGTTTTATCCCTACTTTCAATTGCTTCATGATAATCTATTGGTTCTTTAGAACTCATCTGAATAGCAGATATTAAGGCAAAACTCACCAAATCATATTCTTTTAGATGTGCAGGAAGCTTTGACTCTCTTCTTATCCGATCTCGAGTCAATATGTAATCATCTTGAGGTATATCATCTGAAACTGGACCTCCCACAACTCCACCTGAAGACGAACCTTCTCCTTGGTCTTCAAAAACCAGAATTGCAGTCTCAGACTCTGTCTATTGATCAACAGACAAAGCGTGTCGATCGACATGGGGTTCGTGTTGATCGACATGCGTATCGATCTCGTGTCGATCGACATCCGCAAGTGTGTCGATCGATGCTACATCTGCATTTGAATTCTGCAGCTCTGTTTCTGACGCAGAAACACCCTTTTTCAGATCCTTGTAGACTTTTTCTTCCACAGACACCACGTTCCTGCTAATCACACATCTTTCATCAACCAGGAGCCAAACCTTGTGACCTTTAACTCCTTCAGGATAGCTAATGAAAACTCCTTTCATTGCTCTTGGTTTTAAATTCCCTTGATATATATGGACATAGACCAATGAACCAAATCTCCTAAGATGCTTGTAACCAGGCTTTCTTCCCAACCATAGTTCTTCAGGAATGTTGCCATCTAAAGCTGATGAGGGACTCATATTGATCTGATATACAGCAGTGCTAACCGCCTCAGCCTAAAACTCTTCACTCAAGCCATTCTCATCCAAGATACAACACACTTTCTCCATGACAGTCCTATTCATGCGTTCAACTACTCCATTTTGTTGTGGAGTATAAGCACACGTCATGTGCCTCTCAATACCATGTTGTCTGCAGAACCCATCAAACTGAAGGATTATGGTGTTTGTTCAAGGTTTAATTCCCATGTTTCAACCTAACACATAATCTTAACAGATCTAGGTTCTTGCAAAACGAATCATAAACCAAACCTGATCATTACCTTTCAGATTGCAGCGGATGATGGATGGTAATGATGAGATCAGCTTGAATAGATGAATCACCTATTCCTCCTTGAGTATCCACACTCTTACAAGCAAGGGATGGCTGCTAGACCAAAGAGATGGATCAGATCAGAGAGAGATAGTTAGAGAGAGCATGAAAAACTCGCGGCCACCCTTGAGAAAAATCGCAAGCCTCTGGCTCTTCCTTAGGGTTTTCTCATTCTTTTATCTCTCATTAATGGGCCCAAGTCATTAGACTAATGGCTCATTAATCTTTTGGGCCCAAGACACAAATCAGACAAAAGCCTGCATTTTGTCTGGCCCAATTCTCTGATCCAATACAGTAAATGCCATTGCATCTTACCGTATTAATTCCATTTAACTTTCCCGTTAGCTATGGTGTGTGACCCTTCGGGATCATACAATACTGGTAATAAGTCCTAAACTCATAGATCATGAGCGGACTCTAGCAAGCCATCATGATCACCCAGTATTTATGACTTATGTCTGATCTCGACACTTATCATACTTTCTAGAGATAGTACGGTAGATTTCAGGACATTCCCAACAATCTCCCACTTGTACTGGAATCCTACACAGGACATTCCCAACAATCTTCCGATTGTACTGGAATCCTACATTCCCTAATCCTTTTGTCTCAATATCTCGATCTGGCATAAGGCAAGATGCGTGTCATCCTTATATAGCCAGACCATGTTTATCGGACCAGATTTGATACTGACAATTCAAACGACTTGGGCAAGTCCGTTTGGGAATGGCCATTCTCTTACCAGCTATCAAATCTCCGATTGGCCTAGAGATATTACCTCCGCTAAACGGCAGGGACAAATCCCATCTTGTTCCATCACTATGAACTACACAATTCATAATACACCCAACCAAGGTCCGTATAGCTCCCAGTTACGAAACAGCGTTAGACAATGATCAAAGCGCATTACTCCATGTGCAGCCACATGCATGCGAACTCAGGTCTAAGGACTATACTCTATAGTCGTATATGAGAACTTCTTATGACACAGATATTAATATCTTGCAGAGTTCTCATCTTGCGGGCCATGTCCGGTCATATGCTCCCCTACATATACCTATGTGTCGACTTTGATGCCGCGCATCTATGACCCCTCGAAACTTGGTCATAAGTCTCAACACAATCTAGTCTCAACAGGTTGTTGGTGTTCCAATTTCAACAACCTTCGACTATGGACACTATGATTTATGTCACTTCGTTAAATATGGGGTTTCAAGATCAAGTCTACTCATGTACTTCGATGGCCCATATATAGTGACATGAATCATTTTGGAACGATTATTTATATCACAGTTAAAATAATCCAGAAATCATTAGATTTCATAAACATAAAATATTATGTTTACATGAACCTTTCAAAACAACTAAGTAAAGCCCTTTACAAACTCCCACTGAAATTAAGACTACATCTTAATTTCACTCATTCTACAGCTACAGTCCGCGACTCGTGCTTAGGCATAAGGAGTGGCTTCGTTAATAGATTAGCAACGTTCTCATTCGATGAAACTTGCTTATCTACTTAACACCTCTGTCATTTATCTCACGGAATAGGTTATACCTACCCTCAAGGTGTTTGGACCTCTGATGTGCAGCTAGGCTCATCTATGCTGTGAATCACATCAAGTTCAGTGATGAACTCTTCTATCCAAACATCTTCTTTCGCCGCTTCTCAAGCTGCGAAATTGTTCAGCTTAAGTCATGGAGTCAGCAACAGTGCCTTGCACCGCCAGTTAGACACAAGATATAGCCGGACTGTGACCAGGAATTATCTTTGTCTATTGGAAACTTGCCTTTCAGACTCTATCGACTTGTAGCACCTCACTTTCTCCGTAAATCAAGAACTTATCCTTAGTATTTCTCAAATACTTTAGGATATTCTATACGGCAATCCAGTGATTCTTTGCTGGATTTGACTGGTCTTTACTTGTCTTGCTTAACATTAAAGCAACATCAAAACAAGTACGTGTCATGGCATACATGATAGATCCAATTGCCGTCGCATATGGAATCCTATCCATGCATTCAAGCTCAGCAGATATCGCAGGACACTGTATCTTGCTTAATGAATTGCCATGTGACATTGGCATAAAACCCTTCTTGGATTGCTGATTACGTGTAGGACTTTGTCAATTTAAGAATCCTGACTTTGTCCTTCCAGCTCTTTTGGATCTTTATCTTTAGATCCAAAATCCAAGAACTACGTGGCTTTACCCATGTCAATCATAAAACCAACTCCCAAGCCAGTCCTTTACCGACTGCAGCATTGGAACGTTATTTTCGAGAATCAGTATGTCATGGACATACACTATGAGAAATGCAATATTGCTCCCACTTATCTTTTAGTAAACGCACAGTTCCTCTTCGTTCCTGTTCAAGTCAAAACATTGACTACTTTAACTGAACGAAGATTCCAACTCCAATATGTTTGCTTCCATCCATGAATGGATCGATGAAGCTAACTTACACAAAATGTAATTTTTCGGAGTCCGGGCTCACTTTCGCTTCTTTGAATTTCGCAGATTCGTCGCTTTCAATGATCATCAGATCATGCGAACTTTCAATGATCATCAGGTTCAACTAATGACGAGAAATCACTCTCGAATTAGTGACTGATTCATTCATATCTGCGAACTTCAGGCTCTACAGGTGTAGATTCTACAGAAATCTGTAAATCCATCCGTTGCTCTCCCTCAACAGGTTGAGCAGCCTCCTGTATTTCTCGAATTTCTTCGAGTTATACTTTTACTCCCACTGTTCTTCTTGGAAAGTAACTTCCCTTCTTAGAAAACAGAATGGACGTAAAAGTAACAAGCCTTGGTTTCCCTAGGACAACCAGCGAAGTAGCACAACTACAAATACTCAGTAAAGACGAATTTGGATCGATTCCAATCCACATTTACGTGATGTCTTTCAACTGATATTGGTGGAACTATTTCAGCGTAAACTTAGATATTTCTAGAGCGTTATTCTTAAAGAATATCATGGAAGATTCGTGTGACTCATCTTTAATCATTTCTAATAAGATCTGATTCTTTCTCACAGAAATACCTCAAGGTTTTCAGGAGAATTGAGCTGTGAAACGACTTCACACTCATTCAGATGATCACACAATCAATGACTTAAGTATTCTCACTCGTGATCTAATCCAGAGTCTTAATACTTCTGTCATTCAGATTCTATACTTCATTCTGGAACTCTTTCGACCATGTCAAAGAATTCCGACTTGTGTCTCATCAAATGAACACAGTCACACTCACTGAAGTAATCAGTAGAGACAATGAAGTACAGGAAATTTTCTCTGGCATTACTGCTCATCGGACCACATACATGAGTATGTTCAATCTCCGATAAGCCTTTGGGCCTTTCTCTAGCTCGGCTAAGATGGGCCCTTTGTCTTTTGGTCTAGTAAGCAGAATTCAAGTCTCATAAGATATCCATTCAAATGAGCCCAAAAGTCCATAACAATGGGGTTTCTGAATCTGACTTACTCTATGTGACCAAAACATTTATGCCAAGAAAAATCAGGTTTAATTCATCAGATTTAAACCAATTGCGGTATTTATGTTACATTTTAGGCACTCTATGGTTTAAGATATAAGACCCATTCCTTGAATAGGGTGCTACATTTAATATTTCATTAAGAACAAAAGAACAAAACTAGTCTTTTATCAAAATGAAAAACATTCAAATTCTTACAAGAAAATGAAAGACAACTCTGCTTAAAGCAGGTATATTGTAGCAATTACTTAATACAAAACCAAGCCTCAAAGGCATTTACAAGTGAAAACCCTATGGCTGAGGCAGCATCCCAAGCTCCTTCCAGACACGCAGTTCTACTTGCCCTTCCTTCAACGTTCTACTGTTGCTCAGGCTCTGCATATTATAACAAATATCAGTGCCACAACCAGTATCCAATACCTATAAGGTATAACTTGAAGTAATAACATGAATACCTGAGGAAGTAGTCTCATACATCAACTTCAACTCCTCATAATCTTCCATGAATTTAATGCAATCTCTCTTCCAATGCCCAGTCTCTTTACAGTAGCAGCACTTACCAACGTAAGAGGTGTCTGACTCGGGCTCAGAAGACACACGCTTGCCATGATTAAAAATCTGGACAACTTTGTCTTCACCCTTGTCAGCTTTAGGTTTAGTAAACCTACCCTTCTCCTTCATGAGATTGTACAGGGTACTCTTCACGTTTGGCTCAACTGTCTTGAGCATGTCATGCAGTTCAGTCAACGTCTTCGTTAAGCCTTTCTTGATATAGTCCCTTACGAACTTATCATAGCTTGACGGCAGTGACTGCAGAATGATATCAGTTGCCATTTCTTGGCTAACTGGATAATCCAGTTTCCTCAGGTTATCAATGTAACCCATCATTTTACTGATATGAGGACTTACTGGATGATCAATCGGTAGCTTGCAGCTAGTGAGAGATTTAACCAACTGGTATCTCTCCACTCTTACCTGCTCCTTAAATTTCAATTTCAGGCTGCTGATCATCTCTATTGGCGACTCCATGTTCTCATATTGCTTCCGCAACTCTGAGTCCATGGTAGCCAATATCAGACCACGCACATCTACCGCATCATTATAATGCTTATTCCAAGCATTATATACTGCATGACTGGCCTTGGATCCGAACCTCTCGGGGAGAGTTTTCTCAAGGACATAGTCCTTTCTCTCATGCCTGAGAACTAGCCTCAGGTTCCGCGACCAAGTCAAGAAATTTGATCCGTTCAGTTTGTCCATCTCAAGGACATACCGGATCGAGAAAGTGTTTTGATTGTTTGTGCTTGTCATAGCTGAAATTTAGAGATAAATAGAGTTTTAGTTATTAAGTTCATAAAAGAGCAATCTTAACAACTTATAAGAAAACTCGCATTGTATTCAAAATTTCTTTGTTTAACCTCATAAGAATACAATGATTCCGAGACCCATGTTTAGCTAAATCCAAAGTGGGCCACTGGCCGTCACCCAGAATTAGCTTTACTTGGTAAGCATACACACAGCTAGTTATAACCAATAACTCTCGGTTGTGAATTGGGCCCGAGGCCCAAATTCACCAGATGTCTCAAGGCCCGGGACTCCCGATGGCCCAGTCAAGGAAACCAATCTCTTACAGCCAAATAATCACTAAAATCTGGGACTCCCAATGAAATTAGTGACTATATACTACTTTACTTACGCGAAAACAGACACCTCACACTGTAAGCCATATCTGTAATCGAATAAGCGTTAAGTAGCTGACAAGATTGGAAAGACATCCAAGCTTGATATTGTTTTTGAGGATTTTTAAGTTTTATTTCCAAAAATAGAAGATTACTATTTTGGGAAACTTTCTTATTTTAGAAACTTTCTAAATTTAGTAACTTACTAAAAATAGAAATTTCTAATTTTAATATTTTATAAATATTTTGGGTTGGGTCACAAATTATAGGCCCAATTCTTTGGCCCAAGACCATAGAATTCCAGCTGGCCCAATAATTTGACATAACCGATCTGGTTTATTAATTTTGGTCCAAGACCAAATTAACTATCAAAACCATCGGTTATTTACTAAACCAGACCAGCTCTAAATTATTTGGTCCAACCAAATCAAACTTAGACCAGCCTTCGGTTTAGGTTAAAATTCAATTTTTGAATTTCAATCCGGTTTAACCAGAAATTAAATAATACCATGTATTAAATAATTTCCAGCAAACCGCGATTCGGGTTAACCGCTTGAACCACCAATTAAATTGGATCGGTTCAGTTAAATCCAAAACCGGGAAGAAACACCTAGTGTTTTAGCCAATTTGATTTAACTTGCGGTTTAAGTTTTTAAACACACAATTAACCGCCAATTAAATGGACCGGTTAAATCGGTGTGGTTTTGGGCAACGAACCGCGAAGCTCGGTTTAACCGATTGACTATTCGCGGGACGTAAAATTTTAACGGGCCAAACAATCGGATCCAAGATCCAACTCGGCCCATTAACGCAATTTGTGGCCCATAATCCATCCGAGGCCCATGATCCAACAGCGGTCGCTCACGATCGCAAACGATCGATCATCGCAACCCATGATCACGCTCGGCACTCGGCATCATGGCTCACGCATTACGCACCACGACTCACGCACGATCCCTTGCCAGCCTCACAATCAGATGATTGATCTCGGCTTTAGGGCATCACACGCGATCATTGCTTGCCATGGACCACGTTATGCCCTTCAATGATCACGCATGATCACGTTATCACTCGGTCTCTCGGTCACGTGATCATGCGGTCTCTCGGTCGAAGGCAACACTCGATCGTGTCATGCAACACACGCGATCGATAATGGGTTTGATAATCGGCTCAACACATTCGATTATTAACAATGATCACAAGCGATCGGTTTAATGGCAACATGCGATTAGGGTTTAATAATAGAATGGCATTCAATTATTAACAAGATCATTCGGCCAAATTCAAGCAGCCGATTTAGCGTTTAATGTTTTTATTAATCAATTTTCTTTCAAATCAATTCTAAACCATTAAACATTCATATGATCCAATTTACAAGAAACCTAAAACCTGGGCTCTGATACCACTGAAGGATTATGGTGTTTGTTCAAGGTTTAATTCCCATGTTTCAACCTAACACATAATCTTAACAGATCTAGGTTCTTGCAAAACGAATCATAAACCAAACCTGATCATTACCTTTCAGATTGCAGCGGATGATGGATGGTAATGATGAGATCAGCTTGAATAGATGAATCACCTATTCCTCTTTGAGTATCCACACTCTTACAAGCAAGGGATGGCTGCTAGACCAAAGAGATGGATCAAATCAGAGAGAGATAGTTAGAGAGAGAGCATGAAAAACTCGCGGCCACCCTTGAGAAAAATCGCAAGCCTCTGGCTCTTCCTTAGGGTTTTCTCATTCTTTTATCTCTCATTAATGGGCCCAAGTCATTAGACTAATGGCTCATTAATCTTTTGGGCCAAGACACAAATCAGACAAAAGCCTGCATTTTGTCTGGCCCAATTCTCTGATCCAATACAGTAAATGCCATTGCATCTTACCGTATTAATTCCATTTAACTTTCCGTTAGCTATGGTGTGTGACCCTTCGGGATCATACAATACTGGTAATAAGTCCTAAACTCATAGATCATGAGCGGACTCTAGCAAGCCATCATGATCACCCAGTATTTATGACTTATGTCTGATCTCGACACTTATCATACTTTCTAGAGATAGTACGGTAGATTTCAGGACATTCCCAACACAAACTCTTTATTATAGAATTCCAACCCATTATCAGTTCGCAAACACTTCACCTTCTTGCTGATCTGATTTTCAACTCGCTTCTTCCACTCACAAAACTTAGTGAAAGCCTCAATCTTCGATGCTAATAAGAACACCCACACTTTCATGGTGTGATCATTAATGATAGACATAAAATATTGTTTACCTGACATGCTTGGAGTCACGGTTGGAGACCCCCAAAGGTCTGTATGTACATACTTCAATGCTTCTCCTAAATTGTGCTTTGCAATGTGGAAACTCAGCTTTTTATGCTTCCCCATCATACAACTTTCACAGAAATCCAATGCTTCAATCCTTTGTTTGTCAATGATGCCCCTTTTGACCAGGATCAACAAGTTCTTCATACTTATGTGTCCCAACCTTCTATGCCACAACACTGTTTCATCGTTGGCAACCTTCTTAGAGAAAACACTGTTTGACTGTCCTACTACAGTCTCACCATCTAGTAGATACAGAGAACCATTCAGGGAGCCTTGAGAGCTAACCTCCCGTTCTTATAGAACCTTGTCTTCCCTTTTCCACAAGCATGATCAAATCCCAGCTTATCTAATGTACTTGTAGATATCATATTCCTTTTCAGCTCGGGAATATACCTGACATTCGCCAATGTCTTAACCGTGCCACCATGTGCTATGATGTTGATTGAACCAATTCCCTTAACCCCGACAGAATAGTCGTTCCACAGTATCACTTGTCCTGACGTAAGGATCTCAAATGTATCGAACCAGTATCTCCTTTAGGTCATGTGATAAGAACATCCCGAATCAATCACTCACCTCCCTTGACACCTACTGATTCATCAATTACCACTCCTGCTCCAGCGCTTTCATCATTGTCCATGCTCTTTTTCCTAGCATAACAATCAGCCTTCTTATGTCCTCCCTTCTTGCAGTACCAACAAGTCAATCTTGATCCCCAATTTGACCTTGATCTGCTCTTATCTGATCTCTGTCAAGACTTCCTAAACTCTGATCTTCCACGAGCCAAATACGCATCTCCAAGCTTATGAGAATTTGTTATACCCTTCTCCTTAAGCTCAATTTCCTTCGACTTTGCTGCATTTATCACATCATCCATAGAGAGAGTGTCTCTACCATACTTCAATGTCTCCTTCAGAGAATCATAATTTGATGGAAAATAACTTAGAAGAAGTATGGCTTGTACTTCGTTTGTAACAGACACCTTCACACATCACAAATCTGATACTAACTTCAAGAAATCATCGACATTCTGATCTATCGACTTAGACTCCACCATCTTGAATTTATAGAACTGATGCCGCAAATGAATCCGGCTCAGAAGAATCTTCGTATTGTATAGCCTCTCCAGAGCTATCCAAATCGCAGCTGCAGTCTTGCACTCCTCCAATTTCTAAAGGACATGGTCTCCCAAATTGAGGATCAACACGTTCATCGTTTTCTCATATCGCTCCTCTTTCTTAGCCTCTTCCAGCTGAACTCTTTCTGCAAACGCATCTGTAGACTCATCCTTCTTGATCGTCAGCTTTGACGGTGTTGGCATTTCTGACAAAGCATCCTTTAACCAAGGATCGACAAGTCAGCTAACATCCTCTTCTTCTACATAGAGAAATCTTCATGACCATCAAACGTAGAAATCTTCACATTTGCTGAATTATCCATGATAGAAAAAAAACAAGATCACTGTCGCACAGAAACCGATCGATACGAACCGTGTGTCGATCGATGCAAACCGTGTGTAGATCGATGCTAACCGTGTGCCGATCGACACGAAACCCAGAAAATGCCTACGAGTTTTAAACCCTAGCTGTCACCCTGAAACCGAATCTGAAAAACCTAAACCTCGTCGACTATTGTTCCTTAGTCGCGATTTAGAGAAGAAACCTTACTGAATTAACTCTGCCCTTGTTCCCGAAGCTTTACACCTCGCTTTGATACCACTTTGTAGAGATTTGGATCTCACTTATGTTTGTTTGTTTGAGCAATAAAGTAAAAGACACAGAAAATTAACGAGTTCAAATCACGATGTCTGATCCTACATCTTGGCCTGGAGCTTTCCAGTAATCCACTACAACCACAAATTACAAGCTATTAGGGTCCCTCACAATCTTTCTGATTACAGCTTACCATAATCCTACACACATGTCTAGATTTATATACTAAGTCTATTACAAGGATAAGTAAGTTAAACTAAATTTTAGCCCAATAAAAACAAGACCGTTCCTAAATGACATATCCAGTCGCAGACTAAATAATAACTAATGATTTTCATCCCTAAAACTCAACACATACATATAATACAATTGTAGATTTGGGGCATTCTTCCATATAACCATCAATCTCAAACAATTGACTGTTACGTAACAAATATTTGGAATGTAATTAACCAAAAGATATATATTATAGAAATAATATGATTCGTTCGCACATGTCGAACACAAATATTATTAAATAGAAATATTCTGAAAATAAAATTATCAAACAAATTTAACCTTAAAAAATATTATAAAAATCTATATAAGACTATTTATAATTAAATATACATAAACTATTATATTAATAAGATATTAATTTAATATTAATAAAATTAATAGTAATAAAATAAATTATAATTATATATATTTTATGTATAAAAATCAATCCATAATATTGTTTAAAAATATTTTATCATTTATATATAATTAAAATTGTATAAATAATATGAATTTACTATATAAAATCCAAAACAATAATTATTTATATATAAAAATATTCATAAACGTTTTCATATTTATTATTTTTATTGAAGGTTATATATATCTCTAGAACAAAATAAAAAATTTCAAAAATATTTTTATATTTATTATCTCATCTTACTTTTGATTTTTTATTCAAAGTTATGTATATATATTAAATAAAATTAAACAAATCTTCATAAATATTTATATTTATCTTTTTATCTAAAGTTATGTATATCTATACAATAAAATTAAAAATATAATAAAATTATCAATATAAATTAAAATTAATACGGTAATTAGTCTAATTTCATTAATAATAAAATAGTAATCAACTATTTTGAGAGTGAATATAAGATCAAAATTATTTATATTAGTGATAAAGTCTTTAACAAAACTAAAGGAAAGAAAACCAAGCTGTTCAAATATTATAATAATCATAAGGTATAGCTGATTGATATATGGTTCACAAAAATGATAAAAAGATGTTGGTAATTTGCTACTGTTATACTGTATGATAAAATAATAACTGATTTTTTACCATAAAATAATATATAAAACAATGTAAATTACAAAGTCTTTTACAATCTACATACGCATATGATCAAATATGAATTTCTGATTATGATAGAACGACAACATCTTCACTTTCTGATTAATTGAGAAATATTTTTAGTATTATATTCACTCTTAAAATGACTGATTACTAATTTATCATTAATAAAATTAGACTAATTATTGTATTAATCTTAATTTATTTCATATTTATCATCTTATTTTTAGATTTTATTTTATAGATATACATAATATTAAATAAACAATAAAAAAATAAGATGAGATGATAAATATGAAAATATTTATAAAGATTTTTATTTTTATTTTAGAAATACATAACTTTTAATAAAAATAAAAATAAGATAATAAATATAAAAAATATTTATGAATACTTTTAAACATTAATAAATATTTTTTTGGATTTTATATAGTAAATTCATATTATTTATATAAATTTTGAATATATATATATATGATAAGTATTTTAAATAATCTATTTATGTATTGATTTTTAAACATAAAATATATAATTACAATTTATTTTATTACTATTAATTTTATTTATAATAAATTATAAAATATTTTATTAAATATAATAATGTAAGTATGTTTCCGGTA
Source organism: Orychophragmus violaceus (assembly GCA_030180135.1). NCBI lineage: Eukaryota > Viridiplantae > Streptophyta > Magnoliopsida > Brassicales > Brassicaceae > Orychophragmus > Orychophragmus violaceus. The sequence continues at coordinate 25,474,330 of CM058238.1, forward strand.
TTAATGCGACTGCTCTAACGCTCATACCAAAAAAAAAGAATGCACAAACGATGAAGGATTTCCGGCCCATAGCATGCTGCAATCTCATTTATAAAGTCATATCCAAGATTTTAGCTAACAGACTCAAGCAGATTCTGCCCGAAGCAATTGAGCCCAACCAATGTGCTTTTATCAAAGGGCGCCTCTTGTCAGAGAATGTTCTACTCGCCACAGAGCTGGTCAATGGGTATCATAAGCAGACAATATCCTCTCGAAGCACCATTAAGTTCGATATAGCTAAAGCATTCGATACAGTCAAGTGGTCCTTCATAGTTTCTGTTTTGAAAGCAATGGGGATCCCGGATCAGTTCATTCTCTGGGTCAAGGTCTGCATTTCAACAGCCTCTTTCACAGTATCTCTCAATGGCCACTTGGAAGGTTTTTTCACGAGTGCAAGAGGAATCAGACAGAGATGCTCTCTCTCACCATATCTATATGTTATCCTCAATAATGTCCTCTCTAAGATGCTTAATAAGGCAGCGGCTGAAGGGATATTTGGCTACCACCCAAAATGTCAGGCTGTCAATTTAACACATCTAAGTTTTGCTGACGATATCCTAGTTTTTACAGATGGCACGGCTCAATCACTTGACGGTGTTCTGTTGGTGATGCAACAATTTGCAGATTTTTCGGGGCTTCATATCAATGCAGCCAAATCATCCATTTACATGGGTGGTTCTAACACAACAGCTCTCAATGCCATTGCCATGGAACGTGGAATCAGTGTTGGAACTTTACCAATCAGATACTTGGGGCTTCCGCTCACAACAAAGTCTTTAACTAGGCTTGATTATGAGCCTTTGATTGACAGGATACGGAAACGCATGCTTTGCTGGTCCAACAAGCCCCTGTCTTTTGCGGGCAGACTACAACTTCTTAAATCAGTAGTATCAAGCACAATCAACTTCTGGAGCATGGTCTATATTCTGCCAGCAGGTTGTCTTGATGCGATTGAAGGATTATGTGGGGCTTTTCGGTGGTCCGGATCACCAACAGAGACTAAAAAGGCGAAGGTTGCGTGGTCTGAGGTTTGTAAGCCCAAGTCTGAGGGAGGTTTAGGGATTCGAAGCTTACGCCAAACATCTACTGTTTTTGCTCTGCATCTCATTTGGAGATTATTTACTCTGTCTGGATCTTTGTGGGTAGCATGGACAAAGCATTACCTTATGCACGATGGATCCTTTTGGGATGCTAAAGAAGGAACACATGGTTCTTGGCTATGGAGGAAACTGCTACGGTTGTGAAGGCTAGCATATGATTTCATTAAAGTGGATATGTGTAATGGCCAACAAACATTTTTCTGGTTTGATAATTGGCTTGACACAGGAAGTTTGTTGAACATTATGGGTGAATATGGTCCACAACAGTTAGGAATACGGAGGCAGGCGAGAGTCACAGATGCAGTATCCGGAGGCCAATGGAACATGAGGTCAAACCGAGCAAGACACCATCTGGAAATCCTTGACAAGATCCGGGATCATCCATTGCCAAGAACAAATGCGGGAGATGATGTTTATTTATGGCGTCATGCAAGCGACGCTTACAAAAGGCACTTCTCTTCTACTGCAACCTGGGAACAATTAAGAGATAGAAATGAGGAGGTGGACTGGAGCAGAGTAGTTTGGTTCAGACAAGGAACACCACGCCATGCTTTCATAGTTTGGTTAGCGGTGCTCAATCGACTGGCTACGGGAAACCGGATGAGAGCATGGGGGATTCAGCAGACATGCCCTTTTTGCGGTGAGCGGGATGAAACAAGGGACCATCTTTACTTTGCCTGCCCATACACCTACACTGTCTGGCTCGCGGTTGCAAGTGGCCTCATGGGAACATGAATCACGCCAGATTGGTCTGACACAATGCGCTTCCTTAAGAATCCTCGGCTCGGCAGTATGGAGTACATCCTTCTCAGGTTGGCTTTCCATTCAACAGTCTATCATATTTGGCTTGAAAGAAACTCTAGACGACATCAAAGAGGATGGCTTTCAACAGATCAACTTGCAAAGAAGATCGACAGGAGCATCCGGAATCGAATACACTCTCTAGACTATTCGGCTTCACACAAGCTAGAGGGAATGATGAGACGTTGGTTCGAAATAACACAAGGAAGAATCTGATTCTTGAGGCTCCATTTTTATGCAAACTCATTCTTTCATTCTTTAATTTTGTAAAGAACCTTGATTTTTCTTTCCCAAGTGATCAATAAATTTGATATTTTATCCAAAAAAAAAATGTAAGTATGTTTAATTATAAATAATCTTATGTAAATTTTTATAATATTATTATTATTGTTAAATTAACTTTGTGCTCATATATGGTATGAGCGAATCATACTAGTTGGTATACAAATTACTAAATTTCCATCGTTTTGAACAAAGTCGGTCATTGGACCAAGCCAAAAAACTTGTGTTTACTATTTATTATTTTATAAACAGTTTTCAGCTCTAACATTTTCTTTAAAAAATTTAGTCTAGTGATAAAGTTTCGGATGTAAACAAAAATATTTAGCAACTTGGTTAAATTAGAAATATAATTTTGTTACAAACAAAAAAACTTGGGTTAAATAATTTTTTAGAATAGCCACACTTTTTTATTTATTTGTAGTCTGTCAAATTTGAGGGTCGATTCTGTTTTTAAATCTAGTTTTAACGAGAAAAGAAAAAGATCTTATACTCACTACCGAATATGCAACTTTTATTGAATTTGAATTAAATGAATGAAGTGGAGAGGTAGAAGCACAGTGAAGGCCGGTACAGGCCGATGGCTGCCTAGATAGATGAGTCATAGCTCTCTCTCCTGCCTCGTATAATTTAGTTTCTCGTATTTACGTTCCAATTTAAATAGTAGTAGACTGAAACTACGCGAAAGAGAAACTAAACCCTTTGCTCAAAACAAACTGTGTGAAAGAGAACAATAATAGAATTTTCCCGTACGTGTAACATTAGAGGAGAGTGTATTTAGTTACTGTTACGTCAATATCATGTGTTTACTAAACTTTGACGATTTTTAATATTGCCTTTATGCACTGTCGTTCTTTTTATTCCTTCGATGACAAATTTATTTTTAAAAACCTTTGTCCCTATATGCTATGAACGTGCAATAATAATGTGTGTTGGAATTAAATACTTACTATTCTTCTTTGTAGAATTAGATTTAACAATCAAAAACAGAAATTCTTGTTACTATCTATCATGCAATTAATCACCATAAACTTTTGGAAAAAACAACCTAAGGAAAAACTATGTTGTTTTTCAATATCCAAAATAACATTAGCTACTGTTCTTTTTTAACACGAATTAGAGTTAGCAGTTTAAAAAACTACTCTTTTACTCTTTCATACTAAAGATGTTTGAACTGGGAATATAACGAAATCAAACATTTGTATTAGCATTAGGCCACAACACTCTTGATAACACTAGTTATTTATTGTTATACTATTTATTAATTATTATTTTGTTTAATGGTTATAATTTTAATTTTCATCTTACCCCTTTTTTGTTTCATTGGTTATTCTCCATCACATATATAAATCTATACTATTATTTGAGAAGTGATTTTGAGGGAATGAAGCTCTCTCGTTAACTCTCAAATTTAATTATTAATAATTATTTTTAACACAATATCTATAATATCTTTTAACGTTATTTTATTTTATCTTAGATATATTAGATGATGTCATAACATTATCACATCTATACAAAATATATAAAAGATATTTTGCAACTGACTCACATATATATTATATCTATTGTATTTGCTGATTTAGGTTTATCTATTTAGGTTTATCTAATAGTAATTAGATTTTACAGGACGACCACCACCAATTTTCTAATATTAACAACTTTCAATTTTCTAATTCAAATGTTCTATTTTAGAAGAAAAACAATTTCTACTGTTCTCATTAGTGAAATTAATCCTACTCATAATAGATATAAGATAAAAGTCTAAATTATAAAATTATGGAATGGAATCAGAAATAACAAAAAAATTTCTGTGACGAATAACGCGATTTTGACAGAAAACATGATTTTGACGGAAAATATGATTTTGATAGAAAACATGATTTTAACAAAAATACTATTTTGCGGAAATTGTGATTTTGACGGAAAACATGATTTAGCCAAAACACGATTATGTGGTTGTGACTGAAAATTTGATTTTGTCGGAAAACAAGATTTTAAAAGAAAACATGGTTTTAACGGAAAACGTAATTTTGCGGTTTTGATGGAAAACGCGATTTTGACGGAAACACAATTTTGATGAAAATTGTTAAATTTACTTAGCTTATAAAAAATAAATAAATACATTTTAGTTAATAAATATATCTATTTTATTGATAATTTAAATAAAAAGTAAATTTCTTTAGCTTATAAAATATGTTTTAGTTAATTTACTTATTTAGAGATAAATTAAACATTTTAGTTAATAAATATATCTATTTTATTGATAATTTAAATAAAAAGTAAATTTCTTTAGCTTATAAAATATGTTTTAGTTAATTTACTTATTTAGAGATAAATTAACTATATATGTAGACATATACGAGCATTTATGATTTTCACTTTTAAGAAATATATATATATATATATATATATAATTAAAATTTTAAATATTTTAACAAATATATTATATGAAGATTTTACTTTATTTTATAGTATATACCTTTCTGTAAATATTTTATAGAACCGACTTACACTTTGGTAACCCCATGCAATCGATTTTCACACAATTAGATTATATGTTTGGCTTATATATAGATTCAAATGATTTTACATTTTATATTTTCTTTAGATCAACAATTGGAAAAGATATATATCAACCCAACACAAAAATAATTAATTTAAGTTTAAATAAATAATTTTAACTATTAAATTTTATAACATAATTTAAATTTATATTAGCACCCCATACAAGGTGTGGGGCAATCACCTAGTATATATATTTCTAAGCGAAACAAGATTTAAACTCCATTTAAAAACAATTTTGAATAGAAACATATACTAAAAAGATTAAATATTTTTTCCATATAATATTTTTATGTCAACAGAAAATAAGTGGTAATAGAATAAAGGGAAATAACTATAAGAATTAATATATTTAGATCTTAAATTGTTTGAACTTGAAGATATTCCATCACATCTTTTTCATTTGAATTGATTCTATATTTTTTTTTACAAAGGATTCTATAATTTTAGTTGTGTGAATTTATGTTCCTTTATGTGATATATATATTCTTTTTACAGAGTTTTAAATAATAATAAAAATTAGGTGTTTTATGGTATCAGTCATATTAATATCAATAATTTATGTCGAAATTTATTGGTAAGATTTGATATATCGTTTTCCTCTTCTGCGTACACCCCATTGAAAGCTCTATGCCTCTCTACGTATTATATAATAGCTATTTTTATTTTTATTATCATAAACAAAAATAAAACATTAATACTGTCTATCAGCATGTGCATATGCTTTACATTATAGTCACTAGCCACGATTTCTGCAATAATTAAGACTAATAAAGCATACTGTATTATTTAACATCAACATAACATCCTAGTTATTCGATTCAAATAAAGCATTTTCTATCCCTAAAAAGATCGTCACATATATATATTAATATTTTATCAAACATATTAAATTAGTGGAAAATTGTAAAAAATATTTTCATTCTTTTTTTGTCAACAAAAAAATCATTAAAATTCTTTTTTTTTTGTCAACGAAAAAATTATTCTAATTCATATCTTAAAACTTCATGTTACTGATCATATTCATTTACTTTTTCTTTCATATGGTATTTAGTTAAAAGAACTGAGTTTAATAAACTATTTTCTTAAATAAAATATTTAATAAAAATATATCTATACTAATCATAAAACAGTAGAATTTTAAAAACTAAAAAGTCGAATAAAATTAAAATATATCTAGAAATTTGTAATATATCCTATAAAATAAAACAAAAATATCTTCTTAAATATCTAATAATATGAGAGAGAGAGAGTACTTTACTCTGATTACACTGGTTCATAGATCTGTCACTACTTTATTTTTGAATCTAAAATTTATTTTCTTTAAGAAACACAATAATCATAATTTATTTAATTAAAATGAATGGTTAAATGATGATTTTGATTACTAGAGTAATAAATAGTACGAATTAAATGGATGACCGACAAAGGCTTCGATTGGTAATATGTAATATTAGAGTTGAGCTATAGTAGATGTTAAAATTTGATGTAATTTGCACTAAAAATTATATGGTAAAAGCTGTAGATTTATACGGTAAGTTTGCTGTAAAAATATGTATTATTATTTTCGTCGAAAAATGATTGGTAACATTTTTAATGTACAAGTTGCGGTATATATTATTAAAAATAACTTAAATTTATTAATAAAATTATGTTATATTTAATAATAAAATATATTAAATGATTTAACACTAATTTAAACATTAAAAAATCAGTCATACAAATCAAAAATCCTTCAAAATTTAAAAATATAATTTACTGAAAAACAAATATTGAATTCTTAAAAAAAAACTTTATTTGAAATGAAATGAAATGACCAAATAATATTTATTAAAAAAAAGTTGAATATCGAGTTATTCAAAAAGTTACAAGTTATTTAAAGTTAAAAATATAGCTATTTAAAAATAAAAATTGAACTATTAAGAAAATAAAATGGTACTCTTTAAAATTAAATTAATTTATGAAATGATTTTTATTAATAAAAACAAGTGGAAATATATACTTATTTAAAAATTAAAAAATGAAAAAAGCATCAACGTTCAAAAAAAGATGAAAGAATTACTAACTCAAATCTCTAATACATTTATTTTGACTTGATTTTGTATTAGTCTTTGAATTAGCAATTTTACAAAGGATATTGTAATTCAACCATAACACATTATAATTCAAATTCAAACTCAAAAAATAAAAACTAATGCAATTGGTATCATTTTTGATTTACCATAATAACATTTGTGTTTACCAAATGGTGTAAATAATACGAAAATAAAAATAAATAAAATAAAACATTAAAAATTCAATTAAAGTCGTTGCGGTGCGTCTTCTTCTCCCTCCTCTTTCTTTGGCAGGACAATAAACATTAAAACAGTTTTCTCTCTCTCTCCTCTCTCCAAAAAAACAAAGCCATTAATCCGATCTGACTCTCTCTCTACTCAACCTCTTCCCAATTGGCCGAGTTCGTTTGATTCTCGGAAACCCTAATTCTTCTAACTTCGAAGCGCTCAAAGCCAGAGAAAAGTCAAACCATATCGGATCAAACTGTTGCGGAGGGGTAGAGGGAGGGAGGCATTTTCCTCTGTCTCTGATGATGATGTAGCACTCATGATGATGATGATGATGAACGGACGAAACGACGTCGCTAGATTTGGAGCTAGGAAGGAAGTAGTAGTAGAAGAAGAAGATAACGACGATTGTTTCTACGAGTCTCTCGATCGCGTTCTCTCTTCCTGCTCTTGTTCCACTTCCAACTCAGATTACGACTCCGACCCAAACATCTCCGATTCGATCCACGATCCGAATCCGTTTCCCCTTCTCTCCGGGTTCGAGCTGTGGAAATCCGAGCCTGAATCTGTGTCCGAGAGACGAATCCGTCTCTTACGCGGATTGGGACTCAGCAACGAGCCGGATCTCCCTCCGGCGAGCCATCTCCGGTCTAAGAGCCGTAGAAAAGGGATTTGCAGCTCTCATTTCGCCAGATCGGTTTCATCTGATGTGCTCATCTCAAAGCATCACGGTAAATGCGTAGCCAGTGTTAATGGCGCCGTGTTGAGATCAGATGTATCAGCTAGCGATAATGCTGATTCTGGTAAGCTTCGACAGTACACCGGATCTTCTTGTTCTTGCTCTTCTGTAAATATGCTCAATGATAATCACATTGGGAAGTCGCGTACGCGTAACAATGTGCTTATTGGAGGTGTTGATTTCGTAAGCAAAGAGCCGATAGGAACCTCTCTTACGGACATTGTAGAGAAACAGAGTTTGAATAGTTCATCTCACGGGAATGGCAGAGATGTTGTTCTGGAGGAGCAAATGTGCACCATTAGAAATCTAGATACTGGCAAAGAGTTTGTGGTGAATGAAGTCAGAGAAGATGGAATGTTGGAGAAGTTGAAAGAGGTAGGTACTGATCGTCAGTTGACTTTGGAGGAGTTTGAGATGTGTGTTGGGACATCACCGATCGTTCTCGAGCTGATGAGGAGGCAAAATGTTGACGATGTTAGTAAAGACTCTGTGGATTTGAGTACCAGCGTAAGTGGAAGCAGAGTAACTAAGCATAGACGGAGAGGGAGTTGGCTAAAGAGTATAAAGAACGTTGCTAGTAGTGTGACAGGATACAAAGAGCGACGAAGCACCGATGATAGAGATTCACCGTCGGACAGAGGAGGTCAGAGGTTTAGCTCTGCAACTGATGATAGCAGAGACATTTCCTTTCACGACCCTGAGAGAGTTAAGGTTAGGCAGTATGGAAAATCATGTAAAGAACTCACAGCACTTTTCAAGAGCCAAGAGATTCAAGCTCATAAGGGGTCGATTTGGAGCATTAAGTTCAGTTTGGATGGAAGGTATCTTGCTAGTGCTGGTGAGGATTGTGTTATTCAGATTTGGAAAGTTGTTGAATCAGAAAGAAAGGGGGAACTCTTGTCGATGGATAAACAAGACGATGGAGCCACAAATTTGTTCCTTTTGGCTAATGGATCTCCAGAACCAGCTTCGATGTCACCAAGGAGAAGAGGAAGAACATCTTTTAGCAGAAAATCAGTGAGCTTGGACAATTTTCTGGTTCCAGAAACAGTATTTGGTCTTTCAGAGAAACCCGTGTGTTCGTTTGTAGGGCATTCGGATGATGTACTTGATCTTTCTTGGTCAAAATCTCAGGTTGGTATTATTCCTGAGCATTTTGTTTTGCTATTCCCAACCAGTATTCTTTTGTGATGCAAACTTTTGTATGCATATTTCGTTTAACTTGCTAGTGCTAAGTATTATCTGAATTGTTATGTGAGAATCTGCTTCGTTCAGCTATTCTTTCTTTATCAGATGCATTAATACTCAAGACTTTGCACTTCATTTTTTTTTTTTCCAGCACCTGCTTTCCTCTTCTATGGACAAGACTGTTCGTCTATGGGATTTATCTAGCAAGACATGTTTGAAAGTCTTCTCGCATAGTGACTACGGTGAGTGAATATACCCTCTTGTTCCCCATCAGTGACCATAATTTACTTTTGCTCTTAGTCTCTAGGAAACTAAGCATACATCGCAAGGAGAATAAATTAGCCGCTTTAAGTGTCAACTCTGATTCTGGAAAGATTCATTATTCAATATATTTGTGATTTGAAATTTTAGTCCCAAGCGGCTCTTCCATTTCACTGCAACATAGGAAGAAAATATAACAATATATACGTTGGTTATGTAACAAGATTTTCTCTCATCTGGTTTTTGTTTCCTGAACACAGTGACTTGCATCCAGTTTAACCCCGTGGATGACAACTACTTCATCAGTGGATCGTTGGACGCAAAAGTTCGCATATGGAGCATTCCTGATCATCAAGTTGTTGACTGGAATGATCTTCATGAGATGGTCACAGCTGCCTGCTATACACCGGATGGTCAGGTACACCATTAAGTTATTTCTATGAAACGAGTGAGTTTGGGTTAAATTAAATCACAAAGTACCTTAATTTAGCTCTTTTGGTTTGTAAAGGGTGCATTGGTTGGTTCACACAAGGGGACTTGTTACTTATACAACACACATGGTATATAAACACATTAGCCTTCTCTCTTTCTTAAAAGTCTAAATTTGTTCTCCATCTTTTTTCAAACATAGTTTTGTTTTGTTATTTGGTTATTTAGATAACAAAATGCAGCAGAGAAAGGAAATCAATCTGAAGAACAGGAAAAAGAAATCCAATCACAAGAAAATCACTGGTTTTCAGGTAAAGCTCAAGCCACAAGCTAACACCATTCTGTTCTGTTCTGTTCTATTCTTTGATTTATACTTACTAATGTTGGATGATGTATTGGTTTATCTTACTATTCCCATGAACCAGTTTGTGGCGGGAAGTTCGTCGGAAGTACTTGTCACATCTGCAGATTCACGTACACGTGTTGTTGACGGTATTGACCTTGTTCACAAGTTTAAAGGTAAAGAATACTAAGCTAAAAACCCTCTTCTTCGTTCTTAGAACTCAGTTATATAAATGTCCACGGAGACGAATATCAAAGTCTACGAAAGGTTCGAGTCCCACATCACATAAAATTGATGATGTTCTTACGCAGTTTCTGAGCTCAACGTTCTTGTGTTTCTCTCTTTGGTCTTAAAACGAAGCTAAGCTTTTAGCAAATTTCTCGGGTTTGCAGGATTTCGCAACACAAATAGCCAAATCTCGGCCTCACTTACATCAAACGGGAAATTTTTAGTCTCAGCAAGCGAAGACTCTAATGTCTATGTATGGAACTACGACTCAGACTCTCGTGCTGGAAGAAGCAAACGTGTCACAGTCACAAACTCATATGAACACTTTCACTGTCGAGACGTCTCTGTGGCCGCACCTTGGCCTGGCAAAATCAGTAACAACAATAGCCCCGACGAGTCGCCTATCACAGCCAATAACCCTCCAACACCTGTTAACGATCCAATCAACAACAAAACCGTCACCAACGGTATCATTTCGAGCGCTACAAACCGATACTTCTTCGATAGAATCTCAGCGACATGGCCCGAGGAAAAACTTTTGCTGGCTGCAAAGAACCGTGCCAGAACTAGTCCTCGCGTGAGCGTGGACATGTCTAATGGACCGCTTAACACAAAACCGATTGCTTCGGCTTGGTCAATGGTGATTGTGACGGGGGGTTTACGAGGCGAAATCAGAACATTTCAGAATTTTGGATTCCCGGTTCGTCTGTGAAGCCAAGGGGAAAGTTTTACAAGTCAAAAAGCCCAAGGCAAAGCAAATTGTTTACTTGGTAAAAACAATCTCTAGTTAAAAGTGTATAGATGGAGAGAAGGTTGGTTCTTCCACTAACTCCCTTTTTTCACCGTTTGTTCTCTCTAAAATTCAAATCTCTAGCATATATATATTTTAATTTATTTTCTTAAAGAAAATTCATATACCACAATGTCTTATATGTTCGAACTCAAGAGTCAAGGAGGATGAATATATGGCAATTCACACTTTGTATTTTCCACTTTCCCTATCGATACATGTAAATAATTTGTACTTCAACAATTCTTTTCTTTTTTTTAACTTTAAAAAATTGTATTCAATTCATCATCTCAAGGAACAAGTTTATCTGGAGATGAGAGTGTCCGAATGTGATGGTATCTTCGGATTCTCTTAACTTAATCCGCGCTTTATCCAAGAAGGAATACCCTTTGGAGATCTATGGAGTTCTAAGCGATATAGAGATGATTAAGAGAGACTTCAAAGCTGTGTATTTCTATTACATTCCTAGGAAAGAAAACAATGAAGCAGATGGTCTTGCTAAAATGGCTCTCCACTTATGGAGGGAGAGTGATGTTGTAAGGGATGAACCCTGTTTTTAAGTTTAATTGAATGAGTACTTTCAGTTCAAAAAAAAAAAGGAGATGAGAGTGTCCATAATAATTCAGAGCATATTTTTGTTTCATAGCTCTCCTCCCATACACAGAGATAATGGGAGTGAGTCGGTCCCATGAAATTTATAAGTAAGAATATCTACCGAGGGGAAATCTAATTCTCGAATTCTCATTGGCTGTAAGAATATGACGTGGCAGAAACTTCCTATAGATAATCCTATTACAACATATCCTTGAAAAACATCCGTAGGGACCACCTTCCACTTGTCTCAACTCGTTTAGCGAGTGTATCTATATTTCTATATAAACGAAGACAGGCGCACAAATTATAAAACATCACATTTACTCTTTAGCGTAACAATGATCCTTCAATCTGCTTCTTTGGTTTCCTCTGCTTTCTCTGTCCGAAAACATGTAATTAATTTGTTTTTAATTTACCATTATTAATCATCTCCTTAATTTTATCCTGACTCATAGACTAATTAGCATATTTTTGTTGCAGGAATAATCAAATGCTTCATCATCATCATTCAAAGAGTCTAGTCTTTTTGGTGTTTCACTTTTAGACCAAATCAAAGCTGAATTTGTCTCTTCCTCCTTGAGATCCAAGGTACACTAAGCATAATCACATTAGTTGTAAACAGTAAATTTTTGAGTCTCATTCGATAAAAATAAAGGAACAATACTGATTAAGATTTTGTGCTTCTACTCTGCAGAGGGAACCCAACTTGAGGAATAAAGGAGAAATAATTCTAGCACAAAAAATCGCGACTTCAACCCCATAGGTCACACGATCTTCCTTAGATCGCAAGAAAACCCTTAGAAAAGGAAATGTGGTCGTCATTGGAGCTTCCTCATGGCTAGGTTTAGCAACGACAAAGGCATTAGCCAAGATAGGTAAATGGCACGTGATAATGGCGTGCAGAGACTTCCTCAAGGCGGAGAGAGCAGCTAAATCCGAATGGATGGGTAAGGACAGCTACACGGTGATGCATTTGGACTTAGCATCTTTGGACAACGCCAGGTAATTCGTTGAAAATTTCAGACAAGCCGAGATGCATTGGTCTGCAATGCCGCTATTTATCAGCAAATGGCTAATCAACCTACTTTCACTGCTGAAGGGTTGGAGCTTATCGTTGGAAAAAACCATTTGGGGCACTTTCTTCTCTCAAGATTGTTGATTGACAACTTGAAGAACTCTGACTATCCAATGAAATAACTGAAGATATGGAATTTCAATAAAGGAACTTAGACACAATCAAAACCAATATTTTATTAGAATTCTCTTGAACAAACTACACACTAATCTTGTTCAATCAGTTTTGCTCGTCTTCAAAACTGTGAAACGACTCTGACTAAATCCTAAGCTACCCAACCTTACCGTACAAAAACATTTTCACACTCTCTTTTATTCACTCACCAATCACAATAACACTCGTTGCATAAAAATGTTTAGCTCGCACAATCTCTTGTCTTTGACGGCTAAAAGCTTATATACACTTCCAAATTTTCGAGTATCTCTCTTTAGGAAATCTTTTATATTCCGTTAAACAGAATATTTCCATATCGTTGATATTCATTCCTCAGCTGCTGACTTGTGCTCCACGTCACAACTTATGTAGTCCACATCATCATTTGAGCCACTCTTGCGAATACTCGATTTCTTTGAGCTTTCACTCTCCCCCTTTTTGTCTGAATGTGTGCACCATCTCAACCTGTCAATCATCAATAGATACCAAACCACACAGTCACACCAAACATCCCATAATATAAACAAGCCATGAACTTCCAAAAGATATAATGTTAAAAACAACTGAGTCTTAGAGACATTCCCAAAAGAACTTGGAGTTCACATTGTTAAGAGAGAGAAACATCAAAACAGAGAAAAATACACAAGCAAATGATAGGTTCAGATACAAGGAAAAAACAAAAGTCATATCAGGACTTTGTTCATCAGTCATCACGATCAAATTCCGCCTGATACTCAACATCATAGCCTGCATCGTATTTTCCATTGCTAGCTTCACCATCTGCAGTCCTGGGATATTCCCCCCCTGAGTTGATCACACATTTGAAAAAACAAGCTCAAGAACAAAAGGAATCAATAGTAAGAATATCAAAGGTAAGAAGTACACATACGAGCGATACGACGCTGAATATAGTGCAAGCCACTGATTGCTCTGTCAATATCACCTTGTAGGTCTGGTGCACGAGCTTCATCCTCATTGTCAGAACCACGACCAGCCTTCGGATCAAGAGTAATGTTAAGCGGATAACCAATTGGAGCACCATCTACTGTGTTCACGTTGACATCCCTCTGTAAATAGATGACCTGAAAAATCAGATTAGGGAAAATAACCCGTCAGTCCACCTGGGAAGATTGCGCCATGTCCATGATTTGATCAAACACCAGGCATCCAAAATTGAAAGGCTTCCTCTGTTGGAGCATGTACAAGAACCAAAGTCTTTCCCTGATCAAGGTAGTCTTGTCGAAATCCAGTTTGAGCAGCATAGTTTGTACAGAACCTGGTACTTGGGTAGCAAGTGCTTGGATTGAACACATTCCCAACGTTTGCGTCTACCCCCAGTGAGAACCGAGACAGCTTTATCGATATTCTCTTCATCCCAATCAGTCGAGTGCTTTGTATCGGAAGTAAGGAACATCCAGTTAATGATCTGTGGAGTAAACTCATACATCTACCCTCGGACATATACCATGTAAGACCCATCACAAGCCTCCGAATCGACTAATAACTCTTTAACCAAACGAGGATAGTACGAAGACACATGCAAAACAGTGTAAATTAACCCAACTTTCTCCATAAATTGACGAACCTCAGATAGATTTGAATCTCCCAGTTGAAACACCTTCTGATCATGAAAACCCCAAGGCTTCAGCTGGGCATATTGTTCCTTGGACTTGCTGAGAGGTTCCTTGTTCAGACGAACGAGCTCAGGGTAATTGAAGTAGAGATATGAGAACGCCAGATGATTAGCAGTGTAGTTTTCTTCGAACTGCCAGTAAGGCTGATTATGTTGCGAAGCTACTTCTTATTTGTCAGAATATGGCTCATCGGATCCAGGTGAAGGGGGTGCAGGTTCTCTCCCAAAGCGGTGAGAACGATGAGAACTGCTTTGCGGTGTTGCATGTTGAGGTGAATCATTCGAGAGTTCCCACGATGGTTGCCAGGAGGAGAACCAATTAATCGTCGGACAAAGCGCCGAGATCCTTGAGATGTGGCCTCTCTTTGGATAAGTCAACTGTGGGTGCAACTATAGGTGCCCGATTTTCCAGATTGCGACGACGATCAGCTTCAAAAGCATATGTCATCAGCTTTGTCGCCTGAGATCGAGTGGAGCGTTGGGGAGGCGTCAACATTTGTGAGAGCAGACAGGTCTTGCACACAAAAGAAAAAAAAATGGAGGCAGAAGAGCGGCTGAGTGACACACGTGAGAGTTCCCTCTTCTTTTTAAAACTACAATCGAAACATGAATAACCCTAGAAGGCCTTTGGTGGGATTAGTGGGCTTAGTCAGAATAAGGAATCAGTCCAAAATATAGTACACTGCTCAAGAAATAGCCATGTTCAGATTTAAACATTAGCCCAAGGAATATAAGCCCATACTAATTTGACCGTTAGATCTCAAACTTAGAACATCACGATCATATCATCGACAATTCATCAGAGATCCTGAGTGACCCTCATCTATCATTGAAAACATCTAGCAATGAGAGAGAAGCTGAGAATAACCAACAATTTTAAAGATAGCATATAAAATAGAGATATGTACAGACAGACTTACTTGTTAGGATTATGCCGACCATCACAAATGCAGAGTTCCCACATAAAGTCATCCCACATAGAAGGGAAAGAAAACCATACATACAACTTTTCTTAGCCAAGACGCTTTCATCTTATCCAACCAATTTGTATGAACCTTCCATTGAAATGAATTTCATGAAGACGAAATTACTAGCGCCATATCATTCATCAAACTTGACACAACAAAAGAATGGATCAAAAACATTCTTGAGTGGAATATGCTTAGTATTTTTAGAGTTAGGACAGCTTTCCTCAGCTGAGGTGCTTTCATCCGTAAACGAACATAGATTTTATTACACCGTCGACACAGTCAGATCTTAGACAGCTTTCCTCAGCCGAGGTGCTTTCATCTACTTAGTATCATCCATAACTTGTGACTGTGTGTTAAGCTTTGCTTTATCTAAGACATACTCTTTCACTCACACGTTTTTGAATCCTTATTCTTATCTAGTGGACGATTAAGCCTTAGTATTCAAAGCAGTGATCTCATTTAGGTGTAAACTGTTTTTATCAGTCTATCCCAAAGAGAGTGCTTATCATTTCGAGCAGTCATCAAGCAATTTCTCTTACATGGGGCATACTTGTTGATTTGTTTTCCCTCCTTTCATGATGAGTATAGACTTTTCTTGTGTTCCCCAGTCAGTCTGTGATGCACCATACCCCCAAGTAACATGTTAAACATTTAAAACTCACAGAATCCAAGAGCCTTTCGCAGAAACAAAAAGCTATTGAAATCCAAGGGTTTGGTAAAGATATCATCAAGCCGTCTCTCAGATGCTACATGTTTTATGACAACAAGTTTCTCCTCAACTAGATCTCTAACAAAGTGATGTCTAATGTTAACATGTTTCGTTCTTGAATGTTGAACAAGATTCTTAGAGATATCAATTGCACTTTTGTTATCACAATGAACCAGAAAAGAGTCAGTAGTGATACCATAATCATTGAGCATCTGTTTCATCCACAGAAGCTGTGTGCAGTAGCTCCCGAGTGCAATATACTCTGCCTGAGCGGTGGAAAGTGATACACAATTTTTCTTTTTACTATGACATGAGACCATATTGTTTCCAAGATAAAAGCAACCGCCAAATGTGCTTTTTTTATCATCCAAACAACCTGTCCAGTCTGCATCACAAAAGCCTGCAAGATTTGTGTTAGTTTCTGATGTGTAATTTAGACCATAATTCAGCGTACCTCGAATGTACTTTATGATACGTTTTACTGCCAATAGATATGATATTCGCGGATTAGCCTGATACCTAACACACAACCCTACACTAAAACATATGTTCGGTCTTGATGCAGTCAAGTAAAGAAGGCTACCAATCATGGCCCTCTATTGGCGTTCATCAACCTTTTGTTCCTCTTCGTCTTTGGAGAGCTTATTTGTTGTGTTCATAGGGGTTTTAGCCGTTTTGGATGTCTCCATATCAAACCTTCTGAACAGATTTCATGCATATATGCTTTGGCATACAAATATTCCTTCCTCTGTCTGTTTAACTTGAAATCCAAGAAAGTAGTTTAGTTCACCAACCATACTCATTTCGAATTCACGGGTCATGGTCCCAACAAAATCATGCATCAGTTCCTCTCACCAAATATAATGTCATCAACATATATTTGAACTATGAGCATGTCATGTTTGTTCTCCAAGTTGAACATGGTTTTATCCACATTTCCTCTCTTGGTTCCTCTTTTGAGAATAAATTGAGTTAACTCTCATACCACGCCTGTGGGGCCTGCTTCAATCCATAGAGAGGTCTATTGAGTTTATAAACATGGTCTGGATACTTAGGATCTTCAAATACTTTGGGTTGTGCCACATACACTTCCTTCTGTATCATCCCATTCAAAAGGCACTTTTGACATCCATCTAGTACAACTTAATCCCTAGGTAACACGCTATCCCGAAAAGCAACCGGATTGACTCAAGTCTAACTACTTGAGCAAATTTTTCCTCGAAGTCAACTACCTCAATTTGTGAATACCCTTGAGCTACAAGTCTGAATTTGTTTCTAACCACATCCCATCTTCATCGATTTGTTCTTGTAAACCCATTTCATCCCCACAACATTAATGTCTCTGGGGCATGAAACCAAATCCCAAACTTCCATCCCAGTGAACTGCTCAAGCTCTTCATGCATAGCATGCATCCACTATTCATCATGTAGAGCTTCCATGACATTTTTGGGTTCGATAAATGAGATGAAACAAGCCAAGTTGACCATTTCCTGAAAGCCAATCTGCCTATTACGAGTATGCCTCCAATCTTGTATGTCTCCAATGACACCACCCACAAAATGATCTCAATTGACTTGTCCAAAAGAAGTTCTCCGTGGGTTATGACTCACTCCTATCACCTTATCTTCAGCAGATTGTTTTGGAGCCTCATCCCCTGTTGAAATCATCTCTTGTTTGGCTCATGGGTCAGTTCCTCAAGACAATAACTATTATTGTCATCAAACACAACATTTACTTACTTACTTATCACACGAGTTCTTCAGTTTTAGACCCTAAAATCTGTGATGTTGTTTGCATAGCCCAAGAAAATTCCTTCATCACTCTTAGAATCAAATTGCCGAGTTGGTCCTTGTCATTCACAATGTAACAGACGCACCCAAACACATGAAAGTAACTCAAATTCGGCGTCTTTCCTTTCTAGATTTCATAGGGAGTCATATTGGTACCCGATTTAACGTAGACTTTGTTAACAGTATAACATGCGGTACTGACTGCTTTTGCCCAAAATCTAGGAGCTATTTGGTTCCCATGAAGCATAGCTCTCGCCATTTCTTGAAGAGTCCTTTTTTACTTTTGACAACTCCGTTCTATTGAGGCGTTCTGGGAGCTGAGTATTGATGACATATTCCTTGAGATTCACAGAGCTTTCTGAAGGTTTCATTTTGAAACTCACCTCCATGATCACTTATGATTTGAATTATTCCACCTCTTTCATTTTCAGTTCTAGAGCTAGTATCTTGAAGCTATCAGCGGCTTCAGATTTCTCTCTTAAGAACCTGACCCAAGTGAATCTAGAGAAATCATCAACAAGCACAAAAATATATTTTTACCTGTAATACTCTCTGGATTGACCGGCCCCATTATATCAATGTGTATTAGTTCTAGTATCTTCTTTGATATGATCTCAATGAACTGTTTGTTGAACTTTCACTTGTTTACCTTGACAACAAGCCTTACAAACTGTGTTAGTTGATGCTTCGAGCTTTGGAACTCCTCTGACAATTTCAGCACTGACCAATCGAGTAAGGCTGTTGACACTCATATGTCCAAATTTCATGTGCCATAGTTCTAACTGTGACTCTATTGAGCTTAAGCACTTGCTGGTTGCTTCCCCCATATAGCAGTTATTTCCGGATCTAATACCCATAAGCACAACTGTTCCATGCTCATCCATTGCTTGACAGTCAATCTTGGTGAAAAGAATTTTTAAACCTTCACAACACAGCTGAGAGATACTAATAAGATTTTCTTTCAATCCTTTCTCCAACTAGACGTTTGCTAGTTGTGGCTTTCCGTCAGAGTAAATCTTCCCAACACCGGATATATTTTCTTCTCCACCATCACCAAAAGTCACACTCCCTCCTTTAATTGGTAATATTTCAAGTACTTGATTACTTCCAGTCATATGTCGTGAACAGCCTCTGTCAAAATACCATGACTCCTTCCTCTCATTCTCAACAGAAGTGTAGGCAACATTGCTTACTATAGAGAAGCTACAAACTAACTCAGCAGTGTCTGGTGTGGGAATTGATTTAACCTTGTATTCGAGGTACATATCAGTTTTTGCTATCCATACCATACCAAATCGTTTTGGTTCTGTGTAGCATTTGTTCGTTCTCCAAGCTTTGGATATCCGATTTCAGTAGTTCCAGAAAGTGGCTTTTCTGTGACCAGTTTTTCCTCGCATGAAACATTCCTTTCGATTCCTGGTTATCTCAATTTTGATTACCGCTTGTTTAAAACCCATTTCCTTTAGAGTCTGTGATCTTTTGAAGAACTGGTACAAAGTTGATCTTGCTTCTTATCAGACTTGATTCAGCTCCTCCTGAGTATCCAAGACCCCAATTGACTTGAGGAGGTTGTCTCATGGCAAGAATTTGATCCAAGCTTTCAGTTCCTTTGTTTAACATCCTGATTTTTTTTTTTTTTTTTATGATTTTCAGTCAGACTATGTTCTAGACCTCTGTTTTTGTCCTGTTCTTGAACAAAAGTTGTTTGCATTTTAGCAATTTTCTCTTCAAGTATCCGGTTTCTCTTTCTTTCCTTAATAAGATCTTGTTCAAGTTGATCTTCACTAGCACCTACTTCCATGACGTCAGGCAGCTTGTTTCCAAGAGAGGTTTGTTTCATTGGTAAGATATTAACTTTAGCTTTCAGCATGGCTTTCTCCTTAAGAAGTAGAAGATTCTCCTGACTCAGCTTCGTCCAATTTTCATATAGTGTTCGATATTCCTTTTCAACATCAACTTCTTCATCCGAATCAGAGTCGGTTGTATCATCTTCTTGTTTTTCTTGTGATACTAATGCCACAAAGTTTAGCATGCACCCTTCATCATCCTCATCTTCTTCTGAGTCAGTACCACTGAAACACAAAAAAGATTTTTATTTTCCCTTTGTTGTGCTCGGATCAGACTTAGTATGTCCAATACCTCTGCATTCACCGCACTTCAATTCCTTTCTCTTCACCAAGGGGAATTCATTACTAAAGTGACCATATCCTTCACACTCAGGACATTGCATCTCCTTTTTCCTTGACGATCTGCCATCTTTTGTTCTAAAATTCCGATTTGCATTCATATCTGAATCATTTTTCTGAAGCCGGTTAAAGGCTTTGTTCTGACCCTTTTCGATCCTTTTGAACATCTTGTTGAAGTTTTTGGCTATGAACCCCATTTTCTCTTTTAGTTTCTTGATTCTCTCATCTTCATGTTGAGCATTGAAAGCAATCACGTGGTTTTGTTTAGACTGATCCCTGGTCACTTCCATTTCTTGAGACTTCAACATTCCTACCAATTTATCATACTTCATCTCATCCGTATTCATTGAGCACTGCAAGATTGCTTTCTGAGCAAAAAAAATTAAAGGAAGACATCTAATAAGTTTCTTTACTAACTTATTTTCATGATACTTTTTGCCGAGAACTGAAGCTTTGTTAGCAATTGTGCTTAGTTTTGCTGTGAAACTGCCAATGGTTTCATTCTCCTCCATTTTGAGATTCTTGAATTGTGATGTCCTTTTCACACTTGTGTCACCTTCGAATTGATTTACCAGCGTGTCTCAAGATTCCTTGGTTGATTCACAGCCTTGAATTATCTTGAATTGCTCTGTGTCTACGACATACATAATAGTAGAGATTGTTCTAGAGTTGTATTTTGAGACTTTTCTTTCCTCCTCTGTCCATTTTCTAGGGGTTTTCGGACCTTGAACTTATCCTCCAATATTTCCATTGGTTCTTCCCAACCATTCATAACCGCATACCACACAGTTTTGTCGATAGACCGAATTATATGCCTCATCCTGGTTTTCCAGTGACCAATTGTGCTCATCCAGCATGATGGGTTTCAAGACTGCCATCAGTTCCTTTGTCTCCTTATCCTCTCCAAGATCAACCCATAAAGTAGATTACTCGCTCTGATACCAAATGAAAAAACTAAAGTTATGGATTTCAACAAACGAACTTAAACACAATAAAAACCCAATACTTTATTAGATTCTCTTGAACAAATTACACATTAATCTTGTTCAATCAGTTTTGCTCATCTTCACAAATGTGAAATGACACTGGCCAAATCCTAAGCTACCCAACCTTACCATACAACGCCAGTTGCACACTCTCTTTTATTCACTCATCAATCATAATAACACTCGGTGCATAAGAATGCTTAGCTCGCACAATCTCTTGTCTTAGATGGCTAACCTAAAAACCTTAGCTATACAAAGCTTATATACGCTTCCAAATCTCCGAGTATCTCTCATTAGGAAATCTTCTATATTCTCGTTAACTAGAATATTTCTATATCGTTGATATCCATTCCTCAGCTGCTGACTTGTGCTCCACGTCACAGCTTGTGTAGTCCACATCATTATCTGAGTCAATCTTGCAAATACTCGATCTCCTTGAGCTTTCAATCAAAACGTCTCATCATTGTTGGATCAATAACTGGTATCAATTAGCCTCTTCGCAAAAAGAGTGCTTTACGTACGTACTACTTAATCTAAACCATAGATCCCATTTCCTAACCGTTTTGTTTCTTCCTGAACAGGAAACACTAAACATTGGCGGGTAATGTACCTCCCAAGGCGAATCTTGGAGATTTAAGGGGACTACCTGGCGGACTAAACGGTCTAAACAGCTCGGCGATGATAGATGGAGGAGAATTTAACAATGCAAAGGCATATAAAGACTATAACGTTTGCAACATGCTGACAAATGCAAGAGTTTCATGAAGAAACTGGCATCACTTTCGCTTCTCTGTACTCGTGTTGTATTGCGACGACAGGTTTTTTCAGAGAGCATATTCCTCTCTTCCGTTCCCTCTTCCATCCTTTCCAGAAATAAGTCACTAAAGGTTACGTCTCCGAGACAAAGGCTGGCAAAAGACTGGCTCAAGTAAGAAAATTTATAATAAGCTAATTGCTTGTCACGCAAGACACTTTTCTTTCAGATTATTGAAGTGACTCAATGTACACAACCAATGTATTTATTTGTTGAAGGTGGTGGGTGATCCGAACTTGACGAAGTCGGGAGTTTACTGGAGCTAGCGATATCGAGAAGGCTCATAGGAAGTCAGCGAGAAGCTCGTAGGCTTGGCCTAATTAAAACTTGATCTGAGTCTGCTACTCTGTGTTGAAACATCGATGAAGCCTTTAACAACTCAAAGCTTGTAGTTGTGTGTTGGCTAATTATCTTCGTTGACAAACCAAATAAATATTTTATGAAAAGAGAGAAAAAATATTTTTTCGTTGAGCTGTTCAGTCATGAAAAAAAATATTCAGATTTATTAATTTACTTTTAGTTTCTTTCACGGATTTTTAACACATACCAAAAAGATTAAATGTAAAATTTTTATTTTATTTTATATAACCACGTAACAGTAAAAGGGGAAGGGTTTTGCGTACATGGATTTCAACGAAAGTGTTTCCGTATAACTTATAGATATTATAGATCTGAGGAGTCTATACTAATTTATTAAGGAGACGCATTGTATCAATAGATTTTTTCGATATTCAAATGACCGAAAACAAATGTCTGTATCTATATAGATGGCCAAGTAAATGTGTTTTAATTTTGCATAGTCGGTAGATCAAACTTGAAACGTGTTCATCATAAATCTATATTTTTTCACTTGACTGATAGGTCAAAATTTAATCTCTAATGTTTTACAACAAGTGTATAACAATGAAGTAATATTTAGGATATCGTACAAAGGACCACAAAATATCAATAGACTTTCATGTTCAATCAATGCTAAGCAAGTGTAAATGGTGAAATGCAATAAACAATACGAGTGATCAAAAGTGTAGATTCGATGAGAGAAAGCGCTAGACTTAGAGAAGTTCTCAGAAAATCATACAAAGTCAAACATCATTCAAGATTCAGATTAAGCACAATTTCATGAAATAGAAATAAATATGTAAAACGATTCAACTGGCTGCAATTACTTTCTATGTCTAGCAACCTAATAATTCACATCTCTTTGCAATACTAGAGTTCTAGACAAGCATTGAGTTCAAGTTCTCCCTTTTACAATTTATCTAAACCAAATCTCTTTGCGATTAGTTAATTGTTCACACTAAGTTCTTTTCAGATTATCAATCACACTCACATGCCAATCAATTAATTTAAGATTTAAGTTCTAGGTGATTAATTGTAAATTTCTCGGCGTCCGACCAAGACTGCTCGGCAGTCTATAATTCTCAGTTTTTTGGTCTGCCGAGCAGGATTATCAACTTGTCAAACACCTTCTTTTCAATTTCTTCATTTTCAAATTGTCGAGCTGAATTGATAAATAAGTTATACAAAGCACGAACTTGGGTTATACTCGCAATATTTGTATTATATAGACTTTGGGTCGAACTAAGAAGATATAAATTCTACGGACTCAAATAATTATTTTCGGCCCATCCGGATGATCAAGACTAAGTCGCGACGAAAAGAGATATACGAAAATGGAAAGTTAAATCCGAGCAAGAAAAGCAAAAAGAAAATCGAAGCAGAAAAGTAAACCCGAACAAAAAGGAAGATTCAATAACATGAATATCTTCGGAAATCTTATAGGGGAATCTCTTCCAACCGAATCTCCGCGGCTATAAAAAGAGAAGGGACTTCCTACAACCAAGATACGCTCTAAAAACCTAGAAGAAAACAGCAGAAGCATTTTGGGGAAAACAACATAAGAAGCATGGATCGGAAGGAAGCCTAGTGTTTCCCATCTAAGAGTCTTTGGAAGTCTTGTTCATGCTCATGTACCTGATGAGAAGCGGAGATAACTAGATGATAAAAGTGAGAAGCACATCTTCATTGGTTATAACAAAAATTTCAAAGGCTACAAACTCTACAATCCTAACACAAGGAAGAAATTTCTTATTCAAAACGTCATCTTTGATGAGGATGGAGAATGGGATTGGAGTTCGAATGATGACTACAACTTTTTTCCTATCTTTGAAGAAGATAACTTGGAGCAACAAAGAGAGGATGAAATCACTAACAATTTCACCAGAAAAAATGACTCAAGAAGAAGCCATCTCGAGTGAAAGAACTGCATGCTTTAAAAGCCTACATGACATTTACGAGGTAACTGAAAATCAAGAAAATCTTACCTTGTTTTTCTTATTTGCGGATTGCGAGCCCATGAACTTCCAAGAATCTGTGGAAGAGAAGAAATGGAGAAACACAATGGATGAAGAAATCAAATCAATACAAAAGAATGATACATGAGAGTTAGCTTCACTTCCAAATGGACTTAAGGCGATCAACGTGAATTGGGTGTACAAAGAAAAGGAAACTCTAAACGAGAAGTTGAAAGGCACAAGGCAAGATTGGTGATAAAAGGAAACAATCAAAGAGCAGGAATCGACTATGTCTAGATATTCGCTCCCGTTGCTCGTCTAAAAACTGTTAGACTAATAATGTTATTGGACGCTCAAAACAATTGGAGGATACATCAAATGGATGTCAAGTCAGCCTTCATAAATGGATATATTGATGAAGAGTTTTACATTGAGAAACCACAAGGCTACATAGTCAAAGGTAATGAAGACAATGTCTTAAAGTTAAAGAAGGCTCTTTATGGATTAAAACAAACACCAAGAGCTTGGAATACCCGAATTGACAAGTATTTCAAAGAGAAAATTTTCATCAAATGCCCATATAAGAATGCACTCTATATCAAAACTCAAAACAATGATATTTTGATTGCATGATTCTATGTGGATGACTTGATATTCACGGGTAACAATCCAAGCATGTTTTAGGATTTCAAAAAAGAAATAACTGATATATCATAGTTTTTACCGGTTTTATGCCATGATATAATTGTGTTTTAGTGTTCTTTTGTGTTCTTTTAGAGTCTTTTACAGGTTTAATCAGGTTTGGAGCAGAACTGGAGATATTGGAGCATTTTGGGGATTTTTGGAGTGCTTGGCCGAGAGATTGAGCTCACTGTCCGATTTGAGATCATGCATCGATCGACACACCTTTAGTGTCGATCGACACACTAGCCAGAGGGGCCGAATACGGCGGTTTAATGAAGATTCAAGATTTTGCACTTTGGCCCAGAAGTTTCCAGTATTTACAAAGAAGCCCCAGCCGAGATTATGCCTATATAATTAGGATTTTGGTGTTTATTTTACATACGCTTTCATACTTAGAGCTAAGAGATTTTTAGAGCTTTTGGGGCTGATCTATTCCTGTACTTCATCTATTTTGGAGAAGATTTCGAACCTTTATCTATTTATATGCAATCTATTAATTCTATGATTTCTATTTCCTTAATCATGTCTGAGTAGATTCATAGTTAGGTTTAGGGTTTCTCATTAAGGATTTGATGACTTGCTAGACTTGTTTAATTCAGTTAAGGATTCACATGAATATAATGTTCTTCAATCTAAATTGTGCTTAATGCTAGTTCTAACCTGATCAATTATAATCTAGATCTAAGGTTGCTAAATACAACACGAGAGTGTGGTTTAGAATCTGAACTATTTAGGTTGACCAATTAAATTATTCGCAAAGAGATTTGGCTTAGTTTAATTGTGAACATATCGAACTTGAAATTAATGCTGGTTTAATCTGTTAGTAATTGCAAAGAGATTTGGATTACTGCACTTAGACTTAGAGAATTCTCGCAAAGAGATTTGGTTAATTCTATATCCGTGATTTAAGTTCTAGAACTGTGCTTAATTGGATCTTGACTGATTGATTTGTCTGCTTGTCTGATTTCCTGAGAACGCCCTAGACTTAGCGCCTCTAATTAACTGCTTTTACCACCAACAATCTGCTACTTGTTTACTTTCTTGCTTTGTTATTTAGTTTAATACAAATTGCTTTCTTCTTAGTTTAAATTCCTACGGTTCTTTATCTATCGAGACCAGAGTCTCTGTGGATTCGATACCCTATATACTACAATAACTTAACTGTGCACTTGCAGTAGAATAGGATTAAAACTAGACCCTATCAAGTTTTTGGCGCCATTGCCGGGGACTCTTAGAGTCTTCGATAGGATCGAACTTAGGGTTTTTACTAGGATTTTTATTTTTGTTTCGTTTTATTTTATTTTTATTTTAAGTTACTGATTTC
Organism: Orychophragmus violaceus; assembly: GCA_030180135.1. Lineage (NCBI taxonomy): Eukaryota > Viridiplantae > Streptophyta > Magnoliopsida > Brassicales > Brassicaceae > Orychophragmus > Orychophragmus violaceus. The sequence continues at coordinate 25,500,588 of CM058238.1, forward strand.
TCTCTGTTTTCTCTCTGTCGCAGGTACCGATTTCGCTTTGCTTCGATCGTTGCACTTGTGTGTCGATCGTCAATAGGAGATTCTGAGATTGTATCGATCGTTGCACTGATAGCATCGATCGTTGCTTGACGATTACATACAGTTTATGCAGACGCGTGAAACTCGAAGTAATCAGAACCTGAACCTCGTTAATCTCGGACTTGAAGAACTTGGACGTCTAGAGAGGACTAACAGAAGAGAAAGAAGAGCAAGGATGGTGGTACAGAAGTTAATCATTATGCCTGATGCTCAAGGTACCCTGAGGGACCGAGATAACAATACGTACAATGCAGCTGGGCAACGGGTTGATGCTGAAGGGAATGTAATCCCTGATCCTCATGAGCAACCGCAACAGGAGCAGAACCAAGGCCAAAGACATGCCCAAGGTAGAGAGATGGTTGTCCATGAGAGAACTTTAGCTGACTACAACAGACCGGATGAGTTTCATGCAAACCGGTCAGCTCTTGTGATGCCTGGTTTTGAGAGGAATGATTTTGAGATCAAAACCATCTACTACTCGCTAATGAGACAGAATGCCTTCCATGGTCATCCCACGGAGCAGCCTATGGATCACATTGATCAGTTTGAGGACCTAATCAATGGCATGAAGTATGATGGAGTCTGCCAGGATTATCTGTTCCTTAAGCTCTTTCCATACAGTCTCGCTGGAGACGCTGCTGCATGGCTGAAGCAACTGCCATCTGTTGGAATTCCTAGCAGTTCCTAATCCGATTAGGCAACCCTAAGTCTGAATTCCGAGCCTAGGATCTAGGGTCTAGTTAATTGAATCATAGATCTGGCCTCGTGATTACCTGGAGATTGGCAGCGGAAGATGAATCAGGTAAGATAAGATCAGGAGCGATTCAGATGCCTCGCCTCTACCGTAGTCCACACGCACACAAACTGAAATCCGTCGGGATGCTAGCGCCGGGATTCGGATCTCTGGGGATTTCTGTGTTTTCTAGAGGAAGAGGATCAGTTGTTCTATCAAGAACAACTGTCTGCGACGGCTTACATTATCTCCGAGGTCGAAACACACAAGTGTTTATAAATTGACCTCGATGTAAACTGAAACATCAGTTTCGGTTTCGGCCTTGTGTCGACCGACACACACAATGGTGTCGATCGACACACATCTTGTATCGATCGACGCACCCAATGGTGTCGATCGATACACCTCCTAAAACACGATATCAATGTGTATCCAATACACATTGGTCGGACCATATGCCAATGATCAATCCCATACCAAGTGCATCCAACTTGCTTAGGTGTGTGACCCTGTAGGTTCACACGATACCAGAAATGAGTTACAACTCATTTGTCATAAGCGGTTTCTAGCAAAACATTATGACTACCCAGTATCATATGAATTGTCCGATCTCGACAATACAACTATCTTTAGAGTAAGTACAATGTGATTTCAGAACACAATCCCAACAATCTCCCACTTGTACTGGAATCACCTATTCCTATAATCCCTTCGTCGCTATATCTCGATATTGCATAAGGCAAGAGACTGTGTCATCCTTATTATAGCCAATATCATGTTCATCGAAATCCTGATATATACTGATAAAAACAAACGACTGACAATCACCTCGTTTGAGCACGGCCATGCATTTTCTCAGTATCAAATCTTCGATGGGCCCTGAGATATTTATCTCCTGTTATATAGGAGGGACAAATCCCATCTTGTTCCATCCCTTTTTCTACACAAACTTCATGATACGCTTAAGCAATGCCGTTATAGCCGCCAGTTACGGAACGACGTTTGACAAGGTTAAAGCGCACCAATTCATATGCTAGAAAGCATGATGAACTCAGGTCTAAGGACTATACTCTATAGTCGTAATGAGAAACTCTCATGACACATATATAACTATCCTGTAGAGTTCTCATTAGCGGGTCATGTCCGATCATATGTTCACCAACATATATCTATGTGACTGACTGTGATACTCATATCATTGACTCCATGAAACTTAGTCAACAGTCACCTCACAAGCTAGTCTCTCGCGGTTGTCAGTGTCCCACTTTGACAATATCGACTAGGGACAATCATAATTTATGTCATCTTTTACTTATAGGGTTTCATGATCAAGTCCTCAACTTGATGACCTATAAAATGAACATAAAATACTTTGGGACCATTACTTAATTATCCAATAATTAAATAATATCGATGTGAGTTTTAACTGACACAAACATTGCCATAGCATGTTTATATAAAGATTATAACATAACTAAAATAACTCCCACTGAAATCAAGATCATCTGTTCAGATATCTTATACGTACAGCAACAGAATAAATCTCGTGCTTAGGTTGTGGGAGAGACTGCGGTGTTTTTTCTTGAAACAATTCCAACAAACCACACCGCCATTCAGATAAAAGCACTATTCTACGGTCCACTGCTTGGAGCCCTTCCAACAGATAGCACCGCTGTTCAGACAAAGAGACATTCCAGGTGGGAACCGGGAATCTTCTTTGTCCGTCTAATTACTTTCAGCTGGTTCGTCACTTCCTCAGTTCACCACGAACCTATCCTTAGTGTTTCTCAAACACTTGGGATATTTCTGGTAACTGTTCAGCGACTTTTACCGGAGCATATTGGTATTTTCTCATCTTGCTTTATGCGTGAGCTGCATCTAGACGAGCGCAAAATATGGCATTCATGATGGATTCTATTGCAACAGCATAAGCAATCACACTCATTAATAATAGCTCAGTACGTGTTCAAAACACTTCATCTTGCTAAGATTTATACTAGTTCAGCCAGTGTCCAAGACACTTCATCTTGCTAAGATTATTGCCATAAGACCTTTGGTGTGAAGCCATTCTTGGAATCATGCATATTGGAACTGTCCAACACCTTATCTTATATAAGGATTCTGACACGATCCAATTAGCCTATCCAATCTATATCAATAGATTCTTATTCCAATAATTCACGAGGCTACTCCCATGTCTTTTGTTTAAATTTGACTTCCGACCCAAGTCTCACAAGACTTAACCGACGGAACGTCGTTCATGAGATTAAGTACATTATGTACATACGGTGTGAGAATTGCAACTACGCTCCCACTAATCTTCTTGTAAACGCATGGTTTCATTTCTTTTCTGATCAAGTCAAAACTTCTGACCACATTATCAGAATGTTGATTCCAACTCCAAGATGTTTGCTTCAATCCAGAAATGGATCGGTGAAGCTAACATGCATACCCAGCCAATTTTCGGAGTTGGGGCTCACCATCGATTCTTGAATTTCGCATGCTCATCACTTTTCAATGATCAACAGATCACGACAATCGGCTACGAGAAATCACTCTCGAGTTAGTGACGGATCCTTTCGGATCTGCGAATTTCAGGCTCCACAGGTGTAGATCCTACAACACTTTGTAGATCTCACCGCTGCTCTCCCTCAACAGGTTGAGCAGTCTCCTGCGTTTATCGAATTTCTTCGATGTGTACTTTTACTCCCACTGTTCCTTTTGAAAGTATGATCTTTCTCAAAAGACACAGTTCCGGAAAACAAAACTTTGTTCTCGGATTGGTTATAAAAGTAGTAAGCCATGGTTTCCTTAGGACAACCAGCGAGGTAGAACTTATCAGATTTGGGTTCAAGCTTGTTAGCTTTCATCCCCAAATGATCAGAAACAACTTACTTGAAAAACTTCCAGTCCACATCCAATGTGGTGTCTTTCAATTGATTTTGATTGAAACCCTTTTCTGCGGAAACACATACATTTTAGAGCGTATTTCTTAAAGGATTATGGAAGATTCCTGTGACTCATCATTAATCGGAGAATATCTAATAAGATCCGATTCGTTCTCTCAGAAACACCATTTAGGTTTTCCAGGGGAAAAGAACTGTGATATGACTTCACACTCACCTAGATGATCACCCAATTCTTGACTCAAGTGTTTTCCTCCGCGATCTAATCGAGGATCTCAATACTTCTGTCAAATCGGTTCTATACTTCATTCACATCTATACTTACTGAAGTCATCAATAAAGGTAATGAAGTACAGAATATTTCCTCTGGCACTAATGCTCATTGGGCCACTTACACCAGTACGTGTAAGGCCCAATAAACAGAAAAGCTCTTTTCTTTAGCTCTGCTAAAGAAGCCTTAGTCATTTGGACCAGCAAGCGGAATTCATGTCTCAAATGATTTATAATCAAATGAACCTAAAGCCCACAACAATGGAACTTCTGAATCCGATTCACTTTATCTGGTCAAAACGACTATGCTAAAGAAAAATTGACTTCAAGTCATCAGACTTAAACCGTTTGGTATTTATGTTAAATTCTGGTGTATTTTGGTTTAAGACATAAAACCCATTTATCAAAAGGGGTGCTACCATATAATATTTCATTAAGATCAAAAGAGCAAAACTCGTCTTTTATCAGAATGAAAAACATCCAAATTCTTACAAGAAAATGAAAGACATCTCTGCACAAGGCAGATACATAGTAGCAATTACTTAATTTCTAAAACCAAGTATGAAAGGCTCCTACAAGTGGAGAATCTCTACGGCTCATGCAGCAACCATTGCTTCATACCAGACACGCAGTTCCACTTGTCCTTTCTTTAACGTTCTACTGTCGCTTAGGTCCTGCATATTTCAAAAATATCAGTACCACAACTAGTATCCAATACTCATGTAGAACTTGAAACAATAACACAATACCTGAAGAAGAAGTACCATACATCTTCTCCATCTCTTGTGAATCTTCCAAGAATTTAATGCAATTTCTCTTCCAATGCCCAAACTCTTTACAGTAGCAGCTTTTATCAACATCAGATTGGCCTGACTTGGGCTTAAAAGATGACACATGTTTACCCCGATTCCAAATCTGAATGGCCTTGCCATCACCCTTGTCTAAACAAGATTTCTCAAATATTTTACCCTTATTGATGTTTTGCTCTGCTCTCTTGAGCATGCCATGCATCTCAGTCAACGTCTTCGTCAAGCCTTTCTTGATATAGTTCTTTATGAACTTATCATAACTTGACGGCAGTAACTGCAGAATGATGTCAGTAGCCAACTCCAAGCTGACAGGACAATCCAGTCTCCCCAGGTTATCAATGTAACCCATCATTTTAATGACATGAGGACTTACTGGAGCATCCTCTGGTAGCTTACACCCAGTGAGAGACTTCACCATCTGGAATCTCTCAACTCGTGCCAGATCCTGAAACTTCAGTTTCAGGCTGGTGATCATCTCTATTGGCGACTCCATGTTCTCGTATTGACTTTTCAAGTCTGAGTTCATGGTAGCCAACATCAGACCACGCACATCTACCACATCAATATAATGCTTATTCCAAGCATCATATACTGCATTCGAGCGATTGGTCCCAAGCCTTTCTTGAAGAGCTTTTTCAAGGACATAGTCCTTGCTCTCCTGCTTGAGGATTAATCTCAAATTCCGATACCAATCCAGGAAATTTGATCCATTTAACTTGTCCTTCTCAAGGACGGATCGCAATGAGAAAGTAGTCTCAGACATAAGCTGAAATCCAAGAAAAACAAAGATTTAGTTATGTATTCCATGAGAAGTCTTATCTAATAAGAAAACTCGCATTATATTCAAACAATGTTTCCTCTATGAATATAATGATCCAAGATCCATACTTTACCAAAATCTGAGTGGACGACTCGCCATCACCCAAAATTTAGTTATCTAGGTAAGCAAATCATTGCTAATTGCACCCAGTACAACTCTTGGTCGCAGATAAAACAATCCATGTCTCATCTACTCTGACGTCTCTGGGCCCAGAACTTCTGATGGCCCAGTCAAGTTAACCAATCTCTTTAGTCTTGTGATCATTGACAGTCGCACTTCTTTAGTCTTGTGATCAATGACAGTCGCACTGCAAGTCTATCAATGATCACCTGCCTTACTCATGTAGTAGTGGATATCAAGGACTCCAAGGCTATCCAACAAACGACACAAGTCTTGACAGTAGACAAGATTTTAGGCAAGACATCAAGGTTACTTGATATTTAGTTGAGGAAACTAAACTCTGAAAGGTTAGCATATCAATCTCTTAGGTCATGTAATTGTTGATGTCAAGCACTGCAAGTCCATCAACGTAATTACCTGCCTTACTCACGTAATTGTGGATACCAAGCTCTTGGCTAGACCATCACACAATGAAATGAGTCTTGACAGTTGACCATATTGAAGCTAAACTTTGATCAAGGTTTAAGTCTAGTTTGGTTTCTGCAAATTCAAGGTTCAATAACCAGAATTGCGAGCACTGTGTCGATCGACGCAGACCATGTCTGTCGATCGACACCACCAAATGAAACCGGACTTCAATAACCGGTTAATCCAATTAACCCGGTTCATTGAACCGGTCATATCGATCGACACAACCCATGTGTGACAGTCGATATAGACCTAAACCGAAGACAGTTTTGATAACCGGTACAATCCAATTGAACCGACTTATCAGATCAAACTGATTTTTACTATTTAAATCGGGTTATACTAATTGAGATAACTGGTTCAATCCAATTGAATCAATTCATCAAATTCAAACCGTTTCAACCAGTTTCAACTAATTGTGATAATCGGTCCAATTCAATTGAACCGTTTTATCCAATCAAACTGATTTTAACCAATCGGTTTATGCTAATTGAGATAATCAGTTCAATCCAATTGAACCAACTCATCCAATTTAAACCGATCTGTTCGGACTTAATCAAGCATGATAACCGGTCCAATCCAATTGAACCGATTAACCAATCGCAAGGTCTGTGTCGACCGACACTCAACCTGTGTCGATCGACACAGTAGGCTTTCTGTTTTTCTTTGCGAAAAACCCTAGCCGCCGAGTCTGTCGATTTCACCATTTTGTGTCGACCGACACACCTAGTGTGTCGATCGACACTCTGCGAAAACACAGAATCGTTTTCGATCTGAATCGATCTAACCTGTTTTTATTCATACAACCTAGTTTGCGAATTTAAATCATCAAATTCAATTAACAGGTTTGATTCAATGTAAAACCCTAAGGCTCTGATACCACTGTTGGAATTCCTAGCAGTTCCTAATCCGATTAGGCAACCCTAAGTCTGAATTCCGAGCCTAGGATCTAGGGTCTAGTTAATTGAATCATAGATCTGACCTCGTGATTACCTGGAGATTGGCAGCGGAAGATGAATCAGGTAAGATAAGATCAGGAGCGATTCAGATGCCTCGCCTCTACCGTAGTCCACACGCACACAAGCTGGAATCCGCCGGGATGCTAGCGCCGGGATTCGGATCTCTTGGGATTTCTGTGTTTTCTAGAGGAAGAGGATCAGTTGTTCTATCAAGAACAACTGTCTGCGACGGCTTACATTATCTCCGAGGTCGAAACACACAAGTGTTTATAAATTGACCTCGATGTAAACCGAAACATCAGTTTCGGTTTCGGCCTTGTGTCGACCGACACACACAATGGTGTCGATCGACACACATCTTGTATCGATCGACGCACCCAATGGTGTCGATCGATACACCTCCTAAAACACAATATCAATGTGTATCCAATACACATTGGTCGTACCATATGCCAATGATCAATCCCATACCAAGTGCATCCAACTTGCTTAGGTGTGTGACCCTGTAGGTTCACACGATACCAGAAATGAGTTACAACTCATTTGTCATAAGCGGTTTCTAGCAAAACATTATGACTACCCAATATCATATGAATTGTCCGATCTCGACAATACAACTATCTTTAGAGTAAGTACAATGTGATTTCAGGAAACAATCCCAACACCATCTGGGCAGTTTACTACTTGGGCAGCCTTGAAGAGTGAGTTTCTACGTCACTTCTATGATGATGCGCGTTCTGATCAGTCCAGACAGGACATTCTGACATTTACCCAAGGTCCTACTGAGCCTCTTAAGACTGCTTGGATGAGATTCAGGAAGTACCAGCGTGACTGCCCACACCATGGATTCACTGAGGTCACATTGCTAGGTATCTTCTTCAGAGGAATAGATCTGCCATATCAGTCTGCGCTGGATAACTCCAATAATGCAAACTTCAACACCAGGACTCCTGCACAAGCTAAGCAGTTGATTGAGAACTTAGTGAGCAGCAACAGTTGCAAGACTATGGATGAGAGGAGGAAGAAATCTGGTGGAAGTGTAGAGAATTCAGAGATGGCTGAATTTAGATCTAAGCTGGACACAATTTGCAATCTCCTGGCTGGTAAGAAGGCTGTCCACTTTGCCCAAGATGTAGAGGTAATTCAGACTGAGGAGGACACTTAGGAAGAAGATGTGAATTACATTGGAGGATCTGGTTTCCAAGGTAACAGATTTGGTAATCAGCAGGGAAACAGATTTTTCAATGGAGGACAGAAGAGTGCCTTCACAGGCAATCAGAACTCAGCTGGTTTTGGACAGACAAGTAGTTTTCAGAAGCCTTTTGGACAAGGTACTCAGAGAACCTATGGATCTTCATCTTATCAGACTCCTCCTGCAGCCACTGCTCATGAGAGTAAGATGGAGACAATGATGGAACAGCTGCTGGAGAGTCAGACCAAGATTTCTGTGGACTGCAATAAGAAGTTGGATGCTGTCTATGAGGATCTCAATGGAAAGATTGAGTCTCTGAACACTCATATGAAGCAGTTGGATACTCAGGTGAATCAGATTTCCAGTTCTATGAAGGGAAAAGGAGTAGCAGACACCCATATTAAGGCCTGATCTGTGTACATTGATGATGGATCTCACCTAGGTCAAGGATTTGAGTTAAGCACAGCTGAGTTGGTAGAAGAGGTTGAATTTTCGGATTTTGGAGAAAATCTCTCGGGTGAAAACTGTGAAAACAGTGTTGCATCGATCGACACACCCCTAGTGTCGGTCGATGCAGGGCGTGAACAGACAGACTCGCCGGATGTTGATAGCATTGATGCAGATTTGGAGCTTGATCGCTTGTTCCCTGGAGTGTATGAGATTACTCAGGAGGAGATTTATGGACAATTAATTAGACAATATCCCTCAATATCTGAAGTGATTAAGCAGGAGATTGAAGAGCTTAAGCAGCTAGAGGAGATTGGTGAAGAGTTGGAAGAAATTCCATCATCTGATGATCCACCTTATCACCCATGTGTGCAGAGGTATTTGAACAAGATGTTGCCTTTGGATGAAGAGCTGAAAGATTGGGTGATTATAGTCCCTCAACAGATAAGTGATGTGCTGTTAACCAAGGTTCCAAAGAAGCTGCTTGATCCTGGGATTTTTGTGCTAAGTTGTTCTATCTTTGAGGATAGTTTTAGGCGCTCTCTTTGTGATCTGGGAGCTGCTGGAAGTCTTATGCCATATTCTGTGGCAGAGAAGCTGGGTATGCTGGATTTTACTCCTACTAGGACCTCTCTTGTCCTAGCTGATCAGTCTATACGAGTTCCAGAAGGACTCCTTGAGGACATCCCGGTGAGAGTTGGAAACTACTTAGTTCCAACAAACTTCCTAGTGCTGAAATATGACAGTGATCCTGATGATGCATTGATACTTGGGAGACCATTCTTGGCTACAGCGGGAGCAGTGATAGATGTTAGACATAGTCTGATAGACCTCCACCTGGGAGATGAGCCGCTGCATTTCGAGATGAACAAGCTGCGCAAGCCACTGATAGATGGGCAGACCTTCACCATTATGGATGGAGATGATGAGCAGTCAAGTCACACTACGGTTTTGGATCCTGGAGAGCAGTTTACTCCTTCTTTTCTTGGACATGATCATTCTGATGCAGCTTATTCTCCACCATGGATGAGGAGGCTTGCACAGAGACAATCAAAGTCTCTGTCAGGATCTCCAGCAAACTGATCTTGTTCGTCCGGTCAAGCTAATGACCTTAAACAAGCGCTGAGTGGGAGGCAACCCACTGTTAGGTTTAGTTGTTTTTCTTTCGGATTTTTGGTGTTTTTCTTAGGATTTCACGTTTTCGTTTTTGTTTTTGCTAAGTTCAGATACAGAACTCGAGTCTGGAGATGTGTGACGTGCACCGGTCGTTGCAAGGAGATTACGACGAGGAGAGGTGATCGCATTGTGACGATCGTTGCGGACCTGTGCAACGGTCGTTGCAATTGGTTCAATTGCAAAAATTAAGGTATGCGCGCTAAACCGGAATCGATCTGATTCAACCAGCATCGATCGTTGCCACTAAGCAACGGTCGTTGCACCCAGGACCGAGGTAAGTTACCTTAAACCCTTCTCTTCTCTTTTCTTCTCCATTTCTGTCCGTACGCCACCAAAACACTCATACTCACCTAAATCTCTCATTTCTTCATCATTTTCTTCGATTCCAAGTGCTACTCTCTTGTTTTTACACCCTCAATCTATTCTTCTAGACCATATTTCACGAATCCAAGGTAATGTGTCTCTATTTTATAATTTTCGGATTCAACTTTAGGGTTTTAGAAATTGGGAATTTTGAATTGAAATTGATGAATGCGTGTTTAAATGAACATGATTTAGGTTGTTTAGTGATGGATTATTGTTGATTTTGTGGTTGCTTGAACGTATTTAGAACGATTTTAGAGATTGAGGTTGACGTCCAAAATCGCCTTGCAACGGTCGTTGCATTTGTGCAACGGTCGTTGTTTTGCGATTTTGGGGAAATGTTCGATAAAACGAAATCGCCTTGCAACGATCGATGCCTTAGGTGCAACGGTCGATGCTTCGCGATTTCACAGAGAGTTTTGCCGAGATTTATTTTGTTTGAATTTTCTTTCTTGCAGATGGCATCTCGCAGACAACCCCGCAAGCGCCGAGCAACAGCATCCTCAGCCACACGACAGTACATTCCACCACCAGAGTGGTTTCATAGAGACTCTCAGCCACTTGAGCCATATGTGAGAGTTGGTCCAGCAGTAGCACTACCTTGGCCCCGAGCAGACGCGACATAGATTCCGACAGCCAGACAGTGGCCAGAGAACATTCCTGAGTTCCTCAAGTCTGCCGATTTTACAGAGAGACCACTGTTTAACCAGTGGGATGAATATGACTCGCTGCTATACAGTGGTTGGTATGGGATGACCATCAAACCAACCAAGTTTGCAGACTATTCTACCTGCAAGAGTCTGGGGATCGATGAGCAGGTACTTGCAGTGTGTAAGGGCATTGGTCTAGGGACAATGCCTATGCGTCCTTATGATCTATATCCAGAGCTGGTCAGAAAGTTGCTAGCCACTTGCAGAGTGGTTTACCCGTCTCCAGACAGCAGGGGCGCTACAGGGGGTATCTTTACCTTCATAAGTTGGGGAGTCAGGTATCGGATTCCTTTACTAGATATCTGCAAGATCTACGGTTTCAGCACTGAGCTGAGGCGCATTGGCATGCCACTTGAGTGGGATCCAGAGGAGGCTCGATCATTTTGGAAGTGTATTGGCAGTGGTCGATACAACTCGAGGACTACACCGGTGAAGCAGTTGAGACATCCTGTGCTGAGATATGTCTCGCGTATCTTGTGTTGGAGCTTGCTATGCAAGTATGAGGCCAACAAGATGCGCAAGTATGAGATGGAGATGTTGTTTATCGGGCTGCGAGATCAGTTTGAGGGTTATGGCGTGAGAGATCCTACTAAGGGTCTCAACTTGGGAGCTGTTTTCACTCAGCATTTATGTGACCTGCAGTTGAAGCCATTTGATGGTGTAGACACTGAGACAGTGGGGAGCCTACTTACTCCCATCTTTATGCACTGCGGGATTCCTCTAGAGGGCACAGAGTGTGACACAGCTAAGGAGTTCCTTGATTTCAGCCACTTGCAGAGCTCTACCTGGCTCAAGGAGGGGCGCATTTGGGTTTACCATGATCCGAGCTCTGGGAAGTGTGGAGTGGAGCTTCCTGCTCCTGCATTGACACAGATTGATACACTAGAGGCCCTGAGATTCCAGCCTCCTGAGACCGCACAGCGTGGAGTCCCTTCTATGGCTCATCCGCTGGGAGAGCCTTCCACACGAGCTTCATCTTCAGCTGCCCCTGCGCCTGCTGCTGCCCCGGTTGATATTGGCCTTTATCCTGAGATCACAGTACCCTACGGTGATATGTGTGAGGCTGAGTGGAGAGAGCGTAGTGATGTGATCTGGAAGACCATTTGGGAGTGGATGCGTGGCTGCACTTGCAGGAGACATCCACAGATTCATCAGCCCATCCCTGCTACTCGACGCCGACAGCGTTCTCCTGAGGACTCCGGTGGTACTGATCCATATGCTGGGATAGATGATGATAGCGAGTGAGCGTAGCCTCCATCTCTAGACATTCGGTTTTGTACTCTGATTTTCTTTTTCTTTCTCTTTTGCACTTTTTCTTTTGATTTTTAGGATGCTACTATGTTTGGATGGTTGTGCTTGATTAGATACATTTGTTGCCTTGATTTTACTCTGTTTTTAGTGTTTCCAGCTTGCAGGAACGAAAACTTGGTTTTACCAACGGACTCACCTGCTAACTTGTTGACTGATCCGATATACGCAGTGCGTCGATCGACACACTATTGTGTCGATCGTCACAACACGATCGAAATCGCACTGCAGCGATCGTTGCGGTCCTGAGCAACGATCGATCATACACGAAAAATCGCCTAGCAACGGTCGATGCACCTAGTGCAACGATCGATGCCTGAGCGACAGAGGTAAAACCCGACAGAACTTAACCATTCCTTAAACAAATTTTTCTTTTCTTTTTGCCAATCCTTCGCTTGACACTACTGGGGACAATGTGTCTTAAGTGTGGGGGAGGTTCTACTAACTTCTTTCTTTTGTTTTCTTAGAGTCAGTTAATTTTTCAAAATTTGTTTTATTGAGTCAAAACTTTTAAGTAGGAAACAATGACTTTTTGAGAAGATTAGCAGCACTTGCAGGAACTTAAGTAACCATTGGGATGAAACTACATATTATCTCTGACTATTAGAAAACCCAGACATGGATCAACCTACTAAGGACACCCACATCGCTTCAGGTATCATAGGATCCTTTACTGACTTCACCTTAATACTGACTTAGATTTCTCACCTAAGGGCTTGGTATACTTTGTGTCGGATTCCCTTGTTAGTTCTGACACAGCCTGTAAACCTGTCCTATTTAGTTCCATTCTCCCCTTCCATAAAGTAAAAAAAAAAAAAGAGTAATAAACTGAGGATGAGTTAGTAACTCCGAAGTGGTCATGGGAATGGTAGCTAAAACTCTCATATCCTGTGCATCCATGGAATGTGTCCAAGGTACACCCCTTAACGGGAAGAGCACTGATAAAAAAAAAATGATACCCAAAGGGGAAAAATCAGAATGCTAAGGAAGGGAAAAGAGAAGAAAGGGACTAGAGAAAGATAGTATGGTGGTCTAGAGCTGATAAGGTAAGAGTCCATGTGCCTTTGATCGATACTCCTTAGGTGAGACCGCACTTAAATACTTGCAGAAGTCAGTAGGGTGAATTTGAATGCGTGAATGTGATTGTGGAGTTTACTTAGGACAGTTGCTAAGTGTGGGGGAAGTATATGTTGGTCTTGATGTCTGCAGGTTGATTCTTTCATGTGGTTTACTAAGGGAAATCTGAGTGTTGCTGCTTCTAAGATGAAAAGAGTTTCTGAAGAGTTTTCAAACATCTTCACTACATTCTAGTTCTCTGTTTTGCTTGAGGGCAAGCAAAGGCTAAGTGTGGGGGAGTTGATATATCATGGTTTTTACCGGTTTTATGCCATGATATAATTTTGGTTTAGTGTTCTTTTGTGTTCTTTTAGAGTCTTTTACAGGTTTAATCAGGTTTGGAGCAGAACTGGAGATAATGGAGCATTTTGGGGATTTTTGGAGTACTTGGCCGAGAGATTGAGCTCACTGTCCGATTTGAGATCATGCATCGATCGACACACCTTTGGTGTCGATCGACACACTAGCGAGATGGGTCGAATACGGCGGTTTAATGAAGATTCAAGATTTTGCACTTTGGTCCAGAAGTTTCCAGTATTTACAAAGAAGCCCCAACCGAGATTATGCCTATATAATTAGGATTTTGGTGTTTATTTTACATACGCTTTCATACTTAGAGCTAAGAGATTTTTAGAGCTTTTGGGGCCGATCTATTCCTGTACTTCATCTATTTTGGAGAAGATTTGGAACCCTTTATCTATTTAATTTCTTATATGCAATCTATTAATTCTATGATTTCTGTTTCATTAATCATGTCTGAGTAGATTCATAGTTAGGTTTAGGGTTTCTCATTAAGGATTTGATGACTTGCTAGACTTGTTTAATTCAGTTAATGATTCACATGAATAGAATGTTCTTCGATCTAAATTGTGCTTAATGCTAGTTCTAACCTGATCAATTAGAATCTAGATCTTAGGTTGCTAAATACGACACGAGAGTGTGGTTTAGAATCTGAACTATTTAGGTTGCAATTAAATTATTCGCAAAGAGATTTGGCTTAGTTTAATTGTGAACATATCGAACTTGAAATTAATGCTGGTTTAATTTGTTAGTAATTGCAAAGAGATTTGGATTACTGCACTTAGACTTAGAGAATTCTCGCAAAGAGATTTGGTTAATTCTATATCCGTGATTTGAGTTCTAGAACTGTGCTTAATTGGATCCTGACTGATTGATTTGTCTGCTTGTATGATTTCCTGAGAACGCCCTAGACTTAGCGCCTCTAATTAACTGCTTTTACCACCAACAATCTGCTACTTGTTTACTTTCTTGCTTTGCTATTTAGTTTAATACAAATTGCTTTATTCTTAGTTTAAATTCCTACGGTTCTTTATCTATCGAGACCAGAGTCTCTGTGGATTCGATACCCTATATACTACAATCACTTAACTGTGCACTTGCAGTAGAATAGGATTAAAACTAGACCCTATCAATAACGTAGGAGTTTGAGATGACCAATATTGGACTCATGTCTTATTACCTCAGAATTGAAATAAAGAAAAAAGATAAGGAAATTTTATTCCTCAAGATGGTTATGCTAAAGAGGTGCTTAAGAATTTCAAGATGGATGAATCAAATTCAATAAGCATGCCAATAGAATGTGAAGCAAAGTTTTCAAATCATGAGGAAGGATAAAGTATGAATGCAACACACTTTAAGAACATGGTTGGAAGCTTGCACTACTTAATGCGCACAAGACCAAATATCTTATATGAGGTCAGAGTGTTAGTCCTTACATGGAGAAAACAACAATAACTCATTTAAAGGCAGAAAATTGGATCCTTCACTATATAAAAGGTACGATAGACCTTGGCTTTTACTACTCAATTTCTAACGATTACAAGCTTGTTGGATAAAGCGATTGTGATTAGGATAGATACATGGATGACCGAGAAAGCACAAGTGGGTTTTTGTTTTACATTGGAGATATGACTTTCACATATATGGATATCTATGAAGCACTCAATAATCATCCTCTCGACTTGCGAAGCAGAGTAGGTTGCAACTATTTTATGTATGTTTTCATATTATCAGGCTATGGAACTTACTAGAAGAATTAAGTTTACCACAAAAGGAACCAAAAAAGATCAAGATATATCTACTACATATTATGTTATAAAAGAACATAAGAATTATCTATATTAGAATAATGATAAGCTATATATTTGTACTTTGAAGGCTATACATACATTCTTCTCCTTTCATTTGTAATCAAATTAAGAAGTTGAAATCAATTTATACAAAGTATTCTACAAAACCTTTTTACAAAATTTTCTTTCATTTTTTAAAAATTTCATCTACTTTCATTTGCTAATAATATATCTTCTTTTCTAAAATTTTTATACATCTTCTCCATTACCTCCAAAATATTTGTGTTTTGAAGGCTATACATACATTCTTCTCCTTTCATTTGTAATCAAATTAAGAAGTTGAAATCAAATTTTACAAAGTATTCTACAAAACCTTTCTACAAAATTTTCTTTCATTTTTTAAAATTCATCTGCTTTCACTTTCTAATAATATATCTTCTTTTCTAAAAATTTTAAACATCTTCTCCATTACCTCCAAAATATTTGTGTTTCTAACAGCCTCGAGATTAAGAAATGCTAAAAGTATTTGTGTATAGAATTTAATTTTGTTGTTATAACGTAAAAAAAGATACACATTTTGAGTCTTTTGATTTGTTACAACTCATACATAAAGCTGAACCCAATGGTAAAGTGATGTATTTGTTTTATTAGCTTGTCATAACAGATGATTCTAAAATTAAGTCTCTCGTATAATTTTTTTTATATGATTCATTATTTGACCGTATAAATTGTTTGTTTCTATAGATAAAAAACCATTTCCAATTAAACAATTGGCTCTCCTCTATTTAAAAGAAAGGAAACAAAAGTCACCATGGAAGGTAGATAATACAAGTTATTTTCTTCACCATTCTACTTTTGACTACGTTTTAATGAGGCGCAGACCAGTCCAAGATCAAAGAATCCCTTTGCGAACCTCAAAATATATTAATATATCATCACAATGCTACATACGAAGAAGCTCGAGAAACATTAACCTCGAATCTGAGTTGTACAATGCCCAATTATGTCGAGGTTGTTGTTGACTATCAACCTCGTAACCAAAATCAAAAGGTACAATTCATGAATTTGTACTTATTGATCAAGGTTATGTGGACGATAGAGCACTATTTAGATACTCATATTCTAAAGCTGATGACACTTGGATTTCTTCCTGTGAAGCTGTGTGATGATGTTGATGTCACCATATCCGCAAAATCTTAGTATGAAATTAGACTTATAACAGTTGAGTGTATATAACTTTTTGGTCATGAATTTGATCACGATGAATATCTTAGTTGGACAAAGAAACTCTTAGACCTAACATCGAGGCTAATTAAATTTCCATTGAATCTCATATTATGTTATAGATTATATTTCCAATATTCAAGAGTTTCTTTATTCACAACCAGACTTGGATTCACGAGTATGTATACTGCTTTCTCTAGGATTTTCAATATACCAATATGAAGGATCATGGTTGGCTGCTGAGTCTGAGCAACATGAGAGATGATCTAAGTGACGCATGGGACATGACGTGGATGACAAGTCAGCAGCCCGTATTTTAGGAAAGTAAAGATATGGAAGTTGCAATATGGAAACTCGAAAAACTGGAAAGAACGAGAGCATATAAGGGTGAGACATCTTGGAGATTAGGTTTGGCCGCTTATGTGTTAAGAGAGCTAGAATCGTATAACACAAAAAGCGTGTGCAACATTGAAAAACTTGGTGAGTGATTGAGAGATAAGCAATTGTTGTTGTTTGGTAAGGAATTGATAGTTTTAGGAATTGGTCAGTCTTGATTCACTGTTGTGAAGTCAAGTAAAACTGATTGAAAAAGATTCATTGTAATTTGTTCAAGTGATTTCTAAATAAGAAGTGCGTTTTTCTTGAGAGATTCCTTAGTGTAATATATAGTGTTATCTCTGTGTTTTCATTTGGTATCAGAGCGGTCAACCCTTGGATTTTCAAATAATAATCAATCAGGTTGAGATCTTCGTGAGAACATGGATACTAAGGATTTTACCGCAATTCAGAAACCTATCATGCTCGACGAAGGTAACTTCGGACATTGGAAGGTTCATATGAGGCATGTGATCCGGGCTGTAGATGAATCGGCATGGAATGCTATGCTGAATGGTTGGACGGAACCACAGGAGATTCTGGAAGACAAGACGAGAGTCAAAAATCCTTTGGACAAGTGGACAAATGAGGAAAAGAACGCATCAAAATTCAATTCCAGGGCAATATCCACTATCTTGTCGAGTGTTAGTACTGAGCAGTTCAAAACCATTCAAGGATGTGAATCAGCAAAGGATGCATGGGATACACTGACGAATCACTTCGAAGGTGATGAAAGCGTGAAGCGGACCCGCCTTGACTACTTAGCATCAACCTTTGAGAATCTGCGTATGGAAGAAGATGAAACATCAGTAGCTTCTCGGCTAAGTTAAGTACCATAGCCAACGAAGTATCTGCACTTGGCAAGAAGTATCATGAGAAGAAGCTTGTGAAGAAACTCATAAGATGTCTACCAGCTAAATTTTCAGCACAAAAGGCAATACTTCAATGCTCGATGAATACGAATAACATGAAGTTCGATAAGCTAGTGGGTATGCTGAAGTCACAGGAGATGGAAGTGACAAATAACCAACAGAAGCCCATCGGTGGTATTGCGTTTAATGCAAATCAGGAAGGTGACAAAGTTAAGAATCTTGGGGAAAATTTAGTCTAATGGCCAGAAATTTCAATAAGATGATCAAGAGAGTAGAGAAAAGACAAAGTAAAGCTTCTAGGAGGATCTCGAGAGGAGAATCTAAGAGATTTCCAAGGACATCTCGTGCTGAAGGTGACAGAATATCTAAAAAGAAGGATATGCAATGTCATGAGTGTGATGGCTTTTTCCACTTGAAGCATGAATGTCCATTGGTTAAAAGAAAGGAACTCACGTGTTCTGAATGTCGTGGCTCTGGTCATACTAGAGCTGAATGTCCCACTGTTGTGAAGGAAAAAGAAAAATCATATGTCTGTTTCAGTGATACTGGGTCAGATAATGACAATGGAGACGATGAATTACTGCTGAATTTTGTGGCTCTCGTATCTCAGAATGAAGAAGTGACCCTTGAAGATGCCAGCCTAGGCTCTGATTCGGATGAAGAGGAGGTTGATTTTAAGCAGGAGTATAACACTCTCTATGACAATTGGGTGAAGCTAAGTCATGAGAATTTGCAATTGCTTAAAGATACAGCGATGCTGAAAGCTCAAGTAAACATTCTTGAGATGGAACAAACGTCACCATACGAGGCACCAAATCGCAACATTGAATATGTCAACTCAAAATCAGTGCAGAAACTAGCGGAACTGAAGGAGGAAAAGAGAGTCCTTGAAGAAAAATTCTCGAAGGTCTGGAAAGATTTTAATGAGGAGCAAAAAAAGAATAGATGTATGGCACAAGATCTAACCGAGAATCATAAGAAGGTTCGAATGTTGAACAAGGGAACAAAGAGCTTGGATCAAATGTTGGCAATAGGAAAATCCTCTAAGGATAACCGGGGTGTTGGATATTCAGGAGGAGTTGAGTCCAGCACTACTATAGGAAGCATAACTTTTGTTCATGCCTGAGTGTAAACGTCACATACAACACCGGAGAACCCAGTGGTATCAAGACTCAACACAAGAAAGAGACAAGCTGTTTCGGATGTGGAAAGAGAGGTCACAAGAAGGTTAAGTGCTGGTTTCTCTAGAAAAGAATCTGCAAAGCTTGGAGCCTAAACAAGTGTTTCATTGAGCTAACCGGTGTTGGAAAAGTGTGGATTGCTAAAAAGGAACTTTATGAAAACACAAAAGTCTCTCAGGCACCAAAAAAAGACACTAGAGGATAATGTTGTTTGTAATCTCTCCATGATCAGTAATGTTGCTTATACCTCGACCTCGAAGGTTGATGGAGGTTCTTGGTATTTTGACAGCGGATGCTCACGTCACATGACCGGATGTGTTGAAACCCTGGACAATGTAAAACCAATCAAAGGGGGACATGTCACGTTCGGTAATGGAGGTCAGGGTAAAATTGCCGGAGTAGGTAAAATGCAGAAAGATAGAAAACCACAACTGTTGAACGTGTGTCTAGTGAAAGGACTGAAGGCTAATCTGATCAGCATTAGCCAACTTTGTGATGAAGGTCTTAAAGTGATTTTACCAAAG
The DNA here is from genome assembly GCA_030180135.1 of Orychophragmus violaceus. NCBI lineage: Eukaryota > Viridiplantae > Streptophyta > Magnoliopsida > Brassicales > Brassicaceae > Orychophragmus > Orychophragmus violaceus. The sequence goes on from CM058238.1 coordinate 25,520,329, forward strand.
TTGATTGCCATGCAATAAACGAAGCTGGCCAAGTGATATTAATGGGTATAAGGTCTGGTAACAATTGCTATATGTGGGAACCGGTGAAGAACTGCCTTACATCTGTGGATTTGCAGCTAGATCTCTGGCACAATAAGCTCGGACACATGAGTGTACACGGCATCAACAGACTTGTAAGTGCAGAAGTCGTCAGAGGGATTCTAAGCTAGAAAGCTAAACAGAAAAGCATGCTGTCAAGGAAAGCAAGTCAAGGTTCAACACAAACAACTGAACGAGATTCGATCCAAGAGGGTGCTAGAACTTCTCCACATTGATCTTATGGGACCCGTGAATCCTGAGAGCATCACTGGGAAACGATACATTTTTGTTCTGGTTGATGATTTCTCAAGATATACATGGATTCGGTATCTGAGAGAGAAATCTGAAGCAGCTGAAAGCTTCAAGATCTTAGCACTGGAGCTCGCAAAGGGCAGAACTGGTATTGCTCAAATTAGAAGCGACCACGGTGGGGAATTTCAGAACGAAACATTTGATAAGTTCTGCCAAAGTCAAGGCATTCGGCACCAATATGCAGCACCTAGAACCCCCCCCCCCCCCCCCAAAAAAAATGAATGGTGTTGTGGAACAAAAGAATAGAACCTTGCAAGAAATGGCCAGAGCAATGCTTCATGGTAATCAAGTTGCACCACGTTTCTGGGCTGAGGCGATTAATAATGCGTGCTATACCATCAACAGAGTCTACGTGAAACCATGTACTAAGATGACTCCCTATGAGTTCTGGAAGGGAAAAACTCCCAATTTTTGCTACTTTCATGTTTTTGGGTGTGTGTGTTATATCCTAAATGACAAAGATCAGCTTGGAAAGTTTGAGGCCAAGAGTGAATATTCTTGGGATACTCTCCAAACAATATAGTTTATCGGGTGTACAATAAGAGGACAAGGTCCATTTGTGAGTCTGTCAATGTTTTCTTTGATGATCGAACAGTTATACTCTAGAGGAGATAACTCAGGAATTTGTGTGTGTTACACAACCACATAGTCAGCTATAAGAAAATGTGGAGAAAGCGAATGATGTTAGACCACATGAGAATATGCAAAGAACATGTTTCAATCAGGTTAGTCGTGACCACTCTATTTCCAATGTGACAGGGGACGTTTATGATGAACGTCAGACAAGGAATAGAAAGATTGATTTCAAAGAGATGGTGAAGATTGTAGGCGTTGTCTCCTTCATTGAGCCAAAAACCATTGGAGAAGCTCTTGACGACGAGTTTTGGACCGATGCTATGCATCATGAACTGGATCAATTTAATCGTCTGGATGTTTGGACCCTGGTTCCGTGCCCACGTGACGTAAATGTTGTAGGACCAAAGTGGGTCTACAAAAACAAGATAGATGAAGATGGAAACATAGTCAGAAATAAGGCGAGATTGTTGGCTCAGGGGTATTCTAATCCCTATTCTAGCTGCAAGTGCACAAATATGCAATCATAGTACAAAGGGTATCGAATCCACAGAGACTCTAGTTTCACACGATAGATTATGAGTAGTCGAATTAAGCCAAGCAAGACAGATATAAGCAGTAAACAAAGCAAGCAAGTAAACAGTGTGTGATCAATAAACGAAGGCGCTGGACTCAGAGAAGTTCTCAGGAAATCAGGAACACAGACCAACCAATCAATAGGATTCAAATATCAATGTTTTAGAACTAGAATCACAATCATATAACAAACCAACTCTCGTTGCGAATGCTAACTATATCTAGCAACCTAGATAACCCAATCTTTTTGTGAATTCTAGAGTTCTAAACATGCACTAAATTCAAGTTCTTTCGTTCACAAATTCCCTAAGCCAAATCTCTTTGTGAATAGGTTATTTTCTCAGCTAGGTTCTTTTCTAATCAATTAACCAACTCTCACTTCGCTAATCAACCTGATATCAATAATCCAAGTAGCTAATTTAGATTAAGCGTTAAGAACAACCTAAATGAAGAACTAGATGCTTTGAATCCCAATTAATCAATCAATATAATATTCCATGAAATCCCTAATGATAATCCCTAAGTCTAACAAGAAAACTACTCAGACATATCAATCATAGCAATAGACATGATAAAAGTATAAATCATATAGAAATCCAAAGAGTAAGAACAGTGGTTCGAAATCAAGTCTCTCTCGAGTACAAGACCAACCCCAAATCTCATAACCTCTGATCAAGTAAAACTTAGCCTAAATAGTGGCTGAAAAACCTAATTAATAGTCTAAAACACGATTTGAGTCTTTCTGTAAATATGGAAAACTTCTGGGTAAATATTGCAAATCTCCAAAAGCTGTATTTTTAACGCGCAGGAATTTCGTCCTTTAGTGGCGTCGGGCGACACTAAGTGCAGACGCACCCAGTGAACTCTGTGAAATCCATATATTCTGCCAAATCACTCCAAAAGCTCCCAGAATCTCCAGATAAGCTCCAAACATACCTAAACCTGCAAAGGACTCTACTCCAAATACAAAGTTAAAGACTCAATATATACACATATATCATGGTTGAAAACCTATAAAAACCATGATATATCAACTCCCCCACACTTAGCTCTTGCTTGCCCTCAAGCAAGTAAAGAACCGAAGCAATGAGAAAGAGGTTTGAAAACTCAAAAACTCATTTTGTCCTAGGAACATTCGCATTCACATTCACTTAGTAAACCATTGAAAACTTTCATGCAGAGATCAAGACCACAATGTACTTCCCCCACACTTAACAACTGTCCCAAGTAAACTCCACAATCTAGACAGAGCATTCAATTCACCACACTAACCTCAGTATACAATTAGGTGCGGTCTCACAGAGGGAGTATCGATCAGAGGACACATGGAATCATCTCAATCAGTACTTGACCACCAAACTGTCGGTTTCTGGTTTCTTTCTTTTTCCTTTCTCCCTTAGCACTGATTTTTCCCCACTAGGTATCATTTTATTTTATTTTTTTATCAGTGATCTTCCCTTTTTTTTGGGGTGTACTTTGGACATGTTTTCATGGATACACATGAGGTAATAGGGGTCTCTACCACTCCTGTGACCACTTCAAAGCTACTAGCTTATCCGCAGTTTATTTCTCTTTCTTTTTTTTTTACTTTCAAGGGAGGGGAAAATCAGAAACCATACTCAGACAGGATTATAGGCTGTGTCAAGCACATCAGAGGAATCCGATCCATAGATACCAAGCCCCTTGGTGAGAAAATTAAGTCAGGATTAGATGTGAAGTTAGTGATGGATCCTCTGAATACCTGGTTATACATGGGTGTCCTTCATAAGTTGATATGTGTGGGGTTTTCTAATAGTCAGAGAGCTACTGCAAGTCTGTCCAATGGTTACTTAGTTCCTGTTCCAGCGAAAAAATTTCCTCGAAAAATCACGGTTTCATACACATTTTGACTCAATAAAATAGTTTTTGAAAACAAAGGACTGACACTAAGAAAAGAGAACACAATTTCAGTAACCACCTCCCCCACACTTAGACTGCACTGTCCCCAGTGCAATCGCAGCTTGGGTTCAGGAGAAAAAGGTATAAGTTAACCGAAAACTTGGGGAATCCGAAACCTTACCTGTGGACGCAGTCGATGTCGACCGACACACATCCAGTGTCAGGCGACATTAGGCTTTGGTCGACATCGATTTGTTCATAATCGAGCGTGATCGATTTCAGTCTGCGTTTTCGAGTTTGGTGTCGACCGACACTAAGGATGTCGATCGACACTGCTGTCTGCAAACCTGTTCTTCACGATTCTAACACACAAAGAGCAGAAATATCAAAAGACTCAAGACTAAGGACTAAAAATAAAAGAAAACTGACCCTACAGTGGAATGCCTCCCACTCAGCGCTTGTTTTTAGTCATTAGCTTGACTATAGGTAGGAGATCAAATTCATGGGGGTTTCAACAGAGGCTTTGAGTGCCTCTGCGAAAATCACATCATCCATGGTGGTGTGTAAGCGGTGCCAGCATGAGATCTTCCAAGGAATGAGAGAATAGAGTCAGTGTGGGAGCGTAAAATACGATTAATAGTCTAAAACACGATTTGGGTCTTTCTGTAAATATGGGAAACTTCTGGGTAAATATTGCAAATCTCCAAAAGCTGTATTTTTGACGCGCAAGAATTTAGTCCTTTAGTGGCGTCGGGCGACACCAACTTAGTGTAGACGCGCCCAGTAAATTCTGTGAAATCCATGTATGCTCCCAAATCACTCCAAAAGCTTCCAGAATCTCCAAAAAGCTCCAAACGTACTTAAACCTGCAAAGGACTCTAAAGACTCCAAATACAAAGTTAAAGACTCAATATATACACATATATCATGGTTGAAAACCTATAAAAACCATGATATATCATATTCTCATATTGAAGGAATAGATTTTGATGAAACTTTTGCACCTATAGCACGTCTTTAATCCATCGGGTTACTATTCAGGATAACTTGCAAGCTCAAAATCAAGCTCTATCAGATGGATGTGAAGAGTTCATTTCTAAACGGAGTACTACAAGAGGAAGTCTACGTCGCTCAGCCAAAGGGTTTCAAAGATCCTAAATACCCCGATCATGTTTTCAAACTCAAAAGAGCTCTTTATGGACTAAAACAGGAACCTCGGGCGTGGTACGAACAACTGGCACAATTTCTCTTGGGTCATGGATTCAAAAGAGTATGAGTAGATAAGACCTTGTTCATCCTTGTGAACGACCGCAGTATACTTATTGTTCAAATCTATGTTGATGACATAATCTTCTGAGCTACTCAAGAGAAGCTGATTCAAGAGTTTGTCAAAACCATGACGAGAGAATTCGAGATGAGTATGGTGGGTGAGCTCAATTATTTCCTTGGACTCCAAGTGAAACAGACAGAAGATGGGATCACTGTGACACAAAGCACCTACACTCGCAATTTAGTCAAAAGATTTGACATGGAGATGTGCAAGACTGTCAAAACACATATGAGTACAACCAACAAACTGTCCAAAGACCAAGATGGACAGAAAGTGGACGAACGTCTGTACAGAGCAAAAAATAGGAAGTCTGTTGTATTTAACCGCTAGTAGACCGGATATCTGCCTGATCGTTGGACTATGTGCGAGATATCAGGCGAATCCCAAGCAGTCGCATATGATGGCTGTTGAGCGGATAATCAGATATGTGAAAGGTACAATCAACTATGGCTTGAAATATACAGCTGACACAAACTCAAATCTTTCAGGTTTTTGCGATGGGGATTGGGCAGGATGCCTAGATGATCGGAAAGTACCTCTGGAGGGTGTTTCTTTCTAGGTAATAATCTTGTCTCGTGGCACAATAAGAAGCAAAATTGTGTATCACTGTCGACAGCCGAAGCAAAGTTCGTGCCTTGGGTAGCTGCTGCACACAACTCTTATGGATGAAGCAAATGCTAAGTGACTACGGTATTAGTACTGACTCCTTCTTAGTACATTGTGACAATAAAAGTGCAATTGATTTAACTAAGAATCATGTGCAACATTCAAGAACTAAACATGTTGACATTGGACATCACTTTTTTAGAGGATTGGTTGAGGAGAAACTAGCTATAGTGAAGCATGTTGCATCGGAACAACATCTTGAGGATATATTTACTAAACCTCTTGATTTCAATAGCTTTTTGTACTTACAATAGTCTCTTGGAGTCTGTAATTGTTAATATGATAGGAATATATGGGAGTGTGGGACTGTGACATCAGCTGACTCACACAAGATGAAACACAGAAACTCAGAAGAGATAACCAAACAAAAGGTACTACTTTCATGACCTAAGCTAATCAAGTTGAGTTTAAGAGGATGAGCACTCAATTTGGACTAGGCTGCTAAAAAAGTTTAAGTTTTAATCTGATCACTGCTTTGATTATAAGTTTGTACTGACTCGATCATATCTAAGCATGTGGATATAAGCTTCTAAGTGTTATAGACATGAAGAGATTCTGGTACGTTCAAGTGAAAGGGTGTCAATAACAATAAGTGTATTGCAATAAAAAAAATTGGGAAACTCGAATCAAACTTTGTCTCGGATGAAAGCATCTCGGCTGAGAAAAGCTGTCCACCCAATCCCAATGAATGAGAAACAAAACAAAAAATGGATGTGGTTCGCCTCGGATGAAAGCATCTCGGCTGAGAACAACCGTCCATGTGTTTCAAAATTGGCACCCCGCTTGGCTGTCCTAAAGTTCTTCCTCTGTCAAACCATGCACATGACTCTGTTCAAGACAAATACTCAATTGGGTTAAGCAGCATGTATGTGATATGAAAACTTATTTGGGACAGAGGTGACATCACATTGGCTAAGGAAGGCTATCTATGTTGGTCTTGAAAGAGAAGAAGAGTTTATCTTTGTGGGTATATGATCTGATTCAGCATGACCATCCTCTCCAAAAGCGTATGTAAATAATTTCTGATTTTTCTTTTTTTCGGTCTCTTTCATGTTTTTTTGGGTTTAAATAGCTTGGGTCCATTAGGGCATCAGCCGACAAAGAGAATGATTTGTTATATTGCAGAGCCGCAATATGTATGATCCTCAGATGAAATTTAAAGTAGCTACTTTACAATGTTGTCGCCTCCTCCGCACGCTACTCGCTATCAGACCAGGAAGATGGTGCTTGCTACACGTGATGTCAGGACACCTATTCAGGGGCTCACATGGGACGATGAAGCACCACCAGCTGCTGATTATCCGTGCGATGGAGATATAACTGATGAAGAATTATCACCAATACAAGATCATCCTTATGTTCCGTTTGATCAACATTATGCTGAAAGTACACAGATGTTTGCTGATAGAAATGAACTTTATCCTGATTTGGTGGAGGTTATCAACGTACCAGTTGAAGGATTATTGGGTGTTTTCCAAGGTTCAATTCCCAAATTACAACCTAACACAAATCCTTAAACAGATCTAGGTTCTTGCAAAACGAATCATAAAACCAACCTGGACATTACCTTTTGCAGCGGAATGATTGTAATGTCGAGATCAGATGAGAGCTGATGAGAATCGGCTCCTCCTCGAGTATCCACACTCTTACAAGCAAGGGACGGCTGCTAGACCAAAGAGCTGGAAGAATCAGAGAGAGATGAAGAGAGAGAGAGAGATCACGCCAAAGAATGAAAAATCGCTAAAGAGCTATTTCCTTTAGGGCTTTTTAATTCTCTTATATCTCATTAATGGGCCCAAGTCATTAGACTAATGGCTCATTAATCTTTTGGGCCCAAAATACAAATCAGACAAAAGCCTGTATTTGTCTGGCCCAAAACTCTGATCCAATACAATAAATGCCATTGCATCTTACCGTATTAATTCCATTTAACTTTCCCGTTAGCTATGGTGTGTGACCCTTTGGGATCATACAATACTGGTAATAAGTCTTAAACTTATAGATCAAGAGCGGACTCTAGCAAGCCATCATGATCACCCAGTATTGATGACTTATGTCTGATCTCGACACTTATCATACTTTCTAGAGATAGTACGGTAGATTTCAGGACATTCCCAACAATCTCCCACTTGTACTGGAATCCTACAAAGGACATTCCCAACAATCTTCCGATTTTACTGGAATCCTACATTCCCTAATCCTTTTGTCTCAATATCTCGATCTGGCATAAGGCAAGATGCGTGTCATCCTTATATAGCCAGACCATGTTTATCGGACCAGATTTGATACTGACTATTCAAACGACTTGGGCAAGTCCGTTTGGGAATGGCCATTCTCTTACCAGCTATCAAATCTCCGATTGGCCTAGAGATATTACCTCCGTTAAACGGCAGGGACAAATCCCATCTTGTTCCATCACTATGAACTACACAATTCATAATACACCCAACCAAGGTCCGTATAGCTCCCAGTTACGAAACAGCGTTAGACAATGATCAAAGCGCATTACTCCATGTGCAGCCACATGCATGCGAACTCAGGTCTAAGGACTATACTCTATAGTCGTATATGAGAACTTCTTATGACACAGATATTAATATCTTGCAGAGTTCTCATTAGCGGGCCATGTCCGGTCATATGCTCCCCTACATATACCTATGTGTCGACTTTGATGCCGTGCATCTATGACCCCTCGAAACTTGGTCATAAGTCTCAACACAATATAGTCTCAACAGGTTGTTGTTGTTCCAATTTCAACAACCTTCGACTATGGGCACTATGATTTATGTCACTTCGTTAAATATGGGGTTTCAGGATCAAGTCTACTCATGTACTTCGATGGCCCATATATAATGACATGAATCATTTTGGAACGATTATTTATATCACAGTTAAAATAATCCAGAAATCATTAGATTTCATAAACATAAAACATTATGTTTACATGAACCTTTCAAAACAACTAAGTAAAGCCCTTTACAAACTCCCACTGAAATTAAGACTACATCTTAATTTCACTCATCCTACAGCTACAGTCCGCGACTCGTGCTTAGGCATAAGGAGTGGCTTCGTTAATAGATTAGCAACGTTTCCATTCGATGAAACTTGCTTATCTACTTAACACCTCTGTCATTTATCTCACGGAATAGGTTATACCTATCCTCAAGGTGTATGGACCTCTGATGTGCAGCTAGCCTCATCTATGCTGTGAATCACATCAAGTTCAATGATGAACTCATCTATCCAAACATCCTCTTTCGCCGCTTCTCAAGCTGCGAAATGTTCAGCTTAAGTCATGGAGTCAGCTACAGTGCCTTGCACCGCCAGATAGACACAAGATATAGCCGGACTGTGACCAGGAATTATCTTTGTCTATTGGAAATTTGCCTTTCAGACTCTATCGACTTTTAGCACCTCACTTTCTCCGTAAATCAAGAACTTATCCTAAGTATTCCTCAAATACTTCAGAATATTCTTTACGGCAATCCCGTGATTCTTTGCTGGATTTGACTGGTCTTTACTTGTCTTGCTTAACATTAAAGCAACATCAAAACAAGTACGTGTCATGGCATACATGATAGATCCAATTGCCGTCGCATATGGAATCCTATCCATGCATTCAAGCTCAGCAGATATCGCAGGACACTGTATCTTGCTTAATGAATTGCCATGTGACATTTGCATAAAACCCTTCTTGGATTGCTGATTACATGTAGGACTTTGTCAATTTAAAAATCCTGACTTTGTCCTACCAGCTCTTTTGGATCTCTATCTTTAGATCCAAAATCCAAGAACTACGTGGCTTTACCCATGTCATTCATAAAACCAACTCCCAAACCAGTCCTTTACGGACTGCAGCATTGGGACGTTATATTTGAGAATCAGTATGTCATCGACATACACTATGAGAAATGCAATATTGCTCCCACTTATCTTTTAGTAAACGCACAGTTCCATTTCGTTCATGTACAAGTCAAAACTTTGACTACCTCAACAGAACGATGAATCCAACTCCGATATATTTGCTTCCATCCATAAATGGATCAATGAAGCTAACTTACACAAAATGTAATTTTTGGAGTCCGGGCTCACTTTCGCTTCTTTGAATTTCGCAGATTCGTCGCTTTCAATGATCATCAGATCATGCGAACTTTCAATGATCATCAGGTTCAACTAATGACGAGAAATCACTCTCGGATTAGTGACTGATTCATTCATATCTGCGAACTTCAGGCTCTACAGATGTAGATTCTACAGAAATCTGTAAATCCATCCGTTGCTCTCCCTCAACAGGTTGAGCAGCCTCCTGTATTTCTCGAATTTCTTCGAGTTATACTTTTACTCCCACTGTTCTTCTTGGAAAGTAACTTCCCTTCTTAGAAAACAGAATGGACGTAAAAGTAACAAGCCTTGGTTTCCCTAGGACAACCAGCGAAGTAGCACAATTACAAATACTCAGTAAAGACGAATTTGGATCATTTCCAATCCACATTTACGTGGTGTCTTTCAACTGATATTGGTGGAACTATTTCAGCGTAAACTTAGATATTTCTTAGAGCGTTATTCTTAAAGAATATCATGGAAGATTCGTGTGACTCATCTTTAATCATTTCTAATAAGATCTGATTCATTCTCACAGAAACACCTCTAGGTTTTCAGGAGAAATGAGCTGTGAAACGACTTCACACTCACTCAGATGATCACACAATCAATGACTTAAGTATTCTCACTCGTGATCTAATCCAGAGTCTTAATACTTCTGTCATTCAGTTTCTATACTTCATTCTAGAACTCTTTCGACCATGTCAAAGAATTCCAACTTGTGTCTCATCATATGAACACATTCACTCTCACTGAAGTAATCAGTAGAGACAATGAAGTACAGGAAATTTTCTCTGGCATTATTGCTCATCGGACCACATACATTTGTATGTTTAATCTCCAATAAGCCTTTGGGCTTTTCTCTAGCTCGGCTAAGATGGGCCCTTTGTCTTTTGGTCTAGTAAGCAGAATTCAAGTCTCATAAGATATCCATTCAAATGAGCCCAAAAGTCCATAACTATGGGGTTTCTGAATCTGACTTACTCTCTTTGACCAAAACATTTATGCCAAGAAAAATCAGGTTTAATTCATTAGATTTAAACCAATTGCAGTATTTATGTTACATCTTAGGCACTCTTTGGTTTAATACATAAAACCCATTCCTTGAATAGGGTGCTACAATTAATTTTTCATTAATGTCAAAAGAACAAACTTGTCTTTTATCAAAATGAAAAACATTCAAATTCTTACAAGAAATTGAAAGACAACTCTGCTTAAAGCAGGTACATTGTAGCAATTACTTAATAAAACCAAGTCTCAAAGGCATCTACAAGTGAAAACCCTATGGCTGAAGCAGCATCCCAAGCTCCTTCCAGACACGCAGTTCCACTTGCCCTTCCTTCAACGTTCTACTGTTGCTCAGGCTCTGCATATTATAACAAATATCAGTGCCACAACCAGTATCCAATACCTATAAGGTATAACTTGAAGTAATAACATGAATACCTGAGGAAGTAGTCTCATACATCAACTTTAACTCCTCATAATCTTCCATGAATTTAATGCAATCTCTCTTCCAATGCCCAGTCTCATTACAGTAGCAGCACTTACCAACGTAAGAGGTATCTGACTCGGGCTCAGAAGACACACGCTTGCCATGATTCAAAATCTGGACAACTTTGTCTTCACCCTTGTCAGCATTAGGTTTAGTAAACCTACCCTTCTCGTTCATGAGATTGTACAGGGTACTCTTCACGTTTGGCTCAACTGTCTTGAGCATGTCATGCAGTTCAGTCAACATCTTCGTTAAGCCTTTCTTGATATAGTCCCTTACGAACTTATCATAGCTTGACGGCAGTGACTGCAGAATGATATCAGTTGCCAATTCTTGCCTAACTGGATAATCCAGTTTCCTCAGGTTATCAACGTAACCCATCATTTTACTGATATGAGGACTTACTGGATGATCATTTGGTAGCTTGCAGCTAGTGAGAGATTTAACCAACTGGTATCTCTCCACTCTAACTTGCTCCTAAAATTTCAATTTCAGGCTGCTGATCATCTCTATTGGCGACTCCATGTTCTCATATTGCTTCCGCAACTCTGAGTCCATGGTAGCCAATATCAGACCACGCACATCTCCCGCATCATTATAATGCTTATTCCAAGCATTATATACTGCATGACTGGCTTTGGATCCGATCCTCTCGGGGAGAGCTTTCTCAAGGACATAGTCCTTTCTCTCATGCCTGAGAACTAGTCTCAGGTTCCGCGACCAAGTCAAGAAATTTGATCCGTTCAGTTTGTCCATCTCAAGGACATACCGGATCGAGAAAGTGTTTTGATTGTTTGTGCTTGTCATAGCTGAAATTTAGAGATAAATAGAGTTTTAGTTATTAAGTTCATAAAAGAGTAATCTTAACAACTTATAAGAAAACTCGCATCGTATTCAAAATTTCTTTGTTTAACCTCATATGAATACAATGATTCCGAGACCCATGTTTAGCTAAATCCAAAGTGGGCCACTGGCCGTCACCCAGAATTAGCTTTACTTGGTAAGCATACACACAGCTAGTTATAACCAATAACTCTCGGTTGTGAATTGGACCCGAGGCCCAAATTCACCAGATGTCTCAAGGCCCGGGACTCCCGATGGCCCAGTCAAGGAAACCAATCTCTTACAGCCAAATAATCACTAAAATCTGGGACTCCCAATGAAATTAGTGACTATATACTACTTTACTTACGCGAAAACAGACACCTCACACTGTAAGCCATATCTGTAATCAAATAAGCGTTAAGTAGCTGACAAGATTGGGCAAGACATCCAAGCTTGATATTGTTTTTGAGGATTTTTAAGTTTTATTTCCAAAAATAGAAGATTACTATTTTGGGAAACTTTCTTATTTTAGAAACTTTTTAAATTTAGTAACTTACTAAAATTAGAAATTTCTAATTTAATATTTTATAAATATTTTCGGGTTGGGTCACAAATTATAGGCCCAATTCTTGGCCCAAGACCATAGAATTCCAGTTGGCCCAATAATTTGACATAACCGAGTCGGTTTATTAATTCTGGTCCAAGACCAAATTAACTATCAAAACCATCGGTTATTTACTAAACCAGACCAGCTCTAAATTATTTGGTCCAACCAAATCAAACTTAGACCAGCCTTCGGTTTAGGTTAAAATTCAATTTTTGAATTTCAATCCGGTTTAACTGGAAATTTAATAATACCAAGTATTAAATTATTTTCAGCAAACCGCGATTTGGGTTAACGCCTTAACCATACATTAATAAAATAATTAATGATTTATATAATATACCATTATATATTATGTAATAATATATATATATCGATCTCATATAATATAATGATTTATATTATATAATATAATATAATGATCTTAATTAAATAATTAAGGATCTCATATAATCGCAAGTATATTATATAATGATTTATATAATATACATATTATAATATACAGCACACGCTCAATGATAATCCAATTATCGATCTCATCACATATCGAGTGATGATTATCACATGCGATCGAATGGCATTCTATTTGCAACGTCTTAGGGTTTTAGATAATTTAAAGGAGCCGCCGTTTTTGATTATTAATATTCGCATAAGACAAAACACGACTTTTGTTTCTTGGTTATTAACAAACCAATCAAAAACAACATTCAATTATGCTTCACGACATTCACTTATGATTATACAATCACATGAACATCACGCTATGATAATCGATTTTATTCAATTATCAAACCAAGCGATTAGGGTCATAGGTTTTTAATCAATTAATCAATTTCATATGATCCAATTTAACAAGAAACCTAAAACCTGGCTCTGATACCACTGACGGATTATTGGGTGTTTTCCAAGGTTCAATTCCCAAATTACAACCTAACACAAATCCTTAAACAGATCTAGGTTCTTGCAAAACGAATCATAAAACCAACCTGGACATTACCTTTTGCAGCGGAATGATTGTAATGTCGAGATCAGATGAGAGCTGATGAGAATCGGCTCCTCCTCGAGTATCCACACTCTTACAAGCAAGGGACGGCTGCTAGACCAAAGAGCTGGAAGAATCAGAGAGAGATGAAGAGAGAGAGAGAGATCACGCCAAAGAATGAAAAATCGCTAAAGAGCTATTTCCTTTAGGGCTTTTTAATTCTCTTATATCTCATTAATGGGCCCAAGTCATTAGACTAATGGCTCATTAATCTTTTGGGCCCAAAATACAAATCAGACAAAAGCCTGTATTTGTCTGGCCCAAAACTCTGATCCAATACAATAAATGCCATTGCATCTTACCGTATTAATTCCATTTAACTTTCCCGTTAGCTATGGTGTGTGACCCTTTGGGATCATACAATACTGGTAATAAGTCTTAAACTTATAGATCAAGAGCGGACTCTAGCAAGCCATCATGATCACCCAGTATTGATGACTTATGTCTGATCTCGACACTTATCATACTTTCTAGAGATAGTACGGTAGATTTCAGGACATTCCCAACACCAGTTGACTCCAAGCATCTCTCTCAGACGGCAAAAGGTCGCTACAAACACTTGGCACACAAAAACTTTCTTAATCAGAAGGTGTTTCCCATGAAGGATGAGACACTGAGTGAAGTTCGCAGATTCATTGAAAGAGTCGGTCTGATCTACATGGTTATTCATGTGTCATCGTATTTTTCGCGAATTGTCAAAGAGTTTGTAGCTAATCTCTGTGATTGGGAAGATAGAGAAGGTTTTCACTTGATGTTTGTTCGGGAACATATGTATGACTTCTCACCCTACCTAATCAACCGGATGTTTATGCCGCCAGACATTGCAAATCTGTGTGACTGGAATGAGGAGAATATTGATCAGGCTGTTACTGTGCTTATTGGAGGACGACGGGAGAAGTGGGAAGATGTTCAGTTCTATCATTTGCTTCCTATGTTCAAAGTGCTCTACAAGATATGCTGTACAAACTGGCTGCCAACATCACACAAGACAGTGCTGGTTAAGGAGCGTCTCAAGTTCCTCTTTATGCTACACAAAGGAAGGAGTTTTAATTTTGGCCGGTTGGTGCATAAGCAGATTCTTCAAATGGCTCAAACACCTGAGATGGAACAAAATATTATCTTTCCTGACTTAATCTTTCAAATCATGGCGTTTCAATTTGATGTTCCAATCTATCGTCTGATGGTGCTCATTTTGGTCATTCGGCCTGCATTTCTAATTGTGTGGAAGAAGAATCTGATCTGATTACTAATGTCAACAATGCTCTTAAGAGTCTGCTCCCAATCAAGAGTTGTCTTGCTCGTAAGCTTGTTCTGATTTGCTCGATCTCTCACATGTACATGCTTAATATTTTTTGTCTTGGTATGATAATCGATTCAGGGGGAGATTATCTGAATACTCTAGGACAACAGAGGATGGAGAAGAAGGTGGAACAAATGATGAAGCTCGAGCTGAATTTGTTAGGGATGATTGACTGAGTCACTGAGTTCTTAGCTTTATTGTCTTAGTTAAGTTTTTTTGCTGGCTTATTGGTGGAATTACTTTTGATCATACACCTAGACAAGCTTTGGACAAGTGGACAAATGAGGAAAAGAACGCATCAAAATTCAATTCCAGGGCAATATCCACTATCATGTAGAGTGTTAGTACTGAGCAGTTCAAAATCATTCAAGGATGTGAATCAGCAAAGGATGCATGGGATGCACTGACGAATCACTTCGAAGGTGATGAAACTGTGAAGCGGACCCGCCTTGACTACTTAGCATCAACCTTTGAGAATCTGCGTATGGAAGAAGATGAAACATCAGTAGCTTCTCGGCTAAGTTAAGTACCATAGACAACGAAGCATCTGCACTTGGCAAGAAGTATCATGAGTAGAAGCTTGTGAAGAAACTCATAAGATGTCTACGAGCTAAATTTTCAGCACAAAAGACAATACTTCAATGCTCGATGAATACGAATAACATGAAGTTCGATAAGCTAGTGGGTATGCTGAAGTCACGGGAGATGGAAGTGACAAATCAACAACAGAAGCCCATCGGTGGTATTGCATTCAATGCAAATCAGGAAGGTGACAGAGTTAAGAAGCTTGGGGAAAATTGAGTCTAATAGCCAGAAATTTAAATAAGATGATCAAGAGAGTATAGAAAGGACAAAGTAAAGCTTCTGGGAGGATCTCGAGAGGAGAATCTGAGAGATTTCCAAGGACATCCCGTGTTGAAGGTGACAGAATATCTAAGAAAGATATGCAATGTCATGAGTGTGATGTCTTTTTCCACTTGAAGCATGATTCCTTTGGTTAAAAGAAAGGAACTCATGTGTTCTGAATGCCGTGGCTTTGGTCATACTAGAGCTGAATGTCCCACTGTTGTGAAGGAAAAAGAAAAATCATATGTCTGTTTCAGTGATACTGGGTCAGATAATGACAATGGGGACGATGAATTACTGCTGAATTTGTGGCTCTCGTATCTTAGAATGAAGAAGTGACCCTCTTGAAGATGCCAGCCTAGGCTCTGATTTGGATGAAGAGGAGGTTGATGTTAAGCAGGAGTATAGCACTCTCTATGACAATTGGGTGAACCTAAGTCATCAGAATTTGCAATTGCTTAAAGATACAGTGATGCTGAAATCTCAAGTAAACATTCTTGAGATGGAACAAACGTCACCATACGAGGCACCAAATCGCAACATTGAATCGGTCAACTCAAAATCAGTGCAGAAACTAGCGGAACTGAAGGAGGAAAAGGGAGTCCTTGAAGAAAAATTCTCGAAGGTCTGGAAATCTTTTAATGAGGAGCAACAAAAGAATATATGTCTGGCACAAGATCTAACCGAGAATCATAAGAAGGTTTGAATGTTGAACAAGGGAACAAAGAGCTTGGATCAAATGTTGGCAATAGGAAAATCCTCTAAGGATAACCGGGGTGTTGGATATTCAGGAGGAGTTGAGTCCAGCACTACTATAGGAAGCATAACTTTTGTTCCTGCCTGAGTGTAAACGTCACATACAACACCAGAGAACCCAGTGGTATCAAGACTCAACACAAGAAAGAGACAGGCTGTTTCGGATGTGGAAAGAGAGGTCACAAGAAAGGCTAAGTGTTGGTTTCACTGGAAAAGAATCTGCAAAGCTTGGAGCCTAAACAAGTGTTTCATTGAGCCAAACGGTGTTGGAAAAGTGTGGATTGCTAAAAAGGAACTTTATGAAAACACAAAAGTCTCTCATGCACCAAAAAAGACACTAGAGGATAATGTTGTTTGTAATCTCTCCATGATCATTAATGTTGCTTATACCTCGACCTCGAAGGTTGATGGAGGTTTTTGGTATTTTGACAGCGGATGCTCACGTCACATGACCGGATATGTTGAAACCTTGGACAATGTAAAACCAATCAAAGGGGGACATGTCACGTTCGGCATTGGAGGTCAGGGTAAAATTGCCGGAGTAGGTAAAATGCAGAAAGATGGAAAACCACAACTGTTGAACGTGTATCTAGTGAAAGGACTTAAGGCTAATCTGATCAGCATTAGCCAACTTTGTGATAAAGGTCTTAAAGTGATTTTACCAAAGTTGATTGCCAGGCAATAAACGAAGCTGGCCAAGTGATATTAATGGGTATAAGGTCTGGTAACAATTGCTATATGTGGGAACCGATGAAGAACTGCCTTACATATGTGGAGTTGCAGCTAGATCTCTGGCACAAGAAGCTCGGACACATGAGTGTACACGGCATCAACAGACTTGTAAGTGCAGAAGTCGTCAGAGGGATTCTAAGCTAGAAAGCTAAACAGAAGCCCATCGGTGGTATTGCGTTCAATGCAAATCAGGAAGGTGACAAAGTTAAGAAGCTTGGGGAAAATTGAGTCTAATGGCCATAAATTTCAATAAGATGATCAAGAGAGTAGAGAAAGGACAAAATAAAGCTTCTGGGAGGATCTCGAGAGGAAAATCTGAGAGATTTCCAAGGACATCTCGTGCTGAAGGTGACAAAATATCTAAGAAGAAGGATATGCAATGTCATGAGTGTGATGGCTTTTGCCACTTGAAGCATGAATGTCCATTAGTTAAAAGAAAGGAACTCACATATTGATTCACTGTTGTGAAGTCAAGTAAAACTGATTGAACAAGATTCATTGTAATTTGTTCAAGTGATTTCTAAATAAAAAGTGCGTTTTTTCTTAAGAGATTCCTTAGTGTAATCTATAGTGTGTTCTCTGCGTTTTCACAATAAGCAGAGAAAGATAGTTACATGCATGAATGGTTGGTTAGTTTATATCCTTATATCACCCTACAGTCATATATGATTTTGAAATTTAGCTATAAAACCACTAATCACAAGGGACATGGTAGTATTTGTTAAACACAAAACAACATAAAAGACTACTGCAAAGAAATTGACAAGAGTTAGAAGAAGAAAAAAATAGAGAAATACCAAAAAGGGAACTTGTCAGACCGTGTGCGAACACCACGGAAAGGATAGAACCGAGTCGAATACCGATCCCCTACAACACCAATTACATCTCTCGATGATCGTAGCCGTTAATCACAATCTATTTACACGCTCATGAATCATCCACTAAGTTGGAAGACATGTCTCCTTAGAAATCAAATATTCAGAGGTATGAACAGATCCTGCTCAAGTAAAGTCGTGACCAACATCGCTCTCTCATCTATAGATACTATGAGTTTCTTTCCCAAAGTAGCCGTGTGGATACAAACCCAAACCGAAAACAATACTTGGTAAACGCATATATGGGTGCAGACCCATTTACTTAAAGCCCATCTATTTGCGTTCTAAGATAATCATGATTGATTAACTACATTGTTCACCAATTCATTAACTGAGGCTCTAACTAACCTCTGACCAAGAACATCAAGGATATACATAAAAAGCTTAGCTAAACTATATAACAATCAAGGTAGATAAAAATATTTAATGTTGATATCAAGAGTGAAATTGTGACATATAAACTCTCAGCATTGAAACTATTGCAAGTTCTCTCAGTGAAGACAAACTCGGTTCACTAATTTCTTTTGTCACTCAAATCACAAGCAAATGACTTGAATACTGTCCGCCGTCTTAGAGAATCTTTCAGCTGACACTGTCAAAAGCTTGTTAAGAGACATGTTTTCACCTCTGCTCCTCAACTTTTCTTCATACCGGTGCTTGATCCTGCTATCAAGCTGGTACCCAAGAAACGCAGGGAAAGCCAAAAGCTCTTCGACTTCACGACCCATGTACTCGATCAAATACTCCAGTTTTTCTTCTAAAGAAGTATGATTATACTGCAGGACTTGAGGATGCTTTGTGCTCATAGCTAGAATGTCTTCAAGGGAAAGACCGTAACTCAAGTACAGTCCAATCACCCTCTGCATATTGTCAGAGCTTGTTCTGGTCACAGCTCCCATCGCAAACGCCAGTTCCTTTGTTCTATGCTTGTATCCAATCTTCACTAGAAACCCGAGTTTGTGCGAGAGATTATCTTCCGATAGAGCTAGATACAACGGTGCTTTACTCAAGAACTTGAACATGCCAGGGGAGTCAAAGCCACATTCTTTCAGAAACTCTATCCTCGGCCTCAATTTCCTCTCTTTGCTCGTGCTGATCACATTAGGGAACACATGAACAATCTTAAACACTTGTTCGCTCGTCAAGCCAGCAAAAGACTTGAGGAACTCGACGTGGCTGTTCATATGCTCAACACTGTAACTCAATATAGCAGGTAGTCTACGTAGCACGGTTCCAGTGGCGAAGTCGTCTTCCCCGCTGAGATTCCTGATGAACTCAACCCTAGGAATCAACTGAGTATCCAAGTCACTGTTGAGAATGACTGGTCGTCTCGCAATTATACCGATTCCCCCAAAAGGTTCCATGAAACTAATCAATCTCTCAATGTCTTCAACTGATTTCTGAAACAGCAGTTTGTTTAGGTATACCTTACTCAACACGTGAGAGATCTTTTCTTTTGGTATCCCATGGTGGATAAGCAACCTCACCTTCTGATTGAAACTAAGCAAGAAAGATGTGTCTGCTATAGCTAGTAAGCGTTCCACTAGCTCAGGGTCAAGCCTTCCTTCGAGTTCATCAACCAAGAATGTAATAATGAGATCCAATTCTTCTGAGGTCAATAAATTAGGGCACTTTGCAATCAAACCCTGAAGCGCGAAGCCATCGATTTTCAGAGACTGAAGAGAAGCGACACGAGCACCGATCTTATCCAAAGACGTCGACTTTACATCTGGGTTCTTCGCCAAAATCATCTCAGTTTCTTCTTCTGTAAACCCAATATCTCGGAAAAGCGAAAACAGAGACTCTGCAAAGGAAGAAATAAGGAGAGACTTATAAAACGCACAACAAGTGTTTGCGAATATGCATCAAATAAAAAATGCCTATGAATATGATCAGAGAAGTACCAACTTCACCTACCCATCTGAGTTTCGGCAACAATCGGAGAATTAAGGCAATTACATTGGAAAATAAGATCAGTACACCGACGATCTAAGCAGCTGGAAAGCAACGGCCGTAGCTCAGTCTTAAATGGAGAAGCAGGGAAGCTTCCATGGGAACAGAGAGATGTAACGGGCTTGAGATGAAGCCGGAGACTAATCGGCGGTGAGAAGAGGGAAACGGAACAAGAGACGAGGGATAAAATCACCATGGCGATATATCCGATACCAAGGTTTCTGATTTGGGATTCACATCCAGATTCAACGGTCGTATTTGATTCCGGCTGGGTTTTGATTGAAGTTTAACCTTAATGTAAAAATACACTTTTAATTAGTATAGGACCTCGGCTGGAATACATAGTATTGGGCTTGGAGATAACAAGTCCAAAATTTCTACCTAATGTTATCAATTATCACCTCTACGCCTAGCTAAATTGTCTTTTTAGTCTATATAAGTTCTTTTTTCTTCAAAATGTATTGAAAGTAGGCCTCGGATTTCGGTTCTTCGGTTCGGTTACGGTTCGGTTACTCGATTTTTTGGTTTTTTTGTTTTTTAAAAACATGTCGATCGATTTTTTTCTTCGGTTCATAAAACTTCGGTTCGGTTCGGTTCGATTTTATATTTCAAGGCTATATATATATATATATCAAACACACAAACACAAACTGACAAAAGTATATATATATATATATATATATATATATATATATTTGGAAGATTCAAATTTTTATGAAAATCAAAACCGATCGACAACTACAAGTCTACAATAATGAATATAGGTCAGAGACTTCGGTTTGGTTATTCGGTTTTTCGGTTTTTCTGTTTTTAAAAAAACTACCAATCGGTTTTTTTCGGTTCAGTTCGGTTCGGTTCATTAAAAATTCGGTTCGATTTCGGTTCGATAATTTCGGTTCGATTTTATATCCCAGGGCTAATTGAAAGCATATGATGAAATACAATTTGGTCTAGTAAAAGGACATCATACGAAACCAGAAGCATAATATACAATCCTTCTTTCAATTGTTCGTCCTATGTTTTTAAAGTTCAGATCTGTCATTGATGGCAAGTTGCCACCGGCCTTTGTATAATGTTTTCTTTTTTTTTATCTGTTAACCGACGAGGTTGCCGATCAATAACCAGACAAGAATATAACCGGTTGAATCCTTGCAAGTCAAACAAAAAAGATTTGTTACATACGAAAGCTGGAGACGGTCCGATTTGAGACAAAAGACTCAAATTGATCCATCCTCGATTTCATTTATCTCGCTTCAACGATACAAGGCTTTTCAACTCATACCGCTTCCACGAATTGGGTTTGATTTGGATTAAATTGTATATCAGGGAACAAGGATGTTTTTAGTCTTTTAAATCTTTTAGTCTTTAAATTAGATCTTTAAAACTGACGTCACACACACAAAACTCGTGGGATCTAACGAATCATAAACAATCTTAACCACAATAACAAACCTTACGACACACACTCACACTCATTGAGACTCTATGACTCAACACAAGACTGATAAGGTCAATCAACCAATAACAACTTAACACAAGTACCATAAGCTATCCCGCAAGCCCTAACCACAATATCACCACTAACACAAAATCACACTAACGTAACCCGACCTATCTGGCTCCACCCGGAATAGGTAACCATAACCATAACCATAACCATAACCATAACCTATCCGCCTCCACACTGGAATATGTATCAACTACACAACCTACCCGGTCCAACATCGAATAGATAACATCAGATAACGATAAAGCAACAACTTAATCACTTAAACCAATAATCAATCAATCAAATCATCAATAACTCTACTCAATCCAAATATGTATACTGCATATTTGGATTCAATAACTTCATTCAATTACTTCCATTTAGTTTTTATCTTAGGTTTAATTACTTAATCATCAGTTTTAATTCACTTACTAGATTTTGACCCGCGCTTAGAAAGCGCGGGATTACTTTTCTTTACAAATTTAAATTATATTTATATTATTATTAGTAATTAATTTTTTTAATTATGCAATCTAATTTTATTTATAATTGTTTAATCTGAATTATAAAAAATAAATTAATAATTTAGGTTTTAAAAAAGAATTGTGTGTTATTTGAGAAGAGTTATATCGTAAAGATAAATAGATTGAAATAGCGATTTTGCATTATAAGTTTTTATTTTGTTTTAAACTCGTACAAAGTTCATTTTTAGAATTCGAAACTGGCTAATTTATTTTTCAACCCGCTTATAATAGTTTAAATATTTTGCAATATGATGTAACAACCCGCTAAAAATGCAATAGTAAAAACAAATTCTTACGAAATAAATTAATTTAATATAATTTTAAAATTTTATTATAATATAAACATAAATATATTATATTTGAATTTTGAATATAATCATAATTAAAGAATATTATCTTATATATACAAAATAGTTGATGTTTAAATTATTTAGTCATATTTATCAATTGATTTAATAGTTTCATGTTTATATTTTTAATTAATTAGAAAAGTGAAACCCATTATATTTAGCTTGTTTGGATACATGTTTAGTAATTGTCTTGTTTGGAAACATGGATAGTAGAGAAATTGTTATATTCCTTAACTACCCTTAATGAATATTAAAAACACTTTTAAATTTCTAGTGGCACAAATTGTAAATAACACATACCCCCAAATATTAGTTTCCTAATGACTCTAATTTTTTAATAGTATTGATTCAATTATATGCTATCATGAAGTTAGTAATTAGTAAATTTACTAACTCCATAACCAAATTTAATTACTTAAACTCATTTACTTATTTCTTAGGTTTTAATTATCTTATTTAAAATCTAATATTCGCTAGCTTCGAGTTAACCTAGTTTTAATTAATTAATTCTTTAATTTTTTTATTTTCTAATTCCATTCACTTTTCTGCTAGATTGAAGTTAATAAGTTTCTCCCCCTAAACTTTTCTCGTAGACACAAAAACCAAGGCGCCTCTCTCCTTCAGTTTTTGGGCGTTTTTCTCCCCGGTGACCGGAGATCTATGTCGGTGTCGGGGAGGACACTTCTAGTATAGCTTATCTAGTTTGCAGCGAGTTTCCAGGCCTCTCCGGTCTCGTGTGTTGCATTAGTCTTTTTCTATAATGTCGTCTTTGTCATCGCCATGTCATCATATGATGTATGTCGCTTGTTCTTCATCGTATGTGGTCTCCGCTACTTTGCGGTGGCTGGTAGTTGTGGGTGAGCAGCATTCTCTAGTTCGTCTTTGTGAGACGAAGGCTCCAGCGGTGTTTTTTATTTGGTCGGTTGATATGCTAGAGTTTTAATCCATAGAGCTACATTGCAAGTGCACAGACGTGACTAGTAGTATATAGGGGTCGAATCCACAGGGACTCAAAAATATTACGATAGATTATAGAATATTGAATTAAGCTAAGTAGAGTAGAGAGTAAGCAGTAAATAATGCGAGAAAGTAAATCAAACGGTTTTGTAATCAATCAGGTGAAGCGTCAGGTCAAGGGAGTTCTTAGGAAATCAGGAATACAAGCTAATCAATAAATCGGGATCAGATTGAGAACAGTTCTAGAACTAAAAATAGAAGCATAATAAACCAACTTTTGTTGCGAGTATTATCTATGTCTAGCAACCTAGCAAACTAACTTTCGTTGTGAATTCTAGAGATCTTAAATATGCATTAATCTCAGGTTCTTTCGTTCATAATTTCTCTAAGCCAAATTTCCTTGCGAATAGTTCAATTGCTCATTTAGGTTCGTTATAGCTAATTAACCAATTGTCGTTGCGGAAATCAACCTAACATCAATTATCTAAGTGGCCAATTCAGATTAAACATTAAAAACAACCCTAGATGAAGAAATATAAAGTATGAATCCCTACAGATTGATTAACCTAATATTCCATAAAATCCCTAAACCTAACAAGTAAACTACTCAGACATGGCAGATGAAACACAAGAAATAATGAATAGAATACTGAATATCATAAAAGAAGTAAAGAAACAGGGGCTTGAAATCTCTTCTTTGTCAGTACAAGACCAACCCCAAAATCTCCCAATCTCTAATAGAATAAAACTTAGCCTAAACAATGGCTTAAAACCCCTAATATAATAGTCAAAACACGTTTTGGGCTTCTTTATAATTATGAGAAACTTCTGAACCAAGCTGCAAATATCCAAAGTCTTCATTAACTCGGCGAGAATTATCCGATGGACTCTTGCGTCGATCAATGCTGAATGTGTGTCGATCGACACTCTGCTCCAATATCGACTATGATTTCTTCTCTCTCACCCGAATGCTCCAAATAGCTCCAGAATGCGTCATAATGTCAAATATGCTCCAAACGTACCTAGACCTGTAAAACACATGAAAGGACTCCAAAACAAACTAAAAGACTCAATAACAAAGACCTATATCATGGTCAAGAGCCCTAAAAACCATGATATATCAACCCCCCCCCACACTTAACCTTTGCTTGCCCTCAAGCAAACAGAAAACTAAGATCAGGAGAAGAAGTTTGAAAACTTCAGAAACTCGTTTCATTGTAGGAGCACTACACTCAGATTCCCCTTAGTAAACCACATGAAACTGAACCTGCAGACGTCAAGACCAACATCTACTTCCCTCACACTTAGCAACTGTCCCAAGTAAACTCCACAATCACATTCAGAGCATTCAAATTCACCATACTGACTTGTGTAATCTAATAAGTGCGGTCTCACCTAGGGAGTATCGTAGAGCACATGGATTCTTACTCTGTTAGCACCTGGCCACCATCATTTTCTGGTTCCTTTATTTTATTTTCCTTCCATAGCATCTGATTTTTCCCCACTGGTGTTGGTACTGGATTTCCCTCTAGGAAATCTGGCCCATTAACAGACAAGACAAAGGCCCGTAATTACGAGCCCATTCCAGAATCAAAGATAGACGGGAGAGCCAACTCTCTTGTTGGGCCCAAGCAAAACAAGCGCCTTGGAGAGACCCAGACGATGCCGAAGCCGAAGACAATCGAGCTCGAGCTCGGCAGAGGATGACGTGGAGATAGAGCAACTCGGTCTTCGTCAGTTCAACTGATCCGCACGAATCTCGGAGATCGTTACAACGACGAGGCCGAAATATCAGGACGAAGAGATCAGAATCGAGACTATTTAAAGGAAGAAGTGGCGACTCATTAAAGAAAATTCCAACCTAGGCTAAGAACACTTCGATTAGATAGCTCGATCCTATACTTTGTACTCTCTTCTCGACTTTGTTTGTTCTATCTCGACGATCAATCTCAATAAAGTCTTTGATTCATAGGAAACTATACCATTTCTATATCCAAAAGTCCAAATCCACGAATACAAATTCTCAGTGTGAATCCCGGATCTCACATTTGGCGCCGACTGTGGGGACATTCTATAGCCTTTCCTATCTTAAGAATCAGATCCTAGATCCGATAGATCGAGATGAATCCCGACCAAACTGGCTCTCCCAGCGCCACACCACCTGTTGACCGCCCTCAAACGGTCGACAACGTTCCTCAGAACACTACCGGGGTAAGAAACATGGGTCAGACCGACGGCGTGTTGACGAGCTCTGCCTCAGTCACCACGACCTCGGCACCGGCCGGCTCCGTCGCTCAAACAATCGCGACAAGCCAGACTCCGACAAATGTTTTGTCAGGAACTAATGATCCGAGCAGAAACTGGGTGTGGATGAGAAATGACTCAATACCCACCCCAGGAGGAGGATCTGGAGTATCCAGACCTAATTCGCCACTACCTTCTGCTCCACAGAGACAAGGACCAAGCGATCTTGCCGAGATCCGTTCGATGTTAAGCCTATTGGTAGATCGAACGAGAAACAACGAGGCAAGCGCAAGGGCCCAAGAGGTCGCAAACCGTTCTCTGGCAGCGCAGCTCGACGAACAAGAGCGGCGCCTAAACGCCCGTCTTGAAGAGCTCGCCAGTCAAAGCCAAGGAGGCAGACCAACGCGAACTCCCATAAGTCCTCCACCGTGTACTCGCTTGGACTTCTCCCAAGTAGTAACTCCTCCGGGAACGTCGGGAAATTTCGGTAATACGTCAAATAGCGGCTTCCACCCTACAATGACCCCTATCGCGGTACCGACCCCATTTGGTTCGAACTCAATGGTCACAGATCCAACCGGATCAAGAAACCGACCATTACCCGGGCCACCACCTTTCCCGAATAACTCTAACATCCGACCGAGGCAACTAGGAGGTTCTGCCTTCGCCTCGAGCTCGGGACTCCTTAACGGATCAAACTCAGTTCAGTTCTGAATGCCACAGGTCGATCAGACGAGGTCGATCCCAACGATCGATCTCCTCGACCCCACTTTTCCGGAACAAACGTCAGGTCAGGCACAAGTCCAGTTCGCACCCGCAGAAGGCGATGAACACGATATGCTTAGACAATACATTGAACAGGCTAAAGCCCAGTTTAACAGTCTGAGCTCGAAAGTTCACATGGCGACGAGCGCGGCTCCCGACATCGATCGAGTGATCGAAGAAACACAACAAACGCCGTTCACAGATCGGATTGCGTTTGCAAGAATCCGTGAGATCAAGAAATCTAAGTTTCCAGAATTCTCTGGGAAATCAGACCCGAAAGCCCACATCAGGGCATTCCGACTAGCGATGGCAAGGGTGTACCTTACCGATGAGGAGAGGGAGCCAGCCTTCTGCAGGCTTTTTGCGGAAAACCTATCAGGTTCTGCCCTAGAATGGTTTGCCGGACTGGAAGAAAGGTCCATTGACAACTTCACCCAGTTCATGACGGCTTTCCTCAAACAATACTCCGTTTTCATCGAGGAAAAGACTACCGAGGCAGCCTTATTTGGCGTCTCTCAAAAACCCGACGAAACACTTCGCTCGTACATCGACCGATTTAAGGAAATAAAATCCAAAATCGCGAACCCACGAGATGAGGAAGCTATAGAAGCGTTAAGACGGGGACTATGGTTCTCAACCAGATTCCGCGAGGAAATAACAGTCCGCGAACCTCAAACGCTCGATGACGCCCTCCATCGCGCATCGGCCTTTGCTCGCCTGGAGGACGAAACCACGGCCCTCGGGGAAAAGCACCGAAAAGAAAAGAACCCGTCGAGCTCGCAGAATTCGAACTCGAAAAAGGATTCCCGTAAGTCAGGGAACGTCAACGCGGTCGAGAGCCCAAAGAGCTCGAAGAAATTCGAGTTCGACAAGGAAAAATTCTGTGATTTCCACAATAAGAGGGGGCACTCGACCGAGGACTGCTATACTCGAGCTAAAGCAGAGGCTCAAAAACAAGAGTCCGAAAGCAAAAAAGACTCCGAGGTCGAGGAGGAAACTCTGTCCGACAAAAAGGAAAACAAACAGACCAAGGAGTCGAACTCCAAAAAGCACTCTCAAAACAAACGGGAACGGTCAAAGGAGCCGGAATCTCCCGAAACACTCCCTCAAGGGTCGCGGAAGCAAGTCGAGTTCATCCACGGCGAGCTTAACCTGAGCGGTACTCCGGGAGGTTCGGCACTATCCCCGCCTCCGTCTCCTGCCAAAAGTTTACGCTCAAGAATCAATCTCCCTCGTTTTTGAGGGGGGGGGGTGTACGGGCTATACCCCCTAAACGAATTGACTTCATCTTCGGTGGCTCCAAGCTTTGCCGCGACTCGGTCAATTCGATCAAAGCTCTTCAAAGAAGAGTCGAGACCGACATAGGGGGAAAAACCCCGATGTTGGGTCCAGACCACGAAATCATCTTCCACGAGAGCGAGACAAGTAATCTCGACAAACCACACGACGACGCTCTCCTCGTTTGTCTAGTAGTGGGAGACGTCGAACTCTCAAGGATAATGATTGACACAGGAAGTTCGGTAGATGTCCTCTTTTACGACGCGTTCAAAAAGATGGACTTTAACGACTCCGAGATTGTGGAAGAAAAGACACCAGTAGTAGGTTTTGCTGGCGAAACGACATACTCGATGGGCTCCGTCTTCGCCCCAGTAATTGCTGGAGGAGTTCGGAGAATGACAGAGTTCGTCATAGTAGATCGGCCAGCTCCCTATAACGCAATCCTAGGTCGACCATGGATATACGACATGAAAGCGGTACCATCGACCTACCACCAGTGCGTAAAGTTCCCGACACCCAAAGGGATCAAAACCATTTACGGAAGTCAAAAGATCTCCCGTCATTGTTACATGAACGGATACAAGCAGATCGAGAAATCCCCTGCGTAGCAATTACAGAAAGAGGAGGAGCTCGCCACCATGCAGACCAAAAGGTCGAACGACCTCAGTCAAATAGGACCCCCAAAGGACCTCACGACTCAGGTCTGCATAGACGAGGCTCATCCCGAAAGACTCGTTGGCATCGGAATCGACCTATCAGAGCCAGTTAAGAACGAATTGGTCTCTTTTCTCAAAAAGAATGTCGACTCCTTCGCCTGGTCTTCAGCAGACATGAAAGGGATAAACATCGACGTAACCAGCCACGAGCTGAATGTCGACCCAACCTACAAACCGGTAAGACAGAAACGTCAAAAACTAGGCCCTGAGCGGGCCAAAGCCGTCAATGACGAGGTCGATCGGTTATTAAAAATCGGATCGATCAGAGAGGTCAAGTACCCCGACTGGCTCGCGAACCCCGTGGTGGTTAAGAAAAAGAACGGAAAGTGGAGGGTCTGTGTAGACTTCACGGATCTCAACAAAGCATGTCCAAAGGACAGCTTCCCACTCCCGCACATCGACCGATTGGTCGAGGCCACCGCTGGACATCAGCTGCTATCCTTTATGGACGCGTTCTCAGGGTATAATCAAATATTAATGAACCCTGAAGACCAAGAAAAGACTTCGTTCATAACGGATCGAGGCACGTACTGCTACAAAGTCATGCCCTTCGGACTGAAAAACGCAGGAGCAACTTACCAGCGCCTCGTCAACAAGATGTTTTCGGGACTCCTAGGCAAAAACATGGAGGTCTACATCGATGATATGCTGGTAAAATCTTCGAGGTACGAGGATCACATCCCCCAACTAAAAGAATGCTTTACCATTCTTAATAAGTATGGGATGAAACTCAACCCAGCCAAATGTACCTTCGGGGTCCCTTCAGGAGAATTCCTCGGTTACTTAGTAACTGAAAGAGGGATCGAAGCGAACCCCAAACAGATCACAACGTTCATAGAGATGAAATCTCCCAGAACAACGCGAGAAGTCCAGCGCCTAACCGGCAAAATAGCTGCTCTGAATCGCTTCATCTCAAGGTCGACTGATAAATGTCTACCCTTCTATCACTTTCTCAAAGAAAACAAAAAGTTCCTTTGGGACGAAAAGTGTGAAGAGGCATTCACTCAGCTCAAAGCTTACTTAAGCGAACCACCCATACTGGCGAAACCAGTAGAAGGAGAACCCATTTACCTCTACCTAGCTGTCTCGACGGCAGCAGTAAGTGGAGTCCTGGTTCGCGAAGAACAAAACGAGCAACGGCCGGTGTATTACATCAGTAAGACCTTGATCGATGCTGAAACCAGATACCCCGCCATGGAAAAACTCGCCTTAGCGCTAGTAACATCGGCTCGGAAACTCCGACCGTATTTTCAATCGCACTCGATCATAGTGATGACCTCTCAGCCACTGAGAACCATCCTTCACAGTCCAAGCCAATCAGGTCGTTTGGTCAAATGAGCTATCGAACTTAGCGAGTACGACATTGAATACAAAGCTCGAACATGCCTAAAAGCGCAAGTACTGGCAGATTTCATAATCGAGCTTCCTCCGACTATAGAACTCGACCCGACTTCGGCCCAAAGATGGAAACTCTACGTCGATGGAGCTTCCTCAAGACAAGGGTCCGGAGTCGGAGTGAAATTAGTCTCCCCAACGGGTGAAGTATTAGAACAATCGTTTAGATTGAGCTTCGCCGCATCGAATAACGAGGCAGAATACGAAGCGCTGATAGCCGGGCTTAGACTTGCGATAGCAATAGGAGCCCGAGAAGTAAATGCCTTCAGCGATTCCCAACTGGTCACGAGCCAATATCATGGCGACTATGAGGCCAAAGACGAACGAATGGAAGCATACCTACGGGTAGTCCATACATTGGCCGAACAGATCGAATTCTTCGACCTAACACGAATCCCACGAGGTGAAAACACTTCAGCCGATGCGCTAGCCGCATTAGCATCGACATCAGATCCTAACCTCAAAAGGATCATACCAGTCGAAGGGATAGAAAAACCAAGCATCGACATAGCTCTCAAAGCTCTGTCCTTGAAAGAGGACGGGCCCGCTGTGAAGAATAATGTCAAACGCAAAGAGTGTCCCGGAGACACTGATAGCGACATCATCCAGATTGACGATGATCTCGATCCTAGAAACACCGTATACGTCGCGAACGTCCCCGACGGACCAATCCAAACCGCATCCACTAGTCAGGGACCTGAGCCTAACAACGACGAAGATTGGAGAACTCCGATCATTCGATACATCACAAACGGCGAAGTTCCCGACGGCAAATGGGAGACGCGGAAACTTAAAATGCAAAGTGCGAGGTACTGCGTCACACAAGGAGAGCTCTTTAAAAGGAGCCTCTCCGGACCTTACCTTAAATGCCTTGACAAAAAGCAAGCCCTAGCCGTGATTACACAAACACATGACGGATCCTGCGGAAGCCATTCCGCAGGACGAGCATTGGCCGTGCGAATCAAAAGGCAAGGCTACTATTGGCCTACAATGGCCACCGAATGCGAATCTTTCTCCAACAAGTGCGATAAATGCCAAAAGCATGCCCCAATTATCCACCAAGCGTCGGAGAAACTTTCCTCTATCTCATCACCATACCCATTCATGCGGTGGGGAATGGACATCGTTGGACCGCTGGTCGCATCCGGCAAAAAGAAAGCCACACATCTATTGGTAATGACAAACAACTTCACCAAGTGGATTGAAGCAGAGTCATACCAGAAAATTAAGGACGTTCATGTTAAGGAGTTCGTCTGGCGAAACATCGTTTGCAGACATGGACTACCCCACGAGATCGTTACCGATAACGGATCTCAGTTCATATCAAACACGTTCAAAGAGTTCTGCAGAACTTGGAACATAAAGCTGACTTACTCAACGCCACGCTACCCCCAAGGGAACGGGCTAGCAGAAGCAGCTAACAAAGCGATTATGAACGGCCTCAAGAAAAGTCTCAACGAGTGCAAAACAACATGGAGTGACGAACTCCCAGCCGTACTTTGGGCCTACCGGACTACCCCCTGCAAATTCACTGGCGAGACTCCCTTCTCGCTGGCTTACGGAATCGAGGCGGTAGTACCAGCTGAAATTCTCGTGTCAAGCATTCGCAAAGAAGAATGCCCACGACAAGAGGAACTTAACAACAAGATGATAATTGACGAGCTCGACTTCGTCGACGAAAGAAGGAACCTCGCATTAGCTCGACTCCAGAATTACCAACAAGCCGCAGCTCGCTACTATGATTCCCGAATCAAAACTCGAAGGTTTCAAGTAGGAGAGATCGTCTTGCGGAAAGTGTTCGACCATAAAAAGGAAGAACACGCTGGAAAATTAGGGGCAAAGTGGGAAGGTCCTTACCAGGTCACCGACGTCGTAAAGGACGGGGTCTACCGACTCAAGTCGGTGGAAACCCAAAAGCCCGAACTACGACCTTGGAACATCATCAACCTCAAAAAGTATTTCCACTAGGAGTACATCAACATAATCGAACTACGAAATGGCTTGATCCCCTTAAAAGGGTACGTAGGCAGCTCGACTTCGAGCGCATCCACCCCCCAAACACAAAGCTCTTACCGAGCTCGACAACTTCTGACGAAGTCATACTAGCTTATCTTTGTGAAATCAAAATAAGTCTTCTAATCAAACGTCTCTTCCTGTTAGAGCCGTTACGGTGATATGAAATTATCTCTTCCAACGGACCAAAGTGATATGAAATTATCTCTTCTATAGCAAAGTGATATGAAATTATCCCTTCCCAAAATGAAAGATATGAAATTATCTCTTCTAAGTCAAAGCGATATGAAATTATCCTTCCCAAGTGACCTGAAATGGCCTCTTCCAAAAAGCGATATGAAATTATCCTTTCCGAGCGACCTGAAACGGCCTCTCCCAAAGTAAAAACGATATGAAATTATCTCTTCTATAACCAAGTGATATGAAATTATCCCTTCAAACGAGCAACCTAGAACGGTCCTCCCGCTTCGAACGAACTGAAATGATCGTCCCAAAAAAGCGACCTAGAACGGTCCCTCCAAACCGAACGAACTGAAATGATCGTCCCAAAAACAAGCGACCTAGAACGGTCCCTCCAAACCGAACGAACTGAAATGATCGTCCCAAAAACAAGCGACCTAGAACGGTCTCCCACTACGAACGAACTGAAATGATCGTTCCAAAGAAAGAGATCCATAATGATCTCCCTTAAGAATACAATTCTTCTAAACCTTATACGGATTAAAAGAATCGGGGGGCTGCCCCACCCCTCAAGCGAAATAACGAGGTCAAAACAGCCATTCAAGCATGCAACCTCTAAATCGGATCTTTGTAAATTTACTTCGATTCGTTTCCATACTTAATACTTCTCTCTTCGATTCAGCGATTAAGCTTGAACCTTACATCACGAAGTAGTCGCGCCCCAAACCATTCTTGGCAAAGAGCTCGAGCTCAAATGCGACTGACTTAAAGGATCGCAACGAACCTTCTAAGGCAACACGACAAGTTATCTGCTCGGTTCCTCTAGAAAGGCTCGAATCGCCACAATGGCTATGTTGAGACATAAAAACAATGAAATCTATGCTAAGGCATGAAAGATGTTTTTAAAAAAAAAAAGAGGACATGATGTCCTCGAGTTCGAACAGAAAATTAAAGCCCCCTTGGGCAACCAAAGTCTGAAAAAGAAATGAAAAGCCCCCTCGGGCAACAAAAAGTCTGAATTAAAAAGCCCTCTCGGGCGGCAACAAATGAAAAAGACTAGAACTGCTTGGAAGGAGAGGAAGCCTCATCTTGATTCTCCGTCTGACCATCGGTCGCCCTGTCCTCCTCGAGTTGACCCTCGACCTCATCGCTAACTCGCGAGCTAACTCCGGTCGGGAGGTTCGACCCGTACTGATCAAGACGAGTAGCCGCCTGATTTGGGGGGCGCGCAAGGATCACGGAATCGTCCGACATCACCGGAAAATTAAGCTTGCTGATATTGAAGTCCGACACCGCAGCAGCATTCATTCCTCCGTGGCCAATCTCTTCTTCTCGGCCAAGTCCATCACCTCCTTGGTCAGGTCCAATTCGCCAGAGGCGAACTCGGCAATAAGCGCGATATTAGCCAAGGCCTCCTGGAGCATCATCTCAGCTCTCACGGCGACCTTCCTCTGGCTCTCCTTCGCCGCGATCCCCTCAAGAATCTTGAGATATTCACCGTTTAGCCCTTTCCTCGCCTCATGGGCTGCTACCTTGACATCAAACTCCCGGTCGGCGAGAACCTTGTCCAGATCAGCCTGGCATTGCGCAGCCCGCACGTCCGCAATACGACCCGTCTCAATAGCCGTTTGGCTCGCTCCTTCCGCAACCGAACCTCAAGCCAAGGCACCCTGCAATTGCTTATCCAGGTCGCCTGCCTTCTTCCTTAGCTCCTCTTCCCGAGCCAAGGCCCCCTGCAACTGCGTTTTCAAGTCGCTGACCGTTGTCTTGACAGTGTCGAGCTCGCTCACCTGCGGTATCTCTCGCAGCTCGCGCTCGGCCCTAGCTGCAAACCTGTTCGCAGCCTCCAAGGCCTACCAAATAAAGAATATGTGTGTGATGAAAATTAAGCACGAAGCAAAAAAAACGAAGGGAAGAAAATTATTACCTTCCCATAAGCCACCATCAGCTCGGTATAAGTATCACCAAGAGCCATATCTCCGACAGCCGGGAGCTGAACACCTGCGGGCTTAAAATGCCTTAGCAGATAAGCAACACCCGTCGGGTCATCCGCAATCGGGCATTCCTTCTGGTGCTTGAAGCGCCAGTTGAAAGACCCCGAGGACCCAGAAGAAGCAGGCCTCGCCTCAACACTCGGGCCAGATCTTCTCGAGCTCACCTCCGCGTCAGTCCTTCGACGCTTCGCCGCCGGAGGAGGGCCGCCTTGGCTCCGACCGTTCGACCCTCTCGAACCATTCGACCGAGAGTTGCGTAGGGCAGGCTCTTCAGGCGAGACCCGGACCGGTTCCTCACCGGTCGAAATAGGGGGTAGATCCTCCACCCCCACATTTGCCTCTCCGGACCCTGCGACCTCAGGGAGAGAAACCCGAACAGGGTTTGGAGGAGGGATTGAGGGAGGAGGAGGAGGCCCCTCGTCCATGGCAAAAAGGAGGGCGTTGCTCAAGTCGCCAGCCTTCATTTTCTTTGCCAAATCAACGGGATCTTTCCCGTTCCGACGGCTGCTAGATCTTCGCGACATCTTTTCAAGAGAAGGGGTGCTTGTAGTAGAACTATCGTCCGAAACAGGTCGATCTGCAAACGAAACAGATTCGGGTCAGCCCGGCAAACGAAGGGCGTAACGCGCGATGACCCCCAGAAAGACTAACCGGAACACTTACTTTCTCCAGTCCGCTCGATAATCCGAAGCGGAGCCTGAACGATTCGAGTCGGAGCAGGCTGGCGAAGGAGGTGTGATTCGTCTCGTAAAAGACGAGGTTGGTATAGAGGTGGTTGTCGAGCAGCAGGACCTAAAGCAGCTCGGATTCGTTGATCCGTGAAGTTACACCAACGAATATCTCCTCTCCGTAGGCGAGCTATCAAACTCGATGTAGTCGGGTCCAAAGGTAATGATTCAGGAGCCTCTGCATTGGAACCAAAAAGGTCGTTAGCGAACAGCTCGGTATCAATAAAGGACACCGCGGCAACTAGAGAAACTATTAAACCCTATAAGCTGACCAACGTTAGCCGCCCATCTCATCGGGATAACCGAGTAATCAAAATCCTCGACCGAGTGATGGTTGATCCTGAAGTAGAAGTATCTACTCTTCCACACATCCCTCGTCGGGATCTCGTCAAGGATCTTCCCATGGCGAGGAGAGAGGTAGTAAGTTCCGGGAAAACGAGTGTTATGTTTTACCGAACAAACCCTCATCAACTCCTCGACTCCAAAACCGATGCCTTCCTCGACAGCTCTGACCCCGAGCCCGACGACATACCGAACGAAATTCGGAGTCATCTGGTGAAAGGCCAGTTGGAGCTGGGCTAAAACCCATGAGATAATGCGAGAGATTGGAAAAAACAATCCGTATTTATCGAAATAGGTATAAGAAGCGCAACAATGGCCTTCGACGACAGTTTCCGGGGACATGTCCGGCGATGGAATAAGTATCTCCACCTCCGACGGAATCTGGCACTTCGTCCGCAATTTCCGTATTTGGTCAACAGTCAAACTGGACGGTGGATAAGGACCAACCGGACCAGCCGCCACAGAAGGACTGACCCTGGCTGTACTCTTTCGAACCATGATAGTTCGGAATATCGAAAGTTTCTTTCAAGGAAAGAGGGAAAACGAAATCTCTAGAGAGGGAAAATCTCGAAACAACGAAAAAGAGAATATGAGCAAGAGGCAAGAAGAGGATATAATGGAGGAGAAGAAGTTACCTTGACGATTCGCAGTGTGAGCAGTAATGGGAATCGTGCTAGGTAACTTCCCCTTTTAAACTACCTCGTGCTCGAGATCTGTGGGATTTTTGGTATCCCACAATCCCAACCGCTCGATTCGAAATTCGTAAATAAATCACGAAAAAATATCAAGGTAGTTGTGATCCTTCGGTCCCGTGCGATCTCAACCGTCGATATAAGATCTATGGACGGGAAGAAAATAATCATTAGATTCGTCGCACCCAAGGCATGCACCTCTTCCCGAGAATGTCCACCGCCCATTAACCTTGACTTCTCGAATTCAATGGGCTGGGGGCTATTGTTGGTACTGGATTTCCCTCTAGGAAATCCGGCCCATTAACAGACAAGACAAAGGCCCGTAATTACGAGCCCATTCCAGAATCAAAGATAGACGGGAGAGCCAACTCTCTTGTTGGGCCCAAGCAAAGCAAGCGCCTTGGAGAGACCCAGACGATGCCGAAGCCGAAGACAATCGAGCTCGGCAGAGGATGACGTGGAGATAGAGAAACTCGGTCTTCGTCAGTTCAACTGATCCGCACGAATCTCGGAGATCGTTACAACGACGAGGCCGAAATATCAGGACGAAGAGATCAGAATCGAGACTATTTAAAGGAAGAAGTGGCGACTCATTAAAGACAATTCCAACCTAGGCTAAGAACACTTCGATTAGATAGCTCGATCCTATACTTTGTACTCTCTTCTCGACTGTGTTTGTTCTATCTCGACGATCAATCTCAATAAAGTCTTTGATTCATAGGAAACTATACCATTTCTATATCCAAAAGTCCAAATCCACGAATATAAATTCTCAGTGTGAATCCCGGATCTCACAACTGGGTATCGTTTTATTTTTTTCTATCAGTGCTCTTCCCGCATTGGAGTGTAATTTGGACACATTCCATGAATGCACAAGAGGTAATAGGGGTCTCTACCACTCCCGTGATCACTTCAGAGCTACTAGCTCATCCGCAATTTATCTCTTTTTTTTTTACTTTAAGGAAGGGAAGAAGGGAACCATACTTAGACATGTTTACAAGCTGTGTCAGAACTAACAGAGGAATCCGACTCAAAGTATACCAAACCCCTGGGTGAGAAAAATTAAGTCAGTTAAAGGTGAAGTAGGTAATGGATTCTCTGAATACCTGAAGTGATATGAGTATCCTCTGTAAGCTGATCTGTGTGGGGGTTTTCTAATAGTTATAGATCATCTGCAAAACTCATCCAATGGCCACTTAAGTTCCTGCAAGTGTAGTGATCTGCACAAAAATTCCTTGTTTCTTACTCAATTTTGACTCGATAAAACAACTGGACTGGCTCTAAGAAAAACAGAAGACGGTGCTTCAGTATCTACCTCCCCCACACTTAAACAACACTTTCTGCAGTGTTATAGAAGCTTAGGCTTGGTGAGAACAAGAATCGGAATGAACAGATTCCAAAAAGGGTAAGAACACTAACCTGTCATCGGCTTGTGTCGATCGATGCTCAGGACCGCATCGATCGATGCTAGTCGTGCTTGCTCGCTCGCGGTTTTGAGACTAACCGCTGACTGAACTGCAATCGTTACAGTAAAGTTAAACTTGTATGTGACTTCTGCATCGAATGACACACATGACCATGTTGATCGACGCAAGGCGGTTAGTCATGTTCTCACGCTTTGAACAAACCAAAACAAGAAAATCAAATTAACCAAAATGAAAACAAAAAATAAAAGAAAGAACATGCCTACTAGTGGGTTGCCTCCCACTCAGCGCTTGTTTTAAGTCATTAGCTTGACTATAGGAAGGAGATCAGACTTAAGGGGGATTCAACAGAGGCTTTGAGTGCCTCTATGAATGTCTCCTCATCCAGGGTGGTGTATAAGCATTGGGATCATGAGACTTCCCAAGGTAGGAGCGAATGGAACCAGAGTGGGAGAAAAGCGTGGGTGGGATACTGTGTTTTCCGGCATTCACAGCAATGTGGTTTGGAGGTTTAAGTCTAGAGGAATCATACCTTTGCTTTGGTGGAGGTGAGATGTTTGGATCTTTCTGCTTATGAGCAGTTGCAAGCTCTGAAGATGTTAGAGTAGGTTCAATATGAACCGCCATCTTCTCTTCTCCAATCGAAATCTTAGGCTCCACCTCAACATTAAAGCTTTGTCTATCAATGGTGGATCTCTGCATCTTTTCCATCTTGAACTGCAAAGGCTTATCTCCCAGGTGGAGATCAATCAGACCATGTCTCATATCAATCATTGCTCTAGTGTAGCCAAGAAGAATCTACCAAGCAGCAGAGGATCATCCGGTTAAATCGCATACTTTAGCACCAAAATTATGTTGGAATGAAGTAGTTTCCAACTCTGATAGGAATGTCCTCAAGAACTCCTTCTCAAATCCTCTTCGATCGATCAGCTAAGATAAGAGAGATCCTAGTAGGCTGGAAATCCATCATTCTCAATCTCACAACCACAGAGTATGGCATGGGATTCACACCAGATCCCAAAACACACAAAGAACGCTTGAAGCTATCCTTAAAGATGGAACGGTCTAGCACAAAGACTCATGAGTCTGGAAGCTTCTCTAGAATGGTTCTGCAACATTGCACTGACCTGCTTAGATAGCACCAACACCTCTTCTTTCAAATCTCCATCAGTAGAGATCATCTTCTTCCTATATCTCTGCAGAGAAGGGTGTTTCTTTAGAGCATCACCTAATGAGATCAGAGTCAGCTTCTTATTCATCACTTTCATGCAATTAGCTTCATCTAAATCCTAATCTGCTCATGGACTGTTGCAGATTTTTGGTCTCGTCTGCGATCGGTGTCGATCGATTCATAGGATGTATCGATCGACACATGTCGATTAAAACCATATTCATCCTTCGTATCGGGTATGCGTCGGTAGACACCATGGGTGTGTCGATCGATGCTCGGTGCAGAAAAGATAATTCATCGAGAAAATCAGTTATGATGCGTTCTTCCTCATCCATCAGATCAACCTCATCCTCTACAATAACAACATTGACGTACTGCTTCTTATCGGTTCTTCCAGATCCATTTTACCTCTGAGCTACTCCAACAACAGTCTGTTGAACGTGAACATCTAGCTTCTTCACATGAGTGCTCAGAGACTCAATTTTCCCATTCTAATCCAGGTACAAAGCATATATCTTTCCATTAAAGTACATTGTACTCTTCTGCTGACCTTCCAAGAATTGTTCCAACAGACCCATCATCTTATCTGGCTGCTCATATTTTGGAGGAGGAGTCTGATAAGAAGATGAACCATAATCTCTAGAGAATGAGCTATTCTGCTGAAAGGGTCTTTGAAATGCAGACTTTGGTGTGTAACCAGAAGTTTGTCCCTGCTGATTTTCATATCTCTGAACCTGACAACCAGCTCCAGCTATGTAATTGACGTCCTCAGCCTCATTAACATCCGCAGCAAAATGTATTTGCTTCTTCCCCAGCAAGATGCTATGAATAAATCAATCTTGTTCTTCATATCAACTATCTGCGAGCTATCAGCTTTCCCACAAGATTTTTGCCTTTCTTGATCAGCGTTTTTAGTGTTATTGTTGTACATCAAATTCTCAATCAGCTCTATGGATTGCTCTAGAGATTTAGTGTTGAAGTTATGATTGCTTGCAGCATCCAAATGTTGGAATTCCTAGGATATAGGGTTATAGTATTGAATCTATCGATCTCGTGTTTACCTCAGAGATGGCAGCGGAATGAATGGTAATCAAGATCAGCAGCGACTCAGATGCTTCGCCTCTACCAGATACACACGCACACAAAGCTGGAAAGCCGGGATGCTAGTGCTGGATCTTGGGATCACTGAGTTTTGGGTGGTTCTGATTTCTCTGCAACAGAAAAGTCAACGGCTAGGGTTCCAGGTCGACCATATAAGCCTTTATATATGACCTGGAATGACTAAACCGAAATCAGAATTAATTCCAATTCGTTTAAGTCATGAAATCGAAACGTCAGTTTCGAAACCCGATCTGTGTCGATCGACACACTCACTGTGTCGATCGACACACCACTATAAAACTCAATATCAATGTGTATCCAATACACATCAACATGATCATTACCATAATGATCGTTCCCATTTTTATGCTTCCAGTTTGCTTAGGTGTGTGACACTACAGGATCATATAATACTGGCAGTAAGTCCACTACTTACAGATTACAAGAGGCTTCTAGCAAAGCATTGCAACCACCCAGTATTATATGAAATATCTGATCTCGACAACCAACTATCATCAGGAGTGAGTACGAGTGTGATTTCAGGACACAATCCCAACAATCTCCCACTTGTACTGGAATCATCAATTCCTATAATCCTTTTGTCTTTATATCTCGATTTGGCATAAGGTAAGATTAGTGTCATCCTTATTAAGCCAATATCTTGTTTATCGAACTCCTGATCTATACTGAACAAGACAAACAACTGAACTACAGTTCGTTTGAGTGTGGCCACACATTTTCTCAGTATTAAATCTTCGATAGGCCCTGAGATATTTATCTCCCGTTACACAGGAGGGACAAATCCCATCTTGTTCCATCCCTGTTTCCATACACACTTCATGATACACCTAAGCAATGCCTTTATAGCCGCCAGTTACGGGTCGACGTTTGACAAGGTCAAAGTGTACCAATTCATATGCAAGAAAACATGATGAACTCAGGTCTAAGGACTATACTCTATAGTCGAAATGAGAACCTCTCATGACACAGATATAACTATCCTGGAGACTTCTCATTTGCGGGTCATGTCCGATCATATGTTCATCAACATATATCTATGTGACTGACTGTGATACTCATATCACTGACTCCATGAAACTTAGTCAACAGTCACCTCACAAGCTAATCTCTCGCGGTTGTCGGTGTCCCACTTTGACAACCTCGACTAGGGACACATCATAATTTATGTCATTTTTAACTTATAGGGTTTCATGATCAAGTCCTCAACTTGATGACCTATAATATGGCATAAACTTATTTTGGGACCATTATTTAGATCACAATAAATAATGCTGAAATCAAATTTCATTAAACATATCCAAAAGTATGTTTACAAGAACATCTTAATATAACTAAAATAAAACCACAAGAACTCCCACTAGAATCAAGATTACATCTTAAGATCTCTAATGCCTACAGCCGTAGTATGACTCTCATGCTTAGGCCTTGGGAGTGGCTTAGTGAGAGGATCAGCGACATTCTCGTCCGTTGGAACTCGGCTGATCTTCACTTCTCCTCTATTGACGATGTCATGAATCAGGTGATATCTCCTCTCTATGTGTTTGGACTTCTGGTGTGACATGGGTTCTTTTGCCTGAGCAATGGCTCCATTGTTGTCACAAAACAAAGCCACTGGCTCCAAGATACTAGGAACCACACCAAGTTCAGTCATGAAATTCTTGATCCAAACATCTTCCTTTTCCGCTTCTGAAGCAGCAACATATTCAGCTTCCGTCGTGGAATCAGCTACGGTATTCTGCTTAGAGCTCTTCCAGCTCACTGCACCGCCATTTAGACAGAAGACATATCCAGATTGTGATCGGAAATCGTCTCTGTCCGTCTGAAAACTCGCATCAGTGAATCCATTCACCACAAGCTCTTCACTTCCTCCATATACCAAGAACTTATCCTTGGTATGTCTCAAATACTTGAGAATATTCTTGACAGCTGTCCAGTGATCTTCACCTGGATCAGATTGGTATCTGCTCGTCATGCTTAACGCGTAAGCTACATTTGGACGAGTGCAGAGCATGGCATACATGATAGATCCTATTGCAGAAGCATAAGGAATCCTATCCATGCGTTCTCGCTCAGCATGTGTCGCCGGACACTGCTTCTTGCTGATACTTATGCTATTGGACATCGGTATGAAGCCCTTCTTGGAATCATGCATCTTGAATCTGTGCAACACCTTATCAATATAAGTGTCCTGGCACAATCCAATCAGCATATTTGCTCTATCTCTGTAGATTCTGATTCCAAGGATGTACGCGGCTTCTCCCATGTCTTTCATGGAAAAACAACTTCCGAGCCAAGTCTTAACAGACTGAAGCAACAGAACGTCATTACCGAGAATGAGTATGTCATCGACATACAGTACGAGAAACGCAATTCAGGTCCCACTAGTCTTCTTGTATACACATGGTTCTTATTCGTTCTTAATGAAACCAAACTGTTTTACTGCTTCATCAAAACAAAGATTCCAACTCCGTGATGCTTGCTTCAATCCATAAATGGATTTATGAAGTTTGCATACCTTCCCAGCATTCTTAGGATCTACAAAACCCTCAGGCTGTGTCATATACACATCCTCTTCCAGAATTCCATTCAAGAAGGCGGTTTTGACATCCATCTGCCAAATCTCATAATCATAATAAGCAGCAGTTGCTAGAAGAATCCGAATGGATTTAAGCATAGCGACTGGGGAATAGGTTTCATCATAGTCAATACCATGAATCTGTTTGAAACCTTTAGCCACCAACCTAGCTTTGTAAACTTGACATTACCATCCATGTCAATCTTCTTCTTGAAGATCCATTTACACTCAATGGCTTTTGCACCATTAGGTAAATTGACCAAGGACCATACTTGGTTTTCTGACATGGATCCCATTTCGGATTTAGAGGCTCCAAGCCACTTTTCGGAGTACGGGCCCATCATTGCTTCCGCGAAGGTCGCTGGTTCGTCACACTTCAATGATCATCAGATCATTGCAGTTGGTCACGAGAAATCCATAATATCTCTCGGGTTCGTGATGGATCCTTCCGGATCTGCGAACTTCAGGCTCCACAGGCGTGGCCTCCACAGAACTTTGTGGATCCAACTGCTGCTCTTACTCAGCAGGTTGAGCAGTCTCCTGTGCATTTTGAATTTCTTCTAGATGTACTTTACTCCCACTGCTTTTCTTAGAAAGAAATTCCCTCTCAAGAAAAGAACAGTCCCGAGCAACAAAGACTTTGTTCTCAGATCGGTTGTAAAAGTAATATGCCTTGGTATCCTTAGGATAACCAACGAAGTAGCATTTATTTGATTTGGGTGCGAGCTTGTCAGAGATTAAACGTTTGACATAAGCCTCACAGCCCCAAATCTTCAGGAAAGACAGACTTGGAATATTCCCAGTCCACAATTCATGTGGTGTCTTTTCAACTGATTTAGATGGCACCCTATTTAGTGTAAACGCAGACGTTTCTAGAGCGTATCCCCAAAAGGATAATGGAAGATCTGAATGACTCATCATAGACCGAACCATATCCAATAAAGTTCGATTCCTCCTCTCTGACACTCCATTCCATTGGGGTATTCCAGGAGGAGTGAGTTGTGAAACAATTCCACACTCGCTCAGATAGTCACTGAACTCTTGACTCAAGTATTCTCCTCCGCGATCCGACCGCAGAACTTTGATACTTTTTCCAAGTTGGTTCTGTACTTCATTCTTGAAGTCCTTGAATCTATCAAAGGATTCTGACTTATGTCTCATCAAATAGACATAGCCATACCTACTGAAGTCATCAGTAAAGGTAATGAAGTACTTGTAATTTCCTCTGGCAACAGTGCTCATTGGCCCACATACATCAGTATGAATAAGGCCCAATAAGTCACTTGCCCTTTCATTTGGTTTGTTGAAAGGGGCCCTAGCCATTTTGCCCATCAAGCAAGATTCGCATTTCTCACATGATTCAAA
Organism: Orychophragmus violaceus; assembly: GCA_030180135.1. Lineage (NCBI taxonomy): Eukaryota > Viridiplantae > Streptophyta > Magnoliopsida > Brassicales > Brassicaceae > Orychophragmus > Orychophragmus violaceus. The sequence goes on from CM058238.1 coordinate 25,563,595, forward strand.
ATCAAATGAGCCCAGAAGCCCATTACGATGGAGCCTCTGAATGTGTTTCTCATTGATGTGGCCCAAACGACAATGCCATAAGAAAGTCGGGTTTTCGTCATTTGACTTAAACCGCTTTGTATTTATGTTAAAGACAAGCATTTCTTGGTTTAAGACATATAACCCATTATCTAATGGGGCGCTACCATAAAATGTACCATTACGATGAAAAGAACAAACTTTATTCTTAATAGCAAAATCAAAATCTTCCAAATCCAAAACGGAAACTGAAATTATGTTTCTGCTAATCGCAGGTACAAAGTAGCAATTATTCAATTCTAAAACCATGCCAGAAGGTAAAGACAAATCATAAGTGCCTACGGCCAGTGCAACAACCTTAGCTCCATTCCCGACCCGTAGCTCCACTTGTCCTTTCTTCAGCGTTCTACTGTTTCTTAGTGCCTGCATATTAGTACAAATATGAGCACCGCAGCCGGTATCCAATACCCACGAAGTAGAACTAGAAGTCATAACATTAAGTTCGATAACATAAATACCTGAATCAGACGCATCATACGTCTTCTTCAGCTTCTTGTAATCTTCCATGAATTTCTTGTAGTCTCTCTTCCAATGCCCTAGCTGCTTGCAGTATTTGCATTTGTCCTCAGGAGAAGGCCCGGATTTGGGCTTGGGCTTGGGCTTATCTTGACTCTCAGTCTAGACATCTTTAGCCTTTCCCTTATCCTTACCAGGTTTCTTAAACCTTTTACCCCCTTGTACCATCAGTACATTAGGAGTTGCCTTCTTGAGATTCGGCTCTGCTGTCTTTAGCATGCCGTGCAACTCAGTCAATGTCTTAGTCATATTTTGCATGTTGTAGTTCATGATGAACTAATCAAAACACAACGGCAAAGACTGCAGAATCATGTCAGTGGCCAGCTCCTGGCTAATGGCACAGTCCAGTTTCCCCATGTTATCAATGTAACCCATCATTTTAAGGATATGAGGACTCACTGGACTGTCCTTAGCCAGCTTGCAATCCATGAGAGATTTAACCGTCTGGTATCTCTCTGTGCGAGCTTGCTCCTGAAACAAGGCTTTCAGGCTGTTAATCATCTCAATCGGTGACATCACGTTCTCATATTGCTTCTGCAGCTCAAAGTTCATAGTCACCAGCATTAGACAATTAACGTCTTTGACATCAGCAGAATGCTTATCCCAAGCATTCTTATCTGCCTGCGTGGCATTGGAACGTGGCCTCTCGGGGAGAAATCTTGCAAGGACATATTCCTTGTTCTCCTGCCTGAGAACTATTCTCAGGTTCCGATACCATTCCAAAAAATTTGATCCATTAAGCTTGTCCTTCTCAAGGACGGATCTTAGCGAGAAAGTGTTGATGTGAGTTGGGACAGACATAGCTGTAATTAAAAGAGATAGAGGTTTTAGTTATGATGTTCAAGGAAATGAGAATTCTTATCCAATAAGAAAACTCGCATTGTATTCAAAACTATGTTTCCTCAGATGAATACAATGAACCAAGATCCTTACTTCATCAAAATTTGAGTGGGCGACTCGCCATCACCCAAGCTTAAGTTATCTAGGTAAGCAAATCATTACTAATTGTACCCAGTACAACTCTTGGTCGCAGATAAGACAATCCATGTCTTACCCACTCTGATGTCTCTGGGCCCAGAACTTCTGATAGCCCAGTCAAGTAAACCAATCTCTTCAGTCTTGTGATCATTGACAGTCGCACTGCATGTCTATCAATGATCACCTGCCTTACTCATGTAGTTGTGGATACCAAGGACTCCAAGACTATCCAACAACGAAACGAGTCTTGACAGTTGACAAGATCGGGCAAGACATCAAGATCACTTGATATTTAGTTGAGGAAAAGAAATATTTAATCTTGATACATATCCAATATGCATCCAAGAATTTTTTAAGTTAATTAAAACATCTAGATTTATTAAGTTTAGGTTAATCTAGAACATTGGATTAAATTTGGTTTGGTATTCGCAATTTGAGGTTCAACCACCAAATCTGCGAGTGGTGTGTCGACCGACACCAATAACCTAATTTAAACCGGACTTCAATAACCGGTCAAACCGGATCGAATTTCCTTAACCGGCTCAATCTAATTGAACTGGTCCGGTTTAATGATCCATGTCAATCGACACACATCACTGTGTCGTTCGACATGACCTAACCAAAACCAAATTGGCTTTTCCGGTTCAATCCAATTGAACCGGGTCGATAACCGATAAATCTAATTTAACCGAAATCAACCTATTATAACTGTGTCGACCGACGCACCCAGTGTGTCGATCGACACATTAGGGTAACAGGAAATCCGATCTCTAAGATCGGAACCCTAAAATTTATACGCGTTTTTGCGGCGTGTCGACCGACACAAGATTAGTGTCGATCGACACCATGCGAAAATACAAGTTCATCGTTTTAAATCACAGACTAAAACCGAGTTTTTCTTGATCAAAACATGAAACAACAAGCATAAATCTATTCAAATACATCAGTTTTCGAATTACAAGTCTTAGATTCAATGGATTAAACCCTAATAGCTCTGATACCACTGTTGGAATTCCTAGGATCTAGGGTTATAGTATTGAATCTATCGATCTCGTGTTTACCTCAGAGATGGCAGCGGAATGAATGGTAATCGAGATCAGCAGCGACTCAGATGCTTCGCCTCTACCAGATACACACGCACACAAAGCTGGAAAGCCGGGATGCTAGTGCCGGATCTTGGGATCACTGAGTTTTGGGTGGTTCTGATTTCTCTGCAACGGAAAAGTCAACGACTAGGGTTCCAGGTCGACCATATAAGCCTTTATATATGACCTGGAATGACTAAACCGAAATCAGAATTAATTCCAATTCGTTTAAGTCATGAAATTGAAACGTCAGTTTCGAAACCCGATCTGTGTCGATCGACACACTCACTGTGTTGATCGACACACCACTATAAAACTCAATATCAATGTGTATCCAATACACATCAACATGATAATTACCATAATGATCGTTCCCATTTTTATGCTTCCAGTTTGCTTAGGTGTGTGACCTTATAGGATCATATAATACTGGCAGTAAGTCCACTACTTACAGATTACAAGAGGCTTCTAGCAAAGCATTGCAACCACCCAGTATTATATGAAATGTCTGATCTCGACAACCAACTATCATCAGGAGTGAGTACGAGTGTGATTTCAGTACACAATCCCAACACCAAAGCCATCTGATACCACAAATCAACTCCTCTGAAGAAAATGCCATGAAGCTCAAAGAAACCATGATGAGGGCAATCTCTCTGGAACATCTTAAATCTCACCCAAGCTGCTTTCACTCTGTAGGTCCCTGTTTGAATGTCAAAAAGTCCTGTGTAAGCTGATCAGATCTAGAATCATCATAAAAGTGCCTTAGAAACTTCCTCTTAACTGCATCCCAAGTAGTCAGAGTCCCAGGTGGGATCTGCTTCGGCCAATTTGCAGATTCTCCTCCAAGAGAATGCGGGAAAAGCTTACAGTGCAGGAAGTCAAAGCTCACTCCATTATGCTTCATTCCAATGACTAAAGACTCAAAGTTCTCTATGTGTTCCATAGGTTGCTCATGTGGGGAGTCCATGAAAGAGGTGATGTCCCACAAGCATATAGTAAGAAGTCTTCAGCTCAAAGTCATTCCGTGGAAAAGCAGGAGGTACAATCGCATACCTGTTAGTATAGAACACATCGGGCATGTTGTAATCAGCAAGTGTCCTTCCAGTTGAAGGATCAAGTGCTCTAGGTGGCTCTTCAGCTCATGGATTCTCTTGTCCACCTTGATCTTCTCCATCAGGTTCAGGCTGAACAATCTCCTGAACAATCACATTCCCATCAGTATCAAGTTTCTGACCATGCTCATTGCATACATGGTTCTCTCTATCTCTCAGAACACCGTGTTCATCTTGAATAAGGATCACATCATTTGGATTCGCCATCTTAATTGGTTTCTGAGCTCTCATGTTCTTTCTCTCTAGCCTTGCAAGCTCCTCAAGTCCGATATTTGATATATCATGGGTTTTAGGTGTTTTGAGCCATGATATATGTACATAATCAAGTCTTTTATAGAGTCTTTCGAGTCCTTTAGGTGTTTTACAGGTTTTAGCACGTTTGGAGCTTATCTGGAGATTCCTGGGAGCTTTTGGAGTGATTTCTCAGCATACATGGATTTCACAGAGTTCACTGGGTGCGTATGCACTTGGTGTCGGTCGACACCATTAAAAGACGAAATTCATGCGCGTCAAAAAAATCAGATTTTGGAGATTTGCAAGATTTACCCAGAATTTTCCCATATTTAAAGAAAGACCCAAATCATGTTTTAGACTATTAATTAGGTTTTTCAGCCGTTGTTTAGGCGGGGGCTTTATTCAATCAGAGATTAGGAGATTTTGGGGCTGGTCTTGTACTCGAGAGAGACTTGATTTTGAACCCCTGTTCTTACTTTGTTGATTTATATGATTTCTACTTTTATCATGTCTATTGTTATGATTGATATGTCTGAGTAGTTTTCTTGTTAGATTTAGGGATTCTCATTAGAGTTTTCATGGAATTATAGATTGATTGATTAATTGGATTCAAAACATCTAGTTATTCATCTAGGTTATTCTTAATGCATAATCTGAATTAGCTACTTAGATTATTGATATCAGATTGATTAGCGCGGTGAGAGTTGGTTAATAGATTAGAAAAGAACTTAGCTGAGTAAATAACCTATTCGCAAAGAGATTTGGCTTAGGAAATTTGTGAACGAACGAACCTTAATTAATTGCATGTTTATAAGTCTAGAATTCGCAAAGAGATTTGGTTTTCTAGGTTGTTAGAGATAGTTAGCAATCGCAGCGAGAGTTGGTTTGTTATATAACTGTGATTCTAGTTCTAGAACATCGATATATGAATCCTGTTGATTGGTTGGTTTGTGTTCCTGATTCCCTGAGAACTTCCCTAAGTTTAGCGCTTTCGTTGATTGATCACACACTGTTGTTTACTTGTTTTCTTTATTGTTTTCCACCCATCCTGCTTAGCTTAATTCGATTGCATACAATCTATCGCGTGAAGCTAGAGTCTCTGTGGACTCGATACTCTTTGTACTACCATTGCATATTTGTGCACTTGCAGTTAATATAGAGATAAATCTTGACCTATGAAGGTTTTCCGTTGTCGGGGACTCGTTGAGTTCGCCGATAGATTTTGTACTAGAATTTAGTTTTTTCTTGTTTGCTGGCTTCTTTTCGCGTTTTTCTTGTTTCTGGAGGGAAACAACAAGCAAGAGCACTCATTGTTGATCGACACCGACTTAGCGTCGGTCGACACCTTTCGCGGAAGCAACCAGGACGGTTCAGAAATCTGAGAGGATGACGATCCGAATGTTGTTGTGTTGATTGAAGATGCAGAAGATATTTTGAGAGATCGACAGAACAATCCCTACAATGCTCAAGGACAGAGAGTTGATGATGAAGGAAATGTGATCCATGAGCCTGAGCTACAGATTGTTAACCCTCCTGCTAGGAGGACTCTTGCTGACTATAACAGGCCTGATGAGTTTTATGCCAACAGGTCTGCGATTGTGCCTCCTCCTTTTGAAAGGAACGACTTCGAGCTTAAGACTGAGTATTATGCACTTCTGAGGTAGCACCTTTTTTATGGACTTCCACATGAGCAGCCTATGGATCACATAGAAGATTTTGAGTCATTCATCACTGGGATGAAGTACAATAGAGTGGGTTATGACTTTCTGCACCTCAAACTTTTCTCATATTCTGTTGCTGGAGAGGCTGCAGCTTGGCTCAAGCTGCTTCCACCTGGGAAGCTAACCACTTGGGATGCAGTGAAGAGAGAGTTCTTGAGGCATTTCTATGATGATGCTCGTTCCGATCAGCTCAGACAGGATCTTCTGACATTCACTCAGGGACCTATAGAGCCTCTTAAGACTGCCTGGGTGAGATTTAAGATGTACCAACGAGACTGCCCTCATCACGGATTCTCTGAAGTTTAGTTACTGGGCATTTTCTTCAGAGGTGTCGATATTTGGTAACAATCAGCGTTGGATGCTGCCAGCAATGGCAACTTCAACACCAGGACTCCATAGCAGGCCAGGGTATTGATTGAGAACTTGGTGAGCAGCAATAGCGCTAAAAATGCTGATCTGGAGAGGCAAAAATCTGGTGGGAAAGCTGATAGCTCACAGATAGCTGAGATGAAGGACATAATTGACTCTGTCCACAGTATTTTGCTTGGGAAAATACAGCCACATGAGGCATTTGAGACTGGAGAGTGTGAAAAGAGACTGTGAATTACATTGGAGGAACTGGATTTCAGAAATATGGCACTCAGAAGCCTTTCCAGCAGCAACAGAGCAATTACTTCACAAGGAACTATGGAGCTTCTTCTTGTCAGATACCTCCTGTTATTAATGCTCATGAGAGTAGATTAGAAGCTATGATGGAGCAGTTACTTGAGGGGCAGACAAAGACAACTGTGGACTTCAACAAGAAGCTTGATGCTGTGTATGAAGATCTGAATGGGAAGTTTGAGTTCTTGAACACTCATATGAGGCACCTTCATACACAAGTGGGTCAGATTTCAAGCTCAATCAAGGGGAAGTATACTCAAAACGCCCACGTCAATGCTATCTCAGTTCAGGTTGAAGATATGTTGATTCAGGAAGAAGAATTTGGAGTTGAGGCGGTGGAAATTTTAGAAAACAGTGATGAATTCGAGCTTGCAGACTCAGCGTCGGTCGACACACCTTATCAGTGTCGGTCGACACCCACTGAAACACCCCAGTTCGAGAGTTTCGACGGACCGAAATCGACCGAGATTGACATTGATCTTTTGGTAAAATCCCTCAGTGTAGATCGACACCCTCTTAGTGTCGGTCGACACCTAGTTCTGACGGTAATTTTGAGTTCTTATGACGAACAACAATCGACCATTCCCGACATTGAAGGGTCGACATCACTTAGTGTCGACCGACACCACTTATGTGTTGGTCGACGCTATGGTCGGCATACCTAATTTCGTCCAAATATGATGTTTTTGCTAAGGAGAAGGTCTACAAACCTCCTATACCGTTCCCCAGAGTTCCTTTGAGGTCTAAACATGAGCAGAATGTGGTCAAGTGCATGGTGGTGATGGATAAGGAGCTGAATGAAACTCCACCAGCTGATGCTTCGCGAGTTCATCCTTGTGTGTTGAGATATGCAAAGAAGATGATGTCCATTGATGGTCATTTGAAAGAAGAAGTTCAGATTGATGGAACTACAGTGTCTGATAGTGGAGAAAAGAAGATGGTGGTTCCTCAGGAATCTACTCTAACATCTTCAGAGCCTACAAATTCTCATAAGCAGAAAGCTCCAAACATCACAGCTAGGCTACATCTGACCAAGCCAAGGTACGCATTCTCTGACCTTAAGTATGCTAACTCTGATGATGATTTTTCAGGGAATAGAGTCAGTAAACGAAATGTTCCACCTGACCTTGCTGTCATTCCCAAGTTCCTCGGTCAGTCTCACGCACACAATGCATATACGCCACCATGGATGAGGAGAATTTCGCGAAGGCACTCTCTGCCTTTGGGGAACCCACCTGACATCTGACCATCTGCCACAGTCGAGCTAACGACTAAAAACAAGCACTGAGTGGGAGGCAACTCACTGTTGGGTCAGTTTTCTTTTCTTTTTGATTTTTGGTTTGGGAACTTTGATTTTCTGGTTTTTGGTGTTTCAGAACGTGATGAACAGGTTTGCAGACAGCAGTGTCGATCGACACCATTCAGTGTTGGTCGACACCAAACTCGAAAACACGGACCATAATCGAGGACGCTCGATTCGGATCAGATCTGTGTCGACCAAAGCCTTGTGTCGTTCGACACTCGCTATGTGTCGGTCGACACCAACCGCGACTGCAGGTAAGGTTTCTGATTTTCCGAAATTTTCGGTTGACTTATACCTTGTTCTCCCGAACCAAAGCTGCGATAACACTGGGGACAGTGTTGTTTAAGTGTTGGGGAGGTAGTTACTGACCACCATTTGTTTTCCTTTCTTAGTGTCATTCCTTTGTTTTCAAAACTGTTTTATTGAGTCGAAATGTGTATGAAACTGTGATTTTTCGAGGAAATTTTTCGCTAGAACAGGAACTAAGTGACCATTGCACGGAATTGCAGTAGCCCTATGACTGTTAGAAAACCCCACACATATCAACTTACCAAGGACACCCATATCTAACCGGGTATTCAGAGGACCCATCACTAACTTCACCTCTAATCCTGACTTAATTTTCTCACCTAGGGGCTTGGTATCTCTGGATCGGATTCCTTTGATGTGCTTGACACAGCCTATAATCCCGTCTGAGTATGGTTTCTGATTTTCCCCTCCCTTGAAAGTAAAAAAAAAAAGAGAGATTAAAAATGCGGATAAGCTAGTAGCTTCGAAGTGGTCACAGGAGTGGTAGAGACCCCTATTACCTCCTTTGTATCCATGGAAATATGTCCAAAGTACACCCCGAATAAAAAGGGAAGAGCACTGATAGAAAAAATAAAATGATACCCAGTGGGGAAAAATCAGTTGCTAAGGGAGAAAGGGAAAAGAAAGGAACCAGAAACCGACAGTTTGGTGGCCATGTACTGACTGGGTTGAGTTCATATGTCCTCTGATCGATACTCCCTCTGTGAGACCGCACTTAAATATATACAGAGGTTAGTGTGGTGAATTTGGATGCTTTGTCTTGATTGTGGAGTTTCTTGGGACAATTGCTAAGTGTGGGGGAAGTACATTGTGGTCTTGATCTCTGCAGGGATGTTTTCAGTGGCTTACTAAGTGAATGTGAATGTGAATGTTCCTACGACGAAATGAGTTTCTGAGTTTTCAAACCTCTTTCTCATTGCTTTGCTTCTTTATTTGCTTGAAGGCAAGCAAAGGCTAAGTGTGGGGGAGCTGATATATCATGGTTTTTAGGTGTTTTGAGCCACGATATTTGTATATAATCGAGTCTTTTATAGAGTCTTTTAGGTGTTTTACAGGTTTTAGCACGTTTGGAGCTTATCTGAAGATTCTGGGAGCTTTTGGAGTGATTTGGCAGCATACATGGATTTCACAGAGTTCACTGGGTGCGTCTGCACTTGGTGTCGGTCGACACCACTAAAAGACGAAATTCATGCGCGTCAAAAATTCAGATTTTGGAGATTTGCAAGAATACCCAAAATTTTCCCATATTTACAGAAAGACCCATATCGTGTTTTAGACTATTAATTAGGTTTTTCAGCCGTTGTTTAGGCGGGGGCTTTATTCAATCAGAGATTAGGAGATTTTGGGGCTGGTCTTGTACTCGAGAGAGACTTTATTTCGAACCCATGTTCTTACTTTGTTGATTTATATGATTTCTACTTTTATCATGTCTTTTGTTATGATTGATATGTCTGAGTAGTTTTCTTGTTAGATTTAGGGATTCTCATTACGGATTCCATTGAATTATAGATTGATTGATTAATTGGATTCAAAACATCTAGTTCTTCATCTAGTTGTTCTTAATGCATAATCTGAATTAGCTACTTAGATTATTGATATCAGATTGATTAGCGCAGCGAGAGTTGGTTAATAGATTAGAAAAGAACCTAGCTCAGCAAATAACCTATTCGCAAAGAGATTTGGCTTAGAGAATTTGTGAACGAATAAACCTGAATTAATTGCATGTTTAGAACTTCAGAATTAGCAAAGAGATTTGGTTTTCTAGGTTGTTAGACATAGTTAGCATTTGCAGCGAGAGTTGGTTTGTTATATAATTGTGATTCTAGTTCTAGAACATCGATATATGAATCATGTTAATTGGTTGGTTTGTGTTCTTGATTCCCTGAGAACTTCCCTAAGTCTAGTGCTTTCATTGATTGATCACACACTGTTGTTTACTTGTTTTCTTTACTGCTTTCCACCCATCCTGCTTAGCTTAATTCGATTGCATACAAACTATCGCGTGAAACAAGAGTCTCTGTGGATTTGATACCCTTTGTGTACTACGATTGCATATATGTGCACTTGCAGTTAATATAGGGATAAATCTTGACCTATCAAGATTCACGAGCTTCTTGTCCAGATTACTCCTTAGTGTGCGATCGGGCATAAACTGTCTTGTTCACGCAAGTGTTTCGATCGATGCAAGGAGAGAGCCGATCGATTATAATCGCAGCTGTATCGATCCATGCCGAGTTGGTGTCGATCGACGCATGGCGATTCTCACAAAAAAAGAGAAAACAGAAAACATAAAATAAAAACGAAAGCCTAGTCTAAATTCTAAACTCAAATATATCGAAGACTCAAAAGAGTCCCCGGCAACGGTGCCAAAAACTTGATATGCTCAAGTTTTAATCCCTAGAACTACAGTGCAAGTGCACAGACGTGACTAGTAGTATATAGGGGTCGAATCCACAGAGACTCAAGAATCTTACGATAGATTATAAAATGTCGAATTAAACTAAGCATAGTAGAGAGTAAATAGTAAATAATGCAAGAAAGTAAATCAAACGGTTTTGTAATCAATCATACGAAGCGCCAGGTCAAGGGAATTCTCAGGAAATCAGGAATACAAGCTAATCAATCAATCGAGATCAAATTAAGAACCATTCTAGAAGTAAAATCACAGAAACATAGGAAACCAACTTTCGTTGCGAGTATTATCTATGTTTAAAAACCTAGCAAACCAACTTTCGTTGCGAGTTCTAGAGACCCTAAACATACATTAATCTCTGGTTCTTTCTTCACAATTTTCCTAAGCCAATTTTTTTTTTTTGAATAGTTCAATTGCTCATCTAGGTTCTTTCTAGCTAATTAACCAACTTTCGTTGCAGAAATAAACCTATCATTAATAATCTAAGTGGCCAATTCAGATTAAGCATTAAAAACAACCCTAGATGAAGAACTAGAAAGTATGAATCCCTACGGATTGATTAACCTAATATTCCATAAAATCCCTAATGAGAATCCCTAAACCTAACAAGTAAACTATTCAGACATGGCATATAAAACACAAGACATGATGAATAGAATACTGAATATCATAAAAAAAGTAAAGAAACAGGGGCTTGAAATCTCTTATTTGTCGAGTACAACACCAGCCACAAAATCTCTCAATCTCTAATAGAATAAAACTTAGCCGAAACAATGACTTCAAAACCCTAATATAATAGCCAAAACACGTTTTGGGCTTCTTTGTAATTATGAGAAACTTTTTGGCCAAGCTGAAAATATCCAAAGTCTTCATTAACTCGGCGAGAATTATCTGATGGACTCTTGTGTCAATCGATGTTGAATGTGTGTCGATCGACACTCTGCTCCAATATCGACTATGATTTCTTCTCTCTCACCTGAATGCTCCAAATAGCTCCAGAATGCGTCATAATGTCAAATATGCTTCAAACGTACCTAGACATGTAAAACACATGAAAGGACTCCAAAACAAACTAAAAGACTCAATAACAAAGACTTATATCATGGTCAAAAGCCCTAAAACCATGATATATCGTCGGTCTCCTTTATCGAGGATGTTTCTTCGGTCATCCTGCTCTGGTTGTCGTTGTCGATGACATCGTCGTCGTCTCTAGTTGGATCTCTGGTCACGGTAGTGAGTCAAGTTTTTTAGTCGTATTTTTTTCTTTTTCAGATCCAGAGAACTTGTAGTGTAACGCTTGAGTTTTAGTTAGGTTTTTGTTTTTCTTGGTCTGGTAAGGTTAATTAAGGATTAGGTATGCTTTTTCCTCTTCTAGGCCCAGACTCGGTTTAGTTTTTGATTTGGTCGCCTCTGCTACTAGGATAGATTGGTAGTCCAATTTTCGGCTTTAACTTCTTTTCTTGCATCTCGGTGGTTCATTGTGATTTTTTTGTGAGTGCTCATCATTATGATTTCTCTGATTTTGTCTTGATCTTGGGTTCTTAGATTCTTTAGACTTCGTTGGAGATTTGAGTTTTGTTTAAGGCTTTTATCTAGGTTTAAGTTGGACGTTTATGAGTGCATCTTTACCGTATCCGAAAGAGGTTTAGGATAAATAGTATAAGTTCATTCCTGTAATACCTTGTTTCCTAAAATTGGGTCATTGGACAAAGGAAAAAGTGAACATGGGCAAAATTGTAATTCCAGAAATTTGAGGGCATTTTGGTAATTTTACCAAAATGTGAGCTGGAAGCGTAGACGGTCCAAGCGTTTCTCTTTTTAAGAAAAGAAAACATTTATAAGACCAGAAGTGAAAAGAAAGGGTTTTAAACGAGTTTTTCGGACTATCGGGAATGGAAACCGATAGAACCGAAGGAAATTGTAAAATCCATATCGGGAGCTACGGATATCCATGAGGTGATTCAAGTTTCTAAATTCATCTAAAATCATCAAAAATATGATTTTGAGGCTCTGAGGATTTATGGAATCAGCTACGGGTTTTTTAAAATATTAAATGTGGAAATGGCTAAACCAAAGCAACAGAATGGTTCGCGAATAAGAGACTTCTAGAAGATGTATGTGCAGTGTTATTGGTAAGAATACACCCTCAGAAGACTAATGTCTCCTCCCCATTGTCACCACCGCACTCTCTTTGTGTGCAATGAGGAAAAAAATGTTCATGCATGTGGTTACATGCAAAGCCTCACTCCATCACTTCACTCCTTTCACATTCAACTCACCCAACCATTACACTGTGATCTCCCTCTCACCTCACTCTCTCGAACCCTAATCTCCCCTCTCTTCATATTCAACAAAATTCATGCACATTCAATCTTTCTCTTAAAGATCCTCAAGAACATTCAAAGAGTTCTTGAGTGTTCTTCATTACTTCACCATCAAGCAACCAAAATAACTCTCAAAGGAGTTGAATATTCTCAATCCAGTGACATATTTGAAATCTCCTCAGTCTCCCCTTCAACCACCGTCCATCATCTCATTCGTTATCGCTAGAGAGGCGTCGGAACCGCTGTGGAGGGTCGCCGCCGGCGAGGCTCCTCTATCTTCTTTGGTGAAATCTTCTTCTCAGCAGGTTCTAAACCTCCTTCAGTGGATATCTAAGTCACCAAAGCTCCTCTCAGCCGTCAGAAAAGCTTCTTTCTCGCCGATCATTGCCAGAGCACCGCGGTCAACACCGGAGTTGGTCGCCGGAAAACCCTCTCCCACTTTAATTGCTCAGCCGGTTCGATGAGGAATGGTGTGGTGTTGTTTCTGAATTGATTCAAGTTGGTTTAGAGCATTGAATTGATTCGATTAAACCGGGTCAACGCTTGGTCAACCGGTTTAATCGGTAAACAGTTTGGTTTTGAGTGGTCAATGCCGGTTTTTCGGGTTCAGTCAAACCTGGTTTGATTGTTAGTTCAAGTCGGTTCAGGTTGGGTCAACCCGATTGAAGAAGTCAACTCGGTCAACGGTCAACAGAAAAGTCAATGTCGGTCAACCCAGCGGTCAACATCGGTCAACGCCGGAAACCAAGCCGGTCAACGCTTGGTCAACGGCCGTTTCTGGATTCAGTTAGCCGGAGTGTTCATGTCTAAGGTTCGGGAAGGTTTAGGATTCAGTCGTTCGGTCTCGGGATCCACATCTCATCTGACCATCCGTCTGCATTTCTCACTGTGAGTCGGCTATATTTGCATCGTAGTTAGTTAATCATGTAGACCGAGAACCTTAAGCCGTAGTTTAGGATCGCATGCCCATTAATTAAGTTGATTGATTAGTTAATGATGATTATCGGTTAATACTGAATTGGCTAGGTTTAATTAAATGCATGCTAGACCATTAGTAGTTGATTGCTTGTTAAGTCGCTAGTTGGTTATTGATTGTTGCATTCATATAGTCGATGCATGTTAGGTCATATATGCATATATACGTATTAAAGAACGATATTAAATGAATCTATATACGGAAATTAAGACGATACTAAACTATGGATTAAAACAATTAACTAACTTATAGAATATAATAATGGGGTGGGTTAGGTTTAATTGACGGGTTTAAGGGTTAAATGAATTAAATTTAATTAATAGTAAGATGTCGGGGAGTTAGTAAGTTTACTAACTCTAAACCGACAGATCGAAGAGTTTCTTAAAAGACATCTAGGAAAGAGAATTAAATTGAGAGTAGTAAATGGTGAGCCGTCTATGGGTTAGCAATCCGCTAATCCGAAGTAGCGGAATAATTGGATTAAAAGACATTAATGAACTTAAAGGCTTGTTTAATCATTTAATTGCGTGTTGTTGCTTTGATGTTGTGTGTGCTTGTGTGCATGCATGTGTTTAGACTACTCTGGCGTTGGGCCGGGTAGTCCGTTTGCGATTTACTTACGCCGGTCATGGGACCGGGTAAATTTGTAGTTACCCGATTCGGTATAGCACCGAGGGTTGGTGGTGGTGGTGTTGGATTTGGGCTTGCGGGATAGATTGGTGGTGTTTACCTTTCTGTTGACCTTGTCGGTCTTGAGTTTTTTGCTATAGTCCCAGTGAGTCTGTGTATTTACTTTATTTCACTAGGAGTCTAGGCTACGTTAGATCCCGCAAGTCTAGGTAAGAAAGCTTTTGGTACTTCCGACCCGATTAGATCCTCGGATAGTTGCATGATCAGATCGTGTGCCTTCGGGTGGTGATTCTGGTTATGGTGTTAACCTACTGAGTGATGCCGGTAGGTGTGTGGTCCGGAGAATACGTGGTCATGTCCTAGGTCCGGACTGCATGGAAACTTAGGTTGCCGTGGGGTAGCCCGAGCCATTGTGTATCGATGGGCTAAGAACAGTGTCCTAGGTCGTAAGACTTCGTGTTTACGTCTAGGAGTCGTGGGTAGTTTTAGTTACCATGTAAATAGCTAAGTTTTCCCATGGAAGTTGCCGACTTTTCATAGTGGGCCCAGAGGTGTTGAGTTCGTTGTTTACGATAGATTGAGTTCAATCAAGGGCATGTGCAGCAGGTGTTGGAACTTCGAGCCAATTCTACCATATTCAGAATTGTTGTCAGGTTCCCGATAGCCTAGGATCTAGGGTCTAATTAATTGAATCAAGGATCTGATCTCTGTTTACCTGGAGATTGGCAGCGGAAGATGGTCAGATAAACGAGATCTCTGAAGCGCCTCAGATGATGCGCCTCTACTTCAGTCCACACGCACACAAGCTGGAATCCGCCGGGATGCTAGTACTGGGGCTCGGATCTCCTGGGAGCAAAGTTTTCGAGGTTTCTGTGTTTTCTCTCAGAGAAAACACTGTCTGGGCGGCGCTCGTCTATTTAGGTCGAATGTATAAGATCACTTATATACAGACCTCGACATAAACCGAAACTTCAGTCTCGGTTTCGGCCTTGTGTCGACCGACACACTTAATGGTGTCGATCGACACACGTCTTGTGTCGACCGACGCACCCAATGGTGACGATCGACACACCTCTTTAAAACTTATATACGATGTGTATCCAATACACATCGACCAGACCATATGCCAATGATCAATTCCATACGAAGTATGTCCAACTTGCTTAGGTGTGTGACCCTGTAGGTTCACACGAGACTGGAAATAAGTTACAACTCATTTGTCATAAGCGGTTTCTAGCAAAACATTATGATTACCCAGTATCACATGAATTGTCCGATCTCGACAATACAACTATCTCTAGAGTGAGTACAATGTGATTTCAGTACATAATCCCAACAATCTCCCACTTGTACTGGAATCACCTATTCCTACAATCCCTTCGTCTCTATATCTCGATATGGCATAAGGCAAGAGACTGTGTCATCCTTATTATAGCCAACATCATGTTCATCAAATTCCTGATCTATACTGATAAAACAAACGACTGACAATCACCTCGTTTGAGCACGGCCATGCATTTTCTCAGTATCAAATCTTCGATGGGCCCTGAGATATTTATCTCCCGTTATCCAGGAGGGACAAATCCCATCTTGTTCCATCCCTGTTTCTACACATACTTCATGATACGCATAAGCAATGCCGTTATAGCCGCCAGTTACGGAACGACGTTTGACAAGGTCAAAACGCACCAATTCATATGCTAGAAAGCATGATGAACTCAAGTCTAAGGACTATACTCTATAGTCGTAATGAGAACCTCCCATGACACTGATATAACTATCCTGTGGAGTTCTCATTAGCGGGTCATGTCCGATCATATGTTCACCAACACATGTCTATGTGACTGACTGTGATAATCATATCATTGACTCCATGAAACTTAGTCCAACAGTCACCTCACATACCAGTCTCGCGCAGTTATTGGTGCCCCACTTCAATAACCTCGACTAGGGACAATCATAATTTATGTCATCTTTTACTTATAGGGTTTCATGATCAAGTACTCAACTTGATGACATATATGATGACCATAAAGTACTTTGGGACCATTACTTAATTATCCAATAATTAAATAATACCGATGTCAGTTTGACTTACATAAATACTACCATAGCATGTCTATGTAAAGATCACAACATAACTAAAATAACTCCCACTAGAATCAAGATCATCTCTTCAGATATCTTATACCTACAGAAACAGAATAAATTTCGTGCTTAGGTTGTGGGAGAGACTGCGGTGTTATTGCTTGAAACAATTCCAACAAACCAGACCGCCATTCAGATAAAAGCACTATTCTACGGTCCACTGCTTGGAGCCTTTCCAACAGATAGCACCGCTATTCAGACAAAGAGACATAACCAGGTGGGAACCGGTAATCATATTTGTCCGTCTAACTACTTTCAACTGGTTTGTCACATTATTAGTTCACCACGAACGTATCCGTAGTGTTCCTCAAACACTTGGGATATTTCTTGTAACTGTTCAGTGACTATTACCGGAACATATTGGTATTTTCTCGTCATGCTTTATGCATAAGCTGCATCTAGACGAGCGCAAAATATGGCATTCATGATGGATTCCATTGCAGCAGCATAGGCAATCACACTCATTAATACTAGTTCAGACAGTGTTCAAAACACTTCGTCTTGCTAAGATTATTGCCATAAGACCTTTGGTATGAAGCCATTCTTGGAATCGTGCATATTGGAACTGTCCAATACCTTATCAACATAAGGATTTTGACACGATCCAATTAGCCTTTCTGATCCATTCCAATGGATCCTTATTCCAAGAACTTTTACGGCCTTCTCCCATGTCCATCGTTAAACTTGACTTCAGACCCAAATCTTGACAAGACTTTCGCGTCGGAACGTCGTATATGAGATTAAGTATGTTATCTACATACAGTGTGAGAATTGCAATTACGCTCCCACTATTCTTCTTGCAAACGCATGGTTTCATTTCTTTCTGATCAAGTCAAAACTTTTGACCACATTATCAGAATGTTGATTCCAACTCCAAGATGTTTGCTTCAATCCAGAAATAGATCGGTGAAGCTAACATGCATACCCAGCCAATTTTCGGAGTTGGGGCTCACTATCGCTTCTTTGAATTTCGCATGCTCGTCACTTTTCAATGATCAATATATCACGACAATCGGCTACGAGAAATTACTCTCGAGTTAGTGACGGATCCTTTCGGATCTGCGATTTTCAGGCTCCACAGGTGTAGTTCCTACAGCACTTTGTAGATCTCACCACTGCTCTCCCTCAATAGGTTGAGCAGCCTCCTGTGTTTATCGAATTTCTTCGATGTGTACTTTTACTCTCACTGTTCCTTTTGGAAAGTATGATCTTTCTTAAAAGACACAGTTCCGAACAACAAAACTTTGTCATCGGATTGGTCATAAAAGTAGTAAGCCTCGGTTTCCCTAAGACAACCAGCGAGGTAGAACTCATCAGATATGGGTTCAAGTTTGTTTGTTGACTACTGTCTTACACAAACCTTGCAATCCCAATTAATCAGAAAAACAAATTTGGAAATCACCCAGTCCACATCCAATGTGGTGTTTTTCACTGATTCTGATAGAAACTTATTGAGCATAAACATAGACGTTTTAGAACGTATTCTTAAATGATCATGGAAGATTCCTGTGACCCATCATTAATCGGAGCATATCTAATAAGATTTGATTCATTCTGTCAGATGATCACCCAATTCTTGACTCAAGTATTTTCCTCCACGATTCAATCGAGGATCTCAATACTTCTGTCAAATTGGTTCTACACTTCATCTTGGAACTCCTCAAGGGATTCCTGCTCGTGTCTCATCAAATGAACACAGCCATACTTATTGATGCCATCAATAAAGAAATGAAGTACAGAAGATTTCCTTTGGCACTAATGCTCATCGGGCCGTATACATCAATATGTGTAAGGACCATTAAGCCTCTGGCCCGTTTCCTTTAGCTCTGCTAAAGGGGCCTTAGTCATTTGATCCAGTGAACAGAATTCATATCTCAAATGATTAATAATCGAATGAGTCCAAAACTGTGGAACTCCTGAATCCGCTTCACTCTATATGGTTAAACGACTATGCCAAGGAAAAGTCGAGTTCGAGTCATCAGACTTAAACTTTAGTATTTGTGTTATATTCAAACTTTCGCTGGTTTAAGATATAAAACCCATTCCAAACGGGGTGCTACCATATGATGTTTCATTAAGATCTAAAGAACAAAACTTGTCTTTTATCAAAATGAAAAACATCCAAATTCTTTACAAGAAAATGAAAAACATCTCTGCACAAGGTAGATACATAGTAGTAATTACTTAATTTCTAAAACCAAGTATGAAAAGCTCCTACAAGTGGAGAATCTCTACGGCTCATGTAGCAACCATTGCTTCATACCAGACACGCAGTTCCACTTGTCCTTTCTTCAACGTTCTACTGTTGCTTAGGTCCTGCATATTTCCAAAATATCAGTACCACAACTAGTATCCAATACAAACGTAGAACTTGAAGTGATAACACAATACCTGAAGAAGAAGCACCATACATCTCCTTCATCTCTTGTGAATCTTCCAAGAATTTAATGCAATCTTTCTTCTGATGCCCTGACTCATCGCAGTAGAAGCACTTTCTAACACCATATGGGCCTGACTTGGGCTTATGAGATGACACAGGCTTATCTTGATTCCAAATCTGGACGGCCCTGCCTCTGCCCTTGCCAGCACAAGATTTCTCAAATCTTTTACCCTTTATGATGTTTTGCTCTGCTGTTTTGAGCATGCCATACAGCTCAGTCAACGTCTTCGTCAAGCCTTTCTTGATATAGTTCTTAATGAACTTATCATAGCTTGACGGCAGTGACTGCAGAATGATGTCAGTGGCCAACTCTAAGCTGACAGGACATTCCAGTCTCCCCAGGTTATCAACGTAACCCATCAGTTTAATGACATGAGGACTTACTGGAGCATCCTCTGGTAGCTTGCACTCAGTTAGAGACTTCACCATCTGGAATCTCTCAACTCGTGCCAGATCCTGAAACTTCAGTTTCAGGCTGGTGATCATCTCTATTGGCGACTCCATGTTCTCGTATTGACTCTTCAAGTCCGAGTTCATGGTAGCCAACATCAGATCACGCACATCTACCACATCAATATAATGCTTATTCCAAGCATTATATGCTGCATGCGAGCGATTGGTCCCAAGCCTTTCAGGAAGAGCCTTTTCAAGGACATAGTCCTTGCTCTCCTGCTTGAGAATGAATCTCAGATTCCGATACCAATCCAGGAAGTTGGATCCATTTAACATGTCCTTCTCAAAGACGGATCGCAACGAGAAAGTAGTCATAGACATAAGCTGAAATCCAAGAAAAACAAAGATTTAGTTATGTATATGATGAGAAATCTTATCTAATAAGAGAACTCGCATTATATTCAAACAATGTTTCCTCTATGAATATAATGATCCAAGATCCATACTTCACCAAAATCTGAGTGGGCGACTCGCCATCACCCAAACTTTAGTTATCTAGGTAAGCAAATCATTGCTAATTGTACCCAGTACAACTCTTGGTCGCAGATAAGACAATCCATGTCTCATCTACTCTGACGCCTCTGGGCCCAGAACTTCTGATAGCCCAGTCAAGTAAACCAATCTCTTTAGTCATGTGATCATTGACAGTCGCACTGCAAGTCTGTCAATGACCACCTGCCTTACTCATGTTGCAGTGGATACCAAGGACTCCAAGACTATCCAACAAACGACACGAGTCTTGACAGTAGACAAGATTGGGGAAGACATCAAGGTTACTTGATATTTAGTTGAGGAAACTAAACCCAAGAGTTTAGCAAATCAATCTCTTAGGTCATGTAATTGTTGATGTTTAGCACTGCAAATCCATCAACATAACTACATGTCTTACTCACGTAATTGTGGACACCAAGCTCTTGGCTAGACCATCACACAACGAAATGAGTCTTGAAAGTTGACCATATTGAAGCTAAGCTTTGATCAAGGTTTAAGTCTAGTTTGGTTTCTGCAAACTCAAGGTTCAATACCCAGAATTTCGAGTTCTGTGTCGATCGACGCAGACTCTGTCTGTCGATCGACACCACCTGACTAAACCGAACTTCAATAACCGGTTATGTCGATCGACACAACCCGTGTGTGACGGTCGACATAGACCTTAACCGAAGACAGTTTTGATAACCGGTTCAATCCAATTGAACCGACTTATCAGATCAAACTGATCTTAACCATTCAAATCGGTTTATGCTAATTGCGATAACTGGTTCAATCTAATTGAATCAATTCATCCAATTTTAAACCGTTTTAACCAGTTTCAACTGATTGCGATAACCGGTCCAATTCAATTGAATCGACTTATCCAATCAAACCGATTCAACTCATCGGTTCATTCTTATTGAGATAATCAGTTCAATCCAATTGAACCAATTCATCCAATTTAAACCGATCTATTCGGGCTTAACCAAGCATGATAACCGGTCCAATCCAATTGAACCGATTAACCATTCGCTAGGTATGTATCGACCGACACTAACCTGTGTCGATCGACACTGGACCGAATATGTTCTGTGTCGACCGACACTCAACCTGTGTCGATCGACACAGTAAGCTTTCGGTTTTTTTTCACGAAAAACCCTAGCCGCCGATTCTGTCGAATTCGCCACTTTGTGTCGACCGACACACCTAGTGTGTCGATCGACACTGTGCGAAATCACAGATTCGATTTTTCGATCATAATCGATCTCACCTGTTCTAACCAAACAACCTAGTTTGCGAATCTAAATCATCAAATTCATTTAGACGGGTTGATTCAATGGAAAACCCTAAGGCTCTGATACCACTGTTCGAACTTCGAGCCAATTCTACCATATTCAGAATTGCTGTCAGGTTCCCGATAGCCTAGGATCTAGGGTCTAATTAATTGAATCAAGGATCTGATCTCTGTTTACCTGGAGATTGGCAGCGGAAGATGGTCAGATAAACGAGATCTCTGAAGCGCCTCAGATGCTGCGCCTCTACTTCAGTCCACACGCACACAAGCTGGAATCCGCCGGGATGCTAGTACCGGGGCTCAGATCTCCTGGGAACAAAGTTTTCGAGGTTTCTGTGTTTTCTCTTAGAGAAAACACTGTCTGGGCGGCGCTCGTCTATTTAGGTCGAATGTATAAGATCACTTATATACAGACCTCGACATAAACCAAAACTTCAGTCTCGGTTTCGGCCTTGTGTCGACCGACACATTTAATGGTGTCGATCGACACACGTCTTGTGTCGACCGACGCACCCAATGGTGACGATCGACACAGCTCTTTAAAACTTATATACGATGTGTATCCAATACACATCGACCAGACCATATGCCAATGATCAATCCCATACGAAGTATGTCCAACTTGCTTAGGTGTGTGACCCTGTAGGTTCACACGATACTGGAAATAAGTTACAACTCATTTGTCATAAGCGGTTTCTAGCAAAACATTATGATTACCCAGTATCACATGAATTGTCCGATCTCGACAATACAACTATCTCTAGAGTGACTACAATGTGATTTCAGGACATAATCCCAACAGCAGGGACCTCGATTCCCTTAATTTTTTCTTTTAGTAGAGAATGCTTGTGTGTTGTGGGTTTATCACGTCACGGTGGTACGTGATAGACTAATTCTTCCTTTGTTTGTTATTTTGGGGTTTTGGGGCGGGATTATTAGTTATAGATTAGATTAGAAGCCTTTATTGGGGGCCGACTCGCTGGGTGATCTTAGATCGCTCATTAGTCTCTATTTATGTTTTCTGGTTTAGCAGCGACGAACGCGGGAGGTCCTCGGTATAGGTTTGGGATTGCTTGCGGGCCGGGGGTTTTGATTTGATGATTTCACTGGTTGTTGTTTTTCAGTTCGGCTTTATGGCGCCTATTTATTCATTGTTGTTTGTAATTGGAATTTATTAGGCAAATTATTTGTAAACGTTTGTAAATGTTTATTTACTTAGAAATGAAATCGCTTTCCTGATATATTGGTTTAGTCCAAACCGATACAACTCGCGGAAACAATACAAGTTGAAAAGCTTTGTATTGTGGAAGCAGGGTAAACGGGATCAAGGAAGGTTTGGTGTGAGCCCTTATCTTAAACCGGACTGCCTTTGGCTTCGTATAATGATGAATTTTTCTCGTTTGACTTGCTCGGGTTCGATCGATCATGTTCTTGTTTGATTGTTGGCCGGTCAGCTCGACGATCAGCGGATAACGGGAAAGGGGCATTACAACTCTTGTCGGATTGTGAAGTTTGGGGTCTTGGTTTGGGTTTGTGAGAGAGAGACTCTATGAGGGTATCCATGTTGATGATATTATCGTTCGGTGGGCCGCAGGCTACAAAAATTGATCGTGCTTCTTGTTCTTCACGGGTGTCCTAAGTTGAAAGTTATATTGTTATGGTTATGTTTTGGATATTTATCGATTTTTGTCTTTTTAGTTGTAAGTTTAGCTACCCTTTACGGGCTTATGTTTTCAGAGATGTTTCGTTAATCAGCCGGCTTAATTTATTCAGAATGTTTTATTTTCTGTCGGCTCTTATATCTTAAAAACGTATCCTTCCATGTTAATAAACATATAACTTCAGATGAAAATAAAAATTTAATAAGTTTACTAACTTTCTTACCCCAATTTAAATTATTATTTAAGTCTCTTACCCCAATTAATTATTTATATTTAACCCTAGCCCATTTGATTTATCTTTTTAAGGTTTATTTGGTTAATTTCTATTTTCAATTATTTATCCCTTAGTTTTTTTATATACATTTTTATATGGTTCTTATACTTTTATTATATATATGCATATATTTACCTAATCATGCCATTTTATATGCAATGCACCAATCAACGATTATCCAAACAATCATGCATGCAATCAATATTATCTACGCAATCAACATGCTATCAACCAAATTTAAACATATCATGCATTTTATTAAACTAACCAATTATTTAATTTCTTGATTATTTAATCAACATAATATGTATATAATCGTATTCAATTTTCGGGTATGAAATCCTACGACTCTACATTTATCAATATTCGCAGACTACATGTAGACTCTATTTATCCTAATGCACACACAATCAAAACATAACTAACTCACAGTAATATGGATATACGGATGTTAGCGGGAATGGCTGAGAGGAACTCCGAGACCCAGAAACCCTGAACCAGACGAACCCCGAGAAATCCCGAACCGTTGAACGTTGACCGTTGACCAAAGGCGTTAACCTTAAACATTGACTTTGACCTAAGTAGTTGACCGTTGATCCGAACATAGTTGACCACTGACATATGTCGACCCACTGACTTGGTCGGCATTGATTTGTCCGGTGTTGACTCCGCCGACCATCAGCGTTAACCGGAGTTAACCGGTTTGACCATGATGACTCTGAAGGTATCCCTAATCAATTTCCCATGCGAACCTTCGATGATACGTGGAGGCGACCGACGAAGAAGGACAACAAGTCTTGGCGACTCAGGCGAATCTATGGCGAAACTCCGGCGACCCCGATGACTTTTTCAACGGTCTGAAAAGGGATTCAGAGGATGATTAAGGCTTAATTAGGAATATAAGGGTTTTAGGAAGTGTTTAGGGGCTTTTAGGGAGTTTTAGGGCTTTTGGGAAGGTTTAGGGGATTTCTTGCAGAAAAAGAAACTAAGGGAAGGTGAGAAGGATGGTTGTCGGCGAGGAAGATATATGAGAAGGAGAGGAGTGTTTGTGGTTTGGTGCGAGTATTGATGAAGACCCAAACTCTCAATTATAGTCATGCTCTCTCCATGCATGAATAACAAGTGTCAGTTTGCAAGAAATTGATTAATGCATGCTTAACACACAAGTTACCAAAGATTTATTGAACCACATGGTTAATTGAATCTATCTCCAGCAGACAAGTGGCACTCTTGGCCACTCAAAAATCACCATCCATAATTTATTTAATCCATTTTGACCTCTCGTTGACTCAAAATCTCCAAAATACGCTTTTCGAGATTTTTTGGTTTATCGGTTTCATTTCTCAGCAAATCCTAATTCCCTTCTAAAAATCCGACTTTGATGATTTTGTCTTCTGAATAATTCTCATAACTATTAGAGAATTATTTGGTCGTCCATTATCTTCTCAACTCCCATAATTACCAAAATGCCATTTTCTTCAAAATTAAGAAAATACCCTTTATGACGATTTCTCCGAGCTTATTATTTCCCGCCGATGTTGATGCTGAGACGGGTATTACACTCTAGATTTTCCGTCGAAGTTGGTTTCAGGTAGCTCATTATCCCCTCTTCGCCTTTGTTTTTTCTTTTTATTTTCCTTTGTGGTCGTGTTGCTTTTGTGGCATCTTCTTCTTAGCCTCAAATGTGTCTTCCTTATGTGTTCTCCTCTGGTTTTGGTCATCGTGTGTGTGAAGGCTCGAGCTGGATGGAGGTGCGTGGTGGTTTTTGTTGTGATGGTGAGAAGCACTTCTGGTTTTGGTCAGCAAGTAAAGTGTGCTTCTTCTTGCTTTGCGGTGGTCTTATCTCCGCTTCATCCCCTGCTCTGGCGATGGAGTTTTTTCGGCTTTCTCCTGTATTTTATGTTGGCCAGTGGTGCAGATTTCTTCATAATCTGGTGGAGGTTAGTCTTTGGTTGTCCTTCTACTTTGTTGTTGTTTTTCGATGTGTTTTGTTGGTTTGTGTGGCTGCAGTATTTTCCAGAGTTGTGATGGCTTGTTGAGGCGTGTCCCCAAGCTTTTTCTGTTGTGAGGCTGGTCTTTCTCTTGGTTTAATTTGGGTTTTTGATTATCCGGTCTTTATTTTCCATCAGAAGGGGTTCTGAGTTAGATTTAGAATTCTTGGTTTAGTCAGGTTTAGTTTTGGTCTTGGATCTATGGTTAAGTCGGTTTCCCTATTTGTAGGAATTTTCGTCTCCAGTTCTTGGTGTTTCAATGTTATACTTGCAGGTACAATATTCTCTGGTAGGCACATCTCTCGCTTTTTTGTGCTCACGTTCGTGTTCGGATTTCTGCGGAGTGCTTTTAGGCTTGGCTCCTTTGTTCTTTGGTCCTTTGATGTTCGAGCTTTATTGGTCCAAGGATCATCAAAGTAAGTATTATATTTTCTGCCTTCATACACATGGTTGGATGCATGTTGTAGTTGACTAATAACACCGGTCATGTGTTGTACTTTGTGTTATGGATGGAGAAAGGATTCATCCCATCTGTACAAAGTCCAAGACTAAGGTTTCTTGGTTCTTTAGAAAACTGTGGTCACTTCTCCTTCACAGTTTACCAAGTGATAGAGTCCACTAGATGCCGCATTGTACTGTCTGAAGCAGAATTGTTGAAGTGCCAACATAAATCTTCAGCCATCCTTTTTGATCAAAACATCCTCCTGAATCTGCCTTTCACTGGAAAGTAGCTTAGAACCTTAGGTGGAATCCATGTCCTATCCTCACCCATGTGCCTATCCTTTCCCATCTAGAAGCGCCAGATCTGGACAACTTACCATGTCCTCATATTCCTTCTAGTAAAGTATGGAATCGTTTGTGCAGGCATGAATCTGGTCATATCCAAAACCAAACACCTTCAAAAATTTCTTCATCTCATATATTGTTCTCAGAAGAACATTCTTTCTTGGCAACATATCATGAACCACGGACAGCAGTTGAACGAAGTAATTCTCATACATTCCACTCTTGAATTTAATGCGGTAGAACGCCATAATTATTGAAACCTTCGTATAGTTGGGACAGATGGAGTATAGTGGAGTTTCAGCATCTTCCAATTTCTTCTTAAACTCATATTCCTCCTTACTGTCAACATATTATGTCTCAACTTCATGGGGCTGTGAAGATTTACCATCAAATGCTATCGTGAAAAAAGTCATAAGCTTCACATGTAAGATCTTTATCATTATATGGCTTATCAGTCTTTATATCCCCATGTTCAAACCAACTCTCCTTTCTCTTGTATTTCTGATCCATACAATTAATAACTAAATGATCCAGCACAGTATCTATCGGTTGATGGCACAAGTTGCGGTAATCAATGCAAAGACACAAAATATCACTAGGATGGCCAAATCTCAGAGTTGATGCTTTCACAAACGTAGCTGCCCCTTCTTGATCCTCAAGGTATCCCTATAAGTAACAAACACTTCAAATCTCAGTTCTCAAACACATTTGTACTTAACAAACGTATGAAAATGAAAACATAAACATACCTTGGAAGCCAAACCCAAGACTTTTTCATTGTTACAACAAGACCGAAGCTCCAGAACGAAGTGTATGTGCAATACACCAATAAGTTTTGTAGATCAGATAGTAAAATATGTAAATCACAAACCTCAAACTCGAAACTAAAACCACAATAAGAGAACAGTAATGAAGGAATGAGAAGTTCACCAGCAAAATATGTGTGCTCCTTTTCTGAATCTGGATATGATAAGCTCTCTACAAATAAAAAAGCATCGATTATAGTTAGACCAAAACAGTTTACCCTAAAACGATTAAACTTGGTTAATATAAACCCTAATCGAAAACCCAAAATGAATTAAAAATTTTAAGCATATATTAGAATACAAGAACCCTAAACCGATTCGAAATGGAATACGAATTAGTAGAGCCCCAAATCGATTTAATTCAAAACGAAAATTGAAGAACCCTAAATCGACATATTGATTATAAAACGGCTAACATACCAATATCAACTTCATTATTCAGCTACGGGAAAGAATCCCTCGGCAACGAAAACAAGAATAGAGGTGGAGAGAGTTTTCGACATTGTAAAAGAATACATGCAAAGATGAGTTCTGAGCTCAGTGTTTTTGTCTTAGAAATTTTATAAAAATCATTTTTTAAATTTTTAAATTTTTCTCTCGAGGCGGGCTCAAATTTTTTTATCCCGCTCAATAATTTGATATAGCGCTCTTTAATTAGTTGTGGTACTAATATCAGCCGCGAAAACACTTGGCCCAAAAAATAATGCCCATGAACCCAATATCTTTTCCGCCCAAAACTTAGATAGCGTTTTAAAAATAGAAAACACTATAGAAAAATCAACGTCAAGTAAACCATAGCAGAAAAAAAAAAAGCTATAGTCATATGCTATTAAGACTCAATATTCATGTAGTGTTTGATACCTCTTTGTGAGCTTGACTAAGTGTTTCATATCGGTCATGACAGATTCATGAGATTTTCTCTGACATATCCATTTCCGGAAATTTTCAAGAAGATCTTGTGCTTGCTGGTATTATGTTTTCTTAGTTTGTTTTTTTTAGATATTGTGTCTCTCTTTGTTGTAGGAGGAAGCTCAGATTCGATATTTGGTCGTGGGCTTCTTCTCTCACGGGTTTTGGTTCTTCAACTTTTATAAAGGTGTGCAAGTATGAATTGACATTTGATCAATGGTTCAACTCTTTTCCTCTAGTTTTTTATTCAAGTTTTTGTGTTTTAGGTGTCTGTCTGTAGGTTTATGTTTGCAGAACGAATTTTTTCCCTGTCATTTTTGCTTCCCATTATCCTTTTTGGGTTTAATATCCGGTTCAATTGTATTCTTGGTTTATGTTCAATATAATTCCACCAAATGACAAAAGAAATAACCAAAATCATAAACAACAATAAATAGAGAATTCATATATTCAAAGGATATATGCAAATAAACAAATGACACATTAACTCCAAAGGATAAAATCAAAGGAATAAAACTCAACTTTACCCGACGACAAAAAGAATTGAAAGAGGTGAAACCCCTAATGAAAAGAACTGGTTCAAATTATCCTGGAAAAGTCAACAAAACTAAAATAAAATGACCATCGAAATCTAAACAACTCCACCAAGATTCCTACGTGTGGGGATGACCATTTGTTTACATGCGGGCACGGAACAAGCAGGTTAAAGTTACTGGTGTTGGATGGATTCAGAGATGAACATAGCCCTTGATTGAGCAATAAGTGTTGTACTTTGGTGATGAAAATTATTAGTTATGATTTAGCCCGCGACAGGGTATGTCATTTAGGAACGGGCTTGTTTCTATTGGGCTAAGGTTTAGTTTAACCTACTTATCCTTGTAATAGACTTAGTATATAAAGCTAAGCATGTGTGGGATTAGGGTAAGCCGTAATTAGAGAGATTGAGAGAAACTCTTAAGCTTGTAATCTGTGGTGATAGTGGATTACTGGAAAGCTCCAGGCCGAGACGTAGGATCACACATCGTGATCTGAACTCGTTAAATCTCTGTGTTCTTTTACTTTCTTGCTCAAACAAACAAACAGAAGTGAGATCCAAATCTCTACAAAGTGGTATCAGAGCGAGGTGTGAAGCTTCGGGAGCAAGAGCAGAGTTAATTCGGTAAGGTTTTCTTCTCTGAATCGCGACTAAGGAACAATAGTCGACGAGGTTTAGATTCGGTTTCAGATTGTTGTGGGTGACGGCTAGGGTTCAAAGGTTGTTCACGGTTTCTGGGTTTCGTGTCGATCGACACAGGTTTTGCATCGATCGACACACGGTTTGAGCATCGATCGACACTCGGTTTGAATCGATCGACACTCTGCGACAGTGACTGGTTTATTTTTCGGCTATCATGGATAAGTCAGCAAAGGTGAAGATTGCTACGTTTGATGGTCAGGGAGATTTCTCTATGTGGAAGAAGAGGATGTTAGCTCACTTGTCGATCCTTGGTTTAAAGGATGCTTTGTCAGAAACACCAACACCGTCAAAGCTGACGATTAAGAAGGATGAGTCTAAAGATGCCTTTGAAGAAAGGGTTCAGCTAGAAGAGGCTAAGAAAGAGGAGCGAGCTGAGAAAGCGATGAACGTGTTGATCCTCAATCTGGGAGATCATGTCCTTCGGAATTTGAGGAGTGCAAGACTGCAGATGCGATTTGGATAGCTCTGGAGAGGCTATACAATACGAAGACTCTGCCGAGTCGGATTCATCTGCAACATCAGTTCTATACATTCAAGATGGTGGAGTCAAAGTCGATAGATCAGAATGTCGACGATTTCTTGAAGCTTGTATCAGATCTGTGTTATGTGAAGGTGTCTGTTACAGATGAAGTACAAGCCATACTTCTTCTGAGTTCTTTGCCATCTCATTATGATTCTCTGAAGGAGACATTGAAGTATGGTAGAGACACTCTCTCTATGGATGATGTGATAAATGCAGCAAAGTCGAAGGAAATTGAGCTTAAGGAGAAGGGTATAACAAATTCTCAGAAGCTTGGAGATGCGTATTTGGCTCGTGGAAGATCAGAGTCCAGGAAGTCTGGACAGAGATCAGATAAGAGCAGATCAAGGTCAAAGTCGGGATCAAGATTGACCTGTTGGTACTGCAAGAAGGAAGGACATAAGAAGGCTGATTGTTATGCTAGGAAAAAGAGCATGGGCGATGATGAAAGCGCTGATGCAGCAATGGTAATTGATGAATCAGCTGGTGTCGATGCATTAACAGTCTCTGAAAACTGGCATCAAGAGAGGTGGGTGATTGATTCAGGATGTTCTTATCACATGACCTCAAGGAGAGACTGGTTCAATACATTTGAGGTCCTTACATCAGGACAAGTGCTACTGGGGAACGACTATTCTGTTGGGGTTAAGGGAATAGGTTCTATCAACATCAGAGCACATGGTGGCACGGTGAAGACATTGAGGAATGTCAGGTACATTCCCGAGCTGAAAAGGAATCTGATATCTACAAGTACGTTAGATAAGCTGGGATTTGATCATGCTGGTGGGAAAGGGAAGACAAGGTTCTACAAGAACGGGAAGTTAGCTCTTCAAGGTTCCCTGACTGGTTCTCTGTATCTGCTAGATGGTGAGACTGTAGTAGGACAGTCAAACAGTGTTTTCTCCAAGAAGGTTGCCAACGATGAAACAGTGTTGTGGCATAGAAGATTGGGACACATGAGTATGAAGAACTTGATGATCCTGGTCAAAAGGGGCATCATTGACAAAAGAAGGATTGGAGCCATGGATTTTTGTGAAAGTTGTGTGATGGGGAAGCATAAGAATCTGAGTTTTCACATTGGAAAGCACAATTCAGGAGAGGCATTGAAGTATGCACATGCAGATCTTTGGGGGTCTCCATCAGTGACTCCAAGCTTGTCAGGTAAACAGTATTTTATGTCTATCATTGATGATTACACTAGGAAAGTGTGGGTGTTCTTCTTAGCAGCGAAGAGTGAAGCTTTCACCAAGTTTTGTGAGTGGAAGAAGCTAGTTGAGAATCAGATTAGCAAGAAGGTGAAGTGTCTGAGAACTGATAATGGGTTGGAATTCTGTAACAAGGAGTTTGATGGGTTCTGCAGACAACATGGTATTGAGAGGCACAGGACGTGTGCCTATACTCCACAGCAAAATGGAGTAGCTGAACGCATGAATAGGACTATCATGGAGAAAGTGCGTTGTATCTTTGATGAGAGTGGCTTGGGTGAAGAGTTCTGGGCTGAGGCGGTTAGTACAGCTGTATATCAGATCAACAGGAGTCCCTCATCAGCTTTAGATGGCAACATTCCTGAAGAACTATGGTTGGGAAGAAAGCTTGGTTACAAGCATCTTAGAAGATTTGGTTCATTGGTCTCTGTACATGTAGATCAAGGGAAGTTGAAACCAAGAGCAATGAAAGGAGTTTTCATTAGCTATCCTGAAGGAGTTAAAGGGTACAAGGTTTGGCTCCTGGATGATGAAAGATGTGTGATTAGCAGGAATGTGGTGTTTGTGGAAGAAAAAGTCTACAAGGATCTGAAAAGAGTGTTTCTGCGTCAGAAACAAAGCTGCAGAATTCGACTGCAGGTGGAGCATCGATCGACACACTGGCGGATGTCGATCGACACGAGATCGATGAGTGCATCGATCGACACATACTCCATGTCGATCGACACAATGCGACTGTCGATCAATAGACAGAGTCTGAGACTGCAATTCCGGATTTTGGAGACCAAGGTGAAGGGTCATCTTCAGGTGGAGTTGTGGGAGGTCCAGATTCAGATGATATACCTCAGGATGATTACAGATTGACTCGAGATCGGATGAGAAGAGATTCAAAGCTTCCTGCGCATCTAAAAGACTATGATTTGGCGAGTTTTGCCTTGATAGCTGCTGTTGAGATGAGTTCTGAAGAACCAAGAGATTATCAGGAAGCAACTGAAAGTAGGGATAAAACATTCTGGAATGGAGGTATGGATGAAGAAATGAGTTCTCTGGAGAAGAACAAGACCTGGAGGTTAGTCAAAAGGCCTCAAGGAAGAAAAGTAATTGGTTGCAAGTGGGTATACAAGTTGAAGACAGGTATACCAGGAATGGAAGAACCGAGATACAAGGCTAGGTTGGTAGCCAAAGGATACTCTCAGAGAGAGGGTATTGATTATCAGGATGTGTTCTCACCTGTAGTGAAGCATGTCTCAATCAGGTTTCTTCTGTCGATTACAGCGAGTTTAGATCTGGAATTGGAGCAGCTTGATGTTAAGACTGCATTTCTTCATGGTTTGATTGAAGAGGAGATCTATATGGAGCAACCAGAAGGTTTGTGGTTAAGGGAAAAGAGGACTATGTATGCTTGTTGGAGAAAGCACTGTATGGACTTAAGCAAGCTCCAAGACAGTGGAACAAGTGCTTTGATCAATTTGTGGTGAGTCATGGATTCAAGAGAAGTGAATATGATCACTGTGTCTACATGAAGGAGAGTAAAGGTAAGGGTTTCATATACCTACTCTTGTATGTTGATGATATGCTAGTTGCATCAAAGGATATGAAGGAGATACAAGTTGAGAAAGACTTGTTGAGTAGTAGGTTCGAGATGAAGAATCTGGGTGCAGCAAGAAGAATTCTTGGGATGGATATTGAGAGAGATCGTGAAGGTGGAGTTCTCACCTTGTCTCAATCTGGTTACGTCAAGAAGATTCTTCAGGTATTCAATATGGATGAATCAAGATCAGTTTCAACACCTATTGGATCACATTTCAAGTTGTATGCAATCAAGGATGATGAAGCTGAGACAATTATGGAGAACATTCCATACTCCAATGCTATTGAAAGAATTATGTATGCGATGTTGGGAACGAGATGTGATATGGCTTATGCAGTTGGCTTAGTCAGCAAGTTTATGAGTAAGCCGGGCATGGTACACTGGGATGCAGTGACGTGGGTACTAAGGTATTTGAAGGGTACTCAGGATTTGAAGATTGTGTTCAGGAAGAACAAGGAGTTCAAGGTTGAAGGCTTTTGTGATTCGGATTTTTCATCGGATCTGGACAGAAGCAGATCGATTACTGGTTATGTTTTCACGGCTGGTGGGAGCGTCATTAGTTGGAAGTCGAGTCTTCAGCATGTTGTTGTGTTGTCTACAACTGAGGCAGAATATATGGCATTGGTAGAAGCTGTGAAAGAGGCGATTTGGCTAAGGGGTTTGGCTGAGGAGTTCGGTTTCAAACAAGACTCGGTGGAGATCTGGTGTGATTCTCATAGTGCCTTGAGTTTAGCCAAGAACAATGTCCATCATGAGCGAACAAAGCACATCAAAAGGAGGTAGCATTTCATCAGGGATATAGTTGCTTCAGGTGAAGTGAAGCTGTCGAAGATCCCGACTGAAAGGAATCCGGCTGATATGTTGACGAAGGTTCTTCCTGTGGAGAAGTTTGAGAAGGCTTTAAGCTTTCTCGGTCTAGAAGAGCACTAAGGTGCTGGAAGTGTCTGGAGTTACACATGTTTGCAAGGATAAAGGAGTCATACTTGGAAGTGATTGTCATCAAGGTGGAGATTTGTTGGGCTTTGGTGATGAAAATCATTAGTTATGACTTAGCCCGCGACAGGGTATGTCATTTAGGAACGGGCTTGTTTCTATTGGGCTAAGGTTTAGTTTAACATACTTATCCTTGTAATAGACTTAGTATATAAAGCTAAGCATGTGTGGGATTAGGGTAAGCCGTAATTAGAGAGATTGAGAGAAACTCTTAAGCTTGTAATCTGTGGTGATAGTGGATTACTGGAAAGCTCCAGGCCGAGACGTAGGATCACACATCGTGATCTGAACTCGTTAACTCTCTGTGTTCTTTTACTTTCTTGCTCAAACAAACAAACAGAAGTGAGATCCAAATCTCTACAATAAGCTATTTGGATAACATTAAAAAGGAACATGTTACTTTTGAGATGGATAGTAGAGTTTTAAGCACTGTAATGCATAACCAGGATGTCAGTCCACCCTTAAAGATCCCATCATGGAAGCAAAAATGGCAAAAAGGTATCTTAAGCCGTGATTCTCACTAGTCAAAAGAGAGGCTAATATTGCTGCAAATGGACTGGTGTAACTTATCTCTAATTTTCCCATTTATCATGTTGTGTTAGATTGTAATGTTCCAGCGTGACTTGAAACATTAGTTTCAAAAGACAGGCCTTAATGTACTCTGCCTAAGTATCTTAATGAAATTTGGTTCGGTTGGGTACAACTCCACCAAGCAAAGCAATCCACAATGCAAAATTGGAGTCATGCGAAAGCTATGTTAAGTTACTGTAATTCTCTCTTGTCATTCATAGACCTAATGGTCTCTATATATATACACGATTACAACTTAACGATCAAGGCAAATTTGCAATCAAATATTCACTAAGATATACACAAATGGAAATCTTCCATATCCTAACCAACTCAATATTCCCCCAAAAGTTGGAGCGGGTAGATCCCGATCGCCCAACTTCCAAGTAGTGTAGTGAATTGGCGTGTACCGAGAGGCTTAGTAAGAATGTAAGCCAGCTGCTAAGTCGTACGAACACGAGGTGTAATAAGAGAGCCATCTTGAACCACATCACGAACAAAATGACAATCCGATTCAATATGCTTCGTTCGTTCGTGAAACACCGAGTTTTATCCAATATGTATGGCCGCCTTACTATCACAACAGAGATACATCGGATCCGTCTGACTAACATTGAAAACAGACCATTTTAACTCGCTCAGTGTCATTGCCATGGCGTGATACTCTGCCTCCGCCGAAGACCTCGACACATTCTTCTGCTTTTTAGTTTTCCAGGCCACAATAGAATCTCCCAACATGACAATGTAACCAGTCAAAGATCGTCTTGTCAACGGCGAAGCAGCCCAGTCAGAGTCGCAGAATGCCGAAATCGTCAATCATTAGCTGCAGAGAGAAATATACCGCGACCGGGAGCCCCTTTCAAGTATTGGACTAATCTCATAGCTGAATCCCAATGCTATTGTCGAGGATGCTGCAAAAATTGAGCCAAGATATTGACCGCGTAGCTTATCTCCGGCTTGGTCACAACAAAATACACCAAGGACTAACTAACCGCCTATATCGAGACGGTTCAGTCAAGAACGAACCAATTTCTTTTGCCAACATATGATGCTGCTCCATCGGAGTTGAAATTGGTTTTGAGCCTATAAGCCCACACTCTGTGTCAATGTCGAGACCATATTTCTTCTGAGATAAGTAGATGCCCTCATTGCTCCTAGACACTTCAATACCTAGAAAATAGCAAAGCACTCCTAAGTCCTTCATGTGGAAGCATCGACTGAGATATGACTTGAAGTTGGTAATCAACGCAGAATTATCGTCTCCAACAATAAGATCATCAACGTATACTAAGACGAACAATGTTCCACCTCCACGCAACAACGTAAACAAGGAATAGTCCTTGTGATTCTAAGTAAATCCAAACTCAAGTAACGCCTTAGAAAGCTTGGAGAACCAACACCGCGGAGCCTGACGCATACCATAAATGGACTTGCGAAGTCGACAGACTCGCTGATCATCAGGAGAAGAAAAACCAGGCGATAAACGCATATAAACTTCCTCTTCCAAATCACCATACAAAAATGCATTATGAACATCCATTTGAAACAACTCCCAATGTTTTGCAGCTGCAACTTCAAGGACAATCTGAATTGTCGTCATCTTCACTACATACGCAAATGTTTCATTATAATCCACTCCTTCTTCCTGTTAGTTTCCAAGTGCCACCAATCTGACCTTATGACGTTCAATTCTACCATCCGACTTGTATTTGAGCTTGTAGACCCACTTCGAACCAATAAATTGTTTACCACGAGGCAGTTCTGTAACAACCCAATGTTATCCTCAAGTGCATTGACTTCATTCTTCATTTTGCCTCTCCATTCGGCATACTGAACAGCATCCTTGTATGTTGATGGCTCAAACTGAACAGCAACCGCAGCAGAAAACAGTTGCATTGATGGTGACAAACGATGACAGGAGAAATAGTCAGTTAAGGGATAAAGGACCGAACCTGATGTGTTGGAGAAGAATATGGAGGGGGTGTATCATTTTCTCGAGCCGCATACGTGACATATGGACTAAGAAGAACTGATATGTGCTTCGTTCGTAAAATACGACCCAAATCTTGTATTGGAGCCGAATCTGTTCCAAGGCAGCAGGAATGGATGGCAATGAAGCTTGTGAGGTCAGTTGTTCAAGTGTAGTGAGAATATCATCAGGAACTCCCTTTGGCTCAGAAATATCATCAGAAACTCCCCCTGGCTCAGAAATTTCCCCTGGCTCTGACAGATCATCATCAAATAGTGCCGGATGAGGAGTAGTTATTGCAACCTCATTCTGTAGAATGTACATCGGTGATGTTCCTGAAGAAGCATAACGGACACGTCCTCGTGAAAAAACGACATCCCGAGAGATAAAAAAACTTTTCTGTTTCCAAATCACATACGAGCCACCCCTTCTTTCCCATCAGATACCCGAGAAACAAACAACGAGTACTGCGCTCGTCAAACTTGTCTTTGTTGAGATTGATCTGGCGTGCGTAACAAAGAGTCCCAAACACGCGAAGATTATGATAATCAGGTTGTGTCCCATACAACAGTTCATACGGTGATCAAATATGACGCCGCAAGGATACTCTCACCCCAGTACTTCTTCGGCTAATTTCCCTGAAACAATAGTGCTCGTGCCACATTCAAAATGTGCATGTGCTTCCTCTCTACTCGCCCATTTTGCTGAGGAGTTTCGACACACGAGTCTGATGTGTGAGGCCTTCATCCGTAAAGAACTTTCGGAGACACAAAAATTTGTTTCCGTTGTCACTTCGTACTATCTTAATCTTCTTCCGAAACTGTCGTTCCACAAACACACACAAAAATTTGAAGGCATCGGCAGTGTCTTTCTTTTCTAGTAGCAAAATTGTCCAAACATCTCTCGAGTAATCATCAACAATCGTGAAAAAGTATCACGCCCCTGATGTTGAAGGTTCACGATACGGTCCCCATAAATCACAATGTATGAGTGAAAAAGAGTCCAAAGCTTTATTAGAGCTGTTTGAAAACGTGTCTTGACTTTTTTTAGCTCTAAGACAAACACCACAAGAATGATCTAAAATACCTAAGCTACTAGAAAAACCACCTACAGCAGCTAACACCGAAAGCACTTTAGAGGAGGGACGTCCCAAGCGATGATGCCAAAAATCTCTACTCTGAATCTTGCCAACATGCCCAGCAGTGATCTGAACCGGTCCATCATAATGATACACCCCTTCTCCCTCCTTACCTGCACCAATCAAAGTCATCGAAGCGCGGTCCTGTATCACACAAAACGTTTTAGTAAACAACACAAATTCAGCCACATCACGTAATAATTGGGGAAAAACGGCCAAAACCTATCCGAAGTATAACCATATGTTCAACTTATACATGAAGTATATTACCGTGCAAATCAATACCTCAACTTTCAAAAATTCAAATAACATACACTATGTTTGTTTTTTTAGCAAATGCATACATTTTATGACACGTGACTAACGGTCCGTTAACTCCCGCTGACGTGGATGCCACATATTAAACGACTTGTTTTTTTTAGTAAACTTCATGTATAAATTGATTATTTAGTTATTGTTTGGGTATATTTTGGCCGTTTTCTTTTGTCAAGAGTAAAACTACAATTTTATACCTAGAAAATATAACAAAACATTGAATTCTAAAAATAAATATATTTTATTATAACAAATATCTAATTTGAACAATATAAATACAATAATAATAATAATAATAATAATAATAAATTACATAATATAAAAATTTTCACTTCAAATAGAATATAAATGAATTTACTTTAAATATGGACTAATTTCATATTCTACTATATTTTAAAATTGTAAATGTTTTAATTTCACGGTAGAGTTGATTAGGGTTGGAAATGCCCTTATACCAAATTTTAAAAGTTGTTTTTCTATTACATCACCATTAACATTCCAAACAAGTTTGAGCAAAGGTTTATCATTAAAAATACTAGATACTGACACCCCCGCGCGTGCGCGGAGGTTTGTTTGCTTTTATTTCTTAAAAAAAAAAAAGATGTTTTGTATATTGTGTTTTGTTTTATTTGAATTGGCCTTTATTTTTTAGTGCCACCAACATTCTGGATTTGTTGAAATAAAAGTATTTCTGTCAAACTATAATCTTTTATTTAATGTTATGGTCCACGGGTATGGAATTATTTATAAATTGTCTAATTAAATTAGTTTCTCTAAACCATATTAAACCAACCAATGAACAAAGCTAAGAACTGTCATATGTTATGTGACTATATTAGTGTAGTACTCATACATCATTCATACATCATTGCAATCATACATGCACAATGAGGATAAATCGATCGATGACGTGAACAGACTGGTTCAATTGCTTTGACTAATTCGTGGAGATAAGTATACTAATCTACTCTAAATGGAAACTTAAATAGAGCAAATAGATAAGACCACATATCTCAAAAAACTAAAAAGAAGTATAACGAACATAAGTCAAAATATTGTCCAAGTTCTTTTTTGTGTCTATGGTTGAATCTGCACAATACAGTGGCTTAACGCTATCAGCTTTAACAAAATGGTAGGGAATATCAAATGTATGATCAGACACAATGGTAGCTCGCCACATTCTTTTCTACTACAAGTGCTCACTCACCATCGACTTCTCTGTCCGCAGTCTTAACAGGTGCAGCCGTGTTCCTCTTTAACCTTTGTTCCGAAATAACTATTCGTATAAATATGCTTGTATGTACCCTGTTTTCTCCTGCAATTTGAAATGTAAAGTATGTAGCAAGGGAAACAGATAGCAAAATATACACATGGAACAACTCCAAAACATGCAGTAACAGAGTTGCTCATAGTACATACCCTGGAATTTCCGGTCTGCGAGGGCGCCTTAATGGCTGGTTTTGTTGTGTTATTAGGCAAACTCCTGTCCAGATCTCGGTTGACCAGAAAAAGGCAGAAAAGCATATTCTTAAAGACATGAACCACCACCACCATAACTGCCTACCGCTTGAAGATATCGCGAAGAGGGTTCCATATCAGTAGTTGATAGAGATTCCTTTGGTTGGATAAGAGGATCACCATCATCAATGTGCATGTTGTTGTTCTCAAATAATCCAGGCCGTGCACTTGAGGGTGGAGGAGCAGGCTCTTGCCGAGAATACTCAGCCTCATATAAAAGAAGAGCAGCATGGATTGCAAGATTATATTCATCGGCACCAGGTTCGCTACGGTATGGTCGGGGTCTTCAACGGCGATTTTCTTGGTCATTTTCACGTCTGTATTGGAAATTCGTTGGTATGTGGAGCGGAAACAGAATATTACATAAGCAAGCAGAGAGGGAAGATATATATATTAACAAAAAATACCAAGCAAGAGGGGTTACATGCTTGTAATGCAGCAGTTGGCTCAGCCCGAGACATTTTACCCCCATGGTCGATAGTGTTATGCCTCTGAAACAACAAATACAAATACTTAACAAAAATCCAAAGAGCAGAATTAAAATAAGAATATGAGA
Organism: Orychophragmus violaceus; assembly: GCA_030180135.1. Classification (NCBI taxonomy): domain Eukaryota; kingdom Viridiplantae; phylum Streptophyta; class Magnoliopsida; order Brassicales; family Brassicaceae; genus Orychophragmus; species Orychophragmus violaceus. The sequence continues at coordinate 25,602,785 of CM058238.1, forward strand.
AATTCACCAAAAGTGTTTACTTTCAACTCTGATTCGTTTTGGAAAACTATGAACTTCTTTTCAAGGCAGAAGTCGTCCTCACAAAGGAAATGATCTTGGCGAAAGTGAAGCTGTTGCATAAACATGTAGAATCAGAACATATCCAGCCACGATTCAACCTAAGTTGTAATGAATATGGTCGATGTTTACCTCCAAGTCATCATAGTTTTTGTAATATTCATATTGCCCTGCTTGCGATCTACATTGGGTGTTGATGCCAATGAAGTCATTCAGGTTACACATTCTCAAAATAAAGATTACGCAAATAAAAATTGCCATTACCTTCGGCGTAGGTGACAAGTGTAATGCTCCGTAGCCATGTGAGTATATAATTCATTATCACCATAGAAAGGATTCCTACAGAACTCACACATAGGATGTCCAGCGAGGCCTCCTCATCCACTCTCACTTCCATCAACTTCAGAGTTACCAGTGAGTATATGTTGGTTAAATTGTGTCTTAGTATACAACTTTTGTTCATATATGAATATCTGCCCATTTAGAGAGACACAAAGAGATGAGCTGAAAATCCGACAAGATAATAGCAAATAAACTTGACAAACGATGAAGTTTTGAAGCTCCCACCTTACGCCCTCCGAGACATAAACTGCACATATTTAATTTGTGTTTTGATATAAATGACCCTTCAACTGTTCAATGCTCTTAGTCCGCAAACGATGCCTTGGCCCTGGTCCCCCTTCTCTTGGTTGATCCCCCGTCGTGTCACAAACACTGCATGAGAAAGTCTGAGTGTCTTCATGATACTAGAACCCTCTTCCTACTCGACCTTCCTCTGGTGCTAATGGGAATCTAGAGAAGTCATTGATCGTCCTAGTATAATCACTCAATGGCTGTTAAGTTTTTCACGGGAAATATCCAATACTAAGTACTTTAGAAAGAGGGCTAATTACAAATTCTGGCAAAATGAAATTTACCCGAGCATGGCGATCAAGGTGCAATTAAGAAGAAGAAATCCCAATAATCTTGGTGACGAAGACGACAGACGACTCAGTTTGACAGGCGGCTCAGTTTTGCAAATACAGAAGCGAGGATAGTCTAGTACGAAACGGTGATGAACGACGCATGTGGAGCAAACTTCTCGGTGACCAAAGGATCCGTAGGCTACCCATTCGAGATTGTTGGTGCAGACAGCACAATTGCCATCCATTGCACTTGCTGAATTTTGTATTGAGAAATTGGTTCCAAGCGAGAACAAAGATATAGAGTAAACCTCCGCAAATAATATTTCTGCATTTAACTCACTCAATAGTTGTTGAAAAGGCATTACTCGCTGGTGATGAAGCTGATGAATTCAAGCCCAATGGTGGTAATGAAGCTAGTGGTGAAGGAGACATCGTAGAAACGTAGAAGGAGGCAACTTTTAGCTACACCTGCAAAAAAAAGAATCTTAAATTTCAGAGATTCGTAACTTCTGTATCGCCACAACGATTTCATCAACATCATAAAAATAACAAAATGAATTATCGATTCAAGACCTTGTGCTCTGATCCCGAGAAAACGCACAAAAACAGCAAAATACATGGAGGATATTTCAGATCACAGACTACTATCTCCGATGAGAAGAAGCTTTCTGAGATAATCGTAATCCGGTCTGGCCCTAACACGTGGAGCAGCCAACAAATCTAAAGGATGAAAAGCTCACATATCATCAAACAATATGGCTTTGCTTCATCGAAACGAATGGATAACAAAAATAATAATAATCAGTGTCCCGGATGAAATTAAGAAGAGAAGAAACATGGGAGAGGGGGGGCTAGACGGAATTCTAAGTTTAGAAACGGAGGAGGCGAGGCGGCTCGAAAGAGATGGCGATGGAGTCATCTGAATCGTCAGGAAAATGTATGGTTTTTTTTTGCTGGTTTTGGGCTAGATTAACACCATTTTCCCTATTTTGTCTGTTATGTATGATTTTGGTGTGGAGCACATTTTATAAAATTACGACGCAAATTTGGTGAAGAATAAAAAATTCCACCGAGATTACTTGTGATTTGCTAATGTGGCAGCATAGATGGAGAGTAAAAAACTCTGCAATTATATATATGATTCTTATACAAAAGCTGATCATTGTTTATCGTAAACGTTATGATAATTATAATTAGTGATAACTAAACCATTTTAGAAAAACAATTAATGAAACATGAGAAAATCAGATGTTAAAAATGAAAGACCCATCAAATTTTTTTTTCTTCTATTAATGGATATATTTTAAATGTGAATCTTTGATCAAACGTGGATGAGTTAATTCCAGTGAACAAAATTACGTAGTCCAGTCAAAGTCTTCCAAATAAAAGGTCAAGAAAAGTTTATACTAGCATACATTTTTTTGGTTTCACACTTGAAAAATGTGACATTGAATTGCAGTAATGGCTTCGGCAAAAATTCCGAATCAAAAAATTCGAACCGTAAAAGAGAAATCGAACAAATCCGAATCGACAAAATATTCGAATGAATCCTACATTTTTAAATTCAAAAAAAAAAATCGAATCCAACCTAAACCAAAAATCGAATAAGTATCCAAAATATCCAAACTATAATTATATATCCAAAATATTAATTATATTTAAATTTAATATAATAAAATTGTCCAAAATTATAAATACATATTTTAGTAAGTTTTAGACCAAAATAGTTAAATTATCTAAAATAAACGAAATATAAAAAAAAAAATTGTCATACTATCTAAATTTAACAAAATTTCACAAATTTTTGTTCAAATTAACCAATTTTAATTTTGTTTATAATTTTCGGATATTTGAAATAGGGCTGGGCATTTTACCCGAAACCCGAACCCGAATCCGAACCCGACCTAAAAAACCCGATCCGATCCGAACCGATTTTTTAAAAATATCCGAATGGGGCTTAAGTTAAAGTATTTCGGGTATCGTGTAATACCCGAACCCGAATGGGTACCCGAAATAACTCAAAGTTTAATCTAATTTCGGTTAGTTCTAATACTTTCGAGCATTTTTAGTAGTTTATGTAGTTTATGTTTTTATATTTTGGGTAATACATATATATTTTTGAGTAATTTCTAATACTTTTTTGGTAATTTAAGTATATGTTTTTATGGGATAATTAGATAATTCAAATATTTTTTATTATTTTGAGTAATTTTCCGAGTTTTCAGAAAATTTATGGTGATTTCGGGTATCCGAACCCGATATGTCCTGAACCGAACCCGACCCGATATTTAGAAATACCCGAATGAGGCTAAAATTAAAGTATTTCGGATATCGGGTAATATCCGAACCCGAACCGAACCCGAATGGATACCCGAACGCCCAGCCCTAATTTGAAATCAAACTGAATCTATCCGAATGAAATGAACTCAAACCAAAATTATAAAAATAGATCTTGTATATTCAGACCCAAAAATATAAAAATTGGAAAGACTCGAAAATTATCCAAAATTATCCGAACGCCCAAACCTATATATAATATATTGTAGCGTTACGGTATAATGTAAAAGGCCCAAATAAAATGCCCACGATTTAATCGAGGAAAGAAAAATAAACCCTAAAAGAAGTAATTTTGGAATTAGAGAATTGGTCCGAGATGGACGGTGGTCGTCGTTTCACACTCTCCGTCCACCATTTTTGTTTCTCTCTCTCTTTCTCGCCTCTTGAAAAGCAATGGCCTTTGAAGCTCCATCAATGGCTGTTTTAAGCTTGAGATGATTATCCAATTCTATAATATTAACCCCTTTGACCATTAGTTTCTTCCGCTTCTTCTCACCACTCGTATCCCTTTCATAAATTTCTCTGTCGTCTTCCTCTCACCGCCTCTCTCGTGGTTTTTTTTGTTGTATATTTATCCAACAAAATTTAATCTTTTTAAGATACCCTTTTACTTCTTCTTCTTCTTGTTTTGAAGACTATGGCTTTGCTCGTGAGTATTATCTTAGGGCTAATCGCTGGATGGTTAGCCTTCGTTGTTGGATTGCTCATAGGATGGGCATGGAGACCGAGATGGGTTTCGCCTTCTTCTAATAACGAAAAAGTAAAATTAAAATGTTCTGCTCCTAGATCTTTTGATTCGTCTTCATCTCCATCTCCTCGTTCTGCAACTTCCCCATTAAAGGGTTTTGGTTCAGCTCCTTGCTTGAAAGCTCTTGTTTGTGACACTTGGACTATGGCTTTGAGACAACAGAAAACAGTTTCTCCTGGTTCTTCATCATCATCATGTGATTCTTCTGAACATGTTGATGTAATTGCTGGGTAAGCTTAATTTTCGAGGATGATTTTACTTCTGAATAAACAAGTTTTCTTTGTTGATTTTGTTTGTTTGTTTTTTATAGAGGGAAGAAAACAGAGGAGAGATTGCCTAATACTGTAACAGAGTTAGATTTGAGTCATCTTGTGCAATTGGTTGAGAGGAAAGATGGTGGTCTTGCTTGGATTCAGATGATGGATCGTTTCACTCCTGGTATGAGATATCAAGCTTGGTTAAGAGAACCTAAGGTAACACTTGTTCTTGGTTTTGAGAATTGAGAGAGATTTATCTTTGGTCTTTGATGGATTGGTTTTTAACTCATAGTTTGTGTGTGTTTGTTTGTTGTCGTATAGAACGGTCCTACAGAGTATAGAAGCAGAACTGTGTTTGAAGATACAACTCCTGAGATTGTAAGAGATTTTTTCTGGGATGATGAGTTTAGACCAACTTGGGATACAATGCTTTCTAATTCCACAACTGTTGAGGAGTGTCCAACTACTGGAACCATGATTGTTAGATGGATACGCAAGGTTGGCCTCTCTGGGTCATTTATTTTGTGATGATTAAATATTGATTGCTTTCTCGTTTGTTGACTGTAGCCTTTTATGTGTCGCAGTTCCCGTTCTTCTGCAGTGATAGAGAGTATGTGATTGGTCGCCGGATATGGAACTGTGGCAAATCTTATTACTGTGTCACAAAGGTATGTACTAAGTGTATATTGTATAATGGAATCTGCTATACATTGGATGTGAGTAAAGAGTATAAGTGAATCTGTGTCATTTGGTTTTCTGCATACGATTGCGATTTTCATACGAGTTTAGCATAACCAATCTCTAAACGGATTGCAGAATGAGATGGCTTTTTGTGCTCTTGTTTGTATTTGGAAAGATTCAGTTATTGTAATAACACTCTCTTGTGCTTGCTTCAGGGAGTATCAGTTCCTTCTATACCACGTAACAACAAACAAAAACGTGTGGAATTGTTCTACTCGAGCTGGTGCATTCGACCAGGTAACTAAGAAACCACTTAATGATTACCCAAGAACTGAAATAACTTAACAAGTTGACATATTTTTTCCTCCGTGTATGCAGTGGAATCAAGAAGAGACGATGGAGTAGCAAGTGCCTGCGAAGTACTTTTGTTTCACCATGAAGACATGGGGATACCAAGAGAAATCGCGAAGCTCGGAGTGAAACGAGGAATGTGGGGAGCTGTTAAGAAGATGGAACCCGGTTTACGCGCTTACCAAGAGCAAAGACTCTCGGGAGGAGGATCCAAGCTTTCTCGGCCAGCTTTCATGGCTCAGATCAACACCAAAGTCACACCAGAACATCTCATTTCGCTCAGCAACGGTACATCTCCCACGGAAACTCCCATTACATTGAACCGAGGAAATGGAGCTGCGAATTTGAAGAAACTGTTGCTTATCGGTGGAGCAGTTGCGGTTGTTTGCACTTTGACCGGAGGAGGGGGTTTAGTTCCTCCTGCGTTTCTTTTAGGGCTTGGGAAGAGGTTTACTAATGGTGGAAGAAAACGTCAGCCCCAAGGAACAACAACAACAACGAGTCAGAGTCAAACTACTACTCCATAGATTGGAAATAAATAGTCCAAGATTAGATAAATCCAGAGTATCTTGTAGAATTTGGAATAAGCTGTTTCGATTAAACATTCTTTATACAAAAGGAACATCTTTCTTTTTACAAGTAATCTATAAAAGATCACTTTTTTTTTTGGTTTATGATCATCAAAAAGGAAGAATTGTTTCGAAACAATGAACACCGTCGAGCTCTGGAGCTATCCTCATCGGTTGGATCATCGTCTTCTTCATCCTTTTATTATTCTTTTCATCGTCTGATGAGATCGGGTTTCTCCCGGAGTTCTTTTGCTCCGTCTTCGCCGACGACTGGTTATCGCCCGAGCTCTGTTTATGACTGCCTGCGAGTTTCATATTGAAGCCGTTTGATTCAGCGTAAAGAGCATCGATTGGGCTAAAAATTGACATCATCCTCGAATTGTATTTTGCTGTTTTTGATCGAATTTCTTCTAAGCTTTTGTGAAACTGGAAATGTTTGTTTCTTGACAAGAAGAATTGGTGGTAAAACAGAGAATATATAAGCACAAACGAGAAGGAAAGCTAGAAGAGCCTAGAAAGAGCAAGACAAGTTTTAATGGAAGATTCAGTGAAACTGGTTTGGTCGGTGAACGAACAGAGGCCACGTGGATTTTCTGTGAATGTGATTGATTGTATAAGTCTATCAAGATAAGATCAAAAAATAATATAGAGAAGTTTCGCTCTTTCTCTCTCTTCGAGAGGGAATTTTCGCTGGAGTTCTCGCCGGAGTTTTTTTCCTGATCATCTCTCTTCTTACACCTAAATCTTTCAGAAAGATGATCTTTTTTCCCCTTCGGATTTTGGTTATCAGTCGATCTCTTGCTTGTTTATTTCTTTCTCGATCGACTTGTGTTTGTTCCTTTCCCGATCGGGGCTTTGCTTTTGGCCTTGGATTTTAATAAATCCACATGTTTTCTATGGCCGATATTTATTCCGAATCATCGGACTTTTCGGGGTTTGTCCCGGTGTTCCTCATTCGCGAAGATTTCGATCTTCCTCCCTCTCTCTCTTGCGGATGTCCTCTCCTGCGTTTGTTGTGTAGAGCTCCTTTCAATCCCTCCGGTCTTTATGGATTAATATCATGGCCGTGTCACTGCTTTGAAGAAAAGTTTCTTGTGGATTATGTCGGATTTCGATCCAGACGGCGGTTGTGTCTCCATGGTTTTGGTGGTTCTTCGTTGAGTTTCCTCACCGGTTCTTTTGGTTGCAGGTGTTGCAGCGACGGCTTAGGGAGTCTTAGATCGGCAAACGGTTCCTGGCAATTTAGCAAGGTGGTCCGGTGGGCGTCGTCTTGCTTTCCTCGGCGAGGGTCTGACGCTTCCTGGCGGTTCTCATCGGCGGACTTCGCAGCTGGTGCATGCCGGTTTCTTTCTGGCGTTGACACGTGGCAGTTGCTCCGCATGTCGTTCTTATCCGTTTGTGTTGTTTCGCTTGCTTTCTGAGTTGGGCTTTGGCCCGTTTGTACTTTGTAACTCGGCCCATGAATCCATTCTGTTGACAAAAAAAAAAAAATATCAAGATAAGATCTTTGACTTGATTCAATCTCATTATTTTATTTTTCTTTAATTATTTTCCAAATAAGATATTTGAATATAACAAGATCAATGAAAAACTCTAGATCAATCTCTTAATAAATCATTATTAAACATCATAATAATACAAACACAAACGTGGCCAAGTAGACGTAGACATGTGACATAAGAGCAATGTTTATGTATTAAATCATCATTAAAAGTACTTTTAATTTGTGTTGTTTTAGATCTGCTTGAGCAACTCAATAACGTAAACCCCAAAAGCGTTGCAGGCAACTTTGATGCCTTTGAAGCCTGATCCTTTAGCTAATGCCTCGAACTCTTTCTCGGTTCGTTCTTTGCCACCAGGATTGTGAGCCAACATAATGCAATCGACATGGACTACTTGTTTGGTCGAGAGGCTTGAGTCTGGTGTCTCTGGAAGTATACACTCTGCTAATATCACTTTTCCATCCTCTGGAAGTGCCTCGTAGCAGTTTTTCAAGAATTTCACGCAGTGTTCATCGCTCCAGTCGTGACATATCCACTGTTATATACAATAATGTGACAAATCGAACGAGAATGTTTAAAGATTAATTAAAAAGATTCATTTTACTTGTAATGGTATAGGAGCTTTGGTAATCACAAACCTTCATGAAAATTGCATCACCTTTAGGGACACTTACAAACATATCTCCTCCAACATGTTCAATACCTAACATTATTCAGCATAAGCCAATATCTCTCTATCATATGTAAACTAAAAATTATAATTCTTGCGAAATGTTATGAAAATGTAATATACCGGGATGAGAGGTAGCTTCTTCGATGACATGTGGGAGATCAAAATTGATGCCTTTAAGGTTAGGGTACTTGGAGACAATCATTTTGAGGGTAGCACCAATGCCACCACCAACGTCAACCAAAGAAGTCAATCCCTCAAAACCCTTATAGGTCTCAAGAATCTTCTTCATGGTGATGGTTGAATGGTTAGACATTCCATTGTTGAAGACCGTGTTGAACCTAAGGTCCTTCCCGTGGTACTCGAAAGCGCTCATTCCATATGCCTTGTTGAATGGAATCCCACCATCAAGAATTGCATCTTTCAAATGGTACCTGAAACAAGTCTCCTGAAGCTTTAACCTAAACCCTTCAACTTTTTCTTAGCAATAAATAGAATAATCTGTTTTGAAACTGATCTCAAGATTGAACTCTATTTTATGATCAGGTCCACGTCAAGTTCTAATTAGTGTATTTGATATAGAGCCGCCGGTATGCAAAGAGAACCACCCGGTTTGATTGAAGAAATCCAAAACACAAACCAGAGATCAGATAAGTTTCCATTTTCTTTTCTTGTTGCTCAATAATCGGAAGACCGATTCTCTTTTTGTTATGTTCCTATTTAGTTCCTTACTATAGAGTGTCTTTTCAAAAGTATTGTTTTTTTTCTAGCTCTTCTTGACTACTGCAACTAAAATATTCCTTTTTTTTTTAATAATTTCAAGTATGGAACTCGTTTAACCACTAAAGAAATAGTATATAAATACAATTTCTTAGTGGGCAGTAGGTATCTGATACGTGTCAAAACGAAATCATATTGGCTGTTTTTGGCTGATTGTCTTTTGACACTTTGTGGCCAACTCTCTTACCTTTACCTTTCAACAATTGAATCGTCACATGAACCAAGAAGCATAGCTTATGAAACAACATTATCAAATAATAAAGAAGAGTTTCTCGAAACTAGAATTAGCACAGGATCTTTGAAAATCTAAATGGTAATATCGAAATACTTACCAGCTTTCCATGAGAACCTTGTCTTGGTTCATAAGACAAAGAGCAGCAATCGACACACCATCCTCGTTCTTGGTCAAATACTTGCAAACTGGACCAAGCCCGTAAATCCTCTCTACGCCGTCGCCGCCGGGAATAGTACGGTTGGAGCAGGTGAGGATGGAGTAAGACGTAAGAAGACGGAGGATACGGTCGAGCATGACCGGAGCTTCGGGGTTTTTGGTCCCAAGTTGGGAAGCAATCTCAGACGGAGACATAGGAGAAGCGTTCTTGGCCATGATCTCGAGAAGATCGAGGTCTAAAGCCGTTTTTAAAACCATAGGAAGAACCGAAGCGCTTGCTAGCTGCATGGCAAAGAGAGCGGCTTCGTCGTCAGTGACTTGTACCGGAGTTATCTGTGTCTCTGCCGTTGATCCCATTTTAGAATGCTATGTTTTGAGAGGATTGTGTGATGGGTGAGAAGTAGGAGGTTTAGAGGTTTATTTATACGAAAATAAATAAAAAGAAGGCAGACGACTGACATATTTTTAATTTACTAAGATTTCTGACCTGGCTTAATTACTTGGTCCAATCGAAATGGAGACAGTTCATTATTTTTATTTTTATTTTGTAAAAAATACAGTTTATTATTTTGCATTTTATCATTTAAATAGAGACCCTAATAGGCCAAGAAAAAAAAATATATTTCTGAAATAATACGTCTAACAAAAAATTTGCGATTTCATGGTCCCTTCTGTATAAAAATACAAGTAGTCTTTATTATATCTTCATAGTTCTTTTTTTTTTAACGTCTATAATATTATTATTAATTTTGCTGTTCATACAACACTCTTTGTACTGCTAAATGGGGAGTATTAAAAGTAACAAAATCAGAACATTGGTTCCCTAACTTAAGTATCAGCAATTTGATTCTTCTCTCGATGAACTGATTCCAGAGAGCATTCCGGTAATTTGCTTGTCCAAATGTCGATATCCAATAACATTATCTCCAATTCCATATTGTCTCCTTGGTTGTTAACCACGTCCTGAAGTTCTTTACAATCTGTTTCGAACCATACCTTTCACCAGCCACGCATCCAAACCTGTTGTAGTACCAATAGAAAACCAAGAGCTTCTGTTTGTAAAGGGGTAGATACCGCCTGAAGTTTAGCATGTCCAGATATAATATGATCACCTGAAGAGTTCCTAATAATCCAACCCACTCCCGTGAAATTTCCATTGAGAGTATGAGAACTATCAAAGTTACATTTAAGCCAATCATTAGGCGGTTTTTCCCAACAGCAAGAACGAGTGTTTGCTTCATTGATGCGAGTATTTGTAATCAGCTCCGGGTGTACTTCTAACCATTCTGAAACTGCAGTTATACTTCGATCAGCGTCTTCTTTAGGATGGACATTCCTTTTCGAAAATAAGAACTCGTTCCTTGACTTCCAAATAAGCCATAACACCCAACAAGGTAAGAATCTTTTGTGTACAGGTAGTTGATGGTCATTGTATCTTCGAAGAATCCACTGCACATTTACTTCGAAATCTGTAGCAACGTTGGACATAGTAAATCCTGCACATCTCCAAACTGCTTGTGAATATTGACATTGAAACAATATATGGTTTATAGATTCATCCTCAACACAATATCTTTGACAAGTTAAACTTCCTTGAATACCTCGTGATTGTAATCTATCTGCACACGGAAATGCACCCGAAACTGCTTTCCACAAAAACATTTGGACTTTTGGAGCTATTTTCAGTTTCCAAATAGCAACTTTTAAGTCATTAGAGCCTAGTGGAGCGGTAATCTGTGCCTCCTCATCCAAGTGCATAGCTAACCTGTAACCCGACTTTACTGAATACTGAGCATCTTTCATATAAGGCCAAATAAACCGGTCTTCAGTAGCAAACCTTGATAGATACACCGACCTCGCTAAAGAAGCATCTTCCATGCCTAATTTTGTTACCAAAATAATCTCATTCCACGCTCATTTCCCTGGTAAAAAAAGATCACAAACTCTTAGCTCAGGATCATGATTATTTCCTTCTCCTAAAGCTTGTCTTGGTGGGATAACTGGTAACCAATTGTCAGACCATACTTTTATATTTTCACCATTACCTATCTGAACTCTCAAACCCTGTTTTAGCAGATTCTTACCTGCTTGTATAGATCGCCACCCGTAGGAACAATTATCATTACAAATCGAATCTAAGAACTCTGATGAATGATAATAACGACCCCTATAAATCCTAGCTAACAAAGTATCTGGATTTTGCAAGATTCTCCATGCTTGCTTGGCAAGTAACGCAATATTGAACTTACTTGAATCCCTAAATCCAAGTCCTCCCTCCTGTTTAGGGAGACACAACCTCTTCCACGATATCTAAGGTATTTTTCGTTTACCTTTTTCCTTTCCCCACCAAAATTCGGAAACTGTACTAGTGATTTCATCCATAATTGTCTTAGGCAGCAAGAAGCAGTTCATTGCATACATCAGTTTTGCCTGAATCACTGCTTTAATGAGGACCTCCTTTCACTGCATTGATATCTTCATAGTTCATTTATACCATTTAACATTTTTTGAATATATATATATATATATCGACTTAATAAAATATATATTGCATATGTTAAACTTGCTATAAAGCTATCAAGTTCGGTAACAATAACAAGTATGCCATTTTAATTGAGACCTCGCTAGTACTATACAATTTTATGTACTGCTAAATTTATCTAAGTAACCATAATTGTTTTCAAAAATTAGATATATATTATTATCAATAAATAAAGAGATCCATAAAAGGGAAAAAAAAAGTTGAGACTTATACGTAAGAACTAGTAGGAGCAGTTCTACCTAGTTATGCAGCTTCATTTTGATCAGTTCAGCATGTGTTAGAAAATACGCCGCTGTGGCTTAATTAATCGTCGGCGAGATGCTAGACGGTTTTCAACTATTGGAATTTGTACAAATCAACAAACAAAATCCGAAATGAAAGGAAACCAGTTTTTCTCTTTGATTCAAGTTAGATTTCGAATATTAAATAATAAATGTATGATGAAACACATACCCCGCATAGAGAATATGATAAATCACCTGAGAAAGAAGCACCTTTGACTACCACAAACCAATCTTTGGAGCGCATCCCAGCTACACATCGCCTCGGACCTGTCAATGAAAGTGGCAAAGGACCAGAAGCGGTTTCCTCTTCCATGCGTATTGGGGGGGGGGGGAAGAAGAACCCATGAAGATCACCAGGGAAACGTGTGGTTAAGCCAAATCCAATCTACAACTCGCCTATGCTTGGTACAAACTCAAAGAAAAGGAAAGCAACACAAATTAGATCCTCACCAAAGAGAAGAACTATGTCTAAAACCATCCCTCGTAATGTGGAGAACACTACTAACGTACCTGGTTCCTCGAGAAGCAGAAGAATCCTCTCGACCTACTGCAACCTTTGTTCCATCTATCTCAATGGCTAGGGTGGATTTTCAAAATCCATCCAATCATCTTCCTTAACGATAGCATGTTGGAACTGTCAAGGCTATGGAATCCCTGGACAGTTCAGAGACTAAGGGACATAAGACTGAGTATGGTCCCTGATATTTTATTCCTCACGGAGACGAAGAATCCAGATGACTTCGTCCTCCAAATCTTCGAATGGATGAACTATGCAAATCACTCTCTTGTATCACATCATGGCGTCTGTGGAGGTGGTTTAACTCTATTTTGGAATCAAGATGTAAACCTACAAGTATTATCCTCTTGTAAGAACTTCATTGATACAATGATTACCTACGAAGGAGAAGTTTTTTATGCCACATTTCTATACGGAGAGCCTGATAAAAGCAAACGTAAAAGCCTCTGGAATCAACTTACAGCTATCCAAGCAGCGCGAGAAGCCCCCTGGTTCATTTCCGGGGACTTCAATGACATAATCAACAACTCTGAGAAATCTGGTGGCACTGTTAGATCAGAAGGCTCTTTTGTAGACTTCAGAACATTCATTTCAGAATGTGATCTCTATGTTTTGCAACTTACTGGAGACCCTTTATCGTGGAGAGGAACAAGATCAAAACATATGGTGATATGTCGCCTTGACAAAGCAATGGTGAACAGCCTTCGGGCTGAGAAATTCCTGGCAGCTCGTAGTGAATATTTAAGATTCGAGGGCTCAGATCACAAACCTATCATCACCCACCTGGAACCTTCACGAAAAAGAGGGAAAGGAATTTTCAGATACGACAGAAGAGTCCGACACAATAAAGAAGTTTTTAAGCTGGTAAAGAAGACATGGAGTGAAGCGAAGAACTCTCCTGTCCAAACCCGTATCACCTATGTCAGAAGAGCAATCATAAAATGGCATAAAGAAACCCAGCTCAACAGCAAAATAAAGATTGAAGAGAATAGGAAAGCGCTGGAGCTAGCAATGATCAGCACCCATGCATATGAATCCCTCCTGTCCACCATAATAGCAAAACTCAAAGAATCATATAAAGAAGAAGAGGAGTTTTGGAGACAAAGGAGCAGACTTCTATGGCTAAGCTTAGGTGATAAGAACACTAGCTACTTTCATGCGATGACTCGAAACAGAAAAATTTTAAACAAGTTCTCAGTCATAGAAGATAATGATGGAAATGTTGTCTATGAGGAAGGCCAAATTGCAAGTGTCATTGTAGCTTACTACCAAGAAATGTTCACCTCTACAGCAGCTCAGCGATAACCTATAGTGGAAAAAGCAATCCATACGTGTGTACCTGAAGAAACTAGTAAGAAGCTAATAGAACTACCAACAGCCCAAGAAATAAAAGAAGCTACATTTGCTATTTATGCTGACAAAGCACTTGGGCCTGATGAATTCTTAGCTTGTTTCTTCCAGTCAAATTGGGATACAGTTGTACCTAGCATAATCAAAGCATTACAAGGTTTCTTCAGTTCTGGAATACTACCAAGCTCTATAAATCAAACACATGTGCGTCTAATACCTAAAGTGCACGGGCCGAGGAAAGTGGCAGATTATAGACCAATTTCTTTATGCAATGTCTATTACAAGATAATCTCATAATTGCTCACTAGAAGGCTGCAACCGGTATTAACACATATGATCTCTGAAAATCAGTCAGCTTTTGTTCCGGGTAAGACTATTTCAGACAATGTCCTAATAACACATGAAGTTCTACACTACCTAAAGATATCAAATGCAGAAAAACATTGCTCTATTGATATACCATGGATTTTAGGGCTTTTAGCCATGGTATATATCTTATTTATCGAGTCTTTTATTATGTTTTGGAGTCCTTTTAGTATGTTTACAGGTCTAGACACGTTTGGAGCAGAATTGGAGTTATTGGAGCATTCTGGAGCATTCTGGAGATTTAACCCGAGAGATGGACTTCACTGCCCATTTCACATACCTGTGTCGATCGACACAGAAGGTGCATCGATCGACACAAGGTCGACACAGACTTCTCGCGAGCGCTTAATGAAGATAATTGGAAATTGCAACTTTGCCCAGATGTTTCTCATAATTACAAAGAAACCCCAACCGACTTTAGACCATTATATTAGGGTTTTTAAGCCATTGTTTAGGCTACGCTTTATTTTTACTTTTGAGAGAGAGTTAGGGGCTGATCCTGCTCTTGAAAGAGAGAGGATTTCGAACCCCTGTTTCTTTATCTATTTTATAATATTTGGTTTTCTATTCATGATGTTTTCTGTTTCGATGATTATGTCTGAGTAGATTACATATTAAGTTTAGGGATTCTCATTAGGGATTTCATGGAATTATAGGTTGATAGATCTGTAGGGATTCATATCTGCTAGTTCTTCATCTAGGATTGTTCTTAATGCTTAATCTGAAGTAGCTATCCAGATTTATGATGTTAGGTTGATTGATGCAACGACAGTTGGTTGATTAGCTAGAAAGAACCTAAATGAGCAATTGAATTACTCGCAAAGGAATTTGGTTTAATTAGATTGTGAACATATCGAACTTGGAATTAAAGCTGGTTTAATCTGTTAGTAATTGCAAAGGAATTTGGATTGCTGCACTTAGACTTAGAGAATTCTCGCAACGAGAGTTGGTTAATTCTACATTTGTGTTTGAGTTCTAGAATAGTTCTTAATTAGATCCCGATTGATTGATTAGCTTATGTTCCTGATTTCCTGAGAACTCCCTAGACTTAACGTTCGCATCCTTAATCACAAACTCGCTATATACTTTCTGCTTGCTTTTTAGTTTCTAATCATATTTGCTTTTTCCTAGTTTAATCTCTTATGTTTTATAATCTATCATTGACCGGAGTCCCTGTGGATTCGATACCCTAGGTACTACATTGACATTACTGTGCACTTGCAGTTAGAATAGGGATTAAAACCTGACCCATCATCTATGGCAGTGAAAACTGAAATGAGCAAAGCCTATGATAGTTGGAATGGGATTTTATCAGATTGGTGCTAGAGAAGATGGGCTTTCACAATATTTTGACAAACTGGCTTATGAAATGCATCACTACGGTATCCTATTCCTGCCTAATCAACAACTCACCTAAAGGATGCGTTATTCCGGAGAGAGGGATCCGGCAAGGTGATCCCATATCGCCCTTCATCTTCATCATGTGCAGTGAAGTCCTTTGGACTCTACTCCAATGCGCATTCAAAAGGCACCCTCAAAGACATAAGAGTGGCAAGGAAAGCTCCGTACATCGATCACCTGCTTTTTGCGGACGATACGATGTTTTTCTGCAAGGCAAACACGAAGAATGCTACAGCACTTCAAAAGATCCTTACAGACTATGAAACAGCCTATGGCCAGTGCATAAATAGAGAGAAGTCAGCAGTTACTTTCTCTAATAAAACCCCACAAGCGATTAAGGACCAAATGAAGCTCAAACTATCAATCTCAAAGGAAAGTGGTGTGGATAAATATCTTGGATTACCTGAACATTTTGGAAGGAGGAAAAAGGATTTATTCACTCCCATTGTTGACAGAATCCATCAAAAATCTAGGATTTGGTCCACGAAATTTCTTAACCCAGCCGGGAAAATGGTAATGCTGAAATGTGTCTTATCATATATGCCATCGTACGCAATGTCAACCTTCTAGCTCCCTGATTCACTATGTAAAAGAATACAATCAGCTTTAACAAGATTTTGGTGGACTCCTCAAGTGGGAAAAAAGAAAATGGCTTGGATCTCATGGGGCAAACTAACTGAATCTAAAGAGAACGGCAATTTAGGATTCAGAGACTTACAATGCTTCAACGATGCTATGCTAGCTAAACTAAGCTGGCGACTACTGCAAAACCAAGACAGCTTAGTTGCTCGTGTGCTCATGGGGAAATACTGCCATGACTCCTCATTTATGGAATGTGAACTGCCATCCAATCTTCACATGGGTGGCGGGGAATCTTGTTAGGTCGTGACCTCCTGAAAAAACAGATTGGATGGGCTATTGGCAATGGTCAATCGGTGAAAATCTGGGAAGACTCATGGCTCTCAACGTCTGAGAAAATCACACCATACGGCCCAGCCCCGGAATTCGCACATAACCTCACAGTGGATGCTCTTTTTCAACAGAACTCTACAGAGTGGGACATTGCGAAAATCAGACTCCTCCTACCTCAATATGAAGCTCAAATCCTAGAAATCAAGCCTAGTAAAAACATGATTCCATACAAGCAGATATGGCTAAAACAAGCATCAGGAATCTATACTACAAAACAGGATATTACACAGCTAGAGAGGAGAAGAGAGATGAAACCTTACATGAAATTGCGACGGATAACCTGAATTGGATCTCGGACATATGGAAGCTGAAAATGGCTCCAAAAGTTAAAATGTTAGTATGGAAAGCTGCTAAGGGTGCTCTACCTATTGGTGATCGCCTCTTAGACAGACACATCCCAATGGACCCATCTTGCATTAGATGCGGTCAACAGGAAACAATTGTGCATCTCTTGTTTCAATGTCCATTTGCAGTGCAGGTTTGGCAAGAATCGGAATCTGCTCAATCTTTTACAAAAGGATGGAATAGATGCATGCGCCTCCCTGTGTTACCACCTTCTGGAATCGTTGAAACACCCCTAGCAGCGTGGATCTGTTGGTCCCTGTGGACAGCATGTAACAACTGTATTTTCAATAGCAAGATCTACATAGTGGAAGAGACTTGTCTCAAGGCCATTACCTTGTCATGAGAATGGATGCTAGCTCAGAATCCTCAATCGATCAAACTCACCAACCGCACATCCCAAATAAAACCACAGTATCTCCAAGACACAGTGCTCTGTCAATCGGATGCAGCCTGGAAAAGTGAGGATAAAATTGCGGGTTTAGGGTGGATCTTCACGAGACAAGTAGATGCCATTAATATGAAGCAATCTATGATCATTACCTCTGTAAAATCGCCTTTGGTGGCTGAAATTTTCGCTCTCCTTCACGCTATGGAATCAGCTCTCGAGAAAGGATTCAGAAGGCTTGTGATGGAATCGGATTCGAAGATCTTGATCCACGCGATCAGAAAGGGTTCAGAACTCTCATATCTCTATGGTATCCTTGTTGGGAATGTCCTGAAATCTATTGTACTTACTCCAAGTGAAAGTCGTATTGTCGAGATGAGACAATCATATGACACTGGGCAGTCATAATGCTTTGCTAGAAGCCACTTATGATAAATGAGTTTAGAACTCATTGCTAGTGTTATATGATCCTACAGGGTCACACACCTAAGCAAACTGGTCGTTGTATATGAGGTTGATCATTAATGTAATGATCGGGTGAATGCATATTTGATATGCATTCAATACCAAGTTTCTGGGCAGTGTCGATCGACACAATAAGTGTGTCGGTCGACACAGATCGGCAGTGTCAATCGACACAAAGAGTGTGTCGGTCGACACAACTCGCGGATTATCAGATTAATTCGGTTTAATCGTTGGTTAATTCCGTTGGGGTTTAAGTCGACATATATAAGATATATGGTCGACCTAAACTCGATTCTAACCTAATACACAGCCACCAGAACTAGAAAATAAACCTCTCAAGAGATTAGATCTCTATAGGCACTAGCATCCCTTCCTGTTCAGTTTGTGTGCGTGTGGATACCAGTAGAGGCACATCGTTTGAGGTGCTTCGCGATCTCGATTATCTGAAAATCTTCCGCTGCTAATTACCAGGTAAATCTGAGATCTGATAGATTCAATTACATGAACCTTAGATCCTAGGCTTGGAATTCATACTAGGGTTGCTAATCCTGATTAGAACTGCTAGAAATTCCTTCAATCCTTGGTGATATCAATACTCTTACCAACCAATTTCTGTCTATTAATTTTCTGCATATCGATAGAGACAAAAACTCTATTGCAGATGATGTATCAAAACAGGCTCTAAGGCTTTTTCAAGCTAGCCCACCTTAATTTCTAATGAAATGCTTTAGCCCAAAAATAATAATAATAAATCTATAAAATATGGGTTAAAACAACAAAAAGTTAAAACAATTTGAATCTTTGGGAAAAAAATTGCAGATGTGGAATTAGATTTACAAGTTGCAAGAATTAGAAGTTCAAGACAAGAGTAAAAATATAATTTCACATTCATTAAATAAAAAAACCAATCAAATAGCAGAAGTACACAATTCGGTCTACAAACCCTGAACTTTACAATAACATGGGACACTCTAACCACTTTATTATGTTATATTTTTTATTTATATACGATTTTTTTTATTTATAAACTTATATATATGCATAAAATGGTTGTTTGGTTGTGTTTAGTTCTGATGATGTGCGATTTCAGGATACTAAGTCAGGGATGACCATTGAGGAATGTTTCTCCAAGGATAGTCTTATGTTTTTGATGTTTTAAACAACAACAAACCTAATGTAGATATTGCGGCTGATCACTTTGCATTAAGATCCAATAGTATAAGCTCCTTTGGCATGCAAGGCTGGGTAATACTCACTTCAGATCCCTCCAATCTATTTTGCCTAATCAAAAGGTTCAAGGGAGTAAAGATTGTGAAGCATTTATCCTAGGAAAGAATTGTAGGACTATGTTTCCAAAATCCACTACTTTGTATGATGCTTGCTTTGATCTTGTTTACTCTGATGTATGGACATCACTTTGTGCAAATCATGATCAATACAAGTATTGTGTTCCTTTCATCAATGAGAAATCAAAATACACATGGGTAACTCTTTTATTTTCAAAGAGTCATATTCTAGATTCTTTCTCCAAGTTCTATAAATATGTGCTCACACGGTTTGGAACTAAGATTAAGGTCTTGAGGAGTGATAATGGATGAGAGTACATGAGCATTGCATTAAGAAGCATTTAATGGCTCATGACTTCAGAAGGTTTGAAGCCGATCATACTCTGTTCATAACTCGGGGGGGGGGGAGTATGGTCGTCATGCTCATTTATGTTGATGATAATATCATTACTGGTCATAATGTTGATGGAGTTATGTGATATATCATGGTTTTTAGGACTTTCAACCAAGGTATATGTCTTTATTATCGAGTCTTTTAGAGTCTTTTGGAGTCCTATTATGTGTGTTTACCGGTCTAAGTACGTTTGGAGTGGATTTGGACGTTATTGCGCATTCTGGAGCTATTTGGAGCATTTGCCCGAGAGGAAGAGTTCACTGTCGATATCAGACTATTGTGTCGATCGACACACTTGTGGCATCGATCGACACACACGCGAGTCAGACTTTGCTCTGCGGTTTAATGAAGATTTATGAAAATTGCAGTTTGGCCCAGAAGTTTCTCATAATTACAAAGAAGCCCCAACCATGATTAGATCATTATATTAGGGTTTTTAAGCCATTGTTTAGGCTACGCATTATTTTACTTTGAGAGAGTTAGGGCTGATCTTGTACTCGAGAGAGAAGAGATTTCGAACCCCAGTTTCTTATTTTATTTTATGTTATTTGGTTTTCTATTCATTATGATTTCTGTTTCATTGATCATGTCTGAGTAGTTTACCTGTTAGGTTTAGGGATTCTCACAGGGGATTTCATGGAATTATAGGTTGATCAATCTGTAGGGATTTATATCTTTCTAGTTCTTCATCTAGGGTTGTTCTTAATGCTTGATCTAAATTGGCCACTTAGATTATTGATGTTAGGTTGATTTCTGCAACGAAAGTTAATTAATTAACTAGAAAGAACTTAGATGAGCAATTTGACTATTCGCAAAGAAATTTGGCTTAGGAGAATTGTGAACGAAAGAACCTGAGATTAATGCTTGTTTAGAACTCTAGGATTCGCAACGAAAGTTGGTCTGTTATAATTCTGTGATTCTAGTTCTAGAACAGTTCCTAATTAGATCCCGATTGATTGATTAGCCTATGTTCCTGATTTCCTGAGAACTCTCTTGGCCTGACGCTTTGCCTTCTTGCTTACAACCGTTTACTTTACTTTTTGCTCTGATTCACTGCTTTCTGATTTGCATCGCCTAGCTTAACCTGAATTTCTATAATCTATCGTAAGAGTCTTGAGTCTCTGTGGTTCGACCCCTACTAGCTACAATTGTCCTGTGCACTTGCAGTTTACATTAGGGAATTAAACTCTGAGCATATCAAGTTTTTGGCGCCTTGCCGGGGACTCTTTTGAGTCTTCGATAGATTTGAACTTAGGGTTTAGACTAGGTTTTTTGTTTTTTTGTTTTTGGTTACTGATTTTCGTTTTTGTTGCGTTTCAGGTGCGCCTAGAATCGCACTGCATCGATCGACACGGTCCTGAGTGTCGATCGACACATCTTCGCGCTTAGCATCGATCGACGCTCTCCCTGCATCGATCGACACACCTGCGTGAACATAACAGTTTATGACTGATCGCGATTTGGGAAGTAATCCGGATAAGGAGCTCGTGAATCTTGAAATTAAAGAGCTTGCAAAGCTTGAGAGAGAGAGAACAGGAAAGCCCAGAAGCTATTTAAGATGGCTGACACCAATCGTGTGATCTTAATTTGAGATGCTGAAGGTGTTTTGAGAAATGCGGAGAACCAATGTCTGCAATGAGCTTGGTCAGAAACTCGATGGCGAAGGTAATGTCATTCCTGAGCCGAAGAGGCAGCTTGTTCAACCTCATGGAGAAGCTCAAGGTGGACAAGGAAATCCACGAGCTGAAGAGCCTCCTAGACACCTAATCCTCCTGCTAGGAGGACACTAGATGATTACAATCGCCCATATGAGTTTTACGCTAATAGATCTGCGATTGTACCTCCTGCGTTTCCGCGTACTGACTTTGAGCTGAAGACCTCGTACTACACACTTGTGGGACATCGTGTTTTCAGCGGATCTCCACATGAGCATCCTATGGACCACATAGAGCACTTCGAGTCTATAGTCACTGGGATGAAGCACAATGGAGTGACCTATGATTACCTGCACTGCAAGCTTTTTCCTCACTCTCTTGTAGGAGAAGCTACTGACTGGCTAAGTCAGATTCCACCTGGGACTCTGACTACTTTGAATGCTGTAAAGGAGAAGTTTCTGCGGCACTTCTATGATGATGCTCGGTCCGATCAGCTTAGACAGGATATCTTGACCTTCAAGAAAGGATCTACAGAGCCTTTTAAGACAGCCTGGGTGAGATTCAAGAGATACCAGAGAGATTGCCCTCATCATGGTTTCTCTGAGGTGCAGCTGTTGTGTATCTTCTTTAGAGGAGTTGATTTGTGGTATCATATGGCTTTGATGCTGCAAGTAATGGAAATTTCTACACTAAATCTCCAGAAGAAGCCAATGAGCTTATTGAGAACTTGGTGACTAGCAATAGTGTCAAGAATGCTGATTTAGAGAGACAGAAATCTGGTGGAAAAGCTGACAATTCTCAGATAGCTGAGATGAACAAGAAGATTGATTATGTTCATAGCATCTTACTTGGCAAGAAGATGGATGTCTAGGAGACTGAGGATGTTAATTACATAGCTGGAGCTGGTTATCAAGGTCAAAGGTATAGAAATCAGCAAGGACAGACTTCAGGTTTCGCACCAAAGTCTGCATTTCAGAGACCTTTTCAGCAGAACAACTCATTTACTAGAGATTATAGTGCTTCATCGTATCAGCTTGTTCCTCCTAAAAATGAGCAGAATGATAAGATGATGTGTCTTTTAGAACAACTCTTGGAAGGATAGCAGAAGAGTACAATGGACTTCAATGGAAAGATATATGTTATGTACCTTGATCTAAATGGGAAGATAGAAGATATAAGCACTCATGTGAAGAAGCTAGATGTTCAGGTTCAGCAGATTGCTGGAGCAGGGCAAAGGCAAAATGGATCAGGAAGAGCTGAACATAATCAATTCGTCAATGATGTGATCACAGGAGATGAGATTGATTTGCTGGAAGAAGAAGAGAGCATAATCTCGGATTTTATGGATGAATATTGTCTGTCTGAGACATGCGTCGATCGACACACTCTTGATGTCTATCGATGCAGTCCCGATACGTCTGATGAAGCTTCTCGAAATCGCCTTGTGTCGATCAACACATCTTATGCATCGATCGACACAGATCGCAGACGGGACCAGAAACCTGCAACAGTCCCAGAACGAGTCTACAAGCCCTATGTGTCATATCCTAAGGCTCCTAATTTGTCTAAACAGGAGCTAGACGTGGCTAATTGCATGAAAGTGATGGAAAAGAAGATGATTCAGATTACAGAGAAGCTTCCAGACCCAGGAGTCTTTGTGCTAGACTGTTCCATCTCTAAGTACAGATTCAAGCATTCTCAGTGTGACTTAGGATCTGATGTGAATCTCATGCCATACTCTGTGGCTGTGAGATTGGGAATGATGGATTTCCAGCCTACTAGGATCTCTCTTATCCTATCTGATCGATCAAAGAGGTATCCAGAAGGAGTTCTTGAGGACATTCCTGTCAGAGTTGGAAACTACTTGATTCCAACGGAATTTGTAGTGTTGAAGTATAATATTGAGCCAGCTGATCCTTTGCTACTTGGTAGACCTTTCTTAGCTACTGCTGGAGCTGTGATTGATGTGAGACATGGACTGATTGATCTCCACCTGGGAGACAAGCCTTTGCAGTTCAAGATGGATAAACTGCAGAAATCCACCATTGATGGACAGAGCTTCAGTGTGGAAGTGGAACCAGATATTCCTCTTGGAGAAGAAAAGATCGCAGTTCATTCTGAACTTGCTCTAACATCTTCAAATCCTGCAACTGCTCTTAAGCAAAAAGCTCCAAATCTCTTCCATCCACCAAAGCACATGTATGATTCTTATAAACTTAAATCTCCTAATCCATCCGCTGTGAATGCAGAAAAATGCAGTATCCCACCCTCGCTTCGCTCCCACCCTGGTTCTTTTCGCTCATTTCTTGGGAGATCTCATGATCCGAAAGCTTATGCACCACCTTGGTTGAAGAGACATTCACAGAGACACTCAAAGTCTCTGTTGAATCCACCATAAGTCCGATCTCCTTTCCATAATCAAGCTATTGACTTTAAACAAGCGCTGAGTGGGAGGCAACCAACTAGTAGGTTCGTTTTCTTTTTCCTTTTGCATTTTTATTTTTGTGTGCTTTGATTTTTCTGTTTTGGTGTGTTTAAAAGCGTGAGAAACAGGCATAATCGCTCAGCATCGATCGACACACATTGTGCATCGGTCGACGCAGATGCGATTTACGGTTTGCCGATTCAATTGCAGTTCAGACACCGGTTATCTACATAACCGTGAGCAGGTTCGCCTTGCATCGATCGACACCCTTGTGGCATCGATCGACACAGGCCGACGATAGGTAAGTGTTCTGACCCTTTTCGGATTCTCTTAATTCCGATTTCTTTTCTCACCGAGCCTAAGCTTGACACCACTGGGGACAGTGTGTTTCAAGTGTGGGGGAGGTAGCTACTGGCGCACCACTTTTTGTTTTCTTAGAGTCAGTCCAAAACTATTTTATTGAGTCAAATTGAGTAGGAAACAAGGACTTTTTGAGGATATTGCCACACTTGCAGGAACTTAAGTAACATTTGGATGATTTGCAGATGACCTATGACTATTAGAAAACTCAACACAGACCAGCCTACTGAGGACACCCATATCACTTCAGGTATTCAGAGAATCCATTACTTGACTTAATTCTCTCACCTTGGGGTTTGGTATACTTTGGATTGGATTCCTCTGTTGATTCTGACACAGCTTGTAAACCTGTCTAAGTAAGGTTCCCTTCTCCCCTTCCTTGAAAGTAAAAAAAAAAAAAAAAAAAAAAGATAAACTGAGGATAAGCTAGTAGCTTCGAAGTGGTCACGGGAGTGGTAGAGACCCCTATTACCTCCTAGGCATCCATGGAAACATGTCCAAAGTAATACCCCGAATAAAAAGGGAAGAGCACTGATAGAAAATAAAATAAAATGATACCCAGTGGGGAAAAATCAGTGCTAAGGAAGGAAAAGGAGAGGAAAGGAACCAGAAAAAGATAGTTGAGTGGTCAGATGCTAACAGAGTAAGAGTCCACGTGTTCTTTGATCGATACTCCCTTGGTGAGACCGCACTTAATAGATCTTAGAAGTCAGTATGTTGAATTTGGATGCTCTGAGTGTGATTGTGGAGTTTACTCAGGATAATTGCTAAGTGTGGGGGAAGTATATGTTGGTCTTGATGTCTGCAGGTTCATTTTCATGTGGCTTGCTAAAGGGAATCTGAGTGTGGTGCTCCTACGATGAAACGAGTTTCTGAAGTTTTCAAACTTCTTCTCCTAATCTTGGTTTTATGTTTGCTTGAGGGCAAGCAAAAGCTAAGTGTGGGGGAGTTGATATATCATGGTTTTTAGGACTTTTAACCATGGTATATGTCTTTATTATCGAGTCTTTTAGAGTCTTTTGGAGTCCTATTATGTGTGTTTACAAGTCTAAGTACGTTTGGAGTGGATTTGGACGTTATGGCGCATTCTGGAGCTATTTGGAGCATTTGCCCGAGAGGAAGAGTTCACTGTCGATATCAGACTATTGTGTCGATCGACACACTTGTGGCATCGATCGACACACATGCGAGTCAGACTTTTCTCGGCGGTTTAATGAAGATTTATGGAAATTGTAGTTTGGCCCAGAAGTTTCTCATAATTACAAAAAGCCCCAGCCGTGATTAGATCATTATATTAGGGTTTTTAAGTCATTGTTTAGACTACGCATTATTTTACTTTGAGAGAGTTAGGGCTGATCTTGTACTCGAGAGAGAAGAGATTTTGAACCCCAGTTTCTTATTTTATTTTATGTTATTTGGTTTTCTATTCATTATGATTTCTGTTTCATTGATCATGTCTGAGTAATTTACATGTTAGGTTTAGGGATTCTCACAGGGGATTTCATGGAATTATAGGTTGATCAATTTGTAGGGATTTATATCTTTCTAGTTCTTCATCTAGGGTTGTTCTTAATGCTTGATCTAAATTGGCCACTTAGATTATTGATGTTAGGTTGATTTCTGCAACGAAAGTTGATTAATTAACTAGAAAGAACTTAGATGAGCAATTTGACTATTCGCAAAGAAATTTGGCTTAGGAGAATTGTGAACGAAAGAACCTAAGATTAATGCTTGTTTAGAACTCTAGGATTCGCAACGAAAGTTGGTCTGTTATAATTCTGTGATTCTAGTTCTAGAACAGTTCCTAATTAGATCTCGATTGATTGATTAGCCTATGTTCCTGATTTCCTGAGAACTCCCTTGACCTGACGCTTTGCCTTCTTGCTTACAACCGTTTACTTTACTTTTTGATCTGATTCACTGCTTTCTGATTTGCATCGCCTAGCTTAACCTGAATTTCTATAATCTATCGTAAGAATCTTGAGTCTCTGTGGTTCGACCCCTACTAGCTACAATTGTCCTGTGCACTTGCAGTTTACATTAGGGAATTAAACTCTGAGCATATCATTATGCAAACTAAAGCGTCTTTTAGCATTAAAGATTGGAGGAATTGAAACATTTCCTTGGAATAGAAGGGTGCAAGCTTGAGGATAGGTTATTTATGTCTTAAAGAAAGTATGCATTAGATATTTTAGCTCATACATGGAAGCTTGGAGCAAATCCATGCAAAAAGCCTATAGAAGAGAGCCACAAGGATGAGCTTGAGGGGGAGCAGCTGCTGATGTAAAGCAATAGAAGATAATGGTGGGTAAGCTGATATACATAACCATTACTAGACCATATTTATGCTTTTGAATTAATCAAGTAAGCCAACATATGCACACTCTTACTAGACATCATTGTAGGATAATAGAAATGATTCTTAAATACATAAATGGTACACTAGAAAAGGGAATATGGATGGGCCGCAATGCTAGCACCGAGATTGTAGGATAACGTGATGTAGATTGGGCAGAAGATAGAGTGAACAAGAAGTCCACAACTGGCTATTGCACATTTTTGAAGGAAACTTAGTCACTTAAAAGAGTAAGAAGCAGAAAGTCTTGATAAAGTGATGAGGCTGAGTATAGGGCAATGCAAAATGTAATCGGTTAACTAATGTGGTTAAAGTGTCTTCTCAAAGATCTTGGAGTGCTGACAGCTGATTCAATTGTATTCCACTGTGACAATCAAGCAGCAATGCACATTGCAACGAATTCAATGTTTCATGAGAGAACCAATCATATATAAGTGGACTGCCACTACATAAGAGAAATTATACAAGCTATAATCATCATTCCATCTTACGTAAAAAAAATTAGATATGGCTGATGTATTCACTAAGGCCACTACTCATATGGTTTGTGTTGAGCATCATGACAAATTTTACATATTGGATTTGCACCAGTCAACCATCCTGAGGGAGAATGCTGAAAATAAGAATGCAACACTAGGAGAAGTTTTACCTGGTTCTGCAATTTCATTGTGATCAACTCAAGTATACCATTTGTTGAAAAATCGCTAGACGCTAGTCGGGCGGTGAGGCTGGTCCTAGCGCCTAATAGATAAATCGAGGATTAAGCGGAAATTAATCGGGGCGGAATTTTATGACTTTTATTTATAAAACGGATATATAAAATATTTATGTGTTATCTAACAGAATCTGTGAAACCTTAGTGCGGCCGCCATTGATTATTTTGACAATAAATCTTTGTTTCTTCTCGTTTTTGTTTGTTTGTTTATATAAGAAACATATAGATCTAACACATACTATTCAATTTCAAGTACAAAACATAAAAATCAAGTTTTTTTGAATTGTCACCGTTTTTTCCGACTTGGCCCAAGGCGCGACGGTTCCCAATCGACCGGCATTTATCTGGCGGCTACACGGTTCGAGATGGTGCGTTTTCCAATAGGGATTATACTTAGTTCATCCTGGCTACTGTTCACACTAATATTGTCCACAAGTTAATTAGCAAATGCTATTAATTATGTCCACACATTAAATAGTTACTAATAAGTGTTTTGTTCGGCAAATATAACTTTTTATATGTAGATTGTAAACAAGATAAAAATGAATACTGAAAGAAAAGTTTTATCTTCATTTTCTCTAATAAGATTTGTCACCTTTCTAATAATACTCATTTTCTTCCTAAATTATAAAGCTTTTTCCTACAACTAAGAAATATTTTCTTAAAAACTAAAAGCATGATTAGGCTTGAACGTTTGCGGGTATGAGACGGATAATGGCAGGTAAAAGTCGGGTAAAGATATTCGGGTATTAAAAATCATTTTCCGAAGTTTACTCTTAAAAACGGGTCGAATAGTAATAGATAAAGGCCGGGTCGAGTAGTTAAAATCATTATATGTTTATTACATTAACTCTAAATATTACGGGTAATTTTCGGATAGTTCATATACTTTTTTATAAAAATTAAAAAAAAAATAATAAAATAACTATAATAACAAAAAGAAAATTTATATATCTAACCATATAATTATTACATTTTCTATTAAATAAATTTTTACTTATCACACAATTTTAATTATATTTATACAACTTTATAAAAATAATAAATTTTATTTTTTCAAATGAGTATTTGAAATAATTAGTTGATTATTACTTTTACTTGCTAAAATTTTTTATTATCCAGACAGATAATTTTAGTTATTTTTACTTTTAACAGTTTTTTTGAACTATACTTTTAACAGTTGGATAATTAGAATCATATAAAAGTCGGGTTGGAATACATGATCCAAAATGCTGAGGCCAAAACAGGACAGATAAAGCATGGTGGGTGGGACCAACATGCCACACTTGTACATCATTCATTTTCCACTTTTGCTTCATATCGTATCATTGTTTTCAGCCCTAAATCATTTCTTCGAGATTTTGCTTTCATAGAATGTCAGAAAATAAAGGATTGAGAAGTTTAACCTAATGCTTTGCTTTAATTTAAATTAATAAATATATTTTTATTATGAAAAATAGTTCGGTAAAAAAACTCTTCTTTGCATCTGTAAACTATGTAGTATTTTTGTTAGGGATGGCCAAATTTTCCGTCTAGCCATGTCTCTAATCCATTATAATTCTCAAAATTGTTATATTCTTGCTATTCTTAATCTTGAATGCTTGTTTCACACGAGAATATATTCTCGTGTAATATAAAATTTGATTTCGATAAAAAAAATGGGATGAAAAATGAACTTAAATTCCCAAAAGTCTATTCCAAACAAAATTTATACTAAATAATATTATATCAATAATGATATGTGTATACATATAATAACATTAACAATTGGAATTATACAAAACATTACACATAAATTTAATCTTAATATTATTTTTTATATATGTAACCAGAATTACTATTATTATTTTTATGGAAGAAAATAAATATTCTCTTGTGATTTTTATGGTTATCATATTCATCTTTTTGTAAAAATTAAGACTTTTTTTTTGTTTTTTTTTTTTTTTTTTGTAAAAAGACTTGTTTTTTTTGTTATGTCTAGTTCCATCCTAAAAAATAAGACGTAAATAGAGTAACTATTTTAAATTCAAATTTTTTTCGTTCCTATCTCCATAAAATTCCTCCCAAATTTATGTTAGTATATCTCTAAATTTAGTTATTAAAAGAGAAAGAAAACAAACACTTTTGAGTCATATTTAGTAAAGACTAAAGATTAAAAAATAAAGATTACTAGTGTCTGACACGCGTTTAACGCAGATTGATTTTTCTTTTTATTTAAATTTTTAGATTTAGTGGGACAATAATGTTAGAATATTTATCATTTTTTATTATATTACAATTTCTGTTGACTGGGTTTAATTTTTTTTTTATTGTCATGTTATGAATTAGTTTTTGTTTTGGTTTTTATGGTTTTTAACACTTTATATCGTTTTGTCAGTTTTTAGTGTTGTATCTTAGTTATTGAATTCATACCCGCACGCTAGTACAATATTATATACTACTTTCATATTTTAATAATAATTTATTAATTTTAATGATTATATAATTTATAAAATAATTATGTATTAAATTATATAATTATATGTACCAATTGATTTAGTAACTTAGTTATGCTTGATTTTATTTTTTTAAGTTAAATTTTAGTTAAGAATAATTTATAATATTTATTTTAATATTAATTTCGAAATTAATTATTATTTTATTAGATTTTTGAAAAAGATTTTCGTTAGATATGATTAAGATAGAAAAAGGAAAACAAAAAATATTATAAGATATTATGAATAAATCAAATATAAATTTTTTTACAGTTTTACCAAGGATACAATTCCTAATAAAATTAATGGCAAATTTCGGAAACAACATTTATGTACCATGGTCAATATCCTGTTTTAATAGTATAGATTTATCTGCAAGACATGGTACGACCAAAATTTTAAAATCATCTTTTTTTATTGCACTAAGTTGAATTAACAACCATGTGTTGAATTATGAAAAAGAATTCGTTGAAGACTCTTCGACGTAGTTCAATTTTACAATTCTTAATTTGAATTAGGAAAAAAACTTATTGCATATAATGAGCTAACTCACTTGATTAAAGTTACAAGATGGGGGGGGGGGGGGGGGACGGAGATTTTAATGTAATTAAAAAATAAACACAATTTATTTTGAGAGGTGATATTTATTTATCAACAAAAATGATGTGAAATTGTTTAGGTGTTTAATTTAAGATAAACAATCCTATATATAATGAGAGAATAGGGCTCTCTCAAGCAGAGCCGGAGCTGAGATATCCGGGATCCTATTCAAAAATTATTTTTCTTACAATTTTTTTTAAACTAACAAAAATTTATATAAAAATTTCACAAAATAAAAAAAAAACAGTATAAACAAAATATAAATAGAGAGATAAAACAAAGAAATTTTTTTAAAAATATAACTTCATACACTAACAATTCATATATTTTTTATTATTTTTCATAAATTTCCTATAATAAACATATGAAACATATATATTTTCATAAGTTTTTTATAAATTTTGGGGGTCTTATACAAGGCGGGACTCCATTCAAAAGTTTCAAAAGAATGTGCTCAACTCCGGCTATGCTCTCAAGCTGTCACATCAGCCCTTCCTTGATTGACCAATTTTAATCAAAAATTTCCACATCATCATTAAACTAAACAAATAAACTATTTAATGTAATATTATTTAATTTAATGTAATTAATTAAAAATGTTAAAATATAAATTCTAAATTCGAATTTAATTTATAATCTCTTAAATATATAAATATTATATATTATAAATTTTATATATCTTCCAAATTTTATATATCTTCCATATTTTATATAATAAATAAACAAAATTAAATAAATCTCAATAAAAGTGAAATAAAAAATTATAAAACCAAAATAAGGATAGCATTATTAAAAAAATTCCAATAATTGAAAACTAAAAACAAAAAACCTTAAATAATTATAAATAATAGAAATAATTATTATTAAGAATAGAAAGAAAATATAATAACAATGATATACAATGATAATAAAAAATTATACAAAATATAAGAACACAAGAAATAAAATAAAATTAATGAAATATATATATATATATATTAAATAAATCTAAAACGATAACTAAAATATTAAAATATAGGAATAGTTATATTCAGAATAGAAAGAAAATATTACAAAATGAGATAAAATAATTATAAAAAAGAAATTATATAAAATATAAGAACATAGGAAAGAAAATAAAATCAATGAAATATATATAAAATTAATAAAATTAAAATGATAACTAAAAAATATTAAAATATTATAAATAAAAACTAAAAATTTAAGAGTTTGATGAATGAAAATGTATAAATAACAAGTATATATATATATATATTTAAAATAGTTTATAAAAAATTAAAAGGATGATAAAAAGGTTAAAGGAAATAATTTTTTATAAAAAATTTACTAAAACTTGATAATTAAAGATATTTATTTATAAAATAAATTAAATTAATAATCGTATGTTAGTGCATATTCTCTCTTAAAAATCATTATATTCATAAAAAAGAAAGGAAAAAATACAAATTCGGAAATTTAAGTAAAATATATGTATTTGCGCGGATTCTTTTCTAGTTATTATAAATCTGAAAACACAACAATAGACATACAATTGGTGAGGGATCCTTGCGACTTAATTTTATCCATCGAGTGAAAATATAATTTTTAGTATCATAGGTTTCAGATCGTAGCAATGTTCATAAATTGCAGATTTGCATTTATATCGCATTTGCCAGATTCGAAGATGAGTGCTATATATGACTTTTGGTTTATTCTTCCGTTTCGATTTCCACAACCAATAATTTGTTAGCTTAAAAAGACAGTTTTCTCAAGAGTAAGGAGTCTGGTTCTTTTAACATGTTACTTCTAATTGTACTACGCGTAATTGTCCATTTATCTTGTTTTGTGAATTTTTTGAGCAAAGTATATCCCCAAGCAGTGTATGAATAGCTGATTTTCAATATCAATTTATTCGAGAACACATTCCGGGAAAATAAAATTTCTGTCGGAGAGAAATAAAAAGAAAGGCTTTTACAAAAATTATCCGGACTGTTTATCAAAAAGCACATGTTTTCGCAAAGTTGTACATAATTTTACCATCCTTTGTGGAATGTACCGGCAAAAGAAGAAGAAAAAATTCGAGATTCATCGTGTTCTCCACACAAATACAAAACAAATAAAAGCCACTTCAGAACAACACAATCATTTGATTTATACTATTTCCTCATTAGTGGCTTGAACTAATGAATTTCGTCAATTTTAATCTTACAAATTGACATTATAGAATCTTTCTTTCAGAAAATTACATTTGAGAAAGTCTATAATTATTTGCACAAGAAAAAAAGTCTGCAGTGCTTTTAATTTATAGGCTTTGATTGATAAGTTGCGGAACGGCGAAATCGCGTTTCAAAACGCTATTCCGCAAAAAAATTGTCAATCACAAAATTTGTAGAATAGAAAAAAACTCGAAAACGCAGGTTTGCATTTTCGTGGAAAAACATATAAAAGAAAATCCGTTTCGCAGAATTCATTCTAATTATGATAAATATTGATGGGAAACAAAAATTGCCATTGCAAGCATACTTTTCTGTGTTAATTATTGAAAATTTGCAAGAGTTGGTTATATTTTCTTTGTTTACTTAACCAAACATATATTCCTTACACCAACCACAACCACAAGATAAAATCAAATCACAATAATTTGATTTTCTTTACATTTTTATATAAATTGTATTATCTTCTGATTAGACAAGTGTTGTGATTGAATTAAACTTCGTATGACTAAAAAGGAGAAGCATCTCACCTACTCCTTCGAAAGATGTTGTGAACACTTCCAAGTTCTGAACATTAATAGTCTCAGGACCACAAAGTCTCACGTACAAGCAAAAAGTATTATTATTTTCGGTTAATATTAGCTATGTGCTTTTGTCCTTTGAAATTTCAGTTTCATTTCCTAAGAAAATGAAGTTTAATACTAAAAGAGTTATATAATACAACATTTAAATCAACAATTCAATTTTAATATTTAAATATGATCCTTTTGTTCAAAAAGAAAAATAATCCTTTTTACTGTCCTTTGTAATTGACATGTTTATTTACAAAAGAACATTGTGTGTTTACATGATAAAAAAATTCAAAAGTATATCATTTATTTTGATAAATAAATAAAGCATTGTAAATTTACAAATTCCATCGACGTGAGAAGCATCTGATAAGGTTTTTGAAGGATACAAATAATATTAAAAATCATGATCTAAATATTTTTGAAAAAACCTTTTATCTTGAATTTGTAAGTGTCTTATGTGGATTATTTCTCAAAAAAAAAGTGTCTTATGTGGATCTATAAGTTTTGGTGTGAGTTGTGACATTACAAGAAAGGATGTTGCATTATTAAATAGTGTCATAAAACTAAACGATACTGTTTCAAATTACTTATTATAAAAATACATGGCTTGTCATCAATGATAAATGATACTATTGTTTTTAACTATTTTAATCAGATAGATAAAAATAATACTCCCTCCGTTTCACAAAGAGTGTCGTTCTAGCATTTTTCACACATATTAAGAAAACAATCAAATTTTCTGTTTTACCCTTAATTAATTACACTATATAATGTGTTCACACTTATTAATAAGTTAAAAGACAAGGATAAAATTGAGAATGTATTTAAAATTTTGTATTGAAAATGTAAAACGACACTTATTTTGAAACAAAAATTTAGTCTTAAAACGACACTTAATATGAAACGGAGGGAGTAGTATTTTCTATTATTTATAATATATGAATAAGTATATGAATTTGCATCAATTAAATAGTCCACGTATTTAAATTTTATTTTTAATCCAAAGGAGCCTATAAACAAAAATCGGAAATCTCAATTTTCAACGTCCTATGAAGAAAAGAAAAAAGAATCGAGAGTCCTACCTACTACCGTGTTAAGTGATACGTCATTATCACAGAAGGTCACTATATTAAAAAAAAATCAATAAATGAGTTGTACAGTGGGTTGCTCGACATAAAATTCACACCTAATGATTCGGTACACTTGTATCTTCCCAATTGTTCGTTTAAAATTTACCATTGATTTTATGAACGAAAATATAAATTCCGGACGAATTAGCGTATGAGTTTAGAAAGCTAAATGTAGCTGAAAATTTTCCCCACTTATCTTATAGTTTAATTTTGCTTCGACTCAACCATAAATGAACCTTCCGACTATGCTAAAAAGTCCAAATCATACAAATTTATTAGATTGATAATATATTATTGGTGAGGTACAAGATAGTGTTTGACTACATATCAAACAAACATGTAGTGTCTATTTAAAATTCGATTTTCCTACTTGGTCTACTTTCGTGTGCTGCTTCGTCTTTCAGTCAACTTCGGAAATCTCCTTTAATTGTACTATGGAAATTTGTAAAAAGAATCATTTTTAGGCTGTAAATGGTATACACAAAATGGAATTGGTGGAATAATTTTGAATGGAATTAAATGAATGGAATTGAAAGAAAAATGAAATAAATTCATTCCATTCATTCATCATCAAATTTGTAGTGGAATGTTTTCCTTTGAATTTTTGTATGGAATTGATGGAATTACTATTCCGTACCATTCCATTCCAAAAAATATAATTTAAAGCAAATAGTAAATTTTTAATAGAATTAGCTATTCCATGTTATTTCATTCCAAAAAATAATAATCCATTTGCAGCCTTAGTGAAACAAACTTCAACTTAAGAAAATACAAAAGAACTCTTGAACCAATTAAAAGTTGCAATACAGTTTTAAAATAATAATAATATATTTTAAAACGGGAAAAATGAAACTCCACGTTTTGACGAAATCAAGACGATACTTATAACAAGAATACTGTGCACTGCTCCTGATTTTTTTTTTATAAGTTTGCCTCCATTAATCTTGTAAATCTTGCGCCTTCTGATTTTCGAATCCAATACCTGCCGATGTAGAGCTTTAACCACTTGACCACTAGACCATGGTTTCTTTCACCGACTTGTAAAGATTAGGGAAAATATATATAGGATTATGGTTCATGGAAAAATAGATGAAATCACTGACTTAAAGAAAAAATTGAAAAATGTAAAAGTTATATAGAGAAGTAAATTACATTTCCACTATATTATTTCAGAAGAAGTGAGTAGAGGAACTCATATATTTTAGAATTATGTACTATAAAACATTTACAAACTAACAGCTTGGAGACTATGATATTTTACTAATCTAACTAATTATTAACTTATTAATAAATTAACTGTATACAAAATTTAATTTCGAACAATAAGATTTTATCAACATATTAAAATACTAATTTGGCGAATATTAATTTATAAAGGTTAAACTATACAAGTTTCAAGGTTTTAAAGGTCTTGTTATTTGGAAGGAATAAAATTAGATAAGATATCCAAATTCTACTTTTAATCCATTATAAAATCGTATCCTATCATAAACAACATGTGAAATCTCAATCTATTAGGTGACTGATCTGCTTCTTATGTGGAATGCTAATTATTATTCTTAAATTTAGTAGTTAATATGATTTATTTAAAATTTAAATTAAATATACATTTTCTGGTTGTTTTATATTTTCTGGGTTTTTAATTTATTTTCAATGAAATAATAAAATTTTATAATTAATAACTTAAAAAAATAATGGAATAGAAAACTCATTTTTTTCTTTCTTGTCATTCTTTCTGACCTCTTTTGTTTCTTTCCTTTACGTAGTTAATAACAATTTTGATGTACAATGCCATGCACGATGAATCTTGTTGTTTTTGCGAAATTTATCTTCGATTTGTCTCTGATCACAAGATAAATTGGTTGGATGCGAATTGAATCCACAAGCAATTACATTTTAGTATTTGGTCAATTTAGAAAATCACACTTCACCCTGTTCTCGCTAGATTTACAATTATCATTGATTTGTGGGGAATCAAGCTTATTGACCAATTGCATGGAAAGCCATTCGATTATTCGATGTTCTTTGGTTTTGTAAATGCAATTAAAAATAAATCTTAACTGAGTAATTTTTTATTCAGATTTGCATTTTTTTTACTTTCTATATAGACGTGTTAAGACCTTAAATTCATAACAAACAAATCTCAATTTATATGTTTGATAATTAATATTAGATGACAATCAACCACTTGAACTAAGAAAGGTTTTATCATTGGTGGCACATGAAACTTAGTCTCTATTCTCATCAAGCGTTTTCTTAAAATCGAGATCAATCAAGCGCGTGATCTACACAGCTGCCGTCGTTTCCTTTTTTTTTTTATGTCACAAAGCTTATATATTAATCTTAAACTGCTGATACAACATAGATATGATGGAAGCTCTTTGCCAAAGAGTCCAGTTCTTGAAAGTTCAAACATAAAACACATTTAAGCCAAAATGTAAAGAAGTAAAAGACATATAAATTTGGATAGGACGACAGCGAATTCCATGGAAGACCCGAATGCGTCGACAGTGATTTCTCGGCAAATGCAGAAATCAAAAAGCTGGTCACCTTAATTTGTGACTTTGAACACCAATTCTTCTCTTGAAGTTTCCTTGAGGCGATCATGAATGAGTCTTCAGACCTAATAAGGATCATTAAACAGAGTAATGCTTCAGATAGGAACTTGGTTAGAGACTTTGGTTTTGAAACCAAAGAAAACCCACCTCTCAAAGAGAGGGGAAATGGTAAGATTCTCTCCTTAAACAAGGAGGAAGATGAGATTGATCTCTCCCTAAAAAGGAAGGAAAATGAAGATGATCTCTCCCTTAAAAGGGATGAAAAGTGGAATGATCTCTCCCATAGGGAGGAAATTTCTTGACAGTAGCTAAACTCTTTTGGATTAGGAACTTTAGGGCTTCGGTTTGCTATGTCAAAATGGGTCAAGCCCAAATTAGGGTACGGACAAGAAGCTTCGCCGTAGTTGGACGACTCCGAAACGTCTCCGACTGCTCCGGTGAAAGAATCGCCGCAGGGAATAAGGATGATACAATGAAGAACAGAGGCTAGAGGCCTGTGGCATAAAGGACCTGCTCTGTGAAAAGGTGCAGAGATGTCAGATCTAGATCTTTGATATCCTGCCGGTGGAAGAATGATTGGGATCGTTAGCGGGTTCGGTAGCTGAGTCGTCTCTAGCAGCTCCATTGAAGTGGAGTCCAGTATCGAGAACGCGAGGTTACAGTGGGGTCGCGAGAGATGCAGATCCAAAGCGCATGGTGGTGGATTTACCCGACTCAAAAACTTAAAGCCAGAGGAAGGTGACAATGAAGAAGGAGACTCCGATGGAGGGTCAGGCGGGTCTGGCGGTTCCGGTGGTTGGGAAGCCTCTCACATCTCCGGAGGAAGCATATCGGGAGGTTTCAGAGCGGCGGAGATGGAGGATTGGCTCTTCAAATCGAGTCTTTGCCGGAGATGAGAGGCGTTGACGACAAGAGATTGCTCCAGCGGTATAGATCTAGTCGGTGGAGGAGGAGTGTTACGGGGTCGACATCGAGAGAGAGAGCATTCATCACCCGGAGGTGAGACGAATCTTCGGGTGAAAGCCGGTGGACTCCCGAGAACGAGAAGCATAGCTTCTCAAGAAGAGATTACGGCAGAAACGGTCTGGCTCCGGCAAGGCATGCTAGATCGGCGGTTGGAGGAGCGGCGCCTTGGTTGTCGAGCCAGAGAGAAAAGTTCTCTAGGGCGAACTCCAAAAAACCTATGAAAGCATTTGTATATTGTGATTCCTGTAGTTTGGGTTGAAACCCCTGTTGAAACCTCCTTGGCTAGCTAGCTGCCGTCGTTTCTATAAACGATCTTTTGGAGTTGGATTTGGGATGAACGAAGAAAACTAGACTGACATTGATTTTTGAAAATGGTGAAGTTAAAACAACGGTCTGGTTCTGCTTTGACATTTTTTTCTGGAAATGGTATCGCATGCAAGTACATCTAAATATTATGCAAGATATCTATATGTATCAATACATATCAATGGGTATGGTTTCACTATTTGTAAACAGCTGGTACACTATTTTGGTCACATTCAATAGAAACTTTAATAATTTAGTTTCAGATTAATACATCTTTGTTATATTTATGATTTATCAACAGGTTGAGATCTTGGGAACTAGTTTCGCTTGTTTTCCAAGTACATGATAAAATTTAATTGCGGATTGGAGGTAGGTTAATAACTGGAATATGCCTTTGCTATAGTAATATTGTTTAAAATAATAAATAATATTAAATAATGTCAAATTTCCATTTAATATATTTGCATGTAGATTAGTCCGTTGTTATATTTAGTCGCATGGTGTTATTATGTATGTTATACAATATAACTTATATAAATTAATATCTCGGTAAATTAATAAGATTTTTAGGTTTCAAATTAGTCTTTGACCCAAATAATTTTTTTTTTATGTAAATTAAAATTTCGATAAATTAATAAAATAATAGATTCCTGACTGTATTAATTTATAAACGTTTTACTGTATTTAGTTTCATGGTTTTAACAAATTCCCATATAATATTTGTTAAACATGTGTCATAATAAAGTTAAGAATATGTAAATATTACAACTATCTTTAGATTATTAATTTACATTAATAAAATATTAGATTTCCGACTGTATTAATTTATATACATTTTACTGTATTTAGTTGCATGGTGTTAACAAATTTTCATATAATATTTGTTAAACATGTGTTATAATAAAATTAAGAATATGTAAATATTACAATGTATCTTTGGATTGGTAAATTTACTTAACACATCATTTGAAAATCAAAACTTACTTATTTAAAAAATATATATATATATATATATATTTCTTAAAATGAAATATTTGTTTGTATATATCTACATATATAAAGTCAGTTTATTTCTAAATAGGAAAATTTACTAAAAACATATTTTGTAAACCAAATAAACCTAAACATTTATTTAATTATTAAATAGACATATTTCTTAAACCCAAATATTAATTTATGTATATCTACATATATAAAGCCAATTAAAACTAAATTAATATAAACGTTTTTAATGTGTGTAATTATGCAATTTTATTCATTTAATATGAATGATTTTGTTTTTAATAATATAATATAAATGATACCGTTTTTTTTCTCTCTTCTAAACCCTCCTTATTATCCAATATAACAA
Source organism: Orychophragmus violaceus (assembly GCA_030180135.1). Lineage (NCBI taxonomy): Eukaryota > Viridiplantae > Streptophyta > Magnoliopsida > Brassicales > Brassicaceae > Orychophragmus > Orychophragmus violaceus. The sequence goes on from CM058238.1 coordinate 25,642,000, forward strand.
AATTCCATGAGTTTAATAATAAAAAAACTCTTTAAGCTTCTGAAAATTTGTTATTATCTTTTTAACAGCTCTCTTTATTATCCAATATAACAAAATTAAATTAATTTACTAATAATAAAAATCTTTAAGCTTTTGATTTTTTTTACTTAAGGTACTTGATATTTTATGCATACATATCACATACAATAAGATGTTGTATAAAGTGTTTTTTTAGCTTAATTAATTAAAGAGTAATTTTGTTATCGGATTTTTCTTAAATAAATTCACTAAAGATAACAAAGATATTTTAATATGAAAGTGAATAAAAAAAGATTCCAATTCATTTAAAATCATTTTCTAAATAATAATAATTAAAAAGTAAATTTGTTATCAGGATTTTTTCTTAAATAAATTCACTATTGGTAGCTAAAACATTTTAATATGGAAGTGAATAAGAAAGCTTCATTTCTTCAAAATAACATTTCAAATAGTAGTATAGATACTATTAGATTTTACCCCCACGAGTCATACATTCAATTGGATTAGCAGAAACCCTAGGCTGTGTTAGTTTTTTTAGACTGTAGTAGAGTTTTATAATTGGTTGAAACTTGAAAGGTTAGTTTACAAATTTTTGTAGGGGTTGTTTTGTAAACGTTATTTAGTTTGAAGGTATTTTTGCAAATTTTCCTTATTACCGAACCAACCAGTTCTCAGCAGTGTTTAAGAAAGCGCTAGGCGCTAGTCGGGCGGCGACCCAACGCCTAGCGCCTAGAACGCCTAGTCGGGGCCTAGGCGATTTTAGGCGGTTTAAACGTTTATAAAAGAAAACCATATATTTTAGATATATTTTACTATATACATCATAGAATTTAAATATTTATAATCTTAAAAATAGATTTAGAACTCAAATTACATCGAAATAACAAAAAAAAAATCAGATAATTTATCACCACACGACATTTGCTATCAAAATCTGTTAAAATTACAATATTTTTGATATTGATAACCATTAATTTATGAATTAAAACTTATAAATTTAGATATATGTAATAAATTTTTAAAATTCGATTGAAATAAACACAAAAATTAAAAATCAAATGATAATTAGTTAAAAATTGTGTAGAGTCGCCTAAAGCCACCTAGGACCGCCTAGAGCCGCCTAGGGCCGTCTAAACCCGCCTAGGACCGCCTAGACCCGCCTAAATCCGCTTAATAATACAAACGCCTAATTCTAACGCCTAGGAGAAAATCGCCACGGTCAAAGACCCCCTAGCGCCTAGGCCCCGCCTAGGCGGCCGCCTAGCTGCCGCCTAGACCGCTTTTTAGAACACTGGTTCTCAGTATCCGGCGTCAAGTTTGTTATCGGGCCGAATGGATGAAAGTCTGGCTCAAAAGGTTCCGGGTTCCTAAATGGGCCCAATGTTACTAAGGCAAAAGGGCCTTGCTAACTGCAATTGATCTGAAAACTATTCTTAGTAGTCAGAAAGTCAGAAACAAGTCAAATTATATCTGAACACTTTTTTTTTCAGCAACTGAGCAAGGAAGTAGGACGATTGGACTTGCACTCCGATCTCTGAGAGTTGGGAGAGAAAAATGGAGATGAAGAAAGAAGAAGTGAGAAGCATATTATGTCTGAAAACCAGACAACACATGAAGAGAATGGAGGAAACAGAGGATTGCTTCATTCTCGATTTCGATCCCTTTGATTCTTTCGACGTTAAAAATCTCTCCTTTTCCGGTGATCATGAAGATCTGTCTATTATTCATGAGAGAGGCCAGGTTTAAGTTTTGATATTAAGGGTTTAATTATAGGGTGACAAAGATCTGGCTATACTGTTTTAGTTTAATGAAACCCAAGTTGTACTTAATTTAATTTTTATTTGTGAATATTTGATGGAATCTGTTTGAACAGGTGGCTTGTAGAGATTACCCACATCCAAGACACCTTTGCTTAAGGTTTCCCTTTGGATCAACTCCTAATGCAACCCATTGTCATCTGGTAATTACTTGAGTCTTATTTTCTTACGGTAAAGAGATGGCTTAACTTAGTGTTCAAGCCTCCTAAGAAACTGTATTTTTTGGCAATTATATTAACTATAGAAATATATTATGCACAGTGTTACTGTTGCGTCTGCGATAAGCCTGCTCCTTGTGCACAGTGGATGTCTTCGCATTGCAATGCTTCAGCGGACTCTATGGAGCTGAAGACTATGTATTGACAATGCGTAACTATTTACATCTTTTGATGTCAGAGCTTTTACTATTACTCCGATTATGATCATCTTTTGTTGACAGGGTTTCCTTAGCCTTTACATCTTTGAATTGACTAGTAGATCAACATAGTTTTGGAAGACTAAGTATTACGACAATTAACTATTTAGTATGATATTGTTATGTGTGTGCGTGTGCTCTATCAATGTTCGAATACTCAGATAAATTGTTGCTTGCTGAAAGAATCCGGTAAGATAACACAAAGGAATTTGAACTAGTACTAGTAAAGGAGAATATTCGTCTTCGCATTGCTTATAAAACTATACTCTGTGGAAACTGATGAGGATAAACTGTAAAACGTGATTTGCATTTAAGGATCAGAACTTTTCTTATATGATTGGGGAGTTATCTGCAAAATCTTGAAACGAACCTGCAGCTTCTAGACAAAGTAATGGAGAATATTGTTTACGAGTTTCAAGCTTTTTGCCATTATTATACATCCATATGAATGAGGTTAGCACAAGATGTTTCATAACTGTTATCCTAAGGTGACTTAAATCTCAAGGTACTGCAAATGGGCCTTTCTTGAGTGAGCAAAGGTACACTATGGCGGTTTAGTTTCTCCTTGTATCGAGAGAATAAAAAGATCTCGTTAGGGCTTTCTATTGTCTATTGTATCGGGTTTTGGGGCAGTATATAAAGGGGTCTAAGGGTTTGTAAATAACACACACAAAATATAGAAACCCTAGACAAAAGGGTATTTGCCTCAATATCGTTTCTCTCTAAGTATTCCGCAAAACGTTTTATCTTCTAGGGTTCATTCGAGTTTTTACAACAATAACTCTCTCATGTTCTTTGTTGTCCGATTAAAACAATGTTCACTTGTAGAGTGAAAAGTTGTGTTAAGGCTTTGTGGGAATTTGCATTTTTCTTTCCTCTTAATCCTATTTGATATTCCAGTCCAATTAAACACGATTTTGAGGTTTTGTTTCAATAGATTCACGATATGATTGATAGAAGTAGATATTCTGTTAGTTGTTAATATTTTGTAAAGATACGCCAACTTTCGATTTCCCGTAAGATAGGATTGTATGTATTAACCCAGCCTATTAATGGCCTGCGTTTGAGATCAATGAAACCGAAGAGAGATTGATTCATTAATATGGTATCAGGGCTTCAAACCATCTGATCTATCTCTTGCCTCTTCTTTTCTTCTTTTCTTCTCCTTCCGCTCGACTCTTCTTTTCTTCTTCTTCTTCACTTAAATTTTGTTTCTTTTTTTCTTTCTCGAGCTTTAAACGTCCATTAATAGCGGCTCCAGCTCCGGTCGTTAAAGAGCGATGCTATGGGATTACCAACATCAAATCCCATATTCCGCTGATTCTTGATCTAAATGATCACAACTACGACGCGTGGAGAGAGTTATTTCTAACTCACTGCTTGGCCTTCGATGTTCTCGGCCATATCGATGGTACTCTCTTACCTGTCGACGGCAACGATTTGGCTTGGCATAAACGAGATGGTCTCGTTAAACTTTGGATCTACGAGACACTCGCACCGACTCTGTTTCGTGTAGGATTATGTGTGTTCATGGTGTAATTGTCAGGTTACATCCTAGCACATAATCAACTAGGATCTAAGTGATTTGCAGATGAATCATAAACAGATCAGGATGGTTACCTTGTGATTGCAGCGGATTGATCAAAGGAATATCGAGATCTGCAAGAGCTGATAGAAACCGGCTCCTCCTAGGTATCCACACTCTTACAAGCTATTGGATCAGGCTGCTAGACCAAGCTGGAATTGACAGAGAGAGAGAGGACGGCTCAGGCAAATCGCAGATGGGGTTGTGTCTCAGCCCTAGGCGCCATTCCTCTTCCTTATATGGGCCCAAGTTATTAAACTAATGGCCTATTAGGATTTTGGGCCCAAGACACAAATCAGACAAAAGCCTGTATTTTGTCTGGCCCAATTCTCTGTACAAATACAGTAAATGCCTTGCATCTTACCGTATTAATTCCTTGTTAACTTTCCCGTTAGCTATGGTGTGTGACCCTTAGGGATCATACAATACTGGTAATAAGTCCTAAACTTATAGATCAAGAGCGGACTCTAGCAAGTCATCATGATCACCCAGTATTTATGACTTATGTATGATCTCGACACTTATCATACTTTCTAGAGATAGTACGGTAGATTTCAGGACATTCCCAACAATCTCCCACTTGTACTGGAATCCTACATTCCCTAATCCTTTTGTCTCAATATCTCGATCTGGCATAAGGCAAGATGCGTGTCATCCTTATATAGCCAGACCATGTTCATCGGACCAGATTTGATACTGACAATGCAAACGACTTGGGCAAGTCCGTTTGGGAGTGGCCACTCTCTTACCAGCTATCAAGTCTCCGATTGGCCTAGAGATATTACCTCCGTTAAACGGCAGGGACAAATCCCATCTTGTTCCATCACTATGAACTACACACTTTATAATACACCCAACCAAGGTCCTTATAGCTCCCAGTTACGAAACAGCGTTAGACAATGATCAAAGCGCATCACTCCATGTGCAGCCACATGCATGCGAACTCAGGTCTAAGGACTATACTCTATAGTCGTATATGAGAACCTCTTATGACACAAATATTAATATCTTGTAGAGTTCTCATCAGCGGGCCATGTCCGGTCATATGCTCCCCTACATATACCTATGTGTCGACTTTGATGCCGCGCATCTATGACCCCTCGAAACTTGGTCATAAGTCTCAACACACTCTAGTCTCAAGTGGTTGTTGGTGTTCCAATTTCAACAACCTTCGACTATGGACACTATGATTTATGTCATTTCGTTAAATATGGGGTTTCAGGATCAAGTCTACTCATGTACTTCGATGGCCCATATATAATGACATGAATCATTTTGGAACGATTATTTATATCACAGTTAAAATAATCCAGAAATCATAGATTTCATAAACATAAAACATTATGTTTACATGAACCTTTCAAAACAACTAAATAAAGCCCTTTACAAACTCCCACTGAAATTAAGACTACATCTCAATTTCACTTATCCTACAGATACAGTCCGCGACTCGTGCTTAGGCCTAAGGAGTGGCTTCGTTAATAGATTAGCAACGTTCTCATTCGTTGAAACTTGCTGATCTACTTAACACTTCTGTCATTTATCTCACGGAATAGGTTATGCCTACCCTCAAGGTGTTTGGACCTCTGATGTGCAGCTAGCCTCATCTATGCTGGGAATCACATCAAGTTCAGTGATGAACTCTTCTTTCCAAACAACCTCTTTCGCCGCTACCCAAGCTGCGAAATGTTCAGCTTAAGTCATGGAGTCAGCAACAGTGCCTTGCACCGCCAGACAGACACAAGATATAACCGGACTGTGACCGGAAATCATCTTTGTCTGTTGGAAACTTGCCTTTCAGACTCTACCGACTTGTAGCACCTCACTTTCTCCGTAAATCAAGAACTTATCCTAAGTATTCCTCAAATACTTCAGGATATTCTTTACGGCTATCCAGTGATTCTTTGCTGGATTTGACTGGTCTTTACTTGTCTTGCTTAACATTAAAGCAACATCAAAACAAGTACGTGTCATGGCATACATGATAGATCCAATTGCCGACGCATATGGAATCTCATCCATGCATTCAAGCTCAGCAGTTATCGTAGGACACTGTTTCTTGCTTAATGTAATGCCATGTGACATTGGCATAAAACCCTTCTTGGAATGCTGAAAACGTGTAGGACTTTGTCAATTTAAGAATCCTGACTTTGTCCTACCAGCTCTTTTGGATCTCTATCTTTAGATCCAAAATCCAAGAACATACGTGGCTTTACCCATGTCAATCATAAAAACAACTCCCAAGTCAGTCCTTTACCGACTGCAGCATTGGAACGTTATTTCCGAGAATCAGTATGTCATAGACATACACTATGAGAAATGCAACATCGCTCCCACTTATCTATTAGCAAACGCACAGTTCCACTTCGTTCTTGTTCAAGTCAAAACCTTGACTACTTCAACAGAACGAAGATTCCAACTCCGATATGTTTGCTTCCATCCATGAATGGATCGATGAAGCTAACTTACACACAGTGTAATTTTTTTTCGGAGTCCGGGCTCACTTTCGCTTCTGTGAATTTCGCAGGTTCGTCACTTTCAATGATCATCAGATCATGGCAACTAATCACGAGAAATCACTCTCGGATTAGTGACGGATTCATTCAGATCTGCGAACTTCAGGCTCTACAGGTGTAGATTCTACAGAAATCTGTAAATCCATCCGCTGCTCTCCCTCAACAGGTTGAGCAGCCTCCTGTATTTCTCGAATTTCTTCGAGTTATACTTTTACTCCCACTGTTCTTCTTGGAAAGTAACTTCCCTTTTAGAAAACAGAATTCCGAACAACCTAACTTTGTTTTCGGAATGGACGTAAAAAGTAACAAGCCTTGGTTTCCCTAGGTCAACCAGCGAAGTAGCACAATTACAAATACTCAGTAAAGACGAATTTGGATCATTTCCAGTCCACATTCATGTGGTGTCTTTCAACTGATATTGGTGGAACTATTTCAGCGTAAACTTAGATATTTCTAGAGCGTTATTCTTAAAGAATATCATGGAAGATTCGTGTGACTTATCTTTAATCATTTCTAATAAGATCTGATTCTTTCTCACAGAAACACCTCCAGGTTTTCAGGAGAAATGAGCTGTGAAACGACTTCACACTCATTCAGATGATCACACCATCAATGACTTAAGTATTCTCACTCGTGATCTAATCCAGAGTCTCAATACTTCTGTCACTCAGATTCTATACCTCATTCTGGAACTCTTTCGACCATTTCAAAGAATTCCGACTCGTGTCTCATCAAATGAACACAGTCATACTCACTGAAGTAATCAGTAAAGATAATGAAGTACAGGAAATTTTCTCTGGCATTACTGCTCATCGGGCCACATACATGAGTATGTTCAAGGTCCAATAAGCCTTTGGGCTTTTCTCTAGCTCGGCTAAGATGGGCCCTTTGTCTTTTGGTCCAGTAAGCAGAATTCAAGTCTCATAAGATATCCAATCAAATGAGCCCAAAAGTCCATAACTATGGGATTTCTGAATCCGACTCACTCTATGTGACCAAAATATTTACGCCAAGAAAAATCAGGTTTAATTCATCAGATTTAAACCAATTCGGTATTTATGTTACATTTAGGCACTCTTTGGTTTAAGATATAAAACCCATTCCTTGAATAGGGTGCTACAATCAATATTTCATTGAGATCAAAAGAACAAAACTTGTCTTTTATCAAAATGAAAAACATTCAAATCCTTACAAGAAAATGAAAGACAACTCTGCTTAAAGCAGGTACATTGTAGCAATTACTTAATTCAAAACCAAGCCTCAAAGGCATCTACAAGTGAAAACCCTACGGCTGAGGCAGCATCCATAGCTCCTTCCAGACATGCAGTTCCACTTGTCCTTCCTTCAACGTTCTACTGTTGCTTAGGCTCTGCATATTATAACAAATATCAGTGCCACAACCAGTATCCAATACCTATAAGGTAGAACTTGAAGTAATAACATGAATACCTGAGGAAGTAGTCTCATACATCAACTTCAACTCCTCATAATCTTCCATGAATTTAATGCAATCTCTCTTCCAATGCCCAGTCTCTTTACAGTAACAACACTTACCAACGTAAGATGTATCTGACTCGGGCTCAGAAGACACACGCTTGCCATGATTCAAAATCTGGACAACTTTGTCTTCACCCTTGTCAGCACTAGGTTTAGTAAACCTACCCTTCTCCATTATGAGATTATACAGGGTACTCTTCACGTTTGGCTCAACTGTCTTGAGCATATCATGCAGTTCAGTCAGCGTCTTCGTTAAGCCTTTCTTGATATAGTTCCTTCTGAACTTATCATAGCTTGACGGCAGTGACTGCAGAATGATCTCAGTTGCCAATTCTTGGCTAACTGGATAATCCAGTTTCCTCAGGTTATCAATGTAACCCATCATTTTACTGACATGAGGACTTACTGGATGATCATTTGGTAGCTTGCAGCTAGTGAGAGACTTAACCAACTGGTATCTCTCCACTCTTACCTGCTCCTGAAATTTCAATTTCAGGCTGCTGATCATCTCTATTGGCGACTCCATGTTCTCATACTGCTTCAGCAAATCTGAGTCCATGGTAGCCAATATCAGACCACGCACATCTACCGCATCATTATAATGCTTATTCCAAGCATCATATACTGCATGAGAGGCATTGGACCCGATCATCACGGGGAGAGCTCTCTCAAGGACATAGTCCTTTCTCTCCTGCCTGAGGACTAGCCTCAGGTTCCGCGACCAAGTCAAGAAATTTGATCCGTTCAGTTTGTCCATTTCAAGGACAGACCGGATCGAGAAAGTGTTTTGATTGTTTGTGCTAGTCATAACTGAAATTTAGAGATAAATAGAGTTTTAGTTATTTAGTTCATAAAAGAGTAATCTTAATAACTTATAAGAAAACTCGCATTGCATTCAAAATTTCTTTGTTTAACCTCATAAGAATGCAATGATTCCGAGACCCATGTTCAGCTAAAACCAAAGTGGGCCACTGGCCGTCACCCGGAATTAGCTCTACTTGGTAAGCATACACACAGCTAGTTATATCCATATAACTCTCGGTTGTGGATTGGGCCCAAGGCCCAATTCACCAGATGACTCAAGGCCCGGGACTCCCGATGGCCCAGTCAAGGAAACCAATCTCTTACAGCCAAATAATCACTAAAGTCTGGGACTCCCAATGAAATTAGTGACTATATACTACTTTACTTACGCAAAAACAGACACCTCACACTGTAAGCCATATCTGTAATTGAATAAGCGTTAAGTAGCTGACAAGATTGGGCAAGACATCCAAGCTTGATATTGGTTTTGAGGATTTTAGGTTTTCTTTCCAAAAATAGAAGATTACTATTTTGGGAAACTTTCTTATTTTAGAAACTTTCTAAATTTAGAAACATGCTAAAAATAGAAATTTCTAATTTAATATTTTATTAAAGTTTTCGGTTGGGTCACAAATTATAGGCCCAATTCTTGGCCCAAGACCACAGAATTCCAATTGGCCCAATAATTTGACATAACCGAGTCGGTTCATTAATTCTGGTCCAAGACCAAATTAACTACTTAATCCAACTGGTTATTTACTAAACCAGACCAGCTCTAAATTATTTGGTCCAACCAAATCAAACTTAGACCAGCCTTCGGTTTAGGTTAAAATTCAATTTTTGAATTTAAATCCGGTTTAACCAGAAACTAAATAATACCAATTGTATTAAATAATTTCCGGCAAACCGCGATTTGGGTTAACCGCTTGAACCATAATTATTCAAAGCTTGAAACGATTTTGTCTTTAACAAACTTAACAAATCGAATCTCCATAATAAAGCAAAAACAAAATTCGATTATCTTGTTAACAATTATTTATTCATACGATCATGTGATCACTTGAAGACAAATCGATATTGAACATTAACAAACCCAATCAAAGCGATTCTTGTGATTATAATACAAAGTCAACATCGATTATGACATTAACAAAAGACAAAACCATGATAACAATCAACAATCCAAATCGTTTCTCTTATAATAACACAAAGTCAAAAGCGATTAATATATTCACTAAAGAACAAAACGATTTTGACTTTTACCAAACCTTACAAATCGATTGAATTATGAAACGAAGACAACATGCGATTGTACTCAAAATCGCTCACGTTCATTAACAAAGTCAACATTGAAACCAAGTCAACAATCGTGACTATGCGATTGTACTCAAACGAAGACAATTAATTCAATCAATTTGATCGATTCAGTAATTCGATCGTGACTATGACAAAATCAACAATCGATTCTCATATTTCTAGGTTTTCCAAGTTTCAATCAATTTTACTCATTAAAATCGATTCATCAAACTAATAAACAACCTAGTATGATCCAAAAAGCAAAAACCTAATGACCTATGCTCTGATACCACTGAAGGATTATGTGTGTTCATGGTGTAATTGTCAGGTTACATCCTAGCACATAATCAACTAGGATCTAAGTGATTTGCAGATGAATCATAAACAGATCAGGATGGTTACCTTGTGATTGCAGCGGATTGATCAAAGGAATATCGAGATCTGCAAGAGCTGATAGAAACCGGCTCCTCCTAGGTATCCACACTCTTACAAGCTATTGGATCAGGCTGCTAGACCAAGCTGGAATTGACAGAGAGAGAGAGGACGGCTCAGGCAAATCGCAGATGGGGTTGTGTCTCAGCCCTAGGCGCCATTCCTCTTCCTTATATGGGCCCAAGTTATTAAACTAATGGCCTATTAGGATTTTGGGCCCAAGACACAAATCAGACAAAAGCCTGTATTTTGTCTGGCCTAATTCTCTGTACAAATACAGTAAATGCCTTGCATCTTACCGTATTAATTCCTTGTTAACTTTCCCGTTAGCTATGGTGTGTGACCCTTAGGGATCATACAATACTGGTAATAAGTCCTAAACTTATAGATCAAGAGCGGACTCTAGCAAGTCATCATGATCACCCAGTATTTATGACTTATGTCTGATCTCGACACTTATCATACTTTCTAGAGATAGTACGGTAGATTTCAGGACATTCCCAACATTTCGATCATCCTTTAAACCCGGTGGAACATCTCGTGACGTGTGGATTCGCATCGAGAACCAATTCAGGAACAACAAGGAAGCAAGAGCTCTTCAGCTCGATAATGAGCTTCGCACAACAGAGATCGGTGATCAAAGCATTCAGGAGTACTGCGCCAAAATCAAATCTATTGCCGATCTATTGGAAAAGGTTGATGCAGGAGTTAACGAGAGAACACTAGTCATGTGTCTACTCAATGGTCTTAATGAACGCTTCGATAACATCATCAATGTTATCAAGCACAAAGATCCTTTTCCCAGTTTTGAAACAGCAAAGTCAATGCTGGAGATGGAAGAGACTAGGCTGAAGAAACCACATCGTGCTGTCGCATCTTCCACGGATCACTCTTCTGCGACCACGGTGTTAACGGCTTCGACTCCATCTGCACAAGAGCCGTCTCAAAACCAATCGCAGCAACGTCGCCAAAACAATTTCAGGGACAACAGGCGCAACAACAATAGGTTCCGGGGAGGAAGAAATGGAAACAACAACTCGTACAACAACACAAACTGGTCTGGTCCTCCTCAATACTGGCAACCATCTCCATACTACCCAAATCAGTACGGCAACTGGGAACAAGTGCCGAGCATGCCAAGCATGGGTACACTCGTCCAAGTTTCTCGCCGATACCACAGAACCAAACAATGCCACATGCTCATCCCATGGAAATTCAGCCAGCAATGCAGTTTGCGCAAGCTTACTCCTCAGACACATTGCTTTCAAACAACGGGGCCGATTGGTACATGGACTCAGGGGCTTCAGCTCACCTTTCATCGTCGGCAGGTAATCTCCACTCTAATCTTAAACATAGTACCTGTCACTCAGTCATCGTGGGCAATGGCTTCAATATTCCGGTAACATCTATTGGTTCCTCTTTCCTTCACACTCCTTCAAAAAGCTTAACCTTGAAAAATGTCCTTGTTGCTCCACAAATTGTGAAAAATTCAATCTCTGTTCGTCAGTTCACGACAGATAATTGGTGTACCGTTGAGTTTGATCCTTTTGGTTTCTCTGTGAAGGATCTTCAAACACCGAACACACTTCTCCGATGTGATAGCTCCAATGACCTCTACTCAGTTCCAGCTTCTTTCAATAAAAAGTCGAGCCAGCCTACTGCTCTTTTAGCTTCTTCCCCGAGTCTATGGCATAAGCGTCTTGGCCATGCCAATAACTCTGTTCTTCGTTCTGTTTTTCGATCATATTCTTCATTATGTAATAAAGATCGATTTGATCAAACTTGTGAGCCTTTTTTTCTGGGTAAATCAATAAAAATGCCTTTTTTTCTGGGTAAATCAATAAAAATGCCTTTTTAAGCTCAAATGTCACAAAACATTTGAGCTTATACACTCATACATATGGACTTTGCCTATCCCAATTCTGAATAACATTCGTTACTATGCTCTCTTTTTAGACGATTTCTCGCACTTCTTATGGGTTTATCCCCTTCGCAGAAAAAGTGGGCTGTTTTCGAAATTCCTTCATTTTGAAGCTTACATCAAAAATCAGTTTCATACTCAAATGAAAAAGTTCCAATGTGACAATCGAGGTGAATACAAAAACACCAATTTCCAAAACCATTTCGATTCTAAAGACATTTCTTTCAGATTCTCTTGTCCTCATACTTCCCAGCAAAACGGTAAATCTGAACGCATGATCAAAACTATCAATAATGCTGTGCGCTCGCTCCTTTTTCAAGCACAGCTGGCGCCCACCTTCTGGGTAGAAGCTCTTCACACTGCTGCCCACTTGCTTAACATTCTTCCATCATCTTCAGTCCAGAACCAAATTCCATTTCAGCTTCTTTTCCACAAGCAACCAAGATATGATTACCTAAGAGTCTTTGGATGCTTGTGCTTTCCCAATTTATACCATTCTCATCTTCATAAGCTAGCTCCAAGAACAAATCCATGCCTTTTTCCTGGTTATTCTTCGAACCATAAAGGCTACCGTTGTCTTGATCTGAAAACTAGAAAAATCATTATCTCTCGCTCTGTTAATTTCGATGAGGATAAGTTCCCTGGTGCTGAAATAAAACCAAATCCTTTATCTTTGTTTATGAAACTTCAGAGCAGTTTCGAAAACTTCTTGTTTCTCCTGAGCTTTCTGTTCGTGATACATGTCCTGCTCCAGCTCAAAATGTTCACGATCATGTCCAAATTCAGCCTTCCTTCGTTGGTACCTGCACCACGACAACAAACAAATCAAACTCTTCTGCCTTCTACTAGCCAAATCACCAAAACATCTCGTATGCACACCAGATCAAAATCAGGCATACGAAAACCAAAGAAAATTTTGTCGCTTGTGACCACTTCAAAATCACCTCTTCCTAAAGGTCACAACCAAGCCTTATAAGATCCTAATTGGAATCCAACGATGACTGAGGAATTATATGCTATTATTAAGACTAAGACTTGGACTTTGGTGCCTAGACCTTCTAAGGTGAATATTGTTAGATCAATGTGGATATTCAAACACAAGTATGATGCATATGGTGTGTTAAACAGACATAAAGCAAGACTTGTTGCTAATGGAAAATCACATGAACATGGAGTTGATTTCAGTCAATCATTTAGTCCGGTTGTCAAGCTTGCAACCATCATGACTGTTCTGAATATTGGTGTTGCTCTTAACTGGCCTATTCATCAGCTAGATGTCAAAATGCTTTTTTGCAGGGTGATTTAGAAGAGACTGTTTACATGTTTCAGCCACCGGGTTTCACAGACACTCACTATCCTTAACATGTCTGCAAATTACAAAAGGCTATCTATGGTTTAAAACAGGCTCCACGAGCCTGGAATGCTCGCTTCACCAAGTTCCTTCTGTCAATCGGATTTGTCATTAGCAGAGCAGACTCATTACTCTACATATTTAAAAAAGGCAGAGACTTGGCTTACCTGTTGCTCTATGTAGACGATATAGTGCTGACAGCATCAACAACTCGCCTGCTGCAATCAATTATCGACAAGCTCAAACACGAGTTCCCGATGTCTGATATGGGTAAGCTGAAACACTTCCTAGGGGTCAAAGCAGACTTCAACTCGCAAGGGCTATTCCTCAGCCAATCTGTCTACGCCAAGGATGTTCTTCAACGAGCAAAAATGGCTGATTGCAAGCCGTGTTGTACCCCTGTCGATATGAAGTCAAAGCTGTCTGCAACAGATGGCACAAAGGTTCAAGATCTGACTGAGTATAGAAGCCTTGCAGGAGCTTTGCAATACTTGACATTCACCAGGCCGAACATCCAATACGCTGCGCACCAAGTATGTTTGTATATGCATGATCCTCGGATTCCTCACCTACATGCCTTGAAGCGGATACTGCGATACATAAAAGGCACTTTGTCACACGGTATTCATCTGGTAAGAGGAAAATTTGACACACTCACAGCTTATTCAGATGCAGATTGGGGTGGATGCCCCGATACACGGCGATCGACATCAGGATATTGCGTCTTCCTCGGCTCGAAACTGGTATCATGGTCTGCGAAAAGGTAGCCTACAGTGTCTCGATCAAGCTCCGAGGCTGAGTAAAAAGGCGTCGCAAATGCAGTTGCTGAGTTGAGCTGGCTACGCAATCTGCTGGTCGAGCTTCACTTCTCCATCAACAAAGCATCGGTCGTGTACTGCGACAATATAAGCTCAGTGTACTTGGCTAGCAATCCGGTAAAACATCAACGCACCAAGCACATAGAGTTAGACATCCACTTTGTTCGTGATAAGGTAGCAATTGGAGAGTTAAAGTCATCCATGTACCAGCTTCCCTCCAATACGCAGACATCTTCACAAAAGGTCTTCCCACGTCCTTTTTCAATGAATTCTGATCCAGTTTAACCGTCAGGACACTGGACGCTTCAACTGCGGGAGGGTGATAGAAGTAGATATTCTGTTAGTTGTTAATATCTTGTAAAGATACGCTAACTTTCGATTTCCTGTAAGATAGGATTGTATGTAACAACCCAGCCTATTAATGGCCTGCGTTTGAGATCAATGAAACCGAAGAGAGATTGATTCATTAACAATGTGGTTTTCTAACTCTGATTTCACATCTCCCACGGTAAAGTGAACGACTTTACAAAGTAAAAGGGTTTATAACCAATTTGAACCGCGTAGATCAGAGAATGTGTAAGGGATTTCAGACATAATAGGTTGATTTTGGGATTCCATTGCTTTAATTGAATTAAGACCACAAGGAGATTTGTAGCAGAAATGGCTCTTTTCAAGAACAAACCAAAACACTAATTGATTTAATAAAGCGATAAAAAATAGTAACTTGTAAAAAAAATGTTGTAATGGGCCTGAGATTGGGCGGCTTGTTTTTAGGCTCGTTTACTACTCATTTTTATATGATTTCTTCTCTCTCTGTTAATTAATCATGTGAAACCGGAAAAAATTAATCTTGTGAATTGCTTTAAATTAAGTTTATTCTGAAATTTTACGATTTCAATTAAAATTGCTTATTTGGTAAAATAAATGAACGGATTTTACAGGATAATCTCCATATAAAAAGAGAAGTTACCATAAATAAGATTCGAAATTACATTTATCTCTTTTTATTTTAAAATGCGTAATAAATCTTATCCATTATGGCAAATCTTGATTTTCCAAGAACAACATTTGTATTAGAAAAACTCTTACTTACAGCACTAAAACCTACATGTTGATGTCCACAATTTTGGTAATCGTTGCATGTAATTAAGAGTTAATCTTTTGCATTTGAAAAATATCAGATATATCTATTGAAATCAAGGTAATCTATTACTATAGACTAAGACGCTGATCGTGTATGAGCACGAGGATTTCAATCCATGTGTTGGATGGGGCAATCTCTTCGCATAAATTCAATCTCTGATTGGTCAACATGAAAGTGCCGCGACTTTAGGGTGCATTAAAAATCGTATTGTAGAATTTTCATTCATCGACGATATAAGCCTTAATAGGAAAAAATTCGTGGAGGAAGGGGCAACAATCAGTTCTATAGCAATTCGAACTGGTCCTCTCCACCGCAGTTTTGGCAAGGACCCGGTCAATTTTATCCAACTTAGTATGGTAATTGGGTGCAAGTTCCGAGTATGGGAGGATTCAGTCGACCTAACTTTGGTCCGCCTCAGCAACAAGGAAAACATCAGGCTCATCTCATGGAACTACAACCTTCAACTTAATTCGGCCAGGCTTATACTACTGAGAGCTTGACTCCAACCAATGGTGCAGATTGGTATATGGATTCTGGTGCAACAACACATTTATCCAACATGGCATGTAATCTCCATTCTATTTTTAAGCATAACATCGCACAATCGGTCATTGTGGGAAATGGTTATGATATTCCGGTAACTTCAGTAGGCTCTTCTCTCCTTCAAACTCCTACAAAAAGCTTGTCTTTAAACATTGTCCTTGTTGCTCCTCAAATTGTTAAAAACCTCATTTATGTTCGTAAATTCACAACATATAATTGGTGTAATGTTGAGTTTGATCCTCTTGGTTTTTCTGTGAAGGACATTCAAACACGAAGAACTCTGCTCCAATGTAACAGTTCCGGTGATCTCTACTCCATTCCAGCTTCTCTCAATAAAAAGCCTACCAAGTCTTCTGCTCTTCTTGCCTCCATGCCAAGCCTATGGCACAAGCGCTTGGGGAAATGCTAATAATTCTGTTATTCGATCTTTGTTTCCATCTGATTTTCCTTCTTGTAATAAAGATCATTATGATCAACCTTGTCAGCCTTGTTTGATGGGAAAACAAACTAAACTGCCATTTCATTTATCAAAGTCCATTGTCACAAAGCCGTTTGAAATCGTTCATTCAGACATATGGACCTCACCAGTCCCAAGTCTAAGCAATGTTATGCCTTATTCCTAGACGATTTTACTCACTTTTTATGGGTTTATCCCCTTCGTCGAAAGAGTGAACTCTTCTCCAAATTTCTTCACTTTGAGGCTTATATCAAAAATCAGTTTGATTCTAAAATCAAAAATTTCCAGTGTAACAATGGAGGAGAATATAAAAACACTCAGTTTCAAAATCACTTTGATAAAAATGGCATTGTTTTCAGGTTCTCATGCCCACATACTTCCCAACAAAATGGAAAATCAGAACGAATGATCAGAACTATTAACAATGCAGTTCGATCATTTCTTTTTCAGGTCCAACTCTCGCCTATGTATTGGGTAGAGGCTCTTCATACGGCTGTTCATTTGTTAAACATCCTTCCATCATCATCTATTCATAACCAGATTCCTTTCCAGCTCCTCTTTCAAAAACAGACAAGTTATGATCATCTAAGAGTCTTTGGATGCTTATGTTTTCCTAATTTAAATCACTCAAATCTGCATAAATTGGCTCCAAGAACAACATCATGCCTCTTTCTTGGCTACCCTTCTAATCATAGAGGTTATCATTGTCTTGATCTAAAAACAAAGAAAATCATAGTCTCTCGGCATGTTTCTTTTGACGAGGACACATTTCCATCTGCAGAAAAGAAGCTAAACACAGTCTCACCCTACTTGTTCTTAAACAATGTAGATGATCCTTCTCCTGCCTTTCGAAAAATTCTTGAGTCTCCTGCTGCAATTGATCAGACCACGGCCACTGCTCCTACGATCACTCCTCATGTTCCTGCTACGAGTCTTGTTCCTTGTCCGGCTATTGTACCTCGAGTTCAACCTTCTCTCTCGGTTGCTCATGTTTCATCAACCTCTCAAGCTCCTCGTATGCACACAATATCGCAATCTGGCATTAGAATACCAAAGAAAGTTATCTCTCTTCCCACTAGCTAAAAATCGCCTGTTCCTAGGGGTCATAATGAAGCTTTATCGGATCCTAATTGGAACCCAGCGATGACTGATGAACTTGATGCAATGCTTAAAACTAAGACTTGGACTTTAGTGCCTAGACCTCCTAAGGTCAATATTGTGCGATCTATGTGGATGTTCAAACATAAATATAATGCCGATGGTGTGTTAAATCGACCCAAAGCTAGACTTGTAGCTAATGGGAAATCTCAGGAACAAGGAGTGAATTTCACAGAGACTTCCAGTCTAGTTGTTAAGCCAGCAACAATACAAATAGTTCTTAACACTGGGGTTTCTCTTGACTGGCCAATCCACCAGTTAGATGTTAAAAATGCTTTTCTGCAAGGTGAATTAGAGGAATCTGTTTATATGTTCCAGCCCCCAGGATTCACAGAAAAACAACATCCTAAACATGTATGTAAATTGCAGAAGGCTATCTACGGTCTGAAACAAGCACTAAGAGCTTGGAATTCAAAGTTTACAAAGTTCTTACTCAGCATCGGTTTTGTTACCAGCCGCGCAGATACATCACTTTATATCTACAAGCATGGAAACGACTTGGGTTACCTCCTTCTTTATGTTGATGATATCGTTCTGACTGCTTCTTCTTCACAGCTTTTGCAGCGAATAATCATTAACCTCAAGGGAGAGTTTCCCATGATAGATATGGGACAGCTTCGGCACTTCTTAGGAGTCAAGGCGGACTTCAATGCTCAGGGATTATTCCTATCACCTCTCTATACACAAATGATATTATAGACCGTGCGAATATGACGGATTGCAAACCGTGTTCTACACCAGTTGGTGATAAGGTCTCTGATCCCACAACTTACCGAAGTCTAGCCGGTGCGTTGCAATGTTTGACATTCACACGCCCCAACATTTTATATATTGTTCACCAAATATGCATGTTTATGCATGACCCGAGGCTGCCTCACCTTCAAGCCTTAAATCGTACCATACGATACGTCAAGGGAACAATGGTGTATGGTATTCATATGGTCAAAGGTAAATTGGACTCATTAACGGCGTACTCTCACTACAAGAAAATTGGCATATGAGGACTACAATATGAGTCGCATTTTAGTCGCTAAAAATACTTTTGCGACTAATATGCGACTAATATATGTAGTTGTATAAGCTTCGTTGCAAATACCTGTAGTCGCATATTAGTCGCAAATCTGCGACTAATATGCGACTATTCTATATGCCATAACCTGCGTCATTGATCAGTCGCATATTAGTCGCAAAATCTGCGACCAATGTGCGACTTAAGTACAACTGAAATGTGCGATTAATATACGACTGTCATGTGGGCCTGATATACCATGAATTTTAGAGTTTTTAACCATGGTATATATCTTATTTATCGAGTCTTTTATTATGTTTTAGAGTCTTTTATCTATTTTTACAGGTTTAGGTACGTTTGGAGCTTATCTGGAGACTCTGGGAGCTTTTGGAGTGATTTGGCAGCTTACATGGATTTCACAGAGTTCACTGGGTTCGTCTGTACACTGTGTCGGTCGACACAACTTCTGTGTCGGTCGACACCACTACAGGACGAAATTCCTGCGCCCAAAAATCTGCATTTTGGAGATTTTACAGTTTTTGCCCAGAAACTTCCCAGATTTGCAGAAAGGCCCAAAACGTGTTTTAGACTATATATTAGGGTTTTTAGCCACTTGTTTAGGCTACGCTTTTCTTAAGTCTTATTTTATTTTCAGAGAGAGTTAGGGGCTGATCCTGATCTCGAAAGAGAGTGGATTTTGAACCCCAGTTCTTTATTTGATTTTATAATATTTGGTTTTCTATTCATGATGTCTTCTGTTTCGATGAACATGTCTGAGTAGATTACCTGTTAGGTTTAGGGATTCTCATTAGGGATTTCATGGAATTATAGGTTAATCAATCTGTAGGGATTCATATCTGTTAGTTCTTCATCTAGGATTGTTCTTAATGCTTGATCTGAATTAGCTACCCAGATTTATGATGTTAGGTTGATTGATACAACGACAGTTGTTTAATTAGCTAGAAAGAACCTAGATGAGCAACTTAATTACTCGCAAAGGAATTTGGTTTAATTCGATTGTGAACATATCGAACTTGGAATTAAAGCTGGTTTAATTTGTTAGTAATTGCAAAGGAATTTGGATTGCTGCAATTAGGCTTAGAGAATTCTCGCAACGACAGTTGGTTAATTCTACATCTGTGTTTGAGTTCTAGAACAGTTCTTAATTAGATCCTGATTGATTGATTAGTTTATGTTCCTGATTTCCTGAGCCTAGACTTAACGCTTCGCTTCCTTGCTTACAAACTCGCTATTTACTTTCTGTTTGCTTTTTAGTTTCTCATCATATTTGCTTTCTCCTAGTTTAATCTTTTCTGTTCTTAATCTATCGTTGACCGGAGTCCCTGTGGATTCGATACCCTAAGTACTACAACTACATCACTGTGCACTTGCAGTTAGTATAGGGATTAATTCTTGACCTATCAAGTTTTTGGCGCCGTTGCCGGGGACTCTTTTGAGTCTCCGATAGATTTGAACTTAGGGTTTCGACTAGGTTTTTCGTTTTTTGTTTTTTTATCAATAATTTTTTTTTTTCTGTTTCTTACGTTTCAGGTACGTCTGTAATCGCCCTGCAATGATCGACACGGTCCTGTGTGTCGATCGTTGCATTCTCGAGCTTGCATCGATCGACGCTACTCTGCATCGATCGACACTGTGCAAAAGAATGATGGGAATGATGGAACGGATGTTGGAAAATCAGCAGAATAACTCGTTCTGCAGAGGCTATGGTTCCTATTCATTCACCAGAGATTATGAATCTCCATCATATCAGTCTGTTCCTCCTCACAATACACAGTCTAATAAGCTGATGAGCATGATGGAGCAGTTATTGGAGAAGCAGGAAGAGGATTTAAACTACATCAATAGCTCTGGATTTCAAGAAAACAGGTTTGGTAATCAGCAAGGTAATTCTTATCAGAGAACCTATGGATCGTCCTCATATCAGACACCTCTTGCTGCTAATGCTTATAAGAGCAAGATGGAATCCATGATGGAGCAGTTACTAGAGGATCAGACCAAGACTGATGTAGACTTCGACATGAAGTTGGATGCTATGCATGAAAATCTGAATGGGAAGTTTGAATCTCTGAGCACACATGTGAAGAAGCTGGATGTTCAAATCCAACAGACATCTCAAGCAATACAAAGGCATAATGAAGTTGGGAAAGCTGAACAGTACAGATCCATCAAAGCTGTGACCTTAAGAGATGAGATTGAGTTGCTAGGTGAAGAAGAGAGCATAATCTCGGATTTTCTGGATGAATATTGTCTGTCTGAGACATGCATCGATCGACACCCCCTTAGTGTCGGTCGACACGCAGTTCTGACGGCAATTTCGAGTTATTACGACAAACAGAAATCGACCATGGTCGACACTGAAGGTCGACATCAATTCAATGTCGACCGACACCACTTCTGCGTCGGTCGACGCAACAGTCGGACATACCCAATTTCGCCCAAATCTGATGTTTATGCTAAGGAAAGGGTCTACAAACCTCCAATACCATTCCCAAAAGTTCCTATAAGGTCTAAACATGGGCAGAGTGTAGAGAAGTGCATGGTGGTGGTGGATAAGAAGATGATCTCCACTGATGGTTATTTGAAAGAAGCAGTTCAGATTGGTGGAACTACAGTATCCGATAGTGGAGAAAAGAAGATGGTGATTCCTCAGGAATTTACTCTAACATCTTCCGAGCCTGCAACTGCTCATAAGCAGAAAGCTCCAAACATCAGATCTCCACCAAAGCAAAGGTATGCACATTTTAAACTTAAACCTCCTGATCAATCAGCTTTGAATGCAGAAAAACGCATAAACCCACCCACGCTTCGCTCCCGCCCTGGATCTCTTCCTACGTACCTTGGACGCTCTCATGCTGATACCTCTTACACACCGCCATGGATGAAGAGATATTCACAGAGACACTCAAAGTCTCTGTTGAAACCCCCATGAATCTGATCTCTTCCAATAGTCAAGCTACTGACTTTAAACAAGCGCTGAGTGGGAGGCAACCCACTGTTAGGTTCGTTTTTGTCTTCATTTTTCGTTTTGATTTTGGTGTTTTGATTTTTCTGTTTAAGTGTGTTCAGAGGCGTGAGAAACAGGCAGAATCGCACTGCATCGATCGACACATATTGTGCATCGATCGATGCAGTCGCGATTTATGGTTTACCGATTCGATTGCGGTTCAGACACCGGTTATCTCAATAACCGCGAGCAAAATTCGCCTTGCATCGATCGCCACCCTTGTGGCATCGATCGACACAGGGCGACGTCAGGTACGTGTTCTGCAACTTTTTGGATTGTTTCAATTTGATTATTTATTCTCACCGACCCTAAGCTTGACACTACTGGGGACAGTGTGTTTTAAGTGTGGGGGAGGAGCTACTGACGCACGCTTTTGTTTTCTTAGAGTCAGTTCTTTGTTTTTCAAAATTTATTTTATTGAGTCAAAATAGTTTAAGTAAGAAACAATGATTTTTTGAGAAGATTAACAGCACTTGCAGGAACTTAAGTAACCATTGGGATGAAGTTGCAGATCAATCTCTGACTATTAGAAAACCCAGACACGGATCAACCTACTGAGAACACCCACATCGCTTCAGGTATCAGATGATCCTTTTACTGATTTCACCTTAATACTGACTTAATTTTCTCACCTAAGGGCTTGTTATACCTTGTGTCGGATTCCTTTGTTAGTTCTGACACAGCCCGTAAACTTGTCATATTTGGTTCCCTTCTCCCCTTCCATAAAGTAAAAAAAAATATATATAATAACCTGAGGATGAGTTAGTAACTCCGAAGTGGTCTCTGGGAGTGGTAGCTACAACTATCATATCCTGTGCATCCCTGGAATGTGTCCAAAGTACACCCCTTAACGGGAAGAGCACTGATAAAAAAAATAAAATGATACCCAATGGGGGAAAAATCAGTTGTTAAGGAAGGGAAAAGAGAAGAAAGGGACCAGAGAAAGATAGTATGGTGGTCTAGAGCTGGCAAAGTAAGAATCCATGTGCCCTTTGATCGATACTCCTTAGGTGAGACCGCACTTAAATACTTGCAGAAGTCAGTAGGGTGAATTTGAATGCGTGAATGTGATTGTGGAGTTTACTTAGGACAGTTGCTAACTGTGGGGGAAGTATATATTGGTCTTGATGTCTGCAGGTGAAATCTTTCATGTGGATTACTAAGGGGAATCTGAGTGTTGTTGCTTCTAGGATGAAATGAGTTTCTGTGTTTTCAAACCTCTTTTCTTATACATTGGTTCTTTACTTGCTTGAGGGCAAGCAAGAGCTAAGTGTGGGGGAGTTGATATACCATGGATTTTAGGGTTTTTAACCATGGTATATATCTTATTTATCGAGTTTTTTATTATGTTTTGGAGTCTTTTATCTATTTTTACAGGTTTAGGTACGTTTGGAGCTTATCTGGAGACTCTGGGAGCTTTTGGAGTGATTTGGCAGCTTACATGGATTTCACAGAGTTCACTGGGTTCGTCTGTACACTGTGTCGGTCGACACAACTTCTGTGTCGGTCGACACCACTACATGACGAAATTCCTACGCCCAAAAATCTGCATTTTGGAGATTTTACAGTTTTTGCCCAGAAACTTCCCAGATTTGCAGAAAGGCCCAAAACGTGTTTTAGACTATATATTAGGGTTTTTAGCCACTTGTTTAGGCTACGCTTTTCTTAAGTCTTATTTTATTTTCAGAGAGAGTTAGGGGCTGATCCTGATCTCGAAAGAGAGAGGATTTTGAACCCCAGTTCTTTATTTGATTTTATAATATTTGGTTTTCTATTCATGATGTCTTCTGTTTCGATGAACATGTCTGAGTAGATTACCTGTTAGGTTTAGGGATTCTCATTAGGGATTTCATGGAATTATAGGTTAATCAATCTGTAGGGATTCATATCTGTTAGTTCTTCATCTAGGATTGTTCTTAATGCTTGATCTGAATTAGCTACCTAGATTTATGATGTTAGGTTGATTGATACAACGACAGTTGGTTAATTAGCTAGAAAGAACCTAGATGAGCAACTTAATTACTCGCAAAGGAATTTGGTTTAATTAGATTGTGAACATATCGAACTTGGAATTAAAGCTAGTTTAATCTGTTAGTAATTGCAAAGGAATTTGGATTGCTGCAATTAGGCTTAGAGAATTCTCGCAACGACAGTTGGTTAATTCTACATCTTTGTTTGAGTTCTAGAACAATTCTTAATTAGATCCTGATTGATTGATTAGTTTATGTTCCTGATTTCCTGAGAACTCCCTAGACTTAACGCTTCGCTTCCTTGCTTACAAACTCGCTATTTACTTTCTGTTTGCTTTTTAGTTTCTCATCATATTTGCTTTCTCCTAGTTTAATCTTTTCTGTTTTTAATCTATCGTTGACCGGAGTCCCTGTGGATTCGATACACTAAGTACTACAACTACATCACTGTGCACTTGCAGTTAGTATAGGGATTAATTCTTGACCTATCAGGGCCATAAGGTGTGTCATCTATTAGTCGCAAATTTAGCGACTAAGTTACGACTATTGTACGACCAAATTGCGATACTTTATACGACTACAGTGCGACCAAAATTTCTAAAATATGGTAATGATTTGGTTGTTGTATTCATACGAATCTAGAAAATATAAATGGCATTCAAAATCATAAATATTGTACCTAATAACATAATAACAAACTTGTTTCATATATATATATATATATATATATATATATATATATATATATATATCAATCAATCCAAAACATTTATCCAAAATACATAACCATTTGATAATTTTGTGTAGCCAACAAAACTCCAAGCAATGGAGTTATCAAAAAACACCTATCTACATTAGATATCTAACATGGAGATTCAGAAATTTAGCTTTTAGGATAGAGAAGACTGAGAATCCATGAAGTCCACAAACTCCGGGTTTGTTTCACGCAATAACTTCTCCACTAATGACAATTGATCGATCTTCTTTTGTTGTTCAGCCACCACTCGAGTATGCTCTTTTTCACACTCCACATTATACGCATACTGTTCTTCTATTTGGCGCTGAGCTTTCTGAAGCTGCTGTTACAATCCCACAAAAGAAGAAGAATCACTGCCCGAATGCTTACGCTTGCCATTTTGAAGAGTGTTTTCGAGGCTTCCAACTCCGTACGGACGTCCTCTATCATCCGTTACAGTAGACTGCAAAAAAACCCCCCAGATTATATGAGTCGCATAAGGTATGAAAAATGAAACCAGTTAGGGACTTTACCTGAAGAAATATCTCATTCAACTCATCTGCCGTGAGCTCCGGAGGTCCCGGATCACTGTCGGAAGTTTCCGCTGCAGCTGCCGCGCGCTCGGACTTCTTAGCTTGTGAATTCTTCTCATATGTGGCTGCCGCGCGCTCGGACTTCTTAGCTTGCAAATTCTTCTCATATGTGTCAGCTATATTCTTCGTCTTAAGATCAACAAACGTGCCATCGGGTTTCGTATGCGTCCTAACAAAGACCTCGCCAATACTGACAGGTCTGCCCATCTCTTCTTCCAGAAATTTCAATATAAAAACACTATAAAGTTGCAGAGGTTAAAGATATAGAAAATGTGCAAATCACTGACCATTTCCTGTTGGATTTGCTCAAATGACTTCTGGCCTGATAGGTGTATGGCCATACCAAGACTTTGACGATCAGATTTGCGAGCATTGGAAGTGGCAAGGCTCTTTGCTTGAACGTATTCTGTGTCCCAGTGGGCCGTCATCTCTGCCCACAATGTGAGGTTAATCCAACGAGGCCGCTTTCGAGTCATGCGTGCGGTGCTAATCATTCCTTTCATCCGTCTCTGACATATCCTCTCGAAATGCACTTATATTGTCCCTGAGATTAAGGGATCCCATATGTGAGTTTTCTGCATTTCAAAGACAAAATGTGTTAGTTAACAAGAACAATACAAGAAAAACAAATAGGAAGAAATTTTAACAGATTATGAATAAACTTTTACCGCGAACTCAATGAAGTATCGCTCCTGTCGCTCCCGGGGCACAACTGTCCAGCTATAATAAGGACCATCAAACTTGTTAACAAAAACTCTTGTAATCTTCCGGACCAGTGCTCCCTTGTCGCGACCAAACCTGCAAAAAAAAAATAAACCATATGTCTACGTAAGAAAGTAATTGAGTAATCGCAACTTGCAGGCTCAGTATGCATCAATCATCTGATGCAAATACAGATCGTAAATGACAGTGTAGAAAAGATTATATCAGATTCCAAATCATTCACATCAAAAGGATCCACATGAACTATGCACAACAAATATAAATCATGATGACCATTTAACAAGAAAACGCTTCAGAGAATTTAGCTACCCAAGAACATTTAACAACTAAGCCTTTAACAGAACATGACCATTCAAACGCTACCAAATGGTTTTATCACTAGTTCTTCTACTAATAAGAGCCAACACTCGGCTAAGAGCACTCAGAAGCACGATGGTATGACAACAACCTCCATTCATGTCAATGATGCATACTCTCGAAAGTACATTGAAGCTAATGCTGACAGAAACCAAAGTAAACCAACAAGACTAAGGAAACTCAGACATTATCATCTATTGTGTTAGACAAGAAACAAAACAATTAATTAGACAAGAAACAAAACACTAAGACAAGAATCATACATGATATCAATAACTTTGACAAATTTCAGACACAAAACACTAACTTAGCTCAGACATTATCATATATTGGCAAGACATTATCAAATTTCAGACACAATTTCTCAAACAACTCACAAACGTGAAGTCAGACAATTTCTCAAACACAGACTTAATAACAAATTAACTCAAATGCTCAGAACATTCAAACACACGCATAACTCAGAAATCGCACACACATACACATAGCTCAGAAATCAGAACACTAACTTAATAACAAATAAAGACACAAGTTTGGTTCACTCACAAGTCGCAAAAGCATAGCTAAGAAATCACCAAAATTTACTAACAAATCACACACGAATAGCTCAGAAATCAAAACATTCACTTACCACGTTGTATTTGGATTTGGTCTGGGAGATAGAACCGTGGTAAATTGGTCGCGATTTGGCACCTGAAGCAGGCTATTGAGGAGTTGTAAAAGATCTTCCTGGAGCACTGGCTCAACATATAACATCTCATCATCTTCGCCATGAAAGCAGGGAGGTTCTATAGTAGGGTTACTCTGACCTTTTGAGATTGCCGATGGAGACGCTTGGGAGTTCTGGAGTGTATGTGATGGAGTATCCCGGTTTCGACTTTCGCCAGAAGAGTGTCCGATTTCTCTATGTGGCGGTGGATGTGGCGGTAGATGTGGCAGTAGTGAGTCCCGAAAAAGCTCTCTCGGCGGTGGGAAGTTGCAGAAATGAAGTGGTGAGCTTGGGTTTTGCCGTTGGAGCACCAGCGATGAGGATGACAACGTGAAATCATATCGCGCCGGTAGAGGGGTTTGAGTTCTCAACGGCGTTGACCCTACTTGTAATGCCCGTTTCCCATTCTCCGCTGACCGTCGAGCTGACCGGTCAACAATCAAACAAGAACATGACCGATCGAACCCGAGCAAGTCGAACGGGAAAAGTTCGCCACAGGACGAAGCCAAAGATAGTTCGGTTTGAGACAAAAGGCTCGCACCAATCTCTCTTCGACTCCGCTATCCTCATATCCATAGTACAAGCAGTACTACTTGCACTACTTCAATGAGTTGTGTCGGTTCAGACTAAAACCTTATATCAGGGAAACAATTTCATTTTTAAGTAATCAAACGTCGAATACAACGTTTAACGGGTTTTTACAAACAATCACCAATATAAACACATAAACATAAAAACAATCAAATACAAATCACGAAAAAGGCGCAGCTGCCGAACCGAAATAAAAACACTCAAAACACCGAAAGAAAACCCGTCACAAGCCATCCCGAAACCACACTGAGGACCTCCCGCGTCCGTCGCTGCTAAACCTGAAAAGCACAAAAAGAGTCTAATGAGCGATCTAAGATCACCAAGTGAATCGGCTCCCCACTAAAGGCATCTAATCTATCTAAAACTACAGATTCCCGCCCCAAAACCCAAAATGATAAACAACAGGAATAAACGGTTGATCACGCACTACCACGTCGTGATAAACCCAAACACACACAATCAAGCCAAGATAAAGAGAATTAGGGAAATCGAAGGCACTGCGGCACATGTCCTCTATTGGACTCGGTCTATCTATCGCGCAATAAGAAAATAACAAACAACACTGGGCCCTACGAACTCGATAACTTCCACGGGTTTACATCGTTACCTATATGGTAACTAACCCTCGACTCCTATACGTGCCCACAAGGACCCACGTATAGGACACCATTCTCCGTCCATCGATACGCGGTGACTCCTGTTACCCCCGGTAACCTGAGTTTCCATGTGATTCGGCCTTAGGACATGACCCCGTATTCTCCGAATCACACACCTACCGGCGTCACCCGATAGGTTAACACCATAACTGGAATAATCATGATCCGGTTAGGTAAAACCCGAGGATCCAATCGGGTCGGAAGTACCGGAACGTAAAAGAAAACCTAGGCTTGCGGAATCTAACGCACCCTAAAGTCCTAGTGCAGAAACATAAACACGCAGACTCGCTGGGACTCTAACACAGATCACGCAATCAATAACAGCAATAAAACTCCCGACCATTCCACAAGCCTCTACACTACCCGTATCACCGCTCTGACTAGGTAAGATACCTAGTCAGCACCACTAACTTACCCGGTCCCGAGACCAGAGTAAGTGTCAACAACAACTGCTCGGCCCAACACCGAGCAGTCTACTAAACCTGCACAGAAACTCACAACAGCAATAACACAGAACCACACAATCACAATCAATAACACAATCACCACAAGCAGGCCTATTAAAGGTTCTAAGTCTTTTACTTCATTCTCGTCCGCTACCTTGGGTTAGCGGATTGCTAACCCGTAGACGGCTCACAGCACCACCACAACTTTATTAATCCATCCTAAGTATCTTTTAACAACATTCTCGATCTGTCGGTTTAGAGTTAGTAAACTTACTAACTCCCCGACATATCATTATTAACTAATTGATTCATTACCCAATTTCCGCTAATTAACCTAAAACCCGATCCCATTCCAATACTCTATATGTTTGATTAGGTTAAATTCATATTTTTAAGGTCGTCTCAGTTTCACGTATATAGTTCATTAATACTTGTTCTTTATACTCATATATATGCATATACGGCCCTATTCAACGGACTATATGAATGCTTCAATCAAGCTTTACTAACAACCTAGCGGCACACAATCGGTTAACCTTTTTAATTCTGAAACCCCAATCATGTTTAATCGATCTTAACCGGTTTATTATTAAATGTCCAATTAATTATTAGTTACTGTACAATTTGATTAACGGGTATGCAACCTAATACTACGGTTTAGTGTTTCCCGGTTTAAATGATTTTTACGAGTTCTTGAGCCGACTCACAGAAACAGTCGCGGAACGACGGTTTGACGCGGATGTGAATTCCCGAGATACCCGATACCAATCCCGAACCTCCGAACACTCCTGAATCACAGAACCACGGAACCAGTAAACTACAGAACTAAACCGAACCGATCCAATTACCCTAAAAACCGGTTTGACTAAACCGGTTTGAGATTGAACCGTTGACCGGTTCAACTCCCTTTGACCCGGTTCAATCAAACCTCATACCAACTCCAAATTCAAATCAACTTGTACCAATAAACTCCCTGAAGAACCGGCTTCACTCGGCGGCGGAAGAGCTTCACCGGCGGCGGAACTCCGGCGTTGACCGGCG
Organism: Orychophragmus violaceus; assembly: GCA_030180135.1. NCBI lineage: Eukaryota > Viridiplantae > Streptophyta > Magnoliopsida > Brassicales > Brassicaceae > Orychophragmus > Orychophragmus violaceus. Next base: position 25,671,628 of record CM058238.1, read on the forward strand.
GCGGAGGAGAGTTGACCGCGGCGGAGCTAGCTTTTCCGGTGGCTTCCAACGGCGAACCACCTATCAAACTGCTCAGAAACACCAGATCTACTCATTTACAACCTCAAAATAACTAAACTCAATGAAGAACTGAAGAGATTCCACAAACCCTAAAGAAGCGGTTGCTCCTTGGCCGGTTTCTGGCGATCTCTGGCGGTGCTAACGGCGGCGACTGGCTGGAAAAGATAGAGGAGATTAAGATAAAGCCATAGCACTTTGTAGATCCAAATTTGAGATTATAAAGAGAAAGTTACAAGCTTTCTTGCTCAAGAAGGTTTGATGAATAACCTAGGGTTCTTGGTGTTCTTCAAGCTTTCAAGAACAAGTGCATGAGTTTCTGGAAAAAGGCATGCATGTCCTTGAGTGACAGAGAGAGAAGAGAGGCCGAGAGAGAGAGGAGAGGCTTGGTGTTGAGAAGAAAAAGGATAAGAACTTTACTTGTTCATCAAGACATGATGAATCAAGCAAGGATTTTTGGGTGAATCTCTCAAGAACAAGATGAACACATGCAAGAGCTTAATGTTTCTGGAAAAAAAGAGAGTGAGAGATCGAAAGAGAGAGTTAAGAGACCAAAGAGAAGTGGTTAGATGAAATGAATGGTGATAAGATGGTTTTTGCATGTAATTGATTCAATGAATTGAGCATGCATGCACTCCATCAAAGCTAAGTGGCGACATGGGGTGAGGACAAGTGTCCTTCTGGGCATTTTTTGTTGCCAAATCACTCCTTAAGCCATCATTAATCCAACCACTACTCTCACTTCATCCATTGCTCGATTTAGCGGTTTTTCGGGTTTAATATTTTAGAACGGCTCTGGGTAATCCCATAAATTCCAAAACCTCCAAAAGATTCTTCATGCTATTTGGTGAATTTAGCATTTTGAATCACTCCGTTCGGGCTTACGTAGCTCCAGATATGATTTTTCGAAGTTTCTTCGGTTTAGTCGGTTTCCGTTCCCGACAAGCCGAAAAACTCGTTTTCGCTCCGATTCCTCCAATTCTGGTCTTGTAAACATTCATTATGTTAAAAAATAAGAATATTTGGCCCGTCTCGGCTTCCGTCTCAAACTTTGGTAAAATTACCATTTTACTTAGGTAAAATGACAACTTTACCCCTGGTTGACTTTCTGCTGCCCGTTGAACGTATTTTTGATACGGGGTATCACATTCTTCCCCACTTACAGGAATTCGGTCCCCGAATTCTCCGTCACTTACAGACTTCAAATCGGTTCCAAACTCTGTAAGTTGCTCCGACACCTCCTTCTGACGCTTCCATCCTTGGTCACTGCTGCATTCTGCTGACACCCATCACTACGGAAATCTCTCTGACTCGCCCTTTACACGCGTTTCCTGACATTTCCTCCGTCCTGACTCTCCGCACGGCTTCCCCACTTTTCTTGAACCTCCACATCTTCTGATGACGTCCTTCTTTCTGGGACACTCTTCAAGAACCTGATCATCTGATAAGCTGACACATTCCTGCTAACGATATCTACCACTGCTTCACGGTCCGGTCTACTTGCCTTCGGATTAACACTTCATCTTGCTTTCGGGTTTGGGTTCGGTCTCGGATTCACATCACATTTCCGCTCTATTCCCGATATCACTTTCCTATAGAAATATGGTTACTTAATCACGTACCCGGCGGTTACTCGTGATTAAATAACAATATCTTACAAGTCCATTCTCTCGTGATTCGACGGTTGAACTCAACCGTTCGCAAGTCATCTCAAAAACTTGAATTCAACAAAAATAAACTTAATACTTACCTTTCTAGCAAGACCAAAGAAAAGCGATCGATCACTACTCAAACTTTCGAACTACTAACACTCCAACGGTCGCTAAGACCCAAAACAATCAATCTATCAAAACCACGCACGCTAACACTACGCGATCTACCGCACAACCAAACAATCAATCAATCAAGCATGAAATAAAACAAGCAATTACCACACATAAAATCACGCAATCTAATGATCGGTCGGATCCGTCGTCAGTCCGGGTTCAAGTCATGATGAACGGTCGTCAGTTCCGCTCATCATTTAGTTTCACACAGTAAACCATTTGCTTTTCAAACCATCTCAATCATGCAAATAGTTACTATGCTACTATAAACGATCAGCCGAACACTCTACATCCACCATATACATAAAACGATATATCATACATCATAAAGTTTTTAGTGCATGGTTACGATCAGAGTCCCTACATAAAGCCGTCATCATATCCAAAAACCCATACGACGCCGCTGTACATCAGAAAGTCAAAGACGACACGCAAAGTCGCCTATCCGCCGATCTATCTACAAGACAAAAATAGAGTTAGTGCCCCCAACTTACCTGGCCTATCTACACCTATCCTAACCTAACGCCTCCAGCAAGACCGAAATGCCCAGCACCACTGGCAAAACGGCTCACTGAAGTATCCGCTGGCAGGTGCGCCGGGAGGGTGTGGTGGGTGTGCCTCTCCAGATGGCGCTCCGACATGCTGGGGCTCGGCGATCGGACAGAGATACGCGTCGTGACCTGCGCGGCCACAAACCTGACAAACTAGAGTAACAGCTGAGTGCGGTCCACGGTAACACGCGGATGCCTGGTGACCATAACCTCCACACAACTGACATGGTGAAGTCGGCTCTCTCGGCGCTGATGGGGGATCCATGAAACAATCTGGTGCGAGATGTCCCTGACCTCTGCATAACTGACAAGTCCTCACTGGCTCGGGTCGAGGTGACGGAACGGCTGGCATCGGAATAACTGGTAGCTGACTGGGCTCGGGGTCTCTGCGGCTCGGTCCGACTCTAGAATCCTCGGGTGTTGGTACTCGATACGGCTCTCCATCGGGCATATGCAAACCTGCTCTGGCGGTCGGGCAAGTCATCGCTCCATGGTCCTCCTGACCACATAACGGACAACAGTCGGGTCCGAGTACGGAACGGTACGGCTCTCGAAGGCGCGGGTCTACTGCTCGGGGACACCAATGCAAATGGAAGTCATATACTCCACATCCACTGCATGCTCTCCTCTCAGATGCTGCTGGTGGTGCCTCTATCGCCTTAACTGGCGGCGAAACCGACTCAAACTCGGACTCAGTAGATGCCGGGGACATAGCCATATCCAACGGCGTCCGAGGTAATCCTGGTCGTGGGTCGAACTGATGATGGGGTCCAACCTGCTGCCCCAGAATATCCTCTAACATCGCTACCTGCTCCCCTACCTGCTGCTCCCACTGCTGACGCTGCTCCGGGTCTACAGGCTCCATCTCCAGATCAAAACTGAACGGTAACGGGTCCATCAGATAGTCCTCCACACGCAGCGGCGGAGGGAACTCGGGTGCCTCCATGAACGGTGCCTGATACATCGGTGGTGCATCTGAGGCTACAAGCATCTGTGATCCAACTGGCTCGGGCCACTGTGTTGGTAACTGTAACTCTGCGTCCACTCCTCCTAAGTAGCCCACCATGTCTGCGTAAGGGTCTCAGCTGCCTGCATCATCTATCATCGCCGGCGGTAAAGGGTCTGGAAGGGGCGACCAATCTACCTGTGCTGCTCTAGCACCCTGCATCTGTCGCAACGGAATTGGCGGCTGATCCGCCGTACGAGATCCCCGCAAGTGACCTGGCGAAGCTGGGTAACCCTGGAACTGAACCAACTGACCCTGCTCTGAACCGGCTGATCCCTCCTGACTCATACTGTCCAACTGAACTGTTCAACGTACACACACACCCCATCACTCTGCCCGGGACATACTACTGTAAGACTGCAATCAAAACACCAAAACACGTTAGTACGAATAATACGAGAATTCTACTTTCCCATCCCAACCCCGGGTTTAACGGACGCGGATCGGTTTCCTAATGGATGCTTGTGTGACACATTTGACTCGATAAAACACGGAAAACACTCAAAAATGAAATGTTTCGGAACCCATGCAGAACCATGCTATGATACCTCCTTTCGGTAACGCCCGTTTCCCATTCTCCGCTGACCGTCGAGCTGACCGGTCAACAATCAAACAAGAACATGACCGATCGAACCCGAGCAAGTCGAACGGGAAAAGTTCGCCACAGGACGAAGCCAAAGATAGTTCGGTTTGAGACAAAAGGCTCGCACCAATCTCTCTTCGACTCCGCTATCCTCATATCCATAGTACAAGCAGTACTACTTGCACTACTTCAATGAGTTGTGTCGGTTCGGACTAAAACCTTATATCAGGGAAACAATTTCATTTTTAAGAAATCAAACGTCGAATACAACGTTTAACGGGTTTTTAAAAACAATCACCAATATAAACACATAAACATAAAAACAATCAAATACAAATCACAAAAAAGGCGCAGCTGCCGAACCGAAATAAAAACACTCAAAACACCGAAAGAAAACCCGTCACAAGCCATCCCGAAACCACACCGAGGACCTCCCGCGTCCGTCGCTGCTAAACCTGAAAAGCACAAAAAGAGTCTAATGAGCGATCTAAGATCACCAAGTGAATCGGCTCCCCACTAAAGGCATCTAATCTATCTAAAACTACAGATTCCCGCCCCAAAACCCAAAATGATAAACAGCAGGAATAAACGGTCGATCACGCACTACCACGTCGTGATAAACCCAAACACACACAATCAATCCAAGATAAAGAGAATTAGGGAAATCGAAGGCACTGCGGCACATGTCCTCGATTGGACTCGGTCTATCTATCGCGCAATAAGAAAATAACAAACAACACTGGGCCCTACGAACTCGGTAACTTCCACGGGTTTACATCGTCACCTATATGGTAACTAACCCTCGACTCCTATACGTGCCCACAAGGACCCACGTATAGGACACCATTCTCCGTCCATCGATACGCGGTGACTCCTGTTACCCCCGGTAACCTGAGTTTCCATGTGATTCAGCCCTAGGACATGACCCCGTATTCTCCAAATCACACACCTACCGGCGTCACCCGATAGGTTAACACCATAACCGGAATCGCCATGATCCGGTTAGGTAAAACCCGAGGATCCAATCGGGTCGGAAGTACCAGAACGTAAAAGAAAACCTAGGCTTGCGGAATCTAACGCACCCTAGAGTCCTAGTGCAGAAACATAAACACGCAGACTCGCTGGGACTCTAACACATATCACGCAATCAATAACAGCAATAAAACTCCCGACCATTCCACAAGCCTCTACACTACCCGTATCACCGCTCTGACTAGGTAAGATACCTAGTCAGCACCACTAACTTACCCGGTCCCGAGACCAGAGTAAGTGTCAACAACAACTGCTCGGCCCAACACCGAGCAGTCTACTAAACCTGCACAGAAACTCACAACAGCAATAACACAGAACCACACAATCACAATCAATAACACAATCACCACAAGCAGGCCTATTAAAGGTTCTAAGTCTTTTACTTCATTCTCGTCCGCTACCTTGGGTTAGCGGATTGCTAACCCGTAGACGGCTCACAGCACCACCACAACTTTATTAATCCATCCTAAGTATCTTTTAACAACATTCTCGATCTGTCGGTTTAGAGTTAGTAAACTTACTAACTCCCCGACATATCATTATTAACTAATTGATTCATTACCCAATTTCCGCTAATTAACCTAAAACCCGATCCCATTCCAATACTCTATATGTTTGATTAGGTTAAATTCATATTTTTATGGTCGTCTCAGTTTCACGTATATAGTTCATTAATACTTGTTCTTTATACTCATATATATGCATATACGGCCCTATTCAACGGACTATATGAATGCGTCAATCAAGCTTTACTAACAACCTAGCGGCACACAATCGGTTAACCTTTTTAATTCTGAAACCCCAATCATGTTTAATCGATCTTAACCGGTTTATTATTAAATGTCCAATTAATTATTAGTTACTGTACAATTTGATTAACGGGTATGCAACCTAATACTACGGTTTAGTGTTTCCCGGTTTAAATGATTTTTACGAGTTCTTGAGCCGACTCACAGAAACAGTCGCGGAACGACGGTTTGACGCGGATGTGAATTCCCGAGATACCCGATACCAATCCCGAACCTCCGAACACTCCTGAATCACAGAACCACGGAACCAGTAAACTACAGAACTAAACCGAACCGATCCAATTACCCTAAAAACCGGTTTGACTAAACCGGTTTGAGATTGAACCGTTGACCGGTTCAACTCCCTTTGACCCGGTTCAATCAAACCTCATACCAACTCCAAATTCAAATCAACTTGTACCAATAAACTCCCTGAAGAACCGGCTTCACTCGGCGGCGGAAGAGCTTCACCGGCGGCGGAACTCCGGCGTTGACCGGCGGCGGAGGAGAGTTGACCGCGACGGAGCTAGCTTTTCCGGTGGCTTCCAACGGCGAACCACCTATCAAACTGCTCAGAAACACCAGATCTACTCATTTAAAACCTCAAAATAACTAAACTCAATGAAGAACTGAAGATATTCCACAAACCCTAAAGAAGCGGTTGCTCCTTGGCCGGTTTCCGGCGATCTCCGGCGGTGCTAACGGCGGCGACTGGCTGGAAAAGATAGAGGAGATTAAGATAAAGTCATAGCACTTTGTAGATCCAAATTTGAGCTTATAAAGAGAAAGTTACAAGCTTTCTTGCTCAAGAAGGTTTGATGAATAACCTAGGGTTCTTGGTGTTCTTCAAGCTTTCAAGAACAAGTGCATGAGTTTCTGGAAAAAGGCATGCATGTCTTTGAGTGACAGAGAGAGAAGACAGGTCGAGAGAGAGAGGAGAGGCTTGGTGTTGAGAAGAAAAAGGATAAGAACTTTACTTGTTCATCAAGACATGATGAATCAAGCAAGTATTTTTGGGTGAATCTCTCAAGAACAAGATGAACACATGCAAGAGATTAATGTTTCTGGAAAAAAATAGAGTGAGAGATCGAAAGAGAGAGTTAAGAGACCAAAGAGAAGTGGTTAGATGAAATGAATGGTGATAAGATGGTTTTTGCATGTAATTGATTCAATGAATTGAGCATGCATGCACTCCATCAAAGCTAAGTGGCGATATGGGGTGAGGACAGGTGTCCTTCTGGGCATTTTTTGTTGCCAAATCACTCCTTAAGCCATCATTAATCCAACCACTACTCTCACTTCATCCATTGCTCGATTTAGCGGTTTTTCGGGTTTAATATTTTAGAACGGCTCCGGGTAATCCCATAAATTCCAAAACCTCCAAAAGATTCTTCATGCTATTTGGTGAATTTAGCATTTTGAATCACTCCGTTCGGGCTTACGTAGCTCCAGATATGATTTTTCGAAGTTTCTTCGGTTTAGTCGGTTTCCGTTCCCGACAAGCCGAAAAACTTGTTTCCGCTCCGATTCCTCCAATTCTGGTCTTGTAAACATTCATTATGTTAAAACATAAGAATATTTGGCCCGTCTCGGCTTCCGTCTCAAACTTTGGTAAAATTACCATTTTACTTAGGTAAAATGACAACTTTACCCCTGGTTAACTTTCTGCTGCCCGTTGACCGTATTTTTGATACGAGGTATCACACTACTGGTCTCTGAGTTATGTTCGGCGCGGCTCGCTTCTGACCACCACCTCCGACAGCCTTGCCTCGTCCTTTGTTCGCCATCGTCGGAGCACAGGAGATCGCCAGATTTGGTTCGAGATTAGGATCGTGAAATCGCAAATACGGGTTAGGGTTAAGAGAAAGGGTAAATGCCTTAGAAATTTTTTAGGTTGGTCGGGAAGTGTCAAATTAGTTTGGGACTTAGGAAAAAATAGTTTGTAGGTAATTTCAGTATATTAGTAGGCCCAATTTTTTTAAGCCCATAGAAATCTTAGTAAATTTTTTTTTTTTTAAATTCTAAACTCGAGTCCAATGTCGTCATCGGAAGAAAAGTCGGCCGTCATATATTACAAGGAAAACTGACGCCGAAGCTTATTGGCGGGATGAAACCGCAACAAAAACACCGCAAAAGTAACCCGAACCACCGGAGCCGAAACGGCTCCGGTGGTCGGGAACGAAAGCTCGATCGGAAGTTTTAGTGAGAATTGAGAGGATTTGAAGAGAGAGAGAGAGAGAGGATTTCAAATTTTAAAGATGATTATGAAATTAAAAATAAATATAAAATTTTGCAAATTGTCGAACTTGAAATATTTATTAAAATTTAGTACAATTCTTTGTCATCTTCATCGTCCGACGATGATACGTTACATTGAAATTCATCTTGTTCTGCATCCCAACATCATAATCAAGATCTAATGGAGTTTCATCTTGTACTACATTTTCGACTTCGATCTCGTCAATTGTAGTTAAAAGTACATCATCATCGTTTTTTTTGTTGCAAAAGAGTTGGTTCCACAACTTCGTAGTCTCCCGAAATATAACTCTTTGGATTTACCTTTATAACATTAAGCCACGATTGCTTCGGCTTTTTTGTGTACGAGTACGGGATATAACAAACCTGATCCGCTTGTGAAGTTGTGCATTATCAATACATTGAATATAATTATAAATACATATTATATGATATTGATATATGTATGTATATATACATACCTAGAATAAATTGTTCGTATTTATTGTATTTACTCGATGAAAGAACGTCAACAACACCACCATTGCTCCTCCGAGTGCCTCTACCAATAACAGGATCATACCACTTACACTTAAAAAGTGTGATTTTCAAATCAATTATCCCCTCGTACTCAAGTTGTATGATATCTGTTAAGGTCCCGTAGAATCTGCTTCATCTGATGCATTAGAATAATTCTGACCTTTAACACATACCCCATAATTACAAGTCTTCCGCCCCTCGCCGTGATTCTGAGTATGAAACAAATATCCTCTTATGAAATAGATAGGCCATGTTTTGGCTTTATTCACGGGTCCATTCACGATCTCTTTGACCGAAGGAGGAAAAGGAATTGTGTTCTTCCAGTAAGTAACCTGCATTCAAATATACATTATCACGTGTCCACAATATGTATACACACAAAACTTGCAAGATTTTTTAAGACATACATAATCCTTCACCCAAGTAGAATATTCCTCAGCTCTTTTCACAGCAATTTCTTTTTCTGGGAGTCCTGGATATTTTGCAAAAATATACTCTTCGAACCTATTTTATATAAGACAAAGACATATGTGAGAAATAAAAACACATGCTTATGAATCAAAATAAATTAAATTCCAAGTTTTAACTCTCCACTTGAACGACCTACGCGAGAAAATATATCAGGTACTCCTTTGACATGATACACTGAGGCTTCACCTTCGTCAAATCTTGTTAACCTACACGGTGAAAGGTAATTCACATTAAATATATCGTTAATCTACAAATGAAACTAGCTTTAGTGTTTACCTTGATTTTGTTTGTATATTTGTGCCAAAGTAGTGCTCTGAGAAATAAGATATTTCGTCATTGAGATACGATTGAACAATCGATCCTACTGCATATCTTTTGTTCTTCGCATTTCCTTTCAACTTTTTGAAAAACCTTTCAAAAGGATACATCCACCTATATTGCACAGGGCCTCCAAACTCAGCTTCATAAGGAAGATGTATAGGCAAATGCTTTATCACGTCGAAAAAAAGGAGGAGATATCTTTTCCAAATTGCATATGATCAGAACTATGTTTTGATTTAGAATTTGGACGCGGCTTTTCTGCAAATTTCTTGAACATAAGTCACGAAAAAAATACTCCAACCCCTACAATAATATATAATTAAGAAAAACGATTATTATAAAATACTATAATCTTAGACATTTGTTGAGATAACCAATGAAAGTATTATTAGTATCTGATAACACAAGGTGGACGTTCCTATCTAGGAGTTCTGCAAAGATAAATGGAAATAGCCGTTCCATAAAAACATAGCAGTCATGACTCTTCAAGCCCTAAAACTTTACATTAACCATATCAGCACAACTGGCTAAATCTGATGAATAACCATCTGAAAATTTAATCGTATTTTTTCACACATTGCAATAAATTTTCCCTGGCTTCTCTTGTCAATGTGTAGATGGGGAAAGGAGCTTTACCATCACTATCAACATGTAAATGTGGTCGATAACAGAATCGTTCTATATCCCTTCGTGACATGATGTTGTCTTTTATTTTACCCTTAACATTCATCAGAGTATTCATGATGTTGTCGAAAAAATTCTTCTCAATATGCATCACATCAAGATTATGTCGGAGAGTGAGGTCTGTCCAATACGGTAACTCCCATAATATGCTTTCATTGTGCCAGTTTTGCCCGGTGCCATAGCCAGCCTTCTTCTCATGACCGTTTCCACCCCAATCCTTTGTTTTAGGTGGTTGGACACTATACAGCCGCTCATAATAAACTTGCTTCCCGGTGTAAGATTGAGGTGTATACTCCTTCACAGCGTGTTTTCCATTCAAGAAGTTTTTTTTTATTCTTCCTTAGGGGATGCCTACGCGGAAGAGATCTACGGTGACAATCAAACCAACACGTCTTCCGTCCATTTGGTAGATAAAAAGACTTTGTATCCTCCATGAAAATTGGAAAAGATAATTTACCATGTGTCGTCCATCCCAATAACATACCTTACGCCGGAAAGTCGCTTGTTGTCCACATCAACACTGCTTTTAGATTGAAATTTTGATGCAAGGATACATAATATGCATGGACTCTAGTAGACCACAACTCTTTTAACTCCTCAATAAGAGGTCGGAGGAAGATATCAAGACTAGCTCGCGGATGATTTGGTCCTTCATTTAGAATTGTAAGAAAAAAATATTCTATGTTCATGCACATCCCATGGGGCAAGTTATGTGGAGTCAGTATCACAGGCCACAACGAATGATTGCGAGTCATTCCAAATGGATTGAACCCATCTGTACATAATCCAAGATAAACATTCCGAGGTTCTTCGGCAAAGCGGGGATAAAGGTCTTGAAAAATTTTCCACTCTGCTGAATCAGATGGATGAGACATTTCTCCGTCCTTTGCTTGGTGCTCAGCATGCCATCTCATTGCCGCTGCAGTCTTCTCGCATTGATACTTCCTCTTCAATCTGTCAGTAATAGGTATAGATACCACATACGACTATATGGTATTTTGGTTCTACGTTTTCCGTCGTTAGGTTTCCATCTTTCTGCGCCACAAAATTGACATTTATCCCACTTTTCATCCTCTTTCCAGAAGATCATACAATTGTAATAACAAACGTCAATTATATGATACGGGAGACCAAAGTTGCGCATCAACTTTTCGGTCTCATAGTGGGAGCCGCTTGATTGGTTTCCGTCTGGTAAATACTCTGTCAACATCTCGCACCATGAATCCACACACTTTTCCGACATATTGTAGTCCGTCTTGTTTTGCAGGACCCGAGCAGCTAAGGATAATTGAGAGTTACATTCACGACAACCATCATATAATGGGTTTTTCGCCCCTTCTAACAAGTCGTAGAATTTTTGGAATGGTTACGTACCGGTTCTTCTACATTCGGACAACTATCATCAGGTTGATAGTTGTCAAAACTCACGTTATCGCGAAACGCATCATTCACCATATCCACATATCTATCTTCTGACGCATTATCCAAATGCATCATATTAACATGACTTGGTCCTAAAGCCACATTAATTTCTTCTCCATGCTTATACCAAATATAATAATCTTCCATAAATATTCTACTTAACAGATGATTCCAAATTTTATTCCCCGAAATAACTTTCTCGTTTTTGCAGAACTTACAAGGACAGAAAAACCTACGTCCATTCTTTAGCGCAAAAGGCTGGTTACTTGCAAAGCCCCATGAATTGCTCGACTCCCATTTCGAACTCCGCCGAGAAATTTTGTGTCTCTTGATATATTTTCTGATACATCCATTCTCGGGAAGTATAATAACCCGACATTTTATAAAAACATTTTTTTGGGTTTCCTCGATATGTTTTTGTTTTCTTTGTAGTGTGTAAGAAACAAAGGTATTGTTCTTATAGAAATGAGGATGAGGCAGATCGAAGTCCTATATATAAAGGCGTTTGCGACTGTTTTGCGACTACTACAAAAGTTGTAAAAAGTTGTTATATCTAAACCGAAAAGTATATAAAATGTGCGTATAACTGTTTTTCACGACTAATATACGTGTAGTCACTTCTTAGTCGCAAAATAGCGACTGTTTTACGACTGTTATGTACGACGTACTGGTAGTCGTAAAACAATCGTAAAGTTGCGACTATTCTACAACTAATCTTCAGTGGACGCGTATCAGTCGCGTATCAGTCGCAACTTTGTGACTGTTTTACCACTATAATATATGGACGCATAATCGAGACTAAATTACGACTGCTTATGTGTCTTATCTTTTCTGTCGTTAAACAGTCGCTATATTTGCGACCAAAAGTTCAGTCGCAAATAGTAGTCCTAAAATGGCAGTTTTCTTGTAGTATCTGACGCATATTGGGGGGGATGTCCAGATACGCGTCGATCCATCGAAGGCTTCAGTTGTCTACTGTGACAATGTAAGTTCTGTTTATTTGGCTAACAATCCTGTCAAGCATCAGCGGACAAAACACATCGAGTTTGACATCCATTTTGTACGTGAGAAAGTAGCCATTGGAGAAGTTAAGGTATTCCATGTCCCAGCATCTCTTCAATACGCTGATATCTTCACGAAAAGGGCTACCAACGTCACTGTTCAATGAGTTTCAATCCAATTTAACCATCACGACAACGGACGCTGATAAAGTAGGATATTCTGTTACTTGTGTATATCCATTTTGTTTGTATATTTCATGTATATCCTCCTCATTAAGTGTAACTGATGTAACCTCTTTCGCTATATAATATAGTGTGTCAATGAACAATCCTCTCAAGAGGAATTCTACATCTTTCATGGTATCAAAGCACAGCTGCTCCTGATCCAAAATTTTTTTTTCTATTCCGCTACTCTTGTTCTACGTCTCTTCTTTCTTCAATATGTTTCTTCATTTTTTTGATTTCTCTCTTCTTTTTCCATTCATACGATGGCTGCAATTCCTCCAGCCCAAGAAAGAGCTTTTGGTGTTACCAACATCAAAACTCACATTCCAATTACCCTCAATTTGGAAGATCATAACTATGATGCATGGAGAGAGCTTCTCTTAACCCATTCTCTCGCTTTTGATGTCCAAGGACATTTGGACGGTACTTTGCTACCTCAAAATTATGCGGATGCTCTATGGTTCAAGCGATACGGTCTTGTGAAATTGTGGCTATATGGAACTCTGTCTCCAGATCTATTCAAGTCATCCTTCAAAACCGGTGGTACATCTCGCGATGTGTGGTTACAGATCGAGAATCAATTCAGGAACAACAAAGAAGCACGTGCCCTTCAACTGGAGAATGAGCTCAGATCTACGATGATCAGAGACATGACTGTTCGAGATTACTGTCAAAAACTGAAATCGCTATCTGATCTTCTCGCCAATGTGGATGCTCCGATGACAAATCGATCTCTCGTCTTATGCCTCCTTAATGGCCTGAATGAAAAGTATGACAATATTACTAATGTCATAAAGCACAAGGAGCCATTCCCAGGTTTCAATTCTACAAAGTCCATGTTGGAAATGGAGGAACTTCACATCAACAAGATCTCTCGTCCGATGGCATCTCACAAAGACAACTCATCGTCCTCCACCGCTTTCACTGTTACGAACAACTCGACTAAGAATGATCAAGTTCAATCTCAACAACCTCAGCGATATGGCAACAACAGGTGTAACAGGCGCTTTAACAACAATCGCAATCGAGGAAGAAACAATTTCCAGCCTCGTGTACCAAATTACTCGAACTAGGGATCACCATTTCCATGGCAACATCAATTCCCTGTTCAGTCTTACCCATGGTCGAATCAGTTTGCACAGACACAGGGAAGCTATCAGCCCTAGAATCCTCCATCGCAAATGGGATACTACCGTGGCCAATCTGGAGTGTCTAACAACGACAATCAACAAGCGCATCTCACAGAAATTCAGCCATCAGACCTAGCTCATGCTTACTTGTCTGACGTTCTCAGTGCCCCAAATGGAGCTGACTGGTATATGGATTCAGGTGCTACTGCTCACCTCTCCTCCAATCCAGGTATTTCTCTGTCTAATATTAAACATAACATCAGTCAATCAGTCATCGTTGGTAACAGCTCTCAACTTCCTATCACTTCTGTTGGTTCCTCTTCTATTTTCACCAAAACTCGTTGCTTATCTCTTCCTAAAGTTCTTGTTGCACTTAAAATTGTCAAAAACCTTATCTCAGTTAGTCAGTTTACTAAAGACAATTGGTGTTGTGTCGAATTTGACCCATTTGGATTTTCTGTGAAGGATCTTCAAAACAAGAAGGTTCTGCTCCGATTTGACAGTGACGAAGATCTGTACCCGCTTCCTGCTTCGTTCAATAAACCAGTGGCATCACCTTCTGCGGTTGCTCTGCTAGCTTCTTCTCCCAGCCTTTGGCACAAGAGTCTTGCTCATACGAATGAGTCTGCTCTTCGTACTCTTTCTTCTTCAAATTTCATTTCATGTAATAAAGACAAGCTTCCAAGCTCATGTTCTATTTGTCATTTGGGAAAATCAATAAAACATCCTTTCTTTGATTCTGTGTCAGTCATAAGTAAGCCTTTTGAGATCATCCATTTGGATATCTGGACCTCACCAGTTGCTAGCATATTCTGTTTCTCAATCACTATACTCAATTCTTATGGGTCTATCCTTTACGAAGGAAAAGTGAAGCTTATTCTAAATTTCTGCACTTTGAAGCTTACATTCAAAAACAATTTAATGCAGAAATAAAAGCTTTTCAATGTGATAATGGAGGAGAGTATAACAATGCTTTCTTTCATAGCCATTTCGATGGAAAGGGAATTCGATTTCGTTTCTCTTGCCCACATACTTCTCAACAAAACGGGAAGTCGGAGCGAATGATACGAACATTGAATAACACCATCAGATCGCTACTGTTACAAGCTCACCTCGCGCCTACTTATTGGGTCGAGGCTCTCCATGTTGCAGCTTACATTCTTAACATCACTCCTTCTTCAGCCATTAAAAATCAGATCCCATCCACTCTTCTGTTCAACAAGCAGCCAACATACGATCACTTACGAGTGTTTGGTTGCTTTGTGCTTTCCAAACTTAAACCATTCGAACCTTCACAAGCTGGCTCCTAGATCCACCCCCTGCCTTTTCCTTGGATATCAGAGTCATCATCGTGGCTACAGATGTCTGGATCTCAAGTCAAACAAAATCATCATCTCAAGACATGTTTCTTTTGATGAAGAAATTTTCCCTGCAGCTGAACGCCAAAACACTACTTCTCAGGTGTATCAATTTCTAGATCATGATGTGCCTTCTGCTCTGTTTCGCTCAATCCCTAAGTGTCCAAGCGTACCAGCTGCTCCGTCGGTTCCTTCAAGCTCACATACTTCTCTTCCATCCACTCGGACTCGAACCACTCACGATGCTCCTGCGCAAACAAGTCATAAAATGACAACAAGAGCGCAATGTGGTATCCACAAACCAAAGAAAATTTTCACGCTTCTTTCCATAACAAAATCTCCTCTACCAAAAAGCCATAAATTAGCTCTTAATGATCAGAATTGGAAACCTGCGATGATTGATGAAATTGATGATATGAATAAGACTAAGACTTGGGATCTAGTACCTCGTCCTTTGCAGCTGAATACTGTGAGTTCCATGTGGCTATTCAAGCACAAATATGATGCTGATAGGAAGCTTACAAGACATAAAGGCAGGCTGGTTGCGAATGGGAAGTCACATGAAGTTGGTGTCGATTTCACAGAGACATGCAGTCTTGTGGTTAAACCATCTACTATAAGGATTGTTCTTAATATTGGAGTCTCTCTTAATTGGCCTATACATCAACTGGACGTGAAAAACGCCTTCTTGCAAGGTGATCTTCAAGAGACGGTTTATATGCACCAACCACCTGGCTTCTATGATCAGTCTCGTCCTCACCATGTTTGCAAACTGCGAAAGGCAATTTACGGGTTAAAACAGGCACCTCGTGCTTGGAATGCCAAATTTGCAAAGTATATTACTGACCTTGGGTTCTCAGCTAGCAAAGCGGACGTTTCTCTCTTTGTTTACAGGAAAGGTGACGCTTTGGCTTATTTGTTGCTATACGTCGACGACATTATCTTAATGGCGTCAACTAAGAACCTGCTGCAACATATCATTCAGTCGCTAAAACATGCTTTTCCTATGACAGACTTGGGTCGCATTCATCATTTTCTCGGGATTAAAGCTACTTACAATGACCGCGGTATGTTCCTATCGCAAGGATCTTATGCTAAAGAGATTGTGGAGAGGGCGGATATGGTGGGTTGTAAACCCATTTCAACTCTGGTGGATGTTAAATCTAAATTGTCTGCTAATGTAGGTGAACCTGTCAAAAACGCAACGGAGTACATGAGCTTGGCTGGCGCACTCCAATACCTTACGTTTACTAGACCCGACATCTCCTACGCTGTGCATCAAATATGTCTCTATATGCACAACCCACGTCTGCCTAATATGCAAGCTCTGAAACGAATGATCCGGTATATCAGTGGTACACACACGCATGGTCTGCAGTTGTATCGAAGTCATATCAATTCTCTTACCGCCTATTCAGATGAGGACTGGGCAGGGTGTCCTGACACAAGAAAATCAACGTCTGGATATTGTGTCTTCCTTGGTTCTAATCTGGTTTCCTGGTCAGCTAAGCGTCAACCAACAGTATCCATATCGTCATCCGAAGCCGAGTACAAAGGCGTTGCAAATGCAGTGGCGAGCTCAGCTGGCTACGCAATCTGATGCTGGAACTACATTTCAAGATAACGAAAGCATTTGTTGTGTATTGTGACAACAGCAGCTCGGTCTACCTCGCCACCAATCCAGTCAAGCACCAGCGCACGAAACATATTGAATTGGACATCCATTTTGTCCGATAAAAGGTTGCAGTTGGTGAAGTCAAGGTGTTACACGTCCCATCCTCACTTCAGTTTGCAGATATATTCACCAAGGGGCTGCCAACTACACTCTTCACAGAGTTTCGATCCAGTCTCACCGTCCATCCAATAGACACTTTTACTGCGGAAGGGTGATAGAGTAGGATATTCTGATACTTGTTTATATCCATTATGTGTAACTGCTGTAACCTCTTTCGCTATATAATATAGCGTATCAATGAACAATCCTCTCAAGATGAATTCTACATTTTTGAGACGCTTCAACTGCGGGATGGGGATAAATAAAGATATTCTGTTACTCTAGCTAAGATATTGTATAGATATTTTCATATTTGAATTCATGTAGTATAGGTCTATTGTAACAACTTTGCATATTAAGGCTTGTATCGTGGATGAATAATAATCAAGATAGATTCAGTAACTTTCACACATAACTGTTTCGGTGCCACAAATACAAAAACTATATCTTTCAACATTATATTTTATATTCTAAGTTGTTTGGTGATGTCTCGAGGGCTCTCCTCTCGCTAGATAACATACACGCACATTCTTTCTTCCAGGTCCATCTAAGCTGAATCTGCCACATACCCAAAGTTCATTTCCTATCGGACCTAAGATCATCGAATTTGAATGACTTTTTCGTTATCTTGCAGATTTTCGGAAACTGTGTACTCTATATTATTTTTAGTTTTTTTCAACCTCGTATAATTTCTATTTATTAATATGATAATGTCTATTTTTGACCGAAGTGATAAAGCCCAACTAAATTTGTTTTTGACCTCTTTTTCAGAAAGTATCAAACTAACTGGAATTATATATAAAAAAACCAGATCTTTGATAAATTTTGGCGACGGCTCACTCCTCTCCAGAACTTATCTCCGCTGCTTGCTGCATCAACTCATCCACTCAGCTCACTAAATCTCGTCGCCTCTCCTCCATGGCCTCGTCGCCAGATCCGCCGGAAACCACCATCACTACAAACCCATCATCTCCTTGCAACTCTCCACTTGAACCATCCGCCTCCGTCACGTTGAAGCCTGTTAGCCCAATAGCCCCCTCACCGACGCCTGATTTAAGCATTCTGAAGTCTTCGTCCATTCCTCACTGTCATACGAAACCGGAAACCTCTGTATCTGGCGCGTTTACAGAGACCAAAACTAGAGCTAAAGAATGTTTTCCTGCTTCTGTTGAACAACCGGCTCCGTTTGTCCCTTCTCTTAGAGCTTGGGCAAAATGAATCAGCATCATACCGGAGTTAAAAGACCCAATCCCAAATGATCCTCCTAAAGCTGAATCTCCAAAATCCAGGGGCAACATTCAACTTGCTTCCGACATTCTCCCGTCTGAAGTAAAAGCAGATGGACAATTAAGATTTCCTTGGGCAGCGAAGTTGGACCCAAAGGTTCGTAATCTTTATTGCACTACTTCCCCTACCTACATGGAAGATGGTACTCCTATAGTCGAAATACCAAACCATGTGTTGATGCAAGGTCTTGAGAATCAGAAAGAATATGTTATTGGTCAGTTTTATCGTTGTAAGACTCCATCCGGTGGACTCATCCACGCTGTGACTAACCGAATTTGGGGCAAAAAGTGTAAGATCTTCACTCGTAAGTTAGGTGAATCTTCTTTTCTGTTTCATATTCCGGATGTATCTACTAGAGAATGGGTTTTAGAAAGAAGACTTCGGCATGTTGATGATTGCATTATGTTTGTTGGCCCTTGGACTCCAGCTTCTTCTTTGGCTTTACCTGAGATAACATCGGTTCCAATTTGGGTCACCTTAAAAAATCTGCCTAGTTGTCTTTACTCAGATTGGGGATTAAGATGGATAGCTTCAGGTTTGAGAGAACCTATGCTAACCAACAAGCCAAGGTTGGACCCTACTCAAATCGATGAGGCTAAGCTAATGGTTGAAATGGAACTAGATAAACCTCTTCCACAGAGAATTGCTGCAGCGGATAAACAAGGGAATGTTTCAATGGTGTCCGTAGAGTACTCTTGGATTCCATCTAAGTGTGAGAGATGTGGGCAATTGGGTCATAAAGTATCCAGATGTCTCCAATCTGATCCAGGTTTTACTCTTGCATATACTCGTGTTACTGATCCACAAGAAGTTTCGGATGTGACAAGTATTATCGAGGCCTCTACTCCGGCCATGACTACTCCAATTGTTGTTGTTGATGCACCTTTAGCAACTACTGCAGTCTCACCACCTGAGGCAGAACCAACAACTCCAGTTGTTCTTTCATTTGGTTTAGATACTACAACTGCGCTAAAACATGCCAATGCTACCCCATCACCAGGTTTTGCTCATGCTTCTACTGTTGT
The DNA here is from genome assembly GCA_030180135.1 of Orychophragmus violaceus. Taxonomy (NCBI): domain Eukaryota; kingdom Viridiplantae; phylum Streptophyta; class Magnoliopsida; order Brassicales; family Brassicaceae; genus Orychophragmus; species Orychophragmus violaceus. Next base: position 25,690,944 of record CM058238.1, read on the forward strand.
CTCTACTGAACCTTGCTCAGACTCATTGGTTCATGAAATTGAGCTAGAGAATATCTTTGGTGACAACCACTTTGCCTCTTTAGATTCTGGAGCTTATGCAGGGTTTGAGAATGGGGATTTCTCTCTCAAATCAAGGGGAGGTAGGCCAATAAAACCTACACAAAAAGCTCAGGAGATGCAATGGACCTTTATTGGTGGACGTGGCAAAGGAGGACGTGGTCGTCGAGGCGGCCATGGACCATCGACTTAAGAGTTCTAAGAGAATATCTCTTTAGGTTCCTATCTTATATTCACTTTCACTACTTTATCAAATTGTTGTAGTCTTTGTTCACTGTCTTTATTAGCTCTCCAACACTGTAAGACTCCAAGTCTTACCCATGTATCTTTAAATTTTATGCATTTTAATAGAAAATCCTTTATCAAAAAAAAAAAAAAAAACTGGAATTATAAATTACCTATATTGCACACTATTTATTTAAAATTTTGATGTGAAAATTAGATTGGTATACCAACACATAATTTCTCTCTTTATAAAAAAGCTAGTATTATTTTGTTTAACCTGCTCGGATTTTAAAAATCTATATGTTTATTAATTACAGGTTTTAAGTTTAAGAGAACTAATAATTGATATTTATTTTTCTTTTTGTTAACTAGAAAGACTAATAAATAAAAACATGAGAATGTAAAAATATTTCGAGCTATTTTTTTTAAAAAACTGTAAAAGTTCGGGACATTAAGCATGTATTTTTTTAAGATTTGGAATCAGCTTTTGAACAATTCGATTTAAAGAACGACATTTTATACCCAATATGATTGGAACTTCGAGCTATTTTAACTTGTGAAACTTAGTTGAAAAAGAAGAAGAATAAGCTATTTTAACTTGTGATACTAACATTATTCCCTATCTTTTCTTTGTCATCTATTTACTAACTATATGTGAACTAAATCATTTGAAAGTTTACAATAGATGCATGATACAACACTGAATATATATTTATAAAGCGTATGTTTTCCGTAAATATAAGATAATATAGTGATGCAAATCTAATGGGAAGCTGGTCTTCAAGAGTACCCGTCAATGGTTGTATTATCAATTACAATTATTATTATTATTATTATTATTTTAAAATTAATATTATATTAAATATTAACAAACCGATCCAAGCCGGGAAATAACTGGTTTACATACCGACTTATAACCAGAAGCAAAAAACAAACCCTAACCGGAAGAGAATCATACACCGAAAAAGAGAATTAGACGGATCGGCGATTTGTTTAGGAACACCCCGGCGGCCTCGCCTCCGATACACAACAGTTGCGAGTACGGAGCCGCATGCCACAGACCGAACCGGTGACACCCGCCGAAACCTACATCCTTCCTTGACATCTCTTCTTTCCTCCCGATTCATCAATCTATCTCTCGCAGCCTGTCGCAAAGCTTACATTGTCGGACGAGAAGCATCTGTCAACGCCGTCGAGCCAAAGAGCTAGCACCAGTTGTTTTCCAGACCATCTTCAGACGAGCTCGGTCACTGACCACCGCCGAACCTCCTCTTCGCGCAGCTCCAACCCACCTAACCTCACGGCGATTTCCGCGCAAGAGAAAGGCTGATCTACTTCTCCTCTTCATTCCTCTGCACTCGATCCGCGTACGGCCTCAATCGGCAAAGAAATCAGTGACTAACCGAGATCTGTTGATTTGAAATACCCTCGCCTCCTCATGCTCCGCAGTGAAGAAACCCTTGATGCGCTCCCGAAAAAGCAATCTGTAACACTTCTGGCATAAGACGGAGAACCCGGCTCACCATGAAGCTCTTTAGACCACCGGAGGCTTTTCACGGTAACGATGGAGACCGTCGCTTCCCGGAGAAGTCTCTGCACCTGAAAAATCGCCGACTGAAGATCTGTTTAGCTAGAGAAAAAAATCGGACGATCGCGTGTATTCACGCGCGCGTCCGTTTGTAAATTTGTTATGCTTTTAGTTCCTAGATCAATTACAATTATTATAGGTAGGTATTAATCATGCTAGGTAGATAGACCTTCAATAAATTTCTTTCAGTTCAACAATAACTCGTAGCTGTAAGCTTGTTTAATCATATATCAATAATAATTGTAACTGGTTGGAAATTGGTAATAACTCTATATACCAACGAAGAGGGGACCGAAAACGATGCAATCGAATTGATGATATATACTCCCTCCGTTTTTATTACTTGTCGTTTTAGTTCAAGCACACAGATTAAGAAAACATTTAATTTTTTATTTTTTTTAAACAAAAAAATCATTAATTATCCATCTAAACACAATTCAACCAATGATAAAACAAACTTAAGAATATAAAGAGTCATAAAATTAAAAAGTTAATAAATTTTACATTGAAAATCGAAAACGTCATCTAATTTGAAATAAAACAAGATGCCTAAAACGTCAAATAATTTAAAACGGAGGGAGTACAATAGTAAAGCGACGTCCACGTCTTTTTTCATTGGATTTTTTTTTATTACATAAACAACATATCTGATTATAAAACAGGATAAACTGAAAATAGAGCCCGGATATTACACAGAAGACAAAAAATCTAAAAATTTACTCTCTCCGTTTCGCAATAAATGTCGTTTTAAAGTTATTTTTCCGTTTCAAAATAAGTGTCGTTTTAGATTTTCAATGCAGCTTTTGACATAAGTTACCCACTTTAACCTTAATATTAACCAATGAAAAATAAGAATGCTAATAGTCAAATATAATTAATAAGGGTACAATAGAATTTTTAATATGTTTCTTAATTTATGTGAAAATGTTAGAACGACACTCTTTATGAAACAGAGGAGTAAAAAGTATAAACCGGCAGAAAACAAGTCTTCGAAAACAGAAAACTAAACCACACATAAAATAAAAATAATTTGCCATTAAAAAAAATTAATAACTCTCGCACTCAAGGAAAAGATAAAGAGAAAAGCTGAAGACGCAAAATAATAATGCTTGTTAAATAATATCTTTTGTGATTATCCATTTGCCTTTTAATATTAGTATTTGTATAAGTCGGTTTGATTACGCCGACTTGAGAATAGTATAAATAGGTTGTACTACACACGAATGATGAGATACAATTACACACAACAACTCACGTCTCTTAAACCTCTCCTCTCCACTCCCTCTCTCTCCTTCACCTCACCATCAATTCTATTACTTATTAAATAGTTCATTTCACATATACATATGTATATCATATATAATGATAATAAATTTATAACACGTTATCAGCACGACCGTCTCTCGATCCGGTCATATACCAAAAAGGTGAGGTTAGATTATGACCAATTTATTTTACGGAAAAAAAACTATATTTTTTATATTCATGTTCATATATTATTTTCGGGAAGATAGGCACTGCCTTCCCCGAACCGATCACTATGGTAGGCTATGCCTCCACAATCATGATCCATGGTAGACTATGTCACCTCAGATCATATTTATGGAGTGGTAGGTTAAACCTCCTCCTTATTATTATGGTAGGCTATGCCTCCACAATCATGATCCATGGTAGACTATGTCACCTCAGATCATATTAATGGAGTGAGAAATTAAGCCTCCTCCTTGAATTTATGGCAGGCGCTGCCTCCTCAATTATTTTGATTTTGTCTTTTAATTATGCATTTAAATTCCGCATTTATATTTATGCCTTTAAATTCCGCATTTATATTTATGCCTTTAAATTCCGCATTTATATTTATGCCTTTAAATTTTGCATTTATATTTATGCCTTTAAATTTCACATTTATATTTATGCGTTTAAATTTATGCATTTAAATGTATGCATTTAAATTTATACCTTTTAATTTTATGCATTTCAATTTATGCATTTAAATTTATCATTTCTTGAGGAAAAAAAAAATCACATGGATGTTGTCGTCCTGAGATGATTTTTTTTTTTATGTTGAATTATTTCTGGAGTAGAAGGTTTTGCTTCCTCCTGAATCGAGTCGTAGGCTATGCCTCCTCTAAAACAACATCGAATGAAATGATATTTTACGTCACCACTTACATGATGGCTTGAAAGATAATGAACCATCATGCTCGTCCAACTGGATTGGCTCCATTCTCAAAAGTTTCATTATCAAAAGTGAATGTCGTAGCAACCAGTAATTGTGATAATTTTTTATGACGAGAATACCGACACGGTAGACACCGTGATCGCTTATAAATAAAGTGGTAGACATGGACGTGGAAAAAGATTCCAGTCTCATAAATTAAATGAAAAATTGTGTAATGAAAACACAAACGAGAATGTTTGTTACATATTTGATATAATATGAAATTGGGTATGTCGTATGCCAAAATGTTCAGCCAATGAAAATTACATAATACAGGAGGAACGATATTAAACCGATTTCCTCTCGGTTGAATATTTGTTTAATGGCCTATGTAATAATAATCATATTGATGAAACAAGTTTCTTGTTGATAGAATAAACAAAGAACTTAAATCAATATGACATGATGTCATGAATTGGGATTCATGATGAAGATTTTGGCCTGGCAGATAATGCTACAACACGCATTATCGACGATATTTCTCCTGTTTTAAAAATAAAGGACTCCGCCGTAAGCGTGAGTGTCATATTGGTAATGCAAAGATTATGAAAGGCATAGATGAGCCGATTTTCAATGATGAGGAGAACCAAATGTTATATTCTCCTAAAATCTCGCGAACTTTTGTTAAGTTCGGGAGATATATTGAAAGCGAGTTAAAATGACATTGAAAATATTTGCATTACATCGGAGAGGAAACATACATTGAAAGAGTCCCAATGATGTTCTCCGAATTATAAATATGACAGAACCATATGGTTCGTCGCCCAATCACTATTTTGGTTGAAATAGCTCATTGTGTATGATGGTCTGATGAAAGTGAATTCCCCGCGTTAGGGGGAGGATTGAGAGAATCACCAAATGATAACACCTAGTGTATACACTCTTTGGCTTATCTTGATCCTCCTACTAATCACGCGATGTGGAAGTTCAAACAAGGATCCAAGATAGTAATTCATAACCAATGTTGGTTATGTTGTTGATCCTACAATGGGATTCATTCGAGATGGATATATTGTACGAGTTATCATCTCGAGGGGGAGAATTAACGAATCCCACATCGACAGTAAGTTGATAATATTGGTAAAATGAAATCCTAGATTTGATCACTCTGGTGAGTTCATGTTATGCAATTTGTCACTTATTGTTGATGAGATAAATTTATGCATACAAATGATTATGTTCACACTCAAAATGAGCTTATTTATAAGCAAATCCAAGGGATTGCAATGACCAATTATGGTAAAATTTAATCTCTATGTTTAGCATGGCTATAAGATAAATGCTTTCCACACCGCATATAAGTAACATCCACAGAGGATGAAACGTAAGAGCTGGAGTGATTCTCGCTCTAATAATGTTGAGCTATCACTCGGTGATGTGCTCATTGTAAGATTTGCATATTATCATTGTGGTGAGAATTTTCTCCCATCATTATAAAGAGAATCGTGAATAGTTGGAATCCTTGAACAAATGAATGTGAACTTGAGGTTTAAAGGATCATTATTCCGATATATTGCAAATCAAATGTAAATGCTGATGGATGAGATTTCATTGTGATCCTTGCATAAATGAATAATGAACTTAAAGTTCAAAGAAATCTCATATTCCAGCTGAAAATGCTCCAATAATAGTATGTCTATGGTACGTGAGAAACGTGATAGACCTCTTTGGTTCCAAAGGTAAAATAAATCCTCATAATAAAAAGGAGCAAATGATTATTGAAAAAAGGATTAAACTCCCTAAGAGGAGGAGTAATGAGACCGTTGGCATTGGTTAATAATAAGATCAGGTACCTGAATGAAAATCAATGATATTGATAAAGAGATCTCGATTAACCATGTCATTACGGGAAAAATATGGACCAAAGACAGATATGATTGTCGACAAAATGAATGATATAGCGCACATGAATCTCCGCTCTGCAGTTAAGCGTAGAGAGAAAATGAGGATCACGAGTCTCTACTCCGAAGATGAGTGTAGAGAGACAATGAATATTATGAATCTCCGCTCCGAAGATGAGTGCAGAGATAAAAATATTGGCCAAATAAAATATGTTTCCGGAAACTCTATTAGAGCGAAACTTATGAAAAGTTGTCGCAAGTTAATAAAGATAATTAGGGGAGAAAAGGCTGAAGAGACAAGATTGTCCTCAAGCATCCGAAGTTATAAACCTCGTGAAAGGTGAGTTATTTTAAATATAGCATTTCAAGTTATAAACCTCGTGAAAAGTGAGTTATTTTAAATAAAAGGAATTCATCTAGAAGACGAATATGATGCAGAAAAGTATGAGAATTCCATTAACTTCGCCCAACGTGAAAAAGTATGGGCTAGAAATGAAATAAAAGATAATGATGGAATGTTCTCCTTTTATGTATCCAAAGATCTTGAATATGAAAATGATCCAAAACCAAGGTCCGTATCGGAGTGCCAAAAAAGGCCCGATTGGGAGAAATGGCGAATAGCCATCAAGAATAAATTACTCTCCCTGAATAAAAGAAATGTGTTTGGACTTGTGGTTATTACACCTAAAAGATGTAATGCATATTGGGTGTAAATGGATCTTTGTGCGAAAATAAATGAGAAAAACAAAGTCACAAGATATAAAGCATGACTTGTGGCACAAGGGTTTTCTCAAAGACCGGGAATTGATTATGATGAAACATATTCCCTGGTTATAGATGCAATCACTTTCAGGTACTTTATAAGCCTAACGGCATCGAAAAATCTAGAAATGTACCTCATGAATGTTGTGACTGCATATCTATATGAATCACTAGATAGTGACATATATGTGAAAATCCCATAAGGATTTAAGATCCACGAAGGATCAAAGATTCCAGAAGAATCTGAGAAAATTTGTTCGGTCAAATTACATCGATCACTTTATGGATTAAAACAATCCAAACGCATGTGGTATAATCGCTTAAGTGAATTTTTGTTGAAGAAAGGATTTATAAATAATGCGAGATGCCCTTGCGTATTTATAAGGAAATCCTATTCAGGATTTGTGATCATTGTTGTTTATGTTGATGACCTGAACATTATTGGAACTCAAAAGGAAGTTGATGATGCAAGAACTCATATGAAATAAGAGTTTGAAATAAAATATCTTGGAAAGACAAATTTTTGTCTTGGGCTCCAAATAGAGCATTTCCAAGATAGTATATTTGTGCATCAATCAAATTACACCATAAGGGTGTTAAAACGCTTTAATATGGACAAAGCAAATCCTTTGAGTACTCAAACGGTCAATAGATCGCTTAATATTGACAAGGATCTATTTCGACCTTGTGAAGATAACGAGGAAATATTAGGTCCAGAAATACCTTATAAGAGCGCTATAGGTACACTCATGTATCTTGCAAACAGTACCAGACCAGATATAGCTTTTGGCTACTAATTTGTTTGCAAGATACAGTTCATCTCCTACGCAGAAACATTGGACCGGGATAAAACATATCCTTCGATATCTTCGAGGTATGATTTACTTGGAATAATATTATCCTCGAAATTCTGCGCTTGGTCTGGTTGGTTCTGCAGATCCGCATAAAGCTCGATTGCAAATCGGATACATTTTTGCAATGGAAGAAACTGCGATCTCGTGGCGCTCCCAAAAGCAGAATCTAGTCGCCACTTCTTCGAATTATGCGGAGACAATTGTGTTTCATGAGGCATGTCAAGAATGTATATGATTGAGATCTATGACTCATCATATACAAGAAAATAGCGGGATCATCATGAACAAAGAGCCAAAGATAGTATTCGAAGACAATTTTGCATGTGTTGCTCAACTCAAGGAAGGCTATATCAAGAGCGACAGAACAAAGCATATCCTCCCCAAGATTTTTTTTTACATTCAAGAGCTCAAGAAAAATCAAGAAGTTGACATCCAGTATATCCGCTCAAGTGACAATGCAGCAGATCTCTTCACGAAGGCGCTTCCCACTACAACATTTAACGAAACATATTCAAAGCATTGGAATGCGCCATTTGCGAGATTTATGAAGAAAATAACATCTCTATCTATCAGGGGGAGTTTGCGTCACTGTACTCTTTTCTTTATCATGATTTTTATCCCACTGGGTTTTTTCATGATAAAGTTTTTAACGAGGCAGTACGTAAACTAAATAGATAATCAAGGGGAGTGTTAAATAATATCTTTTGTGATTATCCATTTGCCTTTTAATATTAGTATTTGTATAAGTCGGTTTGATTACGCCGACTTGAGAGTAGTATAAATAGGTTGTACTACACACGAATGATGAGATACAATTACACACAACAACTCACGTCTCTTAAACCTCTCCTCTCCACTCCCTCTCTCTCCTTCACCTCACCATCAATTCTATTACTTATTAAATAGTTCATTTCACATATACATATGTATATCATATATAATGATAATAAATTTATAACAATGCTCACGAAATTACTGCCAGAAAAAGAAATAATCAGAAGGAAGTTACCCAAAATACCACGAAAAAAGAAACACAATACACTGAGTACCTGACGAACGAAGCCAAAAACCACAAACATAAATCTTACTTCAGTCCACATAATCTTCGTTTAAAAGGTTAAATCTAAAACTTTGCATCGCTACAGAAATGAACAAAAACTCCACTTTATACGAATTGACATTGATTTGGAGAAAAACTGATTATTCAAGTGAATTCAAAGGCGGCAGATGAAACACATATTAAGAATCAACGCATAAAAATAAATTAGTCAGTACAATCCTAATCCGAACCAGTGCCATCCACGTCTGTAAATGCAAATCTAATAAATTGAGAAATTTTCTTTTAATTTACTTATTTTTATTAAATGGTTTACATAAGACAAGTTGTCTTTTGAAGTCTCAAGTTGAGATGAGTTATAAAGATTTTGTTTTCAATATGAGTTTGTTAAAAAAAAGCTTAATAAAAAATTTGTAATTTGTTGCGTATGTTTATTCTATCTAGGATAAGAGATCTTTGGCACCGGTGGTCAGAACAAACGAAAATTCGGCTTTTGTTTACTTCATATCGTTTTTTAGTTTTCCATCTTTGTTATAAACTTTTTGGTTTCTATTCCCATAAGTTTAGTATTGTTTCTTTGGTGTGAGGATTTAGTTTTTTGAAAATTTTGTACTCAGTCGATTTTGTCTACGTTTTTGTATTCTGTCTTTGTATTTTGTTTTTGTATTTCGTTTTTGTTTAAAATCAATATAATCTAATGACAAAAAAATCTTGTAATTTGGTAACGTCTTTTTAAACTGTAAATAAATATTATTATCCATATATATATATATATATATATAAATTGGGAGTTTCGGTGACGATAGGAGGACCCACACATGCCGGCCGATGCCATGACGCGTCTTGCGAATGCAAAATTCTCGAGTAAACCGTTGCTTTCACCGTACTGTTCTTACTTAGCCTTGCTGCATGCCTGCATCATCATTATTTTATTCTTTTTCGACTTGCTATGTATTAAAAAGATTTGGAAAATGACTTTCAAAGTAAAATATTGTCGTTTGAACATAATACACAGATCAAACATCCAAAATTTTGTATTTCAAAAAAAAAAGACTACACGGGCTGTGCATTGTCTGAAATTTATATTAGAATGTCAACTACGATCAGCGTACGAATTTAATATCTTAGCACTTATTAATATCCTGTAATTTTTTCTAGAAATTTTGCTTTCTCTCAAATGCCACTTTGCGCGATTAATTAATTGGGCTCCTTTTCATCCAACTTTGTCTTTGTCTCTACACATATCTTTACATGTAATTATATTTAAATAAATATCTCTATATATAATCCTTTATAATTAGTTGTCATATGGTTGTAAGACATGAATGAATTACTTGTCTAGCATCAAGTAGCTAGGCAACAAATACACTTTTTCTTTCAAGATTCCACAAAACAACATACAACAAAACCCTATCTGTGAGCTTCGGCAATACAATTTTAATACGGTTTGAATCCTCAAAATTTGAACTTAAAAACGACAACTTTGGTAATAACGACAATTGACCAATGAAGATCTAGTTGGCCAAAATTTTATACGGTCAAGATTTTTGGTGTAAAACTAACACCCCTAAAACATGATACCAGAGCAAACTGATAAGTCAGAGTAATATGGCAGATATGTACCGTCTCAAGAGACGTACACGCATATATTGTTTTCCATTACACATTAGTTTCTCGTTAAACTATCAGTTGGTTCATATGATAGACAAACATGAAAGGTTAATGCCCCATATCCGTGGTCTAGTAGTATTTGACTTGGGGAATGTGCTAAAAACATTTTTCCTGAGTTCAAGTTCTACTAAAAATAAAAATCATAGATGTATGGAAAGTTTGGGCTTGGCTCCGGTTTAAAACAGACAGTGTAGTAAGATCTCATTGATCTCATGACCCGAGTTTGCTTGGAGCTTATGGTGTCCGTTAAACCGTTGAACCAAACAAGTTAACTCTATAACATTTCGATGTGTTCCTACTAGAGCTATCCGGGTCAGCCGATAGAGTTTATAAAAAGGAATGAAAGGTCAATATACATCTTGTTCAAAAAGGGGTCAATATACGTTGGTTGCATTTGGATTTGACCTAACTTTTGGATACCTTATCAGTTTAGGTTTCGAATGGTGACAACGGATACAAAACGGTTCAATTTCGATTTGTACGGAACAAACACACACAGAATAAGTGAGGTTACTGCAGAACAAGAAATACATAAAAATATTTAAATATCTATCTAAATTGTAAGAATAAAATTTACCCCTCCAACAACCACTCTTATGTATAATAAACTAGCATATATGTACTCGAACTATAATACCATCTCCAATATATCACTATATTTTTACTTTAAAAGGAGTTGATTTTTCTTTTAATATATTAATCTATTTTAATTTGAAAAATAAAATATTCTAAACAGATTTTTTTTGTTAATAACACTGTTAGTTAAAATTGATCTTGTTTATTTTATATTTTGTAAAAGTTCCATAAATTATGAAATAATTTAAACTGAAATTTAATAAGTAAATACATTGCATTTCAACGTAAAACGAAAAATAAAACAAAATAAGTTTTGATTTAATAATTACGTTATTGTTTATAGATATAAACATGTATATATAATAAATGTCGTTGTTTTAACAAAAGGAATAAAAAGAACAAAAGTTATAATATTAAAAGAATATTTTGCGAATAAAAAGTATTACTCCAAAATAAAATAAAAAATAAGTTTATTATAATATGACGTAATCTCACCCATTATTTAATTTCGATGTGAATAGTTGATTGAAGTTGGAGCAAATCCTATTTTGGAGTAAAAAAGGTAAGTGTTTTGCTTTTTTCACGAGCTGGACTTTAATTCGTAATACGTGATATAGTGAATATAGCTGTAACGGGATTTGCATATATGAATTACGAATCATATAAACTTTAGTTTAGGTTCATCTGATCCAGTGAGCCATTTTTGGGATAAATGTACCGGTTTTTTCATTTGAACATTTGATTCAATGAACATAATTTCTCACAAAATTATTATATTATTGTAGCTTTGGAACTAGTGTAGATATTAAATAGAAACCCTAAACCTAACTAGGAATCTACTCAGACATATAGATAATGAAAACATAATCATATGAATAGTAAATTGTATAAAAGATACAGAATTAAAGGGGTTCGAAATCTTCTCCAAATACAGATGAAGTAACAGGTTCATATCAGAACCAAAAGCTCTAAAAATCCTCTGCTCTTAATTATGAAAGCGTATCTAAATAAAACACCAAAAACTTAATTATATAGGTCTAATCTCGGCCAGGGGCTTCTTTGTAAATATCAAGAACTTCTGGATCAAAGTGCAATATCTTGATTCTTCATAAACCGCCGAGTTTGCCCATCTCGCTGATGCAACGATCGATGCATAGAGTGCAACGATCGACGCATTCCTCTGTTTCGGACAGTGAACTCTATCTCTCGGCCAAACACTCCAAAAATCTCCAAAATACTCCAATATCTTCAATTTAGCTCCAAACCTGATTATACCTGTAAAAGACTTTAAAAGAACACAAAAAGACACTAAAACATATATCATGGCCTAAAACTAGTAAAAACCATGATATATCAACTCCCCCACACTTAGCCTTTGCTTGCCCTCAAGCAAAACAGAGAACTAAAGCTTGGTGAAGAGGTTTGAAAACTCTTCAGAAACTCATTTCATCCTAGAATCCACAATACTCAGATTCCCCTTAGTAAACCACTAAAAGAATCAATCACAGGATATCAAGACCAACATATACTTCCCCCACACTTACCAACTGTCCTAGGCAAACTCCACAATCACATTCAAGCATTCAAATTCTCCCTACTGACTTCTGCAAGTATTTAAGTGCAGTCTCACCTAAGGAGTATCGATCAAAGGCACATGGATTCTTACCTTATCAGCTCTAGACCACCATACTATCTTTCTCTAGTCCCTTTCTTCTCTTTCCCTTCTTTAGCAACTGATTTTTTCCCACATTGGGTATCATTTTATTTTTTTATCAGTGTTCTCTCCGTTATGGGGTGTACTTTGGACACATTCCATGGATCGCACATGAGATAATAGGGGTCTCTACCACTCCCGTGAACACTTCGGAGTTACTAACTCATCCTCAGTTTATTATTTATTTATTTTTATTTTTTTACTTTATTGAAGGGGAGAAGGGAACTAAATATGATAGGTTGACAGGCTGTGTCAGAACTAACAAGGAATCCGACACAAAGTATACCAAGCCCTTAGGTGAGAAATCTAAGCCAATATTAAATTGAAGCCAGTAAAAGGATCTTCTGATACCTGAAGTGATATGGGTGTTCCCAGTAGGTTGATCTGTGTCTGAGTTTTCTAATAGTCAGAGATAGATCCTGCAACTTCATCCCAATGGTTACTTAAGTTCATGCAAGTCTTGTAAATCTTCTCAGAAAATCATAGTTTCTTACTTAAACAATTTTGACTCAATAAAATAACAAATTTTTAAAAATTGACTGACTCTTAAGAAAACAGAAAGATAAACGTCAGTAGCTCCTCCCCCACACTTAAGACACACTGTCCCCAGTAGTGTCAAGCGAATAATCGGTAAAAAGAAAATAAAAATATAAAAGATGAGATTATGTCTGTCGGGTTTACCTCTGTCGCTCAGGCATCGATCGTTGCACTAAGTGCATCGACCGTTGCTCGGCGATTTTCGTGTATGGTCGATCGTTGCTCAGGACCGCAACGATCGCTACAATGCAATTCCGATCGTGTTGTGACGATCGACACAAAAGTGCGTCGATCGTTGCACTGTGAATCTGTCCGAGACCTGCAATCATAAACTCACCAAAGACAAAAACAAACGTAAAATCCTAACAAAAACACCAAAAATTAAAAAGAAAAATACCAGTACCTAATGGTGGGTTGCCTCCCACCCAGCGCTTGTTTAAGGTCAATAGCTTGACCGGACGGAAAGAGATCGGACTCATGGCGGTTTCAACAGAGACTTTGAGTGTCTCTGTGAATGTCTCATCATCCAAGGTGGTGTATAAGCGTTCAGATCATGAAATCTTCCAAGGAACGAACGAGAAGGGTCAGGGTGGAAGTGTAGCATCGGCGGGATTCTTTGTTTTCCTGCATTCAAATTCAATGGATTAGGAGGTTTGAGCTTTGGTGATTTATGCCTTACCTTTGGTAGAAATGAGATATCTGGAGCTTTCTGCTTATTAGCAGTTGCAGGCACTGAAGATGTTAGAGCAAGTTCAGAATGAACTGCCATCTTCTCCTCTCCAATTGGATCCTCTGGTTCCACCTCAACACTGAAGCTCTGTCCATCAATGGTGGCCCTCTGCAGCTTATCCTTCTTGAACCTCAATGGCTTATCTCCCAGATGGAGATCAATCAGACCCAGTCTCACATTAATCACAGCTCCAGCAGTAGCTAAGAAGGATCTACCAAGTAGTAGAGGATCACCAGGCTCAATCTCATATTTCAGCACCACAAAGTCCGTTGGAATCAAGTAATTCCCAACTCTAACATTGACATCCTCAAGAACTCCTTCTTGATACCTCTTTGATCGATCAGCTAAGATAAGAGAGATCCTAGTAGGCTGGAAATTCATCAGTCCTAGTCTCACAGCCACAGAGTATGGCATGAGATTCACATCAGCTCCTAAATCACACTGAGAATGCCTGAATCTGTCCTTAGAGATTGAACAGTCCAAAACAAAGGGTCCTGGATCTGGGAGCTTCTCTGTAACCTGAATCAGCTCCTTCTCCATCACTCTCACGCAGTTAGCCACTTCTAGCTTCTGTTTAGACAGCTTAGGGACCTTAGGATACGGTACAGGAGGCTTATAGACTCGTTCTGGGACTGTTACAGGTTTCTGGTCCCGTCTCAAATCTGTGTCGATCGATGCACGATGTGTGTCGATCGATGCAGTGCGATTGTGAGCAATTCCATCAGACGTATCGGGACTGTGTCGATCGATGCATGAGTTGTGTCGATCGTTGCTCGTCTCAGACAGACAATATTCATCCAGAAAATCCGAGATTATGCTCTCTTCTTCTTCTTCTAGCAAGTCAATCTCATCTCCTGTGATCACTGCATTGACGTATTGCCTCTGTCCAGCTTCCCTAGCTTCATTCAGCCTCTCTATTGCTGCATATGTTCGTTCAATTTTGATATCCAGCTCCTCCATATGTGTGCTCAAAGATTCGAACTTCTCATTCAAGTTTTCATACAACGCATCTATCTTTGAGTTGAAGGATATATCAATCTGTTGTTGTCTCTCAAGATACTGCTCCGTCATGATTTCCAATCTGCTCTTATGTGTAGGTGCAGGCGGTGCTTGGTAAGAAGAAACACCACAACTCCTTGTAAAGGGTTTCTGAAAAGCAGATCCGTGACAATAGAATCCAGTTCCTTCAACGCAATGGTTAGCTTTTGTGCACACTTTCCAAGTAAAAGACTATGCAGAGAGTCAACTTGGTTCTTCAACCCAGTTATCTGTGGACTGTCAATCCCTGAGCTGAAAATATCATTCTGACACATCGTCCTGATGATCTCTTAGTGTTCTTGGTGATTCAGCGAAGTGTGTCGATCGATGCAAGAAGGGCGTCGATCGATGCAATGCGAAATCAGAGAAAACAGAAAAATAAATCAGTAATAATAAAAATAAATAAATTAAAAAAAAACAAAAACGAAAAAGAAAATGAAAAATCCTAGTAAAACCCTAGGCTCGAAGCTATCGAAGACTCAAAGAGTCCCCGGCAACGGCGCCAAAAACTTGATAGGTCGATGTTGGAGTCAAGTTTAGCACTTTCCTAAAAGGCCTATTCATGAGTTTAGGTCGGCCCAGAATGGAAAGTCGGAATTAGGCCCAAGACAGTAAAAACCTAAGTATTACCGACTTAGGGCGACCGACTTACATTAGGGTTCGGAGTGTGCGATCAAGAAGACAAAGGCGGCGATATGGAAATATTCCGTATCTCAGTAGAACCGGGATAATAGGAATATTTCGTGATTATCTCTTATTTTTCCTTTTTATTTAATCGTCTTGTAGTCCTATAAAAGGGAAACCTAATTGTTCAATAAAGAATACGCTTTTCATAATATTTTTGCTAGAGAGACTTTAGAGCAAACCTAAACCTAAAACTCTCTCCGGCGACTTACATCATTCTCTTAACGGCTTCCATCTCGGAAACGCCGACTTAAAACCCTAATTTCCTAAATCTCACCGTGTTCTTTAATTCTTCTTTTAGAATCCCTAATTTACAAACCCTAAAACTCTTTCTCTTTAGACAGACCGAGTTGAGATCTTACAATTGGCGCCGACTGTGGGGATTTCTAAAAGAAATTTCTGAACGAGATGTCGGGAAACAGGAAAGAAATCGATCCAGAAAACCCAATGGTTGACCTAAGCATTCATGATGAAAGTGATTACGACCAGAGTGATCACGAAGGCGAGGCAACGAAAGGAGGCAAGCAGCCGCGGGACGCCAAGACCAAAGCTCGGGATGACGGCAAACATGCCCCGTCACTCAGCGAAACAGAGGCTCAAATCGAGCAAGACAAGACCTTAGCTACTCTAATGGCCAAGATCGAGTCACAGAACGACTTGATCAAAACGTTCTCAAAGAAAGTCGACCTACTGCAGACAGAGCAAGCAAAAATCCTTTCAGGACAACGGTCGAGAAAACCCAGGAGAGAGGTGCCTTCAAAGGTGAAAGACAAAGTCGCTAGACGACTGGTCTATAACACATCTGAGGAAAGCCACCATGAACAGAGCCATAGCAGCGAATCCAGGAGCAACCCGCGTAAGGAAAGCGACAAGGATACTCGCGAGCGGAGCTCACATCGGAGGGAAGGTTCTGAAAGACCCAAACGGAGCGAAAGTCAGAGACATAACGACCAAAGTGATGAGAGGTATTCACCCGACAGAGAGGAACATACCAGTCACCAGACACGGGACGTGCACCACAGACGAAATTCGCGACGTGAGAATGGCTCGCACCGAGACAACTATCGCCGCGAGCGAGGTATGTCATACGATAAAACTCACGGAGCGTCTATTCGCGGAGCAAGTCGCAACCATGTCGAAAAACAACTGATTGAGCTCAAAGACACCCTAAAAGAATTAAAAGGGGAGGTCCATGGCGTGAAGGGGTCCGCACCCGAGATAGACCGAATCATCGAGGAAACTCGTAGGACTCCCTTCACCTCGCGCATCACGAACACATATATCAGGCAAAGAGAGAAGCTCAGGCTACCGATGTATGACGGCACCAAAGATCCAGCGACCCATCTCACAACGTTCAAAATCAT
Organism: Orychophragmus violaceus; assembly: GCA_030180135.1. Lineage (NCBI taxonomy): Eukaryota > Viridiplantae > Streptophyta > Magnoliopsida > Brassicales > Brassicaceae > Orychophragmus > Orychophragmus violaceus. The sequence continues at coordinate 25,707,863 of CM058238.1, forward strand.
GGCGGCAAAGGCACGGTTCTCATCAAGCGAGGAGCGCGACATCGGCTTCTGCCAACTGTTCACCGAAACCCTGGAAGGAGACGCGCTAAACTAGTTCTCCCGACTCCCATCCAAGTCAATCGATAGCTTCTCGGACCTCACATGGGCATTCGTAAGGCATCACTTCGCCTACATTCTTAAGGACACTTCGCTAAGCGCGTTGATATCGATGACGCAAGAGAAGAAAGAAACCTTGAAAGATTTCGTAGAAAGGTTCAGGGCGGTGATGACACGAGCTGAGGCACCGGACAAGTTCACTATTGCAGCCCTGACAAACGCCGTCTGGCACGAGTCACCATTTTACCAAGATTTAGTCGTCAACCCGCCACTAACCATCGAAGACGCACTTCACCGGGCAAACAAATTCGTGGAATTGGAAGAGAAGAAGGTCGCATTGGCAAAGAGATTCGGTTCTGGCAAACAAACAGATAAGAAGGAAGAAAGAGAACCCAGGCAGCACTACGACAGTAGTAAGAGCGCCAAGACAATGGTTGTAGAGGGCTCCGACAAGTCCCGGTCCTCAAAACCGTGGAATAAAAGGGTTAAAGAGGCAAAGAAGGCGCAGCAGGCAGCTTCCACTACGGGAGATAAGTATTGCGAATACCATCGAGCTACGTCGCACGACACGGCTGAATGTCGGAATCTCAGAAACGCCCTCTACTCCCGACTTTCCAATGAAGAGATCAAGGCGGCCATTGAGAGGTTGAAGAAGGAAGAATCGGGAGAGAAGAAGGAAGATAAAGCCGACGAGCAGGCTCCCAAACAAGATAAACCGCCACGGCGCATCAAAAGCATAGCTTTGAAACGTAACCGTGAAGAAGAAGAGGAGGAGGACGAAGAGGAAAACCCCAAGACCATCCGAAGAATCAACATGATCATGGGTGGTCTAATCTCCGTCAATGATTCAGTCCGATCAATCAAGGTCTACGAGCGTCTTGCGCTGGCCGCGCAAAAGGCACCTCAACCAATCCTGTCGGATGATCCGCCCGTCATCTTTACTGACCAGGATCTTTACGGAACTCACTACCCTCATAACGACCCGCTGGTGGTTGAGCTTCTGATCGGAAGTTGCCAAGTATCTCGAATACTGGTGGATACCGGGAGCTCGATAGACTTAATTTTCCTAGATACACTCAAGAAGATGGAAATTAAGGAGGAGGATATCAAGCAGAAGGCCAAGCCTCTCACCGGGTTCACAAGTGAAACAACGTACACAATTGGAACGATCAAGTTGCCTGTCTTCGCAGGAGGAGTTAACAGATTGGTGAGGTTTCACGTCATTGACAAGCCAACCATCTATAACGTGATCCTTGGAACTCCATGGCTATATAGCATGAAGGCGGTATCCTCATCATACCATCAATGTCTGAAATTCCCGACACCTAAAGGAATCCAGACAGTCAAAGGATGCCAGAGCGCAAGTCGGTCGTGTTTCGCGAGAGAACATAAGATCAGGGTGCCTTCCTGCATGATCAACACAGAACACGGAAGAAAAGGACCGGAGAAAGAACTAATCCAGCAAGTCATCATTGACGAATCAGATGCAAGCAAGTGTGTAGGCATTGGCGCAGGATTACCGAACGACATCAAAGAGGAACTGATCACCTTCCTACAGCAAAACGTTACAACGTTTGCGTGGACAATGAAGGACATGAAGGGTATCAACCCGACTATTACAACTCACGAGTTGAATGTCGATCCGACTTACAAGCCAGTCAAGCAAAAGAGGCGAAAACTCGGCCCAGAAAGAGCTAAAGCAGTCAACGATGAAGTAGAGAAGCTACTCGAAGCCGGTTCAATCCAAGAAGTCAGGTATCCTGACTGGTTGGCCAATCCAGTGGTCGTGAAGAAGAAAAACGGGAAGTGGAGAGTATGTGTCGACTTCACGGATCTCAACAAAGCTTGCCCCAAGGATAGTTTCCCGCTACCGCACATCGACCGACTTGTTGAGGCGACGGCCGGGAACGAACTGCTATCATTCATGGATGCGTTCTCAGGGTATAACCAAATCCTCATGAACCCAGACGACAGAGAAAAGACGGCCTTCATCACTGAACGTGGCACGTATTGCTACAAATGTTGGAATTGTGTCCAGTAATCTCGGTACTGTCTCTAGAAAGTAAGAGTATGTCAATGATCAGACATAAGTCATATAATACTGGGGGTCATGATGGCTTGCTAGAGTCCGCTCATGATCTATAAGTCTTAGACTCATTGCCTTTATTATATGATCCCATATGGGTCACACGCCTAAGCTAACAGGAAAATATGTAGGAACGGCTTAGCAGAAGTACGGTAAAAGTGCCAGGCATTTGTCGTACTTAGAGAGAGATTAATGGGTCTGATTAAATCCAAGGGATTTAATCAGATTGGTATTTGGGCCCAAAAGCCCAAAAGGGAAAGAGAAGGGTTTTATAAACTAAAACCCAAATCTCTTTCTCTCCAACCCAAAAAAAACCCTAGCCCCCCAGCCGCGAACTCTCTCTCTTCCTGCGCCTCCTCTCCCTTGGTCTAGCAGCCTCTATTCCTGCTTGGTGTGCGTGTGTGAACCTCTGGAGGAGTTATCACTTGGTGGCTCTCTGATCTCTGATATACCTTCTCTTTCCGCTGCAATAAACAGGTATAAGGTGAGATCTGATATTGTTTCTATTCAAGAGAACCTAGATCTGCATGTTTAGGATGATCTGAATCTGGAATTGAATCAGGATTAACCTAAACAATCCTACAACAAAGTCATGCCTTTCGGCCTCAAAAACGCCGGCGCCACCTACCAGCGGCTGGTAAACCGGATGTTTGCAGGTCAACTTGGCGCAACAATGGAGGTTTATATCGACGACATGCTAGTCAAGTCTCTGATTGCCTCTCAGCATGTCGGTCATTTAAAGGAATGTTTCAACATCCTTAACCGATACGGCATGAAACTTAATCCAACTAAGTGTACATTTGGGGTGACATCGGGAGAGTTCCTAGGATACGTGGTAACTCAGAGAGGAATAGAAGCCAATCCAAAGCAGATCACAGCCATAATCGACTTGCCATCTCCCAAGAACACTCGAGAGGTACAACGCCTCACTGGCCGCATAGCCGCCTTGAACAGGTTTATATCCCGGTCAACAGATAAATGTCTGCCTTTTTACGAGCTCCTACGAGGAAACAAGAGATTCGTGTGGGACGATAAGTGTCAAGAAGCATTCATTCAACTCAAGGACTACTTGTCGAACCCGCCAATATTGTCTAAACCCGAGAATGGTGAGACATTGTTGCTTTACATCGCCGTTTCAACGACAGCAGTGAGTGGCGTGCTAGTTCGGGAAGATCGAGGAGAACAAAAGCCGATCTTCTACGTCAGCAAAACAATGAACGGAGCCGAAACCAGGTATCCTGCAATGGAAAAACTGGCTTTCGCAGTCGTCATCTCGGCACGGAAACTGCGACCATATTTTCAGTCACATCCGATTGCCGTATTAAGCAGTCAACCTCTTCGAACGATACTTCATAGCCCGGGACAGTCTGGTCGTCTAGCCAAGTGGGCGATAGAGTTAAGTGAGTACGACATCGAGTACAGGAACAGGACAACCGCCAAATCACAGGTGATAGCTGATTTCCTTGTCGAATTATCACCTGAATTGGATGTCGGTACCGAGACAGAAGACAAAAATTGGAAACTATTCGTTGACGGGGCTTCATCTAAAAAAGGAGCCGGGATAGGGATACGCCTCATATCACCAACCGGCGAGATATTAGAGCAGTCATTCAAACTAGGTTTCACGGCTTCTAACAACACAGCCGAATACGAAGCTTTGTTAGCCGGTCTCAGACTAGCCAGGGAAATCGGAGTACGACATCTCTTGGCCCATTGTGATTCCATGCTTGTAGCCAACCAGATCAACGGCGACTACGAAGCTAAAAATGAACGAATGGAGGCTTATCGAAAGACGGCGTTGGAACTCACCAGTTCCTTCGAATTCTTCGACATCGTCCAGATACCAAGAAAGGAGAATGCCCCGGCAGATGCACTTGCATCGCTGGCATCTAATCCCAATCTCTGTCGACGAATCCCGGTAGAAACGATCCACGAACCAAGCATCCCACCCCCTGAGAACAATCAAGAAGAAACTGAAGAGATGATCCCGAATGATAAGGACGACATGTGCTACAATATTCAAGCAAAGGGCATCGACCTCATCGCTGTCCTAACCGATGACAATAAAGACTGGCGACTTCCGATAAGAGCCTACCTGACAGAAGGGAAGCTCCCAGAAGACAAATGGGAAGCACGACGACTTAAAGTCAAAAGCGCGCGATACACTATACATGAAGGTATCCTCTACAAGTATTCTGCTAACAAGATCCTCCTCATATGCATAAACGGAGATGAAGTAAGTCGGGTTCTTGAAGAAACGCACTCTGGAGCATGGGGAAACCACTCCGGAGGCAGGTCTCTCGCCCTAAAAATCAAGTTGAATGGTCACTATTGGCCGACTATGATAACCGACTGCGAGACCTATTCTAACAAGTGTGAAAAGTGTCAGCGACATGCGCCATTCATACATCGACCTACGGAGGTACTCACAACGTCAACTGCGGCTTACCCATTCATGAGATGGGCAATAGACATCGTTGGACCATTACCGCTATCCAATCAAAGACGTTTTCTGCTCATTATGACTGACTACTTCACAAAGTGGGTAGAGGCCAAGGCTTACGTCGCCATCCACGATGTCCAGGTTCAAAATTTCGTCTGGAAATATATAATATGTCGTTTCGGGCTACCTTATGAAATCGTCACAGATAACGGATCACAATTCATCTCGAAAGTATTCGAAGGATTCTGCAAGAAGTGGGATATACGCCTTAGCAAGTCAACACCAAGGTATCCTCAGGGGAACGGCCAAGCCGAAGCTACAAATAAAACCATCATTGCCGGCATCAAAAAACGCCTTGAAAGCAAAAAAGGAGTTTGGGCAGATGAGTTAGACGGAGTCCTCTGGTCGCATAGAACGACACCCCGCAGCGCAACAGGAGCCACCCCATTTTCCTTAGCCTTTGGCGTGGAAGCAATGGTACCGGCAGAAGCTAACATCTACACTCTCCGCCGCTCTCTCATGCCGCACCACACCGACATCAACGAAAAGATGCTAATCCAAGCCCTTGACACCCTAGAGGAAGAGCGGGATCGAGCCCTACTAAGAATCCAAAACTACCAACAGCTCGCAGCTCGGTACTACAATCAGAAAGTCAAGGAACGCCATTTTCAAGTCGGTGACTTCGTCCTCCGCAAAGTATACGAAAACACCAAGGAGTGGAGAGCAGGAAAACTTGGGGCAAAGTGGGAAGGACCCTACAAAGTCACGAAAGTCGTCAGACCAGGAGTTTACGAGCTCGAGTCGATGAAAGGCAAAGCTTTACCGCGATCCTGGAACTCGGCAAGTCTGAAAGAATACTTCTAAGACGGCAGGGCAAAGCGCAAAAAAAAAAAAAAAAAAAAAAAAAAAAAAAAGAGAATGTATCATGAACTACGAGTGACTTGATTCTCCTTCTGGAGATACGTAGGCAGCCTTTACTGGCACAGTCACAAATCTAATAAAATCTTCATTTTTCAGATTATTTACCGTCTTAAAAGCTACGCAAAGCCAAAATCAGGTAAGTCCTTTCATCAAGCGATTATACTAACAAAAACCGAGCCCTAACTCGCAGGAAGCCGAGTATTAACTCGCAAAAAGCCGAGTATTAACTCGCAGAAAGCCGAGTATTAACTCGCAAAAAGCCGAGTATTAACTCGCAAGAAGCCGAGTATTAACTCACACAAAGCCGAGTTACTCGCAAAAGAGACGAGCAAACAACTCGCACTATTAGCATCACGCCTCCTGGCCAGGGGCGTGGTCTTCCTTGCGCACGAGGTGCACATCGTGGTAAGGAAAAGCCGGGATCCGTCCCGCAAATTCTTCGTGGTAAGAGATGATAAATAAGTCGGGCGTAAAAAGACTCGCACATTCTCCTGCCCTTAGAACAAAGCCGAGCATTTGTAAGTCTCGCAAACCGCCTCACGGCAGAGAGTCGCTAAATTGTTCAAATAAAAAAACGACAAGCTTAATACGAGATTAGTCCGACTATTTGAAAGTCGCTAAATCGTTTAAACTTGGCGATAAACTTGATACAAGATTAGTCCGACTACTCAAAAAAGGTCACGAAATCGCTGATCATTTAAATACAATGATGAGTTTGCACAAGTGTTTCAGACACGAAACCAGCTAAACTCACCTAAAAACAAAACTTAATACAAGATTAGTCCGATTATCGTTACTTGGTTGAAAATTGTCAAGGATAATTTTTGAGAAAACCGACTTAGTGGTAATAGCCATAACGCAGCTTACCAACCAAAGGTCGATGATCGATTCCTCTAAAAGACTGAACTGCCTTTTGGTTAAAAAGTTCCATAGCATAAACCTTATAAAAAAAGGGGGAACAAGAATAAAACTAAGGTTTGTTACAGACTTAAAAAGGGGAATCAAGAGTTTTACAAAAGAAATAAAATACAGAGAAGCATAGGCGACACTATCCTGACTAAACTGCCTCGACACCGTCCTTCTCGATATTTGCATCTGGCCCGCCGCTCAAAGCCGCGACCTCCTGATTAACCGACTTGACAAGATCATTAGGAACTTCATCAGGGATCACGCCAAGATTAGTACCAAATTCGTCCACGTCTTTGGGAGTACGAAGTGGAGAGTCGCGAGAGAGGTTCAGAAGGGGATGACGGATCGGTGAAAGAGCAAAAGTCAACTCATCCTTAGTTACGACGCTCAGATTGTCGAACTTAGCGTCAGCCACAGCCTCATCAGCCGCAACCTGGTCTAAAATCGACTGAGGAATCAGGATGCCTTCGCCATGAAGCTTCAACAAGCACTTTTTAAGACCAGAAATCTGGCCGAACTCGATCTGCAGAGAAGTTGCAATCTCCTGATCCTTTATATATTGCTGGAAAAGATCAAAGTGAATTTGCGCCTTGGCTCTCGCTGCCGCGTCAACACGATCCCTCTCCTTTCTAACAAACTCGGTAAAGGACTCCCGTTGCCTTTTCCTTTCCGACTGAAACGCGAGAAGGTCGGCCTTCGCTTTTTCATCAGCTTTGCGTAGGTTCTCTTCAGCCTCTCGAAGCTTGTTCGCAAGAACCAAGTTTCTTGCCTCTGACGCTTACTTCTCTTCCTTCGCCCTTTTCAAAAGGCCATCTCTCTTCACGACGGCATCGGTAAGCTTTTTAGCCATGTGAGTGCCTTCAAGGGCCACACGATTGGATGCCGCTATCATCTGTGAACAAAGAAATCAAGTTAGATAAAGCAAAAGCAAAAGCCCTAAAAGGAAGAGGAATCATAAAATTACCGCCGCCTCGGCTTGTTTTAAACTGACGATAGCATCAGAATTCGGGAGATCCTGGATTTTGGGCCAATCCAAGTCGTTTCCGCGCACGCACGTGAGCATGTTAAAACACGCTTGCGGATTGTCGATAAGAGGAATTTCACTTTCATATTGAAAAGTGAAATTGTGAATGGACGGCCGAATTGCCCCACCCTTTGACGGGCCTCGAGGACGAGCAAGGACCAACTCCTTGCGGGTTACAAATGGCTTCATCACACCGGAAGCATCGGCGACATCCCCGGAGTCTTCGTAGAATCGCTTCCAGGGATTCGCAGGCCTTCCAGGCTCGCCGACTTCCTTGGAATGGGAGGTATTCTCAACAGCAATCTGACTGTCGGTAGCAACTTTCTTCGACGGCTTTTCTTGGAGCGACTTCTCATCGGCCGGTCTCTTTTCGGGCAAAGTTTTGGAAGGCGCCTTAGCAGGTAAAGCCGCCACTGCTGAGCCAGCAGCCAATTCGGCCTGAGGTTTGACCGACCTATCACCAACGGTAGATTTCTCCTTAGCATCACCAGCGGCAGATTTCGCCTTCGCATCACCCTGCGAAACCAAAGTTGCATCTTTCCCTTTCGATGCTTGCGACGAAGAGGCATTGGCTGAAATCTTCTGAGAGTAATCGACAGTAGAAATCTTCTTCACTTTACCCATTCTCCTTGGCTTGACCAACTGTTCTGGAGCGACTTTCGTTTTAGTATCCCACTTAACTAAAAAGAAAGGAGGCACGAAAATCAGGATAAGAAAAGTATCGACTTATGCGAGTTATTTCGTCCAGAAAAAGTCACCTTTGGAAATCCGCGGAAGACACTTGCCAATGCGATCACGAGTGAGGTCCGACCACTTGCGAAGACCGAGAGCTTGGATCTTCTGGAGGATTGGGAAGAAATGATCCGGATATGGCTTGAAAAACGGATGATACACTGCAAAAACAAAACAGAATTGAGTAAATCATCCACTTCAATATCGGTAAAAACAAGAACGACATCTACCAATTTTGGTATTCCATGACGTCCGGATTAATTCTCTATGTTCGTCGGAGACAACCAGGGGAGACATCTTGACATAGAAATAATGTCTCTGCCAATTGCTGATTTTAGTCGGAGCGTTCATCACCACACGATTGCCACTCTTCATTTTGACTGCAAAACAACCCGGACTGGATGCCGACATGGGATTGATCGAAGTCGCTTCCTAAAAAAAGCTGACAGTGATCGTCACATCGGCTTCAGCACCAAGCACAAGAAGACTAACCATGTGCCGGACCGCGACAGCCGACAGTTGGGATATCGCAATCTCACGTCGATGACAGTAAGAAACCAACAAATCGGGTAGGGGCAGCCAGAGTCGAGAACCTCCGGCATGACTATTAATAAAGTAAGATTCGTACAACGTCATGTAACCCGGCGGAGGATTCCATGGACGGTCAAGCGTACAGGGGATGAGAAATTTAATTCTCGGATCTGCTCCACATCCTCGAAGCGTAGAAGTAACCGACTCCATATCAGACCAAGTTTCGAATACATTATCGAACATCTCAGAGGAAGCAACAGCGCTACCAGCCACAACAGGATCAGTCTTCTCGATGTCGACTTCCTCATAGTAATCCTCAGGATCCGAATCTCGGAGCTGCGGAATGAGAATTTCATCCTGACCCGAGTTCTCTACAGCATTAGTTTTACGAGAAAGCTCCTGGAAATAGATAAACTCCTCAGCCGCGCGATAGCCCGGATGCTCTCTCAAGTCAGAAGACGTGGTAGCGGATGACGAGCTGGATGGAGTGTCATGACGACTTGGTGAGCCGGAAGATACAAAGACGACTTCCTTATCTTTGCTTCCAGAACAACGGACCAGCGACATATTTAACGAAGAGGTGATAAAGGACAAAATGAATCTAATCCTAAGGACCAACGACTGAGCGACGCCGGAAAGTTAATCGGAAAACAAAAACCGGTGGAGAGCAAGAAATTACCTCAAATCTTCTTCACTCGAGCTGAAATGAAGAAATGAGGAATGAAATGAGAATATATAGGCGAAAATGAAGGTATCGAAGGGGTGCCTCGTTTCCTGCACCTATAGTAATTATGACCTAGGCGGCGCTTTGATTCCCACACCCCTCAACCGGTTAAGGTCAAAACCGAGCACGGTTCTGAATCGTACCGAATCGATTATTATCCATGATTCGGTTTGCTTAATTCGTTGTGGGCCGGAGAAAGGGCTTGCCGTTGTAAGAGGCATGGGCCAACAAAATCATTTCTTAAACCATGGGCTAAGTCTTCGTATGGCCGACTTAAGTCGCCACACTGGGGGGGGCTTATTGTTGGAGTCAAGTTTAGCACTTTCCTAAAAGGCCTATTCATGAGTTTAGGTCGGCCCAGAATGGAAAGTCGGAATTAGGCCCAAGACAGTAAAAACCTAAGTATTACCGACTTAGGGCGACCGAATTACATTAGGGTTTGGAGTGTGCGATCAAGAAGACAAAGGCGGCGATATGGAAATATTCCGTATCTCAGTAGAACCGGGATAATAGGAATATTTCGTGATTATCTCTTATTTTTCCTTTTTATTTAATCGTCTTGTAGTCCTATAAAAGGGAAACCTAATTGTTCAATAAAGAATACGCTTTTCATAATATTTTTGCTAGAGAGACTTTAGAGCAAACCTAAACCTAAAACTCTCTCTGGCGACTTACAGCATTCTCTTAACGGCTTCCATCTCGGAAACGCCGACTTAAAACCCTAATTTCCTAAATCTCACCGTGTTCTTTAATTCTTCTTTTAGAATCCCTAATTTACAAACCCTAAAACTCTTTCTCTTTAGATAGACCGAGTTGAGATCTTACAGTCGAGTTTTAATCCCTATACTAACTGCAAGTGCACAGTTCAATAGTTGTAGTATATAGGGTATCGAATCCACATAGACTCTGGTATTCAATAGCTCAAGAACAAGGAATTAAACTAGGAAGCAAGCAATGTGATTTAATTAAAAGCAATGCAAGAAAGTAAACAGAAAGCAGAGATTGATTGGTTGTGAAAACAAGTTATTAAGAGCGCTAGGTCTAGGGCGTTCTCAGGAAATCAGATAAGCAGACAGTTTATTCAGCAAGGATCTAATTAAGCACAGTTCTAGAACTCAAAACACAGATATAGAATTAACCAAATTCCTTTGCGATAATTCTCTAAGTTTAAGTGCAGCAAACCAAACTTCCGTTTGCGAGAACTAACAGATTAAACTAGCATTAATTCCAGGTTTGATATGTTCACAACTAACCTAAACCAAACTTTCGTTTGCGAGAAGTTTAATTGCTCAATTTAATTAGTTTAGATTCCCAAACCCCACTTCCGTGACGTATTTAGCAACCTAAGATCTAGATTCTAATTGATCAGGTTAGAACTAGCTTTAAGCACAATTAAATTGAAGAACATATATAGTTATGAATCCTTAACTAAATTTAAACAAGTCTAGCAAGTCATGAAATCCTATGTGAGAAACCCTAAACCTAACTAGGAATCTACTCAGACATAGATAATGAAAACATAATCATATGAATAGTAAATTGCATAAAAGATAAAGAATTAAAGGGGTTCGAAATCTTCTCCAAATACAGATGAAGTAACAGGTTCAGATCAGCCCCAAAAGCTCTAAAAATCCTCTGCTCTTAATTATGAAAGCGTATCTAAATAAAACACCAAAAACTTAATTATATAGGTCTAATCTCGGCCAGGGGCTTCTTTGTAAATATTAGGAACTTCTGGATCAAAGTGCAATATCTTGATTCTTCATAAACCGCCGAGTTTGGCCCATCTCGCTGATGCAACGATCGATGCATAGAGTGAAACGATCGACGCATTCCTCTGTTTCGGACAATGAACTCTATCTCTCGGCCAAACACTCCAAAAATCTCTAAAATACTCCAATATCTTCAATTTCGCTCCAAACCTGATTATACCTGTAAAAGACTTTAAAAGAACACAAAAGACACTAAAACATACTTATATCATGGCCTAAAACTAGTAAAAACCATGATATATCACAAGTAGAACGGGCCGTGAATCAGTGGTAGACATCGTCAGTGGAAATGTATCAGCTTATCGAGTGACTGACAGGAAGAAGCCGAGAAGCTTGATAAGTTAGCAAAGAGATTTAGGGAGAAGGAACTGTGTTGTTGTGGAATCAGTCAGAAAGGAGCAAGTGATGGGATTCTTGAAGAGTATTTCAGAAAGTAAGAAGGAAATCAAGATCCGAAAGATGTGGAGGTCGAAGCGAAGTGGGGAAGCCGAAGTGAGAATCAGAGTAGAGAAACCAATCGGGGTTAAGTTCGAAGATCGAGATCGATGGAGACAGTTACGGGTTAAGTAAAGTAAGGAAGGCAAGACTGAGAACCCGAGCGGAATTGTTGTGAATACCATTTGGGTAGAAAGGATCGAGTCAGAAGGATCGCAGTAAGGATGGGTGTCAGCAGAATGCAGCACTGACCGAGTATAGAAGCGTCAGAATGAGGCGATGAAGCAACTTACAGGGTTCAGAACCAATTTGAAGTCTGTTAGTGACGGAGAATTCGGGGACCGAATTCCTGTAAGTGCGGAAGAATGTGATACCCCGTATCAAAAATACGGTCAACGGGCAGCAGAAAGTCAACTAGGGGTAAAATCGTCATTTTACCTATGTTAGGGGTAAAATGGTAATTTTATTAAAAGTCGAGACAGAAGCCGAGAAGGGCCGAATATTCTTATATTTCAATATAAAGAATGTTCACAAGACCAGAGTTGGAGAAATCGGAGCAGAAACAAGTTTTTCGGTGAGTCGGGAATGGAAACCGACAAAACCGACGAAACTTCGGAAATTCATAACCGGAGCTACGTAAACCCGAACAGAGTGATTCAAAATGCTAAATTCATAAAATAGCATGGAGAATCTTTTTATGGAGGTTTGGGAATTTATGGGATCATTCAGAGACTTTCTAAAATATTAAACCCAAAAACCGTCAAAACTGAGCTTTGGAGAGAAGGAGGATTGGTGTATTGCATGGTTTCAAGTGCATGAACTTGTTTTTGTTTTGCATTCACCCAAGTTAGATTCATTTCACCCACAAAAACCTCTCTAAAACACACCCACGACCACTACTCTCTCCCCTCTCTACAGATTCATCCAATTTGCCCAGAAAAACCCAGAAAATCCTTTGAATATTCAAAGAACTCAAGAACATCTTCAAAGTGTTCTTCATATCTCCTTACACCAAAAATACCATAACTCCTTCATTATAAACCCAAATCAACTTCTGCAAAGTGCTATAGCTTCCTCTCTCCCTCCTCTACAACCTCCAGCCAGACGCCGTCGTCCTAGTCGCCGGAGCTCGCCAGAATCTGTCCGGAAAGAATCCGCAGATTAGGGTTTTGTGAATATCTCTCTTCCTTCACCATATCTGAACGTTTTGAAGCCTTGGATGGTTAGATCTCTTCTTTGCGGTCAGTTTGATAGGTGGATCGGCTTCTGGGTCACCGGAAAAAGGGGTGAACCGGTCGGTCAACGCCGGACCACCGCCGGTCAACGCCGGAGCCGGTCACCGGAGAAGCTTCGCCGCCGTCAGATTGAAGCCGGTTCTTCAGTGGTTGGGTCAGCATGGTTTGGTTCAAGATTGGGTTTGGTTTAGGGCTGGTTCGGCCTTGGTCAACGGTTAGGTCAAACCGGTCAATGTTTGACCAAACCGGTTTAACCTAACCGGTTCTAATTAGACCGGTTCAGTTGGTTCAGCCGGTTCAATTGGGTGGTTAATCGGTTCAGTCAAAGTCAACGGTCAACCTTTGGTCAACGGTCAAAGTCAACGGTCAACCGGAGGTCAAATTCAACGCCGGTTAACGTCGTGGTCAACGCGTTGACTCCGGCCATTCATAGGTTGCAGTTCATGTCAAGGTGTTCGGGAAGCCTCGGGGTTCGAGTTCGTGCGTTCGGGAAGTTCGGGTTTCAGTTCGGAGGTCTCGAGATTCATACCGCGTCATACCGTCATTCCGCGCCCATCTCACTGTGAGTCGGCTCACAAACCCGTAGTTACATATAGACCGAGAATTACTAAACCGTAGTATTAGGCTGCATACCCGTTAATTAAAATGAATAGTAATTAATAAATAATTGGACGTTAATGATAAACCGGTTAGGCTCAGATAAGCACGCTAGGGTTAAAGAATTAAACGGTAAATCAATTGTGTGCCGCTAGGTTGTTAGTATCGATTGGGTGATGCATTCATATAGACCGTTTGTTTAGGACTGTATATGCATATATATGCATAAGAACGATAATTAATGAATCTATCTACGGGAATTAAGACGACACTAAAATACGAGTTAAACCTAAACGAACTTATAGAATATTATAACGGGATCGGGGTTTAGGTTTAATAGCGGGTTTGGGTAATGAATCAAGTAACTAATAATGAGACGTCGGGGAGTTAGTAAGTTTACCAACTCTAAACCGAAAGATCGAGAATTTAATAAAAGATACCTAGGATGGGTTAATAAGGAAGTGGTGTGTGTTGTGAGCCGTCTACGGGTTAGCAATCCGCTAACCCAAGGTAGCGGACGAGAATGAATTAAAAGACTTAGAAACCCTAATAAGCCTGCTTGTGTTGTGACTGTGTGATTGTGTGATTGATTGTGATTGTGTGATTGATTGTGATTGCGTGATTGTATTGCTGTTGTTGTGAGCTTTGTGTACAGGCTTGTTAGACTGCTCGGTGTTGGGCCGAGCAGTTATTGCGGACACTTACTCCGGTCACGGGACCGGGTAAGTTAGTGGTGCTGACTAGGTATCTTACCAAGTCAGAGCGGTGGTAGTGTAGAGGCTTGCGGAATGGTTGGGGATTTATTATTGATATTGATTGCGTGATATGTGCTAGAGTTCCAGCGAGTCTGCGTGTTTATATTTCTGCACTAGGACTCTAGGGTGTGTTAGATTCCGCAAGCCTAGGTTTTGTTCACGTTCCGGTACTTCCGAACCGATTGGATCCTCGCGTTTTTCCTAATCGGATCATGGCGATTCCGGTTATGGTGTTAACCTACTGGGTGACGCCGGTATGTGTGCGACTCGGAGAATACGGGGTCATGTCCTAGGGCTGGATCGCATGGAAACTCAGGTTACCTGGGGTAACAGGAGTCACCCCGTATCGATGGACAGAGAACGGTCTCCTAGCCGTGGGGACCTTGTGTACACGGTTAGGAGTCATGGGTTAGTTACCATGTAGGTAACGATGTTGACCCGTGGAAGTTACCGAGATCGTAAGGCCCAACGTTGTTTTGTTATTCTTTCGTTGCGCGATAGATAGATCGAGGACATGTGCTGCAGTGCCTTCGATTCCCTTATTTTCCCTTTATCTTTGGAAGTGATTGTTTGTTTTGGGTTTATCACGACGTGGTAGTTCGTGATTGACCATTTATTCTGTTGATTGTTATTTTGGGTTTTAGGGCGGGAATCTGTAGTTCTAGATAGACTAGAAGCCATTAGTGGGGAGCCGATTCACTGGGTGATCTTAGATAGCTCATTAGACTCTTTTGGTGTTTTTCAGGTTTAGCAGAGACGGACGCGGGAGATCCTCGGTGTAGTGTCGGGATTGCTTGTGGCGAGATTTGATTCGGGATTTGATTGTTTTATTTCGGTTCGGCTTTGGCGCCATTTTATAATTTTGATTGGTTGTGCATTTGACTATTTTTTATATTTGACTTGACGATTGTTTGTGAAATTCTATTAAACGTTGTGCTTAACGTTTAGTTACTCATAAATGAAATTGTTTCCCTGATATGAGGTTTCGTCTGAACCGACACAACTCACCGAAGTGGTACAAGGTGTACAACTTGTATTACGGAAGTGAGGATAGCGAGGTCAAAGATGGATTAGTGCGAGCCTTTGTCTCAAACCGATCCGTCTCTGACTTCGTCCTGTGACGAACTTTTCATGTTCGACTTGCTCGGGTTCGATCGGTCATGTTCTTGTTTGATTGTTGACCGGTCAGCTCGATGGTCAGCGGAGAATGGGAAAGGGGCGTTACAATTCTTGAGGTGCTTCAAATTCAGACAGATTCTCAGATGAATCAAGAATCCAGGAAAATTTGTTTCATGGCTTAAATCCTTCTGATTCGTTCTGATACCTCCTTTGAATGCTCGCAGGTCTGAATCGCATAAGCTTGAAATCGCTTGAGTTGCAAGTAGCATAACTTCTTCATCAAAACTCTCTGAATGTACTGATTCAAGTTCGAGGTGTGCTCTAGTTGAGTTAAGAATGTAGTCCAATTGCTTGAATCATGAGGTAGGCTGGTCAGGATTTCATCAACCTCTGTCTTGATTTTCAGGGATAATTTGATTTAGATTTGTTAATTCCGCTTCTGAATCTTGAGATTCTCTTTGTGGTTTAGGTTTATTGTTGATTTTCTGTACGGCTTGATCAGAAGGAAACAAGATGTCAAACCATCCGAAGTTCACATGTGTATCATCGGCGCATCAGAATCTCGTGGAGAAGCTAATGGAACTCCAGGAGAGGTTCTGCCATCTTCAGGCTGCCAGGAAAGGAGGGAGGCTTAGTGATCATGCGCTTTTGGAAGCTAAAATCTCTCAGAATCTTCGTGAATGGCAAGCTGAACTCACTGCTCCTTCCCCGGAATCTTCTCTTCTGGTTCGTAATCCATCACTCGAAAAAACTAATTACATCCTCAAACTAGCAAACTCACATCTTTTATCGGTATGATATTCGTTATTGAATGTGAAGGAAGGACGGCTAAGAATTCTTGGGGAGACAGCAAAATCACACCAAGTTGATAGACTTATCACAACCATTCATTTCGATCTCCGTGTCTTTGCTGTGAGTTAATACTGTTTAAGTAAGTGAACTTTCCAAGTTTGTAAGCTACTCACATTCTTGATTCTAACTCAATGTGTTTTAGGAAACCAAAGAGGTACAACATGATAAATTTCTGCTTGATGCCCCGTGTTCTGGACGCGGTGTCCTCTCCAAGGAAAACATGAGCTATTTTATCTAACTGTTAGTCGAATTGCTTGCCTGGTCTGACTAACATGTTCCCTTTATATGTGTGTTTGTAGAGAGCGGATTTACGCTGGAACCGTAAACTGGAGGACATGGAAGAACTTACAAAACTGGTGAAGCCCGATGGGTTCTTGATATACAGTACTTGCTCTATAGACCTCGAAGAAAATCAAGAAAGGGTCGAAGCGTTTCTCCTAAGATATACTGTAAGAATCTTTGTAGTCTGTTTGGGTTTGTTTTGGTTAAATGTCGATACTAAAAAGTTGTCTCTCTGCTTCCACAGGAGTTCTCTGTAGATCCTGTAGATAGATTTGTACCATCAAGTTTTGTAACGTCGCAAGGCTTCCTTTTATCCAGCCCAGTGAAACACTCCTTGGATGGGGCGTTTGCAGCTCGTCTGGTTTGAACCTAATGACGTAATATTCAAGCTTCTCAAGATGTTTATGTTTATGTTTGTGGATGTGGATGTTTATGTTTAAGTTGATTTAAATTAATTGTTTGCAATTATACATTTATAAAATTTAAATATATATTTATGCAATTCTAATTGATTTTCAATTAATAATTCAAAACCAGAATTCAAAAATATAATTATATAATAAAAATTTTATAGCTCCAATTAATATTAAATATGACAATATATAAAAGTGTTCATAAGATATACAACAACCATAAAGATTGGCCATTATAAATAATAATACAACAACAATAAAAGTGCTAGTATAAAGTATAATACAAACCTAAAATATTGCCACCACAATATATATTATTGCACGAATAATATTCTGCATTAATTTATAAAATGACGATAAACCAATGCTACTGAAAAATATATAATCACATCAAAATTAGCACTATCGTAGACAAATATATGATAGCATGTCAAATTAGTGCGATTGTAGATGGCTGACCTAAGATGGCAGCGGCAAACATAGCGTTTATGGAAACGCTATAATAGACATATGATAGCGTTTTCGTGGTGCTATTAATACCCATATTTTTGTAGTGCGAACCGAGCTCAGTTCCTGAATGTCTGTTATCGAGTCTTCAAACTCTTGAATGGGTAAAATATGAAGGAACAGAGGAAGAAAAAGAAGTAGCGTTATTCATTCTAAGAAGCGGAAGCTGTCTGAAGAAAGTAACTATCTTCTCTAAAGCCACTGGCTCCGACAAGAAACTTTTGATGCTCAGAGATAGGACTGTCAAATGGGCTGTCCATGTCCGTGTGGACCGGTCCAGAATTGTCCATTTTGATTATGGACAAATGTTGTCCATGTCCACAAACGTCCATGTCCACAGACGTCCATGTCCATTAACGCCCATGTCCAAATGGACTGTCCATGGTCATCCATGTCCATTTTGATATCTAAGCTATTTTGATGAAATATAAAAAGTTAAACAACAATGTTTTAACATAATCAAAGAGTTTAAACATAAAAGAGTTTAACAACAAAGTTCAACATAAACATATAGTTTAACAACAAAGTTTAACATAAAAAATTCAAAGTTTAACATTAAAATAGTTCAATTGCATTGTCTACAACCACCAAAACAGAACCAACACAACTATCAAGAAGCAGCTACCACCAGTGTTGTCCAACATGTTGTCAAAAGTACCTACAATCACAACAATTTGCATCAAGATCAAACATACTTTCGGTGATTCAAATAACACTGTACACATGATATAAAAATCAGAGTTCCTCTGGAGTAAAGAAACACAAGATTATTTGTAAAAGAAAGCAAGCACAAACTGACGTTTATCTATAATGAGCAATATCTTATTTAGAAATTAAAGCTGATGTTTCAATCATAAAGCAACGCCATTAAAATTCAACAAACCAATATCACACTTTCATGTATATATATCTATAATGAGCAAAACGATGAGAATAATGAGCTCACACTTTCATGTATGTATCTATAATGAGCAAAACAATTTGTCATACCTTTTAAACTTCTTCTTCTTCCTTATCCTTTTCATTGAGCTCAAATGGATCACCTAAACACATTAAACAAAATCAGATTCAAAAAATTCAAGATGACATAAAAAATAAGAAAAAAACTGATTCAAATTTACCAATCTCTTCAAAGCCACGTAGCCAATTCCTTGTGCAAATCAAGGCTTGCACATTTGAAGGAAGAAGGCAACTCCTATATTTGTTTAAGACACGACTTCCTATGCTAAATGACGATTCTGAAGCTACAGTAGTAATGGGAATACTTAAGACATCACATGCCATAGTAGACAGCTCTTTAAAACGATTTGCGTTGTCTCTCCAATATGCCAAGATATCCAAGCTCTTAAATGCAACCATATCCAATACCGGCTCATCCAAATACTTGTCTAATGCTGATTTTCCACTAGCACCAGCCGTTTGAGAGAAGAAAGCATAAAATCCCTGAAAAGAAAATCAACAAGTATATCATTAAAAGCAGCAAAGGAACCCGGTTTCAATCAAGAACAAAAACTAATGCTTACATCGTATCCTGGTAGAACACTCTTTGTGTTTGATTCTGAAGTTCCTGCTGCTGATTTCTTTGTGTTCTTCTTATAAACTTCAAACAACTTCTTCATCTTCTTACGCACATGGTCGATCCTTGATTTACTAGTGGATGCATCTAAAGTATTGAAACAATACTCTATACATGTAAACTTCAACCTAGGATCAAAAATAGCAGCAATGGCAAGTATATCACTATATTCCTCCCAATACTTGTCAAACTTCAACTTCATACTTTCTACCATCTCACAGATTATTTCATCATCAGATTCCTCATGAGATCTTAACCAACATTCAATCCTCCAAACTTGTATGAAATACAAGTTAGCTGTTGGATAAGAGGAGCCAGAAATCAGATTTGTCATTTCTGCAAAAGGGTTCAAGAAGTCGCAAATCATCTCTGCTCTTACCCATTCTAAATCTGAAGGATAAGTCGCATAACTTGAATCCACTTCAGCAAGATGACGAAATGCTTCTTTAAACATAATGGCTCTAGAAAGCATCAGATGTGTAGAGTTCCATCTAGTGGTTACATCCAAAACTAATCCAGCCTTAGCTTCAATTCCCATAGTTTCCACACACCCTTGAAACATCTGTTCTCTAGACTCACTAACCTTCACAAACTTGATGCTATCTCTGATTTTATCTAAAGCACCATCAATCACTTGAAGCCCATCTTGCACAATCAGATTCAATATGTGTGCTACACATCTTACGTGAAAGAATTCACCGTTGCACACCAACTCCTTTCGAAGATGTCTCTTGAGAATACCTTGCATATTATCGTTTGATGAAGCATTATCCACTGTGATTGTGAACACTCTCTTCTCTAGTCCCCATTCTTTCAAAAGCTCCATGATCTTCATTGCAATAGCTACACCGGTATGAGGAGGAGGAAATGCACAGAACGACAATATCTTGCCAAGAGACGACTACAAAATTCGTTTCACAAACAGATTACAAAAATGCAGTATATCAAGATATATATTACAAGTTAAAAAAATGCAGCGTATTAAGAAACTGAGAGTTATTGACTAATATGAAACATTCGAAATAAAAGACAAGTCAACTGTTATAGACCAATAAAGACGAAATAAGCATACAAAGACAAGACTCTTGAAAGATTCCATGAAACATATGACAGTCTTGATTACGTGTGAATGAAACTTTATGTAAATAAACTTAGTGGGTTTGAGTTTGTCATAGAAGCCACCATGAAACTCAGATTTTAAGAATCAAAACCGTAAAACCCTATCCAATCCAATACTAAAAATCCAGTTCAACAGCAACCATATGATTGAAGAATAAGCAAGCTTCACTAACCCACAGTAGCCAATGGTCTCAGAGATACTAATTACTAAACAATCAGCAGAAGAAGCTACAAATCAAGTAAAACAGAACATATTAACAATGAATAACCAACCTCAAATTTACTGTAAATAGAACTTCGATTTACTAGTAAACCCTGAAAAGATTTATAGAAACACGAGACCCAGATTCAGAATCTCGCCAATCACACATATAATCAAAGTAAAACCCATAAGAACTTTCGATCTCGAACAAAAACTTACGGTGGATGCCGACCGTGTGAGATAAGATGACGGCGAAGGAGTCTCCGGTGACGGTGAAGGAGTCTCCGGCGACAGTGAAGAAAGACGGCGACAGTATGAGATAAGAAGATGCCGAGTGCCGACCGTGTGAGATATTCTCAGAAAGTATCGTGACAAGGAGAATAGAACTGAGATAAAAATTGAAAAAGCCCCAATTTAATTTTGACCTAAAAAAATTAATGTAATGGGCTGTCCATGTCCAATATGTCCAGTCCATAATGTCCATGGACAATAGTGGTCTTGCCCGTTTTTGTCCATTTAAATTATGGACATGTCCATAACCGGTCCATAATAAATTGGACATGGACGGTCATGGACAGCCCGACCATTTTGACAGCTCTACTCAGAGAGTTGTCCTTGTCCTTCGGACGTTCATCTACATGTCAGCTTGAATTCTACTGAAGTTACGCTTTTTTTTTTTTTTTTTTGGGTCAAAGAAGTTACGCTTTCAACAGGCAAACTTTAGTTGTGTTAGGTCCCATATCTTATAGATGTTTAAAGCGCTTCGAACTTGTGTTTTCTCTTCTAAAAATTAGCTCGCATGTTGGTCAAGTTTTAATCTTTTGATGTTCGATTATGTTATTCTCATGTTTTTATAATAAACCTTTGATTTTTTGTATCCGTAGCTCTGCATATTTTTCCTACAATGAGAAGAATAATCATTTCATAATTTAATCTTACTAAAGTCTAAAGATGGTTTTGGACCGTTTTAGAACTAAAGATGCACGCTTCTGGACCGTTATTGGATCTATGACGGTCAAATTTTGGGAGTTGCGCGTTAATATTTTGACAATGCAGTCAAAAGTTAATTAATACACAGATTTTCTGTTGTTTCTTTATTTTCCCAATCGTTGACTGTTTTGCCTTTATGAGATACACAAATCACCAATCTTTATTTTTTTTTTTTGAAAGAAAAAATCACCAATCTTAACTCAATTTTGTTTAGCAAATTGAATTTTTAAAGCCCGTCCTCTTCGTCTCTCCTAGGTGTAAGAAAGAAACAAAGATTTATATTCTCTGTTACTCTTATATGCCTTTCGATTGGGGAAGATAGGATGTTTTCTTTACTAGAAAGTCTATATTTCTCAAACATAGTTGGCTCTGTTGGTGATTTAAACACCTCTGGATAGACTGGATGGAGGAGTGAGTTCCAATTTTGTGTTTATATGAAGTTTCTATGATTTATTAATTTAGGCATGCAACTTTGGTTAGTACGGGTCATTTGGTTCGGTTTCAGTTTTCGTATTATTCAGTTTACAGAAACATATGATGAGTTGAACCAAATAAATTGGTCCAATACGGTTTTGGTAGTTCAGTTTACAAAATTTTTACTGAACTGAACCTAAATTTTTGGTTAGGTTTCAGTTAATTTTGATTAAAATTTGAATAGTTTCAATAAAATCAGTTATTTCAGTTCTTTCCGATTAGTTCTATTTGAAATTTTGGATATGATTCAGTTAATTTGTTTTTTAAAATACTTTTTTTTGTTGAAAAATCGAACAACCGATTGCCAAACCAAACCAATCCAAAAAACAATTTTTTTCCCAATCAAACCGAACTCATAACCTCTTTAACCAAATCTTGAAACAGGATAGCACCATTTTTCAGTACATCTGCAAGGCTTTGAATTTCAAGTTGGCATAGTAATTTGTACTTCCATATTTGTAGTTGCGGCCCATGGGTTTGTGATAGATGCATGCTATGTCTGGAGTTTTTGTATTGTGCTAAACTCTGTCGTTGGAATTATTGGATGTTTTTGATGATACATGCGGGTTTTTCGTAGTGAGTAATATGCCTAAGATTGTGGAAACAAATGATGTAATCTCTTGTGACCATCCTGAGCAGATCCTTGGTTATAATATATTACTTCAGCCATGCGCCTCTGTTTAGTGTAGAATGATTAGCAGAATAAGTCGGTTTGTCTTTTAAAAGTAACAAAAGCTCACATTATCTATGGAAAGGAAATTTATCATTGTTTATTTTTTTTAATGCCCAAGTAGCCCTCAAATCTATTATAGTTTGATTATGATATAACTAAAAACAAAATTGTTGGGTTTAAAAGTAAATCAGTTTTGTTTTTAAATGGAAAATCGATGGGTGATGGGATTAGCAGAATATTTTTTGTCATGGAAAAAATTGGTAATTTTTTTTTTCAATTTGTGTATATAGTAGCGTACATATTATATTTTAATAGTTTATTTGACTAATTTTTATTTTTGACAAACATAGAATTATTTTAGCAGGTATTATAATTATAAAATGTTTTTTTAATATTTGGACACCCATATTGATATGCTTTTTAAATTTTTGATTAAAACCCATAAACGTTAAAAATTTCTTAGTTTCAATGATATCGACAAGTACCATTGACAAAGTTTTTCGGACAAATAGGCATGAAGACCATTTTGGTAAATGTCGCATTTTACGATCTCCATTGTTGGAGTCAAGATTAGCACTTTCCTAATTCATGAGTTTAAGTCGGTCCAGAATGGAAAGTCGGTACAAGGTCCAAGGCGGTAAAACCTACGTTTTACCGAACTTGGGACAACTGGCTTACATTAGAGTTTAGAGGGTGTTAGTTAAAAATAGGACAAAGGCGGCGCACAACGACATCAAAGACATGGAAATATTCCGTATCTTGATGAAACCGAGATATTAGGAAAATATTTGTATTTATCTAAAGTTTCCTTATTATTAACCGACTTGGGCCTTAACAAAAAAAAAAAATTAACCGACTTTGTAACCTTATAAAAGGCGACTTCATTATTCAGTAAACATACGATTTTCATAATATTCTTGCTTGAGAGATCTTAGAGAACCGACTTTAACCTAATTTCTCTCCGACGACTTTAACATTCTTTTTACCGGCTTCCATCTCGGAAACACCGGCATAAAACCCTAAATTTTTAATTCTCACTGTGTTCTTAAATTTTTCTTTTAGAATCCCTTAAGAAAAACCCTAAAACTCTTGCTATCTTAGGATAGACCGAGTTGAGATCTTACAATTGGAGCCGACTGTGGGGATTTCTAAGAGAAATTTCTGAACGAGATGTGGGGAAACAATAACGAAATCGATCCGGAAAACCCAAGGGTTGACCTAAGCGATCACGAAGGAAGTGATTACGACCAAAGCGATCACGAAGACAACAACGTGGTGCTTGATGTCAAACAACCACAAAACACCGCTAAGCCAAGAAAGGGTCAAGACGACAGTGAGCACATCCCGACACTCGACGAGGAACAAATCGCGAAAGACGAAGTTCTGGCAACCCTAATGGCCAAAATCGATTCACAGAACGATTTAATCAAAACGTTTTCGGAAAGAATTGATTTGTTGCAATCAGAAAAAGCCCGGATCCGTTCGGACCAACAGTCAAGGAAATCCAAGCGAGAGGTGCCTCCAAAGGTGAAAGACAAAGTCGCCAGACGACTGGTCTACGATACATCTGAGGAGAACCATCGAGAACAAAGCAGAAGCAGCGAGTCCAGGAGCAACTTACACAGAGAACGCGATGAGGAGGACACACGCGAACGAAGCTCGCACCGAAAAAAGATTCAGAAGAGCCCAAACGAAGTGCAAGCCGGGAGCAGGACGACTGGTACGACGAGAGGTACTCACCCGATAAGGACGAGCGCACCGATCACGAGACACGAGGCTTGCATCACAGACGAAATTCGCAATATGAGAACAACTCGCACCATGATAACCATCGCCACGAGCGAGGTACATCACGCGAGAAAACTCATGGAGCGTCTATTCGCAGAGCAAGTCGCAACCAAGTTGAGAAGCAGCTGACCGAACTCAGAGATACCTTAAAAGAATTGAAAGGCGAAGTTCATAGCGTCAAATAATCCGCTCCTGAGATTGATCGAATCATTGAGGAGACTCAAAGAACGCCTTTCACGTCGCGCATAACAGACACTTACATACGCCATAAGGAAAAACTCAGACTGCCAATGTACGACGGAGTGAAGGATCCTGCTACTCACGTAACAACTTTCAAGATCATGGCGGTCAAAGCGCGGTTCTCGTCATCCAGAGAACGCGACATCTGTTTTTGTCAGCTATTTGCTGAAACCCTAGAAGGAGATGCGCTGGCATGGTTTTCTCGTCTACCACCTAAATCGATTAACTATTTCTCGGATCTAAAAGGTGTTGGGATTATGTCCTGAAATAATATTGTACTTACTCTAAAGATAGTTGTATTGTCGAGATCGGACAATTCATGTGATACTGGGTAGTCATAATGTTTTGCTAGAAACCGCTTATGACAAATGAGTTGTAACTCATTTGTAGTATCGTGTGAACCTACAGGGTCACACACCTAAGCAAGTTGGATACACTTTGTATGGGATTGATCATTGGCATATGATCCGATCAATGCCAATACACATTGAATTCGTGTTTTAAGAGGTGTGTCGATCGATGTCATTGGTGAGTCGATCGATACAAGAGGTGTGTCGATCGATACCATTTGGTGCATCAGTCGACACAAGGTCAATACCAAAACTGATGTTACGGTTTGTAAACCGTGGACATATTTATAGGGGCCATGAGACACGACCTAGAATGAGAGCCGTCGCAGACAGTTTTTCTTGACAGAAAAACAGATCCTCTTTCTCTAGAAACACAGAAATCCCAAGAGATCCGATTCCCGGCACTAGCATCCCGGCGGATTCCAGCTTGTGTGCGTGTGGACTACAATAGAGACGCAGCGATTGAGGCGCTCCAGATCTCGTTTACCTGCTCCAATTTCCGCTGCCAATCTTCAGGTAATCACGAGGTCAGTTCTTAGATTCAATTACTCGAACCCAGATCCTAGGCTTCAGGAACAAGATGGAATTCTGATTATGTTAGAATTGGCCGAGTTCTTCAGTGGTATCAGAGCCTTAGGGTTTTAATATATTGAATCTTAGGCATTTAAATCGAATTCTGATGAATTTGATTAGTTTATGCTTGATAAATCGTGTTTTGATGAGTTTAATCTCAGATTAAGATTCTGCCAAAAAAAACGAAGAACTGATGTTTTCGCACTGTGTCAATCGACGCAAAGCTTGTTTAGGTTGACGCTCCGTAAAACATATTTTAAAATATTAGGGTTATCGATCTGCGATCGGATGTCCGTAACCCTACTGTGTCGATCGATACACTGGGTGTGTCGGTCGACACAGGCTGTGCGAATGGATAGATCGGTTCAATTGGATTGGACCGGTTATCTCGCTTGGTTAAGTTTGTTAACCAATTTGGTTCTGGTTGGGTAATGTCGATCGACACAGAGTTGTGTGACGATCGACATGGACCATTAAACCGGACCGGTTCAATTAGATTGAATCGATTAAGGAAGTTCGATCCGGTTTGACCGGTTATCGAAGACCGTTTTAAATTGGGTTGTGTCGACCGATGCAAATGGTTGGTATCGATCGACACACCAACCGCATACTTGATGGTTGGACCTCAAACCTGCAGATATCGGACCAAATTTACTCCTAAAAGTTCTAGATGAACCTAAATTTAATAAAACAATATGTTTTAATTAATTTAATAACTTCTTGGATGTATATTGGATATGCATCAAGATTAAACATTTTCTAAACCTATCTAATACACATTGGATGTGTGTTAGATCAAAGCTTAGTTTCAATATGGTCAACTGTCAAGACTCATTTCGTTGTTGTGATAGTCTTGCCAAGAGCTTGGTGTCCACAATTACATGAGTAAGGCATGTGATCATTGACAGACTTGCAGTGCGACTGTCAATGATCACAAGACTGAAGAGATTGGTTTACTTGACTGGGCTATCAGAAGTTCTGGGCCCAGAGACATCAGAGTAGATAGGACATGGATTGTCTTATCTGCGACCAAGAGTTGTACTGGGTACAATTAGCAATGATTTTTTTACCTAGATGACGAAAGTCTGGGTGATGACGAGTCGTCTACTCAGATTTTAGTGATGTATGGATCTTGGATCATTATATTCAAAGAGGAAACATTGTTTTAATATAATGCGAGTTTTCTTATTAGATAAGATTTCTCATTTCTTGAGCTTCATAACTAAAATTTTCTTTTATTAAAATTTCAGCATATGTCTAAAACTACTTTCTCGTTACGATCCGTCCTTGAGAAGGACAAGTTAAATGGATCAAATTTCCTGGATTGGTATCGCAATTTGAGATTAATCCTCAAGCAGGAGAGTAAGGACTATGTCCTTGAGAAAGCTCTTCCAGAAAGGCTTGGGACCAAATGCTCGAATGCAGTATATGATGCTTGGAATAAGCATTATATTGATGTGGTAGATGAGAGTGGTCTAATATTGGCTACCATTGAATCGGACTTAAAGAGTCAATACGAGAACATGGAGTCTTGGAATAAGCGTTATATTGATGTGGTAGATGAGAGTTGTCTAATATTGGCTACCATGGAATCGGACTTAAAGAGGCAATACAGAACATGGAGTCGCCAATAGAGATGATCACCAGCCTGAAACTGAAGTTTCAGGATCTGGCACGAGTTGATAGATTCCAGATGGTGAAGTCTCTCACTAGGTGCAAGCTACCTGAAGATGCTCCAGTGAGTCCTCATATCATTAAAATGATGGGTTACATTGATAACCTGGGGAAACTGGATTGTCCTGTCAGCTTAAAGTTGGCCACTGACATCATTTTGCAGTCACTACCGTCTAGTTATGATAAGTTTATCAAAAGCTATATCAAGAATAACTTGACGAAGACGTTGACTGAGTTGCATGGTATGATCAAAACAGCAGAGCAAGACATCATAAAGGGTAAAAGATTTGAGAAATCTTGTGTTGACAAGGATAGAGGCAGGGCCGTCCAGGTTTGGAATCAGGATAAGCCTGTGTCATCTTATAAGTCCAAGTCTGGCCCATCTGGTGTTAGAAAGTGCTTCTACGGTGATGAGTCAGGGCATTGGAAGAGAGATTGCATTAAATTCTTGGAAGATTCACAAGAGATGAAGAAGATGTACGGCACTTCTTCTTCAGGTATTGTGTTAGTACTTCAAGTTCTACGTATGTATTGGATAATTGTTGTGGTACTGATATTTTGGAAATATGCAGGGCCTAAAAAACAGTAGAACATTGAAGAAAGGACAAGTGGAACTGCGTGTCTGGTATGGAGCAATGGTTGCTGCATGAGCCGTAGAGATTCTCCACTTGTAGCAGCCTTTCAAGCTTGGTTTTTGAATTAAGTAATTGCTACTATGTATCTGCTTTATGCAGAGATGTCTTTCATCTTCTTGTAAGAATTTGGGTGTTTTTCATTTTGATAAAAGAAAAGTTTTGCTCTTTTGATCTTAATGAAATATTCTATGGTAGCACCCCTTTTGCAAAATGGGTTTCATATCTTAAACCAATGAACGCTTGTATATAACATAAATACCATATGATTTAAGTCTGATGACTTGAACTCGACTTTTTCTTGGCATAGTCGTTTCAACCACATAGAGTGGACCGGATTCAGAAGTTCCATGGTTATGGGCTTTTTGGTTTATTTGATTATAAATCATATGAGATATGAATTCTGCTCACTGGACCAAATGACTAAGGCTTCTTTAGCAGAGCTAAAGAAAAGGGCCCAAGGCTTATTGGGCCTTACACGTACTGATATATGTGGCCCGATGAGCATCAATGCCAAAGGAAATCTTTAGTACTTCATTGCCTTATTGATGGCATCAATAAGTATGGCTGTGTTCTTTTGATGAGACACGAGTAGGAATCCTTTGAGGAGTTCCAAAATGAAATACAGAACCGATTTAACAGAAGTATTGAGATCCTCGATTAGATCGTGGAGGAAAATACTTGAGTCAAGAATTGGGTGATCATCTAAGTGAGTGTGAAGTCATATCACAGCTCTTTTCTCCTGGAAAACCTAAATGATGTTTCTGAGAGAACGAATCAGACCTTTTGCTCCGATTAATGATGAGTCACATGAATCTTCCATTACCCTTTTAAAATACGCTCCAAAATGAATATGTTTACGCCAAATAGTTTTCTATCAGAGTCAGTTGAAAGACACCACATTGTATGTTGACTGGGTGATTTCCAAGTATGTTTTTCTGATTAATTGGGATTGCAAGGTTTGTGTAAGGCAGTTGTCAATAAACAAACTTGAACCCAAATCTGATAAGGGCTGCTTCGCCGGTTGTACTAAGGGAACCGAGGCTTAGTACTTTTGCAACCAATCTGAGAACAAAGCCTTGTTGTTCGGAACCCTGTTTTTCCAAGAAGAACCGTGGGAGTAAAAGTACAACTCGAAAATTCGAGAAACACAGGTGGCTGTTTAACATGTTGAGGGAGAGCAGCGGTTGGATCTACAGAGTGCTGTAGGATCTATACCTGTGGAGCCTGAAGTTCGCTGATCCTAATGGATCCGTCACTAAACCGAGGGTGATTCCTCATGACCGATTGCTATGATTTGTTGATCATTGAAAAGTGACGAGCCTGCGAAATTCAGAAAAGCGCAGGTGAGCCCCAACTCCGAAAATTAACTAGGAATGTATGTTGGCTTCACCGATCCATTTCTAGATTGAAGCAAACACCTTGGAGTTGGAATCTATGTTCTGTTAAAACGGTCAAAGGTTTTGACTTGATCAGGAACGTATAGAAACCGTGCATTTACAACTAAACAAATGGGAGCGTAGCGCAATTCTCACACCGTATGTTTCTAACATACTTAATCTCATAAACGACATTCCGACGCTAAAGTCTTGTCAAGATTTGGGTCGGAAGTCAAATTTAACGATGTACATAGGAGAAGCCGTGAAAGTTCTTAGAATAAGGATCCATTGAAATAGATTGGAAAGGATAATTTGATCGTGTCAGAATCCTTATGTTGATAAGGTATTGGACAGTTCAAATGTGCTTGATTCCAAGAATGGCTTCACACCAAAGGTCTTAGCAAGATGGATTGTTTTGGACACTGGCTGAGCTAGTATCTATGAGTGTGATTCCTTTTTCTCATGCAATAGAATCCATCATGAATGCCATATTTTGCGCTCGTATAGATTCAGCTTACTCAAATAGCATGACGAGAAGATACCAATCTGTTGCGGTAAAAGTCACTGGACAGTTGTAAGGAATATCCCCAAGTGTTTGAGAAACACTAAGGATAGGTTCTTGTTCAACTGAGAAGTGACGAATATATTAAGAGTAGTTTGACAGACAAAGATGAATCCCGGTTCTCACCTGGTTATGTCTCTTTGCCTGTGAAACGGTGCTATCTGTTGGAAAGGTCTCCAAGTAGTATACCGTAGAGTAGTGCTTATTAAAGAATAGCGGTGTGGTTTGTTGGAATGGTTCCAAGCAAGAACACCGCAGCATCTCTCACAACCTAAGCATGAGTTTCGCACTGTAGCTGTAGGTACTAGATATCTGAAGACGTGGTCTTGATTCTAGTGGGAGTTATGTTAGTTATGATGTTCAGATAGACATGATATGATCATGTTTACGAAAAACTGACATCAGCATTATTTGATTATTGGATAATTGAATAATGGTTCCAAGTATTTTATGTTCATTTTAAGGGTCGTCAAGTTGATGACTTGATCATGAAACCCTATTAGTGAAAGATGACAAAAAATTATGTTTGTCCCTGGTCATCGGTTGTTAAAATGGGACACTAACAACCGTAATGACTAGTATGTGAGGTGACTGTTGGACTAAGTTTCATGGAGTCAATGATATGATTATCGCATTCAATCACATTGATATATGTTGGTGAACATATGATCGGACATGACCCGCTAATGAGAACTCTACAGGATAGTTATATATGTCTCATAAGAGGTTCTCATTACGACTATAGAGTATAGTCCTTAGGCCTGAGTTCATCATGATATATAGCATATGAATTGGTTCACTTTAACCTTGTCAAACGTCGATCCGTAAATGGCGGCTATAGAGGCATTGCTTAGGTGCATCATGAAGTGTGTGTAGAAACAAGGATGGAACAAGAAGGGATTTGTCCCTCCTATATAACAGGAGATAAATATCTCAGGGCCCATCGAAGATTTGATACTGAGAAAATGCATGGCCGTGCTCAAACGAGGTGATTGTCAGTCGTTTGTTTTATCAGTATAGATCAGGAGTTCAATGAACATGATATTGGCTATAATAAGGATGACACAATCTCTTGCCTTATGCCATATCGAGATATAGAGATAAAGGGATTATGGGAATAGATGATTCCAGTACAAGTGGGAGATTGTTGGGATTATGTCCTGAAATCATATTGTACTTACTCTAAAGATAGTTGTATTGTCGAGATCGGACAATTCATGTGATACTGGGTAGTCATAATGTTTTGCTAGAAACCGCTTATGACAAATGAGTTGTAACTCATTTGTAGTATCGTGTGAACCTACAGGGTCACACACCTAAGCAAGTTGGATACACTTTGTATGGGATTGATCATTGGCATATGATCCGATCAATGTGTATTAGATACACATTGAATTCGTGTTTTAAGAGGTGTGTCAATCGATGCCATTGGTGAGTCGATCGATACAAGATGTGTGTCGATCGATACCATTTGGTGCATCAGTCGACACAAGGTCGATACCAAAACTGATGTTACGGTTTGTAAACCGTGGACCTATTTATAGGGGCCAGGAGACACAACCTAGAATAAGAGCCGTCGCAGATAGTTTTTCTTGACAGAAAAACAGATCCTCTTTCTCTAGAAACACAGAAATTCCAAGAGATCCGATTCCCGGCACTAGCATCCCGGCGGATTCCATCTTGTGTGTGTGTGAACTAGGATAGAGGCGCAGCGATTGAGGCGCTCCAGATCTCGTTTACCTGCTCCAATTTCCGCTGCCAATCTCCAGGTAATCACGTGGTCAGTTCTTAGATTCAATTACTCGAACCCAGATCGTAGGCTTCAGGAACAAGATGGAATTCTGAATCTGATAGAATTGGCCGAGTTCCTTCAAAAAGAGCCTTCGTAAGGCATCACTTTGCCTACGTAAACAAGGATACGTCGTTGAACGCACTGATGTCCATGTCGCAGGAAAAGAAGGAAACATTAAGAACCTTCATAGATCGGTTCAAAGCAACTATGACACGGGCAGAAACCCCAGATAAGTTCACTATCTCGGAAACGCCGTCTGGTATGAGTCGCCATTTTATCAGGACCTGGTCGTCAACCCACCGTTAACCATCGAGGACTCCCTCCACCGAGCAAATAAATTTGTAGAGTTAGAAGAAAAGAAGGTGGTCATAGCAAGGAAATTCGGCACGACTAAACAGTCCGATAAAAAGGAAGAGAGATAACCCTGGCAACATTATGACAAAGGGTCTAAGACGACGATGGTTGTCGACAACACTGACAAACCACGATCATCAAAGCCCTGGAACAAGCGGAACAAAGAGGGAAAAGAAAAGGCACAGCAAGACGCGCCTACCACGGGAGAGAAGTACTGTGAATATCATAAAGCTACCTCGCATGATACTGCTGAATGCCGGAACCTCAAAAATGCACTCTATGCCCGACTTTCCGACGAAGAGATCAAGGCGGCAATCGATAGGTTAAAAAGAGAATCTGAGCAACAAGAGGAGGGGAAAGTCGACAGGCAAGCACCAAAGCAAGGCAAACAACAGCGTCGTATCAAAAGCATAGCTCAGAAACGCAACCGAGAAGAAGAAGAAGACGAGGAAGGAGATGAAGAGGAAACTCCTAAAGCTGTCCAAAGAATCAACATGATCATGAGCGGTCTAATCTCAGTAAACGATTCGGTTCGATCAATCAAGTTATATGAGCGCATTGCATTAGCCGCGCAAAATGCACCTCAGCCAATCCTATCAGACGATCTTCCCGTCATCTTCACTGACCAAGATATCTATGGAACTCATTACCCTCACAATGAACCACTAGTAATTGAACTATTAATCGGAAGCTGTCAAGTATCTCAGATACTAGTTGACACCGGGATCTCGATAGATCTGATCTTCCTAGACACGCTCAAAAAGATGGAGATCAAGGAGGAAGACATCAAGCAGAAAGCAAAACCGCTCACGGGCTTTACAAGTGAAACGACATACACGATCGGAACCATCAAGCTTCCGATTTACGCACAAGAAATTAATAAAATGGTAAAGTTTCATGTTATTGACAAACCCACCATTTATAATGTTATTCTCGGCACTCCGTGGTTATACAGCATGAAGGCGGTGTCCTCGACATACCATCAATGTCTAAAATTCCCAACACCCAAGGGAATTCAAATGGTCAAAGGATGCCAAAGAGCAAGCCGGTCATGTTTCGCAAGAGAACATAAGATAAGAGTACCCTCATGCATGATCAATGCAGAACAAGGACAAAAAGTCCATGAGAAGGAACTCATCCAGCAGGTCATCATCGACGACTCAGACGCGAGCAAATGTGTGGGAATCGGCGCATAACTACCCGAAGGCATCAAAAACGAGTTGATCACTTTCTTACAACAAAATGTGGCGACCTTCGCGTGGTCAGTTAAAGATATGAAGGGTATCAATCCGACAATCACGACTCACGAGCTCAACGTTGACTCGACTTATAAGCCGATTAAACAAAAGAGGCGTAAGCTTGGCCCCGAAAGGGCCAAAGCGGTCAATGATGAAGTAGAGAAGTTACTCAATGCTGGTTCAATTCAAGAGGTAAAGTATCCCGATTGGCTTGCCAACCCGGTCGTCGTCAAGAAGAAGAATGGGAACTGGAGAGTATGTGTTGACTTCACAGATCTCAACAAAGCCTGCCCGAAGGATAGTTTTCCACTACCGCATATCGACCGACTTGTTGAAGAAACAGCTGGGAACGAGCTACTGTCATTTATGGATGTATTTTCAGGATACAATAAAATCCTCATGAATCTGGATGATAGGGAGAAGACAGCATTCATCACTGAGCGTGGTACTTACTGCTACAAGGTCATGCCGTTCGGCCTCAAGAATGCTGGTGCCACATATCAACGACTGGTCAATCGGATGTTCCCAAGACAGCTTGGCACGACAATGGAAGTTTACATAGATGACATGTTGGTCAAATCCTTGGTCGCCTCTCAACATGTCGGCCATCTCAAGGAATGTTTTAACATCCTCAATAAATACGGAATGAAGCTAAACCCGACCAAATGTACTTTTGGGGTAACATCAGGCGAGTTCTTAGGATACGTGGTAACCCAGAGGGGAATATAAGCTAATCTGAAACAAATCTCGGCCATAATCGACTTGCAATCTCCCAAGAATACACGAGAAGTGAAATGTCTAACTGGTCGCATATCCGCACTGAACAGATTCATATCTCGTTCGACTGACAAATGCATGCCTTTCTATGAACTCCTTCGAGGAAATAAAAGGTTCGTATGGGACGATAAGTGTCAGGAAGCTTTCATCCAGCTCAAAGATTATTTATCAAACCCGCCAATATTATCAAAACCCGAAGATGGCGAGACACTCTTCCTATACATCGCAGTCTCAACAACTGCAGTCAGCGGTGTATTAGTTAGAGAGGACCGAGGCGAACAAAAGCCTATTTCTTACGTAAGCAAGACAATGAATGGAGCTGAGACCAGATATCCCGCGATGGAAAAACTGTCTCTCGCAGTAGTTATCTCGGCACAAAAATTACGGCCTTACTTCCAATCACATTTGATTGCCGTGTTGAGTAGCCAACTTCTTCGGACAATCTTACATAGTCCGGGACAATCGGGCCGCCTTGCAAAATGGGCAATGGAACTGAGCGAGTATGACATCGAATACATGAACAGGACGACCGCCAAATCACATGTAATAGCCGACTTCCTTGTAGAGTTATCACCTGAACTAGATGTCGATACTCAGGTGGAAGATAAAAAATGGAAACTATTTGTCGACGGTGCTTCGTCAAAGAAAGGAGCCAGGGTAGGAGTACGTCTCATATCCCCAACCGAAGAAGTAATGGAGCAATCATTCAAGTTGGGTTTAACGGCATCCAACAACACAGCTGAGTATGAGGCCCTCTTAGCCGGTCTTAGACTAGCCAAAGTGATATAAGATCGGAATCCACCTGATCTTATGACTCACGGTGTCAAGGCCAAAAGCTTGAATGAACGATGGATGTTGGTAGAGATGAGGGTGAATAGGCTGTTGATTGATTCCACAAGCAACAACGGCTGAGAACACTTGATTCCACAAGTAATCTGAACCGAGATGGATCGAAAGCACCACAGAGACTATGAAAGGATCTCTGATACAGCAAACACTTAATCTTATGTGAATCACACACACAAGAACAAGCAAACTTTCTCTCAAGGCCGAGCTTGAAAAAGAACAAGAAACTTCGAATTTTATTGATATGAAAAAGGCTGTCTTACTCAATGATACAAGATTGTTTAAATACAGAATTGAAAAGTACAAAAAAGGAAAAACAAAGATCTCGGTCTTGTGAGAATAACCGAGTTACACAAGAAAGGAAAGTGTGTAACCGAGTTACACAAGAAAGGATAGTGTGTAATTCTTTACTTGGCGGCCAATCCTTGAGTTATGGGTCTGGGTGGGCCGACTTGCCTCATTAAAAACCTTGGGAGTAAAACCACTTTGGGATAAAACCACCCAAGGGAAAAAGAGTGCAAGAAAGTCCACCAACTCTCGGACTTAGCATGGGCTGGGCCGGTTGGTAAAGACTTGGCATTGTCCGGCCCATGAGAAGGTTCAGCTTCCTTGACGCTTACACAGTCCAAGCCTCCTGTGTTGTCCACATCGCTTACACAGTCCAAGCCTCCTGTGTAGTCCACATCGCTTACACAGCCCAAGCTTTCTAATGCCTCTTGCTTCTTGGACTCGTTCTTGAGGTAGCCTCCAAGTCCCATTGAGTTCATGAGGTTCTCTACTCCATGTGTTATGATTCCTCCAGGGTCATATGTCTTTGGTTTGGTTCTGATGACCTCATCATACCCTCCCTCTTCAAGAAGTTTTGACCTCAAAACTTGATAACCTTGAACATCCGGTGGCTCTTCTTTGAATGAGTAGGATAGCGATACTCCTCTTCTTTGAGCTGGTGTGATGCCTCCTTGGCTTATTTTGCTTCTGCTCTCTTTAAGACCTGAAATATTCTCATCACTTTGGCAAGGAAACAAGTGCATTATGGGCTTCTTATCACATAGGTAATGGTTTGAATCATTTTCCTTAGAGTCACCTACTGATATCTCATCCTCTTGTAAGCTTAGCAATTCTTTTAACACAGCAGTTGAGTCATGGGAAATGAAGTGGGTCAAAGAAAGGCTTACCACGCTGATAGCTGTAGTGTGATGGCTTTGGTCTGGTGGATTTTCCTTGATTTGAAAGGAATATGTGTTACCTTCATTTATGTCCTTATGCCTTCCCATTTCACTTGTTCCTTTATGAGCACTCAAGGAAAAGAACAAGTGCATTATACTTGAAATGGAGACTTCAAAAACAAGGTATCTGAGACCATTAGTTGTTATGAAGTTATCCCAATCCCATATCAGATTTTGAATTTCACTTACTTGTGTACCACACATTGGGCGTTGTGTAAGTTGCTTAAGGATATATTGTGCAGGATCTTCATCTTGACAAGTTGGTGACTCTGAAGCTTCTGTTCCACTCGCAGGTTTAGGAATGGTGTGAACAATTCCTTGTTCAGTTTTTGGCTTCCACTTGTTGTTTGGTTCTGGATTGAACTCATGATCTAGTTCATCTTTTGGAGTTCTCAAAACAGGTGTTGCAACTTCAGTTCTGATCTCTTTTTCCTCATGTGGTTTAGAGTCCGAGCCTACTCGCCTTGCATCATAAGCAAACTCGTTAGTCTCAACAAGTAAAAAGGGTTTTAGCCACTTACCTTGGCCATGCTGACTGTGTGTTTCCGGTTGGCCTCCTTTGGGGGTTACAAGACGAGTAGTGTTTTGATCCACTTCCTCATTTGTCACACCTAGGCCTGTTTCAACATCCTTTGGCAAAGACAAGTGTATTATGCTAGAACTTATAACATTAAGATCAGATTCATCATTGCTATAACACTCCTTAAGACTATTTCTTTTATGTTCTAACGTTGCAGCATTTGTTAATCTCTTTGTCGGACAGGCTTTAGCATAGTGCCCCATGCCTTGACATCTATAACATACTACTTCAAGTAAATTCAAAGGATTAGAAGACTTACCTTGAGTAGGCTTCATTTGTGGTTCACGTGAAGGTGGACCTGGTTCTGTTTGGATCTTCTTTTCTTGCTCAGTTATGGGATCATCGTAATCAGACTGAGGCATCTTAGCTTGTACTCTTTTAGCGGCTGAAACAATCCCTTGTTTCTTGTTTACTTGGGGATGAATGCAACCAGTTTGATCCGGGTCCACTTTGGTACCTGTACCTTTCTCAACTCTTGTGGACATGATCAAGTGTATTGTTTTATCAAAAAGCTGATAATCATCTTGAGGGGCTATCAAGGTACTTACCTCAGGGGGGGCGAGTTGTGCCTTAGTCATCTTGGCCTTTGGAGTCATATTTTGTTTTCTGTCCAAGGCTGGTTTCTTCTCCTGAGTAACTTGTTTCTTGGTCACAACCTCTCCATAAGTTGAACCCACTGTCATTGTAACTTTCTTGCGTGGGAATCTTCTAGAAGTGTGGTCTTTGTTCTTGTACCTGTATGAAGTCAGTTCAATTGAGGTTTTAGGGACAAAACACTTACCTTGACCTTTTGCTTGAGGTATACACATGGGTGGCGCATGGAAAACACTCTTGGAGTAGTGTTCTTCTTGGAGTTGGGCGTTCTCCACAAACTCAGAATACATTAGCCTCTTCATGTCTTCCCAAGTGTAAGCTGGACCGTTGCAAGCAAGCCGAATGAAATCTTCTGTTTCCCAATTGTTGAAAGCTTCTCCAGTTAAAGTCTCTTCAGCATAGACTAGCTTGTCTTCCTCTGGAACTTTCTGTGACTGGAACCATTCCTCCATGTTCCTCTCCCACCTCATATAGGCTTCCGGTCCTAGTTCATGACCTGAGAATGCAATGAATTGTAAGTTAGATTGATCAAGATCATTAACATAGCTGTTGTTGGATGGGTAGGTGTAATCATCATGTGATGCTTGGTCCGGTGGTTCTGGTTCGAAGCCTTTGTGTTCAAGCTCCTCCTCTTTACTGATTTGAGACTTAGTCTCTTCACACTGTGATCCATCTTGAGAATCTTCTTCTTCAGAGTCTTCATAGTTCCTCGTTAACTCTTCTTGCATTCTAGACTCCATAGTTTCTTGTTCGGATTCTTCTTCTCCATGGTCAGATTTGTATCCATCTTGTTCTGGTCCTCTACCAAAACTAGATTCCGATTCAGCTTCATAGGGCCAAGACTCGTGGTTATATGGTTCTGCTCCTTCTGAACCGAATTGAGAATCGTTTTCTTCTCCTTCCCATGAGTCTTCTTCGTCTGTGTAACACTCCCTATAGCTTGAGCTGTCCTGAATATGGTCTGGTGGCTCAGGCTCAGGCGTTTCTAGGCCTGGTTCACTACCATAGTCCTCATCTTCCTCCGACCATGAGTCACTCATGTATGCGTTGTCCTCATCACTTATGTTCTGCTCAGAATCAGCTCCTTGATCCCAAGTGTCTTCCTCATCCGTCATGCTTTCTGGTCACTTGAAAGTCCTTGCACTCAACAAACACAGCAAGCGAATCAAAGATACCACAGAAGGGATAGCAGTGTAAGACAAAGGTTAAGACAATATTGCGTAACACAAGACAGAGTTCTGTGCAAGCAATAGAATTGGAAAACTAACAATTTTTTTTGACTTTTCTGGATTTTAATGGAATAACACAACTAGCAAGATAGATTCAAAATAGGAAAACTACTAAATTTCAGAAAGAAAATTCGACCAGGGAACTAAGAACAGGATTTTTATGGTTTTTTTTTTTTTTTGATTTGAAGCAAATAAAACATAAGCAAAGAACAAAACAATTTTTTTTTTTTTTTAAGATTAAGATTAAACAGAAAACAAAGCAGAAGATCTAAAGGGATAGAATGATATAACCTGATGTAGGAGCGTTTTAAAGCTCTGATACCAGATGATATAAGATCGGAATCCACCTGATCTTATGACTCACGGTGTCAAGGCCAAAAGCTTGAATGAACGATGGATGTTGGTAGAGATGAGGGTGAATAGGCTGTTGATTGATTCCACAAGCAACAACGGCTGAGAACACTTGATTCCACAAGTAATCTGAACCGAGATGGATCGAAAGCACCACAGAGACTATGAAAGGATCTCTGATACAGCAAACACTTAATCTTATGTGAATCACACACACAAGAACAAGCAAACTTTCTCTCAAGGCCGAGCTTGAAAAAGAACAAGAAACTTCGAATTTTATTGATATCAAAAAGGCTGTCTTACTCAATGATACAAGATTGTTTAAATACAGAATTGAAAAGTACAAAAAAGGAAAAACAAAGATCTCGGTCTTGTGAGAATAACCGAGTTACACAAGAAAGGAAAGTGTGTAACCGAGTTACACAAGAAAGGAAAGTGTGTAATTCTTTCCTTGGCGGCCAATCCTTGAGTTATGGGTCTGGGTGGGCCGACTTGCCTCATTAAAAACCTTGGGAGTAAAACCACTTTGGGATAAAACCACCCAAGGGAAAAAGAGTGCATGAAAGTCCACCAACTCTCGGACTTAGCATGGGCTGGGCCGGTTGGTAAAGACTTGGCATTGTCCGGCCCATGAGAAGGTTCAGCTTCCTTGACGCTTACACAGTCCAAGCCTCCTGTGTTGTCCACATCGCTTACACAGTCCAAGCCTCCTGTGTTGTCCACATCTCTTACACAGCCCAAGCTTTCTAATGCCTCTTGCTTCTTGGACTCGTTCTTGAGGTAGCCTCCAAGTCCCATTGAGTTCATGAGGTTCTCTACTCCATGTGTTATGATTCCTCCAGGGTCATATGTCTTTGGTTTGGTTCTGATGACCTCATCACAAAGAAATCGGAGTACGACACCTCTTGGCCCATTGCGATTCTATGCTTGTCGCGAATCAAATCAACGGAGACTATGAAGCAAAAAACGAGTGAATGGAGGCTTATAGAAAGGCGGCATTAGAGCTCACCAGCTCCTTTGAATTTTTTGATATCGTCCAGATACCGAGGAAAGAAAATGCCCTAGCAGATGCACTCGCATCTCTGGCATCGAATGCCGATCTCTGTCGACGAATCCCAGTAGAAACAATCCACGAACCGAGCATCCCGCCTCCCAAAAGAAATCAAGAAGAATCTGATGACGCGATCCAACATGATGGCAAGCACGACGCATGCTTTAACGTTCAAGCGAGAAACACCGACCTCATTTCTCTCTTAACAGACGACAACGAGGATTGGCGACAGGAAATAAGAGCGTATCTAACGGAAGGAAAGCTTCCAGAAGACAAGTGGGCAGCGCGACGACTTAAAGTCAGAAGTGCACGATATACTATACACAACGGTATCCTCTACAAATACTCGGCCAACAAAATCCTTCTCAGATGCATACACGGGGATGAAATAAGTCGAGCGCTCGAAGAAACACACTCTGGAGAATGCCGCAACCATTCCGGAGACAGGTCTCTCGCCCTTAAAATCAAGCTGAACGGTCACTACTGGCTGACTATGATAGCCGATTGCGAAACCTATTCCAACAAGTGTTAAAAATTTCAGCATCATGCGCCATTCATACATCGACCTACGGAACTGCTTACAACTTTGACTGCGGCTTATCCATTCATGAGATGGGCAATGGACATCGTTGGACCGTTACCATTATCCAATCAAAGGAGTTTCTTGCTTATCATGATCGACTACTTCACAAAGTGGGTAGAGGCCAAGGCTTACATCGCAATTCATGATGT
Organism: Orychophragmus violaceus; assembly: GCA_030180135.1. NCBI lineage: Eukaryota > Viridiplantae > Streptophyta > Magnoliopsida > Brassicales > Brassicaceae > Orychophragmus > Orychophragmus violaceus. The sequence continues at coordinate 25,748,298 of CM058238.1, forward strand.
CCAAGTCCAGAACTTTTTTTGGAAATACATCATATGTCGGTTCAGGCTGCCTTATGAGATTGTTACAAATAACGGATTGCAATTCGTCTCGTAGCTTTTCGAAGGGTTCTGTAAAAAGTGGGATATACGGCTCAGTAAGTCAACACCGAGATACCCTCAAGGGAATGGACAGGCTGAAGCCACAAACAAAACCATCATTGCCGGCATTAAGAAACGACTTGAATGCAAAAAAGGAGTTTGGGCCGACGAGCTAGATGGAGTCCTCTGGTCGCATAAAATGACTCCTCGCCGCGCAACTGGAGCTACCCCATTTTCCTTGGCCTTCGGCATGGAAGCGATGGTCCCAGCAGAAGCAAACATATACACCCTCCACCGGTCCCTCATGCCACAACATACCGAGATCAACGAGAAGATATTAATTCAAGCTCTCGATACCTTAGAAGAAGAACAAGACCAAGCTCTACTCCGCATTCAGAATTATCAACAGCTCGCAAAACAATCAGAAAGTCAAGGAACGACACTTTCAAGTCGGCGACTATGTCCTCCGCAAGGTCTATGAAAACACAAAAGAATGGAGAGCGGGCAAACTCGGTGCAAAATGGGGACCCTATAAAGTCACGAAAGTCGTCAAGCCTGGAGTTTACGAGCTCAAATCAACAAAGGGCAAAGCCTTGCCGTGATCGTGGAATTCGGCGAGCTTGAAGTAATATTTCTAAGACGGCCACGCCAAGCGCCTTTCATAAAAAAAAAAAAGATGTATGAACTACTAGCGACTTGATTCTTCCTCGGAGGATACGTAGGCAGCCTTCATCGGCACAGTCGCAAATCTAATAAAATTTTTATTTTACAGCATAAATACCGTGTTGAAAGCTCATCCAAAGCCAAAATCAGTTCAATCCTTTTATTAAAAGTTAAATATTATTAATACTAACAAAATCCGAGTTCTAACTCGCAAACCTGAGCCGAGTCCAAGCAACTCGCAGAAAGCCGAACTCCTTAGTTCTCGAAAGCCGAGTCTAAGCAACTCGCAGAAAGCCGAACTCCTTAGTTCGCGAAAGCCGAGTCTAAGCAACTCGCAGAAAGCCGAACTCCTTAATTCACAAAAGCCGAGTTTAAGCAACTCGCAGAAAGCCGAGCAACCAATAAGACTCGCACTAGCATCATGCCTCCTGGCCAGGGGCGTGGTCTTCCTTGCGCACGAGGTGCACATCGTGGTAAGGAAAAGCCGAGATCCGTCTCGCACATTCTTCGTGGTAGGCGATAACACATTAGTCGAATACTTAAGCCTCACATAGTTGCCCGCCCTTAGAATAAAGCTGAGCACCCATAAGCCTCGCAAACCGCCTTATGGCAAAATAAAATGAAAGTCGATATCTGTTTGAATTTGTAAATAACAAGTTTAATACAAGAATAGTCCATCTAACATTCACATAACAAAAGTCGCTATCTGATTGAATTTGTCAAAGACAAGTTTAAAACAAGAATAGTCCGACTTAATTGTATTCGCGTAATAAAAGTCGCTATCTGTTTTAAATGTGTCGAGAACGAGTTTAATACAAGATTAGTCCGATTTAATTACAAGTGCGTATTGTAAGTCGCTAAATTGATTAAATTCGTCGAGAACGAGTTTAATACAAGATTAGACCGATTTAATTACAAACATGTATTTCGAGTCACTAAATTGTTTAAATTCGTTAAACAAGTTTAAAACAAGACTAGTCCGACTTAAAATGCAAGACAAGCAAAAACATATAATTTAAACCTTCCTCTTTAATAAGAGGACAAAAGCCGTACAATGAAAAGAGGGAAGAGTCATTACATAAAAGAAACAAAACACAATTATTCAATTCCCACTCACGACTTCTCAAGGTCCGCAACCTTCTCGGCTTCCTCTCTTTTGCCCGCATCCTACGCCTTGGCAACACCGTCTAGAGCTGCAATCTCCGAACTAACAGATTGAATGAAACCGGTAGGGACCGCCTCAGGGATCACACCACGATTAATCTCGAACTCATCAATCGTATGCGGAACGGGAGGGGGAGAATCGTTAAGGATATTAAGGAGCGGATGATGAACCGACGAGAGAACAAATGTGAGCTCCTCTTTCATCACGACCTCCATCTCGTCGAGCTTCGCAGTCACCGCGATCTCATCTGCAGCAACATGGTCCAAAAGAGCCTGAGGCACCGAAAAACCTTCCCCGCTAAGCTTTATCAAACATTTTTTGAGACCAGAGATTTGAGCTTGCCGACTTGTAAGGCGACGGCAGCCCCTTGATCCTTCACGTAATGTTGAAAGATATCAAAATGAGTATGCGCCTTCGCCCTAATCGAGGCTTCGACTCTCTCTCTCTCCTTCCGGACCTGGTCGATATAAAACGTTTGCTGACTCTTCTTCTCCGATTGAAGCTTAAGAAGGTCGGCTTTCGATTTCTCCGTCACAAGACTTAACCTTTCCTCCGCACCGCGAAGCTTGTCCGCAAGAACCAAATTTTTGCCTCAAGAGCCTTCTTCTCTTCTTTAGCCTTCTTGAGAAGCTCATCCCGCTTCGTCACTGCATCGGCCATCTTCTTAGCACCCCAAGAACTTTCAAGAGCCACACGATTCGACGCCGTGATCATCTGAAACCAAAAATAAGGTTTTCGTCAAAAACAAAAATACTAAATGGATAGGATTCCACTATAGGGACTTACCGTTGCCTCGGCATGCTTCAATTTGAGAATGGCATCCGAATGAGGAAGCTCTTGCAAAACCGGCCAATCTTTCTCGTTCCCCTGAAGACAAGTCAGCATATCAAAACACGCATGCGGGTTATCGATCAGCGGGACTTCGCTCTCGTACTGATAAGCGAAATTGTGGATCGAAGGTCGGGATTCCCCTTCCTTTAAAGGAGCGCGAGGATGGACACGAACTATTTCTTTACGGGAAAACAAAAGGCTTCATGTTACCCGAAGCGCTGGCAACGTCCCCGGTTTCTTGGTAATACCGCTTCCACAGATTAAGACTTTTCTCGGGCTCACCAGCAGCCGTCTTATCGAAGCGACATCCTTGACAGGCTTGTTAGCTATAGCAGCCCTCTTTGCCGCTCTCTCCTTAGTCGACATATCGTCAGCTCCCCTTTTTCTAGAAAGAGTCTTAGAAAGAACCTTATCAGCGGGAGCTGCCACATTTGTCTTAGCCGACTTTACGACCTGCGGAGTGACCGATTTATCAGCAACCGATCCTTCACCATCTTGAGGCAACACGGGTGCGTCCTTCTTTTCCGACAACACGGGTGCGAACAAAAGCCTATTTCTTACGTAAGCAAGACAATGAATGGAGCTGAGACCAGATATCCCGTGATGGAAAAACGGTCTCTCGCAGTAGTTATCTAGGCACAAAAATTACGGCCTTACTTCCAATCACATTCGATTGCCGTGTTGAGTAGCCAACCTCTTCGGACAATCTTACATAGTCCGGGACAATCGGGCCGCCTTGAAAAATGGGCAATGGAACTGAGCGAGTATGACATCGAATACAGGAACAGGACGACCGCCAAATCACATGTAACAGCCGACTTCCTTGTAGAGTTATCACCTGAACTAGATGTCGATACTCAGGTGGAAGATAAAAACTGGAAACTATTTGTCGACTGTGCTTCGTCAAAGAAAGGAGCCGGGGTAGGAGTACGTCTCATATCCCCAACTGAAGAAGTAATGGAGCAATCATTCAAGTTGGGTTTAACGGCATCCAACAACACAGCTGAGTATGAGGCCCTCTTAGCCGGTCTTAGACTAGCCAAAGAAATCAGACTACGACACCTCTTGGCCCATTGCGATTCTATGCTTGTCGCGAATCAAATCAACGGAGACTATGAAGCTAAAAACGAGTGAATGGAGGCTTATAGAAAGGCGGCATTAGAGCTCACCAACTCCTTTGAACTTTTTGATATCGTCCAGATACCGAGGAAAGAAAATGCCCTAGCAGATGCACTCGCATCTCTGGCATCAAATGCCGATCTCTGTCGACGAATCCCAGTAGAAACAATCCACGAACCGAGCATCCCGCCTCCCAAAAGAAATCAAGAAGAATCTGATGACGCGATCCAACATGATGGCAAGGACGACGCATGCTTTAACGTTCAAGCGAGAAACACCGACCTCATTTCTCTCTTAACAGACGACAACGAGGATTGGCGACAGGAAATAAGAGCGTATCTAACGGAAGGAAAGATTCCAGAAGACAAGTGGGCAGCGCGATGACTTAAAGTCAGAAGTGCACGATATACTATACACAACGGTATCCTCTACAAATACTCGGCCAACAAAATCCTTCTCAGATGCAGCCACGGGGATGAAATAAGTCAAGCGCTCGACACTCTGGAGAATGCCGCAACCATTCCGGGGACAGGTCTCTCGCCCTTAAAATCAAGCTGAACGGTCACTACTGGCTGACTATGATAGCCGATTGTGAAACCTATTCCAACAAGTGTTAAAAATTTCAGCGTCATGCGCCATTCATACATCGACCTACGGAACTGCTTACAACTTTGACTGCGGCTTATCCATTCATGAGATGGGCAATGGACATCGTTGGACCGTTACCATTATCCAATCAAAGGAGTTTCTTGCTTATCATGATCGACTACTTCACAAAGTGAGTAGAGGCCAAGGCTTACGTCGCAATTCATGATGTCCAAGTCCAGAACTTTTTTTGGAAATACATCATATGTCGGTTCAGGCTGCCTTATGAGATTGTTACAAATAACGGATCGCAATTTGTCTCGTAGCTTTTCGAAGGGTTCTGTAAAAAGTGGGATATACGGCTCAGTAAGTCAACACCGAGATACCCTCAAGGGAATGGACAGGCTGAAGCCACAAACAAAACCATCATTGCCGGCATTAAGAAACGGCTTGAATGCAAAAAAGGAGTTTGGGCCGACGAGCTAGATGGAGTCCTTTGGTCGCATAAAATGACTCATCGCCGCGCAACTGGAGCTACCCCATTTTCCTTGGCCTTCGGCATGGAAGCGATGGTCCCAGCAGAAGCAAACATATACACCCTCCACCGGTCCCTCATGCCACAACATACCGAGATCAACGAGAAGATATTAATTCAAGCTCTCGATACCTTAGAAGAAGAACGAGACCAAGCTCTACTCCGCATTCAGAATTATCAACAGCTCGCAATACAATCAGAAAGTCAAGGAACGACACTTCCAAGTCGGCGACTATGTCCTCCGCAAGGTCTATGAAAACACAAAAGAATGGAGAGCGGGCAAACTCGGTGCAAAATGGGAAGGACCCTATAAAGTCACGAAAGTCGTCAAGCATGGAGTTTACGAGCTCAAATCAACGAAGGGCAAAGCCTTGCCTTGATCGTGGAATTCGGCGAGCTTGAAGTAATATTTCTAAGACGGCCACGCCAAGCGCCTTTCATAAAAAAAAAGATGTATGAACTACGAGCGACTTGATTCTTCCTCGTAGGATACGTAGGCAGCCTTCATCGGCACAGTCGCAAATCTAATAAAATTTTTATTTTACAGCATAAATACCGTGTTGAAAGCTCATCCAAAGCCAAAATCAGGTCAGTCCTTTTATTAAAAGTTAAATATTATTAATACTAACAAAAGCCGAGTTCTAACTCGAAAACCTGAGCCGAGTCCATGCAACTCGCAGAAAGCCGAACTCCTTAGTTCGCGAAAGCCGAGTCTAAGCAACTCGTAGAAAGCCGAACTCCTTAGTTCGCGAAAGCCGAGTCTAAGCAACTCGCAGAAAGCCGAACTCCTTAATTCACAAAATCCGAGTTTAAGCAACTCGCAGAAAGCCGAGCAACCAATAAGACTCGCACTAGCATCATGCCTCCTGGCCAGGGGCGTGGTCTTCCTTGCGCACGAGGTGCACATCGTGGTAAGGAAAAGCCGAGATCCGTCTCGCACATTCTTCGTGGTAGGCGATAACACATTAGTCGAATACTTAAGCCTCACATAGTTGCCCGCCCTTAGAATAAAGCCGAGCACCCATAAGCCTCACAAACCGCCTTATGGCAAAATAAAATGAAAGTCGATATCTGTTTGAATTTGTAAATAACAAGTTTAATACAAGAATAGTCCATCTAACATTCACATAACAAAAGTCGCTATCTGATTGAATTTGTCAAAGACAAGTTTAAAACAAGAATAGTCCGACTTAATTGTATTCGCGTAATAAAAGTCGCTATCTGTTTTAAATGTGTCGAGAACGAGTTTAATACAAGATTAGTCCGATTTAATTACAAGTGCGTATTGTAAGTCGCTAAATTGATTAAATTCGTCGAGAACGAGTTTAATACAAGATTAGACCGATTTAATTACAAGCATGTATTTCGAGTCACTAAATTGTTTAAATTCGTTAAACAAGTTTAAAACAAGACTAGTCCGACTTAAAATGCAAGACAAGCAAAAACATATAATTTAAACCTTCCTCTTTAATAAGAGGACAAAAGCCGTACAATGAAAAGAGGGAAGAGTCATTACATAAAAGAAACAAAACACAATTATTCAATTCCCACTGACGACTTCTCAAGGTCCGCAACCTTCTCGGCTTCCTCTCTTTTGCCCGCATCCTACGCCTTGGCAACACCGTCTAGAGCTGCAATATCCGAACTAACAGATTGAATGAGACCGGTAGGGACCGCCTCCGGGATCACACCACGATTAATCCCGAACTCATCAATCGTATGCGGAACGGGAGGAGGAGAATCGTTAAGGATATTAAGGAGCGGATGATGAAGCGACGAGAGAACAAATGTGAGCTCCTCTTTCGTCACGACCTCCATCTCGTCGAGCTTCGCAGTCACCGCGACCTCATCTGCAGCAACATGGTCCAAAAGAGCCTGAGGCACCGACAAACCTTCCCCGCTAAGCTTTATCAAACATTTTTTGAGACCAGAGATTTGAGCTTGCTCTACTTGTAAGGCAACCGCAGCCCTTTGATCCTTCACGTAATGTTGAAAGATATCAAAATGAGTATGCGCCTTCGCCCTAATCGCGGCTTCGACTCTCTCTCTCTCCTTCCGGACCTGGTCGATATAAAACGTCTGCTGACTCTTCTTCTCCGATTGAAGCTTAAGAAGGTCGGCTTTCGACTTCTCCGTCACAAGGCTTAACCTTTCCTCCGCACCGTAAAGCTTGTCCACAAGAACCAAATTGTTTGCCTCAAGAGCCTTGTCTCTTCTTTAGCCTTCTTGAGAAGCTCGTCCCGCTTCGTCACTGCATCAGCCATCTTTTTAGCACCCCAAGAACTTTCAAGAGCCACACGATTCGACACCGCGATCATCTGAAACCAAAAATAAGGTTTTCTTCAAAAACAAAAATACTAAATGGATAGGATTCCACTATAGGGACTTACCGTTGCCTCGGCATGCTTCAATTTGAGAATGGCATCCGAATGAGGAAGCTCTTGCAAAACCGGCCAATCTTTCTCGTTCCCCTGAAGACAAGTCAGCATATCAAAACACGCCTGCGAGTTATCGATCAGCGGGACTTCGCTCTCGTACTGATAAGCGAAATTGTGGATCGAAGGTCGGGATTCCCCTTCCTTTAAAGGAGCGCGAGGATGGACATGAACTATTTCTTTACGGGAAAACAAAAGGCTTCATGTTACCCGAAGCGTTGGCAACGTCCCCGGTTTCTTGGTAATACCGCTTCCACATATTAAGACTTTTCTCGGGCTCACCAGCAGCCGTCTTATCAGAAGTGACATCCTTGACAGGCTTGTTAGCTATAGCAGCTCTCTTTGCCGATCTCTCCTTACTCGACATATCGTCAGCTCCACTTTTTCTAGAAAGAGTCTTAGAAAGAACCTTATCCGCGGGAGCCGCCACATTTGTCTTAGCCGACTTAACGACCTGCGGAGTGACCGATTTGTCAGCAACCGATCCTTCACCATCTTGACGCAACACGATGCGTCCTTCTTTTCCGACAACTCGACGGGAGTCAAAGACTTGGAAGAGATCTTCTGCGAGTAATCGACTAATGCAATCTTCTGGACCTTGCCCATGCTCTTCGGCTTTACCAATTGATCGGGAGTAACCTTTGCCTTGATGTTCCACTTAACTGAAATGGGAAAGATGTAGGAAATCCGAGCCAATTCTACAGATTCAGAATTCTCGCGAGTTCCAGATAGCCTAAGATCTAGGGTCTAGTTAATTGAATCATGGATCTCACCTCGTGATTACATGGTGTTTGGCAGCGGAAGATGGATAAGGTAATACGAGATCTGTAGCGCCTCAGATGCTGCGCCTCTATCGTAGTCCACACGCACACAAGCTGGAATCCGCCGGGGTGCTAGTACCGGTGCTCGGATCTCCTTGGGACTTTTGGTTCTAGAGGTTTTCTGTATTTTCTCTCTGAGAAAACAGTCTGGGCGGCTCGTATATATCAGGTCGAAAATAATAGGATCACTTATATATCGACTCTGTCATAAACTAAAACATCAGTTTCGGATTCGCCACTGTGTCGACCGACACATCCACTGGTGTCGATCGACACAAGTCTTGTATCGACCGACACACCTAATGGTGTCGATCGATACACCTCTTTGAAACTCAATTCGATGTGTATCTAATACACATCGATCAGACCATATGCCAATGATCAATCCCATGCAGAGTATATCCAACTTGCTTAGGTGTGTGACCCTGTAGGTTCACACGATACCAGAAATGAGTTACAACTCATTTGTCATAAGCGGTTTCTAGCAAAACGTTATGACTACCCAGTATCATATGAATTGTCCGATCTCGACAATACAACTATCTCTAGAGTTCGTACAATGTGATTTCAGGACATAATCCCAACAAAAGAAGACTCAAAATTGGAACGATAAGGCGCCGACTCCCGCAAAATCGATAAACGGGATATTACCTTTTGAGATCCGCGGGAGAGACTTGCTGATGCATTCCCGAGTGAGATCTGACCACTTGCGTAGACCGACGGCTTGAATCTATTGAAGAATCAGGAAGTAGTTGTCCGGGTACGGCTTGAGAAAAGGATGATGCACTGCATTAACAAAACATAATTAAGTAAATAATCACATTTGATTGACGGAAAACTTGGGACGACATCTACCATAATTCGTATTCCAGGACGTCCTGATAAGTTCCCTGTGATCGTCGGTAACAACTAACGGAGATAACTCGACATAGAAGTAATATCCCTGCCAGTTGTTAATCTTGTTGGGCGCATCCATCACTACACGGTTACCGCTCTTGAGTTTAACCGCGAAACACCCTGGACTAGTCGTCTTCATAGGGTTAATTGAAGTCATTTCCTCGAAGATGCTCACGGTTATCGTGATATCAGATTCAGAGCCAAGCACGAGAAGACCAACCATGTGACGAACCGCGACAGCTGAAAGCTGAGAAATGGCAATTTCACGGCGATGGCAGTAGGAGACCAGCAAGTCGGGAAGCGGGAACCAGTAGCGACAACCCCCATTGTCGGTATTGATGAAGTACGACTCATAAAGATTCATGTATCCTGGCGGAGGATTCCAAGAGCGATCAAGCGTACATGGGACGAGGAACTTAATCCTTGGATCTGCTCCGCAACCCTTGAGCGTAGACGTCACCGACTTCACAGTGGATCGAGTTTCGAAAACATTGCCAAATGTCTCGCCAGGAGCACCCGACAACACAAGGACAGAAGTGTCATTGCCATCAGAACCATCCTGATCGATATCAATGTCGTCCTCATCATCATCGGAGTCTAGTAATTGCGGGATGATAAAATCTTCCCGGCCAGAACTCTCAGCGGCATCAGTTTGCCGTGATGCCTCACGACGACGCTGGAGCTCTTCAACTTCGAGATGAACAGGATGATTCCTCAAGTCGGAGGAAGTGCTCGAAGATGTGGAGTCAGAATAAATAGATCGACGACTTGACGAGTCATCCGCAGACGAAACAGTAATAACTTCCTTGTCTTTATTCCCCGAACAACGGATTAAAGACATGATTTGTCGAAGAAAGGACGAAGAACGCAAGTGGCAAATGAAGTTTGATCTAAAATCCTAGAAACCTAAGGCGGAGCAGCGGCGGAGAGATGATCGGAAAATAAATACTGGCAGAGAGAAAAATTACCTTTTAAACTTCTTCACTTGAACGAAAATGAAGAAGTGAGAAGCAAGAGAAGACTATTTATGGTGAAAATGATGGCGCAGAACTCGAGGCAATAATTACCTAGGTGACGCTTCGTATCTCGCACCTATCCGATCGATTGAACCAAGGATTAACTCCGGTTTCGTGTGGTTAATTCGAACATCCACCGGTTCGAATCTAACTACCCAATTTACAACCGGTTTAATTCAAGCCGGATCGGTCCGACAAGTTATGGGCCTAAAAAAAGGGCTCGACAGAAGAAAGATATGGGCCTACAAAATCACTTCTTAAACCATAGGTTAACTCCTCGTAATGCCGACTTGAATTCAAGTTGCTACACTGGGGGGGGGGGGTTTATTGTTGGAGTCAAGATTAGCACTTTCCTAAAAGACCTATTAATGAGTTTAGGTCGGCCCAGAATGGAAAGTCGGTACAAGGCCCAAGGCGGTAAAACCTAGGTTTTACCAAACTCTGGACAACCGGCTTACATTAGGGTTTAGGGGGTGTTAATTAAAAATAGGATAAAGGCGGCGCACAGCGACATCAAAGACATGGAAATATTCTGTATCTTGATGAAACCGAGATATTAGGAAAATATTTGTATTTATCTAGATTTTCCTTATTATTAACCGACTTTGTAACCTTATAAAAGGCGACTTCATTATTCAATAAACATACGCTTTTCATAATATTCTTGCTTGGGAGATCTTAGAGAACCGACTTTAACCTAATTTATCTCCGGCGACTTTAACATTCTTTTCACCGGCTTCCATCTCGGAAACACCGGCATAAAACCCTAAATTCCTAATTCTCACCGTTTTTTTAAATTCTTCTTTTAGAATCCCTTAAGAAAACCCTAAAACTCTTGCTATCTTAGGATAGACCGAGTTGAGATCTTACATCCATCACTACATGTCCATGTGGATGGTCTTGTTTGAAATTTGTTGTCTATTCACTAACTTTATGGATCTTTGTCTTATTTGGGTTCTTATACTATGGTTGTCACACTTTTTGCTAAGTAGTGTCATCATTCAAACATGCTCGTGGATATGTCCATGTGGATGACATAGTTGTTATTTTCTTAATGGACTTGACTGGTGAACTATCTCTCATTACGTTATTCGTCGGTCATTTTGTGTACTTGTCTACGTTGATGGTATGGTTTGCAACTTATTGTATATTCACTAATTTTCACGGACATTATCTCTTATTTGGGTTCTTACACTAATGGTGTCCACTTTTTTATAAGCTTGTGGATAAGTCCATGTAAATTACATAGTTGTAAGTTTGTTGTTAGACTCATTTAGTAAACTATCACTTATTACGATTTCTTTCAGTCATTTAGTGTGCATGTCCCTGTGTGGATGGTATGATTTGTAACTTGTTTAATGTTCATTAACTTCACGGATAGTAATTGGTGTCCACTGAAACATGTCAACACATACGTAATGGAAAAGGGTGAGACCATATATAAATTATATGTCCAATTTATAATGTCCATGAAACGTATAACAACAATGATTTTCCTAAAAATCGTGTACACAAAAATGCATATAGGAAAACAAATGGGTGTCCACTAAAACATGTCTATACAGATGTAAACGAAAGAGTAAAATCATATGTAGATATATGCCCATCTTACAATGTCCATGGGACTTTATGTACTAATACGAGAACTTGACACTGCAAAGTTCTAATAAACTATGAAGTTTCTCGAAACGTGACCATGAAAAAACGTATTAATAACAGAAAATGTGCAAAACCTTGTTCACATTTGATAATGGATTTATAAAATGTTAATCTCTTTAAACGGAATATAAACCAATGTCCACTTGCATGTATCCATACAAACATTATAAAAGGAACACTTTTATAAGCTATATAGAAATTGAATGTCAACTGAGTGACGAGTCCCTAAATGGCTATCTAAACGTAATAAAAGTAAATGATTGACGTCCATTAACATATGTACATGAAGTTGATATATGATGTCCACTTCATAATGTCCACAAAGACTTATGCATGCTGATCTTGAATAACATAATATAAATCAGTTGTCCATTTAAAATTGTCTACATGAAAAATGATAAACGGTAAATTTTAGTAAGCTATATATTATGAATCTAATTTATATTCAAAACACATGTTTAAATGTCCATCTAACCGTGTCCATACGGACGTGTATGATGAACACGAAAACGTTTATACGGTCTAGTCGTCATTATATTGAAAACTTAAATGATGAAAACAAGAAGTGTGCCAACAAGAAAAACGTATCCACAAAGACTAAAAAGACATAATGTATCCACCAAAAATTATCCACATTTTAGCAAAATAAGATTTGGTTAAAAAAATTACTCAAAAGATTGTCCACGGAATAGCGAATTTATTACAAAATTGACAAATACATGAACTTCTGATTTACATCTGATTTACATTGTGATAGCGTCGTATGTCTCCTCTCACGCTCTTCAAGCTCATCACAAAGATTCTTCTTCTGCACTTCCTCTTGAGGGTGTTGCCTTTCCCTCCTGCTAAACAAAACAAAATAAAATAAAATAATAAGAAGCAAGACATGTTATGATCATATACCCCATAACGCATAAACAATGACAATTTATCCTCAAAACTGCTGATCTCTGCAATCTAAAGACAAAGCACATATGCCTTTTCTGAAATGTCAATAAACCCTAGATAGCTGGAGAATCTCATAAATCAAAGACAAATTAGATTGAATTCACAAGTAATCGGATCTGCGTTGAATCAAAGGAAAAAAGAACAGTTTTCAAAATCTTACCTTGGCTTTAAAGTTGTGTGAGCCGCGACATCACATGATGGATACTTCTTAGAGGTGTGGAATACTTCTGTGTATGTGTGCCTGTGTATGTCTATGTGTGTGTGTGTGTGTGTGTGTGAGAGAGAGAGAGAGAGAGAGAGAGAGAGAGAGAGAGAGAGAGAGAGAGAGAGAGATGCGTCATATGTGGCCGTCGCTGAAAGGAAGAAGAAAGGTTAGAATTTTATTGTAGGTATGTAAAAGTGTGAAAAGTAAATAGAAAATTAGGTCTAGTTAGGAGAACTTAAGGGTATTTTGGTAAAATAAAGAGGAAAAATGTTTTTTTGTCAAATGAGATAGATTCATGGGCCAGGGCCGTATAGTCAAATGGGCCGATAAAACAACATTGAAAAATAAACAGGAACCCAAAACAGGCCCGAAGGCAGAAGATAGCGTCGAGATGTGGCTGCGCCTGCGACCGTCCGAGCATGCAATCTAAACGTGTCCCGTTTCTGGAGCACCGCCGCGAACCAACAGACACCATGGAGGAAAACGGAGCTGAGCTTCGCCGGACCGATTCGCCGTAGCTGACAAAGACCCATCCGCCGATCCAGACTTCGTAAATCCACCGTCAAAAAACCCTGCAAGAAAAGAAACGCATGACTTTAACTTAACCGGAGCCATCAAGGCCAAGGAGGCGCCGCCGCCGAATTGGTACAAAGGCTAATCCGATTTCACTTGTGCTTGTCCTCTAAAGCAGTGTTATAGTGACGATGTTAATCCTGAACAATTGACAGATCGAAAGCTAAGCAAAGCAAAGATCAGAGATTGACGGCGAGAGAGCAGAGAAGAAGTCGGGTCGAAGTCTCTGAAGCGAGAGAAACCGGAATAATTCCGGTGAAATCCGAGAAATCGGAAGAGATTCAGCCAGTCATAGAAACTATCCTAGACTTATTTCAATTTCAAAACCAAAATAAGAACAAGAAACGCGATAAAATCGCTGGGGAAAAAGATTTCGGACCTACAGATGAAAAGCGAGAACGAACATGCCAAGATCAGAAAAAACCCCAACGCATAGAGAAATATATTACAAACAAGGAAAAATCGCTTGATCGATCTCGAAGCTTCCTTCTGAAAGATGAAATTCTGAGAAGAAGGAAGAAGAGATGCGAGAGAAACCTCTCTCTAAGAAGAGAGAGAAAGCGATTTTTTCTTCCTTAAGTAATCAAATTCTTGAGGAAAAATGCTTAATTACATACACATGACTTATTGTGTAATTGGTAAGTCAATTAGTGACTATGAGAATAAATATCTCTATGTGTAAAGGTAAAATATTGTTTCTGCCATCTGCATTCTTGATTTTCTTTTATGAAAGACAAATAAAAATTTGTAGAATTACTAGTTGCCATTATATTGCATAGTGTACTTAATACCTCTCTTATGCAGGATGCATATCAAGCTGATACTATTTTCTGCAGCCTGTTATTTTTAAAGATATGCACATGCGAGGCATGATGGTTGAATCTACTTATGCATGTGCTCAGAAGTTCCCCTCAAATTACAAGCTCTCAAATTTGAAAAGGTATTTGAATTTCAACCCAAAATAATATATGATGACCTAACAAACTTATACTTCTCTTATCGTTTATGTTAGTGCAGTGGACCTGAAATTGTTGAACCACGCCACTGCTGGACTGAACTGAGATGTTGAACCACGCCACTGCTGGACTGAACTGATCTCACTTCCTGAATGTATGTTATCCAGCCTTGAAACTGTGGAATGGGTGAAGTATAATGGAACAGAAGAAGAGAAAAAGTTGTAGCGTTTATCTTAAGCAACGAAAGCTAATTAAAGAAAGTAACTATAAACCCTCAATCCACCAGCCACCGTGAACAACTTGAAATGATCAAAGAGTTATTATTGGGCTTTGGTGATGAAATCAGTAGCGGAACCAGAAATTATTTTTACCGGGGTCATGATATATAATTTTATAATTTAACTACCATGTATAACAACAAAATATGTAGAATAAAGGGTCATTAGGAGACTTGAACCTAAATTTACAGGGGTCATAATCTAAACAAGTACCATTTGAGCTGAAGATTCTTATTGTTTTCTTACAAATATTTTTTTTATAATTCCATTGGGGTCAACTGACCCCTGCTTCAAAGGTGGTTCCGCCACTGGATAAAATCATTAGTTATAACTTAGTCCATGATTGGATATGTTAATTAAGAACGATCTTGTTTCTTTGGACTACAGTTTGGTTTAAAACGACTTTTCTTTGTAATAGACTTAGGACAGTGGCGGATGCAGTAGGTAAGGAGGGAGGTCATGTGACCCCCATAAAATTTTGAAAAATTATTGACCCCAATCAAATTTGGTTCAACTATAAACAAATAATTTATATACGCTAAGATATATTTAATCCATTATAATTCAGTGCAAATAATTAAAAAATTAGATAAACCTAATTATTTCTATCAATTATATTATATTTTTAGTTCTCTATCTTTTTCTAATGTATATAGAACATTAATTTGTATACACTGAAATCAGTTAAAATGTTAGTAATTTGATATTTATTTATTTTTTGTAAATGAGATGTTAGTAATTTCTTATTTCAAATAACTAACCAACAAGAAATAAAATAAAATTACATTCTTTAAATTTTCCTTTTCAGTTTTATTTATACTTATGAAAATGATAATATATATAAATTTTTGAAAACAATTTTCGAGATATATTTTTCCAAGGATTTTTAGATTTAAAGTTAATGATAAAACAATTTAATATATTTAAATATATAATACATATAGACATTAATTTATGATAATAATTTTATTAATAAAATATATGTATTTTTGATCAAAATATATGTATTTTAAAAATTAAAATTATTATGACCCCGGTAGATTATTTTTCTGGCTCCGCCACTGACTTAGGATATAAAGCTAATGATGTATCTAGAATTAGGGTAAATTGAAATCAGAGAGATAAAGAGAAACCCTAATAGCTTGTAATCTTTGGTGATAGTGGATTAATGGAAAGCTCCAGGCCGAGACGTATGATCACACATCGTGATCTGAACTCGTTAATTTTCTGTGTTATTTACTTTATTGCTCAAAACAAACATTCAAAGGAGAGATCAAAATCTCTACAAGTGGTATCAGAGCGAGGTTTTAATCCTCATGAGCAAGGGCAGAGGTAAGCGGCAAGGATTCTTATCAGATTTTGGTTACTTGGGCACAATAGTCGACGATGGTTGGTTTCAGAAAAGTTCAGGGTGACAGCTAGGGTTTAAAAGTTCGGAGGCGTTTTCTGGGTTTAGTGTCGATCAATACAAAGTTCGTATCGATCGACACAGAGGTTTCTGTTAGACAACGGCCGTGTTTTTGGATATCATGGAAACGTTCGCAAAGGTGAAGATTGCTACTTTTGATGGTCATGGAGATTTCTCTATGTCGAAGAAGAGGATGTTGACTCACTTATCTATCCTTGGTTTAAAGGATACGCTATCAGAAATGCATGCATCGTCAAAACTGACGATCAAGAAGGTTGAGTCTGCAAATGCGTTTGTAGAAAGAGTTCAGCTGGAAGATACTAAGAAAAATGAACAAGCTTGGAAATGGATGAACATGCTAATGCTCAATTTAAGAGATCATATCCTTCAGAAATTGATGGAGATCAAGATTTCGGCTGCAATTTGGATAAACCTAGAACGGTTATACAATACGAGGACTCTCCCAAGTTGAATTCATTTGCAACATTGGTTATATACATGCAATATGGTGGAGTCAATATCGATTAATCAAAATGTCGACGATTTCTTGAAGATTGTATCAGATCTAAGCTATGTAAAGGTGTTTGTTATAGATGAAGTACAATCTATACTTATTCTTAGTTCTTTTCCATCACATTATGATTCTCTGAATGAGACACTTAAGTATGGTAGAGACACCCACTCTATAGATGATGTGATAAACACAACAAATTTGAAAGAAACTGAGCTTAAGGAGAAGGGTATAACAAATTCTCAGAAGCTTAGAGAATCGTATGTGGCTCGTGGAAGATCAAAGTTAAGGAAGTCTGGATAGAGGTCGGATAAGAGTAGATCAAGGTCAAAATCGGGATCAGGAGTGACATGTTGGTACTGCAAGAAGGAAGGACATAAGAAAGCTGATTGTTATGCTAGGAAAAAGAGCATAGACGATGATGTAAACTCTGAAGCAACAGTGGTAATTGATGAATAAGCATGTGTCGATGCATTACAGTCTCTAAAAACTGGCATCAAGAGAGGTGGGTGATTGATTCAGAGTGTTGTTATCACATGACCTCAAGAAGAGACTAGTTTGATATGTTTTAGGTCCTTACGTCAGGAGAAGTGCTACTGGGGAACGACTATTTTGTTGGATTTGAGGGAATAGGCTCTATCAACATCAGATCACATGGTGTCACGGTAAAGACATTGACGAATGTCATGTATATTCTCGAGCTAAAAATGAATATGATATCTACAATACGTTAGATAAACTAAGTTTTTATCATGCTGGTGGAAAAAGGGAATACAAGGTTCTATAAGAATGGGAAGATGGATTTTCAAGGTTCTCTGGATGGAAGATGAATACAAGGTACTTTTTATTTCCTAGATGGTGAGACTGTAATCAGACAGTAAAACAGTTGTGTCTCCAAGAAGGTTGCCAACCATGAAATAGAGTTTTGGCATAGAAGGTTGGGACACATGACTCTGAAGAACTTGATGATCCTGGTCAAAATGGAGCATCATTGACAAAATAAGGATTGAAGCCATGAATCTTTTTGAAATTTGTGTGATGGGGAAGTATAAGAAGCTGAGTTTCCACATTGGAAAGCAAAATTCATGAGAGGCATTGAAGTATACAGATGCAAACCTTTGGGGGTCTCAAACCGTGACTTCAAGCTTGTCAGGTAAACAATATTTTCTGTCTATAATTGATGATTCCACTAGAAAATTGTGGATGTTCTTCTTAGCAGCGAAGAGTGAATCTTTCACCAAGTTATGTGAGTGGAAGAAGCTAGTTGAGAATCAAATCAACAAGAAGCTGAAGTATCTGAGAATTAATAATTGATTGGAATTCTGTAACAAGTAGTTCGATGGGTTCTGCAGACAATATGGTATTGAGAGCCGCATGACGTGTGCTATATTCCACAGCAAAATGGAGTAGTTGAACGCATGAATAACTATCATGGAGAAAGTGCGTTTTATTTTGGATGAGAGTGGCTTGGGTGAAGAATTATGGGCTGAAGCGAAAAAGGGAAAAAAATATATATTTGGCAATTCAAGATACGACTTATCATTATTCATTGTATTATAATATAAAAATGTTCAATTTTATTTTATAAATTACTCTCTAACTTTATTATTAGTTATTATTAAATTATTATTTATTATTAGTTATTATTAAATTATTAGTTATTATTAAAATGAAATTAAAAAAATTAGAAATTATACACTTTAGAATAAAATTGTATATCAGATCAGTAGGAGTCCTTCATCGGTCTTAGATGGCAACATTCCGGAAGAACTGTTGTTGGAAAGAAAGCCTAGTTACAAGCATCTTATAAGATTAGGTTCATTGATCTATGTTCACGTAGATCAAGGGAAGTTGAAACCAAGAGCAATGAAAGGAGTTTTCATTAGCTATCCTGAAGAAGTTAAAGGTTACAAGATTTGGCTCTTGGATGATGAAATATGTGTGATTAGCACGAATGTGGTTTTTGTGGAAGAAAAAGTCTACAAGGATCTACAAAAGGGAGTTTTGCATCAGAAATAAAGCTGGAGAATTCAACTCCAGGTGCAGTGTTGATCGACACAATTGCTGATGTCGATCGATAGGAGAATGAAATTCATGTCGATCGACGACACCCCCGTCTATCGATCAACAAATAGTGTCTGAAACATTAGTTTCGGTTTCTGAAGACCAAGGGGAGGTTCATTTTCAGGTGGAGTTGTGGGAGATCCAAATCCATATGATATACCTCATGGTGATTATATGTTGGCTAGAGATCAGATAAGAAGAGAGCCAAGGCTACCTGCACATCTAAATGACTATGATTTGGCGAGGTTTGTCTTAATAGCTATTGTTAAGATAAGTTCAGAAGAACCAAGAGATTATTAAGAAGTCATTGAAAGTAGAGATAAAACTTTATGGAATGGAGGTATGGATGAAGAACTGAGTTCTCTAGAGAAGAACAAGACATGGAGGTTAGTCAAAAGACTTAAAGGAATATAAGTAATTGGATGCACTTGAGTATACAAATTAAAGCCAAGTATACCAGGAAAAAAAAAGAATTGAGATACATGCTAGGTTGTAGCCAAATGGTACTCTCAGAGGGATGGTATCGATTATCATGATGTGTTCTCACCTTTAGTGAAGCATGTATCAATCAGGTTTCTTCTATCGATCACTACGAGTTTAGATCTGGAATTGGAGCAGCTTGATGTTAAGATTGTGTTTCTTCATGGTTTGATTGAGGAGGAGATCTATATAGAGAAGCCAGAAGGTTTTGTTGTTAAGGGAAAAGAGGACTATGTATGCTTGTTGGAGAAAGCATTGTATGGACTTAAGCAAGCTACAAGACAGTGGAACAAGTGCTTTGATCAATTTGTGGTGAGTCGGGTTCAAAAGAAGTGAGTTTGATCATTATGTCCACATAAAGGAAAGTAAAGGTACGATTTTTATATACCTACTATTGTATGTGATTACATGCTCATTGCATCAACTAATATAAAGGAGATACAAGTTCTGAAGGACTTGTTGAGCAATATGTTCAAGATGAAGGATCTAGGAGCTGTAAGAAGAATTATTGGGATGGATATGGAGAGAGATCGTGAAGGTGGATTCTTCATCTGGTTACGTCAAGAAGATTCTTCAAGTATTCAATATGGATGAATCTAGATCAGTTTTGACGACTATAGGATCACACTTCAAATTGTTTGCGATCAAGGATGATGAAGCTGAGACAATTATGGAGAACATCCCATACTATAATGCTATTGGACGTATCATGTATGTGATGTTGGGAACAAGATGTGATCTGACTTATGCAGTGGGCTTAGTCAGCATGTTATGAGCAAGTTGGGCATGGTACACTGGGACGAAGCGAAGTGGGTACTAAGGTATATGAAGGGTACTCATGATTTGAAGATTATGTTCAGGAAGAACAAGGATTCAAGGTTGAAGGTTTTTCTGATTCGGATTTTGTGTCGGATTTGGACAAATTCATATCGATTATTGGTTATGTTTTCACAAGTGGTGGAAGCGTTACTAATTGGAAGTGAAGTCTTCAAAATGTTATCGCATTGTTTACAACTACGGCAGAACATATGGCATTGGTAAAAACTTTGAAAAAGGCGATTTGAGTAAGAGGTTTGACTGAGGAGTTTCGTTTCAAACAAGACTTGGTGAAGATCTGGTGTGACTCACCGAGCGCGTTGAGCTTAGCCAAGACAATGTCCATCATAAGCGAACAAAGCATATTAACAGAAAGATGAATTTCATCAGGGATATAGTTGCACACGGAGAAGTGAAGCTGTCCAAGATCCCTACTGAAAGGAATCCATCTGATATGTTGACGAAGGTTCTTCCTGTAAAAAAGTTTGAGAAGGCTTTGAGCTTTCTCGGTTTAGAAGAGCACTAAGGTGATGAAACTGTTTGGAGCTGCACATGTTTGTAAGGATAAATGATTTATACTTGTAAGTGATTGTTATTAAGGTGGAGTTTTGTTGTGCTTTGGTGATGAAAATCATTAGTTATAACTTAGTCCACGACATGAACGAGTTTGTTTCTTTGGGTTACGGTTTGGTTTAAACCGACTTATCTTTAATAGACTTAATATATAAAATTAAACCGCCGTATTACGTCTATAAGTACATTCTGTGGTATTGAAAGAAAATTACCAGAGAGGTTTAAGGGATGTTTACTTGAACGTTGGTTCTAGGTATTTGCTTATTCTGTGAATTTCTTCTGATTCACGTCTTGTTTGATTTCGAAGGAGTTAGCTTATCCCTCTAGGGTTTTGCATTGACTTTGCCTCGTTGCTTAGGGTTGATTTGTTTTGTTCCAGAAAATCTCATATCCCTTGTTCGTCCCTTTTTTTCTAAGTTTCCAGGTTTCCTTATTTCATATCAATTTTACTTCAATATCCATTCCGTTTAGCTCGAATCGATAAAATCATGACTACGGATTGGGTATAATCTACTTTTGAATTGGATTTGATTTTTGGTTTGGTTGATCGATTAAATAGCCGTGTCTTTAAGTATTATCTTTGGTGTTGAAAGGAAAATAGCAGAGAGGTTCAAGGCTTGTTCATATTCTGTGAATATTTTTAAGGTATACATGTTTTCGAACATACATTATATAAGTTATTAGGTTCTAGGTTTTTTTCTATTTTTATATTCTGCAAATTTTTGTGATTCTCTTGATTGATTTCGAAAGAGTTTGGATTTTCGTTTTCGTATCCTTTCTATTTGTTAATTGTTCTGTATCTCTCTGTTGGTTTTATCTTTGACCTTGTGTCGTTCTTATTTTTTTTGGTTCATTAGTTAAACACACACTTACAATTTCACATCCCCCTATGTTTTCAGGCTTTGGTGTCTGGTTTGAGAAGTCCTGGCCTTGAAATAGAAATCTGCGGAAGCTGAAAGCTTGGGAATTGATGATGGCTCATGTGGATAGGATAAGTCAATTGCCTGAAGAGCTACTCTTGAGAATACTGTCAGCACTACCTACTGCTAAAGATGTTGTGGCTACTATGGTTTTGTCCAAACGTTGGCAGCCTCTTTGGAAGCGAGTGCCAAAACTTGTCTACGACGATAGCTATCGAAATATTAATATTGGAAAGTTTTCACGTTTTGTGGACCGGTCTTTGATTCTGCACGAGGCACCAGTTGAAACATTGCATTTCAACCTTATTCGAAGTTGTGTTATTGTTGATATTGGAATTTGGATTACAATTGCTGCTAAATGCCGCGTGCGTGACCTGAGTATCGACATCGACTGTTCTTCCAGTACAACTCCAGCCAAACTTCCAGAGAGTTTATATACAGGCTGTCAAATGCTGGTGACTTTGAAACTAAATAGTGTGACTCTTGTGGATGTTTCTTCCTTGCCTTCTTTCCCAACCCTCAAAACTTTGAGCCTATTATCTGTGAAGTACCCAGGTGATGAGTTTGTCAGAAGGCTTTTATCCAGTTGTCATGTTCTTGAAGATTTGGTTGTGGAACAATGTCTCGATGACAATGTTACCATTTTCACAGTTAAGGTTCCTTCTCTCAAGAGTGCATCTTTGGATAAATCTTCACGTAGATGCACAAAAGGTGAAGATGGATTTGTGGTAGCTGCTGCTTCTTTGGAGTACTTGGGCATTTTTTTCGATACGGATGGGTTTTGTGTCTTTGAGACTGATATGCCTAATATTGTTAAGGCAGAAGTTTCCGTCAGTCATAGTTCTCCTGGGGTGACTGTGAGTTCTATTACTTCAGCAAAGCGTATGTTTTTATGTTTACCATACTCAAAGGTAAATATCCTTGAATTTTTCTTCTTCTTTTCAGAATCAACTATTCGGGTGTTCTTGCCAGCAAATCTGCTGTCATTAATATTGTTTTGTGTTGTAGGATGCATATTCGGTTGGTAGTGTCTTCCACCGTCTTGAGCATTTAAAGATATGCACATGTGAGAAAGAATGGTTAAACCTACTTATGCGTGTGCTCAATGATTCTCCTAAATTACGATCGCTCAAACTTCAAAACGTACATACTCTGTATATTTCGTCCCAAATCATTCAGCTTCCTTGATTAGTATATACTCTCTTTAAGGCACTCTACTTCTGTCTTGTCAATTTATCTCAGTGCCATAACTTTGAAAACCCGCGCCCCTGCTGGAATGACCTGAGCTCAGTTCCTGAATGTATGTTATCGAGTCTTCAAACTCTTAAATGGGTAAACTATGAAGGAACAGAAGAAGAGAAAGAAGTAGCTTCATTCATTTTAAGAAGCGCAAACTGTTTGAAGAAAGTAACTATCTCCTCTGAATCCACTGAATCCAACAAGAAACTTGAGATGCTCAAGGAGTTGTCCTTGTCATACAGGCGTTCACCTACATGTCAGCTTGTATTCGACTGAAGTTACGCTCAACAGTCAAACTTGGGTTGTGTTAGGTCCCATATCTTATAGATGTCTAAAGCGCTTCAAACTTGTGTTTTCTCTTTTTAAAAATTAGTTCGCATGTTGGTCAAGTTTTAATCTTTTGACATTCGATTATGTTATTCTCATGTTTTTTTTATAAACCTTTGATTTATTCAATCCATAATTTATTAGTCACTAAAGTATAAAGATGGTTTTGGACCGTTTTGTACCTAAAACGATGCACGCTTCTGGACCGGTGTTGGATATGTGACGGTCCAAATTTGGGAGTTGCGCGTTAAAATTTTGGCATAGTTAAAACACAAGACTTTTTTTTTTTTTTTTCCCAATCGTTGACCGTTTTGCCTTTATGAGACACAAATTACCATTCTTATTTCCTAGGTTTTCTTTATTTCCCACGATTTCCTTGCTCTAGTTTATTTTCCTTTTCTTTGGTGAGATGTTAGGATATTTACTTGGCCGTAACAAAAACTTTTTAGATGAGTTCTACACCTATCTCCAAAGAATGTCATTAACAAACAAGTGTTGAAGGATAATTACCCTAGGGCTCTTCTGATTCCCAGTCCTACTTGATTGATTTCCAAGAAGTATTTTCGTGAATAATCTTTCCCGGGTAGTTTTTAGTGGTCGATGTGTTTGGATTTCACCTGCTTCTCTTTCAATTCAAACGTGTTGTCTTTGTAACAAGCTAGGGTTTTCTTTGAGCTTGTGTCGTTTCTTATTATTAGGTTCATTACAAAAACACACACTTACAATTTCACATCCCCTTTTTCAGGCTTTGGTGTCTGGTTTGGGGAGTTCTGGCCTGGGATTTGATGATGGCTCATGTGGATAGGATAAGTCTATTGCCTGAAGA
Source organism: Orychophragmus violaceus (assembly GCA_030180135.1). Classification (NCBI taxonomy): domain Eukaryota; kingdom Viridiplantae; phylum Streptophyta; class Magnoliopsida; order Brassicales; family Brassicaceae; genus Orychophragmus; species Orychophragmus violaceus. The sequence continues at coordinate 25,772,226 of CM058238.1, forward strand.
GCTACTGTGTAGAATACTGTCAGAACTACCTACTGCTAAAGATGTTGTCGCCACAATGATTTTGTCCAAACAATGGCAGTCTCTTTGGAAGCGAGTGCCAAAACTTGTATACGACGATAGCTATAAAAATATTGAGTATGGAAAGTTTTCACGCTTTGTGGACCGGTCTTTGATTCTGCACGAGTCACCAGTTGAAACATTGCATTTCAAACTTATTCAAAAGTCAGCTGCTTTTGATATTGGAACATGGATTACAATTGCTGTTAAACACCGTGTGCGTGACATGAGTATCGACATCGACTGTTCTTCGAGTACAACTCCAGTCATACTTCCAAAGAGTTTATATACAGGCTGTAGGATGCTTGTGACTTTGAAACTAAAGAGTGTGACTCTTATGGATGTATCGTCCTTGCCTTCTTTCCCAACCCTCAAAACTTTGAGCCTATTATCTGTGAAGTACCCAGGTGATGAGTTTGTCAGAAGGCTTTTATCCAGTTGTCATGTTCTTGAAGATTTGGCTGTGCGACAATGTCTCGATGACAATGTTACCATTTTCACAGTTAAGGTTCCTTCTCTCAAGAGTGCATCTTTGTATAAACCACGAGACAGATGTACACAAGGTGAAGATGGATTTGTGATAGCTGCTGCTGCTTTGGAGTACTTGGACATTTTTTTCGATACCTATGGGTTTTGTGTCTTTGAGAATGATATGCCTAATATTGTTAAGGCAGACGTTGTGGTCAATCATAGACTTCCTGGGGTGACTCTGAATTCTATTACTTCAGCAAAGCGTATGTTTTTATGTTTACCATACTCAAAGGTAAATATATCTTCCTAACTATACGTTTGACCTTCTGCATCCTTGAACAGAATCAACTTTGTGTGTTCTTGCCAGCAAATCTGTTGCCGTTAATTGATATTGCATATGTTCTTAATTCTGTATTGTATTGCAGGATGCATATTCTGTTGGTAGTGTCTTCCACCGTCTTGAATATTTAAGGATATGCACATGTGAGACAGAATGGTTAAATCTACTTATGCGTGTGCTCAATGATTCCCCTAAATTACGATCGCTTAAACTTCAAAAGGTACGTAAGAATCATTCATTTTCCGTGATTAGTATATACTATCTCTCTCTATATATATGATTATATCTAAGGCACTGCACTTCTGTCCTGTCAATTTATCTCAGTGCCATAAATTTGTAAAAATGCGCCCCTGCTGGAATGATCCGAGCTCAGTTCCTGAATGTCTGTTATCAAGTCTTCAAACTCTTGAATGGGTAAAATATGAAGGAACAAAGGAAGAGAAAGAAGTAGCTTCATTCATTTTAAGAAGCGCAAACTGTTTGAAGAAAGTAACTATCTCCTCTGAATCCACTGACTCCAACAAGAAACTTGAGATGCTCAAGGAGTTGTCCTTGTCATACAGGCGTTCACCTACATGTCAGCTTGTATTCGACTGAAGTTACGCTCAACAGTCAAACTTGGGTTGTGTTAGGTACCATATCTTAAAGATGTTTAAAGCGCTTCAAACTTGTGTTTTCTCTTTTTAAAAATTAGTTCGCATGTTGGTCAAGGTTTAATCTTTTGACATTCGATTATGTTATTCTCATGTTTTTTTTATAAACCTTTGATTTATTCAATCCATAATTTATTAGTCACTAAAGTATAAAGATGGTTTTGGACCGTTTTGTACCTAAAACGATGCACGCTTCTGGACCGGTGTTGGATATGTGACGGTCCAAATTTGGGAGTTGCGCGTTAAAATTTTGGCATAGTTAAAACACAAGACTTTTTTTTTTTTTTTTTCCCCAATCGTTGACCGTTTTGCCTTTATGAGACACAAATTACCATTCTTTACTCAATTTTGTTTAGCTCATTGAATTTTTAAACGCCCTCCTCTTTGTCTCTCCAAGGTTGAAGAAGGAAACAAAGATTTATATTCTCTGTTAATCTTATATGCCTTTCGAGTTTCGATTGGGGAAATATATGATGTTTTCTTTACTGGGAAGTCTATATTTCTCAAACATAGTTGGCTCTGCTGGTGATTTAAACACATCTGGATAGACTGGATGAAGGAGTGAGTTCCAATTTTGTGTTTATATGAAGTCTCTATGATTTATAGATTTAGGCGTGCAACTTTCGTTAGTACGGGTCATTGGGTTCGGTTAGTTCAGTTTTGGTTATTCGGTTTACACAAATTTATAATGAGTTGAACCAAACAAAAATTGGTTCGATTCGGTTTTGGGTAGTTCAGTTTTTAAAAATTTTACCAAATTGAACCGAAATATTTGGTTAGGTTTCAGTTAAAATTGGGTAAAAGTTTGGGTAATTTCAGTGCAAATCAGTTATTCTGATTAGTTCGGATTGAAATTTTGGATATGATTTGGTTTGGTTTGGTTTGTTTGTTTTTTTAATTTTTTTGAAAATCGAAATAATCGATTGCTAAACCGAACCGAAACGAAAAAAACAAATATTTTTTAAATTTACTGAATCAAATCAAACTCATAACCAAACTTAAACCAAAAATCGAAAATTTTGATTCGTTCCAGTTCGATTCGAAATCCAGAATCTAATTTATTTGATCAAATTACGTTTTATAATTCTTTATAATCTTTTTCTATTGATCAGTTGTTTTTCCCTACAAGTAATATAGTTTCAATCAATCATAATCATTTAGTGGACGATTCGCCCTAAAGAAAATTTCATAGACACAATTTACGAGGTGCCGTCACCCAACTTTTTTGTTGAATCGCATTCTCCCATGTCGTCGGAGCTCTTTCCCGGCACCAGGGAGGGTTATAGTCTTATGTGTAAATCGGCTTAAGTCTGATATCCCCTTCTCTGCTAATCTCCTCCATTGACGTTGTTGGATTTTCCGGTCGAACCTCCAGTGTTCTGTTTGCGGTGGGTTTCTTTGTGAGTGGTTGTGACAGACGCCGTCTCTCCTTCTCAGTCGTGGTGATGTGGTCGATTTGGTGGTATTATGTGTTGGGATTATGTCCTGAAATCACATAGTACTCACTCTAGAGATAGTTGTATTGTCGAGATCGGACAATTCATGTGATATTGGGTAGTCATAATGTTTTGCTAGAAACCGCTTATGACAAATGAGTTGTAACTCATTTCTAGTATCGTGTGAACCTACTGGGTCACACACCCAAGAAAGTTGGACATATTTCGTATGGGATTGATCATTGGTATATGGTCTGGTCGATGTGTATTGGATACACATCGAATATGATTTTTAATGAGGTGTGTCGATCGACACCATTGGGTGCGTCGGTCGACACAGGATGTGTGTCGATCGACACCACTAAGTGTGTCGGTCGACACAAGGCCGAAACCGAAACAGATGTTTCGGTTTATGTCGAGGTCGGTATATAAGTGATCTTATACATTCGACCTAGAAGGAAGAGCGCCGCCCAGACAGTTTTCTCAGAGAGAAAAACGCAGAAACCTCATAGAAACTGAGTTCCCAGGAGATCCGAGCCCCGATACTAGCATCCCGGCAGATTCCAGCTTGTGTGCGTGTGGACTATCAGTAGAGGCGCAACATCTGAGGCGCTTCGTAGATCTCGTTTATATGACCATCTTCCGCTGCCAAACTCCAGGTAAACACGAGATCAGATCAGATTCAATTAACTAGACCCTAGATCCTAGGCTATCTGGAACCTGACAGCAATTCTGAATCCGGTAGAATTGGCTCGAAGTTCCAACAGTGGTATTAGAGCCTTAGGGTTTTCCATTGAATCAGTCTGTTTAATTGAATCTAATGAATTGAATTCGCTCATAATAGTTTATGAACAATAGCATGTTAGATCAATTGAAACAGAACTCGGATTCTGTGTTTTCGCACGGTGTCGGTCGACACACTGGGTGTGTCGGTCGACACAGAGTGGCGAATTCGACAGAATCGGCGGCTAGGGTTTTTCGCGAAGAAAAACAGAAAGCCTTCTGTGTCGATCGACACAGGTTGAGTGTCGGTCGACACAGAACAAATTCGGACGAGTGTCGATCGACACAGGTTAAGTGTCGGTCGACACAGATCGACGGCTAGGGTTTTCCCGTAGAAAACCTGAAAGCATACTGTGTCGATCGACACAGGTTGAGTGTCGGTCGACACAGACCTTGCGAATGGTTAGTCGGTTCAATTGGATTGGACCGGTTATCATGCTTGGTTAAGTCCGAATAGATCGTTTTAAATTGGATGAATTGGTTCAATTGGATTGAACTGATTATCTCAATTAGCATGAACCAATGAGTTAAAATCAGTTTGATTGGATAAGTTGGTTCAATTGAATTGAACCGGTTATCGCAATTAGTTGAAAATGATTAAAATGGTTTAAGTTGGATGAATTGATTCAAATGGATTGAACCAGTTATCTCAATTAGTATAAACCGATTCGAATGGTTAAGATCAGTTTGATCTGATAAGTCGGTTCAATTGGATTGAATCGGTTATCAAAACTGTCTTCGGTTAAGGTCTATGTCGACCGTCACACATGGGTTGTGTCGATCGACATGACCGATTCGATGAACCGGGTTAATTGGATTAACCGGTTATTGAAGTCCGGTTTTATTTGGTGGTGTCGATCGACATACATAGTCTGCGTCGACCGATACTTTGCTCGAAATTCTGGTTATTGAACCGTGAATTTGCAGAAACCAAACTTGACCTAAACCTTGATCAAAGCTTAGCTTCAATATGGTCAACTGTCAAGACTCATTTCGTTGTGTGATGGTCTAGCCAATAGCTTGGTGTCCACAATTACATGAGTAAGGCATGTAGTTACGTTGATGAATTTGCAGTGCTAAACATCAACAATTACATGACCTAAGAGATTGATTTGCTAAACTGTTGGGTTTAGTTTCCTCAACTAAATATCAAGTAACCTTGATGTCTTGCCCAAATCTTGTCTACTGTCAAGACTTGTGTCGTTTGTTGGATAGTCTTGGAGTCCTTGGTATCCACTGCTACATGAGTAAGGCAGGTGATCATTGATAGACTTGCAGTGCGACTGTCAATGATCACAAGACTAAAGAGATTGGTTTACTTGACTGGGCTATCAGAAGTTCTGGGCCCAGATACATCAGAGTGGATTAGACATAGTTTGTCTCATCCACAACCAAGAGTTGTACTGGGTACAATTAGCAATGATTTGCTTACCTAGATAACTAAAGTTTGGGTGATGGCGAGTCGCCCACTCAGATTTTTGGTGAAGTATGGATCTTGGATCATTATATTCATAGAGGAAACATTGTTTGAATATAATGCGAGTTTTCTTATTAGATAAGATTTCTCATGATATACATAACTAAATCTTTGTTTTTCTTGGATTTCAGCTTATGTCTATAACTACTTTCTCGTTGCGATCCGTCCTTGAGAAGGACAGGTTAAATGGATCCAACTTCCTGTATTGGTATCGGAATCTAAGATTCATTCTCAAGCAGGAGAGCAAGGACTATGTCCTTGAAAAGGCTCTTCGAGAAAGGCTTGGGACCAATCGCTCGCATGCAGCATATAATTCTTGGAATAAGCATTATATTGATGTGGTAGATGTACGTGGTCTGATGTTGGCTACCATGCACTTGGACTTGAAAAGTCAATACGAGAACGTGGAGTCGCCAATAGAGATGATCACCAGCCTGAAACTGAAGTTTCAGGATCTGGCACGAGTTGAGAGACTCCAGATGGTGAAATCTCTCACTTAGTGCAAGCTACCAGAGGATGCTCCAGTAAGTCCTCATATCATTAAAATGATGGGTTACATTGATAACCTGGGGAAACTGGAATGTCCTGTCAGCTTAGAGTTGGCCACTGACATCATTCTGCAGTCACTGCCGTCAAGCTATGATAAGTTCATTAAGAACTATATCAAGAAAGGCTTAACGAAGACGTTGACTGAGCTGCATGGCATGCTCAAAACAGCAGAGCAAGACATCTTAAAGGGTAAAAGATTTGAGAAATCCTGTGTTGGCAAGGATAGAGGCAGGGCCGTCCAGATTTGGAATCAGGATAAGCCTGTGTCATCTTATAAGCCCAAGTCAGGCCCGTATGGTGTTAGAGATTGCATTAAATTATTGGAAGATTCACAAGAGATGAAGGAGATGTATGGTACTTCTTCTTCAGGTATTATGTTATTACTTCAAGTTCTACGTTTATATTGGATACTTGTTGTGGTATTGATATTTTGGAAATATGCAGGACCTAAGCAACAGTAGAACGTTGAAGAAAGGACAAGTGGAACTGCGGGTCTGGTATGAAGCAATGGTTGCTGCATGAGCCGTAGAGATTCCCCACTTGTAGGAGCCTTTCATACTTGGTTTTAGAAATTAAGTAATTGCTACTATGTATCTGCCTTGTGCAGAAATATCTTTTATTTTCTTGTAAAGAATTTGAATGTTTTTCATTTTGATAAAAGACAAGTTTTTGTTCTTTAGATCTTAATGAAATATCATATGGTAGCACTCCATTTGGAATGGGTTTTATATCTTAAACCAACGTAATTTTAAATATAACACAAACACTAAAAGTTTAAGTCTGATGACTCGAACTCGACTTTTCCTTGGCATAGTCGTTTAACCACAAAGAGGGAAGCGGATTCAAATGTTCCATAGTATTGGACTCATTTGATTATTAATCACATGAGATATGAATTCTGCTTACTGGGTCAAATGACTAAGGCCCTTTTAGCAGAGCTAAAAGAAAGCGGGCCAGAGGCTTATTGGGCTTACACATACTGATGTATGCGGCCTGATGAGCATTAGTGCCAAAGGAAATTTTCTGTACTTCATTGCCTTATTGATGGCATCAGTAAGTATGGTTGTGTTCATCTGATGGACACGAGCAGGAATCCCTTGAGGAGTTCCAAGATGAAGTGTAGAACCGATTTGACAGAAGTATTGAGATCCTCGATTGAATCGCGGAGGAAAAATACTTAGGTCAATAATTCGGTGATAATCTGACAGAATGAATCGGATCTTATTAGATATGATCCGATTAATGATGAGTCACAGGAATCTTCCATAATCATTTGAGAATACGTTCTAAAATGTCTATGTTTACTCTAAATAAGTTTCTATCAGAATCAGTGAAAAACACCACATTGGATGTGGACTGGGTGATTTCCAAATTTGTTTTTCTGATTAATTGGGATTGCAAGGTTTGTGCAAGATAGTTGTCAACAAACAAACTTGAACCCAAATCTGATAAGGGCTACATTTCTGGTTGTCCTAAGGAAACCAAGGCTTGCTAATTTTATAACCAATCCGAGGACAAAGTTTTGTTGCTCGGAATTGTGTCTTTTGAGAAAGATCATACTTTCAAAAAGGAACAGTGGGAGTAAAAGTACACATCGAATAAATTCGATGAACACAGGAGGCTGCTCAACCTATTGAGGGAGAGCAGCTGTGAGATCTACAAAGTGCTGTAGGATCTACACTTGTGGAGCTTGAAATTCGCAGATCCGAAAGGATCCGTCACTAACTCGAGAGTGATTTATCATAGCTGATTGTCGTGATCTGTTGATCATTGAAAAATGACGAGCATGCGAAACTCAAAGAAGCGATGGTGAGCCCCAACTCCGAAAATTGGCGGGGTATGCATGTTAGCTTCACCGATCCATTTCTGGATTGAAGCAAACATCTTGGAGTTGGAATCAACATTCTGATAATGTGGTCAAAAGTTTTGACTTGATCAGAAAAGAAATAAAACCATGCTTTTTCAAGAAGACTAGTGGGAGCGTAGCTGCATTTCTCACAGTGTATGTAAATAACATACTTAATCTCATAAACGACGTTCCGACGCTAAAGTCTTAACAAAATTTGGGTCGGAAGTCAAATTTAACGATGGACTTGGGAGAAGGCCGTGAAAATTCTTGGAATAAGGATCCATTGGAATGGATCAGAAAGGCTAATTGGATCGTGCAAAATCCTTACGTTGATAAGGTATTGGACAGTTCCAATGTGCTTGATTCTAAGAATGGCTTCATACCAAATGTCTTATGGAAATAATCTGAGCAAGAAGAAGTGTCTTGGACACTGGCTGAGCTAGTAACAATATTAGCAAGATGAAGTGTTTTTGAACCCTGGCTGAACTAATATTGATGAGTGTGATTTCTAATGCTGATGCAATAGAATCCATCAAGAGTGCCATATTTTGCGCTCGTCTAGATGCAGCTTACGCATAAAGCATGACGAGAAAATACCAATATGTTCCGGTAATAGTCACTGAACAGTTACCAGAAATATCCCAAGTGTTCGAGGAACACTAAGGATAGGTTCGTGGTGAAATGATAAAGTGACGAACCAGTTGAAAGTAGTTATACGGACAAAGACGATTCCCGGTTACCACCCGGTTATGTCTCTTTGTCTGAATAGCTGTGCTATCTGTTGGAAAGGCTCCATGCAGAGGACCGTAAAATAATGCTTTTATCTGAATGGCGGTGTGGTTTGTTGGAATTGTTTCAAGCAATGACACCGCAGTCTCTCCCACAACCTAAGCACGAAATTCGTTCTGTTGCTGTAGGTATAAGATATCTGAAGAGATGATCTTGATTCTAGTGGGAGTTATTTTAGTTATGTTGTAATCTTTACATAGACATGCTATGGTAGTGTTTATGTAAGTCAAACTGATATCGGTATTATTTAATTATTGGATAATTAAATAATGGTCCCAAAATACTTTATGGTCATCATATAGGTCATCAAGTTGAGGACTTGATCATGAAACCCTATAAGTAAAAGATGACATAAATTATGATTGTCCCTAGTCGAGGTTATTGAAGTGGGGCACCAATAACCGCGCGAGGCTAGTATGTGAGGTGACTGTTGGACTAAGTTTCATGGAGTCAATGATATGATTATCACAATCAGTCACATAGATATATGTTGGTGAACATATGATCGGACATGACCCGCTTAATGAGAACTCCACAGGATAGTTATATCAGTGTCATGGGAGGTTCTCATTACGACTATAGAGTATAGTCCTTAGACTTGAGTTCATCATGCTTTCTAGCATATGAATTGGTGCGTTTTGACCTTGTCAAACGTCGTTCTGTAACTGGCGGCTATAACGGCATTGCTTATGTGTATCATGAAGTATGTGTGGAAACATGGATGGAACAAGATGGGATTTGTCCCTCCTGTATAACGGGAGATAAATATCTCAGGGCCTATCAAAGATTTGATACTGAGAAAATGCATGGCCGGGCTCAAACGAGGTGATTGTCAGTCGTTTGTTTTATCAGTATAGATCAGGAGTTCGATGAACATGATGTTGGCTATAATAAGGATGACACAGTCTCTTGCCTTATGCCATATCGAGATATAAAGACGAAGGGATTATAGGAAATAGGTGATTCCAGTACAAGTGGGAGATTGTTGGGATTATGTCCTGAAATCACATTGCACTCACTCTAGAGATAGTTGTATTGTCGAGATCGGACAACTCATGTGATATTGGGTAGTCATAATGTTTTGCTAGAAACCACTTATGAAAAATGAGTTGTAACTCATTTCCAGTATCGTGTGAACCTATAGGGTCACACACCCAATCAAGTTGGACATAGTTCGTACGGGATTGATCATTGGTATATGGTCTTGTCGATTTGTATTGGATACACATCGAATATGAGTTTTAATGAGGTGTGTCGATCGACACCATTGGGTGCGTCGGTCGACACAGGATATGTGTCGATCGACACCACTAAGTGTGTTGGTCGACACAAGGCCGAAACCGAAACAGATGTTTCGGTTTATGTCGAGGTCGGTATATAAGTGATCTCATACATTCGACCTAGAAGGAAGAGCGCCGCCCAAACAGTTTTCTCAGAGAGAAAAACGCAGAAACCTCATAGAAACTGAGTTCCCAGGAGATCCGAGCCCCGGTACTAGCATCCCGGCGGATTCCAGCTTGTGTGCGTGTGGACTATTAGTAAAGGCGCAACATCTAAGGCGCTTCGGAGATCTCGTTTATCTGACCATCTTCCGCTGCCAAACTCCAGGTAAACACGAGATCAAATCAGATTCAATTAACTAGACTCTAGATCCTAGGCTATCTGGAACCTGACAGTAATTCTGAATCCGGTAGAATTGGCTCGAAGTTCCAACATTATGTCGGTGTTCTGGTCGGTCTTTGTTGCTGGTGTCGTCTCGTCGCCCTCCATGTGTGGCTTTGCAATTGGTTTCGGATGGCGACTCTTTCCCAGTGGTCTCTCGTCGAAGTTCGAAGGATCTCAGTTACGCTTTTAGTTTGTGGTTTTGGCTTTAAGTTAAGGGATCACGGTTTAGCATTTGGGTTTTAGTTTATGGTCGTTGGTTAAGGTTGTCTGGTCTAGTTCTGGTTTAGTTGTGTGTTGTGGTTTGCCGTTAGATTGAGTTTTTGGGTTAGGACCTTAGATTTTGTTTTTGCAACAATTGTTCACTGTGTTTGCTGGATTTTGTCTATAGAATTACTGCTTCGCTTCGGCTCCTTGTTCTTCATTGCTTCGGGTTTGCTTAGGTTTTGTTCTGTAGGTTCGTTGCTGTGGATTCACCTGCTAACTTGCTTTTAAAGCCTGCTGGTTTTGGTTGTAAATTGGATTTGCAGTGGGTTAGTCTCTATGGTCTTCTCTTGCGAGCAGGTGTCTGGTCTTCGTCGGTAGGTGGTTTAAACATGATCGATGTGTCCGCGTGTAAGATGGAGGATCCTTTTTAGCATTTTTGACTCGGTGTTCAAGGTTTTTCCTAGGGCTTATGCTCTTTTGGTGTGTCTGAGGTTTTTGGTGGTGAAGTTTGATAGATTCCTGACCGTGAACGTGATGGCTTGGTCAGAATCAAGTCCCAAAGTGCTCACTTCAAGTTGGTAAGATAATCTTATGCTCAAAATGGCTCGTGAAGACCCAACAATGAGTATGTTAAACTCAAGGCCTGATACTTACGACGATCCAACAAAGAAGATAGGCGGTGGAAGCTTTAGGATGAAGTTAGTGTAGAACCAATGAAGAGTTTGTCAAACTCAACACCTGAACTACTTCAACACTCTTTGGCTTGATAGAATGGTCACACAAAGGTTGCGAAATACCTCTTGATTCACCGGTTTGATAACTTAGATATTACACACTAAGAAATCGAAATGTTCACAAAGGAACAAAGAGAATCACTCTCTAAAATCAAAGAAGAAGTTTATTCAAAAGATGGTTGTTTTATTCATATGATTTCGGAATCTCTTATACGAAATAAAGAGATAAAGAGACAAAGAAAAGATGTAGAAAACTAGGAAGAAATTGTAGAAAACTATGAAGACTTTGACTAAGACCAAATACCAAACATTAAACTAATGTGGAATGACTCTTTGACTACTTTGGCCACTGAATTTGTCCCTTGAAGTTCCTGGTCGAATCTGACTTGTTGGGCCACGAAATGTGACTACTCTGGATTTAGTAAAGTTCCCTGGATGCCAAACATAAGTTTGTATGCTTCCAAAACAGTTGGGCCTAGAGATCTTTATGTATAGCATCAGATGATTTCGTCTAGGAGAATGAGGTGCATCTTTCTGATCCTTTGGGCTTCTACTCCTTTCTTGGGATTGTTGGAAAGCTAAAAGATCAGGGAAGAAGCTCCAATTGGTTTCAGGTCCAAATTATAACCGAGCTGGGCTAGGTGACTCAATCATTCGGTCAGTCTCAGAAATACGATCTCAAGCAGAACCATCGGTTTGCAAAATTCATATCTTTTCCATCTGAAGCATTCTTGTGATACCCCGTATCAAAATTACGATCAACGGGCAGCAGAAAGTCAACCAGGGGTAAAATCGTCATTTTACTTATGTTAGGGGTAAAATGGTAATTTTACCAAAGTCGAGACGGTAGCCAAGAAGGGCCGAATATTTTATATTTCAATATAAAGAATGTTCACAAGACCAGAGTTGGAGAAATCGGAGCAGAAACAAGTTTTTCGGTGAGTCGAGAATGGAAACCGACAAAACCGACGAAACTTCGGAAATTCATAACCGGAGCTACGTAAACCCGAATGGAATGATTCAAAATGATAAATTCATAAAATAGCATGGAGAATATTTTTATTGAGGTTTGGGAATTTATAGGATCATTCAGAGACTTTCTAAAATATTAAACCCAAAAACCGTCAAAACCGAGCTTTGGAGAGAAGGAGGATTAAGGAAGGTTTAAGGCTGGTTTAAGAGAAGTTTTGGCAACAAAAATGTCTCAGATGGAAATGTGTCACTACCCCAGGGGCGCCACTTCTCAGATGCTGGTGCATTGCATGGTTTCATGAACTTGGTTTTGTTTTGCATTCACCCAAGTTAGATTCATTTCACCCACAAAAACCTCTCTCTAAAACACACCCACGACCACTACTCTCTCCCCTCTCTCCAGATTCATCCAATTTGCCCAGAAAATCCCAGAAAATCCTTTGAATATTCAAAGAACTCAAGAACATCTTCAAAGTGTTCTTCATACCTCCTTCCACCAAAAATACCATAACTCCTTCATTATAAACCCAAATCAACTTTTTCAAAGTGATATAGCTTCCTCTCTCCCTCCTCTACAACCTCCAGCCAGCCGCCGTCGTCCTAGTCACCGGAGATCGCCAGAATCTGGCCGGAAAGAATCTGCGTAATAGGGTTTTGTGGATATCTCTCTTCCTTCACCATATCTTAACGTTTTGAAGCCTTGGATGGTTAGATCTATTCTTTGCGGTCATTTTGATAGGTGGATCGGCTTCTGAGTCACCGGAAAAAGGGGTGAACTGGCCGGTCAACGTCGGACCACCGCCGGTCAACGCCGGAGCCGGTCACCGGAGAAGCTTCGCCGCCGTCAGATTGAAGCCGGTTCTTCAGTGGTTGGGTCAGCATGGTTTGGTTCAAGATTGGGTTTGGTTTAGGGCTGGTTCGGCCTTAGTCAACGGTTAGGTCAAACCGGTCAATGTTTGACCAAACCGGTTTAACCTAACCGGTTCTAATTAGACCGGTTCAGTTGGTTCAGATGGTTCAGTTGGTTCAGCCGGTTCAATTAGGTGGTCAACCGGTTCAGTCAAAGTCAACGGTCAACCTTTGGTCAACTGTCAAAGTCAACGGTCAACCGGAGGTCAAAGTCAACACCGTTCAACGCCGGTCAACGCTTTGACACCGGCCATTCATAGGTTTCAGTTCATGTCAGAGTGTTCGGGAAGCCTCGGGGTTCGAGTTCGTGCGTTTGGGAAGTTCGGGTTTCAGTTCGGAGGTCTCGGGATTCATACCGCGTCAGACCGTCATTCCGCGCCCATCTCACTGTGAGTCTGCTCACAAACCCGTAGTTACATATAGACCGAGAATTACTAAACCGTAGTATTAGGCTGCATACCCGTTAATTAAAATGAATAGTAATTAATAAATAATTGGACGTTAATGATAAACCGGTTAGGATCAGATAAGCACGCTAGGGTTAAAGAATTAAACGGTAAATCAATTGTGTGCCGCTAGGTTGTTAGTATCGATTGGGTGATGCATTCATATAGACCGTTTGTTTAGGATTGTATATGCATATATATGTATAAGAACGATAATTAATGAATCTATCTACGGGAATTAAGACGACACTAAAATAAGAGTTAAACCTTAACAAACTTATAGAATATTATAACGGGATCGAGGTTTAGGTTTAATAGCGGGTTTGGGTAATGAAACAAGTAATTAATAATGAGACGTCGGGGAGTTAGTAAGTTTACTAACTCTAAACCGACATATCGAGAAGTTAATAAAAGATACCTAGGATGGGTTAATAAGGAAGTGGTGTGTGTTGTGAGCCGTCTGCGGGTTAGCAATCCGCTAACCCAAGGTAGCGGACGAGAATGAATTAAAAGACTTAGAAACCCTAATAAGCCTGCTTGTGTTGTGACTGTGTGATTGTGTGATTGATTGTGACTGCGTGATTGTATTGCTGTTGTTGTGAGCTTTGTGTGCAGGCTTGTTAGAATGCTCGGTGTTGGGCTGAGCAGTTATTGCGGCCACTTACTCCGCTCACGGGACCGGGTAAGTTAGTGGTGCTGACTAGGTATCTTACCTAGTCAGAGCGGTGGTAGTGTAGAGGCTTGCGGAATGGTTGGGGATTTATTATTGATATTGATTGCGTGATATGTGCTAGAGTCCCAGCGAGTCTGCGTGTTTATATTTCTGCACTAGGACTCCAGGGTGTCTTAGATTCCACAAGCCTAGGTTTTGTTTACGTTCCGGTACTTCCGACCCGATTGGATCCTCGGGTTTTTCCTAATCGGATCATGGCGATTTCAGTTATGGTGTTAACCTACTGGGTGACGCCGGTAGGTGTGCGACTCGAAGAATACGGGGTCATGTCCTTGGGCCGGATCGCATGGAAACTCAGGTTACCTGGGGTAACAGGAGTCACCGCGTATCGATGGACAGAGAACGGTGTTCTAGCCGTGGGGACCTTGTGTACACGGTTAGGAGTCATGGGTTAGTTACCATGTAGGTAACGATGTTGACCCGTGGAAGTTACCGAGATCGTAAGGCCCAGCGTTGTTTTGTTATTTCTTTCGTTGCACGATAGATAGATCGAGGACATGTGCCGCAGTGCCTTCGATTCCCTTATTTTCCCTTTATCTTTGGAAGTGATTGTTTGTTGTGGGTTTATCACGACGTGGTAGTGCGTGATTGACCATTTATTCTGTTGATTGTTATTTTGGGTTTTGGGGCGGAAATCTGTAGTTCTAGATAGACTAGAAGCCATTAGTGGGGAGTCGATTCACTGGGTGATCTTAGATCGCTCATTAGACTCTTTTGGTGTTTTTCAGGTTTAGCAGAGACGGACGCGGGAGATCCTCGGTGTAGTTTCTGGATTGCTTGTGGCGAGATTTGATTCGGGATTTGATTGTTTTATTTTGGTTCGGCTTTGGCGCCATTTTGTGATTTTGATTGGTTGTGCATTTGACTATTTTGTATATTTGACTTGACGATTGTTTGTGAAATTCTATTTAACGTTGTGCTTAACGTTTAGTTACTCATAAATGAAATTGTTTCCCTGATATGAGGTTTCGTCTGAACCGACACAACTCACCGAAGTGGTACAAGGTGTACAACTTGTATTACGGGAGTGAGGATAGCGAGGTCAAAGATGGATTAGTGCGAGTCTTTGTCTCAAACCGATCCGTCTCTGACTTCGTCCTGTGACGAACTTTTCCTGTTCGACTTGCTCGGGTTCGATCGGTCATGTTCTTGTTTGATTGTTGACCGGTCAGCTCGACGATCAGCGGAGAATGGGAAAGGGGCGTTACAGAAAGATGGTATCAGAGCATGCTTCTGCATGGGTTTCGAAACATTTCATTTTTAGTGTTTTTCCGTGTTTTATCGAGTCAAATGTGTCACACAAGCATCCATTAGGAAACCGAGCCGCGTCCGTTGAACCCGGGGTTGGGATGGGGAGTAGCATTTTGTATTATTTGCACTAACTTATCTTTGAGTTTTTGATTGCAGTCGTGCAGCAGTGCGTCCTGGGTGGAGTGGAGGTGTGTGTGTGTGTGTGTGTGTGTGCGCGCGCGGAGCAGTTACTGATGAGCGGCATGAGTCAGCAGGGATCAGTCGGTTCGCCGCAAGGTCAGTTGGTTCAGTTTCAGGGATGATGGGATTCGTGGGAGGAGCAGATGTTGAGTTACAGTTACCACCGTAGTGGCCAGAGACGGAGGTGCCACAGACAGTTGCAGCATCAGACATACCACCGATGTACCAGGCACCAATTCTTGAGGCGCCCGATTTTTCCCCGCTACTCCGTATAAAGGACTACCTATTGGGTTCGCTACCAATTGGTTTTGATCTGGATATGTAGCCTATAGACACGGAGCAGCATCTACACTGGGAGCAGCAGGTGGATGAGCAGGTAGCGATGCGTGAGGATATGTTAGAGCAGCAGGTCATACCTCATCACCAGCAGGATCCACGACCTAGATCACCCCGTATATAGTTCGACATGGTTATGTCACCAGCGTCTACGGAGTCGCAGTTCGAGCCAGCCTCGTCACCAGCCGAGATGATAGAGGTACCACCAGCAGTACCAGAGGGCCATGGAGCGTCGACTTGCCCGATTGCCGGATCAGGACCGTGTATACCCGATTGAGAGCCGTACCGAGCACCAGTACTAGAGGACTACCGAGCGGGACCGAGTCGCCGAGATCCCGAGCCAGTCAGCCACCTGTTATTCAGTTGCCGTTCGTTCAATTATCCCGACCCGAGCCAGTGAGGACTTGCCAGCTGTGTAGAGGTGAGGGTCATCGCGCACCCGATTATTTCATCGATTCCCCGTCAGAGCCGACAGAGCCGACTTCTCCTTGTCAGCGATGTGGTAGCTATGATCATCAGGCGCCCGTATGTTACTGTGGACCACACCCAGTGTCCGTTCCAGTTTGTCAGATGTGTGGCCACGCAGGTCACGTTGCTCACCTTTGCCCGATAGCTGAGCCACATCAGGTCGGAGCACCATCTCGAGACATACACTCGCCACACCCTCCCGGCGCACCTGCCAACGGATACTTCAGCAAGCCGTTTTGCCAGTGGTGTTGGGCATTTAGGTCTTGCTTGAGGAGTTAGGTTAGGATAGGAGTAGTTAGGCCAGGTAAGTGGGGGCACTAACTTCTTTTTGTCTTGTAGATAGATCGGCGGATAGGCGACTTTACGTGTCGTCTTTGACTTTTCGGATGTATAGCGGCGCAGTATGGGTTTTTGGAAATGATGACGGTCTTATGTGTGTAGGGACTCTGATCAGGACCATGTACTAAAAACCTTATGATGTATGATATATTGTTTTATGTACGTGGTGGATGCAGAGTGTTCGGCTGATCATTTTGAGTAGCATAGTAACTATTTGCATGATTTAGAAGGTTCTGAAAGCAAACAGATTACTGTGTGAAACTAAAGGTTGAGCGGAACTGACGACCGTCATCATGACCTGAACCCGGACTGACGACACATCCGACCGATCATTAGATTGCGTGATTTTGTGTGTGGTAATTGCTTGTTTTTCTTTTCCTGTTGCTTGATTGATTGTTTGATTGATTGATTTGTTGTGCGGTAGTTTGAGTAGTACTGGCGTGCGTGGTTTTGATAGATTGATCGTTTTGGGTCTTAGAGACCGTTGGGTTCCTTGTTGTTCAGAAATTTGAGTAGTGATTGATCGCTTTTTCGGTTTTGTTAGAAAGGTAAAGTGTTGATTTTGCCTTTGTTTTATTTCGAGTTTTGAGCCGACTTAAGGACGGTTGTGTTTAACCGTCGACTCACGAGGGAACGGATTTATAGTGTATTGTTATTTAATCACGAGTAACCGTCGAGTACGTGATTAAGTAACCATATTTCTATGGAAAAGTGATACCGGAGATAGATCGGGATGAAACTAACTGTTTCAGTGAGTTGTTGTATTGAATGTAGGACAGAATGGCGACGCGATGTGAATCCGAGACCGAACCCGAACCCGAAAGCGAGATGAAGTGACAAGACGTCGTGAGACAAGTTGATAGGTGTCAGGTTTTAATCCTATATCTAACTGCAAGTGCACAGTTCAGTAGTTGTAGTATATAGGGTATCGAATCCACATAGACTCTGGTATTCAATAGCTCAAGAACAAGGAACTAAACTAGGAAGAAAGCAATGTGATTTAATTAAAAGCAATGCAAGAAAGTAAAAAGAAAGCAGAGATTGATTGGTTGTGAAAACAAGTTATTAAGAGCGCTAGGTCTAGGGCGTTCTCAGGAAATCAGACAAGCAGACAGTTTATTCAACAAGGATCTAATTAAGCACAGTTCTAGAACTCAAAACACAGATATAGAATTAACCAAATTCCTTTGCGATAATTCTCTAAGTTTAAGTGCAGCAAACCAAACTTCCGTTTGCGAGAACTAACAGATTAAACTAGCATTAATTCCAGGTTTGATATGTTCACAACTAACCTAAACCAAACTTTCGTTTGCGAGAAGTTTAATTGCTCAATTTAATTAGTTCAGATTCTTAAAACCCCACTTCCGTGACGTATTTAGCAACCTAAGATCTAGATTCTAATTGATCAGATTAGAACTAGCTTTAAGCACAATTAAATTGAAGAACATATATAGTTATGAATCCTTAACTGAATTTAAACAAGTCTAGCAAGTCATTAGTACTATAGTAGTAACACTTGACTCTGAAGATTGATAAAAGTTGGCGTATATTACAAACTGTCCATTAATTAAGTCGTTGAACGTTCAGAGTTTTGAACTAATACAATTTTCAAGACTCCGTAATTATCAACCTGTATACTTCATTCACACTAGGATATGATTAAATAAGTAGAAAGATTACATATTTTAAACAATTTAACTGAGCAAATGTTTTTCTTCTTCCTAGTTCTTGACGTGAGAAATGACTTAATAATTTCCAAGTTAATCGAAAATAATGTTAGAAATTAAATACCTAAACGCATAATTTGCGAAAATTATGGAATAAAAAGAAAAACATGCACGTAAAGATCTTCATCATTACCATAAACTTAAGTAGTAAAAGACTATAGGTATGAAAGATACAGATCGAATAACAAAATCAGCCTTGATGATCTATATATTAAATAGTTACGGATTTACATACAAAAGCTCTATTCAATTCAAAAGCAAAAGAGAAATGAAGAAAAAGAGACGACGAGACACTCGGGTAAAGTCAAAACTGAGAAGTTGAGAAATCAGAAATCGACGAGATGAGAGGAGAAATCAGGAATCCTAGAGACCGCTGAAGAAGGTGTGGGAAGGAGGAAACCGCCGATCCGTAAGGCGTTTCTATCGCCGGTACGCCGTGGGAGAATCCCTGCTGTGAGTTTAGCGAGAGCCGTCGTGTACTCCACTAGTAGCTCAGTTATAATCACCACTGAGATCATTTTTTCCCCTAGACTCTTCAAGTTTTTTTCTTTTCTTTCTTTTTGATGTATGCGAAGAAAATGTGAGTTGTGAAGAAGATGAGACTTCATTGTGTGTTTATATAGGCGACCATTTTTCACTTTCAATACAGAGTGAGAGAGAGAGCTCTGCATATTTTTAATATTTTTGTTTGTTTTGTGTTTTTTATCTCTTTTTTTAATCACCTGCTTCTCACGCACACTGAACATTAGATGTTAAACCAAATCAACTTGGAATTTTAGAAAGGGACAATTTGTTAACATAGCTTTTTTGTTTGTGTGGGAAAATTAACCATTTTAAAAGTTACACCACAATAAATAAAAAGCAATTATAGTTCATGTTTAGGGGTTTTTCATCTTTTAGATAACAAATATTCTACAAGAAGAACAATAATATAATTGCCAGAAAACAAGATGGTACGATGTCTTCCGATGGCTTTTCGATAACCAAATTATAAAATGAAAAAAAAATACCACAAAATGATGCATCGGTAACTTGAAATAAAAAAAAATCAGAAAACAAAAAGAAACTATTTAGGTCGCACAATTGGATCTGGAATAAAATGGATCCTCATGTGGACTTGTAGCTAGTAAATTTTATGGTGGAAAAGAGAATAAGAAAATAAGAGTTTGGTGAAGAAAAATCGGCTAGGGAGCAACAGGAGTAAAAACTTATAAAAGATCGAGATTGATATAGAGTAAAGTTTTAGAAAACAAATAGTAGTAAATGGCTAAGTGTTTATAAAGAATGATGACAACAAAGAGCATATAACAAAATATTAATCAAGTTTAAAAAGTAGATCAAGGTCTTGTGGTTAAGTGGTAAGGAGAGAGATTTGAGACGCTAACACGTTTCAAATTCGATTTACCTACTATGCGAAACTAAAACACATTTTTTTGGACATTTACGTGAATATGAGCCTATTGCTTTCGGCCCATTTGATTATCCGGAGAGATGATTTATCCATAGGCTGCGCCTTTTTTTTGGGATTAGTCTAAGTCTCTCCATAAACTTGGGATACCCCATTTTAATTTTAAAAAAGTTTAAAAAGTAAAAATTATTATTTGCTGATAACGCAGAAAAATAACTAATATAATATTATAATTTTGATGAAGAGTTACCATATATATATATATATATATATATATATGTATTCTATTTTTACTAACCTATGGAACTAGAGCTCAACGATCGATCGATTAAAGTTAACCATCTATCCTTGTTTTATCTGTATATGCATATCAAAGTCAATTCTTGTTGGACATAGTATTGAATAGTAGTAAGTGGCTTATTTAATGGTGTGAATATAACTTGCCACGTTCACATGTTGGCCTAATGTTACATCATCAGATTCATCACATTTATTAAATAGATTTCCAGTCAGCCAAAAATTGAGATGAGTTGTGAATTGTAATAGTTGGTGCTGCTATAGACTTTTGTAGATCAAGTTGTAGATTTGGTAGGATTTAGATTAGGTGCGGATGAGTTAGATTCTCGTTTCAGATTTATGTCTTGTTTATTTGCTGTATTTGGGTTTTACACGGTTTGCCTTGTTTTAGTTTTTTCCACTTTTTGCGGATTTTTTTTAACAGTGTTTTATTATATCTGGTTTGATACGAATTACAACCTTGAAGAAGTTTAATGTATGATGTACCATTACAACCTATTGGTCTTTTCCCACTAAAAATAAGCGAAGATAACAATTATCTAAGTGATACCATACAACATGATTCCCGAAACTAAGCAAAAAGTAAGATGTTTCCGATCCTACATTAGAAGGCGGACTTCCAATATCTTTTACGACAAACGATAATACTCTGAGATAAGTCATCTTCTTCAATTATCCTTTTCAGATTTCTCAGGATATGACTTTTCTGAAGTTTCCGTTAAAGCTTGAGCAACAATTACATACCAGATATATAGGAAATATTGATAGTACCTCCCAAAACATCAAGCACACACCAAGCACATACCAAACAAGCAAAAAGCCACTACAACGTTGCTAGAAAGTGTTTATGGTTTTGCGTGTGCTTTTCTTTTCCGTTATCCCGCTTTCTATAAAGTTTTATGTTTTTGATTTTGTTTTAAAAAGTT
This sequence comes from Orychophragmus violaceus, assembly GCA_030180135.1. NCBI lineage: Eukaryota > Viridiplantae > Streptophyta > Magnoliopsida > Brassicales > Brassicaceae > Orychophragmus > Orychophragmus violaceus. The sequence goes on from CM058238.1 coordinate 25,793,225, forward strand.
GCTTCCGGAAGAGTTTATAAGTCGGTTTCAACTTTTCTCAAAACATTAGAACATTGGTCTCCTAGTTTTTTCGAACTTAATATTTTATTTTTTCTTACCAATACGTGTTGATAGGCGGGCTATATTTTTTTCTAAAATTCCGATTTGTTCCGGCTTTGTTTTATATTATATAACAAACTTTGGTTTAATATATCGATGCTTTAGATAAAAAAAATAATAATTATGGTTGTTGCTGTACACAAATATTATTACGTGGGAATATACACGTACACATTGGCATAAGGCAAGGAAAGTATCATTTCAGTTACAATAAGTTGTAAACAATAGCGGAGCAGAAAAAAGATTCGTAAGGGTCATACGAATTTTTTTTTAATTTAAAATTTTATTAAAAATAAAAATATAATTAAAAATTTCATATTTTTTTTTAAATATTAACGCAACAAACTAAAATAGATACTCCATTTGCTTCATATTATAAGTAGTTTTAGATAAAAGCGTGAATATTAAAAAAACTTACTTTTCTTAAAAAGTATTGTTAGAATAAATATAATTCAACCAATTATGTAAAAAACTAAAGAAAAGTGGGAGAGTCTAATTGACTATACTTTATTCAATAAATAAAAGTTGCATAGAAAATTGAAAACAACTTATATTTTGAAACAAGAAAAAAACATCAAAACTACTTATATTATGAAATAAAAGAAGTATATTTTACTTGTATTTTTCGGTTTTCACATATATTTTAGTAAACAATAGTGAAGGAGAAGGAAAAAAAAAGAGAAGAAAACCATAAACTAACAAAAAACATATGTACACTACAAGAAAACTGTCACATAGTTTTTCCGTAACTAAGTTTTTTTTGCTCAACGTAGTTACGGCTCCAATCCATAGCTAGGACGTAGCAATCCATAGCTACATAGCTATGAATAGTGGTCACCGCTTTCTGTAGCTATCTAGCTACGACTCACTACGAACATGTCGTGGAAAGAGTTTGCTATGATTAGCTAAAACCAACTTCGTTGCTACATAGTTACGAACCACTGTCACGGCTATTCATGTCTAATTAGTTACGTTTAGCTACGGATGAGTTGTGGCTATGTTAGCTTCGAGTAGCTACGAACTAAGTCATGGATATGTAGCTATTGACAAATTGGTAAAAAGTCGTAGCTACAGCTACAAATACGGTCGCAGCTATCCGTAGCTCTAAGGTGAATTATTGGGTTCACGGGCCGCCTGTTTGATGGGTCAATCCATCAATCAAATCGCCTCAGACCATGCTGTCGTGCAGGAAATATATTCGACTTAGCTACGGAAAAATTCTTAGCTAGCCGTAGCTAAATAAATATCACGTTTTTTTAACTATTCCAACCACTTAAATTTTCGAAAATATCTCCGTAGCTACGACTTCTGTCGTAGCTATCCGTAGCATAGAAAATGCTATAAAAAGAAACGAATACTCTTTCGGTTTTCATAAGTCTGAAATTTTTAAAACTTTTGGAAAAAAAATCTTTTTATCAAGAAATTTTACAATACGAGTGATTTCTTTCGGTCGAGAGAATGGATGTATAAACGTCTTAAACGTTCTGATCGTTCTGTTTCTGAGAGTTTTGCTGAGGGGATAATTTTTTTTTTATTTCGTTTGCCTGTAATCAAGAATATTATCTTGAGCAGGGAGTCTTGTTTTTTCCGTGTAAAAGGTGCAAAAATCAAAAAAGTGGTGATGTTGATACTGTGACACATCATCTTATGTTAAAAGGCTTTACGGAAAACTATTATGTTTGGACGCACCTTGGAGAACAAGTTTATTATGGCGGTGATGCGGGGTAATTTTAGATTCCTAATCAATTACCCAAATGCACATGCCATTGTAGCATTTGAGATATCAATCCAAGGAGGCAAGAAGAGTAGCCAATCAAAAATACAAAATACTACTAAAGCTAAGCAAAATCTAGAAATGGTTTAAACTAACAACCTAAAGACAAAAAAAAAAAGCAAACAAAGCAAGAAGGAACAAATCAAAACACTAAACAAGAAGACAAATAAGATAAAAGGAGGATCTAAGGATAAGGCTATGGAGACTAGGTGATCTAGAGACAATCAAATAAGCTTCAATCAATCAAACAATGCTAAACAAGGCTAATGATCATTAACTAAGCTAATCATATTCTCATGTTCATAACTACTATTCTAGTAAAGAAATCATTCAATTCTCATTTGCAAGTTACAAGACAAGCATGCATGAATATCGATCAAATGCCTTTTAGCAAAGCTAATTCTTAGGCTAAGAACACTAATCATTAAACTAATCCAATCTTTTGGCACTAATCCCTTTGTCTATTTCCTAATCAAGATCAAATTCTCATTTGTGATTAAGAGACAAACAAGCATGAAAATCAAGTTCTCAATTCCAATAATCACCTTAGACAACTAATCTCTTAGGCTAAGAGTGAAAATCCTATAAATTGTTCATTCAAACATTTCATCAAACACCTTGTGAGCATGAGAAAACCTAACATCTAGATTCAACAATTTCTTGAAACCTAGCATAGAGCACACTAAATTAGAGAAGGATCATGCATAAATAAGTCCCAAGCATCACTAATCATCTCATAAACCACCTAAATCAACCTCATCCACAAGACCCAAAAACTCTACTCCCTCATAATAAAAGAGATATGAGAAATCATAAATAAAAAGAGAGATTAAGAGAAACAAGATAAGTACTTAATTGATACTCAAAATCCAAAGTTTACGAACCCAAAATCATAAACAAAAACTTAAGAGAAAAGCAAAACTAAGGCTTAGGTAGCTTAGGGTTTTAGAAACCCATAAAAGAGTATTTATACAAGGGAGCCTCGTAGGGGCATTTTGGTAATTAAATGAGAGTCGGATTGGATTCCATTGGACTGATGCTGTCCGATGTTGCCGTCCGGTGTGATAATATCGGGTTGAACCCGTCCGGTGGAGGTTCAAGAGGACACAACAATGCATGATCCTAAATCTAAATGCATCAACCTCCTAAATGCAACAAAGAACAAGAATTAACTAAGAATGAATGCAAAAAGAGACCAAAACATGAACTAAATGCTAACCTAAATGCATCAAAATGCAAGAATATCAGGCGGCAAAGCACCTACAAGCCAATATGCCGGTGAAGCATCAACTAGTCGTCAAGTAGAAGAACCTGAAGCAGGAGCTGGATATCCGAATTCTCAACCTCCAACAGATGGGTTCCGTGATCCCAGTGAATATTTCAACATGGTACCCGACGGTCCTGAGAATGTCGAAGAACCAATCTACCATGATCCTGTATTCCAAGCTTTAGAAGCCGCAAATCAACCTCTATATGATGGATGTACTGATGGAAGAACTCAATTTTACCTGAACTCGAAAGTGATGAATTGGAAAACCAATTTTAATATCCCGGAGGAGTGTTTGGACGATATCGCTCAAACATTTAGTTATGTCCTTCCATCGCCTAGTAAAGCTCCGGCGTCATATTATGAGACAAAGAAGTTGACGCGGTCTCTTGGATTGACGTGTCACAAGATCAATGTGTACGAGGAAAATTGTATGCTATTTTGGAAGGGAGAAGATCGTGAGTTGTCACATTGTCGGTTCTGCGGAAAAATTCGGTATCAAACAAATGTGGGTCGATCGGGGAAGAAAATACCAAAGCAGATGATGTTTTATCTGCCAATTGGTGATCGATTAAAGTGTCCATACCAATCAAAGGCGACATCGTCACAAATGCGATGGCATGCAGAACATGTTTCTCCGGAAGGAAAATGCATCATCCGTCAGATGGAAGAGTATGGAAGCATTTTAAAGAGGTATATCCTACATTTGCATCCGAAAGTCGCAACGTTTATCTTGGTTTATCAACCGATGGATTTAACCCAACTGGTATGAACGGACAATCATACTCTGTTTGGCCCGTCATAGTGACCTCCTACAATTTACCCTCTGGGATGTGCATGAAAAGATAATATTTCTCCTTCTCTATATTAGTGCCAGGACCAAACCATCCGAAAAGATTGGATATTTATCTGCAACCTTTGATTGAAGAGTTATAAAATTTATGGAGTGATGTCGTGGAGACTTACGATGTGTCCCAAAAAGAAATTTTTACGATGCAAGCAGCTCTGATGTGGACAATCAGGGATTTTCCAGCGTACGGTATGCTCTTAGGATGGACGATACATGGGAGGTTGGCATGTCCATATTGTATGGATGAGGCCAAAACATTCTGGTTGCCACATGGAAGGAAGCACAGTTGGTTTGACTGTCACCGAAAGTTTTTTGTTAGAGGCCATCCCTACCGGCAGAATGTTAAATCATTCTTGAAGAACAAAACTGTTCCTGACGATCCTCCGCCATGGCTGAACGGGGAAGAAATCTTACACGAAAGGATAAACAATATAATTGGGCTGCGCAAAACGGTGGAATGCGGAGGCAGAGGACATGACAATCCTTCTCGAACCATAGATGGTTATGGTGTTGACCATAACTGGGTGAAAAGAGTATCTTTTGGGAGTTTCCATATTAGGAGAACCAACTTCTTCGACACAACCTGGATTTTATGCACATCGAAAAGAATTTCTTCGATAATCTCATCAACATTGTGCTAAATGTTTCTGGGAAGACAAAAGACAGCATAAAATCCAGGTTAGATCTTCCTACGTTTTTCAAAACCTGATTAAGATATTACCCAAGATGGAAGAGTGCATATTCCAATCTTTAGATTGTCGAAAGAAGGCAAGGAAAAATTTCTAACATGGCTGAAGACCGAGATAAAATTTTCAGACGGGTATGTATCAAAGTTTTCACATGTGTTAACGTGGAGAGTGGAAAGATATCCGGTGCTGTTGGATTAAAAGCAATGATTTTCAAATGCCATTGGTTCAACACCGGTCGAGGAATACGCAGACATCCATCTGGTATTGTCGATATTTGCCCGCAGATGCATTATGACAAGTACGATCCTTTCATACTACCAGAGCAATGTGATCAAGTATGTTATATTCTTTATCCACGACTGCGACCAACCAAAGAAGAGTGGTGGGAAACAACGAAGATTATGCCGATAAATTTTTCTGAAACGCTGGAGGTTTCTCTAACCGCCGTTCAGAACGACATGGTTGATCATGTTATACCACATACTGAGATTGTGCGCGTCGAGACACATGATGTCCAAGATGTTGCTGCGTATGAGCCCACCCCAATGGTTAATCCGGACGACGAATATATTTTTGATGGTGATTTAGAAGATCACTATAGTAAATATTCAGATTCAGATTCATAATCTGATTTGTATGTTTATATAATTTAGTTAAATAAAATAATGTGTATGTTTAATATTAATAATTAATCTAAGTTAATTAAATTTTATTAACATATTACATAACATATTGCATGATTTATTATTCATTAGATAAAATTAATATAGAATCAAAGTTCATTAACATACATTACATAACAAATTAATCTAAGTTAATTAAATTTTAAATATTTATTAATCTAAGTTAACAAATATATATTACATAAAATATATTACATAACAAATATATTACATAACAAATTAACAAATTAAGCTAAGTTAATTAAAATTTATTACATAACAAATTAATCTAAGTTTTTAAATTTTAAATATGTTTATGTAGCTACGGATAGCTATGGTTTTGGCCGTAGCTATTTTAATTTCCCACAAATCCAAAAAAAATTTCGGGTTAACCGTCACAATTTCATAAACCACGAATTTACTTTTGGTTTCACGGTTTTGTTAAATTATTTTGGCGGTTTAATTAAATTTGTTTTCACGGCTGGTTTATCTCAAATTGCCTCGGTTATCTCTGGTGTATATCAAATTGGCTCGGTTATCTCTGGTTTATCCTTAACCACCCGAAAGCCCTAATTTCCTAACCCTTCTACCCAAACACTTAGCCTATTTTCATTTCTTCTCTCGACTCTTCTCTCTTTTTCCCCTTCGGCGGCGATTCTATATAAATTCGCCGTCTCTGAATCCTTGCTTTCTCTTCCATCTTCTATTCTTCCATCTTCTTTTCCTTCGTCTCCATCCTCTTCTTCCATCCTTCGTTTGATTTTCTCAAGTTCTTCATCTCGTTTCCCCCAAACACCCAAAACCCTAATTTCCATCCGCCTTCAAATCGTCATTCTCCTCTTTCCCAATCACTTCTGCATCCTATAATCGGCGATTCTCTGTCGATTCGAAGTCTCCCCAGTTCGATCTTCAACTCAACCTCTCGGATTCGTGTATAGGTCATTTTTTTATCTCTCAATCGTTCTTATTCCCTGTTTAGATTGCATGCATGTTTGAATCCTTTCATCCTCCTTTCCGGATTCTATTTCGCGAGTAGTTTTGATCATATTCACTACTAGGGTTTTGGTCATGTTTATATTAATCATTCTTCATCATTTTGACTGATATGTTTTCGCCTTTTGCATGTAGATGATGCTCGGAGATACTTCATTAGGAAGGTTAGCCCGAAGGCGTCTCACTCAGACTCGCCTTTCTCCCTGAGCAGTTAGGTCTTCGACCTCCTCAGCAAGTCGCCATCCACTTTCGTCATTGGAGGCTGTGATGAGCTCACCTGACAGACGCAACATGCCCCATATTCATCCTGAGAAGCTTAATGGAGCCCTATGGTGAGTTCATCTATCTCTAGTCCTTATAAAATTTATGGTTGCTTGATGAGTCTGGCTTAAGATAGAGATATGGTAGCTTGATGAGTCTGTCGGGAGTGATATGCCTGATTGATGAGTCTAATGTCTGTTTAATGAATGTCTAAGATATACTTGATTGATGAGTCAAATGAGTCTGATTTAATGAGAAAGTTGTTTGATATGCTTACTTCATGAGTCTATTTAGTCTGGTTTAATGAGAAAGTCTGTTTAATGAGTCTTGGGAATGATAAGTCTTGCTTGTGTTTAATGAATTGTGAATCTCGTTTCTGTTTCATGAGTTATATTGTTTGAGTTTTTGATCAAAGCTTCTGTTTAATATTGATTAGTCTTGCTTCTGTTTAAGTATGAATGTTTGTCCTGATTGATGACTGACATTGCATTGATATGACTATAATTATTCTCTTTAATAGTTTTGGGTTTGTATGACTATAATCATTTTTTTTTGCATGCTAACAGGTTTGGCATTGATGATTGTATCCGGAAAGACATTGTGTCCGGATACCAATCCAACTTTTGGGGTCCATGGTGGAACTACAGTATGGTGCCACAAACAAAGAAGGATGAGTGGTGGATAAGCTTCGTGGTATGTCCACACTTGCAATTTTTTTTGAGTAATTTCAGTTTTTTGTATATGTAAATATTAACATGTTTTGTTTTCTTGTAGCAAAATTACTTCTGGGAAGAACAATATCACAATATGGTGGTCGACCGCTATACATCAATACTGAGAAAGTCGATTTCTGACATTGTTAGTAAGAGGAAGCGCGCTCAAAAGAAGCCTGAGTTCATTGGTCTTGCGGACTGGATTACCATGCAAGAGCTTTGGGATGATCAAGAGCACCAGAAGAAGTGCAAAACCAACTCAGAGAATGCAACATCAAATCCGGATGGCTTAGGTACTCACCGCCACAATTCAGGCCGAAAAACTCACATCTGAGTGGCTTTGATATGGTAATGTGTGCTTTCATTATTACACATGCTTCTGTTTTTCTTGGATATGCTTGGTTATTAATACATTTCTGTTTCTTAGGAGAAAGAGAGTGGTGTTAAGCCTGCTGCAACAGCTTTTGTGCATAAGACCCATAGTCGCAAAGATGGGACTATCATTGACAAAAGAGCAGAGTCTCTCATCGTAGCTGCTGAGGCATGGGCCATTGAGCGATCACAGGACTCCACTGTTACTGAGAGATCTCAAGTAACCCCAACTCCCCTCCAGCTCACACATGCTTATCTCGAGGTTAGGTTGTAATTTGAGTTATTAATTAGAAACGATTCTAACTTGTATGATGGAATTAATACTGATTTTTTATGACAAAATGAATGCTTAAAGACTGTTTGATGATGTCTGATAGGTCGAGTTTTAATCCCTATACTAACTGGAAGTGCACAGTAATGTGAATGTAGTACTTAGGGTATCGAATCCACAAGGACTCTGGGCAACGATAGATTTAGAACAGTCAAGATTAAACTAGGAGAAAGCAAATGTAGTGAGAAACCAAAAACAAAGCAGGAAAGTAAATCAGTAGCAAGATCGGTTTGTAGGCAATTAACTAAAAGCGCTAAGTCTAGGGAGTTCTCAGGAAATCAGACAAGCAGATAAATCATTCAGTCATGATCAAATTAAGTACGGTTCTAGAACTCAAACACATATATAGAATTAACCAACTTTCGTTGTGAGAATTCTCTAAGACTAATTGCAGAAATCCAAATGTCTTTGTAATTCCTAACAGATTAAACTAGCTTTAAGATTAAGTTCGATATGTTCACAATTCAATTAAACCAAATTTCTTTGCGAGTAATTCAATTGCTCAACCTAAATAGTTCAGATTCTAAACCACACTTTCGTGTCAATTTAACAACCTAAGATCTAGATTCTAAGTGATCAGGTTAGAAACTAGTGTTAAGAACAATTTAAATTGAAGAACAATTATGATATGAATCCTTAACTGAATTAATTATATCTAGCAAGTCATAAAATCCTTAATGAGAATCCCTAAACCTAACTATGAATCTACTCAGACATAGAATATGAAAACATAATCAATGAATTAATAGATTGCATAAAAGAGAGTATAGAAGTAAAGGGGTCCGAAATCTTCTCCAAAAAGCAGAAAGCAGTACAGGATTAGATCAGCCCCAAGCTCTAAAAACTCTATTCTCTAAGTATGAAAGCGTATCTCAAAACTGATGTAAAAACCTAATTATATAAGCTTATGACGTCTTGGGGCTTCTTTGTAATTCTTGAAAACTTCTGGGCACAACTGCAATTTCTTCATTCTTCATTAACCGCCGAGGAAAGGCCCATCTCACTCATGTGTCGATCGATGCACATAGTGTCTCGATCGATGCATTACTCTGTTTTGGACAGTGAACTCTATCTCTCGGGTCAAAGCACCAAAATGCTCCAAAAAGCTCCAATAACTCCAATTCCGCTCCAAACGTGCATGTATCTAATAACACCTGTAAAAGACTCTAAAGAAACACTAAAAGACTCTAAAACACACTTATATCATGGTCTAAAACCGGTAAAAACCATGATATATCAACTCCCCCACACTTAGCCTTTGCTTGCCCTCAAGCAAAACAGAGAACTAAAACATGGTGAAGAGGTTTGAAAACTTTCAGAAACTCTTTTTATCCTAGAAGCAACAACACTCAGATTTCCCTTAGTAAGCCACTGAAAGAATCACCTGCAAGACATCAAGACCAACATGTACTTCCCCCACACTTAGCAACTGTCCTAAGTAAACTCCACAATCAATCCAAGAAATTCAAATTCACCCTACTGACTTCTATAAGCTATTAAGTGCGGTCTCACCTAAGGATTATCGATCAAAGGGCACATGGATTCTTACTTTGTCAGCTCTAGACCACCATACTATCTTTTTCTGGCTCCTTTTCTTCTCTTTTCCCTTCCTTAGCATTCTGATTTTTCCCCATTGGGTATCATTTTTTTTTATCAGTGCTCTTCCCATTAAGGGGTGTACTTTGGACACATTCCATGAATGCACATGAGGTAATAGTGTTTGCTACTACTCCCGTGACCACTTCGGAGCTACTAGCTCATCCTCAGTTTATTACTTACTCTTTTTTTTTACTTTATGGAAGGGGAGAAGGGAACCATACTCGGACAGGTTTACAAGCTGTGTTAGAACTAACAAAGGAATTCGACTCAAGGTATACCAAGCCCTTAGGTGAGAAAATTAAGTCAAATTAAGGGTGAAGCCAGTAAAGGATCCTCTGAATACCTGAATTGATATGGGTGTCCTTAGCAGGTTGATCCGTGTTGGGTTTTCTAATAGTCATAGATAGTTCCTGCAACTTCATCCCAATGGTTACTTAAGTTCCTGCAAGTTGTTGTTAACTTCTCAAAAATTCATTGTTTCTTACTTAAACTTGTTTTGACTCGATAAAACAATTTTTTTTTTGAAAAACGGACTGACTCTAAGAAAACAGAAAGATAATAGTCAGTACCACCTCCCCCACACTTGAAACACACTGTCCCCAGTAGTGTCAAGCTAAGGATCAGTAAAAAGAAAGAAAATGTTAATGGATGTGTTAAGTTTTGTCTGATTTTTACCTCTGTCGCTCATGCATCGATCGATACATAAATGTAACGACCGTTGTAAGGCGATTTGCGTCTTGTGTCGATCGTTGCTCAGGACCGCAACGATCGCTGCAATGCGATTTTCGTGGTGTGACGATCGACACACATGACCGTGTCGATCGTTGTATTGCGATATCCGAGAACAATGAGCAAGTTAGCAGGTTAGTCCGTGAGAAATTGTCAAATTTAAAACCTGCAAGCTGAAAATCAGTGCAACCAAGTAGAATCAAAGCAACAGATAGTCTCAATGTAAAAACATCATCCAAACATAAGAATCCTAAGAAAATCAAAAGAAAAATGCAAAAGAAAAGTGAAACTGAAAATACAGAACCGATGTCTAAAGAAGCCAATACTCTCACTCGTCATCTATGCCATCATAGCGATCAGTACCACTCAAAGAACCGGGAGTCGGAGATCGCTGTCTGCATCGGTGGGAAGGTCCGGGATGATGAATATGTGGCTGTCCCCTGCAAGTGCAGGTACGCATGTAGTTCCAGATGCTCTGCAGAATACCATCCTCACGCTCTCTCCACTCCCCCACAGACATCTCACCAAGAGGTACCGAAGGCTCAGGATAAGGACCAATATCATCAGCAGGAGTAGCAGGTGCAGGCGCAGATGAGGAAGAAGGACGTGTAGAAAGCTCTCCCAGCGGATGAGCCATCGTAGGCACACTGCGCTGATCTCGCGTAGGAGGCTGGAATCTCAAGGCAGCCAGCGTATCAATCTGTGTCAGACCAGCGACAGGAAGATCTATACCGCGCTTCGTAGCAGAGTCATAATAGACCCATATACGTCCTTCCTTCAGCCATGTAGCACTCTGCAGGTGGGTAAAATCAAGGAATTCCTTGCTGTCATCACACTCTGTACCCTCTAAGGAAATCCTGCAATGCCTGAAAATGGGAGTAAGCAGACTCCCTACTGTCTCAGTGTCCTTCCCATCGAATGGCTTCTTCTGCAGTGAGCACAAGTGATGAGCAAAGACAGCTCCTAAGTTGAGTCCTCTGGTGGGATCTCTCAAATCAGTCTCAGTAAACTGCTCCCTCAACCCAATGAAAAGCATCTCCAGCTCGTTCTTAAGCATCTTGTTGGCTTCAGCTTTGCACAACAGAGTACATCCCAAGATGCGCAAGACATATCTGAGAACTGGATGCCTAACCTGTATCAGCTTCGGCGTCCTCGAGCAATACCGACCGTTGCCAACATAGTCCCAGAAATACTGAGCTTCCGGCACATCCCACTCAAGAGATATACCAATACGCGCAGGCTCAATGCTGAATCCATAAATCCGACAGATATCAAGAAGGGGAATCCGATACCTGGCTCCTAAGCACATGAAGGTAAAGAAACCTCCTGAAGCTTTCCTGCTCTCTGGGTCAGGATAGATAACTCTGCAGGTGGCCAGCAGCTGTCTCACCAGATCAGGATACAACTCATAATGCTGCATAGGCATTGTCTCCAGACCAATGCCCTTAACTAATGTCAGCACCTGCTCATCGATGCCTAGCCCTTTACAAGTCCAGTAGTCAGCAAACTTGGTCGGCTTAATCGTCATGCCACACCAACCATTGTAGAGCAATGTAAAAAACTCATCCCAATGGTCAAGTAGTGGCCTCTCTGTGAAGGTGTCGGTCTTAAGCAGCTGATAAATCTTCATACCCCAGACCTTGTTTGTCGGAATCAGCTCCTTATCCACCTTAGGCCAAGGCAACTGTATCGCCTCACTATCTCTCTGATAAGGCTCAGGATATGGCGAGTCTCGAGGAAACCACTCAACTGGTGGAGGATGATGAGCTGTAGCTGTAGATGCTGTGGTAGCTCTACGTTTGCGAGCTTGTCGAGGAGGCATATGCAATTAAGTAAATAATGCATGTTAGTCACGGCAGATTCTCTGTGAAATCGCAATGCAACGACCGTTGAACAAGTGCAGCGATCGTTGCAAGGCGATTTCACAGTCGCCAAATAATCCTCTAAATCGTTTCTAAATTTGTTCCACAATCTCATAAACAGCCTAACACCATCACCAGTCAACCTAAATCAAGCCTCTAATAGTACGGAATCATCATTTTCAAGCCAGAAATCCCTAATTTCAAAACCCTAGAACCGAATCTGAAAATAATGAAAATGAGAGTTCTTACCTTGGAATCACTTCAAATGGGTTAGAGAAATAGATAGAGCAAGTAAAAATAAGAAGAACAAGCTTTGAATCAGAGAAAATGTTGAAGATTTGAGTGATTTAGGGTGTTGAGAGTCGGATTGTACGGACGGCGAAATGGGGAAGAAGAGAAGAGAGAGGGTTTAAGGCACTTACCTGGATCGTGTATGCGACGATCGTCGCTGCTGAACCAAATTGATTCCGGTTTAGCATGCGTACCTAAGTTTTGCAATTGAACCACTTGCAACGACCGTTGCACAGGACCGCAACGATCGTCACAAGGCGATCCCATCTCTTCGTCATTTCTCCCTGCAACGACCGTTGCACATATATGCAACGATCGTCACACATCTCCAGACAGTGTTATGTATAGCAAAACTTAGCAAAAATAAAATTAAAACGTGAAATCCTAAGAAAACATCAAAAACAAATAAGAAAAACACTAAAACCTAACAGTGGGTTGCCTCCCACTCAGCGCTTGTTTAAGGTCATTAGCTTGACCGGACGAACAAGATCAAACTCCTGGAGGTTTCAACAGAGACTGTGATTGTCTCTGCGAAAGTCTCCTCATACAAGGCGGAGAGTAGGCTGTCTCAGTGTGAGCTCGTCTAAGAAAAGAAGGAGTAAAATGATCTCCAGGATCTGAAACCAAAGTCTCACTCATCTGCTCTCCACATCCATCCTCAATCCTGAAGGTTTGCCCATCAATATGCGGTTTGCGCAGCATATCCATCTCAAAGTGCAGAGGCTCATCTCCCAGGTAGAGATTAACAAGACTGTGTCTCACATCTATCACTGCTCCAGCTGTGGCTAGGAATGGTCTTCCCAGTATCAAAGCATCATCCTGCTCTTGTCGTACTTAAGCACCAAGAAGTCTGTCGGAACCAAGTAGTTCCCAACTCTTACTGGGACGTCCTCAAGAACTCCTTCCGGAATCCTTATTGACTGATCAGCTAGGACAAGAGAGGTCCGAGTGGGTGAAAAATCCATCATCCTCAGTTTCTCTGCCACAGAGTATGGCATGAGACTTCCAGCAGCTCCTAAGTCACACAGAGAGTGCTTGAAACCATCCTCAAAAATAGAACAACTCAGCACAAATATCTCAGGATCAGGTAGCTTCTTAGGAATCCGAGTTAATAGAAAATCACTTATCTGTTGAGGAACCACTATAACCCAATCCTTCAGCATCTCGTCCATTGGCAGCATCTTCTCCAAGTACCTTTGCACACAAGGGTGATAAGGTGGATCATCAGACTGTGGAATTTCTTCCAACTTCTCATCCATCTCTCCTAACTGTCTGACCTCATCAATCTCCTGTTCGGTTATCTCAGACACTCCAGGGAATAAACGATTAAGCTCTTGATATGCCTCTGGATCAATGCCATAAAAATCATGTGAATCTGTCTGTCCACGATATGCAACGATCGACACTAGAGGTGCATCGATCGATGCAGATAAGTTTTCACAGATTCCACCTGAAAGATTTTCCTCAAATTCAGAATTTCCAGCCTCTTCCACCAGTTCAGCTGTATTTATCTCAAATCTTTCACCTTGGTGTGATCCATCATCAATGTACACCGACCAAGCCTTAATGTGGGTGTCCACGACACTCTTTCCCTTAATAGAGCTTGAAATTTGGCTCACCTGAGTGTCCAATTGCTTCATATGAGTACTTAAGGACTCAAACTTCCCATTAAGGTCCTCATACACAACATCTAGCTTCCTGTTGCAGTCCACAACATTCTTAGTCTGTCCTTCCAGCAGTTGCTCCATCATACTCTCCATCTTGCTCTCATGAGCATTAGCAGCAGGAGGTGTTTGGTAAGAGGAAGATCCATAAGTCCTCTGATTACATTGTTGAAAAGGCTTCTGGAAACCAGCATTCTGTCCAAAGCCAGAAGAGTTTTGATTGCTTGTGAAAGCACTCTTCTGTCCACTGAAGAATCTATTACCTTGCTGTCCTCCAAACCTGTTTCCTTGGAAACCAGATTCTCCAATGTAGTTCACATCCTCTTCCTGACCATCTTCTTCAGCATTGATCACTTCAACATCTTGAGCAAAATGGACAGCTTTCTTCCCAGCTAGAAGATTGCAAACAATGTCCAACTTACTCCTAATATCAGCAATCTCCAGATTCTCTATCTTTCCACCAGACTCCTTCCTTCTCCTATCAGTAGTCTTGCAGCTATTACTGCTTACTAAGTTGTCTATCAGTTGCTTAGCTTGCTCAGGAGTCCTAGTGTTGAAATTTGCATTGCTGGAATTATCCAACGCGGTCTGGTATGGGAGATCTATACCTCTAAAGAAAATGCCCAACAATGTTACCTCAGTGAATCTATGATGCGGGCAGTCACGTTGGTACTTCTTAAACCTCATCCAGGCAGTCTTAAGAGGCTCTATAGGACCTTGGGAGAAAGTGAGAATGTCCTGTCTCGACTGATCAGAGTGAGAATCATCATAGAAGTGTCTCAGAAATTCACTCTTAACAGCGTCCCAAGTAGTAAACTTCCCAGGTGAAAGTTGTTTCAGCCAGGCAGCAGCGTCTCCATCGAGAGAGTAGGGGAAAAGTTTGAGAAACAGATAGTCATAGTTCACTCCATCATACTTCATCCCAGTGACTATGTCCTCAAACTCATCTATATGATCCATTGGCTGCTCATTAGGGAAACCATGGAAGGCATTCTTCCTCAGAAGAGAGTAGTAGATGGTCTTGATCTCGAAATCATTCCTCTCAAAACCAGGAGGTACAAGAGCTGACTGGTTAGCATGAAACTCATCCGGACGGTTATAGTCAGCTAAGGTCCTCTCATTAGCAACAGGAGGATTAACCATTCGCCTCTCCTCTTGGCCTTGGCCTTGTCCTTGGCCTTGCTCTTGTTCAGGCTCAGGGATCACATTCCCTTCAGGATCAATCCGTTCCCCAGCAGCATTATACGGATTGTTTTGTCGGTCCCTCAGGGTACCTTGAGCATCATGCATTATAATCAAACGTTCTTGAACCATCCTTGCCCTTTGAACTTTCCTGTTAGTCCTCTCTAGTCTAGCAAGCTCTTCAAATTAGAGATTAACGAGGTTAGTTTTCGGATTACTTCTGGTATCACGCGCATGCATAAGCCGTCTGTAATCGCAGTGCAACGATCGATGCTAAGAGTGCAACGATCGATTCAACTCCAGTCGCTTAGGGACGATCGACACAAAAGGATGCAACGATCGATGCTATGCGAATGTCAAACCTGCGACAGAGAAGAAACAGAGAAAAATTAGTAACCAAAACAAAAAATAAAAATCCTAGTCTAAACCCTAAGTTCAAATCTATCGAAGACTCCAAAGAGTCCCCAAAAACTTGTTAGGTCGAGTTTTAATTTCTATACTAACTGCAAGTGCACAGTAATGTAAATGTAGTACTTAGGGTATCGAATCCACAAGGACTCTGGGCAACGATAGATTTAGAACAGTCAAGATTAAACTAGGAGAAAGCAAATGTAGTGAGAAACCAAAAACAAAGCAGGAAAGTAAATCAGTAGCAAGATCGGTTTGTAGGAAATTAACTAAAAGCGCTAAGTCTAGGGAGTTCTCAGGAAATCAGACAAGCAGATAAATCATTCAGTCAGGATCAAATTAAGTACAGTTCTAGAACTCAAACACAGATATAGAATTAACCAACTTTCGTTGTGAGAATTCTCTAAGCCTAATTGCAGAAATCCAAATGTCTTTGTAATTCCTAACAGATTAAACTAGCTTTAGATTAAGTTCGATATGTTCACAATTCAATTAAACCAAATTTCTTTGCGAGTAATTCAATTGCTCAACCTAAATAGTTCAGATTCTAAACCACACTTTCGTATCAATTTAACAACCTAAGATCTAGATTCTAAGTGATCAGGTTAGAAACTAGTGTTAAGCACAATTTAAATTGAAGAACAATTATGATATGAATCCTTAACTGAATTAATTATATCTAGCAAGTCATAAAATCCTTAATGAGAATCCCTAAACCTAACTATGAATCTACTCAGACATAGAATATGAAAACATAATCATTGAATTAATAGATTGCATAAAAGAGAGTATAGAAGTAAAGGGGTCCGAAATCTTCTCCAAAAAGCAGAAAGCAGTACATGATTAGATCAGCCCCAAGCTCTAAAAACTCTATTCTCTAAGTATGAAAGCGTATCTCAAAACTGATGTAAAAAACTAATTATATAAGCTTATGACGTCTTGGGGCTTCTTTGTAATTCTTGAAAACTTCTGGGCACAACTGCAATTTCTTCATTAACCGCCGAGGAAAGGCCCATCTCGCTCATGTGTCGATCGATGCACATAGTGTGTCGATCGATGCATTACTCTGTTTTGGACAGTGAACTCTATCTCTCGGGTCAAAGCACCAAAATGCTCCAAAAAGCTCCAATAACTCCAATTCCGCTCCAAACGTACATGTATCTAATAACACCCGTAAAAGACTCTAAAGAAACACTAAAAGACTCTAAAACACATTTATATCATGGTCTAAAACCGGTAAAAACCATGATATATCAATGTCTCGCTTTGTTGCTTCTGTCTTCGGTTTATCTTTGATGGAATAGTTAATGAATGTTTGCTTCTTTAAATTAGAAATTTAATCAATCTGTTGAATCTTTTGCAGAAAGCAACAAACACCAAAGGGCGTATCTACGGACTTCGATCTATTCAGTACCTTGATGCACATCAAAGCGAGACCGGACCAGCTTCAAAACTGAAGAAAGCGGCAGATTTCGAGGACAATTCCAAGATAAAGGAAACAATCGGTGAACTGAAAGCAGGCATGGCAATCTTGCTTACCATGAATGAAATTTATCCAGTGACATATCATCCTGTTGTTCCACGTGAGAGTGATGCATCTGCTGCTCCAAGTCCTCATTCTGAATCAAGTAAACAACCAAACCAAATCTCAGACAACACAACTCCGTAGGTTTTTAAGCGTTTCTTTTTTTATGTATGTGTATATAGCATGCTTCTTAGGATCTTTTTGTAATGCAAGAAACTCTTTTGTAATGTCTTGCCTTTTTGTACTACGTAACCCAACTTTTAATGTTTCATAATCTAATTTAGGCCTTGTACAATTTCTTGTGTCTTGTAATCTAATTTGAAATGAAATTTGAAACTGAAATGTGAAACAAAATCGTAGAAATGCATAATTTAGGATAATCAGTATAGTTACGGCTTGCTACGACATATGTCGTGGCTATAATAATAAACTAGCTACGGATGGCGACAACAAAATTCGTGGAAACTATAGCCACAAATATAAGTCTTCGCAATCTGTAGCTATTTCTACGACTAAATTAGTAGCAAGTCGTAGCTACATTAACTACGACTAGCTACAGATGTAGCTACGTTACATATCGTGGATAGTCGTATCTATCTTTACCACGGATAGAGACGGATGAATTTGTAGCTATATAGCTGCGGATGGATTCGTAGCCATCCGTAGCTATGTGTCCACAGATACTTACGTAGCTAGTCGTAGCTACTGTAGCTACGAACAACAGTCCACGCAATTTGTTGCTAGTAGCTACGAATTGTGTCGTAGCTAGGTCATGGATAGTTGGCTGTGGATAACTACGAAATACTCGTAGCGTCAAGCTTGTAGACGCGGATAGCGGTCGTAGCTATCCGTAGCTAAGGCCAACGTATCTACGGAAAATCAAGCGTAGCTACGATTAAATCCGTAGCTACACGACAGTTTTCTTGTAGTAGTATGGAATTATATTTACTCATTTTAGCGAGACTATTTCATTTTCTATTTATTTGTAATATTCGTATTTTTTAGTATTAAACTAATATTTATTAGATTAAATTTGAATTATAATTTGATAGACATCAATATAAATTTTGAATAAGGATCAATTTAAAATATTAGCTAAAATAAAACTAAATTTTTAAATTTGATGGGTCAATTGGCCCCCTTTCCTTATACATAACCTCCACCAGTTGTAAAGAGACTAATCCATACAAATGATTCAAACGTTTAACGTAACGTGATTTTTTTTTTGAATATAATATATTATTATTAATCAAACCGATTCTTAACTGGGGATCAACCGAGATTACAATTGAACCAAACCAAAGTAAAAAACCCAAACCCGAAACACCTAAATAACCCGAATAACCGATGGGGAACCTACTAAACCGGAGGATAATAACAAAATTGCCATTAACACTCATGAATGACAAATCAGAGTGCCGCCTCGCCGCCGGCGAATTCGAGTTGGAGAGACTCGCCTAACCGGACGAAGACCTTTCTACGAAGGGTGGAGATCCGACCCCAACCGCTTTCCGGTACCGCCGACCCAGCTCCTCTCTCCTTCTCCCGACATACGTGCTTTCCTCCGAAACCCTATGAACTTGCCCGGTGGAGTCGCTCCCAACAAAGCTCCTATGTCGATGTCGCCTCCGCCTCCCTGACCCGACTCAGCTGATTTATCCCCTCCGATTGTATCCAAGTCGCACCTCTCCTCCTGTCAAAGAGCTTTTTCCGAAAGAGCAAGCATGCAATGAGACACGGACCCGCTTGACTCCACCGCAGTTACTTCGGAGTGGCCACCACCTCTGCGATAACTCCCTGACGGACATCGCCGCCCTCCAACTCCCCGCCGACAGAGACAAGAACCCAACCTCTCTTCAACTCATTATTCTGCACTCAGCCCAGCCCAGCCTCCACACGTCCTCCAGCAGAATCGGGCGTCGTGATTAACAGAAAACCGAAGAATCAAAGAATTTGGCACCGCCTCGCCGCGTAAAGGAGATCCACACCACGCGATGTCAAAAAAGAGGGGACAAGACATCTATGGCTCGAATCGACCTCCACAACTGGCCTATTAAGCGTTTTATCTAGTCTGGAGGTTTCTCACGGCAGCGACGAAGATCATCGGCACCGGAGAAGTCTCGAAACGCAGAAGAAGATGAAAAAAAAAGTTAGACAAAAATGAGAAAAAATTTGTCGATCGCGTGAGATCCACGCGCACAACAACCACTTTGTGAATATCTTAACGTAACGTGATAATCTACATACACTATAAAAACAATTTTTTTGTGTTGGAGTTAGTTCATCGAATTTACGGCAAAACATAAGTTCATCGTAAATTCATTATAATTTACCGACAAAATACACTCGTCGTAATATAGATGGATATAGCGATGAATTTTAGGTGACGGTCGAAATTGTCCTAATTAGAAATACTATTATGCTTTGTTAGGGACCATTAAATTTAGTTTTGGTTAATTTCAAAAGCAAATAAATTATAATAACGTCAGTACGTATAGTTTAAAATTGCTAAATAGTCAATATGTTAAACTTAGGACTTGATTAAATTTGAAGCTCTATAAATGTTTTAAGGGTTTTTATTAAAGCGTAGTTAGAAACGTCATTACGCTTCTACAAAAAGAAAATCTCTCTAGAATGTTAGTTTATTTTGATTTTGTCTCTTGCAGAAAATCAAAGAGTAGACTTTGAAAATACAAAATTGGTAAAATAAGATAGTAGAGATCTATAAAATCCCGTACGTGATGGGGGCATTATCTATTAGATATGCATGGGTCCGACGTCTTCCCTACCTTCCATTTTTAAAAACTGGATACTCTTGATTGCCTTTTCCGCCTCCTATAGCATTTAGAAACTTAATTGTTAACAATTTTGGTTATTTTAAAGTAATATAAGATTTCTTTAATTTATAATTGGAAAAATAGAAACCAATATTTAATACGCTATTAAAGTGTTTTACTAACTTAAAGTGACTCTTTTTTTTTTTGTCAACACTTAAAGTGACTCTATCTCTCTTTTTTGAAGCTAGCTAGTTGTTATTTTAGAGTTTTAGACTGAGCTGTATTTTTCTCACTGTATAGCATGTATATATATGTGTGTGTAATAATTTGTGTTTCAGTAATTTTGTATAAGGTGTTTAGTCACATTTTATGAACATTTTGGTCGATTATATTGATGAAAAACACATACTGTTTAATAAAAACTAACCTCCTTTTATGGCATTTGTACGAATAGCTATACACCAAACCACAAAAAGATCCTATTCAAAATGTCAAAACCTGCTCTGACCTAGGGAACCTAGCTTCTTCAACGAAGCTGGAGGAATGGAGTTGGCTTCTCCCGTTGGTCAAGCATGCTTTGCTCCTTGACTTTATTTAATAAGGGAAGGGGAAAGTCTTTATTTAGTAGTCATCATTATAGAAGCGATTTTTCAAATCCTTTATGCTCGGCCATACCAATATGGGAAAGACCTAGCCTTCCTTCCCAGCCGGGGGGGGGGGGGGGGGGAGTCCGTGTCCGTTTTGAAAAATTCTTCAAGAACTCGAAGTTCAAAGGAATCCTCCTTCCACATGGAGGAGCTCTCGGCCCTGAAGAGATAATGGTATATTTATGTCTAAATTTTGTTTAATTGCGCTGATTAACACCTAAATTTAATGACCGTGCATAAACATACATAAACTCATTTGTTGTTTTATTTACATAGCTAAACTTTGAAGCCTTGTCTAATACATTCATTGACTAAGTCAAACAGATGATAATGATGAGGTGGATAATGAGTCAGCTGCCACATCATCTCTAATTGATGAGTCATCTGTCATATCAGATACCACGTTATCAATATATATTTTTAAAAATTAAATTTATTAAAAATTAAAATTTTCAAATTATTTCAAAATTTCATATATAGTTTTTTTGTAAAATGTATAATTTTAATAATTTAGTTACATTTAGATTCAGTATTTTACGTTTTCATTAACTTCATGGGAATCAAAAGTTTTTTTTTTGGAAAAACATAAGTGGAAAAGGATAGTAAAACTCGTATGCTTTTCTGAAATCATTCAATATTCCACAAAAACTGAGCTTTGATCCCATTATTTTTGAATGCTAAAGTAATATAAACACTTTTTACAAACGGGAGTTCTGATCTATATTCAAATGGATTCAAAAGCTATAAGAGGGAGAACGACTGTAAATGGACTATGATGTGTTAGAAAGTATATGTAAGGAAGAATGTCTATGTTTGAGTTTTCAAATGTCTGAGCTCCCGTTTGTAAAAAGTTTTTAGATTACTTTAGAATTCAAAAGGAGTGGAATCAGAGCTTTCCTTTTTATGAGATATTGAATATTATGTGAAAATATGAGTTTACCATGGTCTTCCGCTTATAGTTTTCCAAAGATTTTTATTTAAATTCACTTGAAGTAAATGAAAACGCTAAAGGTAACTAAAATTATTAGAATTGTACATTTTACAAAAACTATATACAAAATTTTTAAATATTTTGAAAATGTAAATTTTAATGATTTAAAAAAAAAATATTGATGACGTGGCATCTAATGTGGTAGATGACTCATCAATTAGAGATGGTGTGACAGCTGACTCATTATCCACCTCATCATTGTTATTGGTTTGACTTAATCAATATATGTATTAGACACGGCTTCAAAGTTTAGATATTTAATGAAAAACAAATGAGTTTATGTATGTTTATGCACGGTCATTAAGTTCAAGTACTAATAGTCCCACTTGAGCAAAGTTCAGACATGAATATGCCGTTACCCCCTTTAACCCACAATAAAACGGGACTGAACTACATAGCATAAGTACAAAAACCTACCAACTTAACCGAAATGGACCTCAACATAGTGGCCATTTAACAACCCAACACCTTCTCAACACAAACAACAACATAGTTAAGAAGAGGGAAACACCCTTTCATTCTAAAAAACAGCAGGCATCCATGCCGGATAATCCACTGCAAAATAGGATTACATCAAATCAAACTTTATAACATTTTGAAAAATGATCGACACCTCTCTATTTGACTCCTTTTTCTCAACTTTCAGTCTCCAGTCCACCATATTTTCCAACACACGAAGAAGTTAAGATGCGAAGAACCTGAAAAATGGTCATGCCCGTGGCCTCAAGATGGCACCTAAAAGATCTGAGTCTTGTGAAGCAAATATCACTTTGTTCACCTTGTGACTCACCATACTCTCTATTGCCCATGACATACAAATGAAATTCGCTTCCATCAAAGATCCACCATGTTTAAAGGCTCTTCTACAGTGAAGCAAAACCTCTCCCTCGTGATTCCTCAAAACCCAGGCAGCCCCCAACAACGATTTATTTTTATTTCAAGAGTTTCCAACATTACACTTAATCCAAAGTAGAGGACGAGGATCCCAATTAACCCAATCGTTAACATTTGGAACTGCAGAACTGACAGCTTGCTCATTCACTAGAATTTGAGCCAAAAACCATCGATCTGCATCTTATATAATATTTTGGACATAATGTAATGGATTAAAGACCTTCATTTAATTTGAAGACAAATTTGTTTATGTTCTTCTAAACGTTCCATAATACCCATTGGTAAACCTTCCTCACTTCCGTCGAGATGCTCCATCTATCGTGGGATTGCAAGAGGTAGTAAATATTCTCATAAATAGAGTTCTCGTCAAAACCACCCTCTGGAATCGGAAACTCAGAAATAGCCCAGATTTGCCTCGCAAGAGTGGAGGAGAAAAGAGCATGGTTGATAGTTTCACCCTCTAAATCACAAATTTAACACCTCAGATCAATCTTCATACCTCTGGCAGCAATCAGATTAACTACCGGAATGGCTCAGCGTACAAATTTCCGTATAAATCTCTTGATATTTGGTATTGTCTTAATCTTCAACACCTCCACCTTCAACGAGTTTAGAGAGGGTAGGGCAGTAGCTTCTTGGATGGTTTCCTGAGAATTGAGTTTGCAGACTAGCCAATACCCTGACTTAACAGAGTACATGCCGTTCTTGTTATGATTCCAAGCCCCAAAATCCTCCGATGACTGCAGCGTTTTAGAGGTAAGAATTAGCTTCACATCCCCTTGAACAAAAAGCTCAGCCATAAAATCTTTTCTCCACCCCCTAGAGTTCTCATCGATGAGATAGCTCACCAACAAATTCACATCGAAAGTTATGTTCTTGACCCAAGGCACTCTCATAACGTCATCACACAACCAGTGATCAATCCACACTTGAATGATAGAGCCATTGCCAACTAACCACCCCAACCTTTTTTCCAAAAGCTCCCTTCCAAAGAGAAAACTCCTCCAAGCAAAAGAGGTATATTACCAATTTCCGCACATAGAAAATTATAGTCATGGAAGTATCTACTTTTGAATAGCTTCACTAAGAGACAGTCTAGGTTTTGAAGAATGCGCCAGACTTGTTTTTCTAACAAAGCATGATTGAAAATTTTGACATCCCTAAACCCCATCCCTCCCTGCTCCTTTGAAAGGCATAGCTTCTTCTAGTTAATACAATGGATTTTACGCTTGTGTTCCTCAACATTCCACCAGAAGTCTGCCATTCTGAAGCGAGAGTTCCACAAGTTGATTTCTGTAGTTTGAAAACCGACATTACGTAAATAAGACATTGCCATTTCAACCGACTTCAACAGAACTTCTTTCTCTCCATGAGACAAAAGATGCGAAAACCAGCCAGACACTCTTGTCTTCATCGTTTTGTGTAGGAAAACAAGCATGTTGGAATCTGACCCACTAAAACATTCGGGTAAACCCTGATAGGTTAAAACACCCCCTTCCGCTTTAATCCCAAAAGAATTATTGATGCTAATTTTTACATCTTCTGGTACTAGAGCTCCACAAGTGATCGACGATTTGCCAACATAATTCTCTGGCCATAATTCTTTGGACATGTCGGATTTAAAGGCCACAAATCAGCTGATATCTTTGGGTGCATCCTAAGGTTGTGAACCAATTCATGAGCAATGACAATGTTATCTGAAATCAAACTATCCTCAACAGAAGAATATTGAGTTTAAGACACAATGTGAGGTAGAAGAGGATGGAGCCGCGACACTAACACTTTGGAGACGATCTTATACATAACTGAACACAAGCTGATGGGTCTTTGATTTTTCATCTCAGTCGTATTTGGGATATTTGGAAGTAAACTCAGTTGCGTGTAGTTCAACTCCACAAGAAAAGAGCTTGAAATGAAAAAAATCTTTGACCTCTTTGCAAACTTGATCACCTACCACATCCCAATATTTTTGGTAGAACATTCCAATCATTCAATCATAGCTAGAGGCGCTATTAGGTTTGACGGAAAAAACTGCCACTTTAATCTCCGCATCAGTAACCTCCTTCATGAGTTCCCTATTAGAACTTTCCAACACTCTTGGCACAAAATCGTGGAAGATGTCCTCAAAACTCGAAGGAAGAGACGACTTAAACAGCTCTAAATAAAAACTAACCGCAATCTCCCCTTTAGAAGCTTCATCCTCTGATCATTCCCATTAGAGTCCTTTAGGGAGTCTAGAGCCTTTTTTATCGGTTGGCCTTAACTGAAGCAAAAAAAGAATTTAGTGTGACCGTCACCATCCCTCGCCAGTCATTCATGCATCTTTGGCTCCAGAAGGACTCTTCCTCCTTATACACTCCCATAAGATCTTTCTTTACTTGTATCATTTGAACAATCGATATGTGATTTGAGGATTGAATCCTTTCCAATTCAGCATGAATCTGAGTAATTATGTCTCGTGAGTTAACCGGATTCTCTTTTTTCTTGTATTTGCTCATGGACTTTCTACATCTTCTCAGTCTTTGCGATATAAGACCTCCATTAACTTTATCAACCGCATTCCACGCCGACATAAATTATTCTTTCACTTTCGGCTGCAGAAGAATCTTTTGTCAAAACAAAATTTTCCTCTATTTACTTCCTGAGATGCTAACATACTCACCAAGACTGGTCTGTGATCCGATCCCCGCTTATCCATAAAAAATTGGTTAGCCTCTTGGAATGAGTCATGCCACGCTTTATTCCCAAAACAACGGTCAAGATGGGATTGGATCTAAGAAGTGCCTTGCATCCCACCCAAGTGAAGCCATTTCCTTTGCTATTAAGTTAGAACATTCCACAGATTTTAAGCATGTTCCCATCTTGAAATGAAGAATCGCTTCTCATAGGCCCACCAACTTTCTCCCCATTGTGTAAGATCTCATTAAAATCACCTAGCATCGCCCATATCCCTTGCCTAGAAACACCAACCATGTTGAGCCTTTCTCATACTCTGTTTCTAAACTTGACATCCGGATGACCGTAGACACACGAGACGAAAGTAGACATTCCTCCAAACTGTTCTGAAATCTATTAAGTTCTTATCCGCATAAATTACAACAACCGCCGCACTGTTTTTCCAAAATATAGCCAAACTTCCACTCCTACCTATCTGGTAAATAGGATAGATCTTATGATACCCAAGCCACTCTTGCAAATCAACTAAAACGTTCCTATTGTACATAGTCTCCATCATAAACAAGACTTCATGAAAATGTTTTTGTCGCATTTCCTTTAGTCTAGGAATCACCAAGTCTTGAGACCGTCCTAATCCTTGGAGATTCCACGATCAAAGACTCATTAAACATGGGGAGATCCCTCACACAGGATAACCAATGTTTTTGGGCATTTCGGCCCTCTTTTGGAATTACCACCTTCACCTCCACTCTTTCTCTTTGCTTTCTAGACATATGTCACACCCTTTTCCTTCTCTCCACCATCACCTTCACTTAAGCTCACTCTCGGGTTAGGGACCCTTTTACCCTTAACTGGACGCTTCCTTGATTTGGATTTAAACTGAAAAGCTCCGGAGGAACAAGCCTCGTCAAAGATTGTACTTATAACCGTTGAGCTATCAATTAATCGTATAGAACTAGCCTAAAAAAAACCACACGGAGCACCAATCGGATAATTTAAACCTTCAAAATCATCGCATGATTCAGCCCCACTCTTAAAAGCAGACTCCATTAGTTTCAGACCTTTAGCCATAACCTTTTCTGAGCTTCGACCACCTTCACAATTCTCAAAGTTAAAGACAATCCCTTTGAATTTGTTCACATCACTCGTGAAAATAATAGGAGGTTCAAGCCTAAGGATAGTCTTCTGAGCTATCAGGTCTTTTTCCACAAGCTGAACTGATTGCTTAACTCTCTCTTTGCAGACATTCATGTCATCTGAATTGGCGAAAAGAAGACATTGCCTCATTTCATCAAGAACTGCTTGTGCTATCTTTGGTCGACCTCGTAGCGGATTAATTGCCACCTGATCTTCTTGCAGTACACCAAAGAGAGGATCTGTTTCGCTTAAAAAACATTTAAGCGTTTTCCTTTATCTTTCACTCTTAACTTTATATCCTTAGATTGGTATTGCCTCTCCTTATCTAGTATCGGGCAGAAGTCCTTCTCATGGTTTAAACGTTAGCAATGGTAACACCTTTTCTGGATCCTTTCATAGGCGAACTCAATAACCGCTTGACTGCCCTTAGGGAGATTTACAGCCTTCGTTCTATGAGTGGTCGAGATACATCGAATCAAACTCTTAGCCTAACGCAATCCTGAACCTGCGGAACCAAAGGATTGAAAGCAACTTCTTCCGTATGCCATATTAGCTCACCAAGAGCATTTATAGCCGCAGCCGTATAATGATTCACTGGAAGCTTCTGAATCTGAACCCACATCGGGATATACTGCAAATAGTCATCAGGGGATTCTCCACTCAATGTTGAACCATTACAGCCCATTCCTTAAAAGTGTGAACTCCCTTCTTGAGAATCTCCTGAAGGTCATGTTCATTATCAAAAAATAAATTGAAACCTCTCAAGAGACATGTCAATTCCTTTGACCTTTCCTTATTTATGTCACTTCCTTGGAAAGTTTATGATTAAGCTCAACATCTTCTGACAAGCAGGGTTAAGAACACGGCCAATAACGCTCATTACATTTGCCTTGCCCGAGCTAAACTCAGGCGTGTCCGGCAGGTCGAAAGGAACCTCTTCCTCATTAAGAGAGAGCTTTATCAAAGCCCTATCCATCGCCGCAGACATGGTGATATATATACCCTTCGCAGAAACACAACCATAACAACCTAACCTCCACCAGAAAAGTATGTAGCCTTAGATCCACCACTCGAACCAACAAACTCTGGCAACCTTACTCCTACAGGCAGATACTCACAACCTTAGAGGAAATACCGGATAAACTTCAAAAAATACGAAAATTCTGGAGAAACACACTGTGAGCGCCGCCAAACCTTAATAGATTAGGAAGAACACCAATAAAGCCCAGCTTTAACACCCTTAAATAGCCTTAGATCTTTAAGCGAGATTTGTTTTGGACATATGTCGCATATCCACCCACTAAGAGAAAACTTTTACCCACGACAAAGGTACCTAAGTCCAAAAAGAAAAATTGAGAAAGAGTTCAATTGAATGTTGTTATGTCATTGAACTGTTTAGTCACTTTTTCAAATCAATTGAAATTATAGCTGAACGAATATGACCGAAACATATTGTTTATTGTATCATTATTCAAATTCGAACTTTTATATTATTTATATGCTGTTGTAGAAAACATGTGTATATGCTTAAAATCCAAAAAATCTTTATATATATATATATATATATATATATATATATATATATATATATATATATGTACTTTGCATATATATTACTTGTAGGGGGAGGAGTCAAGTTCTGTAATTATGTACTTTATAGATATAGTGTTATCTATTTAAACTAAACTCTGTTACTATGGTAAACATACCTTCTGTTTGGAGCTTTGTGTGAACTTACACATTTTAAAGAAAAACTACAATAACACTAAATTCTTGTTTAAAAAGAAAATAGCACACCTAATATAAAATAAATGACAAGAAAAAATTAAAACAACTTATTTTTCTTTTCTAATTTAGGGTTTAGATTTCCTCCATTATTGCCATGTTCGAAACAAAATCGCTGCGGTAGCAACATCAACCAGGAAAAGACACGGACGACGGCAAAATGCCGTATGTATAAAAGAGAAAACAATTGCTAATGATTAAAACTTGTTTCTCAAATTCTGAAATGGAGTCGCTTGTCAATTCCGGTGATTCAAAGCTTGTCTAATGTATAAGTAAAAGTGATGGCAGCGATTAAATCACAAATTCTTCAGTTTTACATTTTCATTTCGATCGTAGGTGGTAGTCGCCGCGGTTGTACGCCGGAGTATTATTTTACACAATTGCTCTATTTTTATGGAATAAATCTTTAAGTTAATTCCATATATTTACAATTCAACGTACAAAAGTCCAACAACGGCTAATCAAACATATATTGCCCTCTATAATACATCCAAGGGGTCCTTTAATAAATCGGCTCATCTGATAGTTAAAGTGATTAATTGACTAATTAACAATAACCAATAATAAAGTAATTCAGCAAGGACACTTCATTGGCTGATTAACCAATAAAATATAACCGAAAAAGCAATCAGTAAAATGATGGATATATACCAAACATTCATTATACGCAAAGGAAAATATCGGAAATTAATAGTATCTATAATATATGTAGATGTATGGGTGCCTTTCAATACCTCTCACTGTAATCAATAATCGAGAGCTTATTATTGTACGTGTATACATGTTCTATATAAGATATGGTGTAGATTTTTCTCAACCCCCAAAGAATATGTGGACGTTCTTGATTAGGCCAATTAACTTGAGTGTCAATTCGAGGATTAAATGTTATAGTACATTGACAGATCCAATGAGAGTCACGTGATCGGAGGGATTATCGAGCTACGTAATTAAACTTGATTTATAAGGAATTGGATCTTGAAATGGTCTTCTTCATGGCTTTCCAAGTGGGGGAAGAGTTTGGTATAAAACGAGTGACAATAGAATGTAATATAGGAATATGCAAAAAAAAAAGAAAAGATTTATTTAATTTTTGATACATACACCAGCAATTTAGAAAACAACAAAATATATATTTTATTTTATTTAAATAAGCTGTTTTTTAAATCTGTCTTTTAGATTCCGAAATCGAACATCTTTGCATTTGTTGTTGATTGGGACACTAAATTAGTCTGTCGGACTAATCAAAACTTCATTACTACTTAGATTTATATATGATTTACAACTTCTGCACCGTCTCTGTGATTTCTGGCCTAATAAATGTCCAACACCCCGTAAAATTTTTTGAAGAATATTCATCCGGGCCGCTAGATTTGTTCTTTGGTAAAGCGAAGAAGGCGTCTCTGATTTCAATGGCCGAGAAAGACATCTCTGCGCTAGCTTTTTGTTCGTGGCTGCAGGTGAACTGCAGCAGATTTTGGATATTTGAAGCCTCAAACATACACTCTGGAACCGCGTTTCCTAAAAGATCTTCGAAGAAGCTAACACAGTGATCATGAATCTACGATTGAGATTCTAGAGTATTGCCATATCCATCAATCAAGGAATGAATATGATTAGCTTCTCTTCAAATTGCAGTGACTCTGTTAAACTAGGATGAGTTGCAATCAGCCATAAAAGCACATTCACTCTAGATCTCTGAAGCTGAAAAGACTCATCGCCTTAGCAAGAATGCGCCATTTGCGATGAGCTTCTGCTTCTCTTTCCGTTGCTGCCGGAGAGGGTCTGCTTAGCACTCGGTTTTGAGCATCAAGAAGGACAACATGCGCCTCTGATACTCTCTTTTTAGGCCATCCATTGTAGGTTTTTGTTTTCTTTGTAAAATATTAGTTTCCGGTTGTATTTATGATCGTTTTAGGGCACAAAGGTCAGAAACCAAGGAACCTTGAAATGTTGTGTTGTATGTTTTGAAAACTTACATGTAAAATAAAGATGTATTTTGTATTTTGACTAGGTTTTCTCTAATTTAGCTTTGTCCGAGCTAACACAACTCTCGGTCCATGTGCTGGTTGGCAAGCCTTTGGCCTTGGTTGAGAGAGACGGTACTAATGATGGACCGATCAAGGGTTTGAATTAGTTTTAAAAACTTGGTCGAGACGTTTTTGGTATCCGTCATTGTAGCATTTTTTATCTGGTTGAGGCCCTAAGTTTGGTTGTGCATGTTTTTGTTTGATTTTTGCACTGCCGACAAGTCAAATTTAACTTAAACCAGTTTGGGGTGTTACAAATGGTGGTATCATAGCATGGTTATCAGATCTTGCTATATGGGACTTGGTTTTCAAAAATTTATAGAGTCAAAATGAGTCGTAAAGACAACTAGGAAAACTAGTACATTCTTTGCACTAGGTATAAGTTAGCACTGACCCTTGTGGATGATGGAGATGGCACCAAGACGAGTTTTGATAAGGGGACAGCTGCGTCTGTCGCAGACGGGATGAAGAGGAGTAACCCATTACACCATTATCAATTCCACCACCCCCAGTTTTTCATACGATCGAAGCGCCGCCACCAAAGCAACATGAAAATGTGGAACGTGTGTATTCCCAAGGTATAGATAAACCCCAACCTTCACGAGTAAGTAAGGGTTCTGACCCTTTGAATAATTGATTTCATGATTGAGTATTTGGCTATTTTTGGAATTATGATAAGTATGAGTTCATGAGGGAAATAGGTTGAAACCTTACCTATAAGAAGTTGGTTAGTCCACTGAAACTTGAAGAGATATGAAACTGGTAGAGCTAGCCGTTAGAATTCGGAGACGAATTATTTTAGGGGGGGAGAATGTAATGACTCTGTTGGGAGCTAAGTACGACAAAAAAATCAAACGGCAAGAAAACGCAAGAAGAATGATTTCAAACTTACTTGGAAGAAATAATAAGAGATTGAGTCAAGATAAAAAAACAGAAACGGACGAATGAATCAGAGGACGGATCGTAAGCACCTCCGAGAAGACCGCTGTGGACGGCTAAGAAAATTCAAATATCTCGGAGTGGCCCGAAACTAATTCAAGACTCAAGATGTAACTTATATTGGTATTTGGTCACAAGAAAATCCAGTTGGCTGAATAAGAAACGAAGATGGTCTGAAGCGACCTTAAAACGGACCATACGGCTAAGTGACGAGGATATGTACGAATCACTAGAAAGGATAAAGCTGCATCATAGCATTCACTTTCATCCTTATATATTTTTCCCCTATCCTTCCAACCAAGTAGATAAGATCTTCCATGTTTATTCATTCATCCTTTTAGATAAGATCACTAATACTTATTCATTTATCCTTTTAGATAAGATCATCCATGCTTATCCATTTATCCTTGTGGATAAGATCAACCATCCTTATCATTTAGGACACCAAACTTCAACCCTAATTAACATATACCACATACAATATTACCACATCCCTTAGTTCATTTCCAACCATCCCCAAACCGAGAAAATCATAAACTAGCCCATTTTTGGTAAAGTTCAACCGTTAGTGTTCTAGTGAGTTTAAATAGGTCCAATATTATCTCTAGAGTTTTGGAGAGCATGGATATAGTACCAGAAGCCATTATTATGTCCAAGAAACCAAGCTTCATTCGTCGTAGTAAAGCCGAGTTTAGAAAACCGTCAGCCGAAAGTAGTGTGAGTTGTGGTGATGTGTGATGGCTTTCTAAGAATATCATGCTAGATTTTGTGGTATATGTTTAAATGATACTTACTAGTATTTTCATGATGGGTTTCATGCTTATCTATTGTTACATTTATGTTGTTACCACTTGAGGTTTTCTTTATCTTGTACTGAATTTTGGTAAGTAAATTCATGCTTGAGATGATACCTCCTGTTTGAGGATTAAGATGAGTAGGGTTGAATATGACGGTTCAATATTTCTTTTTGACGCTCTACTCTAGATATGGACCATCTAGGTGAGAAGATTCAGAAAGATGATTGCAGCCTAGGGCCAAGTGCTACACGGGTCTCGGATATTTAATTTCTATGCTCATGTGGAGACCTAGGACGAGGTGTTAATAACATGCTATTATGGTTAAGCTTTTTGTATGCTATTATTTGATTGATTGTTATATGATGTGTGTTATTTTGGGTTTGGAAGGGGGGAATAAATTGTATTCTAGGGGGTTATAACTCATTGAGCGAGTAGCGCTCATCCCTCACTCTCTTTTGCAAGAAACCAGTAGTCAGGAAACATTAGCGGGAAAGCGAGGAACGTTAGCCAGCCAGTGTAGGTTTTTGTTCTCTTTGTAAAATATTATTTTCTGGTTATATTTATTATCATTTTACGTCACATAGGCCCAAAACCAAGGAAACTTTAAATGATGTGTTGTATGTTTTGAAAATCTATATATAAATAAAGATGTATTTTATATTTTGTGTGGGTTTTCCCTAATATTAGCTTCGCCCGAGCTAACACAACACTTGGCCCAGGTACGGGTTGGCAAACCTTAGGCCATGGTCGAGAGGGAAAATACTAATGATGGATCGACCAAGGGTTTGGATTAGTTCAAAAAACTTGGTTGGGATATTCTTGGTATCCGTCATTGTATCATTTTTGATCTGGTTCAGGCCCTATGGTTGGTTGTGCATGTTCTTGTTTGATTGTTGCACGACCGACAAGTGAACTTTGACCTAAACTGGTTTGGGATTGTTACAGCTTGGGTGTGTCAAAATAAAGTATTGAAGCTTACCAGCTAATCTTCTAAAATATTTAGGTTCTGAAAAGAGCTCTTCTTGGTGAAGTACACAGTCTAAATGTAAAAGCAATGGATTCGGCATGGGAGCACAATATTACATTCCAACTGCTTTCAAGAGATCAGTAGCATACCGTTATTGGTTTAATAATAATCCAGTTGTAGTGAAGTGTGATTGAATACCAAGAAAGTAGCTGAGTCTGCCCATATCTTTCATCCTGAACTTTTCATCGAAAGATTATGAGAACTTGGAGATATAGTCTTGATCATTCCATGTGAGAATCATGTCGTCTACATAGAGTATAAGGAGCATAATTTTCATTTTCTTTCCATGTCTATACACAAAAAGTGATGGATCTCTCAAGTTATACAGAAAACCATATTCAATCAAATAAGAGTTGAACTTTTCAAACCATGCTCGGGAAGCCTGATTTAACCCAAAATATAGCTTTAAGGACTTTGCATACATAGTTAGGAAGCTCTTTGTCTTCAAAACCAGGTGATTGATGCATATTATTGTTTCATGCAACTCTCCATACAAGAAAACGTTCTTGACATCAAGTTGGTTGATGTCCCTTCTCTATATTACTGCAAGATGTAATACCATTCACACAGTAGTTTTCCTTACTACTGGACTATATGTTTCAAAGAAGTCCACTCCTTCTTCATGCTCATACCCTTTGGCTACTAATCTTGATCTCATCTTGTATAATGAATCATTTGAGTTTAGTTTTATTTTCAATACACATATGCATCCGAGAAGATTGAAATTAGTTGGAGGGATGACCAAACTCCAAGTATCAGTCTCATGGCAGGTGTTGATCTCTTCTTCCATAGCATTATTCCAAATAGAATGTCTAGTTCCTCAGTCACTGTCTTTGGCTCAGCATGTAGACCTTTGATGGTGTGAAGAACAAATCTAGGATTTAGCTTCACTATCCCTGCTTTTCGTCTGGTTACCATGGTATATTCATTGCCTGCATTTTTTTGAGTGATAAATTCTAGAGATTCTTGAATGACCGAAGAGGCTTGATGCTGACAGTCTTGAGCATCAGCATTGTCTTGTGTTAACTCATATGCATTATCATGAGTTTTTTCTGACTCAAGTGCAGACTGCCAAACTTAATTAAAGGTCTCTGAATTATTAAATGTTGCATATGCTTTCTTACTAATTATTGGTTCCTCATGTATTACCTCCTATGTATCTTCTTGTATGTTGTTTGGATTATCTTCTTCCAAATGCCATACTTTTAACAAATCTTGTTGTAGTTTCTGGCATATAACTTATGTAAACATCAGAGAAAGAGAAGTTATATTCCTCAAATATCACATGCGTACTGATGTATACTCTTCCAGTTGGTGGATGCATACACCTATACTATTTATACTGCTCAAATCATTCTAAGAACACACAACGTAAAAACTTAGGATCGAATTTATTTTGGGCATATGGTCTTAGATATGGATAACAGCTACATCCAAATACTCTAAGGGATGAGTAGACATGTTTTATCCATGTAAGAATTCAAAAAGACTAACATGTTTGCCGTTGATTGATGTTGGCAACAAGTTAATCAGAAAGTTGACAATTAGGAATGCACCAACCCACATGTTAAAGGGAAAATGGCTTTGGAACATCATTGATAAGCCAAGTTCTATAACATGGTGATGTTTCTTATCCGCTCTGACGGGTGAGGTCAAGATACATAGTGTTTGATACCACAAGATGCAAGATGAATGTAGAATTGTTGATTCGTGAATTTACCCCCATCGCCAGGTTAAAAATTTACAATTCTCTTTGAAAACATTTTCAGCTTGCTGTAGAAAGACCTTGAACTTAGAGAAAACATATGATTTATATTTAAGTGGATACAGTCAACAAAACCTTGAATATTTATCAATGAATACAATGTAACATCTGAAATCCTTAACATAACTAAGATAAAATGAGGTTTGAGGAGTTGTCTCAGAAGCTATGGGGATTTTTCAGAGGAATGAACCGATATTGCTAAATATTCACCGTTTGTTCGGATGGAGATTCAAGGAATGTGGATGCTAGATTCATGGAATGAGATAAAAGTATCTTGGAGGAGATTCCCTGGGATGCCAAGTGTCGCTGGAAGAGGCTTGTGTGATGACACCTAGCCATGAATATTCATTGAACCTTTGAAAGATTCATTGCATGTTTTCTTTCTAATTAATCACTCTCTAATCACTCACTCATTTCACATTCAAAGAATCACACTCAAATTCTCTCAGATCTCTCCTATCTCTTCTATCCTCTCCTCCCACGAATTCTCTTATTCTCTCTCTCCTCTCTCCCCACTAAATTCATTCCTCTCTCTTTCCATCTTCATCCAAAAGTTCATCATCTCTCTCCACATTCATCCAATCTTCAAAGTTTTCTTCATTTCTTAATAGTGTTCTTGAAGACTTGCAACCCAAGTTATTGAAATAACTTCCAAGCCTTGAAGAATTTGGTCAAGCCACTAGCATATCTGAGATATTCACCTTTCCCTCATCAACTGCCGCCGGTTTTCGCCCCACCACCGCCGGAGAGTCGTCGGAGAAAATGCCAGAAATTCACCGCCAGTTAGCTCGGTCGCGTCTTCCCTCTTCTTCCGCCGGATCCTCCTCTAGCCGGATCACTTATCCCATACCAGTCTCTCCTCTCGCCGGAGACCAAGCCACCGTCGCCGGAGACCTCGTCGTCGCCGGATTCCTTTATCACCGCCGGAGAAAGCTTGTCGTGATCTCTCTCCCCTTTTGTTGTGATCCTCCTCGCCGGTTCCTCACCGACGGTTAGCATCACGCCGGACAAGTCTCCATCAGCCTTCTCCACCGGTGGTTCAACTCCATAGCGGACCGGTCAACGCCGGAAGCCGTCGTGGTCAACGCCGGTCAAACATTCTTACGCCATGGTCAATGTCGCCTCCTTTGCCTGTCAACAGTCGCAGTCAATGGTCTGGTCAATGCTGGTTTAGTCGGGTCAAAGATTGGTCAACATTCGGTTATTTGGTCAATGTTTGGGTCAAGACCGGTTTAGCTCGGATTTCAGTTGGATTTGGTTCGAGAAAGGTTCGGGGAAGGTTCTAGCTCAGTCTCGGGGTTCAGAGTTCTGTCAGATCATCCATTTGGCATTTCCACGCACTGTGAGTTGGCTAATTGTGTGATGCATTTAGATTATGTCATATAGACCCAAGATTTATGAACCGTTGAATTAGGTTGCATACCTATGTGATTGAATTGGTTAGAACGGTTATGTTGATTTGATAACCCGATTGATTACTTAATTGGTTAGGTTTATGATATGGCATGCTAGTTAGTTCGTACCGGTAATTGATTGGTTAAGTCGTTAATTGTTTATTGGTTGATGCATTCATTTTAGAATGGCATGCTAGGACACATATGCATATATACTATATTAAGCACGTGTTAAAAGAATCTATATAAAAGGAATTAAGAGTTAATTAAAAGACGGTTTAAAACACCTAACACACTTATAATATAATAACAGAGTGGGATAATTAGACGATAGTGGGGGTTATCGAGTTTAATGAATTTAATTAAAGAACAATGAGACCTCAAGAGATTAGTAAGTTTACTAATTTTAATCTGACGGATCAAAGAGTTTTAAAATAACATTTAAGAAAAGATGTTTTAAAGGACGTAAATTGGAATTGAGCCGTCTACAGGATTAGTAAGCCAATAATCCCAAGGTAGCGAATTGAATGAACTAAGGTTAAGTTAAGATCAAAAGACTAATGAACCTAATGATTGTTTGATTGGTGTGGTGACTGTTGATATGTGTGATTATTGTTGCAGGCTCGTTTATTTGTCTACTTCGGTGTTGGGCCGGATAGACCATTAATTGTGTGTTATTTTTTTTACTCCGGTGTTGGGCCAAGTAGACCGTGTTTTTTTTACTTACCTCAATACGGGACCAGGTAAGTTTGGTTAGATACCTAATCCGGTACAGAACCGTATAAGATTAGGTGTTGTGGTTTTGGTGATAGGACTTGCGGGGTAGACTAGGAACTGAGATTGAGTTATTTTTTATTTATGTTGACCTTGTCGGTCTTGTGTGCTACTGTAGAGTCCCAGAGATTCTGCTTGTTTAACTTATTGCTATCAGGACTCTAGGGTACGTTAGATCCCACAAGTAGTGTTGGCGTTCTGGTACTTCCTTCCCGATCATATCCTCGGGTAATTACCTGATCGGTTCACGTACCTTCGGGTAGTGTTCTGGTTATGGTGTTAACCTACTGAGTGACGCCAGTAGGTATGTAGTCTGGAGAATACGGGGTCATGTCTTAGGGCCGGACTGCAAAGAAGCTGAGGCTATCTAGGGGTAGCCCGAGTCACCGAGTACCGATGGACTGAGAACGGTGTCCTAGGTTGTAGGACTTTGTGTTTAAGTCTAGGCGTCGTGGGAGGTTTTAGTTACCATGGGGGTAGCTAAGTGTTCCCGTGGAAGTTACCAAATTCGCATAGTGGGCCCTTGGTGTGGAGTTAGTGATAGTGTCGCGATTGTTAGATCGAGTCAAATCGAGGGCATGTGCCGCAATGATCTCGATTTTCGTAGCTGCTTTTTGATAGAGAATGCTTGTGTGTTGTGGAACTCATCACGTCATGGTGGCACATGATCAGCTCTCTATTTATTTTGTTTTCCTTGTTTGTTATTTTGGGGTTTTGTCGCGGGACTTATCATTAGTATGTTTAGTAGTATGTTAGTGGGAGCTAACTCGCTGGGTAATCTTAGGTTGCTCACTAGACTCTTTTTTTTAGGTTTGGCTTAGCTCGGCGGATGCGGGAGGATCTCGGTGTAGACTCGGGATTGCATTTGGACAAAATTTGATTTCGATGATTTATTTCGGTTCGGGTTTTTATGGGCGCATAAAAGATTGTTTTAAAAACACTTTGGAACTAGATGTAAATAGGCTAAAGGATTTGAAATACTTAAAACACTTAGAAATGGAATTGTTCCATGGTATATAATTTAGTCCGAACCGACACAACTTGTGGAAGCAATACTGGTTGAAAAGCCTTTTATTGTGGAAACGAGGTAAACAGAGTCAATGACGGTTTGATTTGAACCATTGACTCAAACCGGGCTGTCTCTGACTTCGTATTGTGACGAACTTTTCTTGTTTGGCCTGCTCAGGTTCGATCGGTCATGTTCTTGTTTGATTGTTGACCGGTCAGCTTGTCGATCAGCGGATGACGGAAAAGGGGCGTTACAATTATTTTTGACCCTCAGAATGAGGAACTATTTGGTTTCCTTGTCATAACACATACATATGTAGCATCAAATGTAAATTTACAAGGAAAGTCATCTGTGAGATTAGACACAATTAAGAGAGATGTAGTGATATTTGAGCAAGCCAAGACATCATTTAAGGGTAAAGTATGTGAGACAACAAGTAGAGAGAGTGACCTAATGTGAATTATGGGAAAAAATTACCATTCCCAGCAACAATTGAATCTTGTCCTTCATATGGGAGAGCATTATAGAGTGGATGAGCACTGTTGGTGATATGATGGATAGCACATGTGTATGTGTACCAGAGGGTCCTGATTTCCACTAGAGTATGAGATTATGATTGCGGCCATATCTTGTTTTCTTCATCCATGTTATACGACTGATCAAACTATTTGTAGCATTTGAAAGCTAGATTATCATATTTGTCATAGATCTGAAAAGTAGGTCTTGGATCATGCGCATAGTAACCTCCTCTTTCTGCAGTATGAACGAACTATTGTGGAAATCCTTTGTCTTGAGTGGAGTGGGTACCTCTGCCATGGTAACCTCCACGGTTCTGACAAGGCATGGGCATTCAGATATTTGGTTCGGTTCTGGTTTTTTTGGTTCCAAAGTTTAAGATCTAATGGTACATTTTTCGGTTCGGATCCGGTTCGGTTTCCGTCAGTTCCGGTTCGGTTCCAAAATTGAAGAACCGTAAAATACCTGAAATTTGTTGGGTATTAAACGGTTCCGGGTATTTTTTATCCAAATCAACAAAAATACCCGAAATTTTCGGGTATTAAACGGTTCCAGGTATTTTTTACCCAAAATCAACAAAAATACCTGAATGAACAGTTGAATACCTGAAATCAACAAAAAAATCTGGATATTTGGTATCCGAAATAGCAATTTTATACCTGAAATGTGAAATAATATACGAAATGACAAAAAATACCTGGAACCAATATCCGAAATGTCAATAAAATATCCGAAAACCTATAAACTATCTGAAATATCAACATATCCTAATACTACATGTGTATTTGTAAATATATGTTCGGGTATTCGGTTCCGGGTATTACTCGGAACCGAACCAATACCCATGGATCCTAAGTACATGATCCAATAGGTATTTTGGCCGGAACCGGAACCGAACCGAAATTTTTGGTCGGTTTCGGTTCGGTTCTTCGATTCCGATTTTTTTGTGCCCAGACCTAGTTCTGACCCATGCCACGTCCATTGTAACCTCATATTTCTGTATAGAAGGCCTGATGAGATGTTGCTTTTGGCTGGGTCTCATACTTTTGCAGCTTACGTTCGAAGCCTATGAGATTATACATCACATCCTCAAACCATGGTCCTAGTTTTAGGTGTGTCTATCGAATCTTCAATGACCGTGACTATGGACTAATATTCTCGACCGAGTGCATTAAACACACCAAATATCTTATCTTTCTCAGATATTGGTGCTCCAATGGAATCAAGTTGATCATATAGTGACTTGATTTCTGTAAGTATTGAGTCAAGGTCTTTGAACCCTTTTGTTGTTGTTTGAATTCTTCTATGGATATCTAGTCTTCTCGTGGCTGAGACAGTTGAACTTCTTTGCTAGAGAAAACCATATTTCCTGAGAAGATCGCATTCCATTGACACTCTTCAAGGCATCTTCAGACAAGGATCATATGATTCAGTCCATGATTGGTCGGATCGATTTGAGGAAGGAAAGGAATTGGTTTCTTTCACTACATCTCCATCGTGTACAAAAACTATAAGTGGTGGCTGCACCATTGCTCATGTGACATGTCAGAGTAATAGTTGACTGTTTAAGAACTGCTCGAACTGTAGCTTCCATGAAAAATAGTTGGTATCGTTTAGCTTTAAGGTGACGACTTGCGTAATAGATAGAGTTGGAGTGAAAACATCAGAGAGAATCTCCATAGTTTTGGTAATACGTAAGCTAAATCAAGAACAGAACAAAAAGAGAGAAAAAAACAAATTTGATCCTTAAATATTTACATTTTCTTAATACTCAAACATTTACAAAGTTTGCATATACAGAGAATAGAACTAAACCGACTATTTTAGAATAATACAAAAATGTAACAATTACGGTAGAAATTAAGATAGAGCTAAATCGACGGCTCAATCAATCTTATCTTCTAGTAATATAAACATGTTCTTCACCGAAATCACATCCACGAATAAACCCGTACACAGTTCTACTTTTCTTCTTTCCGTTTTGCTTTTGACCATGACTGGTGCTATGTTTAACTGAGAGTCATTTTTGATGTTATTGCAGTGCAGTGGCCCATTATTCTTCCTATATCTTGTGTCTAAGTTTGCTGCTGACGTTAACAATTTTAACTGAATGTTAATTTCATGCCATAATATAGATTTCGGAAGACGAACTATACATGTTGTTGAGCTCGATAGTCGCATTATGCTTTTTCCCCCCCGTGTAGTGGCACAATGAGACTATTCTTTAAGACCTTAAAGACTTTGGTTAGGGGTCACATGTGTCATCACTTTTGTTGTTGCTTTAACCCCTTTAGGTGAAATTCACCTAATCTCTGTCTCTTTATCTGCTAATTGCCTTTTCTTTCTTGACAACTTCGACGAGCTTTGGGTCTCATGTGAGTGTCATGTGACACAGTTAGCTTTATCTTATCCAAACTTTTTTGTTTTGGAAAAAGACAAATTTCATTTCATAAACAATACAAAAAGAAAACTTTTCTTTTGGATAGATTTATGGACTAGCTAGATGCTGCTTTTTTTTTTGTCCTACCGACTCAAAGACTCTTGTCTATGTTTCTTTTTATCGTTGTTTGCTTTATATGGATAGTCAATTTAATATATATAAGAAATACTTTACCTGATTTGTTTGTCCGTATCTCAATACTAAACAGCATTGTTTTTATGACTCTCGGACAAGTTGCACCTACCATCTGACCATATGAGACACATAACACAACACTCGAATTTTGATTTCTCAAAGTGTTAGAAAATTGTTATGCAAATAATAACTTCATTTGTGAGGGTACCTAACTAATTAAAGAGACTTTAGATATAAGCTATGTGTTTCTTCCTCAATATCCAGACATAGTTGAAGTTTGATGGTCATGTAAATGCATCTCGCCTAGAGACAGCAAACAATGCTGATCCAATGAGAATAACATTCTTTGTTAATAAAAGGCAAATGATAAACATTCTCATTGAGATAAAAGGCAAATGAACTGAATAGTAAAGATATTCTTTGTTGATAAAAGGCAAAATCTGTTATAACTTTTTTGACAAATGACTAATGTAAATTTTTGGTCTTTGCGGTTATAAAATGTTCAGAATAAAACGGCGACATCAGACGTCGTGGAAAACTTTTTCTTCCAGTCATTTGACTAATGATTAATTAAAGCTTGTACACCCAAAGGTTTAGAGTTCAAATCTCTAGGATAAAAAAAAAAAGAGTTTGAATCCCATAAAAATAAAAGGCGGTATACAATCTACTCAAGACTCATGGTCCCTTAGTTCCCTGGTATAAACTATACTGGTCTGGAAATATGGAGGTCCACAAAAGCATCAATTTTTATCATGGCTTTTTGTGCAGAATCGATTTCCAACAAAGGAGAGGCTCTGTAGCTGGGGACTTCAAATCGACTCATGCTGCGTTCTCTGTAACTCAACGGATGAATCTCGTGATCATCTATTTTTGGATTGCTCTTACAGTTGGATCATTTGGGAATTTGTGGCTTACCGGTGTGACTTCCAACCTCCTCGTTCCTGGTACGACACTATCTCCTTTCCTGCTTAATTTGAGAGTCCCTAAGTTCAAGAAGAGGCTAATTGTTGTTACGGAAATTCGATCTAGTAATAAAAGCTGGATTACAATTTGAAATGTCTGATCTACGAGGTGAGATATAAACTTAAAGTGAGGTCGAAACTGTTCTTTATTGATCTTAAGGCCGAAGCCAAGCTATGAACAGGATGGTACGAGGTGGGAGTCCGTCTAATGACGTGCTCCCTAAATCTTGCTTGAGGTCAGAGCTTTATAGAAGTAGCTCGGCACTCTCGCAAGTTACAATGTCTCTAAAATCAAGAGTCAAGGGTCCTATTTATAGCGCTTGGATGCTGACTTCCTTTTGGGCCGTTGACTCCTTAACGGGCTTGTCTTCTTGGGCCGAAGTGAATGTGGCTGCTTTTAACAAGATTTC
Source organism: Orychophragmus violaceus (assembly GCA_030180135.1). Classification (NCBI taxonomy): domain Eukaryota; kingdom Viridiplantae; phylum Streptophyta; class Magnoliopsida; order Brassicales; family Brassicaceae; genus Orychophragmus; species Orychophragmus violaceus. The sequence continues at coordinate 25,835,598 of CM058238.1, forward strand.
TAATGGGCTTATGGATGGGTGCTAAACCCATATCCAACAATTAGTCCCCCTCCCCCCAGTTCGCCGAGCCGAGGTGTTTAGTCGAGGTCGTCGAATTTCTTCGGATGCTTAAGTCAGGTGGAAATCTTGTTGAATCGTTTCGCTTCAATCGATCCTCTTTGCGTCATCGGGCTCTATTTCATTTTTAGGGAAGCGAAAATGCGTGATTTTGAGAAGCGCGATTCTTCGTACCTTTGTAGAAAAAGAAAAAAAACTTCCTTCTGGTACCTAAGATCCAGTCCCTTCGACTTCCGCTACCTTTTCTGGGTGATTGCAAGTTCTGCATTTCATTTGTTTTCGCGAATTGTCATTTTTTAATTCCTTTCCCTTTCCTTGCTCGTGAGTTGCTGAGAAGAGGGGCGTTTTTTGTCTTGTAGTGAAATCACATCCTTCTTTCTATAGGATTTTCTCGGGCCCCCATTCGGGATTTTGCTTTTATCTGGTCTTCTTCTTTTTTTGTTTGAAGTTCTTAAGGAATAAGTTGGAGGGAGGCTGTGTTGCCGGATAATATCCAGAGGTCCTCGCTTCTATTGTAAATAGCCTTCCGGTTCGTGATTCGATTGAGAATGTATGTGATGTCCAATCGGCCGTGCAGTCGACCGAGAGGCCGTTGGTGCTTCCGCGTCAGACTGAGGGAGGAGAGGTGGTTCCTACAGGAGGTCAGATTGCTGATATTGTTGCATTCGATGACGAGGGAGGCATGACTGGCGGTGAAGAAGGTGACACTGGTGTCGAAAGAAACGATGTCGGTGTTGAAAAGGAGTGGTCTCCTGCCGAAAAAATGAGATTGGTGATGAGGAGGAGTTGTCTCTTGATGACACTGGTTCTATTGAGGAATCGAGCGATGGTTCCGGTTCTGGCGGGGATGACGGTGGTTCAAATAGAAAAAGGCGCAGATCAGAAGTTGACGATGTGTCTGCTGAGGAGTTGGACTGTTTGGGAAATTATGTTGATCCATACGTTTGAATGGTTATTGATCGCACCGCGAAGCATCAGGCGAGAAGGTCATCAACATGAGGTGGTTCATTGGTGATTGATAGCTCGATGGTGGTGAAAGGTTTAAAGGCTTTAGATGGCTCGTTCGATTTTTGTCATAACGGCCTTGACTTGATCATCCATGATAGGCTTTCTTGTATGAATCTCTTCCGTCATCTGACATTGGACCCCCGTCCTAATTTGGTTCCTATTGACCAGTTATTCGAACCCAAGGTCTGGCAGGACATGAGTCAACATTTCGCAATGGTAAGCGTCCTTGTCGACTTGTTCCTTACGGTTTGCGGGGGTGCTATTTCTCATGTCATTGCGTTTCGTTTCGTTTTGCCAATCTTAACTATCTCAGGGATTCCTTCGCGGCGGAGCTCGGAGTGACCAAGGCCAAAGAGGAGGATCTTGATAAGAAAACTGCGGATTTGCGACAGTCTTTGCGAAGACTCGAGGGTGTTGAGGAAGCTCGTTGAGGTTGAGATTGCGAATGTCGAGCTCAGATCTCGGATTCTTGGTCTTGAGAAGGAAAGGCAGGAATCTGAGGATGGAAGTATGATTAGTTCTCTGAAGGCCGAAGTCGAGTCTCTTAAGTCCGAGCGTGACCGGATGCGTTCTTCGAGCGAAGAAGTTGTCCTTTTAGAAAGGAGGAGGATGTACGAGAAGGCTTTTAAATGTCTTCACAAGATCAGGGTGGAGATGAACGATGACATCTTGGCGACGAACAAATTGTTCGAGTTGCATCAGGCTGTCGCCGTTCTCGGCGCTTTTCGACTTCTTGTCGAGGAAGGTTTCGAGATTTCTTCTGCTCATCTTGAGCAGCTTAAAGAGTACAATACTCATTTTCGAACTGAACTGCCCTGCCTGTCCCGGAGCTTGAGAGGGGTGACTTCTTTATGACTTATCTTAATGATCCTGGGTACAACGATGTGTACTCCGAGGAGTTGGTTAACTGTCCTGAGGGATCGAACGCCATGCTTATTACTCCCGAGGTGGCTGCTGGTCTGCGAGCATTGGGGATCTCCAAATGACTTTAGTACCTTGTGTTTTTGCTGCAAATGCGTTTGCCACTTTGTTCGGCTTTTGGATTTTTCGCCACTGTGTTTGGCTTTTGGATTTTTCGCCACTGTGTTTGGCTTTTGGATTTTTCTTCTTTCTTGGTTTAAAGTGTTCTCCTCTTTGTTTGTTTATCATTGTAAAAGGAAAAGATCCGAGCTTGATACGTTTCTTGTTGTATTTCTGTTTTTTGTGAGTTGTGTGATGTCCTTGTATCCGGGAAATTTGACGATCCCATGTGAATTCGTGAGGTGTTTCCTCGGTTTTTTTTTTTTTGCGAGGTCCGGAGAAGGTGAGGTCGACTGGTTTTTGCTGGTCGTGTTTATTCTTGTTGGGTGGTTTAGGGTGCGGGCCTTGGGTTTTGGCTTCGCCGATGTCGGCTCTCGCTTTGCTTCACTTCCCGTCTTTCCCCCCTTCTTTCTTTGTGCGGAGTTGCGCTCGGCCTTGGTGTTTGCGAGAGTTACTTTGCGCTTATGTTCGTAATGCGGGCAGGGTCGAGCTTGCCGCCGGCCCAACTTTTTTTTGTGTTTTGTTTTTGTTGTTTTTTAACGGTTTTGTTCGAATTTTGCGAACACTAGTAAGGGCAAGTTAAGTCTTTGGCTTGTCCTTTTTGTGGTTTTTAAGTACAAAGCTGCGTTCGTCTTACATACAAATGTTTGTAGGTGCGGGCTTGGGCCCGGCTTATCTTGTCATTTGTCAGGTTTAGGTGCGAGTACGTGCTCGACTTATCCTGCAAAGTCTTTGATTCAGGTTGTACGAAGGAGGTTCGGCTTATTCAACCTATCCTAAAGACATTTGCGGGTCTGGCCCTGGCTTGGGTGTTGTCGAAACTGACAACGTGGCACGATGCCACTGTGTCTTGGGACGCGTTTTAGTTATATCAATCATTTGGCCAGAATGTCGATGTTAATATTTCGGGCAATCCGAGTATGTTCCCGACAGAGGACATGCTTAATTTTGGAAGTAGAAAAGTGATTGGGCCTCGTAGAGGCTGCCTACGTACTCTCGAACGAGAGATCAGTCGAGCGTAGTTCTTTTATTTTTACAATTTTTTGCTATATATATATATATGTGTGTGAGAACGATAGTGGATCTTATCTACGAGCTCGGATCTTGAGTTGTGGCTTACTCTGGGGCCGTTTCCCTGTCTGGTTGCTTCGGACTTTGTGTGTCGGTTAGGGCTGCTGGTGTTTTGTTTTTGTTTGCAAGGTCGGCTTTTGGCTTCCTCTATTCTCCTCGGATCGTGTAGGTTCCTTCTGAGGTCGGAAATTTTACGCATTGGTGGTAAGTCGAGGCGACTGCTTTCATCGTGTGGAGCCACAGGGTTCCTAGGATTGCATCGTAGGTCGCTGGTCGGTCTATGACAGGGAAGGTGGTAATATGGGTGGCCTGCCTGGCATGTACCGGTAGTCGGATTGTTCCAATTACTGTTGTCGTTTCGCTGTTGAAGCTGGTGAGCGTTCTTTTTGGCCTTCTCACCATGTACCTGTCAAGTTTCATTTCCTACAAAGTTATTTTGAAGATGAGATTGATCGAGCTTCCGGTGTCGATCAGGGTTTCAGTGACTCCGTTCTTATCTATTTGAAGCTTGATGACGAGCAGGTCGTCGTTTCGCCTGCCCGGTCTTTCTTCATTCTCCGTGGTGAAGGAGACTTTGTCCCCGTTTTTCATTTTGCTGACATGGTTTCTTTTTTGTCCCGGTTCCATGCATATATCCTGGTTGAAGGTCTTTGTAGGGCCTATTAAGCCGTTGTAACCGGGAAAGTCTCCCAATATCATGTTGATGTGTTTTCTAGGTGGGGTGTCCCTGCTTCCCCGTCGCCTTGAACTCTCTTGTATGACTCTGCGTCGGCGTTATGCCGCTCAGCTCGCTGTACGCCTCCAGACCTTTTGTTCCTTTCTCTGATGAGTCGGACTCGACTCCTGTTGTCCCTTGTCTGATTTTTGACATGCGTCGTTTGTATGTTTCAATTCGTTATGTTCGTGTATCCCATTTAGTATTCGCCGAGGAAGAGGTTCTGCAGATGATGGCATTCGTTAGTGTCGTGCCATGATCTCTGATGAAACGTACAAAAAGGTCTATTCTTATCGCTGGTGTTGGCGCCTTTGTTTTTGGCGCGGTTTTGTGGGTTACCTGGCAGGTCGTGCTCGCTAGTGAAGTAGGCCGCCTTTTTTTTGCCTTCCCTCTTTGAGTTTTTGTACTCTTGATTGTAGTGTTGGCGCGGTTCGACGTATTCCTGCGTCGACTCCTTTCCCTTAGCGGGTTTTGCTGTCCTAAACTTTTTGGCGAGTAGTTCTTTTCCCTCCTCCATTTCGACGAAGATGGCTCTCGATGGAGGGCGTCTTCGAGTCTTTGTCGTTTATTCAAGGCCAGTTCGCTGTGAAACGGTGACTCATACCAGAGTCCGTTCCGTAGCGCTGGTAGCAACTGGATGTCGGTCACCAAGATTTTTGAAACAATGGCTTTGAATCGATTGATATAAGATCTTAGGGGTTCATTTGGTCCTTGGTTGATCGCCCAGAGGTCGGCGTTTGATGCCCCTTCTTGGATGAACATTGAGTAGTGTTTGAGAAAAGTGGTTGTTGGCTGTTGATAGCTGTTAATGGAGTGTGCCTCCAGTCGCGGGAATTTTTGACGAAGAGCTGGAAAATTCCGGCATCGCGCTCCTCGGGAGAGAACTGGGTGCGTCCCATTGCAATGCCGAAAGCTGTTAGGTACTGCCGTGGATCTGAGGTGCCGTCGTAGGTAGGTAGTTTGATCTTTCCTAGGTGTCTAACCGGTGTTACTGTTATTTTGCTCGTGAACGGTGTGTTCTGCGTTTCCTTCAGGACTCTGTCGATCTCGGGGGCCGAGCTAGTTGCCTTGTGGACTCTTAACGTCATGATGTCTAGTTGCGCCTTCAGAAGCTCGATCTCGTTGCTTTTTCCTAGTTCCTCTCCGTGTTGCGTTAGCTCGATGGATTGTGTTTGGTTTGCTTCAGATTCATCTGTCGGTGTCAGTCGGGGTATGGTTGGTCGTTCGCCAGGTCTGATGGCTGTGTGCAGGAAGGTATCAGCGAGAATATCCGGTCGTCGAGGTGCCTGATGTTCTGTTGTTCGTAGGTTGTCGATTTGCTCGTGGCACTCGTTTTGGGCGTTCGCGAGTTGCTCGAAGCGGCCGTTGTTGCATCGTGTCAGCTCGCTGATCTGTGTCATCAAGGTCCTTATGAGAGAAGGGACGTCCTGCCGGTTTGGAGCGGGGGCTTCCGTGATGATTATTGTTGGCTCGACGCCTTCCTGTGTGTTCGTCATTCTGATTTGGTTGACCGGGCTGTTGACCGTTGACACCTTCGCCAAGCCAGCGCAGTGTTGGGCCCGGTGGTTTTTGGGGGACCTGAGGGAACAAGAGGGTTCGGGTTCGGGTTTGAAGAGCTGGTTGGTGGGGGTGGCAGGTTCGAACCTTTTTCCGAGTTTGGGGAATTCGAGCTCGGCGGCTGACCCGTCGTCTTCTCCGAGCTATCGCTGGCTGAAAGAGGTCCTATCATCTCGGATTCGTCTTAGAGTGTAGAAAAGTTTCTCTGATCCCCACAGACGGTGTCAATTGTTGTTACAGAAATTCGATCTTGCAATAAATGCCGGGCTACGATATGAAATGTCCGAACTACGAGGTGAGATATAAACTTAAAGTGAGGTCAAAATTGTTTTTTATTGATCTTAAGGCCGAAGCCGATCTATGAACAGGATGGTACGAGGTGGGAGTCCGTCTAATGACGTGCTCCCTAAATCTTGCTTGAGGTCGGAGCTTTATAGAAGTAGCTCGGCACTCTCGCAAGTTACAATGTCTCTAAAATGAAGAATGAAGGGTTCTATTTATAGCGCTTGGATGCTGACTTTCTTTTGGACCGTTGACTCCTTAATGGGCTTGTCTTCTTGAGCTGAAGTGAATGTGGCTGATTTTAACAAGATTTTTAATGGGCTTATGGATGGGTGCCAAACCCATATCCAACCTAATCTACTCAAGACTCATGGTCCCTTAGTTCCCTGGTATAAAATATGGAGGTCCACCTAAGCATCGCTTTTTATCATGACTTTTTGTCCTGAATCGATCTCCAACAAAGGATAGGCTCTGTAGCTGGGGACTTCAAATCGACTCATGCTGCGTTCTCTGTAACTCAACGGATGAATCTGGTGATCATCTATTTTTTGATTGCTCTTACAGTTGGATCATCTGGAAATTTGTGGCTTACCGGTGTGACTTCCAACCTCCTCGTTCCTAGAACGACACTATCTCCTTCCTGTTTAATTTGAGAGTCCCTAAGTTCAAGAAGAGGCTAATTGTGATAGCTTGGACGTGTATCATTTATCACATCTGGTATGAAAGAAATCAAAGAATCCACTGCGGTACCTTTCGATCTGTTGCTTCAGTTATCAGCTCACTTGATGTTTATATGCGTAATTTGTGCTCTTCCTTCCGTGATCAAGACGCAGCTCTCTCCTCGGCAATGATTCAGCTCTGGTTTTCCCGATCTCAACCGATCTCTGCATCTTCTTCCCCTGGAAATTGTCTTCACCATCGGACATCACGACAGAAAACAGCAAGTGATGTTTGGGCTTCAACTAAATTAATGACAAATGCAACAAAATGGTTTCACTTGGGTTCTATTATTATGGGTCATTTTGGGCTGTAATTTTCTTTAACTATTAAAAACACTAAGGCCTTATGACTTGTATTATCTTTTTCTCCTGTCTTTAATTTGAAAATCTTAGTTCAAAAAAAAAATCTTTATAAAACAATAAAAATTATCCTAATAAATTATGGATGTAATAGTTCTCATAATCTCTAATAAAATAATAAATCAATATTAAGTGAGTGTAGTCATCTAATTCTAATTTGAAAAAAGATTTAACTTTGATAAACAGTAAATTAGATACATATTTTATTAACCAAATTTTATTTCATATATTTTCATAACTAATATTTCTTAAAAAAATCATAAATTCAAAAACAATAAAATTAACTTTTTATTAAAAACTGTTGGGGCTAATTACCTGATAATATCCTTCTCCTTGGTTTCACCTTCTCGGGTCCAAAACCAAGAGCTTCAAAATCTTTTCAATGTGTTCGTGTAGCTTGTGATTGTTCACAGTTGCTGGATACATAGGATGAAAAAAACGGACTTTCTGATCGTCTCGACAAATATTCGGTTTCGAGTTACCTATACAGTGCAATGGTAGAACTTTGATAAAATAACCAATTAATATATTACTTGTTATCTGAATTAAAAAAAAAGTAAAAATTGTTGTTAACCGGAATGTAAACTCTTAAACCGAGCTCAAAAGTAAACCGTGCATGAAAAACGCTGTCATTTCGTTCTAATTGAGAATTATCTGGCTACTCTCTTACATGTTGAGTTTCCTCAATTAAGAAGAAAGAGTAGTCATGGAGAATCTGACAGCGCAATTTCTCCATAAGCTATCTCATCCACTATGGAATTCGTATACAAGGTTTCCCACTTACTTAATCTACTCGAGACCTAAACTCATTATCGCAGTATCCTCTTCCCTCCGCCTCTCTTTGCCGTTTCTCTTGATTTTTTCGCCAAAGACCCAACGCAATCCACTTTTCTTCTCCCCGGTAGCTACCACCGTAAACGGTCTATAATTCATTTCTGCGACGGCTCGGCCTTCCCGGTTCGTGTCCTCCACGGCTGCTTCAAGATGATGGAGATTGGAGTAAAGAGAAATTATGGTCCATCATTCGATTTCTCCGTCACTCGACAAGACTGGACGAGATTCTTCTTGTAATTTGTTTTTTTTTCTTATAACCCAGGGTATCCGGACCCCACCAAGATGGGTCCGGACTAGCGTGCTGCACCCACTTTAGGTGTCGGCCGCACGTGTTTTTCTGGAAGCAGGTGATACCCTCAGTTTAATCCCTAGTGACTAGGACGATTCGAACCTGAGTGGCGAGAGGTTACTAACACTCCCTTTACCACTAGAATACGAGATTCTGGTTTGAAATTTCATCCTATATGTTCACGAAATGTGAGAACCACATGAAGACGGATTCTCTTTTCCTCTCAGGTGTTTGATGTGTGGAAGAATCTAGTGAAGGAATTTCTAGCAGTTTCTAATCCAATTAGGAAGTCCTAGTCTGAATTCTAAGCCTAGGATCTAGGGTTCATGTATATCGAATCAATGGGATCTCGAGATTACCTGGTGATTAGCAGCGTAAGGTTTGCAAGTAATCGAGATCTCGAAGCAACTCAAACGCTGTGCCTCTACTGGTATCCACACGCACACAAACTGAACAGGAGGGATGCTAGTGCCTTTAGAGATCAGATCTCTCAAGAGGTTTCAGTTTCTTTTCTGGTGGCTGTAAATTAGGTTAGAAGTGTGTAAAGGTCGACCATATATCTTATATATGTCGACTTATACCACCACCGAATTAACCAACGGTTAAACCGAAGTTAATCTGGTCATTCGCGATCTGTGTCGACCGACACACTTATTGTGTCGATCGACACTGCCTCAGAAACTCGGTATTGAATGCATATCAAATATGCATTCACCAGATCATTACATTAATGATCAACCTCATATACTACGTCCAGTTTGCTTAGGTGTGTGACCCTGTAGGATCATATATGTTGGAATTGTGTCCAGTAATCTCGGTACTGTCTCTAGAAAGTAAGAGTATGTCAATGATCAGACATAAGTCATATAATACTGGGGGTCATGATGGCTTGCTAGAGTCCGCTCATGATCTATAAGTCTTGGACTTATTGCCTTTATTATATGATCCCATATGGGTCACACGCCTAAGCTAACAGGAAAATGTGTAGGAACGGCTTAGCAGAAGTACGGTAAAAGTGCCAGGCATTTGTCGTACTTAGAGAGAGATTAATGGGTCTGATTAAATCCAAGGGATTTAATCAGATTGGTATTTGGGCCCAAAAGCCCAAAAGGAACTAGACAAGTTTTAATAAATAAAACTTAAGTCTGAGTCTCCTTCTAACCCTAGCCCCTCTGCGATTTCTCTCTCTCTCCCTGCGCCTCCTCTCTCTTGGTCTAGCAGCCTCTTCCTGCTTGGTGTGCGTGTGTGAACCTCTGGAGGAGTTATCACTTGGTGGCTCTGCTGATCTCTAACCATACCTTCTCTTTCCGCTGCATAAACAGGTATAAGGTGAGATCTATATTATGTTTCTAAATAAGAGAACCTAGATCTGCATGTTTAGGACTGTTGAATCTGAGAATTGAATCTGGATTAACACCAAAACATCCTTCAGTGGTATCAGAGCTATTGGTTCTGTGGTTTTTCTTGTTTAGAATCATGTTTAGGATTGTTTAAAGAGGTGTTTTTGAATCAATCTACTGATAAGAGCAAAACACTTAAGAAACAAGAATTGAAACCTAAACAAACTAATGAAAATCGCAAACCAAACTATATGATTTGGTATGCGTCGGTTTGATGATGCACGGACCGATCGCTAAAGGATCGAGTCGCGTGATCATCCGATCGCGAGAGAGATCGACGGCCCGAGCTTGCGTCGGTCCGATCGGCATGACGCGATCGTGTGGATGGACCGAGCGGATCGAATGGATCGATCGCTGCGATCGTCCCACCATCGTCCCGTCCCGTCTCTCTCACGTCCCGTCCCGATCGGCTTGGTTGCGAGAGATCGACCGTGATCGCATGGATCGGACGATCGCATGGATCCCGCGTCTCTCGGCCCAGGCCCGTCCCGTCCCGCTCTCGTCCGTGCGTGAAGCTTCGGCTGATGATCGTGGTCGGTTCGATTGTAAAATCGGTTCGGTTCGTTTTATGGTTCGGTTTAAAAACTTGATTAAAATCAAAACGTCACGGTTTAATAAACAAGCTTAATAAATTTATTAAAGTTCTTGTTAAACCGGGATAAGAAATCCAAAGTCGAAATATTGGATTTTGTGCCTAAACCAGGATTTTCTAATTTGATTTGGTTGGACCAAATAAATTGAGAAAATCCGGTTTAGTAAATAACCGGTTGACAATTGTGGTCATCGTAGTAATTAAAATTTGGTTAGACCAATTTTAATGAACCAGACCGGTTATGTCATTTAATTGGACAATTGGGTCATGTCTTGGACATGGACCAATTCTTGGGCCTCGGGCCAAGAAGTTAAAACAATTGGGCCAATTATTTGAGTCTTTTCTTCAGATTGATTTAAAATTTAATTTATAAAAATTTATAAAATCGATTTTAAATTAAAGTTTCCGAAATTTTGAAATTAGAAAGTTTCTTAAAATAGAAGTTTCTAGATTTGCATGTTTTGGATTTTAAGAAATTTCTAAAGTTAGAAAGTTTCCGGTTTTAGAAAGTTTCCAATTTTAGAAAGTTTCCAAAATTAGTAGGTTTCCCAAAATGGAAAGTTTCCCAAAATAGTAATCTTCTATTTTGGGAATGAAATTTTTAATAAACCTACAAACCTCAAATAATATCAAGCGTTGGATGTCTTGTCCAGTCTATGTCAGCTGTCGAAGCCCATTCAATTGTACTCATGGCCTTACAGTGTGAGGGTGTCTACTTTTGCGTGGATAAGACGGTTTGTGATTCATAAATGTCATTGGGAGTCCCAGACATTAATGATTACATGACTGTATAGTCTGGTTTTCTTGACTAGGCCATCGGGAGTCCCGGGCCTTGAGACATCAGAGTGGATTGGGCCTCGGGCCCAGATTCACAACCAAGAGTTATATCACGGATATAATTAGCCGATATAGGGCTTACCGATATAAGCTAAGATTAGGTGACGGCCAGTGGCCCACTTTAATCTTAGTTATATGTGGATCTTGGAATCATTATATTCTATTGAGGGTAACTAATGTTATTGAATATAATGCGTGATTAATCATATTAAATTTAATACGAGATTAATCATATTGAACATTTTAACTAATAACCTTTTTATCTTATATATTTCAGCTATGACTACTACAAGCACTCAAAACACATTCTCAATCCGGTCTGTTCTCGAGAAAGAGAAGCTGACTGGAACGAACTTCCTGACGTGGTCAAGGAACTTGAGGCTGGTCCTCAAGCAGGAGAAGAAGGATTATGTCCTTCGTGATCCCCTCCCCGAGAGGCCTCCTAACAATGCCGCCAGGACTCTGCATAATGCTTGGGAAAAGCATTCGTCAGATGAAAATGATGTCTATTGCCTGATGTTGGCGACAATGACTGCTGAGCTGCAAATGCAGTTCGAGAGTGTGTTGTCACCCATCGAGATAATGGCAAGCCTGAAATCGCTTTTTCAGGAGCAAGCAAGGACTGAGAGGTTTCAGATAGTTAAGAACCTCTTAGACTGTAAGTTGGCTGCAAATGCGGCAGTGAGTCCTCATGTCTTGAAGATGATGGGTTATCTCGATCATCTTCAGAAACTCGACTGCCCTATCAGCCAGGAACTTGCCTGCGACATCGTTCTGCAGTCTTTACCTGCAAGCTATGATCAGTTCATTCTGAACTTTAACATGCATGGCTTGAGTAAGACATTGCCTGAGCTTCACGGAATGCTCAAGACTGCAGAGCCCAACTTGAGGAAAACCGCCAAGGACCCCAATGTGCTTATGGTGCAAAAGGGCAAGGGGTTTAAGAAATCCTCTGCTAAGGATAAGGGAAAGGCCAAGGCTGTCCAAGTCGCGGACAAGGACACGCCAAAGCCCAAGCCCAAGTCCAAGGCTGGGCCAACTGACATATGCAGGTTCTGTAAAGAACCAGGGCATTGGAGGAGAGAATGTAAGAAATTCCAAGAAGGTCTAAAGGAATTGAAGAAGAAGACTCTCGAGACTTCTTCATCAGGTATTTTTGTTATAGAAGTTAATACAACTACTTCTGATAATACCTCATGGGTTATGGATACTGGTTGTGGGGCTCATATTTGTACTAATATGCAGGCACTCAGCAACAGTAGAAGGCTGAAGCAAGGACAAGTGGAGCTACGAGTTGGGAATGGAGCGAAAGTTCCTGCACTAGCTGTAGGCACATACTTGTTGTCTTTACCTTCGGGATTGATTTTAGAACTCAATAATTGTTATTTTGTACCTGCTATAAGCAGAAATATTATTTCAATTTCTTTGTTGGATTTGGAAGGTTATGATTTTTCAGTTAAGAATAAATTATGTTCCTTCAATCGCAACAATTTGTTCTATGGTTGTGCCCCTCTTACGAATGGGCTTTACATACTCGATCAATCCGCGCCAATTTATAACATTAATACCAAACGGTTCAAACCTAATGAGGAGAACCGAACGTTTCTATGGCATTGTCGTTTAGGGCACATCAGCGAGAAACGCATCAAGAGGCTCCATTCGAATGGACTTCTGGGCTCATTTGACTTTGAGTCATGTGAGAAATGCGAATCCTGCATGATGGGCAAAATGACACGGGCCCCCTTTAATAAACCTAACGAGAGGGCCAGTGACTTATTGGGCCTGATACACACTTATGTGTGTGGCCCAATGTCCATAAATGCAAGAGGAAACTATCAGTACTTCATTACCTTCACTGATGATTTCAGTAGGTATGGATATGTTTATTTAATGAAACATAAATCTGAATCTTTTGAGAAGTTAAGAGAATTCCAAAATGAAGTACAGAACCAACTTGGCAAAAGCATTAAGGCTCTTCGGTCCGACCGAGGAGGAGAATACTTAAGCCAAGAATTCAGTGATCATCTAAGAGAGTGTGGGATCGTGTCCCAACTCACTCCTCCTGGAACACCTCAATGGAATGGTGTATCTGAGAGGAGAAATCGGACCTTATTGGATATGGTTCGATCTATGATGAGTCACACAGACCTTCCAATATCCCTTTGGGGATATGCTCTGCTAACAGCAGTGTTCACTCTAAATAGAGCGCCATCGAAAGCAGTAGCAAAGACACCATATGAATTATGGACTGGAGTGGCTCCAGTGCTGTCTTATCTAAGAATTTGGGGTTGTGAAGCCTATGTCAAGAGATTAATCTCAGACAAGCTTACACCAAAGTCTGATAAATGCTACTTCATTGGTTATCCGAAGGAAACCAAGGCTTATTACTTCTATCTACGTTCCGAGAACAAGATCTTTGTTGCCCGGGATTGTAACTTTCTTGAGAGAGAGTTTCTCTCTAAGAAAGACAGTGGGAGTAAGGTACTGCTTGAAGAAATTCAAGATGAACAGGATACTGCTCAACCTAATGAGGAAGAGCAGCAGGAGGACCTACAAGAAATTGTAGAGCCTGAACCTGTAGTACCTGAAGTTCGAAGATCCGGGAGGATCCGTCACGAACCCGAGAGATATCAAGGATTCCTCGTGACTAACTGTCATGATCTTCTGATCATTGATGGTGATGAACCATCGAACTTCAATCAAGCCATGATGGGCCCAGATTCCTCTAAGTGGCGTAAAGCCACTGATTCCGAAATGGACTCCATGTCGGTCAACCAAGTGTTTTCGTTGGTTGACTTACCCGCTGGTGTAAAAGCCATCGAGTGCAAATGGATCTTCAAGAAGAAGATTGACGTGGATGGAAATGTCCAGATTTATAAAGCCAGGTTGGTGGCAAAAGGTTTCAGACAAGTTCACGGAGTGGATTACGATGAAACCTATTCACCAGTGGCTATGATGAAATCTATTCGGATTCTACTAGCAACTGCAGCTTTTCATGATTATGAAATTTGGCAGATGGACGTGAAAACCGCCTTCCTGAATGTAATTCTGGAAGAGGATGTGTATATGACACAACCTGACGGTTACATTGATCCAAAGAATGCTGGGAAAGTATGCAAGCTTCATAAATCCATTTATGGATTGAAGCAAGCATCGAGGAGCTGGAATCTTCGTTTTGATGAAGCGATCAAGCAATTTGACTTCATCAGAAACGAAGAAGAACAATGCGTGTATAAGAAAACTAGTGGGAGCAAGATAGTATTTCTTATTCTGTATGTCGATGACATACTGCTTCTCGGAAACGACGTTCCAATGCTGAAGTCGGTAAAGGACTGGCTTGGAAGTTGTTTTTCCATGAAAGACATGGGTGAAGCCGCATACGTTCTTGGAATCAGGATCTACCGGGATAGATCTAGAAGGCTGATAGGCTTGTGTCAAGATTCATACATTGACAAAGTCCTACAAAGATTCAGCATGAAAGATTCCAAGAAGGGCTTCACGCCAATGGTACATGGCACAACGCTAAGCAAGAAGCAGAGCCCTACGACGGCTGCTGAGCTTCAGCGCATGAAGAATATTCCTTATGCATCTGCAATAGGATCTGTCATGTATGCCATGATCTGTACTCGTCCTGATGTTGCTTATGCATTGAGCATGACGAGTAGATACCAGTCAAATCCAGGTGAAAGCCACTGGATTGCCGTAAAGAATATCTTGAAGTATCTAAGACATACTAAGGATAAGTTCTTGGTGTACGGTGGAAGTGATGTGCTTAAAGTCAGTGGATTCACGGACGCAAGTTTCCAGACAGACCAAGATGATTTCCGGTCACAGTCCGGTTATATCTTTTGTCTGAATGGCGGTGCAATAAGTTGGAGAAGCTCCAAGCAAGACACCGTTGCTGATTCCACTACAGAAGCTGAATATATCGCCCTCTTCAGAAGCTGCGAAGGAAGCTGTTTGGATACGAAAGTTCATTATTGAACTAGGTGTGATACCAGATGCGGCTGAGCCTCTGGCACTGTTTTGTGATAACAATGGTGCTATAGCTCAGGCAAAGGAACCAAGATCACACCAGAAATTCAAGCATGTTCTAAGAAGATTTCACTTGATACGTGACATCATTAATAGAAAGGAAGTCAAGTTCAGCCGAGTTCAGACAGATGATAACGTCGCTGATCCGTTGACAAAGCCACTCCCAAGACCTAAGCTCGAGTTCCTGACTGAAGCTGTAGGCATTAGAGACATTGAAATGTAATCTAAATTTGAGTGGGAGTTTGAGGGCTTTATTTAGTTATTGATATGTTCTTGTAAAACATTTTCTTATGTTGAATGAAATTATTATTTCAAGATTATTTTAACTGTGATGAAATAATCGTTCCAAAATGATATGAACCATTTTATAGGTCATCGAAGTAAGTGACTTGATCTTGAGTTATCAAAGTCATTTAGCTTGATCATGAGACCCTATATTTGATAGATAGCCTATATCATTCAGTCCCTAGTCGAAGGTTGTTGAAATTGGAACACCAACAACCGTGTGAGACTAGATTGGTATGTGACTTATGACAAAGTCTCAGTGTGTCATAGATGCGCGGCATCAAAGTCAGTACATAGGTGTATGTTGGGAACATACGACCGGACATGACCCGCTTATGAGAACTCTTCAGGATATTTATATCTGTGTCATAAGAGATTCTCACTACGACTATAGAGTATAGTCCTTAGACCTGAGTTCGCATGCATGTGACTGCACATGGACTGATGCACTTTGATCATTGTCTAACGCTATCGTTCTGCGATAGTTATAAGGACCTTGTTTGGGTACATCATGAAATGAGTAGTTTACAGTGATGGAACAAGACGGAATTTGTCCCTCCAATATAAATGGAGTAAATATCTCTAGGCCAATCGGAGATTTGAATACTGGAAAAATGCATGGCCATGCTCAAACGGACTTTCCCGAGTCGTTTGGATTGTCAGTATCAAATCAGAGTCCGATGAACAAGATTAGGCTTTATAAGGATGACACTAATCTTGCCTTATGACTAATCGAGATATTGAGACAAAAGGATTATGAATACAGAGATTCCAGTACAAGTGGGAGATTGTTGGAATTGTGTCCAGTAATCTCGGTACTGTCTCTAGAAAGTAAGAGTATGTCAATGATCAGACATAAGTCATATAATACTGGGGGTCATGATGGCTTGCTAGAGTCCGCTCATGATCTATAAGTCTTGGACTTATTGCCTTTATTATATGATCCCATATGGGTCACACGCCTAAGCTAACAGGAAAATGTGTAGGAACGGCTTAGCAGAAGTACGGTAAAAGTGCCAGGCATTTGTCGTACTTAGAGAGAGATTAATGGGTCTGATTAAATCCAAGGGATTTAATCAGATTGGTATTTGGGCCCAAAAGCCCAAAAGGAACTAGACAAGTTTTAATAAATAAAACTTAAGTCTGAGTCTCCTTCTAACCCTAGCCCCTCTGCGATTTCTCTCTCTCTCCCTGCGCCTCCTCTCTCTTGGTCTAGCAGCCTCTTCCTGCTTGGTGTGCGTGTGTGAACCTCTGGAGGAGTTATCACTTGGTGGCTCTGCTGATCTCTAACCATACCTTCTCTTTCCGCTGCATAAACATGTATAAGGTGAGATCTATATTATGTTTCTAAATAAGAGAACCTAGATCTGCATGTTTAGGACTGTTGAATCTGAGAATTGAATCTGGATTAACACCAAAACATCCTTCAATATAACACTAGCAATGAGTTCTAAACTCATTGATCATAAGTGGCTTCTAGCAAAGCATTATGACTGCCCAGTGTCATAAGATTGTCTCATCTCGACAATACGACTTTCACTTAGAGTAAGTACAATAGATTTCAGGACATTCCCAACAATCTCCCACTTGTACTGGAATCATCTATTCTCATATTCCCTTCTCACTATATCTCGATCTGGCATAAGGCAAGATCCGTGTCATCCTTATTAAGCCAAAATCATGTTCATCGAACTCCGATTTATACTGACAAGACAAACGACTGACAATCACCTCGTTTGAGTGTGGCCACACATTTCTCAGTATCAAATCTTCGATGGGCCCTAAGATATTTATCTCCTGTTATATAGGAGGGACAAATCCCATCTTGTTCCATCCCTGTTCTTTAACACACTTCATGATACGCCCAATCAATGCCTTTATAGTCACCAGTTACGGCTGACGTAAGCGGACCAATTCATATGTAAGAAAACATGATGAACTCAGGTCTAAGGACTATACTCTATAGTCGTAATGAAAACTCTCATGACACTTATATAACTATCCCGTAGAGTTCTCATCAGTGGGTCATGTCCGATCATGTGTTCTCTAACACATATCTATGTGATTGACTTTAATAATCTTATTAATGACTCCATGAAACTTAGTCATCAGTCACCTCACATACTAGTCTCACGCGGTTGTTAATGTCCCACTTTAACAACCTCGACCACGGACCAACGTAATTTATGTCATTTATTATCTATAGGGTTTCATGATCAAGTCACATACTTGATGACCTATAAAATGTCATAAATTACTTTGGAACTATTATTTAATAACATAATTAAATAATACTGATGTCAGATTTCATTAACATAATCAAATTATGTTCACATGAACATCATATCATAACTAAAATCAACAACAACTCCCACTGAAATCAAGATCACATCTTAAGACATCTAATGCCTGTAGCAGTTGTCTGACCCTCATTCGCTTTTGCTCAGCGTGTGTCGAGGGACAATGCGTCTTGCTAAGAGCAATACCAAGAGTCATTTGCACAAAGCCCTTCTTGGAATCATGCATGCTGGACCTGTGCAAGACCTTGTCACCATAAGTATCTTGACACAATCTAATTAGCTTGTCTAATATATCTCCATAGATTCTTATTCCAAGAATGTATACGGTTTCTCCCATATTTCTCATCGAAAAATAACTTTCGAGTCAAGTCTTAACAGACTGAAACAATGGAACTTCATTTCCTAGAAATAGTATGTTATCAACATACAATACTAGAAATGCAATTGCGCTCCCACTAGTCCTCTTGTAAACACACGGTTCCTCTTTGTTCCTGACGAAATCAAATCTTTTGACTGCTTCATCAAAACGAAGATTCCAACTCCGAGATGCTTGCTTCAATCCATAAATGGATCGATGAAGCTTGCATATCTTCCTAGCTTCATTAGGATCAATGAAAACTTCAGGTCGTGTCATGTACACATCCTTTTCCAGAATTCCATCAAGGAAAACTGTTTTCACATCCATCTGCCAGATCTCATAACCATTATGAGTGGCGGTTTCTAGGAGAATCCAAATGGACTTAAGCATGTTGACTGGGGAATAGGTTTCTTCATAGTCAATACCATGAATTTGCTTGAAACCTTTTGCCACCAACCTAGCTTTGTATATCAGAATATTACCATTCATCATTGCTTCTTCAAAATTCGCAGGCCCGTCACATTCAATGATCAACAGATCATGGAAATTGGTTACGAGAAATTTACATTTCTCGGGTTCGTGACTGATCCTGTTGGATCTGCAAGCTTCAGTTTTGTGTAAAAGTCGCGCACATATCTCATATATAGACTTTTACCACGACCTAATTAACCAAAATTTAAACCGTAGTTAATTAAGTCATAAACCAAAATAAATATTTTGGTTCGCGATCTGTGTCGATCGATACAACTTTTGTGTCGATCGACACTTCTTCAGAAACTCGCCATTTGAATGTATATCGAATATTCATTCATTAGATCCTCGCAAATCTCAGGCACCACAATTGACGGTTCTACAACTTTTTGTAGATCCCACTGCTACTCTTCCTCATCAGGTTACTCCCACTGTTCTTCCTGGAAAATAAGGTCTTTCTCAAGAAAACATAGTTCCGAGCAACAAACAATTTGTTCTCAGACCAGTTGTAAAAGTAACATGCCTTGGTTTCGTTAGGACAACCAATGAAGTAGCACTTATCGGATTTGGGTGTGAGCTTATCAGAGATTAAACATTTTATATAAGCCTCACAACCCCAAATCTTCATGAAAGACAAATCAGGAATATTAACAGTCCACATCTCATGTGGTGTCTCTGTAACTGATTTTGATGGAACCCTATTTAGTGTAAACGCAGACGTTTCTAGAGCGTATTCTTAGAAGGATAATGGAAGATCTAAGTGACTCATCATTGATCGAACCATATCTAATAAAATCTGATTCAGGAGGGGTGAATTGTGAAACGCTTTCACAATCTCTCAGATGATCACTTAATTTTTGACTCAAGTATTCACTTCCATGATCTCATCGTAGATCTTTAATACTTTTGCCAAATTGATTATGTACTTCATTCTGGAACTCTTTGAACTTTTTCAAAGATTCTGACTTATGTCTCATTAATAAGACATAACCTTTCCTACTGAAATCATCAGTAAAGGTTATGAAGTACTGAAAGTTTTCTCTAGAACTTGTGCACATCGGGCCATACACATCCGTATTTACAAAGCCCAATAAGTTACTGGCCATTTTATTTTGTTCGTTCGCGACCTGTGTCGACCGACGCACCGTTAGTGTCGATCGACACTACCTTTTGTTGAAAAGGGCCTCAGTCATTTTGCTTAATAAACAAGATTCGCATTTCTCATATGATTCATAATCAAATGAGCCCAAAAGCCCATCACTATGGATCTTCTGAATCTGTTTCTCATTTATGTTGCCCAAACGACAATGCCAAATAAAATTTGATTCGTGTCATTTGACTTGAATCTCTTGGTACTAATGTTATAGTTAGGCACGCTTTGGTTTAGAACATAAGATCCATTCTCTAATGGACTGCCACTATAAATCATATCATCGTAATCAAATGAATAACACTTATTTTTAATTTGAAAACTGATATCCTTCCATATCCAAAACAAGGAATAGAAATAATATTTCCGCTCATAGCAGGTACATAGTAGCAATTATTGATTTCTAAAACCATGCCAGAAGATAAAGACAAATAAATGTTCCTACGGCCAATACAACAACTCTTGCTCCATTTACACGGGCAGGTCCACTTGTCCATTCTCCATAGTCCTACTGTTGTTCAGGCCCTGCATATTTTCACAAATATGAGTACCACAACCGGTATCCAATACCTCATAAGTAGAACCATAAGAAGTAACATTTACTTCTATAACATAAATACATGAAGAAGAAGTCTCATACGTCTTCTTCATCTTCTTATAATCTTCCAGGAATTTCTTGCAATTTCTTTTCAAATGCCCATAACCATTACAATAATGGCACTTAACATCTTCAGAAGGACTAGGTTTAACCTTAGGACCATGGCTAGACTCGCTTGGATTCACAATCGAGCTCGTCTTTCCATCACCTTGTAGGATTATGTGTGTTCATAGGTTTAATTATCAGATTACAACCTAATATAATCAACTAGAATCTAGGTGATTTGCAGATGAATCATAAACAGATCAGGATCATTACCTTATGATTGCAGCGGATTGATCAAGGGAATATCGAGATCTGCAAGAGCTGATGATTACCGGCTCCTCCTAGGTATCCACACGCTTACAAGCTACTGGATCAGGCTGCTAGACCAAGCTGGAACAACAGAGAGAGAGGAGGACGGCCAGACCTAGAAATCGCAGACGCATAGGCTAACTGGCGCCTGCTTCCTCCCTTATATGGGCCCAAGTAATTAAACTAATGGCCTATTAGGCTTTTGGGCCCAAGACCCAAATCAGACAAAAAGACTGTATTTTGTCTGGCCCAATTCTCTGTACAAATACAGTAAATGCCTTGCATCTTACCGTATTAATTCCATTTAACTTTCCCGTCAGCTATGGTGTGTGACCCTTTGGGATCATACAATACTGGTAATAAGTCCTAAACTTATAGATCAAGAGCGGGCTCTAGCAAGTCATCATGATCACCCAGTATTTATGACTTATATTTGATCTCGACACTTATCATACTTTCTAGAGATAGTACAGTAGATTTCAGGACATTCCCAACAATCTCCCACTTGTACTGGAATTCTACATTCCCTAATCCTTTTGTCTCAATATCTCGATCTGGCATAAGGCAAGATGTGTGTCATCCTTATATAGCCAGACCATGTTCATCGGACCAGATTTGATACTGACAATGCAAACGACTTGGGCAAGTCCGTTTGGGAGTGGCCACTCTCTTACCAGCTATCAAGTCTCCGATTGGCCTAGAGATATTACCTCCGTTAAACGGCAGGGACAAATTCCATCTTGTTACATCACTATGAACTACACACTTCATAATACACCCAACCAAGGTCCTTATAGCTCCCAGTTACGAAACAGCGTTAGACAATGATCAAAGCGCATCAATCCATGTGCAGCCACATGCATGCGAACTCAGGTCTAAGGACTATACTCTATAGTCGTATATGAGAACCTCTCATGACACAGATATTAATATCTTGTAGAGTTCTCATCAGCGGGCCATGTCCGGTCATATGCTCCCCTACATATACCTATGTGTCGACTTTGATGCCGCGCATCTATAACCCCTCGAAACTTGGTCATAAGTCTCAACACAATCTAGTCTCAAGTGGTTGTTGGTGTTCCAATTTCAACAACCTTCGACTATGGACACTATGATTTATGTCATTTCGTTAAATATGGGGTTTCAGGATCAAGTCTACTCATGTACTTCGATGGCCCATATATAATGACATGAATCATTTTGGAACGATTATTGTATATCACAGTTAAAATAATCCAGAAATAAAATTTTCATTAACATTAAAAAATGTTTACATGAACCAATCAAAATGACTAAATAAAGCCCTTTACTCACTCCCACTGAAATTAAGACTACATCTTAATTTCACTTATCCTACAGCTACAGTCCGCGACTCGTGCTTAGGTCTAAGGAGTGGCTTTGTTAATAGATTAGCAACGTTCTCATTTGTTGAAACTTGCTGATCTACTTAACACCTCTATCATTTATCTCTCGGAATAGGTAATACCTACCCTCAATGTGTTTGGATCTCAGATGTGCAGCTAGCCACATCAAGTTCAGTGATGAATTTTTCTATCCAAACAACCTCTTTTGCCGCTTCCCAAGCTGCGAAATGTTCAGCTTAAGCCAAGGAGTCAGCAACAGTGCCTTGCACCGCCACACAGACACAAGATATAACCGGACTGTGACCAGAAATCATCTTTGTCTGTTGGAAACTTGCCTTTCAGACTCTACCGACTTTTAGCACCTCACTTTCTCATCCATGTGATCTCACTCAGCATGTGTCCATGACATATCATCTTATGAGACACATACCATAAGACTTTGGTATAAAGCCATTCTTGGAATTGCACTCTCTGGATTCGTGTAATTTCACACAATCCACTCAGCACATATAATCTATATAGATTATTGCTCCAAGAATTATCAGGTCTTTTCTCCAAATCTTTTATTCTTAAAGTAACCTCCATGTTCAAGTCAATATAGACTGCAACAACAGAGCGTTATTTCCGAGATCTTGTATGTCATCTATGCACACTACAAGACTTGCAACTACGCTCCCACTAGTCTCTTACAACTTACAGTTCCTTCTGTTTCTGACAAAATCAAATCCTTGATTTCTTCTTCAAGACCAAGATTCCAACTCCCAGATGATTGCACAAAACCATTCATGGATCTGTTAAACCAGCATTCATTCCTGGTAGTTTCTTAAAACTACTTTCAGAGTTGGAGCCCAAACACTGCTTCTTCATTCATTCGCATCTTTGTCACAATCATTGATCAACGGATCATGACTTTCATTTATGATAGACCCATATCTTAAGGGTTTGTGACAAATCCTTTCGGATCTTGCGAAAAACAGACTCCACAAGTGTCAGACTCTACAGTTTCTTGTAGATCTAACTTCTGCTCTTTCAAAAGATTGAGCAGACTTTTGTGTCTCTCGAATTTCTTCGAGTTCTACTTTACTCCCACTATTTTCTTAGAAAGTATATATCTCTACAGAAAACATAATTCCAAGCGACACTGATACTGTCCTCAGAATGGTTGTAACAGTAGTGAGTCTTGGTTTCCCTTGGACAACCAATGAATTAGCACTTGTGTTTTAATTGGCTGAAATCTTATCAGTGTCAATTACATGACACAATTCTCAAACATCCAGAAAAGACTAGTTGGCTCAATGCCAGTTCACATTTAATGTGATGTCTTTTATCTGATTTTGGTGGAACTTAATTTATTGTTTCACTGAGACTATTAGAACGTTTATTTTCAGGGTATTATTGGAAGATCTTACTGTGATTCATCTTTTAATCAAACTATGTCTTACATATTTGATCTCTCCAGTCACAAAACCATTCCAATGGAGTTTCCAGGAGATTTGAGTCGCGAATTTACTTCGCATTCGCACTCATAAAGATAATCACATTTTACTTGACTCAAGTGATCTGCTTATTCGATCATTCGAAAAGCCATATTTCAACTAGTCCTTGTACTTCATTTTGGAACTTCTTTAATTTCATCAAGAATTCCAGTTCATGTCTTCATGACATAACCATCATCTACTGATTCGAATCAGCCAGATCATGAAGTACTGACCACTTTTCTTTGCAGCAATTATGCTCGTTGGGCTTTCATAATTCAAATGAATTAGGCCCAATAAGCCCCTTCCCTATGTTTAAAACGTCAAGGTGAGAACAATCATTTGGCCCATTCAAACAAAATTCATACTCATCACTTGACTTTAGTCAACTGATCTCAAAAGCCTATTAAAGTAGGTCTTCTGAGAAAATCCTTTAGGATGGAGTTTCCGAATTTGTTTCTCAGCAATGCGGCCCAAACAATATTGCCAAAGAAAGTTGATTTGATATTTATGTTATTGGTTTATTCGTTTAGTTTAATTTCATAAAACCAATTCTTTAATGGAATGCTACTATTAAACAATCATTAAGATTCAAAACTCAAAATATGTTTTAATCAAAATGATAAATATCCAAATCCATAACTGAAATGAATGATGTAGATCTGCTCAAAGCAGTTACACAAATAGTAATTCCCAAAAGAAAACCAAATTTGAAGGCAACAATCAAATAAAATTCCACTCGGAATGCAGAGACATCAGCTCCATTCACGACTTGAACTTCCACTTGTTCCTTCTTCATTCTTCATCTACCATCAACGACCCGCACATTTATACAAATGTCAGCATTGAATTCGGTATTGAATGCCTCAATGTAGAGATGAATGAAATATCATAAATACCTGAAGATGAAGGCTTGTAATCCATCTTCAACCTTTCAAAATCTTCCAAGAATTTGTTGCACTCATTTGTCAAGTGCCCTTGCTCCTTACAGTAGCTACATGTCACAAGTGGGTCGGACTTGGGCTTCCAATAAGACTTGGGCCCATTCTGATCCGAGATCTTCATGGCCTTAATCTTACCCTTGTCCTTTGCGGGTTTCTTAAAACCCTTATCCTTCTGCACCCTAAGTGCCTTTCGGGACCCTTTCTCATGTTCAGCTCAGCTGTTTTAAGCATTTCATGCAGCTCAGTCAATGTCTTAGACATCCCGCTCATATTGTAGTTCGTAATGAACTGTTTATAGCTCGGCGGCAAAGACTGAAAGATGAGGTAAACGGCTTGCTCAGCACTTATGGGACAGTCTAGTCTTTCCAAGTTTTCAAAGTAACTAATCATTTTACTGACATGAAAACTAACTGGACTTCCCTCAGGGAGGTTGCACTCAACGAGACGCCTCAAAGTCTGGCATCTCTCAACTCGTGTAAGTCCCTTGTACTTTGCCTTGAGGCCTGCGACAATCTCCATGGGTGACTCCAAGTTCTTATATTGATGCTTCAACTCAGAACTCATGGTAGTCAACATAAGATTTCGCACATCAACCGCATCAGTGTAATGCTTGTTCCAAGCATCACACTCTGCATGTGTGGCACTTGATCTCAATTTCTCGGGGAGAGCAATTTCAAGGACATAGTCCTTGCTCTCATGCTTGAGATCATTTCTCAAGTTCCGGTACCAAGTACAGAAATTTGATCCGTTCAGTTTGTCCATCTCAAGGACAGACCGGATCGAGAAAGTGTTTTGATTTGTTGTGCTAGTCATAACTGAAATTTAGAGATAAATAGAGTTTTAGTTATTCAGTTCATAAAAGAGTAATCTTAATAACTTATAAGAAAACTCGCATTGCATTCAAAATTTCTTTGTTTAACCTCATATGAATGCAATGATTCCGAGATCCATGTTCAACTAAAACCAAAGTGGGCCACTGGCCGTCACCCGGAATTAGCTTTACTTGGTAAGCATACACACAGCTAGTTACAACTCATGTATCTCTCGGTTGTGGATTGGGCCCAAGGCCCAATTCACCAGATGTCTCAAGGCCCGAGACTCCCGATGGCCCAGTCAAGGAAACCAATCTCTTGCAGCCAAATAATCACTAATGTCTGGGACTCCCAATGACATTAATGACTATATACTACTTTACTTACGCAAAAACAGACACCTCACACTGTAAGCCATATCTGTAATTGAATAAGCGTTAAGTAGCTGACAAGATTGGGCAAGACATCCAAGCTTGATATTGTTTTGAGGATTATAGGTTTTCCTTCCAAAAATAGAAGATTACTATTTTGGAAACTTTCCATTTCAGGTAACTTACTAAATATGGAAACTTTCTATTTTAGGAAACCTACTTATTTTAGAAACTTTCTAAATCGGAAACATGCTTATTTTAGAAACTTCCTAAATTCAGAAACTTACTATATTTAGAAATAACCTGGCTCTGATACCACTGTAGGATTATGTGTGTTCATAGGTTTAATTATCAGATTACAACCTAACATAATCAACTAGGATCTAGGTGATTTGCAGATGAATCATAAACAGATCAGGATCATTACCTTATGATTGCAGCGGATTGATCAAGGGAATATCGAGATCTGCAAGAGCTGATGATTACCGGCTCCTCCTAGGTATCCACACGCTTACAAGCTACTGGATCAGGCTGCTAGACCAAGCTGGAACAACATAGAGAGAGGAGGACGGCCAGACCTAGAAATCGCAGACGCATAGGCTAACTGGCGCCTGCTTCCTCCCTTATATGGGCCCAAGTAATTAAACTAATGGCCTATTAGGCTTTTGGGCCCAAGACCCAAATCAGACAAAAAGACTGTATTTTGTCTGGCCCAATTCTTTGTACAAATACAGTAAATGCCTTGCATCTTACCGTATTAATTCCATTTAACTTTCCCGTCAGCTATGGTGTGTGACCCTTTGGGATCATACAATACTGGTAATAAGTCCTAAACTTATAGATCAAGAGCGGGCTCTAGCAAGTCATCATGATCACCCAGTATTTATGACTTATGTCTGATCTCGACACTTATCATACTTTCTAGAGATAGTACAGTAGATTTCAGGACATTCCCAACATACCTTTGTTCTTACCAAGTTTCTTAAACCTTTTACCCTTTTGTACCATAAAGACATTTGGGGTGTCCTTCTTGATGTTAGGTTCAGCAGTCTTAAGCATCCCATGCAATTCAGTCAACGTCTTCGTCAAGTTGTTCATGTTATAGTTCATAACAAATTGATCATAGCTTGACGGCATTGACTGCAGAATGATGTCAGTAGCCAACTCTTGGCTAATGGGACAATCCAGTTTACCCAGGTTATCAATATAACCCATCATCTTAATGACATGAGGACTAACTGGTTCGTCCTTTGGTAGCTTGCACTCAATCAGAGACTTAACCGTCTGATATCTCTGAGTTCGTGCCTGCTCCTGAAACATGCTTTTCAGGCCATTGATCATCTCTATTGGCGACTCCACGTACTCATATTTCTTTTGCAAGTCCGAATTCATGGTAGCCAATATGAGATAACACACATCGACCACATCATTTGA
Organism: Orychophragmus violaceus; assembly: GCA_030180135.1. NCBI lineage: Eukaryota > Viridiplantae > Streptophyta > Magnoliopsida > Brassicales > Brassicaceae > Orychophragmus > Orychophragmus violaceus. The sequence continues at coordinate 25,862,290 of CM058238.1, forward strand.
ATGCTTATCCCAAGCATCCTTATCTGACTGTCAGGCATTTACTCGGTACTTTTTGGGGAGAACTTTCTCAAGGACATAGTCCTTTTTCTCCTGTTTGAGAACAATTCTCAAGTTCCGATACCATTCAAGAAATTTGGATCCATTTAACTTGTCCTTCTCAAGGACGGATCGCAGGGAGAAATTGTTATGATGATTTGTGCTAGACATAGCTGAAAACAAAATAGGTTTAATTATGATGTTCAAGAAATGAGAAATCTTAACTATTAAGAAGACTCGCATTATATTCAAACAATGTTTCTTCAAATGAATATAATGATCCAAGACCCATACTTCACTAAACTTGAGTGAGCCACTGGCTATCGCCCAAATTTTAGCTATCTAGGTAAGCAACAACTTTGCTAGTTATATCCAATATAACTCTTGGTTGTGGATTGACATCTCATGTCCAATCCACCTGATGTCTCCGAGCCCAAAACGATTTTGATGGCCCAGTCAAGTAAATCAATCTCTTAAGTCATGTAATTGTTGATGTCTTGCACTGCAAGTCCATCAACACAATTACCTCATGTCTTACTTATGTAATTGTGGACATCTTGCACTGCAAGTCTATCGCACAATGAAACAAGTCTTGACAGTTGACAAGATTGGAAAGACATCTAAATATACTTGATATTTAGTTGAGGAACGGAACCTTTAAAACGTTTAGTTTTATTATGTTTTAATTCTTCTAATTAAAATGATTTATCTTGGTTTGGTTCTGTGATTTAAGGTTCAATAACCTAAACCAGCGGATCCTGTGTCGACCGACACTACCTTAGTGTCGATCGATGCAGATTAATCAAAACCAATTTTGCGATAACCGATCAATCCAATTGATCCGGTTTTATGATAACCGGTCAGTGTCGATCGACACTACATCAGTGTCGGTCGATGCTAACCTTATCAAATTGATCGCTATAAACCGTTTAGCAGTTTAACCAATTTTAACCAAGCTCGATGATCGTTCCAATCCAATTGAACCGATTATCCTGATCGCGAGGACTGTGTCGACCGACACAACTCTTGTGTCGATCGTCACAGTTAGGTTAAACCTGTATCTTATTCGGGTTATCCTTATGTGTCGACCGACACCGGATTGGTGTCGATCGACACAGTGCGCTAAACCCCAGAATCGTTTTTCAAACCAAAAAATCCTAAACTAGATTACTTTGATCAAAACGAGTTTTAGCATGCTTGTATCAACTATACAGAGATTCAGATTCAACTAATCTAATCATCATGCTACTGATTCAATAGAACCCTAAGGCTCTGATACCACTGAAGGAATTTCTAGCAGTTCCTAATCCAATTAGGAAGTCCTAGTCTGAATTCCAAGCCTAGGATCTAGGGTTCATGTATATCGAATCAATGGGATCTCGAGATTACCTGGTGATTAGCAGCGGAAGGTTTGCAAGTAATCGAGATCTCGAAGCACCTCAAACGCTGTGCCTCTACTGGTATCCACACGCACACAAACTGAACAGGAGGGATGCTAGTGCCTTTAGAGATCAGATCTCTCAAAAGGTTTCAGTTTCTTTTCTGGTGGCTGTAAATTAGGTTAGAAGTGTGTAAAGGTCGACCATATATCTTATATATGTCGACTTATACCACCACCGAATTAACCAACGATTAAACCGAAGTTAATCTGGTCATTCGCGATCTGTGTCGACCGACACACTTATTATGTCGATCGACACTGCCTCAGAAATTCGGTATTGAATGCATATCAAATATGCATTCACCAGATCATTACATTAATGATCAACCTCATATACTACGTCCAGTTTGCTTAGGTGTGTGACCCTGTAGGATCATATAACACTAGCAATGAGTTCTAAACTCATTGATCATAAGTGGCTTCTAGCAAAGCATTATGACTGCCCAGTGTCATATGATTGTCTCATCTCGACAATACGACTTTCACTTAGAGTAAGTACAATATATTTCACGACATTCCCAACATCTAGAGCATTTGCGAATAAACATGGCTAATTATGAAAAGGTTATAAGTTTTTTGTGTGCGGAAAGATTTATGAATGAAGCTATTCAACTTTACAATGTATGATTGATGATCATGAGCTAAGCCCGTCTTTGGAAACATACAATTCAATCATCCATGGTTATGATGGTGATGGCAACTTTGAGGAAGATATGTTCTACTTGAATCATATGAAAGAGAATTCTTGTGAAACCGTAGTTACCTCAACTCGCAATTCGGATTCACGACAACCGGAAAAACAATTGGAATCGACGATCACAAGTCGGCGATCAAAACAGAGACGATGCAGAATTAAAGAACACAGTGAGGATTTTTTATCCAGTTCAGGTGCACAAACCGCAACCCTACGTCTGGCCGAGACTTCAGCTCGGAATTCACTAAGAACAGTGGTACAAAGAGTCGCCGGAAAAGCTTTAGAATCACCGTGTATCTCTCTCCCCCGAATGAACACTCTCTCTCTATTTTTCTCTCAATACAATGTAATCTCACCCGATCACAAAGAATGAAACTTAACCCCAATACAATTGAGAGCTTCCGGCGACTTATAACCCACTCAATTTCACTCACAGCTCACACGAATCAGCTCAACGGATTCGTAACAATCTTCTACCGAAATTGTTTGACCGAGCTGGAGCGTTGACTTCGATAAGATGAAGATAGCTTGAAACGGTGGCGTTTTAACTCTTTGTACTTAGTGAACCATTAATTGAACCGAAAACCAAACTGACCTGGTTTCCTTGCTGATTCCAGTCCTGCTCCTAAACCGGAGCAACGGTCATCTTGATTAAACAAGCTCAACATACTCCACCTTGATCAGATGACCATATTTGTTCTTAGGTGAATCCCGAATCTCGATTTCTTCCCTCTGACTAATCAGAGACGCCAAGCAAGCTCAACAACTTCTTGAACTTGCTTACTGGCAGTACCTTGGTAAAGACATTCGCAGGATTATCATCAGTGTGAATCTTCGATACCTGCACTTCACCTTCTTCGGATCTTTCTCGAACAAAACTCAGTTTCACTGCCATGTGTTTTGTGCGTTCGTGATGCACATTGTTCCTAGCTAGTGCCAAAGCACTTTGAGAGTCACATAATATCTCAATTGTCTCTTGATCGAAACCAAACTCCCTGCTAAGACCCTTCAGCCATACGGCTTCTTTAGCAGCTTCAGTGAGCGAGATATACTCAGAATCTGTTGTTGACAGAGCAACCACTTTCTGTAGACTCGACTTCCAGCTTATTGCACATCCTCCAACTGTGAATGTATAACCTGAAATTGATCTTCCCCTGTCCAGATATGCAGCATAATCTGAGTCACAGAAACCCACTATTCTCAGTTCGGTATCCTTCTGAAACATTAAACTCAGATCTGTTGACCCTCTGACGTATCTAAGCACTCACTTCACAGCATTCCAGTGGACCTTTGTAAGATTACTCATGAACCTGCTGATTAATCCCACAGGGTAAGCAAGGTCAGGTATAGACCCTATCATACCATATATTAAGCTGCCAACAACATTGCAGTAAGGCACTGATTTCAAGTACTCTGCATCGGCTTCCTTCTCTTCTTGTTTTGCACTTTCCAGCTTAAAATGCACTCCCATAAGTGTGTTAACGGGTTTAGCCTTCTCCTTGTTGTATGTTCTTAGAACACTTTCCAAGTAACTCTCCTGTGATAGCTTCAGAGTACCAGACTTCCTATTCCTGCAAATATGAATTCCTAAGATCTTTCTGGCTCCTCGTAGATCCTTCATCTCAAATGCAGAGCTTAGCTGAGCCTTTAAGGCTCTTATTAGCTTCACATCCTTGCTTGCAACCATCATATCATCCACGTACAACAATAGGTAGATGTATACTCCTGAGATGTTCTTGATATATACGCATTGGTCATGAACACTTCTGACAAAGCCTGCTTCCTTCATAAAGTTGTTAAACTTTTGATTCCACTGCTTTGGGCTTTGTTTCAGACCATACAAGAATTTCTTCAGAAGACAAACATAATCCTCCTTTTCCTTTTCAACATAACCTTCAGGTTGGTCCATGAAGATTTCTTCATCAAGTTCACCATGTAGAAAGGCTGTTTTTACATCCAGTTGTTCGAGCTCTAAGTCTTCTAGAACAACAATGGCCATGAGGAACCTGATAAATACATGCTTCACCACAGGTGAGAAGATTTCATTGTAATCAACACCTTCCTTTTAAGCATATCCTTTGACTACTAGCCTTGCTTTGAATCTAGGTTCCTCTACTCCTTGTATGCAAGGCTTTCTTTTGAAGATCCAGCGGTAACCAATGATCTTTCTCCCTTTTGGTTTAGGGACCAATATCCATGTAAGATTCTTCTTAAGAGAGATCATCTCCTCATTTGCTGCTTGATTCCATAACTTCTTATGAGGATCTCTCATTGCTTCTTTGAAATCCCTTGGATTTGGAGGTTGACCATCTTCTGCTGCTAACAAAGCCATACATACATAGTCTTCTAACTTCTTTGGAGGTTTATGCTCTCTCCTGACTCTGTCTCTGGCCAGCTCATATCCTTCAGACCCTGCCTCAGATTGTTCTTCCTCATTTTCATCATCTGAGTCCAGATTCACCACCTCTGTAGCTGAATCACCCTGATCATTAACCTGACTTTCTCCACCTGAGCTCATATCTGTTTGTTTAGATAATCCAAGCTCAACATCTATGAACGCAATGTTGTCTTCCCTTGGCACTGTTGACTTTTCTAGTAGATCCTTGTAACATTCATCTTCTTTAAATGTTACATTTCGACTGACCACACAACTCTTATCCTCAAGAGACCACACTCTGTAGCCTTTAACCCCTGTAGGATAGCCAATGAAGACCCCTTTCTTGGCTCGTGGCTGTAGCTTCCCATCATCACTGTGATAATAGCAGACACAACCAAATTTTCTTAAATGGTCGTACCTTGGAGATGTCTTAGACCAGACTTCTTCAGGAACATGTCCTTGAGTTGCAGTAGATGGTGTTTTATTTATGAGATAGACTGAAGTGTTCACAGCTTCTGCCCAGAACACCTTAGGTAGACCAAACTCACTAAGGATGCTTCTTACACGCTCAAGAATGGTTCTATTCATCCTTTCCACCACACCGTTTTGTTGTGGGGTGTAAGGTATAGTTATGTGCCTTGCTATACCTTTTCATGCGCAATACTCGTCAAACTCTTTATTACAGAACTCTAAACCATTATCAGTATTCAGCTTTTCCACACTCAGACCAGACTGTTTCTCCACCAAAGTTCTCTATTCCACAAACTTATCAAATGCATGATCCTTAGTTTTTAAGAAATAGACCCAAACCTTTCTAGAACAGTCATCCACCAAGCTCAGAAAGTAATGACACTTACCAAGGGACTGGGGAACAGATGGATACCCCCACAGATCAGCATGGACATACTCGAGGCACTGAGTACTGGTATGATGTCTTGTAGGAAAACTGGATCTATGGGCCTTCCCAAATATGCAGCTCTCGCAGAACTTTACAGTTGACACCTTTCTCTTGTCCAAGTATTCCTTCTTTACCAGTGTATCAATGCTTTTCTGACTTGCATGTCCAAGTCTACAGTGCTACATGTTAGTATCATCATTCACACATACATAATGTGCTTCGCCTTTCAGACTTTCACCAAGTAGAAAATATAGTTTGCTTTCTCTTTTAGCCCTTAGGACTGTCCTTCCTCCCTTTTGAACTTAAAGTTTACCTTCCTTTGATGAGAAGGTACATCCCTGGTCTTCAAAAGTAGCTAAAGATAGTAGGTTTCTTGAATATCCATGAACATACCTCACATATTTTATATTTAACAGACCACCTTCCACAGTCTTCACTTGTATAGTACCTATACCCATTACTCTGGAAGTAGTTTCATTCGCCATCCTGATATAACCTTCAGAGACTTCCTTTAGGTCAATAAATCAGTCCTTCCTTGGCGTCATATGAAACGTGTAACCTGTGTCCAGAATCCAGGTCTCCTTGAAGTCAAAACTCAGCAACATTCACTTCTGATACTGTCAAAGATTCAACAAATTGAACCCATGTGACTGTTGATGATTCCCATGATCCATTCACACGATCTTTTCCATTCTGACCATTCTTCTTTGGGCAGTTTCGTTTTAGGTGTCCTTCTGAACCACGGATCCAACATGCGATTGCTGTAGATTTACTTTTCCCTTTTCCTTTTGACTTCTGTTTAGAGCTTGAATCTTTCTGACCTTTCTTCCAAGTGTTATTAGAGTTAAAGAATAACACTTCTCCCTGTGACGTGGTGTTCTTACCATTTACATTCATATCAAGTTGTTTAGTATGAATGGTGTTAATGACTTCATCCAAAGTCACAGTAGTCTTGCCATATCTCAGAGTGTCACGTAGTTGATCGAACTGTTTGGGTAATGACATAAGAAGAAGTATGGCCTGATCTTCACCAGAGACTTTCACCATGACATTTCTCAAATCTGTAATAATCTTTAGGAACTCGTCAATGTTGCTTTCAATTGATATGGATTCATTCATCCTAAATCCATAGAGACGTTGTTTTAGGTACATCCTATTTGGTAGAGATTTAGACATGTACATAGCATCTAATATCCTCAACATTCCAACAGCCGTCTTTTCCATAAGAATCTTCCTCAAGATTTGATCAGTAACACTCATGACAATAGTACTTCGTACCTTCCTTTGTTTCTCAGCCAGAGATGGATCGACTTCTTTAGATATGCTTGGGATCTCAGTCTCCGTCTCTCCTCCTCCCTTTGGATCTCCAGACTTTACCATTGGAGTTTCTTTCTTCTCGTATTGTTCCTCCTGGCTTCTCAAAGCTTCGGTTAATCCAAGAAGATCGAGATTATCCAACAGTCTTTCTTTCCACATATTGTAGTCAATCTCTCCGTTAAACTTCTCGATTTCAATCTTAGTTGACGGCATCCTTAACACGATCCTTGATCCTATCGGATTTAATCAAATAGAAGATGCGGCAAGTAGATGAACCTGGCTCTGATACCACTTCTTGAGAAACCTTAGTTACCTCAACTCGCAATTAAGATTCTTTTCGACAACCAGAAAAACAATTGGAATCGACGATCACAAGTCGGCGATCAAAACAGAGACGATGCAGAATTAAAGAACACAGTGAGGATTTATCATCCAGTTCAGGTGCACAAACCGCAACCCTACGTCTGACGGAGACTTTAGCTCAGAATTCACTAAGAACAGTGGTACAAAGAGTCGCCGGAAAAGCTTTATAGTCACCGTGTATCTATCTCCCCCGAAAGAACACTCTCTCTCTGTCTTTTTCTATCAATAAAATGTAATATCACCCGATCACAAAGAATGAAACTTAACCCCAATACAATTGAGAGCTTCCGGCGACTTATAACCCACTCAATTTCACTCATAGCTCACACGAATCAGCTCAACGAATTCGTAACAATCTTCTAACAGAATTGTTTGACCGAGCTGGAGCGTTGACTTCGATAAGATGAAGACAACTTGAAACGGTGGCGTTTTAACTCTTTGTACTTAGTGAACCAGCAATTGAACCGAAAACCAAACTGACCTGGTTTCCTTGATGATTCCAATCCTGCTCCTAAACCGGAGCAACGGTCATCTTGATCAAAAAATCTCAACAAGAATGATCCCTTACCGTAAACTGAGACATACGACGGCTTGATTGAAGCATACGGTAAATGGCAAAAGTATGATGAGATTGTTATGTGCCTCAAGAAAATGGAATATGATGGTTGTGTGTGTGACCATGTTACTTATAATCTACTCATACACGAGTTTGCCCGAGGAGGGTTGCTTAAGTGAATGTAGAAAATGTATCAGAGCTTGATGTCAAGGAAGATGACTTTGGAGCCTTGTACATTGATATCCATGCTTGAAGCTTATGTAGAGTTTGGGGTATTAGAACGAGGTCTAAAGAAGCCCATCATCTGTCGAAAGCCCATTCGGTTTCACCTGCAACAAAAGCAAAAGCAGTCAAGAGAAAAGCAAAGTACAAGAACAGGGAAATTACCAGGCAGCTTCCTTATACGCCCCACCATGATCCATCCGTTAAGGCTGAAGAATAGATTTGGTGTGTTGGCTGAATGTTAGTGCACCATTTGTATTAATCTGGTTCAATGCTTGACCAAGAGCTTGACCAGTCTATTGCTATATATCAAACTCTCATGTAATCGTAAATCTTCAAGGAAATAAAGTTATAACCTTCAGCCATTGTTATCTTCTTTCCCAAGCTTTTTTTCTTGCTTACATGGGGTATAAGAAAAAATGGAGGAAACATATGGCAAGATTCTAAGGTTTGGGATTTGTCTGGATGAGGATTTAGTAAGGAGACTAGCTAGTGTTTACATCGACAACCTCATGTTCTCGAGACTCGATGATTTGGTTCGTTGCATTCGTAGGACCGATCTGGATTGGTGTCTCAGGGTTCTATGTCATGCCTGTCATATGAGTCGAAAGGGTTTAGATTGTGTTGTTAAACAGATGGAGTACAACTTTTGCTAAATATCGTCTTTTTAGCTTACTCAAAGATGAGTGATTTCAAGAGCATTGAACTGTTACTCTTCGGCCTGCAGAGGAAACATGTGAAATTTGATCTTGCGAAGCCGGGTTCGATGGTACTGGAGTTTTTATGAGTTGGAAAAAAGATTGGCCCTTTGGTTCATGCTTCTTTTGGGGAAGGGCAAGTTTCTTAGGAGCTCCAAAGAAGTCTCTTGAAGAATCAAAGCCATGGACTTATCAGTGATAATGGAAGTTGTGATTATGAATCAGAAAACTGACTATCGACATCTACACAACACTAGACTATAGAGGTTGCACCTGCCATGTGAGACACAGTTACTTAACACAACATTTTTGATTTGTCAAAGTTAGAAAAATGTTTTCGTAAGAACAATAACTTTATTTATGAAGACTCTACATCCAAGCTGCGTCATGTCTTCCTCAACATCCGAACTTAGTTTGGTTTTGATGGTCTTGTATATACATCTCGGCTAAGGCAGCAAACAATGCTGATCCAATGGGAAGAACATTCTCGTCGAGGAAGAAATGAGGCGAATGAACCGAATGCACAGAACCGATTTCTTCGTTTTTGATACCGATTCCTAAATAGTAACCAGGTATTTTTTGTTGATAGAAGGAAAAATCCTCACCCGCCATTACCTTCTCACCCGGTTTCACCTTGTCGGGTCCAACCAAGAGCTTCAAAACCTTTTCAGCGTGCTCGTGTAACTTGTGATCGTTCACAGTTGCTGGATACATAGGATGACCTTCTTCATGCATGTCTATATCTGCTTTGCATCTATGTACTTCAGCTTCTCCTTCAACCACCTGTCAGAAACAATCGGGTTAGCTCTAGCTTGAAAATCAAACTGAATATCGATTACATGTTAACTATAGCAGTGAAGAAAGGGAATTGTCCCACGAAAGGTTTACTAGAACAGAGTAACAAGAGACCTTGGATTGGAAGCTAAGATTAATCATTAATTCTCTGCATTGGATATTAAAAGGATGTTTGAAACCGCGTGTACGTACCTCTTTCAACCTGAGCCTCAACCAGTTCATGCCATCAGTTGTAAGACTCCTCAACGTTCCCCCAAATTCTACATATGGTGGAATCTCATCAAACTCAGAAGCGCCACTTTTCATAAATGAAACAGACAGCACCTAGAATAAAAAAAAAGACAAGTAACTCTTAGCATCAAAAGACTTAAAGGTTTGGTCTAGCGAATAGTGAGATCCATATGCATAAACGACAGTTAGGTTTATCAACTGGAGGAAGTACACAACATACGTAGCTTAAGAGAGGATCTGCTTCTCTGGAGATTATATGTTGCAATGCTAAGATGGTAGACGATGCAGCCAGGACCGGATCAACACAAGAATGAGTCTCCAAAGAAGAAGAAGAGGAAGCCAGTAATTTCCCACTCATTCTTACACTGAAAATGCTTGTGGATGCCATAGCAGGACCCGAGATTGTTGATATTTGTCCTGTAGGTAAGTCGGTATGAACATGCATCCCAAATATTGCTTCAGAGTCACCCAAAGCACCTTCTTTTATCATGTGAAAAGCACCGGCACCACCTTCTTCCGCTGGTTGGAAGAGAAGCCTCACTGTTCCCTTTTTGATAAAGTAAAGATAGAGTCTCTCATTCACACAACATTAGCTTGAAACCAAAGTAGAGAATAAAGAAAGAAAAAGCTTACTTTGAGCTCATGTTTGCGTTTGGTAAGCAATTTGGCAGCACCAAGGAGCATAGTGGTGTGTGAATCATGGCCGCAAGCATGCATTTTGCCGTCGATTTTGCTCTTATGATCCCACTCAACCAGTTCCTGCATCGCAGCACATTCAATTTTTGTAGAGTTGACAAATCCAAAGAAATCAAAAGAGAGAGAGTACTTGCAAGGGGAGTGCGTCCATGTCGGCCCGAAGAGCAACAACCGGAGGAGAACCGGACCCGATTTGAGCTACGATTCCGGTTTTGGCGACCGGGTAAGAGTAGGAAACACCTAATTGGTCAAGCTCGTGACGAATCAGGGCACTGGTATTGTGTAATTCGTAAAGGAGTTCTGGGTTTTCATGGATTTGTCTTCTCACGGAGACCAACCAATGTTTATCAGCCTGAGCTTCGGTTAGCAATTGACGAGGATAGTCTTCTTGATATCCATGGACGGAAGCGATTACAAGCAATGTCAGAAGAAGAAGAGGCGTTGAATGTGCAATTGAGCAATTAGTCATCTCAAAATCGGGTATTTGAAAGTAGACGACTTTGGTGGAAAGTACGAAAACACTAATCGGAAGCTTTCGTTTGGGTAGAGACTAGAGAGCACCTTCACGACTGACGTCACGCTCGTCATACCAATACTTGCATATAATATAATAGGATTTGTTAAAACTCGGAAATGTCCCAGTTTATGAATTAATTATGATGTAATCCGGTTAGTCATTTTCTGTTTAGATGTGGTTGAAACTGTTAACTAACATTTGAATGAGAAAATCTGAGATTAGATCAAAACATTAAAAGCTTTTTCGTTTTAATTAACTAACCGGACATTCCAATGTATTGGTATGACTATATACATGTTAACATATATATATATATATATATATATATATATCTGCGTTAAGCCTTCTCTAGTTATGGTCGCTTCATAATCAAGGATGCTGTCAAAACGCCAAATCACATTTCCGACTAGACGATTTTGTTCCCATGACAATCTTTCTGTTATCTGATCTTCAATATAAATTAGAGAGTGACGAGTTCGTTCACCTAAACTAACAAACTAACAAGAAAGCACCAAGTGGGACTGAGAATAACATAGAACCAAAAGGTATCAAAAGACTTCAACTTTGGCAACAATCACATATACGGCCATGTAAGAGAGACGGGACCAAGTGTATCATCACCATCCAAAGAGCCCAGTACCCAAACATCGTTATTTCCCATCTTCTCTGGACTCTCCTTAAACCGACGGTCCAAGACCACAAACCGTACAACAATTCCAACAGCTATCTTGGTTAGATCATCTTTCTGAAAACACGGCTCCTCCTCCTCCGACTTTGGCGTGACAAATTGGTAACCGGGCATTTTCAAGTAGGATAAGTATGCGTATCTGAGTGGACCCGACTTTATAAAAGCTCCTGTAGCAGCTCCGTTTTCACCACCACCATACAAGATTCTCATTACAGTCCCTTCCAAGATATCTCCTTTTGCAGGGAAGAATGTGCGGCATGTGAAGGAGACAGGGAATATGAGGATGTGATTATCATCGTTTGTGGTGTTGTTGTTGTTGTTACCGATGCTTTTTAGGGCGGTGATGGCGAGGTAGAACCCGTGTTCCTTGCATGCCTGCTCGTGTTTCAGATCTCGGAGTAGGTTGGTTAGAATTAGAATCTGTTGGTGTGGTGGTGAGTGGCCCTTCAAGTGTTCGGCACATATAGCCACGTCTCGATCCATTTCTACGTCTGAAAACATCTCTCACCTGACGGAATTGAAAGGTGGAAGGATTAATCATATCACAAGAAAGGTCCATACAAAATTCAACTCAAAATGAATGATTGGGAACCATAAAGCTACTCAATAACTCGCATAGCCTCACAAATCATATCTGACTGACTAGCGAAGATTATTAATAAGCAGTAAAAGTGCAGTTAATTAAGTGTCCTGCATAAAAGTTACTAATAAGCTCAATTCTAGATTGGAGCAACAAAGATAAGAAATTGAGAAAGCAAAAGTAATCAAAACTGAAACTTGCATCAAACCAAATTGAAATTATCTCAAGAAGATTCCTTTTTTTCTCTTCTTAAAGTAAACCACAGTAACTTCCCAGAGAAATGGGCATCGATCCATGTATACAATACTCATTCCGACAACCAAACTAGCCATAGAAACATATGTAACTTGTCTGAGCTCAGAACAAGTGCCATTTTTAGACAAACGACCATCGCAAAACGATAGAACAGTAAACCTTCGGCCCAAATCGAAAAAAAAAAATAATAATCAAAAGTCCGAAACTTTTTCCCTCTTTTTTTTGTTTCAAAATTATGATAAATAAACCCATCTCAAATCACTACGAAAACTCCTCATTTGTTCTCCCTTCATAAAATTACAGTCTCATTTGTTCTCCCTTCATAAAATTACAGATCATCGGAGTGTTTACAAGTTCCAGTTTCATAAACCCAGAAAGAAAGATAAACAAACGGGAACATCGAATTCAATTGCTAACAAAATCTACAACTAAACAAAGAAGAATTTGTGGAGAGGTCAGTGGCGAGAATCTAACCTTGTGCAGACGAATTCGAGGAGAGGAGAGCCAGAAGGATAGTACGAAAGAGATTTATATTTTCTGCATAAACACATGTTACCGGAGAGACTCTTTTGACTCTGACACTACGGGAATTAAAGGCGTATGTTAGCTATGTTGTGTTGTGATATCTCTATAATGCGCAGTTTTAGGGTATGTTTGTTAAAAGAAATATGTTCTCGGCCCGGTTACGAAAAACTACGTATCCAAACAGACAACCCATAAGACCCATTTTTAAATTTTAAACAAATACAGTAAAAACTCTATAACTTAATATCATTGTGTGGCATTGATATTTTATTAATATAAAAAATTATTAATTTATAAAAATATTGACTAAGCTAAAAATATATATTGAGACTAAAAATTTTAGTACTTTATTTTATATATTAATTTATCGAAAATTTATAAAATTTCTACTCTATGAATTTCAAACTAGACCATAGCTTAGTTTAGCAAAATGGACTAACAGAAATGAGAAAAAAAAATATGAATTTTTCTTCAAATGTGTGAATAACTTTTATGGATTTTATTTCTTATCTAACAATCTCTCTACGGTGCTTTAAAACTAAATTTGTAAAAGTTTTTTAAAAGAAAATAAAAACTAAAGAGGGGGCAAAATAAAGAAAAGAAAAAGAGTGGCAAAGCTGCTTCTTAAAATCTCACTACGACAACATTTCTTTTTACATGAAAGCTTCCAGATTTTGGTTTACACTTTACATGTTTGTACAGTATAATGTATAAGACCATTGTGTTGTGTCCTTTCTCTCTTTTCCCCCCAGAGCGGTCAAGGCGGTTCCTGGCCAAGTCTTTGATGACTTTGATTCTGGACTCTAAGGGGCACACAAGAACTCAAAAAGATCTCTTAAATGGAAGAAGCTAAAGGTTTGTTGTTGTCATGAAACCAATTGAGAGCAAGGCATTCTTATGGGAGAGAATACAACGGTTAGCCTCGCATGATCTGAGAGAGAGTAATTTTCTGGCCACATTCCTTTTTCCACTTCAGGAGGAAACAAGACTGCGTTCTTGACGCTGAAACCAACCGTTTGTTCTTGGTTACCTTTTGCTTCTCCATCCTCTGCATCTCTCTGTTCTGACCAGGTCTGGTTCCATATTCTTTGCTGCAATGAGTTACATAAACCAAGGTCAACTAGGGTTATAGATGCAATGGCATTACCAAATCTCTATATGCAATGTACAAGTGTGATTACGTTCCGCTATTGTAAAGCGAACTAAGCTAACGAGTTATCCTGAGCAAGTTTTAGAGGGATGAGTCTCATGAAGAAAGATTACCTGAAACTCCTTGTAATCTACAAGACCATTTCCATCAATGTCAGCTTGAGTCCACAGGTCTTTAATCTCTTTTGTGGTGAGCCCATTGCAATGACCCGTTAGATTGAGCTGTAATAGAGAAAGAGAATACTCATGTGCTGAATAAGACCGTCATAGGAACGAGTAAATTGCGTTACAGGTTGTATGTACCTGTCGAAGAGTCTCACAGAAGCCCATGAATGTAATGTGGTCACCGTCATTGTCCGTTTTCAGAAAAGCAAAAGCATCTTCAGCTGTTAGTGAAGCTCTTCTCAATAGATACTGCAAATCAAAATGCTCAAATGTTAAGAGAGAAGCTAGAGTAATACTGTCCCAGAAAACCATTTAGAAGCAAGAGACATTCAGTATCCTCTAATTTCATGTTAAACATTTTCAGGATCAATAAGATGTAACATCACTTATGATAAGAGAGACTAAGGAGTGTCTCACCCTGAACATGCCAAACACTGCCTCACTCCAACTTGTTTTTAAAAGCTTTCTGTACCGATTTGGATTTAGAAGCCAAATGAAATCGACAGCGCATATGTTACCCCGATGATTCCGATGGCTTACCCACTGTGAAACAAAAATGACAGGAGTTCAGAATCAGGATCACCTATTTAAACCATCAAAAAAATGTACAGCATACCCAAAAGTACAGTGACCTTGTGAGCATCTGAATCTGTGTACCGATGAGCAGTGTCGTAAGATGACACAAAACCCTGTGACCTGAGAAATTTGTAAACATGTCCTCGCTTACTCCCGTTCCAATCTCTGCCACAAAGACACAAATAGAGACGAGCAGAGAAAAGTTTCAGTACTTACTCCTTTAGATGTAACACCTGGAAATGTACAAAACTCAGTATTACCCGCAAAGCATAATAGGCATTGGACTGAGATTAACTTCCTTCTGATAAGATTCTACATACTGAAGAATCTTATATACCTGTGTCAAAACCAAAACCTTGTTTGAGGAAGACGCTGGTTATCTCAATGATTTAAGATGGAAATATTCTTCTACCTGCTGCAATCTTACTATAGAGAGTGTTGAATCATGAGGAAAGAGCAAATGAGTGTTGACTATCAAAACTTGTTGATGAGCATCGTTCTGAGAGTAAGGAGGAACTAATTCTACGTGTAGCAATTGAGCAACTCGGTCACCACAATCGTTGAAAAGTAAATCCCGAGAGTTCACAACTCTAAAATAGTCCTTATGAACAGCCGTTAGCAAACCTATTTACCAATCACAAGAGAGAAGAACATGTTTTGATTTTTAGCACATCCATGAACAGAGCAAGAACATCATCAAGCCTTGAAAAATGCTTACCATCACCACGATTGTTGGTACGGCCAAGCTTGTAACTGAGATAACCAGCATCTCCAAGTCTCTTTTCGTACAAATTAACAAGCTCTTCGTTGCCTACCCAAAACTCCTACACCAATCATCATACATTACAACACAGAAACAACAACAAAAAGAGAGAAGAAGAGGAGATTTGTCTAAGAAACCTGCAAACATATAATGGAAGACCTCTCGTACAACAACCAATCGATGATTCTATGATTCCTTCCTAGCCAATAAGCTCGGTTATCGCTTTCTCGGATACTTTGATCCTGCATTTCATCATATCCCCAAATATTAACAACAACAAAAACAAACACAAAGCATTGATTGGTGAGGGAGAAGGAAGAACCTTTTGAGAGAGGCGTTTGTAGATGGGAGCGAGGATGTTGAAGGTAGTACAGGAGATACAAGGTTGCTGATGCTGGTCTTTAATGGAGGAAGAGATTGCATAGCTTCCTATCTTCGATATTCTCCCCTTCATTTCTCTATAACAGCCGGGGAAAAAATATTAACAAAAATAAATTAATAAAAAACAAAATCTCCGGCGGTGAAAATCAAAAAGAGAAAAGAAAAAGAGAGAAGAAGAAAAAATAGAGGAAGACGAAGAAGACGAACCTCGAAGAAATGTCCCGACCGCCCTGAACTTTCGTTTTTTATTTATTTTTCAATTATCGATTAAAACCAAAAATAAAATAAAACCCTCCCAAAATTAGAAACTTTAGCGAAAATTTTCAGGAATTAGGCTATTTTAGTTATTTTTCTGCTCTGTTAAAGCTTCGTCTTCTTCTTCACGAAGATATACGTGCGTATGCATGTGTATTAATGGTGGCGGAGCACTCTGCTATCTTTGGTCGAATTGTAATCTTTGTTATATAGCAATAACTTTATTGACGTTGCCAATTTAATATTTTTATTTCCCGAATTTGTTCGTGTACCCCTTTTTATTTAATTCTTTATTTGTTAACGATGGGCGGCCCATATTAATTCCTTTCGGCCCTCCATGAAATTCAGATACGATTTGCTTTTAACAAAGTAGTTTTATTCTATAGTAAAGTATTCACTTTATTTTATTTTATTGTTATCGTTCTTGAAGAGGGAACAGTGTATAGACAATTGGACACAATAATGCGTTGTAGCCAGTTCTTGTCGAAATCTTGGCTTTAGGATTTTTAAACTGATGGCGGTTTTTTTGTGCCGGTTTATACAACCAGGTTAAGAAGTAAGTATTGACCCAACATTTAAAAGAAGAAGAAAAAAAGGTTCCACGTTAGGACAAAAAGAAGTTGCAACTAGCCTACTACTTTTTTTTTATGAACAATTTCTTCTTCTTTTTTTTTTTAATCTGAAGGAGACACTAGCCTACTACTTCAACGAACTATAGTAGTTTGGTGACGGATTAAGTATACATAATACATGCATAGTCTTTGTACCCGTTACTTGCCCCGTACTCGGTTTGAAAAACAAGTACTCAACATTGTTAAAACAAGTAACAAGTAACATAATCTAGATACTTGCAAGTACGAGTCAAGTAACAAGTATTAAAAAAAATTCAATACTCGGTTTGTATTACTCGTTACTCGTTTTTCTTTCAAATATTTTATATATTATTATATAATAATTTTCTAAAATAATATTCAACTAAACTAAAAAATTTAAAATAAATTTTACATAAACAAAAATAAGATAAATAGTTAACAAGTGATTTGCAAGTAGTTCTCAAGTAACTTACTAATATTTCACAAGAAATAAGTAATAAAATATGATAGGTGACTTGCAAGTATGTTATTTTTTAGCAAGTATTTGAAATTGCTGATACTTGTTTTTAATGAGTCAAGTACAATTCCAAATTTCTATTACTTGTATAAGGTAATTCAAATAGTAGGTATACCGGAAATAGCGATTATTTGCCTTGTGTCCACTCTTATGTTATGTGCATTAATATAAGATTCTATTTCGATTTAAAATATTTCATTTTTAAGTTATTTAATAAGTATTACAAATTCAAGTAATATATATGAGTAAGTAACAAGTCAAGTAACTTGCAAGTATTCAAAAATTTTACGGGTACTTAATATAGCAAGTACTTGTTTTGGATGGGTCAAATACAAGTAACAAATACAATTACTTGAACAAACTAATTCGAGTAACAAGTATATGAAAAACGGCAAGTATTTACCCCGTGCCCAGGCCTAGATTTATCTATGTGTAAGAAAATGTGTATATGTTTTCTTTTTCTTTTCTGAAAACAATGCGAGTTCCGAACATTCTGTCCATATTCTTTATAGTATACGTAATCAGTTTTATATATTTAAATTTAAATAATAACACTATATATTAATGGAGTTTGAACCCCGTGACATAAAGGATGTGTATGTGTTTTGATGATAACACTAATGAGAATATATTCTTAGATTCATTTAACTAATTCAAAAGATTGATGAAGATGTTTTGTGGAAACTTGTTTTCTAGTATGCGTTCTAAGCATGGAAACTTTCAAAGCAAAAACAATTTTGCGATATACTGTAATTAAGTGTTCGTTTGCCATAAATACTAAAGGTCTTTCGATAATATGTTTTCCTATTCAACCGACCAGTTAACTCATGAGTTGATTAATTTCATAATAATGATAATCACATGGTGTACGTGTTATACAAGTCTTAGCTTAACTAGAATGATGTTAAGAAAAAAAGATTACTTAAGTTACGCTTCGAACACGTTATAATAAATCGCACTTTATTCGCCTAGACATGAAACTGATATGACCGATCATTTCAAAATTAGCATGAAATAGATATATGAATATACAGATAGATATATAGAAGAAATCTCATTTGATAAGACTTAAAGAATTGGTTGGTTATGCAATGGGCCGAAAGCTTCATAAAGCGACATGAAAATCAACCGACACCTCTACTTGCCTTTGCTCCTTCATAGTCTTCACGAGTCACAATTTATTCTCCCTTTTTCCCGGATATAATTTTCTATTAACCCACAGAAAACATTTTCAAACTTTGAATATATATATTTGATTTCATTTGTTTTATTTTTCCGAATTTTATAGACCACGTGAATATTGTATCTGTGTTCATACAATTGATTTGATTGTTTAACACTAGCTATTAGTACAACAAGCCAATCAGTGACGATAATATGCATCACGAAAATGTAAACATATTAATTTATCAGTTTGTTTTTACTGAACAACAACAGAACACTAATATTAGCAATAAACGAAAAAACAAATAGTTAAAAAATAGTACAAATAAATAAAACAAACGGTTGAAAAAAACAATATAAAACTATAAAAAATTAATAACACTTTTACTGCCGTTTTGTAATTAGTAATTATGAAAACGGTAAACTTTTAACAAATGCACTAAGGATTTAGCAATCGAACCCACTATTTACTGTTAATTCATAAGTTTTTATTACGTAAGTAACGTCCGTCCATATATATTAGATGTCCCATTCAAAACAAAAAAAATATCTTAGTTTTGTTTAGCCTAATCAATAAATAATATTAATTGTTCTTCATTAAATTCAAGAGTAAAAATTAGTATTTAAGAAAGGGTTAGGCGTTAAACGGACAGTGACCCAATGTCTAGTGCCTAAAACGCTTAATCGGAAACCTAAATCATTACTAAACGGCATAAACGTTTACAAGATAAAACAATATATCAAATATCATAATTTATAAGTGGTAAAATTCATCATAAGATTTTATAACATAAAATATGAATTATCATAATTTATAAATAATAAATGTTATTTTATCAAATGTAAAAGCAAATCTATTATCATTTCATAATATTGAATAACATTGAATTTGGATTAGAATTTTAAAAGCATATAACTAATAACACTAAATTTGAATATATATTTTAAAATAATAAAACCAATAACATTGGATTTAATTTGGATTTCCAAATCCATTAAAATCTATAAACCAATAAAATCTCCTAAAAACACTAAATTATAAGTTTTTGTAAATCTGAAAATACTTACACATCCTTTTAACTATAATTCAATAGCAAAAACTCAACAGCTGCGTTCTTCTTCTGACACGTGGACAAATCTTACATGTCCTTCTCTCATTTTTTGTATTTTTATTCCTTTTTTGATTCTCTATTATTCCGAACAACTCAGCTTTTTTTTGTTTGTTTTCTAATTTAAAAAAAAAAAACAATAGAGGTTTTCTCCATCACTTTAACCCACAACTTGAACTCTTCCCTCAATCATCTCTAACCTCAACTATCTAAACGATGAACCCTATTACGAATCTCTTACCCATTTTCGGATTTATTTCTATTGTCTCTTTTTTTTTTTAACAAAACAGTCTAAAAGAATCGCTTCCCCTCAATTGATTGGAGGTAATTTTAACTCTTTTAATTTTTATCTTTTAAGCAATTTTAATTTAACAGGGAGAGTAACTTAAATCTCTTCCTTCGATCGATTTCGCAGGGTAAATCAACATGCCACTTGATTGCATACCTATTTCCGATCTAGCTAGCTCCGACGAGTGGGGTGTGTAAAATCAAAGTTCGGATCGTTCGTCTATGGGGATTTGCCAAAAAAAGATAAACTTGGAGAATTCTCTGCAATTGATCTTCTCCTTCTCGATGAGAAGGTACCATGTATTTTACTATTACCTTTTATTCAACGTTTTTTTTTTTAATTGTTTGCTTATAGGTAGATCCCTCCATAAACGTAACATGTTTTCTCCTTTCACTCTTTAACTTTTAATCCTTTTGAAATACGATTTGGCACTCCTTATAGATGTATATCTCTATATATGTATACATGTTTTATGTCGATCAGATCATTATAGGACTTACACTTCAACTCTGTTTTCAGTTTAACAAAGCTTTATACATAACTCTTATGTATCTGTGTTATTTAGGAATCTTTCCACAGTCTAACAGATGATACACATTATATATATATATATATATATAGTCTATCTATGTAGCATTTTTAAGTTGATCGAATAATTATAGGACATAGGCTCTTGTTGTGTTATCAATTACGAAACAACATATTATGTATGCCAAGTTTAAATGTCACCAAAGTTCAACATAGAATGTTTGCTCAGTTAGGAAACAATTCATTTAGGACATAGCCTTTGATCCTACTTACTCTACTGCCAAACTATAAATATATCTGTTTAAATATTATCGAATTTGCCAAGTTTAATAGTTTTTCATTTCTCAATGTCATCATGATCTGAAAGTACTAAATCAAGTCTCATTTTGAAATAGGGAGATAGGATACAAGTCTCCATCAAACCAAATTTATTATCAAGATTTAAGGACGAGATACAAGAGGATATTTGTTATGTCGTTATGAACTTTGAGTTAGGCCCCAATCTTGGACAGTTAGAAGTTGTTCTCATATATTCAAGATCAATTTTATATTCTACACCTGTATCAAGCCGTGTGAGAATTTGCCGAACTCAGAAATTCGTTATAATTTTTCTACCCTTTTCATGAGATAATAGGAAGGAGTAACGATGACAATGTTTTCGTACGTTACTAACTCTAAATTACTAATCTTTCTTTTAATTAAAATTAAACTTTCTGATCATATGTACGTCTTCAACCTTTTTGCAGACATTATTGGTGAGATTTTTGGGATGAATGAACTTAAGGATGTTAGTACTGCTGATGGTCCAACCAAACTGCTCAATCTTCAGCTTAGGGATCTTGGGTTAGTTTTATATTAACTTTTTCAAACTTAAAATTTGTATGTGAATTCCTAATGTTATAATTATCGATTTTAAACACATGGATTCAACTTTAGATATTGATTTATGGTAAGATAGGAGAAACAGTTTACTCTAACGTTAAGAGCCAAAAATTTGGTCCTGTTATTTTTCTTGGTAGCTTGATTAAGACTCTGCAATATAAAGGTATCTCAGAATCAATTTTCCTTATATTTTTATTTCAACTGTCCTTTAACACTATATATATTATCTTGAAGAAATAGTTACATATATTTTCTTTAACATATTCACCTTTTTTAACGAACAATAAAAAGTTCAAAGTTTGCAACAAAAGTTTTCATCAATCCCTCTTTACCAGAAATTATTAATTTTCAGGAAGTGTAAGTAATATACAAAGTTTATACAATTAAATGTTTGTGTGTATTAAAATCTATAAACAAAAATGTTTTCGTCATTCAGATTGTGCAAAGGTGACCCGGAATTGTCTATGGCTATTACTCCAGTACAATCTTCAATCTCAGTTCAAGTACATAAGAATTCCTTTTCTATATCCGACCTGAAAATAATATCTGAACTCAGTGGACTGAACCATGTAATAAGGAATTTATGTAGTATTGTTTTCAACAAAAAAATATATTCGTAGTTTAATACATATTCATTATGTTATTGTAGGATATGAGTTGCAATATACTTTCAACAATAGTATCCATAGAGATGGAGAATTCTTGGTATTTCACTGGATGTTCAATCTGCTATAAAACAATGACTCCATACTTCAACCCCAAGACTGAAGAAATTGAACCAGATAAGTTTTCTTGTGAGAAATGTAAAAAACAGATCACTACCACACAAACCAGGTTTTTTAAGTTTATATATACTTTATTTTATGGTGATACTTTTGCTTATTTTTTTTTTTTGTATTAGTGATGCAATCCTTTTTTATCCAAATGCATGTTAAAACAAAGTCAAAGTAATTTCTCTTAATTAAATTATCTATTTACCACCTCTATGATATCTAAAACATACACTACTGTCGACTGTTAGATCACCTCATATTGACTATGTCTAAAGATGTTGCATAACTTTGTGTTTAACAGATGGGCTTAACACCTCCAGAGTTGCTTGATTTGAATGGTCTTAAATTTGCTTTCAAGATCCTGATTACAAATACAGATAAATACAATCAATTTTCTACATACGGAGTTGTGAGCCTTACAACTTCTCCTGATATCATTCAAACATTTTCTGACTATGCTTCCACTTTGGTTAGTAAATTCTCAATCCACGTTTAGGTTTCAATAAAATCGACTTGCATTAGTTAATTGTTGACTGGTTATCTGTCTGATTATTTAACTTCTATTTCTTAAAATTGCATTAGCCCATATCCAACTTCCTGTCTAATAATTTAAAAACTATGTTAATTGTATGTCGGATTATTTTTTCTTTCAGAATGGTGGTCAACTTAAAAGAATACTGTATCTGGAACTTCCATTGGAACATCAATTTAAGTTACTACAAACACATCTATAAATCTCGCTTCATGTCATTTTATACATGTCAAAATCATTTGCATGAATTGTCTCAATGCTAAATCTATGTTTTATTAAATTTCCTTTTAGAATGCTGCAGAACCTGAGACCATCACTGTTTCTGGATCTTCAGTTGAAACAACAACTCATACTCCTATTTATAAATCATGATTTATATTCTTATGCAATTTAAATTTTTCAGACTAGCATTATGTCTTCTGACATAGATTTATTGAACAACACTGCCGCATATGTTAATATGCCAACTCCAACATCAAAAAGGTCACTGCGTCACGCTAGAGATGAAGTTGTGCAACATTCATCAACGAAACCCAAACTAATGTACACAGTTAAGAAGGAGAAAAATGAGATATTCTTGATGGAAAAATATGTTATCAATTTCATTTACTTTTCTTTTCGCTTAGGATTTCTTTGTTGTTTTGTGATCTCATAGTCTTTCATCTCTGTCTTATTATGGTAGTCGAACCATATTTTTCATTTATGTTCCAAACTCAGCAATGTATGAATTATTAAAATTAACCTTTGTTTCATTTTTTAAATGTTGATAACACTTCACTTATGTTCTTACTATTTTTCACTTCAGGTTTTTTTATATGATGGATTTATTCTACATATTGTAATCATAAAACTAATGATTCAAACACAATAACAATATAGTTGTCTTAACTGAATTGAATAAACATTTAATAATCATGTAACATTATATTTAAGTTTACATTAAACTGTTAAGTGTAATACAAAGACGATGACAAACTATAATCGACACATAATATGCCCTATTTTTTTAACTTTAAATATTAAAATAAAAATTAGCAAATATTGGAGGCAACTATTATATTAAACAAAATTTAAATCAAATATGTAAACAATATGTACTTCACACCAAATAAATAAAATATTATTCACCTCTTATGGACATAGTCTGTACTTCATTCTGAACCAAGTTCTACATCTCTAACATTGTCAAATAGAGATGAATCACATATTATTCACCTTTTATGGACACAAATTGTACTTCACACCGAACCAAAATTCTACATCTCTAACATTGTCAAATAGAGATGAATCAAATAGATACTCACAATTAAGAACTACCTAACCGGCTATCCTAGCAAATAAACAAGAAATCAAATAGATACTGCTACACATCAAATGACATACCAATATATCTACACATAGATGACAATGTTAGAGATGTAGATCTTGGTTGTTTATGAAGTACATAACCATATCAAACACAACTAAAGGCTAAGTACGAGCATGCACAATTCTGCGGACTTACCATACATAAATGTGTAGGGTAAACCTTATTATGTATGTAAATTAGTCACTACGGTTTTCTCCACACATTTATGCAAGGCAGTCGTAAAATTCTCAATCTGCAAAGTTGATGAAATGAAGACGGTTGTATAAAACCCTTGAAAATTAGAAGAAGACTCAAATAAAAATAAGATGGTAGATGAACAGAGATCGATCGAAGAAAACAAAACAGTGGGAAGAAGATTGAGAGATAGAAACCCAAGTTAGAGAAAGATGCAACACATTTGATAGCTAGAGAGATATGTTACAACTGAAGCACTTCTTCTCAGTTGTTTCTTATTTATGTGTTTTTACTATGGACTCTTTTGGTTGAAATTGATGAAGATAGATGATTGGTGGTAAGAAAGGTGCACTGGGGACTTAAAACTCTTTCTATGTACATATAACATGTGCATGCATTTGTTGTTGTTCAAGGCTGCATGTGAAGTAATGCAAGTTGAGCTTTGGTTGGATGAATAAGACACGAGGAAAAAAAGACAAATGTCAAGCAATAAAGCTAAATGTCAAGCATTATTATCAATAAAGAAAAGATAAAGGTCAACATTATTATCTATATCCACACCAAACTATTTTTAAATCTGTAGAAAACAAATTTAGAGTTATAAAATATGTACTCTACTTCTCAAAATGATGAGCCATTTCAAATTATTTTGCGGGAATTATTTTGTTAAATTATTGTTAGACTATAACAATAAAGTTAAATAAAAAATATCAATAAAATCTGCTTAAATAGTTCGATAGATGATTTTTTCGCTTAGAAAGTATGGTGAAGATAACCGGAAATATTGAATCTGAAATATGGAGAAGAAAATTACAGGAGAAAGTTTACTAGAAGAGAAAATCGAATTTAAATAAACAGTATAAGTAAATAATTTTTCAATAAGCTAAATCTAAATATAAATTTAAGTTGTTGCATTCAAAGTTCTTAACTGAAATAAAAGGGGAATTTTTTTTGACCATACATTATGAAATGCAAAAGATTTAACCAAAACAAATACTAATTCAAAACAATTACTCATTCATAATACTTCGGTTGATATTTTAGTATTAATGAATTCATTTCAAAACCAATTTGTGGGAAATTTCAGATTTTTAATATGGTGTATTTCTTATTTAGTTAGTAATTGAAACCTAATTAAAGTTGATAAATCCAATTTGAAACCTATTTTTAAATCTGTAGAAAACAAATTTAAAGTTTTAGAAAGTGTACTATAATTCTTAAAATGATCCATTTCAAATTGCTTTGCGGAATTATTTTGTTAAATTATTGTTAGACTATAACAATAAAGTTAAATAAAAAAATTCGATAAAAGCTGCTTAAATAGTTTGATAGCTGCTTAAATAGTTCGATAGATGATTTTTATCGCTTAGAAAGTATGGAGAAGAAAATGGAAATATTCAATATGAAATATGGAGAAGAAAATCACGGGAGAAAGTTTACTAGAAGAGAAGATCAAATTTAAATAAACAGTAGACGTAAATAATTTGTCGATAAGCTAAATCTAAATATAGATTTAAGTTGTTGCATTCAAAGTTCTTAACCCAAACAAAAGTGTAATTTTTTTACCATACATTATTAAATGCAAAATATTTGGACAAAAAATACTAATTCAAAACAATTACTAATTCGTAACATTTCGGTTGATTGTTTAGTATGTTTGACTTCATTTCAAAAGCAATTAATGGAAGATTCCAGATTTTCAATATAATGTATTTCATATTTAAATTAAATACCATAACACTAATGTTTCATACACCATAATATGTTAGAGGTCTGAAATTAATTTAAGTTTCATATAATATTTTATGTATCAATCTATTAATGTTGACATACCAATATTAAATGTGTTTTTCTAATTCATTGAGGGTGAAAAAGTAGCATATAATAATTTCATTTATATAAATCTATGTTGACGATGAAATAAAAGCTTTTACTGTTATATTAACAAGTTTTGTTAACTTTTATCAGAACATGATATACCGTAAATATGTATTATCATGCTACATATGTTTAAAAAAAAATTGGAGGCAACAATCATGTTTTTCTAAATTTAAAATTTTGCTTAAGCCCAACGGCACAAACACGTGTCTAAAAAAACAGAGCATATATCAGTTTATTCCATCGTCAACATCTATAAAGCAATGATAATTATGATGATGATAGTCCTTCCACTATCTTATTTCCAAGGTTGCTTGCTTTCATCATCCAGCCATGGATTTCACTGTAAATTTTTTTTTTCCTGAAATCAAAATAACATAGTCATAGTTTTTATCATACACTCATGCAAACATGGATGTAACAACAACACATAAGAGTTTTTTTAACAGTATCACATTCCCAACAAGCCGAGTTAGACACCACCAGTTTATCAGTTAAAACTTCCAACCAAAACGAAGGTAAGATATTTAATTTCAGTGGTCTATTGTTATTCAATCTCCTATTTTCAAAAATAATTTCCTAAAATCCTTTAACCATTTTTTGTATATATTTTTCTGTATATCGTCTTAAAATTTTGTAAACTAAAATGTCATATGATCTGCAAAACCTTCTACATATGGAAGTCCCAATATTTAAGATAAAACGGATGCAACGAATGGTAATTCGTTCACAGAAGAGCAAGAATTGAACTGAAAACTCAAGTATTTGTATGAAACAAGAAAAATGAATTTGTCATTATAAAAAGAATGGAGTGCACACAAAATGGAAGATCCGAAATACACTCACACATATAAAGTCTCTAAACGAGTATCCTAGCAAACAAACAAGAAATCAGAAAGCCACTGCTATACATCAGATCATAGACCAATAGATCCAAACATACGAATAAATACGTTGAAGATAATGTGTTCTGAAGAAGGAATTGATATAACAAATTACCTTACTTATATAAGTTGTATTTTGCTTCAGCTAATCTGTAAAATCCATATTCCACCCACTTGTGATAAGGATTCCAATTTTAAATATACTATGGATGCAATCATCTCTCACTATTCTTATTTGTGAGTTCGTTTTAAAAACAATGAAATTCACACTATCCCTATAAAATTAGAACCAAATAATATTGTTATAAATTTAATCCATATCCATAAACTAGTTTACCATAAATCAAGTCACAGAGAATAGTACACACCCAAAATGAAACACCCTGTTTGGCAGTTTATTTTTATTATACTATAACCTACAAACCAAGTAGAATGACTTTGTAAGTATTAACATAAAAGTGAACACTCTAAATGTAAGACCCCACATTAACTCACAAGCCACAACTCTCTAAAGGAGTATCCTAGGCAACATACACGAAAGTTGTAATAACTACTGGTATTCAATATATCACATAACAATATATTCATACATATGAAAAAATACATAAAGAGAATATGTTCTGTACAACAAAAAGAGAAAAAATAAGTACCTTACTTCTCAAATTTTGCCTTTGATTCACATCTTTTGTCAATGCAATACTCTACACACACATGATTAGTGTTCCAATTGTAAATACAGTCCGGATGCAATGGTCTCTTCGTATCCATATTTGCAAAAGTGTTAAAAAATCAATGAAAATCTTACTATCATTATAGACATAGAACCAAAGATACATAGTTATATAGTAAATCCCTAAACTATGTCCGGTTTTACCATAAACTATATCAAACAGAATAGTGATGACCAAAAATGAAACAACCCTTATAAGCTTTTTGTATTAATATATTGTACCAACTGAGAAAAAAATACTTTGTGATTATAAATCATGCCATCTATTATTTATCCCATTTGATGATAGATGCATCTTTAACTATGATTTTTTATAAATACTTACAGATACTTCAACTTCTACACCAAACAGTCTTTTTCAAACCAATCCAGCCTCTATATCATCAACCCTATCAAATAGAGATTCACCAAATGTTATGCGCGATATTACAAATGATAAGACCAATTTATAATGTCCTATTAATTTATGCTACTTCTTACCTTATTATAATTTTTGACATATTAAGATTTCTCTTAACAGATTATGAATCTCCAAGAATCAAGCGTACGCGTATCATGAAGGAGAAAAAAGGGAGCAACGTCATGTAAAAATGTTACTCACAAACAGAGATGTGTAAGAATTTTGTTCAGAAGATATATTTACTATCTCCAATTATTTATCTCAGCTGGTGCCTCAAGTAACAATGTGCCTCAAAATCGCGAAGAGGTGACCAATAATTTCAACAACAGGGGCAACCGAACTTCAAGTTCTGCCAAACATGAGAAATCCATCGGCGTCACGTTCCAGAGACTGTCTTTATAACCCCAAAGGTAAACTGCACTTTCAGTTATCAATATCTATAAAACTTATTAAAACATTCACTCTCCTGAATAGTTTATGACGACCTTGGAGATACCATCTATGAATGTGAGCACTGCGGAGCTCTATTAGGGTACGGCGGGAGAGTCGGAAAATGAGCAAAAAAGGAACTCCTAAGCTCTCTCTGTTGTATACACGGAAAGATTGATCTGCCACCACCACCCAGACCTCCAAAGGAACTTGAGGACCTAATATTCAAAGGTGATAGCAAAAGAAAAAATTCTGTGGAGAATATCAGACCTTACAACTCATTGTTCGCATTCACATCTATGGGTGGAACAATTGACAATTCTGTGAACAAAGGACGCGGACCTAATGTTTTCTGACTCCAAGGTCAGAATTCTCATAGGATAGGCAGTTTGCATCCTTCTCCTGGAAAGTAACCTCAATTCAATCAGTTATATATACATGACACCGGATATGAGAACTAGGACAAAATTAACACATTCAGGTTTTGCATCGTACTTTTCATTCTTCAAAACAAAAATTATACTACTGAATTTTGGAAAACATTCTAATTTCTTACCTTATTTCTATTATTATTAATCCTACAGCTCAAAGAGATCAGCTCAACTACCTGATTCAAAAACATTGAGAGAAGATATTGTGGAAGATATAAAAAAATGTTAGATGAATGTAACCCATACTCAAAGATTTTCAGAAGGGCTAAAGATTGCTTTGAATATGTTCCTTCGTCAAATGTTCATATAAAGTTGATTTCAAGACGAACTCTTCGTGGTGATACTTACAATCTTCCAACTACAACAGAAGTTGTTGCTTTATTTTATGGGGAATTCGATATGGACATAAAGCCAAGAAATTTTTTGTTGGAAACTATCGACTTCAAGTTACAGAGAATTAGTGAACTTCATTCGGGGTATCTTCCATTACAATATCCGCTTTTATTTCCTCATAGAGAAGATGGTTATCACACTAATTTACAGCTGAGAAGGACAACGACATGTTCAAAAAATCCCCGCACAAGAGTTAGCATGAGAGAATTTTTTGCTTTCACACTTATGGAATGTCGAAAGCATCCAACAACTTTGTTCAGCTCAGGCAAATTATTGCAGCAATTTCTAGTGGGTGGATTGACGATGATAGATGCTGAAAAAATTGTCTATTTGAAGATTAACCAAAAAACATTATGTGATGATAAATATATTAACGTTTCAACAGCAGTTGATAAAGGCGACAAGAGAGCGTCAAAGGTTGGGAACCATATTGTTCCACCATCTAGCTTTATCGAGGGTGCACGTTACATTCAAGAAAAGTATATGGATCCAATGTCAGTTTGTCAACACATTGGATATCCATATTTATTTATTACTTTCACGTGCAACCCGAAATGGCCAAAAATTAAAAAACTATTAGCAGCAAGAGGTCACAATGCAATATATAGAGCTGATATTGTTACAAGTTTTATAATGTGTTTGGTCCTTTGGCAGCAGGTAAAAGTTTTATAAAATGACCTATCTTTCTCACGCTTAATATCTAAAGTTAGGATGATTACATGCTCATTCTATTAATTTTCACCGCAGTGATATATTCAATAGAATTCCAAAAAATAGGACTTCCACATGCCCATATTCTTCTTCTTTTTTAGAGAAAGGATCAAAAAAATTCCAGACGACATCATCCATTGACGATTATATATCTGCTGAGATTCCGGACAAATCAACGAGCACAATTTTTTATCATGTTGTGGAATAATTCATGATCCATGGACCATGTGGCCTAACAAATCGTAATTCACCATGCATGGAGAAAGGAAAATGCACTAAGAAGTTTCCTAAGGATTTCAACGGAAGCACTTGCATAAACAAAGAAGCTTTCCTGGTTTACAAATGAAGAGATGATGGCAACTTAGTTGAGAGAAATGGATTATTTCTGGACAATCGTTTCGCCATTCTTTACAACTCAGATTTGCTTCTAAAGTATCAAGCTCATAAATGTTGAATGGTGCAATAAGACTAGCCATGGGCGTTCGGGTACCCATTCGGGTTCGGATCGGGTATTTCGGGTTTCGGGCTTTTCGGTTTTGGATTATAAAACCCATTCGGGTATTTTAGATTTTCGGATCGGGTTCGGTTCGGTATTTTTCGGGTTCGGGTCGGGTGAGTATTAGACTTTAAGAACCGATAAATACCCTGAAAAAATCGGGTATTTGAGTACTTCGAGTATTTTGGATCCGAAGTAACCAAAATGTAACCGAAGTAACCATAATATACCCGAAGTAACCAATTGGTTCGGGTATTTTGTACTCGAAGTAACCAAATTCTAACCAAAGTATCCGATCAGTTCGGATATTTTATACCCAAAGTAACCAAACTCTACCCGATTTATCCGAAATAACCGATTTACCCGAAATCGTCCTATAAAAAATCTGATTTATCCGAAATGTATCCGAACTACCCAAAATAACCAAACCTATATAAAATATTTATTATATATAATTAAAAATATGGTTACTTTGGGTACCTGTTCGGTTCTCGGGTATTACCCGAACCGACCCGATACCCGAAAGTATCTATAATCAAAACCCATTAGGGTATTTTCTTGGACCCGAACCCGAACCGAACCGGTTTTTTTGGGTCGGTTTCGGTTCGGTTCTTCGGATTCGGGTAAAGTGCCCAGGCCTAAATAAGACCAAGGCAATCAAATACTTATTCAGATACATCAACAAGGGAAACGATCGTGTCACAGCTACAATAACACCCACTCCAGTGAGAAAGGATGCGTCATCTTCGGATCCCTCATCTTCAAAACCGGTTTATGAACCTATTGTAGACGAAATTAAATGTTTCTATGATTTCAGGTTAGTTATGTTTTCTTAACTACAAAGATTGCGTTTATAACATGATCAATTTTTAATTAGCTTATACTTTATTTTCATGTACATTGCACCATGTAAAGCAGAGTGAAGAATTTATGGATTTAAAACTCATTACAACAGTTCTTCTATTCAAAGATTGAATTATCATCTAGAAGGAGAGCACACAATAACTTATGATGATGATGGTAATCTATAAGATTTCCTAACTGAAGAAGACAATCAAACATCACAACTCTTAGAGTGGATGAAAGCTAACAACAAATTCAAAGAAGCAAAAAAGCTAACATTTGCTCATTTTCCTTCTGCATTTGCATTGGAGAAGTCTCCTAAGGAGTGGACACCACGTAAAAGAAAGAGGAAAGCCTCATTTGGGAGATTACATTTTGCTTCTCCTGCATCTGGTGACGAGTTCTACTTGAGGATGCTTTTAAACATAGTGAAAGGAGTTAAAAATTTCGATGATATAAAAAATGTTAAAAGGGATTGTGTACAAGAGCAACCAAGAAGCATGTTTTGCTTTGGGCCTTTTTGATGATGATAAACCTTATGTTAATGCAATAACTGAAGCAAGTCAATGGGGATCAGCAAAATATATGCAAATACTTTTTGCTTCAATTCTAAGTTTTGAAAGTTTGTCAACGCCTAACCATGTCTGGTTACAAACATGGCATTTGCTCTCTGAGGATGTTCTATTTATGCAACGTAGAATTCGCCAGCAACCAGGTTCATATTCTCTAAATTTATTTCCCTAATTTCTTACAAGCTTGACCAAAAGTAATAGTTTATCCTCATCTTGCAGATTATTTGATGTCAGAGGAGAAAATTAAGAATCAAACGTTGTTAAAAATCGATAAGATTCTACAATCTAATGGAGGTTCAATGGCGAATTACCATGATATTCCAGTTCTGATTAATAATAACCTCCCTGATATGGTTAACTGGCTCATAGCTGACGAGTTATGTTACGATAGGCATGCATGTCAAGAAGAATATACCCGCTTGCTGCCTATGTTAAACACTGAACAAAAGAAAATATTTGAACGTGTTATGGGTAAGGTGGATTCAAAAGCACGAGGTGTTTTTTCGTCCACGGATTTGGAAGTACGGGGAAAATGGTTTTGTGGAGACAGTAAAAAGTAAAAATAGTCATAAATGTAGCATCCAGTGCAATGGCTGCATTGTTATTACAAGGAGGTCGAACCGCACATTCTCTATTTTTAATACCAATACAGGTTCACGAGAGTTCAAGTTGCTCCATTACTCCTAATAACGACATTTCTGGTTTGCTAGAAGAAGCTAAATTGATTATATGGGATGAAGCTCCAATGTTACATAAACATTGTTTTGAAGCTTTAGATCGCTCTATGAAAGACATTTTGAACAACAACAAACTTTCGGTGGGAAAACTATCGTCTTCGGAAGAGTATTCCGCTAGATTCTAACTGTGATACCTAAAGGGAGTCGAGAATAGATAGTTAAAGCTTCTCTATCTTCTTCGTATTTGTGAATTTCTTGCGAAGTTCTTAAATTAACGAAGAACATGCGGATCACTGTAGAGTCTGATCCAGTATAAGTGGATCTCATCAAAGAATTTTCTGATTTGATACTCAAACTTGGAGATGGAAAACTTTCAGATCCAAACGATGGGGAAGCGATGATAGAATTACCAGAAGATATGCTTCTCAAAGACTCCTTGGATCTAATCAACTCGATCGCGCTCAATACATATCCGACGTTGCTTGAAAATCTGGAAAATGCAGATTATTTCAAGGAACAGAGCTATACTTTGTCCTACAAATGATGTTTTTGATCAGGTGAACAATTACATGATGGATCTTCTACCGGGAGAATGTGAGAAGTACTATAGTTTAGATAAAATCTGCAATTCAGATACTTCTGGTGCAAGAGACAAGGGTGTCTCCGCTGAATTTCTTAACTCAATAAAGTGCTCCGGAATGCCTAACCATCTTTTGAGAGTAAAGAAGGGTGTTCCTGTTATGCTCCTGCGGAACCTCGATCAGAAATATGGACTTTGTAATGCACAAGGTTTGCAGATAACACAACTCGGAGAAGATATCAGTGAAGGAAAAATTCTTATTGGGAATAACATTGGCAACAAAGTCTACCTTCTTAGAATGCTTCTAACACCTACAGATTCTAGATTGCCTTTTCGCTTTCTATATCACCTTGCTTCGGAATGACTATTAACAAGAGTCAATGACAAAATTTATCCCATGTCGGGGTATACTTACCAAGACCGGTATTTTCACATGGTCAACTATATGTTGCGGTATCTAGAGTCAAAAGTAGAAGGGATTGAAGATTCTCATTATTGACGAGAATATGGTGAAAGATTGAATACAATAACAAATGTTGTATACAAAGAAATATTCCAAGACATATGAGTTATGTCCCAGCTCAGCTTTGAAAACAGAAGGTAATAACTTAAGCATCGCATTAGACATATATTTGAATAACACTTAAGCAAATTAACATGTAATTATATCTTTTTATGTGTTTCCATTTTTATCAAAGGTGATGCTGGTGGGAGCATAAAGGCTGAGCTGTAATTCATGATACCTTACAGCTAAATAGTTTGTTCTAGGCTATTGAACAAGTTATGTATTTATTTCATCTTTCAGCTTTGAAGAATATTACGTTGGAACTTATTTTAACATCATATTTCTCAAAATATTTAATCTATCATCACTACTGGTGTTTCTTAAACATATTTCATTTCACTACTTTCCTCTTAACGAAACAATGAATAAGATATTGTTCCTAGATCACATTAAATTTTTATAATAAACTACATTCAAATACGGTTGTTCTCAATTTCTAATGATTAGAAAGCAAACCAAATTTGTTCCTTGAAGTATGAAGACTCACCTGGAATTTGTTCTTGAGTTGAGGTATTTACCAATTTGCTTAGATCCCATTATTAGAACAATATCGGATGTAAACCTGGTTGCTCTGTGAACTTGTCATATTTTTTAGACAGATAGTCAATTGCACCGATAGACTTTCAACAAATGTAGTCATGAAAGATTTATTTAATATGAATCAACAGCCTTAATCTTTCTTTATAACATAAGGATAAAGATAAGGACGTCTTTAAAACTCACATGTCTAACCAAAACATGCATCTCTGTATATTTGAAGTTTTCTTTGGCAAGTTGCCTCAGATGTAAACATCTAACAAGCCTTGAATTTTATGGAATTTACCTTTGTTGAATGGATGTTTCTACCCATAATCACCTCAGTAACCAGTTAAAATGAAAATTGTTTGAGACTGATGTTTGGAGACAAAATTGAATTAGAAAATTGTATGGTAATATACACTTGCCTTACATCCCTTGGCTCCACTCTCCATTACGATTCTCAGTACTCATATGAAGGCCTATACATGACATGAACACAAAATCATTTTAGTATACTTCAAAAACAGTTTAAAAATGCACATTTTATACTCATAAAACATATATGGCGTGTCCAAAACTAAGGCATTAGCAATATACAATAAGATCTGAGAGTATAACCTCTGTAGAAAGTTCCTTTAATGTATGATTTACTCGAAGGAATCTCCATTCATTTGTACTCTGTCGCTCGCAAAGTAACTGAATAGTGGAGAAGAAAAATATCTAAATTTTACTTCCAAAAATGTCAAAGCAATTATATTGAGTTCCATTTCCACGAAATTTCTACGATAACATATGTCAAACCTCATCATTTGTCTCATATATTATGGTAGTGCAAAATAATATTCACAAGAAACCTTTTGAAACCAAAACAATATATGTTAAAATTATAGTTCAGTTAGTACATGAGAACTGAGACTATACCTTGCGGAAGTATCTTTTTAGTAAGAACTTCTTAACCACTCCACACATATCAAAGTAGTAAAGTAAATTAGACATGACCTGCATAAATTATGAAAATGTATGATATGAGAATTGGATAATTAATGACATAACCAAAAGTGAAAACCAACAAAGATTTAATTGTGATAAAAAACCTTATTGCACAACGATTCTGACCAAGAAGGCGCTTGGCACATCGGAAAGTAAAGTAATCCCAGAAACGTCTGCATGTACTTCATCTGGTAGAATTAATTTTCAAGGATAATTATAAACCGGATAATCAAATAGAACGATATGCGTAAATGTACTGTTAACAACTGTAGATCACAAATTTTACAACAAATAAGGTCATAATGTAAGCTCCTGCTGTGACACCCATACTCATTACTACACCAAGTATGGATATGAGACAGTAAGCAATAAAGTTATGAGGAGTTAGAAAAAAGAATAAATACTTGTGTATGAATTGAATTGTTACCCAAAATAGTTAAGAACCTGAACTATCTGGTGTCCAAAGTGATTAGTTGAGAGCAAAGAAGCATCAACACTGATCATTGGAGCTCCCAACTGCAATGACTCTTCAGGATATCGATGTAATAAGGAACATGAATTGCATTATCAAGGGAATGCAACACCATGTAACCAAAAATATCATAAATTTTGTGAAAGATGAGACTTTAGTTACCAACCTCATGACCAATAGGATTGATGTGATATATGCAAAAGGTGGTGAGTAACAAGGAACTAGCTTCTGGACAAAACAATAATCCTTCAAAACAAAACATATTTGCAGAAGACGAAAGAAAGAAATTACAAAAAAGCACCAATTTGTATACAACAAATAACCCTTTCAGCAGTCATAGCTCTTAGAGAAAATGAGAACGCTGTTTATTTTAGCCACCACTGAAGTTGTCACTTGATAATTATATACGAAGTTTATTTGTTCCAACCCAAGTTGCAGGGTGTGTAGGTGCTGTAAAATAACACAATTTTAAACATTAAGTATATGAAATTCCGGGCAAAACCACCACTAAACAACTACAAATCAAATGAACGAGAAGTAAAACAAACCAAACGAGGTACGATAGAGAGAGATCACAGAGGACCCACTCCGCATGAGAAGACATATTCCGTTGGCTTTCACTATCCGAGGTCTGAGATCGATGGTGCGATCCAACATATGTAACAAAGATTGGGTTTACAAACGGATCAACTAAAGTATAAACCAAATTAGATCTTGAAGAAATTTGCAACAGAGAGAGATGACACATGAAGAATATCGTCAAACGAGAAAAAAACTGGAAAAACACCAAGCATTGAATATTCTACGATTTGTGTTCGATAAGACCGGGTAAGATTATAGATTTCTGGTCGGTTTATTAGACGATTTTCCTGCTTGCTATGGATTTGCGATGATCATCGGTGGTTTTAAGCAAGAAGAGATGAACTGAGCATGTTACTTTCTTTTTTTTTTAATTATAAGCATGATTTCTCATTTTTTATTTTTATCTGCTAATTCTACGCCATCACATTTTTTCCAACACATATCTTATCTCAAAATTATTTAATTAATATACTTTAATTTTTCTATTAATGTTTTATTAATTTATGATATCATTTTAATCCAGATATTTTTATCTAAACAATTAGCCCAAACGCACCGACCATAAACCTAATATAAGTATAAGAAGAAGAACATCTTTTATTTTACTTTTAGATTTTAAAATTACTCACATTAAAAAAATACACTGCCCATAATATCATGGGTTCTAAGCAGTTGCTTCTTTTGCTTACGCCCTAAACCGGGTTTGTATGTAGGGTATCAACCAGTGTTCTAAAAAGCGGTCTAGGCGGGGCCTAGGCGCTAGGCGGTCTTTGACCGTGACGACTTTCTCCTATTCGTTAGAATTAGGCGTTTGTGTCATTAAGCGGATTTAAACGGTTTTAGGCGGTCCTAGGCGGGGTTAGGCGGTTTTAGACGGACCTAGGCGGTTCTAGGCGGCTATACACAATCTTTAACCAATTATCATTTAATTTTTAAGTTTCATGTTTGTTTCGGTGTAATTTTAAAATTTTATTACATATAACTAAATTTATAAGTTCTTACTTCATAAATTAATGGTTATCAATAAAAAATGTTGTAAATTTAACAGATTTCATAGCAAATGTCGTTTGCCGATAAATTTAACTAATATGTTTTGTTATTTCAATGTATTTTGAGGTTTAAATCTATTTTTAAGACTAATAATATTTGAATTATATGATATATATTATATAATATATCTAATATATATCGTTTTTTTTATAAACGCATATACCGCTTAAAATCTCCTAGGCCCCGACTAGGCGTTTTAGGCGCTAGGCGGTGGGTCGCCGCCCGACTAGCGCCTAGCGCTTTTTTGAACACTGGTATCAATACGAGTGTCGAAATCTAATTAATCTCCAAAGAAAGAAAGTACCGACAACTAGTCCGGTTAGGTTCTAATAAAACCTAAGTGATAACTCCATTTTGGTCAAGTCAAACATCAACAACTTAATTATCAGTAAAAAAACTAATTTACGACTAACAATTTAAATTTTGCCCCAAGTTAATTCTTTTTTTTTTTTTTTTTTTTTTGATTAACCTGGGGGTATACCGGGCCTATGGAGGGGCCCAGACTAATCTCCAAGGGGAAGTGCAGCCCACGGATAGACCCCAAGTTAATTCTTACTACAAGATTAACATATTTTGTTACTTTATAAGTTAAATTTGTCAGATTTTCTAGTTAAATTATATTTGTATTTACTTATTTATTTTTAACACACACACATATGCATATATATATATATATATATATATATACATATATATCCAAATGAATGTATAAAAGAAAATGTTAAAATTGCAAATAAAAATAAGGCCACATTGAAGCTTCTTTTGGCTATGGTAAGGGAGTGGGGTTAGAGTTCGGCGTACAAAAACGAAAAAGTGGTTAGAGTTCCCTGTTGTCAAATGTTTAAGAAGAATCGTGTTCTCATTATTAATATTAAAAAATATAATGTTATTCTATTCTATTGTTACCTTTTTTTTTTTTTTTTTCTCTATTGTTACTTTATGCGTACATGATTATGATATTATCCAATTGATGATACTAAAATTTGTTGTCTTTTGAAATATTTCATTAGTTTTTCTTTGAATTATGGCTTATATTTCATTGCAGTTATTAGCTAGAAAAGTGAAAGACAGGAGACAGGATCATAGCCAGAATAACCAATCGAAACCGCTTAGCCTAAGGTTTAAAATGCAATAAATCGTGTGTAACTTCAAAAGTTCAAAACATTCAACTCCTGGTCGAATAATTCTATTTTGAACCAATAGGGAAGATCATAGTTTTTGAATGCAAAGAGCAAAGTAGAAACACATCATCAAACTCACTGTTTGGGTCACTTGTGTGGTTGTGGTTGGGCATCAGTCATTTTGAAGTCACTCTTGTGGACCTTATTAACAAGAATTTTATATTTTTTTGTCAATTTAGAATTTCATTAAATATTTTCGAATCTATAAAATTGACAAAAGACAAAGTTTTTCTAACAGATAAAAACCGAACTAATATAATAGAAACAAAGCTATACAAAACTTACTGAAAATCTGAGATTCCGGAAATCACGGAGACTGGAAAAAGCGGGACAGAGCAACAAACGGAGGACAGAACAACAAAAGGAAGACCGATAATCAACAAAATAGCCAAACACGAGAATCTACAGTCTAACCACATAAATTTCACCTAGAGAGTCTATATCACGAACTATGCATCCCAATTAAGGTTAGCCTTACAAGAAGTGACTGACAAACCTAAAAAGAAACTTACTTATTCAACTAATCTAACGGCTCGTGGAAAGATTAACCTATTCTTCAAGATTCACGAGATAAAAGATAACCGGAAATAAAACATAGACCAAACCAAGCAATTAACACCTACAAAATCTAAGATCTTAGACAAAGCCGTCACATCCCAAACCTAGTAACCCTTGTCAACATCCAACTAACGATGATATCCGAATCAAACCAAAACAAAGCCAAATAAACAGATTAAAGCAAAGCCAATCACAAACCCTCGACTTCACTGAAACCGTAAGTAAAGAAGCAGAGACCGAGCCTCCGTATAATAGCTGTAGAACAAAAACGGCGACCAAACTGTGGCGCTCCTCACCATGCCAAAACGGCGACCAAACTGTGGCACTCATCACCACACCAAAACTCACCTGCGTCAGAACGCCGAAGACGAGCCGTTGAGAACTGAAAGCTCACGCCACGAATAGAAACTGAATCAGCAAGCTCCAAATGACCGGTGATAGAAAAAGCTACGACGACGATGACCTAAAAGCCGGCTAGAAAGCGGAGGAGTTTGAACGCCAGAGGAAGCGGAGCGGGAGGCGCCGCAAATCACGACAACAACTATAAAGGACCACTCTTCAGCACCGGCAAAGGGCGCCATCCACCAAGGAAACCAAACGGCGGCGGATCTGAGAGAGCTTGGAGTCCTCGGTCTTCGTGTTTTAGGGCGAGAGCTGCACAATAATTTAGTAATGCAAATAAAAAGGAATTGACAAACCACAGTTGATTGAGAAGAGGCAAGTGGTCCCATGGTTGTGGTCCATCCCTGCTTCCTTCTCATCTGGAGTTCGACTCCACCTTCCTTCCTCCGAAAAAGAACTAGGTCAATGGACCGGCCCGTTGTGACCCATACAGCGTTAAAAAAAAAGTCACAGTTGATTGAAAGTATTAAAATGAACAGGAACTTTATACTATAATATAACTAGAAAAAAAGACCAACTTTATTATAATAAGGACGAAACATGGTAAGCCTGTCATCAAATACATGTACTTTAGTTTATGAAATGTTTCAAACAAACTGGATCACGATTCTTTGGTTAACTTGTCGTCCACAAAACCATCATTCATAAAAACTTGTTGAATCTAAACGGAGAAAGATATTAGAAAAGTGCTTCTTCACTTTGGTTGCTTCCAGTTGAGTTTGGGGAGAAAAAAAAGTACAGAAGCAACATCATCCAAAACTTAAAACTGAACTAACTTTGGTTCGATACTAGAACGAAATTCGACTAAACCAAAAGAAAGAAGAAAATGATGGAAGAGTAAAAAGACATACACGACAACAAACTAATCGTCTATTGATTTGAGAACTTGACTATGGTTAGAGTTTCCGTGTTGTCAAAGGTTTAAGAACAAGATATTCGTTTACTAATATAAAATCCATACAACTATATTATATTGTTAGTATCCAAATGATGACACTAGAGTTTGTTTTTCTTCTTTTTTATCAATTTCATTGCAGTAAGAAGTTATACTATAGTATGAAAGACCAGATAATGCATGACCATTGAACCATGCAAAACGTAGAAAGTGCAATAACGTTTTATAACTGTATCTTGAAAAACACAACTAGTCAATTAATTGTTTTAGAATGCAAGGAGCAAAAGTAACAACAGAACAAACTCACTGTTGTAGATATTGGAGACGAATAGATTATCCAACTGAGTTGCATTATTGTTCTCAAGTGTTGACCCAATGGTTCCTCACAGTTTTCATCCACTGGATTGAGAGAAAGAGGCCGAGGTAAGGCCTCAAGTGCGATGAAACAAACAACTGTTTATGGTTCTTTTGGTTTTCGTCAGTCTCAAAGATACCTTTTTACGTCATCACGTTTAACTAGTTTAGGGTAGGATTCAGGTACGTGGAAGGCATTGACTGGCATCACTAGCTAGCTAATGTTATGTTCCTGATTTGTCTTTCATTAGATTTACTTATCATGATTCTTGTTTTGTATCAATCAAAGGAGGAGGATGAGAATTGAGAACACTAGAGGCAAAGGACGTAAAAGACAAGCTACTACTAAGAGAAGCAGAGGTAGAGGTTCGGGACATCGAAACGTGGTAGAAAAAAACGAAAGCTCTTCTTCACTTCATAGGCTGCTCAGTACCAAAGACGATAACAAGGACGAAGATGTGAAGACATAGAAAATAGCCCTGACGTCACACCTCACTATTAATCTTCTTATCTAGCGACCTCTCAAGCGATATAACGCTGAAGAAGAGAAACCAAATACTGAAGTGAGTTTTGTGAGATGTGTACAAAGAATTTTGTATCTTGGTCTTTAAGGTATTTAAGGTTTTAACGACAGCAATATAATGTAATCAGTTTTATAAACGGAGCATATGATAAACGTCAGTAATATGTAAACGTGTCTCTATATATCAAATATAAACAAAAATAACAGTAAGCGGGGATAGCTCAGTTGGGAGAGCGTCAGACTGAAGATCTGAAGGTCCGCGTGTTCGATCTACGCTCACCGCAATTTGTTTTGTTTTTGATTGTTTTTATTTCTTGGGTGATTTAATGAAAAACAATTCATAACTTTTTATTTCTCATTTCATATATTTCTTGGGTGATTTAATATATTACTCTCTATTATCTAAATCCACACTCTAACCTCCGGATTTCAAGTTGTTTACAAAACTTTTAATATTTTTTGGAGTGTGTCTTTAGCATCACTGCAGTAACTGGTGGTGATACTCCACCAGCTTCAACTTGCTGGAACAAAAATAAAATCAAAGTCAGTAATGAATGTTGCCAGGAAAAATGAAACATAAACAAAGTATTGAACTAAGAACTAAAGAAATGGATATCCTTACCATCTCATGAACCACATGAATATGTGGCTTAGATCCTGAAATATGTCGATGAGAGCCGTGTCCATCTGGATCTGATGCAGTATTCTGCATTTATCTTACATCTCTTCACGTGTTCTTCCTCCTCCCAAATCTCCAGCATTGAGCTCCAGTTTGCCAGCCCAATGAAGTCTGGTTTCTTCCCTGATCTCTTCCGCTTGCTGACAAGGTCGCTGATTGACAGTCTGACGATGGTCTCCCATTTGCTGTAGACCATGTTTTCATGCTTCGGGTCACAGTAGTATTTTTGCTACAACAGAAAAAGTGAAGTGCATTAGTGCATTAGTAAATTACAAAGACATAATGATATATAAGACATAATGATATATAAAAAGCAGATATCTACCACAAATACAGCCCACCATTCATCCTTCTTTTCCTTTGGAACCATGCTATAGTTCCACCAAGGTCCCCAAAAGTTAGACTAATAAGCAACGACTATATCCTTACGGATACAGTCATCAATACCAAACCTACGACAAAACAAGAACAACCAAAAGCAACCCAAGCAACAAAACAATACTAATAGTACTTACAGAAGAAAACAATCGCAGAGTATCACTAACATAAGACAACAGAAACACAGAACAGTGGCTATCAATACTAATAGTACTTACAGAAGCTATCACTAACAATTTAGACATAAACAATACTAACAGAAGCCTTATGATCCAAGAAAATGGAACCAATACAAGCAAACAAAAGCAATCCAAGCAACATTTATATTCCAAGCAAAATTGACAATGGCTACCAAAGAAAACATAAGAACATTTATAATCCACGTAAACTGACAATGATTACCAAAGCTTTTAACAGAACATAGTAATAATCGAAACCCTTAGTAACCAAGAAGTGATCAAACTCAGAAGCAAACTGAAGACGCATATCAAAACCAAACACATTTCAATATTAAAACTCACATGAAAACATAAGAACATTACAATCTAAGCAAACTAACAATGGCTATCAAAG